>OY728159.1:2056731835-2058064328 GCA_963277665.1 Viscum album | reverse complement strand
TCATTTAATATTTATATATTTTACATATATTTATATTATAAATATATATGATATATAAGTTATATTATAAATTTTGGAAATTAATTAAATCATGATCTAAGTAATATGATCAAGAATAACAGGTCAAAACGTGTATGATAAACAAAGTGATTATTACCTAAAATGCTGCATTAACTTGGAATTATTAATAAATGGGTAATATAAATTCTTAAAAGAATCATATATGATATCATAAATATTATTATGATTCTAATATAAGTAAATAATATGTTTAAATCCATCATACAAGAATATTAGACACATATAGAGAGTATCAGACCTAAGGTAATGGATTTCGTCTCAATGTAATTTCATTAAGGCATATTGTAATGCAATGCAACTAGATCCTTTATATGGTGTAAATTCTATATTTTGACTTTTTATTATGAATCTCATTATTTTCATGATATTATATTATTTACTTCATGTTAATTATTGATATATCCATATAACTCAATCAATATGGTTATTTGATAAGGCATATAATTTATTTTGGTTATTAAAGATGAGTAATACTTTGATCTGGAAATGATGGGTAGATCATGGACATTATATAGAGCCTTGATTCATCGAATTGTTCTCATAAAATTAATAAGTCTTCCAAATGGGGTTCTACCCTTTTTTGAACCATATTGTGAAAGGTCTTGACAATAACAAGTTTTCATGTGCTTGAGAAATGACATCCTTAAATAAAATATTTCCTTGAATTAATTTAAGTTATTATTTATCTATGAGATTTTGCATTGACTTATCTACAGAATTAGTTCATTCTCAATTTATTTATTTATGGAATATGTTTCAGTTTCTTACTTTCCATATTATTTTTTCCCTATCTAGTTTTGTAAATGCAAAGTGTTCTCATATATTTACCATTCTATATATATTGATTATTGTTTCTGATGTACATACCCTTACTGAGCATTTCATCTCACCCTTATTATATTTCTCTCCCCAGGTTAATAAGAAGAGAACTTTGATTAAGATCTCAAGGACGATGTTTGTTTCAGTTATTGTGTAGCATGTTTTATTTTGTTTTCCCTATTTATTATGGGTATAATGTATGTAATATGGAGTTCATGGATTTCTAAACTGTTTAGTCCTTTGGGATTTTTATCCCTGTAATAATGCTAATGAAATGTAATAATGCACCGGCTTCAAGTTATCTAGTGTCGGGGCATTACAGTTGGTATCAGAGGAAGTTTAGCAACAACCTTGGAAACTAGATTTAGAGAACATAGATTATGGAACATACCATAATTTAGACTTCGGGGATACAATTATGATAATTCACCCAAAGTAAAAATAGTTTATGATTTATGGTGCATAAAATTTTAATTTATTTTGATTGTTTTACAATATTTTAAACTCATATTTGTTTAGATAATCCGATATGTGTCATTATATATAAATGGAACATGGAAAAATAAATGGTATCAATACTAGATGAAATTGTAACGGTTTCCCTATAGAGGAAACCAATGTAGTTGGTATTGAAAAAGAGAAAATTATGGTGATACCTAGAAAACTTAATCATGTTATGACAAATAACCTTTCCAAAATGGAACAACCCATTCCATAGAGAAAATATCCTATTATGGATCTCTTTATGCAATAAAATCCTTTATCATTTTTTTGTACTACTAATCCAATTGCAGCTGAGAAGTGAGTTATGTCTCTGGAAAAGATATTTATGGCCTTGGGATGCAGTGTAATAGAAAAGGTTACATTTTTGGCCTATTTTCTCAAAGTTAATACTAATCAATACTGGTAATTGATCCAAAATACTAGGGAGGAAGAATAAATAGAACATATGGAATAGAGAACTTTTAAGGAGGCATTATTTGACCAATACGTTCTTTATAATCAACAATTTGAGATAAAGAGGAAGTTCCTTATCTTAATGAAAACCGAATAATAGAGTGTTTCAAATTATGAATATACCTTTACATGGTTATCCAGGTTTTCTTTATATTATTAACAAAACATAGAGTAAAAGATCGATCACTTATTTGAATATCTTAAACCAAATCTCTAAAGGGCACTGGTTTCTTAGAATGTTTCATCATATGATGAAATAGTTTTTTGTGCCATCATGATAGAGATTGAATTCTCTAGGAACAATGTATTATATGGAAAATAAGGCAAGAAGAGGCCATCTGATAACCACGAAAAATTAAATTCTTCAAATAAGAAGAATAAGTTTGAATGTTTTTTCATCTTGTAAAAACAATGGAAAAAAGAACCCTGGGAAATTTTTGAAGGGATTGGGAGTTTTTTATGAGTTCAGAGATAAGAGACACCAAGATGATGAATTTAAAGGGAAGAACTAAATAAATGATATCTAGTGCTATAATTGTAAAGAGATGGGACAATATTAAATTGAATTCCCCTAATGTCAAGGGAATCTACGGTAGAAGAGGTTGAGGGAAGATTTCCAAGCTTTTGCAATCACAACTGCTGAGCATGATGTTTTTAATGATGTGGTGGTGGGTAAATTAATTACTTAAAAAAATTTAGCTAAATATTTATTTGATTTGGACCATATAATTCCTTTATATGTTCCCAATTTTCTTAAAAAATTATATATTTCCAATTGAGAGCCTCTGAGCGGCGTCTACCCCTTTTTCCGTAGCGGCTATGGTTTCCCCTTTTTTTCTTCCCCCATCTCCCTATGGCCTGGATTTCTTTGTCTTTTTCTAGTGTCGGTTTGGATCAAGCGTGACCTGGCTTCAGAGTGGCGCATTTGGATTTCAGGGTTTCCAGCTCCAGTTTCTGGTGTCGATGGATTTGCGGTGCTGCAACGAGCGTCTCGGCCCTCGAAGACTTCTGTACTGACGTCTCGACTGGCACTAGTGTTCGGCCCAACGTCCCATCCATCGACGACATCTTGGCGTGGCTCTGAGTCTATTCAGCGCTGAGGGTTCCAGTGCCTTGCGAGCGGTTCTGATTTCCAGGGGATGCTGCACCGATTTTCAGTTCTTTGGAGGGGGAGGAATTACGTCTCTACTAATTTGTTTTTTGCAGGGTTTTGGCTTGAATGATTTGGATTGGTTTGTTTGTCTAGGATTCTGGTTTTTTGGATTCATGTTTTGACATTTGGGCCTCTCTGATAGTGGTTGTGAGGTGTTTTTTGATTCGACCAGGATAGTCATTGATTGTGGTGAAATTTTCTCGTGATTGGTGGTGGTGATGCAGCTAGATTGACCGCATAGATTAGTCTTAGAGGAGGATTCGGAGCTTGTGTTTCATCTTTTTAGGGATTTTCGGATTTGGTTGTTTGAGAGGGTATGGTATTAGCCGTCGGATTGAGCATGCTCTTTGACACATGACATTTGCTTGCTGAATTGTCTTGTAAAGGTGGGGGGATTCGTCATGATCATATTCTAGGGTGGGGCTGATCCATGTTGTTATCTTGTTTGTTTTTCTCTCTTTGACCTTCGGGTCGTGTGATGTCCTATGTCCATGAAGTCAGGGTTCCCCCCTTATTCCCTTCAAAGGGGGACTATCTTATAATAAAACTTTGAAGGCCTTCGAGTCGTTGGATCGGATAACCCTAGTATATATTTCCAATTCTCCATGATAAGGGAATTGTCAGTCATAACTCTTAGTGGGAACCTTATCACAACAAAGATTTGTCGATCAGTTCCTATTATGGCATGTAAATGTGCTAAAATTGATAATTTTGTTATCATAACTACATTAGATTTTGATATAATCCTCACTATGGATTTAATTTCAAAATATATTGCAAAAAACTATTGCAATAAAAAGGAAGGTACAATTTTTAAGGAAGATGTAGAATCTATTATCCTTAGAGAAAAATAAGCATCACCTAATTCTTATAAAAATCCATTCTTAGTAGAATTATTGAATGAAATTATTTAGGAGGAAGAAAAAACAACATCTAGGGATGAATGAGGTAATATTATAACTGAGGACGTACCTATTATAAAAGAATACATTGATTTTTTTCTAAATATTTACTTAGAAACCCCTAGAGCATGAAGTTGAGTTTTTTATTGATTTAATCTCTAATGCAAGACCAATATCAAAAAATCCCTATAGAAGGGACACTGTAGAGTTAGTAGAGATAAAAATACAACTTGAAGAGTTGGGTCAAAATATATTTATCCACCTTAGTGTTTCTCCTTGGAGAGCCCCTATTCTTTTTGTCAAGAAGAAAGATGGATCCCTGAGACTGTGTATTAATTATAAGGAAATCAATGTGATTATAATAAAGGGCATGTATCCTCTACCTCATATCAATGATTTATTTGATTAACTTCAATAATCTCAATTATTTTTTAAGATCGACCTTATTTATGTATATAATAAATTATGATTGAAGAAGGAAGATATTCCTAAGACATCTTTTCAGAAGAGGTATGGTCATTACGAATTCATAGTAATGCAATTTGGATTGACTAATGCACCTTTGGTTCTTATGGATATCAGGAATAGAGTTTTCAAGTAATATCATGATTATTTTTTGTGGTATTCATTGATGATATTATGATAAATTCAAAAAGCATTGAAGACCATGAGAATCACTTACGAATAATTTTTGAGACTCTCAGGAGAGATGAATTATATAGTAAATTTAGAAAGTGTGAATTTTGGCTTTAGGAAATTTCTTTCCTTGTTCATATTTTCTCCAAAGATGGAATCCTTGTTGATCATTCAAAGAAAATGGAAATTCAAGAATGGTTAGCACCAAAAAGTATAATAGTGGTAGTAGTTTTATTGGTTTAGCAGGTCACAATCAGTGTTTCGTCTAAAATTTCACATGATTGGCTAACCCATTAAACAAGATCACATGTAAAGGGGTTAAATTATTTTGGAAAATGGAGTGTGAATAATTTTTCGATTAATTGAATAGAATATTAGTCAATAATCCTGTCTTGATGTTACTATCTGGGAATGATGGGATTGTTATTTATAGTGATGTATCAAAGAAAGACTTGGTAGTGTACTTCTGAAGAATGATACGGTTATTGCATATGCATGAAGGAAATTAATACCCCATGATCAAAACTATCCAACTCATTTTATTTAGTAAGCTGCAGCAATATTTTTTCTGAAGATCTGGAGACATTATCTCTATGGTGAAAAATGTTTGATATATATTGATCACAAGAGTTTGAAATATATTTTTTCATATAAAGAACTCAACCTGAGACAAAGGATATGGCTTTAGATACCCAAAGATTATGATTTCACAATACACTAACACCCAGGGAAGCCAAATAAGGTGGCCGTTTCCTTAAGCAGAAAGGATCATGGAGTTTTGAACAAGATGAGAGTTGAAAGGGACCCTATGTTCATGGATATAGTAAAGTTGGATATGGGAATTATCATAGTGGGTGAAACATCAGTAATTTTTAAATGGTTTCTAAAACATCTTTACTGGAATGGATAAAAAGTTCTGAGACTGATGACGATGAGTTTCCAAAGAAAATTAAAGCCGTAAATGATGGGATATTGATTGATTTCATACTTGAAGATGAAATTTTTATATTTGGGAATAGGATTTGTGTTCCCTCAATACCTGATCTAAAAAGTGAATTATTGGATGATTCTCATAGCTCTAATTACTCTATACACCCAGGTGGCACCAAGATGTATAGAGATTTGATGGATCATTTTTTGTGGGACAACATGAAGTAGGATATTACTGATTATGTATCAAAATGTTTGGTTCTTCAATAGGTGAAGGGTGGAAGAGAACATCCTAGATGATTCATTCAACCTCTTTTTATACCTGTGTGGAAATGGGATGATATTACAATGGGATTTGTCATGGGGATATCAAAGAATCCTAGAAGGAATGATGCAATATGGAATATTGTTGATCTTTTTCCTAAATCAACACATTTTAATTCTATAAGAGAATATTTACCACTTTAATGTTTAACAATACTATATATTAATGATTCTTTAAGACTCCATGGTGCACCCATATCAATTTTTTTTATTGTGATCCCCATTTTACATCAAGATTATAGAAAAGTGTTCAGTAGGCCCTAAATACTGAACTTAGTTTGAGCACTGCATACCACCCTCAAAATGATAGAAAATTAGAACGGACTATTTGAACTTTAAATTACATGTTGAGATCCTACTCTCTTCACATTTAAGGTATGTGGGATCAGTATTTACGTCTAGTAAAATTTTCTTATAATAATAGCTTCCATTTAGATATTCATATGGAACCATATAAAGAATTATATGGAAAGAGATGTTGTGCATGAACTTTTTGGGATGATGTTGGTGAAAGAAAACATATATGTCCTGAAAATTTTGAAGAAACTGTAGATAAGGGGAAGATTATCTAAACCCATATCAAAACAGCTCAAAGTAAGCAAAAATCCTATGCTTATAACCAAAGGAATGATTTGGAATTTCAAGTAGGAGATAATGTTTTCGTGAAGGTATCTCTATGGAAGGGTGTTATATGACCTGGTTAGAAGGTAAAATTAACTCTAAAGTACATCAGACCTTTTGAAATTATATAAAAAATTAGATTTGTAGCCTAATATTTGGTAATTCCTCTTTGTCTCTCAAAAGATCATGATGTGTTCCACATATCATTGTAATGGAAATACATGCTAGATGCAACACATGCACTCACCTGTGAGGAAATAGAATTGGAACAAAATATATCTTATTGGGAATATCCTATCAAGATTATTGATACTAGAGAAAAAGTGTTAAGATATTAGATGACTCATCTGGTAAAAGTTCTTTGGAGAAACCATAAAATGGAAGAGGCGATGTGGGAACCTGAAGAACATATGATGTAGAACCACCCAAATCTTTTTATGTCGTGATATTATATAAATTTTGAGGATGACATTATATGAAATAGGTAATAATGTGACACCCTAAGATTATATTTTACACTTCTTTTTAAATAGTTCAATGTCTTGCACTGTACGTAACCCCGAGTGCAAGTACAACACAGTATATAAAACTAGATGTTTAAAAAGTAGTTATGAATAGTTTCAACAAAATTTTGAATTTTTATATATTATATATTATAAAATAGATTTCATTTTTAAATTTTAAATATCAAAATTATCTTAGGGTAAAATTTTGGTAATTTTCTCAAAAGTTTCAATTTTTTAATGAATAGTGAAAAATACTACATTTTAATTCAAAACTATCTTTTTTCCTAATCTATTTATATTGATAGATTATATTTTCAATTGGGTTTAAAGTTTTATTGGATTATGTTTTTATAATTTATTCCAATGTTGGCCATTGGAAGTAATTTCACATTGAAATAGGAAATAAACACATGTTAATCTTTCTATAGATATTCCTTCTTAAAAACCTGCTTTCTAGTTTTGACAATGAGAATTAATTTTAAATTAATTTCTACCAATTATGAATTTTTAATTTGGAAAATTGGATTCCATATTTGGAACCAGTAGATCCAAATTGAGTAAATAGGTACCTTTTATTTTTGGATGTTATGAATAGTAACTTCAGTAATTATTTTTATTCACCATAGTTAAAGGTAAAATCAGGAAAATAATGGTAAAAAATAATATTTCAATAATATAAAACTACACTAACACTTGTCATAATCCTATTAAATGATATATGTCCAACCATTATAATCTTTAGGTTGATTTTAGGACACCATGGACCACTTGGGTGTGAAAATGACATGTTATAATAATTAATTTAAAGTAAAGGGAAATATAACATAAACTTGTTTCTTATTACTAAAACAATTTTAATTTGATTTATATAAGTGTCTCTTAAACTATGAATATTCATTAGAAATATTATTTTTTTCTTATATCATGGTATTTTATATTTAATTTTTAGACATTAAATTATTAAATTTCTTTATGACACAATAATGATATAGTATTTTCTTTATTAATGAATGAATCAAATAAATAATATTAAAAATATTAAAGTAAATGTAATTTTAAAGTTTTTATGCAATTCACGAATTTTTTAGATGACTATAACATGATATATTTTATTTAATACATTTGTTTCTAAGGAATAAAGTTGTTATGAATTTAACAAAAACCAATTACTAAATAGTGTCAAAATTGACATAAATGAGTTTTTAAAACAAATACTATTTTATTAAATGATATAATAATAAAATAATATAAAATTCATATATCTTAATTAATTACGGTTATAAATTTCATTAATGATCCACTTTTGATTCTTATGGCATTTTATAGTAAATATATTAACCCAGTTTTTTAAAAATACAAGAAGACACAATAAGAGTTAAACTGTTTAACTAATGGTTTATCCCAAAAGATAAGGTTAATTTCATGACCTAAAATTGCCTAAAAATATTTGGATGAGATGATTTAGAACCATATTAATCTTATTCTCTAAATAAATCATTTTTTATCTATTATAAACCGAAAATAAATTTATAATAAATTAATATTTCAAGATATTCCTAAAGTTCCCCTCACCTCTATTATAAAAGGGAACTTCTACTTCTCTTCAATTCTCATCTACAAATCCCTTTAGCTCTAAAAAAACCTATAAAAACCTCCTCTAAACTCCTATAAATTCATCCTAGAGTCCACCCTTTGGAAATAAAACCAACCTATAGAGTCCTTTTGTGCAAATCAAAAGAAGACACCCAAAGAAGTGGTAATGGTTCTATCCCTTCTTTCAAAGTTCATTTCTTCTTCTACATCCTCTTACTAAGTTGTTACCATACTAAAATAAGAACTATAGAATATAATATATTCTAATATGTTTTTATGATTATGGGATAACAATATTCCTCGTTTTACCCATCCTATGAAAAATAATACCACCATGCATGTGTACGTATAACTTACTATCTCCATGCCGTGGGGTAAACTATTTTTCATCAATACATTATTTTGATGGGTATAATGAGGGATATAAATGACTTAAATAATAAATATTACATGATATTATTTCTGTAAAATTCATATTCCATCCAATTCCATACCATTAAAATATTAAATAAATGATATTGTCGCTCGTGCATACGTACGACTTACCGTGTACATGACACAATGAGACACATCTTCCACGTTCACCATACAAGAATGATTATAAAAAATATTATGAATAATTATGAAATATATGAAATAATACTACTACTATAATAATATATATATGTACATATATTTCATTATCTTGCTTTCATTCAATATGATAATTAAACGGAAACCGCATTCATATGTACGTACAATCTACCGTCTCCATGAATGGTGTATTCCATTTTATATATCTATCTATTATATATATTTACATTATGAATATATATGATATATAAATCATATTATAAATTCATGAAGTAATTAAATCATAAACTATGTAATATGATCAAGAATAAGAAGTCAAAACACGTATGATAATCAAAGCGATTATTACCCAAAATGTTTCATTAACTATTGATAATAAATGGGTAATATAGTCTTAAAAGAATGATATATGACATAATAAATACTATTATGATTTAAATATAAGTCAATAATACATTTAAAACCATCACACATGAATTTTGGACACATACAGAGAGTATCATACATAAGGTAAGGGATTTCATCTCAATTTCATTTCATTGAGGCATATTTTAATTTTATGCACCTAGTTCATTTTATATGGTGTATATTATAAATTTTAATTTTTTATCATGAAACTCATTATTTTCTTGAAATTATATTATTTCATTCATGGGAATTATTTGTAGATCCATATTACTCATTAAATATGGTAATTTGATAAGGAATATTATTTATTCTTGTTATTCAATATGAGAAATACTTTGGACTGACAATGATGGGAAGAGCCCAAAATTTATATAGATCATTGATGAATCGAAAGGTTCTCATGAAAATAATAACTTGGGCAAATGGTTTTCTACCCATATTTTTAAACCAGCTTGTGAACGGTCATGACAGTAATCAGTTTTCATGTCTTTGAGAAATGAAGTCCTTAAATATATTATTTCCCTCATTTAATTTTAGTTATTATTTAACCACAATATTTTGCATTGACATATCTATGGAAATAGTTTGTTCTCTGTTTATTGATCTATGGAATATATTTTAGTTTCTTACTTACCATATTATTTTTTCCTTATTTAGTTTTGTAATTGGAAAGTGTTCTCATATATTTACCATTCTATATAGATTGATTATTGCATCTATTGAACATACCCTTACTGATAATTTGACATCACCCTTATTATGTTTCTCTCCATAGGTTATGAAGAATAGAACTTTGATTAAGATTACAAAGATGTAGTTTATTTCAGTTATTGTGTAGCATGTTTTATTTTTTCTTCCCAATGTGTTATGGATATCATGTATGTAATCTGGATTTCCAAGACAGCTAAACTGTACGATCCTTTGAGATTTTATTCATTGTAATAATGCCAATGAAATGTAATAATGCACCAAATTCAGGTTATTTGGGGTTGGGGCATTACATTTCATGGTCATTCTTATGTGCTTATATCAATTTACCTCATTGTATGACTATTTTACTTTTCTCATTGAGCATGATGATTTCTTTAAAAATTAATAATATTTTTTAAAGTGTTTTAGATAAAGGTTTTGTAAATGTTTCACAAATATTTTCTCCATTATAATTGAAATTTAAGCCTTATCCTTTAAAATTAAAACTATCCATCCTTAGTAATAAATTATGGCTCTGAGTAGTAAAAAGGTCAATTGACCATATTTTGTTTTTAAGTAAACACATGTAGAAAATATTACATTTATATGTTTTATTTTAAACATGATATTAATGTTGCTCTTATTTTTATAGACGTGCATTGGTAATAGATTATCTAGCTATACAACTATGTTTTAATACTTGTGACTATAGTTCATTTCTATTATTTGATTGTGGTGCATGTCTTAGCTTGTTCATTTCTTTGTGTGATAGTGGTTCTTGGTATCAGAGAGTGACACTTAGGGTCACATAGAGATGTTGGGTTTTCAGGTTTTGGTTTGGGTTTTATTATATTTTTTGGTTGTATTATAAGATTTTTGTATAAAAGGATGTTCATTTTGGATTTTTTATATGTAGATATTAGGCTTATTTGTTAGTTTATGCTATTTAGGTTATTTATTATTGGGGGAAATCATTCCCTTTATTCACTCTGTTGATTCCTAACACTAGATTTCATCCATGGGGATTTGGAATTCCCTCCATTCCATCTCTTAGATTATCTTGGGTGACCGGTTCATGGTTGACCCGGGTTGGTTCATGACATGGTCTCTCATTGAACCACATAATACTTGAAAGGGTCATGAAATCTTGAATATATATTTCCACTTATAAATATAAGGAAGATAATTGTATAAATTATCTAGTATAGTAATGTACAATCATATATGTCTAGAATTATTAATATCATCTTCCATTAAAATTTTTACAGCCTTACTTCATTATCAAATTGATCCAAAAATAGGTACCCAGTCAGGTACATCACAAAGAAGTCATCCAGCTGGATAAGGCGATGGGCCTAAGATTTGATTGGCTATCCCAATCATTGACATGACCATATTAAACCATCACCAAATAGAAATCATTATTACAATGATATTTCCATTTTAAAATAGATATATTCTTCTTTTCCAGAGGTTTATGATAGGTCTTCTTTATGAATAAGTCATTACACTTCTTAAAATAGATTTCATTCCCTAATATTGATCTTTCCTGTGATTCTTTATTAAGATTGATGAGATTTTTTTGATGGGTTGTGTCTAATATATTTCTATATTGATGGGGGATGGTGGAATTCATTATATATACACCATATAATTGGTTTTACAGAGATAATTAATTATATAAAAGACTAATTCTATCATCATCGTGAATAAGATAGAACTTGTTGGTGTCTAGACTCCATCCACTAACAAGGTCTACCATTAGAATATTTTTGAAATATGTGATGGTTCATGAAAGAAAATAGCCTCATATAATCATACCAGCATCAATTCAATTACAAACTATATGCTAGTATGCTTTATCCATAATGTCCATTCCCAATCCACTATGAATATTCCAACTAATCAGAGATCCCGGTTTTATAACCACCTCGAAATATGATTTTATAGGGACTTTCATATTATCGATCTATAAACATGGGTGTTAGGATCAAACCTAGTCCCTAACCCTTAAAAATAAATCAAAATATGATTCATAACATAACTATCATAGTTATCCACATCAAGGGGTGAAATGAGCCACATAAGGGATATTCACCTTGAATGTGTTATGAGTCAAGATAATCTAAGAGAGAGGAATGATCCCTGACTGAGGTTATGAGATCAGATAATCACTATAAAGGATAGACTGATATAGGAAAAACAATAAAACAATGGGCACACCATGATATTTTCCCTCATTAATCTTACAATATGGCCATGCACAAACTGAATGACTATGCATTGGCCTGCTTTCAAACTATTGACGATGGTAGCTAAAAAAGATACAACCTCCTCAGCTTCCATTTTTGAAGACATAGACATAATAAGAAAGGGAAATTCTAATTTAACTATGAAAGTGGATGAGTTTTGAATTAAAAGTTTCTTGAAAAACATATGAGTTAATGGAATGTATAATATCACATGACACATATAACCCATACAATGTCATGCCATCACGTAACCATGATCGAATCATGTGATCATGACACCCATGAAGTATTACGTGATCACCTGAAGAATAATAAATAAAATCATTATATTAACTTGAAAAGGATACACAAACCCATGTATCAAGTGAATTATCATTTTTTTATTTAATGAGATCATGTAATTCATTCACATGAAATGGATTATATTTCAGGATCACACAATTCATTCAAGAGAAGTGGGATTATAAGAAACACTCATATGAAGGATGAATTTCAGATAAGTCAAAAAATATTGAAAATGAGAGGATAAATCCCCTCAATAATCTATATATTATGAGGATATTTGGGATTCCAAGAGTCATATAGAAGACCAAAATACATACAAAAGTCAATGGGACTCAGCATGGAATCAACTTACTAAGAATTGCGTCTACCCTTCTTCATCCCGATTGGTTTATAAGGGGTTGAATTTTTTAATTCCCCCCAAACCAACAATAGAAAAAATGATGTAGTGAAAATACAAAATTTGTGAGTAAAAATTTGGTATAAAGGATTTTAGAAAATACAAACTATGTCAATATCATACATCCAATTCAATGTTAAGTGATTAAGGAATGCGATCATGTAACCATCGAATCATAATGTGATTTAATAATTCATAAAGATTCATGTGACAATGTTTGTATATAATGGAAGTATATCATGGCCACTGTTCTTTATGTAATTCCCTAGGGAAACACAATCACCTCATTCTAAAATGTTCATGTGATATATTATTTCCATGATTGTATGTTCATGGTTTCTCTTCATCATGTGAATCCTTCTAGGGATGTGTGAGTGCATAACAAAAAATTATTCACGTGATTCCACCAGATTCATCCAATCTAATAACATAAAAACCATCATGTAATCATCTCTGAGGTGAGTATATCCATGAGAGACCTACTCTGTGATCGCTCTTTCCCACAAGATGCACTAAAGGGAGTCATCAATGATATAGATCCCAGTAACACGAGGCATAATATTTTATGCCAATTTATAAGGAAAATATTTCATTGCTTTAAGTTCATGGATATAGCTTGGATAACTTATGATGGGGCATAGATAATGGGGGATGATGTTTATAAAAAACTCGTGATAACAAAGTTGAGAATTTAGGTGATATAGTTTACATAATTGATAAAATGAATAAATTCAATATATAGTGAAATATAATGAGAGTCATATGACTTAAAAGCCTATAATTTAGAAATTTAAAAGGTAATTTTTAACAATGTGAACTATTTAAAATGTTGTGACCAATTGAAAATCATAAACACACTATTCAAGACTTATACAAATCACCCATTGTGCAATAGTTGATCACATGATGACTCATCAGTCACATGATCATGTAATAACCTATAAGTCATTAGATCATTCGATGATATCTTGGTCTTTTGAATTAGTATCATTATCACCTGACCTAGTACTAGATACATGATCACATTAACCTCTTTCATTGATGTCATTTCCATACCCCCTTCATTTATGTGATCACATAACCCCCAAAAACATTATAAATTCAAATCGCCTTATGAACTTTGTATGATTGCTAAATACCGAGAGATCCTCTTAAAACCCTTCCTATGTATTGTCTCATTCTCCAAAATTGGAATCCACCTTGGTGTAAGTCCATAATATTCAAATGATTCCTAATATCTTATGTAATAATCCCCATGGTTCTAGTTTTATTTCCTTACCCAGTAGCAAAAAAGGAAAATATGAACTATGTGGTCTCTGATTCCAATTATAATCATAATATATAGGATTGATTTTTATGTCTCAATACCCATATCAAATTCTTTTACATCAATATATTTTTGTGTCCATATACCCTATAAAAACCATATTTACCCTACATAGAATTCTCATTAACAAAATCATTGTAAAATATCATGTTTTCTATCATAGACATATATTATACAAGGAACTCATAACCATATTTCTAGAAGGGACTACTCATTTTGTCTTATCCATAAAAACAAAATCTTATACTCCCATGAAATGTGTCTGATGTTATACTCTTTCTTATTTCCCACACTAATCATGAGACACATCATCTTAGACACTAGCAATGATCATGTCATTAGCATGAGATAAATGAATCCATTGAATACATACTCCTTAGATTTATGACCCAAATATATATTCTCTTATATTATAGTGTAATATTATAAATGAAGTATCTTAGAAGATCCTTATATGTGTATGAACCACTTGATCCTTTGCGGATATAACATTTACAACACATATGGATTGTGCATCGAAACAACATGAACTATAATTCTTGTATTCTGGATACCCATGACACCTCTCCAAGGAATAATCCCCCATATCCAATATTAAAATTTCACCACATACATCCTTACTAAATGATGTGAAACTATATTTTGTTTTTTACCGTAATATTAAATTGTGTCATTTGAAATATGTAGTCATTGATTCACATCACAATGGTATATATAGGAAACCAACTTGGGGTTCAAACCCATCATTATTAGATTTCCATTATTATTATTGTTATACAATACTCTTCATGAGATTATATACTTCCTCTCTCAATTTTTTCTAATCCCATGAGTCTGTATTTTCCATCCATTAAGGCCATGTTCACTATAGAGAATTCTTAATTATTACATATTCTGTATAATATGATTCCCCTACCCATAGGGTTATCACTTTTTTAGTTCCCACCACACCATTGTCAATGTACCATACCCTTAATGGGGTCCTTAGTCAGGGTGTCATACTCTTAGTGACATTAATTCATCTGCCTATAGCCACATTCCCAATGATTTTAGCTAAACAAGGCCAATCCAATATATTTCCTACACAAAAAATTATCAATAATATTTTTTTTCCAATCATCCATACCAAATGGTGTTAAAATAAATGGATTGGTCATTATTAAAAGACAATAAAAGGTACAATGTACCCCATTAACTGGAACTGCACTATGTGGGTTCTTATTTACTTCATGAGGATACATGGGTATAAACTTCATGGTCTCAATCCCAACACCATAAAAACCTATTTCCTTCGTCTATAAAAATAAACATTAGATCACCATATTATATCAATTTAAAACATAACAACTCATAAACCTAAATCACTATGTAAAAGTTGGTAACATGATGGATAATATCTTAGACATAATGACGTTGAAATCAATAGGATTTATCTAACAATTACATGAATTCATATCATGATGAGTCAATAACTTATTTTTAATATTTATGGTCAAGAGTCCCATATAAGGATTTGTAAAATATTTAAAAAAATACCATAAATCTTAAATATATTCACATAGTACGCAGTAATTCCACCAACAAGGTGTGATGAGACCATACTCCCATCCCCTAATCCATTATGAGTACCTAAGTGTAATTTCTAAGGGAACCTAGTGACTAGATACCACTACAAAGTAGGTCTGTATATCCTTACAGATGTGGAAGATCTTTGGTGTTTACATTTACATGAATAAAACCCATTAGAAACTATCATAGATTGGAGAATTCACCCAATGAAATGATTGTGTATTCCTATTTATCCCCTTAAAAACCAAATTCTAGATAAACCTATCCATATTTTAAATAGAAACATATAAATGTTTATATTATGATGTGACAAGATGTCCTAGAATTATATATCCCTTGAATATTTTGAGTAATGGTTCATGTCTCACGAGACGACATGTGAAAGACTATGTAGTAAGTCCAATCCACTATGGTACTCTATCAAATATATTATCTTTTCCTAATAGTGATAATTAAATTTTTCTTATGGTTTCATGTTTTATGTTGTTTGTACATTATTATAATACCGTGATCCTATGATATTAACAACTTTATTCAAAAACATATATTTTATTATCTATGAAATATAATTTATATAGTATTATGTATAACTTTTTAACATTGTGTTACTTTAAAATAGTTATGTTCTAGCGACAACACATTTATCTTATGATCACTTAGGATCTTGAATTTTTATCACATATGTTTATACTTATAGAGAGTTTGACCTCACCGTACTTATTTTTCCATTATCTTAGATTATTAAGAAGTGTATAACATATGATATATCAAAATGAATATAATATGTAGAGAATATTATTGTATATGTTTATGTCTTATGTTAAAATAAGTAATCCTTGGTTGTGTTGAAAAAATTAACATTTTATGGGAGGGATATGGGTTTTAGTTATCAATTTATCTATTTTTTAAAAATATAATCGTAAAAGGTATAATATGTTAAAGTGACAAAATATTTGTTATTAATATTGTAATTATGGATGTTTAGGTATCAATTATCTTAGTTGGTATCTAATTAGAGATGTAAATTATAAAATTTTATTACCAGATCAAGGAGTGCGAGTATGGGGATTCTATCTTCTCTTATATGATGTTTAGTTATGCCACATTACTCATATGTTTTTATTCATTATATTGTTTTTCCATTACTAGTATTATAATATAACCCAATACCTTTTTGTATATCCCTAAGGTATCCTATGAAATGACATATGTTCAATGGGATTTAGGATTACATTATGGGTTTTAAATAAATAAAATATAGATTATTTTAAAGATGATATATTATATATAGAATCTCCCAAACACACAAGGAATTTGTATTGATGGGATTTTTTATATATTTTTGTGTTAAAAATTATGTAATAAGTTGTGTATGAAACTATGGTTGTTACATTGAGTTATGTCTTAATTGGGTGATTCGAGTTAGGGATGCTACAAGTTATATTGAGGATAAATATAATGATCGATACTATGGAGACTTATTTGTTATTTCAAATGGAATGAATGAGATCTAATCATGTTGTGATTCATGCATAAAAATTTGTTGGTTATTGGGTTGGCGTGTTGCTGAGGAAGGATTGGGATTCATGTTGTAGAAGACTATGTATTTATATGGTTTAGTTTTGAGGGGAATAATGATGTTGTGGGAATTTCATGGAGGTGGAAGGGGTAGAGAACACATTATTTATATTTAATGAATGATATATAGTCATGGGAGTGGAAGGAATTGGTGTTGAGATAGTGATATGTAGTCAAGGTTGGTCAGATACATGCATGGACAAAATTATCAATACGAATATAATAATGAAAAATCCTATCTTTTAAAGTTATCTTCATGTTCTACCCTCATTTTTAATTTACACATGCTAGAATACATATGTTTGTGTACCAAATTTATTTATTAAGTGAGAATCCACTTATTTTTAGCCGAGAGAAAAATTTTATTTTTTCAAAGTATAGAATAAAGTATTAGGATGGTGTGAGTGGTATATTAGGTTGCCCTTCTTAGGTCGAAGCTCTCCATATTCTCCAATAACTATACCACTTCCCCCAACACAAAATAATTTATTCACTTAGACCCATTCATGCGACTTTATAGATGGGCCTCTAATATATTATTCATTGGCTTGGGTTAATGAGCCTAGGATGAGTCCCCTATTTTTTTTCTATTTTATATAAATTCCCCAAGAAGACCCATAGAATAAATGATTCAACCTTAACATTTGAAACAAATAATTCTTATAAAACAATTAAAATATAATTTTTAGATAGTTTTCATTTTACACAAAAATTTATTATATTGTACTAAAAAAATAAATATTTCTATAAATTAATATAAATTAATGTTTATTTATAATGGACATAATAAACATAAAATTAGTACAGTACTCTTTTTTCATCCATGCACTTGAATTATTCCTTTTCCTCTTAGAATTTTTATTAATAATAATATTTTCTATGAATCAATTATTTCACATATTTTTGCCTTGGAAAATGAATGTTAATTGTTTAATAATTATGTAAATCCACATACTAATAAGAAATCACTTTTTCAATTCCCTCATATTTAGGATCCTAAACCTACTACCCAGCTTAACAATCATTGATTATCACTATATAATTTCATTATATAAATTAAATTTCTATTTTTTTCATTCATCCTCAAAATTTACCTACCTTTCCATGCCTCTTAAAAATAAATTAGTTATTCACAAAATATTTTTACAAGTCTTTTATATTCATTTAATTTTTTGAAAATTGAGTATAAAACATTTACAGCTACATTATTCCAAAAAAATCATCCCTTAGAATTATTTTAATCAAAAAATTTATTAGTTAAATTCATGGATAACTGGATATGAAATTTTAATTAATGCTTATTTATGGATATTTATTTTTCTCACATAGAGTCTCACTTATTTTAGAATTTTTTTGAAAGTTCAATTTAAATCCAAACTACTCAAACTTTTCTAATACAAATGAATATATATATTTATAAATTTAATGATAAATAATTGAAATATTATTTTTTTAGAAAGTATATAACTTAAATTTATGTTTTATTATTGAATGAATAAGAATTATATTATGAACCATATTTATATAATTAAATTAAAATTAATCAGTATAATTTTAAAATAAGGAATTTCGTACTCTTAAAATGAAATTATCTCATAGATAAATAATGAACATATCTCACTCAAGTGGGGAAAATATATAAAAAAACAACATGATGAAATACCCCCCCAACACACACACAAACACATTTATTTCACTACCTTATTTTAAGCACAAAATCTCAACATATTGGTAATAAAGGATCCAATTGGATAGAGAAATATTACCTTTTATTCTATGGAAGGTATTGTGATTAGTGATCATAAATTCTAACTTCTTTATCCAATAAAAGAAATTAAATACAACCTAAAAATTTATTCAAAGGAAAAAACAATAAAAAATAATAATAGAGGATATATACAATTTGTGATTTATCCCCAAATGGGTTTTACTCTATACTCTATATTGCTAGAATATTCAAGTTATCATCCCTAATCGGATAGTAAATGGGGTTTATGTGATGTGAGTCACAACATATTTATTTTCCTAGTGTCCATAAGTAGACATTGAGAGTGGAGTACCCTAAAAAACATAGAAAAGTGTTGCATCCCCCAAATGAACATATCGAGGGATGTGATGGGAGAGAGAGAAGGGTGACCTTTAGAATTGTATTCAATTTCATGTAATGTTATTCATTTTATTAAAAAGGTAATTACTTAAACAATGTTTATTTGGGTGCTCCATCATCATACATAGATTACTATAATGGTGCTAAATCAGAATTATAAATATAGGTGTATTCATTGAAAAATTAAATTTAGATGAATTTCAAACAATATGAATTCATATTCAAATTTCAAATTGGTGATTTCAATTGAGAGATTATTTCCATTAGGCATGGTCAAAATATTCTCTTTTTCTTCAAATACTAGTACAATATTCTTCTTGATGGACGTTTCTTCATATTCCTCATCACTCTTTGGAGCTAAGAGTGCATCAGAAAATTCTAGAACATCAAGAAAAAGGGAGTTATAGGGAAATATCATAAAATAAAAATAAATTAAAATTGAATAAAAAATATGGTCTACATCCTTAAATGGTTCAGACATATGTTATTTCACTTCTTCTAGTGCCACATAGAAATAGATTGTGAAAGTGAGAAGTGGTGTTATGTTCAAGATGATAGATGGAAAAATAGTTAAGAAGGGTGTGAATTGGCACCCAATAAATATGGATTATATAACTTTTAATGGGGAGTCAAAACACTTACATTGAATCTTTCAAATTTCAAGTCACAACCCCATGAAAAATAATTTTTCCATTTGGAAAAGGAGCCCAAACTAATCATACCATTTTTTACCTTGATGCACAACTCGACCAGTTTCTCATTTTTCTTCTTAGAGGCACAAACCAAAATGAATTTTTAAGGTGTGTCACAACCAACTGAAAACTAAATTTTAATTGGATTCATAACCAAATCTAAATAAAATTGAGTAGGATAAAAAAATTAACACCACATAACCCGCATAGAAAATTAAAATCTAAATGTTGAAGTAGCAAGGAACACATCAATAAAAATTTACTTCCATGATATAGTCCAACAAAAATGATCATGCCAGTAGTGTCCTCATAATATATTGAAAATTTAAATTTCTTATTAGTTCTTTTATCTTAAATAGTTATTTTCATGTATATTTCCACTACTTTTATTATATGTTATTTAAATAGTTTTGTTATGTACGATAACTTCAACGATTTAAAGTCACATTAATTTTCATTGTAGTTTTTTTCCCAGATAACCACACTCTTTTCTCATAAAAATAATGATCATCATACATCATTATACTTGATTTAAAACAAACCATTAAAATAGTTAATATATAAATTAATATACTATTTAAAAGAGTTCGTAGAATTCACGCAAAACTTATGTGAGAGTAACTATTAAATATTAGATTTGAAAATCATGTTTTTTCAATGCCACAACAATAATGATTCTTCCACATGATAATTAATTAGTTAAATATAACATAAATCCCATTTAGTTTTACCATACTCAAAATAATTGGCATATAATTATGGAAAATTTAAATACTTAGAAAAAATTATAAAAATCATTATGAAAATGAAAATTTCAATGAACAATAAAAACATATCATAATTTTAAAATTTTATACAAGAATATAATCCATGTTCAGATATTTTTCTATAGGGAAACTTTTAGTATAGAAAAATAGAATCACTAAAATAATTTTTTTTGTAGTTTAATCTCATAAAATTGGACATGTAACTAAATTTATGTTCATAATTTTTTATATATAACAAAAAATAGTTGACATAAATGAATTTTATACGTAACACAATTCAAAAATATAGATTACATTCAAAAAAGGAAATGTTACATGTCAAAAAAAATTATGTACAAAAAATTATAATATAACCAAATGTATGTATCCATAATTTCTAACGTGGACGAATTTCTGTGTCTAAAAATTCCAGTTTTTAAATTTTTAATAGATTATATACTTTATTAGAAATAATTTTTCTACTTGAATTTTAACATTAATAATAAATTACCAGACATCTAATCATGACATATAATGTTTTCACTGATGTGAGAAATTATAATTGTTCAATTTAAAATGAAATAATTAAAACAATAGTTACCATATATTATATATTTTAAAAAAATAATAAAATTTTGTACAATTCAAAAAAATTATTCTGATCAATGATCTACAAAACAATCAATCCCTCTTTATCATTGATAAAAAAACTTATAATTTCAAAAAAAAAATCAACACCTGTTTGAAATCATCAAAAAGACTAAGAGTGAAACGTTTACCCCACTTTTGTTGATTGAAACAAAATAGTGATTAAATTCCATAAAAATTAGAAATCAAAAATAGAAAAAAAAAATTATATATGTAATTTTTTAAAAAATATAGATTTTAGAAAATTTCAAATTTGATTTCATTTTTTCATTCTTTAAAGAAATATTTATTTCAAATTATATACGTTTTAAATGTTATTTATGTATATATTGAATTATTTTAATAAAAAAAGTAAACAATCCCTCTTAATGTGTCTTTAAAATTCAAATAATAGATTAAATAATATGTATAAATAATCAAGGAGTTACTAGAAAAGTTATAATATTCGAATTGTAAACCAATTTATTTGGATATTATGAACTCTTACACTAAAAAAATAGATTCCATTATTATGTAATTTTGAAAATATTTTATTGATAAACTTATTAGAACCCCCCTAATATTCAATAAAGTTAAAGTTCCATCATAATAATATCATTGTTTTTTATGAATATTAGATAAGTTTATAGCCTTTGTCAAATTACCAACATGATTTTTTTTTGAAAAAGAATCAAGATTAATATTTTTTTTTGAACATGATATCTGTGAAAACTATATCTATAATAAATCTAATTTAATCTAGGTTGATCTAAATAATTTTATATATTAATATAAAATAGATATTATTTTAATAAATAAGCATACTTTAGAAATTAAAAACAAAAGTTAAAAAGAGTTTGTTTAATATATAATTATTGTGAGAAACATGATTCAAAAACTATATATTACATTTCTGCATAGAAATGGGAAAACATTATATCAAACAGTAAGAAACATATCATTTTACATGAAAATTAAATATAACCAATTTTTTACATCTTACTTGAATGCACCATAATCAGAATTAGAATAGCTAATCAATTCAAAATTACATTTTTTTAAGATAAACCCAACTAAGATTTAACGTTCCTTTAACATGTCTCATAACCATTTTGGAATAATTAAAATTAATTTTTATAGGGTCACATTTAAATATTTCACATAGAAAAACTGGAAATATTAAATTCATTCTTGAACCAATTATATATATTAAACTACCTGTCATGTCTCTATATGTTTTATTATCAATATTTTTTCCAGATTTATCTAAATGTGATTTATAATTTTTATACATAGTATTATTAATTGTATTATAATAATACAATCAAACTCTTTATCATAATTTTAATTATTTAAAAATATACTATTATTTCTTTGAAAATTTTGAATAAAAGGAAACAATTTCTTCTCTCCCATCATACTTATATCAAATACAGAAGTTATCTAATTTAAAAAATAATTGAAAATATTTTCACATGATGATTCTAAAAAAATATCAACAAAATAGTTTTACAATATCAAAATCTCATAGGAAATATTAGAAATGAAAAATTTTGGATCAAACTTTCATTTTTAATTTCTTTTCAAAATAAAATTAGAAAACCTTTCATACCAAGATCTACGAGCTTTTTTCAATCCATATAATGACATCAAAAATTATAAACCAATCTCATTATGCTTTTTGTTCTAAAATATTGGTGAATATTTTACATATCATTCTTTAAGAATATAACCATTTATAAAAGAACATCATATATTGATATGAAATAGGTTAAATCCATGAAATTTGTATAATAAATATGCATTCGAATTGTTCCTAACAAAGAATCATGTGAGAAATATTCTCTAAAATTAACACATTTTTCTTGATAGTATCCTTGAGTAACCAATACAAGAATTTATATTAAAAGTATTTCTATATTAATCAAGGTTATTCAAAAAAAATCAATTAGGATAAAATAATGTGGGATTCCATATATTGAGTAACTAATGTACACACATTATTTTTTGTAAATTGATTCACAACATATTGCATTGACAAGATCCAATTTTACCCATTTAATTATTTATTAATAACCTTTGGTTGAAAATATGAAGTGAAAGACTGATAATCACAAATATTCATAGATTATCTCCTTTTATTATGATTTTTTAGGATTTATAATTACTTTAACTAAATGATGATCTATATGAGTCTTTATGTTCCTTAAAAAATACATTAAAATTGAGAAGTATTGTGCTCCACATAATCATGTCTATATCTATTTGTAAGTTCTTCATCATAAAAACTAAAATCCTTAAATTCATCAACAGCATAATCTAAATCATTTTTTCTTTTATTCTAGGAATTTTCATCAATCATAACATTAATTGATTCTTCAATAACCAAGGATATTTAATTATATACTATATAATATTTACTATTATTTAAATATCCTAATTAAATAAATTCATCTCTTTTTGAATCAAATTTATTGAAGTCTTCTATGGTATTTAAGATAAACAATTTATAACCAACACTAAAATATCTAATTTCTGATTTTCATCCTATCCAAATATCAAATGATGGTTTCTTTAATAATAATCTATTAATACCTTTATTAGAAACCTAAAAAATGGTGTTTGTATCTTCTACATAGAAATATTAAAGAATATTTAATTCATTTAACATAGTTCTAATCATTTATTGAATTATTCTATTTTTCAATTCAATAATATCTTTTTTTTGGAGGTATTGGTGTAGAAAAAATATAAAAATAGATATTGAATTCTCAAAATTATGTAAATAATAGATTCATAAAGTCACCACCATGATCCCTTATAATTGATATAATTAAATTCCCTTTAAAATTTAAAGGTAATTTATAATATTAAGCAAACCTAGATAATATTTTTTATTTAAATACAATAAAATAAACCTAGGTAAATCTACTCAAGTCATCAATAATGAAAAATCAATATATTTGCCACCTAAAATAGCAGGTTTTATAGTCCCCAAAATATCCAAAATTAATGAGATAAAGAGGTAATGTAGAATTTACCTCTTTTACATATATGAACGATCTTTTGTGTTTTTTACCTTTCAAGAAACACTTATAAACAAAGGTGTTTCCCAGATTTACCTTGGGTATTCACAAACTCAATGTTACTTTGAAATTTTATTTAACAATTAGATATTGAGATGACCAAGTCTCATAAGCCACAAAATTATATCATATAATATAAATTTAAATAATTTAAAATTTTGATAACATAATTAAAAATATCTAATTGAATAAATGTTATCTTTTCTGTTTTCTTAAAATAAGATAAATTTTTCTTAAAAAGCAATTAACATGTAATTTAGAAATTTAAAATTTATTTCATTATTAAATAATTGTGAAATTATTATTTAATTACATTTTAATTTTTCAATATACATTAAATTATGAATAATAATAGAATTTTAACTTCCAACCTCACCAAAACATTTCACTTTTACCATTGAATTTTCACTGAAGGTAACATTACCACCATCACATTTATTGAAGGATAGAATATTTAAAGCATCACCAGTATTGTGTCATGAGAAATGACTATCCATATACCATGTATATTTATTGATTATTCCAAGATACCCTTCCTAAAAAATAATTAATAAATTTTTGGTACCAATGTAAAATTGCTTCATATAAGATTAGAATATGATTATTTGGTAACCGAAAATAATTACAAATACTTATTTATAAATAATATATAAGGTATTTATTTTTAAATAAATTCATTTGTATGTATTAGAGACTATGGGGATATCAAGGAACACTCATGTTCTTAATGGATATTCATTTTAAATTTAAAACAATTAAATGTTGATTAATTTCACATTGAATTTTTAATAAACAAATTATTATAAATATTTGGAAAACAATTATCATTTCTAGAATCATTTATATTTTTTCATTTTCCTAAAAACCATCATTTTTTCTATGTTTTAAATATCTTGAGAAAAAATAGATAAATTTGATTTAAAATTATCAGTTTTTGATTTAAGGCCTACATTCTCACCAAGAAGAACATTGAATTTTCTTACTCCAACATCATTGTGCTCTGACATGAAATCATGTTTTCTTTAATTTTATTCCTTTAGTTTTTCAATTTCACCATGTTTATGTTTTAATTAATTATAAAGAGAATTTAAATCATCTCAATAATATTCCAATGAAGATTTAATTTCAATAACATTTTCTTTGTTATATTCTAAATCCGTGTTATTGAGAAATTCATTTTCATATTGAACATACTTATATTTTAATTTAATAAATTTATTTAAACTAATAATAATTTCAATTTAATGATAATAAATTTAATTTTTTTCAGGAATATCATCAATCGTTAGTTCATACTAAGATTTAAAATAATAATCACAATCAGATTTTCTTACCACCTTTATAGAGGGCATTAGAAAAATATTTTTTAATCTATTTTTAGAAACAGATTAAAACCATGAATTAGAACAAAAGTTATAACTGAAACTAGATTCCATATCATTCTATATATCTTTTATTTTTCTATTTTATTGTTATCATTCCTTAAACTTGGAAAATTAGGTTTTATATGCCCCTTTTCCCCTAAATTCATAAGAAGTAACATCCAAATCATCACTCTTACATTTCATTTTTCCTTTTAAATATCTATGGGATAATCCTGTATAGAACTTCATGAATGTCCTATATTATTGTTATATCTTACATTTTTTTAGGTATAACTTAATTCATACAACTTCTTTGTAATTAAGAATATTAAGAGTAAGGAAAATAATTTGACTTGAAATAAATTCCTTTCTTTTTTTTATTTTATTTTCTAAAATATTTTTCTATTGAAAATCATATTATAACATGGAAATGATAGACTCATCAAGGGTATATTATTTTATATTGTTACATTCATCAATAAAAAAAATTTAGCATGGAAATTATTATAAGGTGATATAATATATCTTTAAACTAAAACTAGACTGTCTGCTGTTTCTCCAAAAGAATGAATACCATTTAAAATTCTAGTAAATCAATAAAAAAAAACTTTTTTAAAACTGTATATTCACCCATTTTAAATTATTAACACTCATCCTTTGATAATCGTAACTCGGTTCTTATAATGTTAACTATCCCATGATCCATAACTTTTAGAATTTTCAAAATATTAGGTGAAGTTCTATATGAAGAGATATAAATAAACACATTTTTATTAATTTAACAATGTAAGATATTTTTCACCTTTTTATTCAATTCATACTTTAATACATCATACCACACTCAAGTTTCAGGATAAAGGCCATGTATTTTTTTCAATTTTACTATGATACTCAAATGGTGAATTTATGTTTTTTTAGTATGCTTTAATTCATTATTTTCAATATCCCCAATCAATTACCTCGAAGTTATAAGGTCATTGAGTAATCCGACAATCATTAAAAATTGATTAGTTTATCTATAATAGATCTTTTACACTAGAAATTTATCTCACGAATTTTTTATCATATATATAATTTTAAATAAAAGAGTTTGTCACCATTCTCAAATACCAATTATCAGGTATTAGATGAGAGATGTCTAATTCATCAATAGGAGGGATGAATTGACATTTTCTAAAAAATTTATAGATTATACCAGATTAATCAGTCAATAAACTAGAAATAAAAAATGGTTAATGTGAAATGTATTCTTATAGTAATTTGGATCAGTGTTATCCAACATCTACTCTTCAAATCTCTAAAATACAGAGACAAATTAAACTCACTAACTATAGAATCTCCAACATTTTATATAGATTCACAACCCTTACACTAATGATTTCATACATAGAGACACAACCCAATAAACTCACCTTTTCCCCACCTATAGGTATAACCCAAACTAATCACACTAAGTTATATTTGGAGGTACAACTTGAAGAGTATTCCATTTTTATACCTGAAGGAATAACACTAACATATTTTATAAGCAGAGTGACAATCACTGAAAAATTAAATTTAAAGGGATCTATAAAACACACTATTTTTTTTGGAATATGATAGAAAGAAGTAACACCAAAAAACTTCTATAGATAATTAAGAGCCAAATGTTGAAGTAGTAATGATTACTTCAATAGAAAATAGGTTCCAAGATGTACCCGAGGAAAAATTATTTCACCTGTAATAATCCCAATATTTTAAAAAAATTGAAGTTATTCATATTTATTGTATCCTTGTAATTTCCTTTTCATTTTTATTTATATTGTTTTTACCATACTCAATTTATAGGGTATCATTATGCATAGTATTTGCATAGATCAAAAGTTATATACAATGTCCTTATACATTTTTCCCAAGATTTTACACTCATTTCTCTTAAAAATAACCCTCAATACATCTTGTAATATCTACATTAATACAAACCATTACAATAGATTAAAAAAATTAATATTCCATTAAAAAGAGTTCTTGTAATGCTTCTGCGATGCATGCGAGACTAAATCTTTAATTTTAAATTCAAAAATCGAGTTTTTCAAGGATAAAACATGAATGCTTATGAAAATTAATAATTAACTAAATCTATATAAAATAATTTAAAATTAATTTTCCCATACATGAAATAATTAATATATCATAATTGAAATTTTAAATCATGAGAAATAAGTATGACAAACATACTATAAATTGATATTTAAAAGAAATAGGAAAATGTTGTATATTTTCTAGTTTTCATGTAATAATGAAATCCATGTTGTAGGATTTTTCTGTGTAATAAATTTTACGTTAACCAAAATAAATCATTAGTATGAATTTTTCTACACATTCTGTTTTCACAAGAAGAGTTGGATAATTGAATGATTCTACATAAGTGTTTTTATGAATTTAAAATAATTCACTTAGGACTATTTTATAGGTAGCTGAATTAATCATGTAGAATATCCAATTATTAGTAAATCTCACATATAATTTTTTTTATTATCCAATAAATCTTACACAATCAAATTCATATAACCAAAATTATTCATGTAGGATAATTTTACATATCCATCATTTATAGTTTAATGTTTTTTTACCAAAATATATATTTTAGGTATAATTAATATTCTAAACACAATGTAACCATAATAATAATATAAAATACTTTTACACAAGAAATATATTTTTTAGAAAATGATGGTAATTATAAGTACTCAATTTAAAATGAAATAATGATCACACTAGTACTCAAAGATTAAATATATTAGAAAAAACTGTTATTTTTGAAATATAAAAAACATAATGTGGTGAAAGGACCTACATAATAAGTATATATCCCACCTTCACTTTAAATAATATCACCTTCAGTAAACTTATGCATTCATTCAAGGCTTCTAAATGTTTTTTTGAATTTATAAAGCCAAATTGAAGGGATTTTAATATCTTTTCTATTCGATAAATATCAATCAAAATTGAATATTGAGTGTGGTTAACTCCCTTACATTTTTAGCTTCTAACTTTGGTTTTTATTGTAGGACCTCAAGAAATTGGGTAGAGATAGTTAAGATATATGAATTTTAAAGTTTATTTTCAATCTCTTTAATTTCATTATTGTTAAATACCATTGTAAATTTTTATTATTTTTGATGTGGTGGGGATCCTACCTGAATGATTTTTTTGAGGGAAGTATTCATCATTGTCATCATTTCATTAAGATCATAAAATTTAATATCTCTTAGTTAATGTAATGAGGATACTTTAGTTAGTGTTTTATTTATTGAATTTTTATATTATTTTTATTCTCTTTATACTATTTTTCACACCATTGGTCAAGGAGATTCTTGAAAATTTCATGTGTTAAATAGAGGAATGGTAAAAGTGTGGTCAGTTTTATTGTGTTTGGAATGTACTAGTTCTCAAACCTTGATAATTAATTCATCCATATTCATTAACTAGGTATAATAACAGTAATACATTAGACAATAATTTCCAATAAATAATGTTTATACCAATTTGAAATAAAAATAATGGAGATAAAGAATAAAAAATAATAAGAAAAGAAAATAAAGAAGGATTATTTACAAACATGTAAAGTATATTGAGTTATCTATTTATCTCAAAATCAATGGTGCTAAAAATTTATGTCTGACATCGTGGGTCCATTAATTGTACATTTATAATGAAATGGAATGCATCACATTCTAAGAACTTATTATTTATCTGAAAATATCTCACCAATCACTCATCATATAATTACACATAAAACTGTTATTATTTTGTAATTTCGAAAAAACATTAAAAAAAGAGATACATGAGTATATGAAAATGATATTAAAGAAAAAATTTAAATGAAATAAAAGGGAATAAGGGAATAAAAATTTTACTAGTAAAATAAGTGATCCTAGATTAGAATAAATGGATCTTCCATCATATATTTAATTTAATTTAAATTTATATGAAAATTCAAAAAATACCATTGGAAAATCATTGTCTTACACTAGAAATTGAATCCAATAACATACGTTTAAAAGGTTCCTTAGTAATATAATAAAACTCTATCCATATAAAAACTTTATTTATTAAAATATGTCATTTTTATGTGAAATAATACACAAAAGTAAGAAATAGTGAAGACAACGATGGAATGAGACTACAATAATTCATTGAGTAGTATTAAAACCTACATACCCATCCATGGAACAAATACTTGAATTATAGAATATATTGAATCGATAGACACCTCTTTTCCTAGCCATAATTACACCATCAGAAACATCTTTTAGGGACCCCCATTTTTTTGCCACAAATCGTATATAGAGTACTCTTGGATTTATTGAATTATTTTATTTTGGTTTAATTTTTTTAAACTTACTAAAATATCTTTAAAAAAGTTTTTTTTGTGGTTTCTTTGATGTTTTTGATAAATTTGAAATCTACTAGAAATTATTTTAAAAAAGTTCTAATTCACTTTGAAGTAACCTAGAATTTCCAGTGTCTATAATGGGAATTTTTGTAATGATTGTAATATGTTATGACGTAAGATATGTATTTTTGGAGAAATGTAAGCCCTTTTATTGAGCATAATAGTTCAATCAATCACAAGGACACAATAGAAATCATAATTAATTTTTCCTAAAGTGTATGAATTTTATCAAAAGTTTAAGACCTTTCTAGAATGAATATAATTATTTTTCTGAGTGCATATCTTTTTTACAAACTGAAAATTATCATTATGCTATAATATGAAAATATGATATTTCAAAATTGGAATATTCGAAACTAAAACCCATTGATACTTAAGAAATCTTTTAAAGATTAAAAAATTCCATCTATAATGTTATTCAAAATATTTTATATGATATTTCATAATATTAGTTTAATATTCATATATGTTTAATGTTAGAAGTTTTTTTATATGAATATCTTTTTATTGAGCTTGATATTATGTCTTCTGATCTGGATTCTCTTTATATTAATTTGTAAATAGTTTTTTGATGAATATTTTCTATTTTAGAGTTAAAACAATCATTAATTTATGGATATGTAGTGATTCTTAATGTCTTCTAAATGGATGAGTATTTGAAATTTATAGTTACTTTTTAGAAGTTGGTGAGTTGTATGAGAGTATGTCTAGGTTAAATGATCTTTAGTTTTATTCATTAAGGAATAAAAAATGGGTGTTATTTGATTTCATAAATTTACTTTATATGAATTATTCTAAGTCATAATGGGGGTTGAAAAGTTTTAAAAATAATATTACAAAGATATATTTATAAATTGGAATGTAAAAGATGTAATATGATATAAACATAAATTTGGTATTAAGGGGGATATTCTGAGATCAATAGGGGATGCTTTTAAGCCAAAATGAATGCGAAAATCATGTAGTACTATAAAGTTCAATTATGATGCATAAGGGTTCAGTAATATAGATATATAAATGATATTTCCTTAATTATTTGTAATCATTAGAGTATTTATTTTATTGAATATGATTATTTTTTTGATTATTGGAAATTATGGTGTGGAGAAAATTTAAAATATAGAGCATTTACAAAATGAGTGAAAAAGGGAGGCTAAATACAAAATATTAGTAGTTTTAGTCATATCAATGAGTCTACTATCATTTGAATATGAACATACTAAAAATTTTATTCTATCTACATTTATGTCTCGTAGGGAATATCATCAATAGTTACTAAAGGAACCAGGTTATTAAGTGGTATTTATCATCAAATTCAAATCATTTTAAATCCAAAGGGATAATATGTAAACACTTGTGTAATGTAGAAGAATAAGGCTCAGGATGATACCTATCCAATCCACCTGTATATGATCATATTATTCTGGAGGATAATCCATTAATTATTGATATATGATTAAGGAAATAAGTAAGATACCACACAGGGTCAAATACTTGTAAAAATCACTTGTACAATGCCTAATCTAATTGTTAAAAGCATATTAGTAAGAATGAGTGAACATTTTTAAGAGATCGTGTCATAACCAGTAGTAGAGGTTAATTACAAATTGGAATTAATTCAAAAATACAACCAACATGTATTTTTCCCTCTCTTTCTTTGTATTAAATCATTTTGGGGGGAATCTCAAGTGGGATCAAGGAAACTAGTTCCCTCTACAAGATCCATGAGTTTCATAAAGTGCATAATATTAATTTGATCTATAATGAGGGTGTTTAAAAACTCTTTTCCAAGAACAAACATTAATGAATGAATAAAATTATTCCATTTCTTCTTTAACATGGCCTTTAAGTTGCCAATATAATTACATATTGTTTTCCATTGATTTACTGAAGAGATGAAATGAATTGTATGGATTAAATAATCTTGTGGACTGATACAAATAAAATTGATATGATTTTATTATCTTTATCTAACAAATATAAGAATATGGTAATGGGATTGTAAACTATGAAAGAAATATGGTAAAATCTTGAAAGAAACTTTGAGGGAAGTGTTTAAGTAAAATAAGTTATGCTAAAAATATAAGGAATGTGATTTGAAGTTATAATGATGGAAAATTTCAAAAGTATTGATGAAATTATTGAAAGGTTAAATGAAACTATTAGTAAAATTAAAGGCTTCTATGAGAAGTTTTATGAATATAATACAATTAAAATTATGGTGATAAACAACATTTATAAGTTGGATACTAAAATTTTAAGTCCATTTGATAGATAATATCTCACCATTGATGAGATTCCCAAATGTATCAGAATATATTAAATAAAAAAGGATCTTTTATTTAAAAAGATACACAATTATGTAATGGAATTTGAATTCATGAATAAGATGAAGATCAAAGATGAAGAATATGAAGGACCAAGTAACTTAGATGAGGAAGATAAGAAGGATTATAAATATAAAATAATCATGACTCTAATGAGAAGGAACTGAAGGAAATGAAAGTAAAATTAAAAAGCGTAAACTCCAATTTAAACTATTTATATTTGGGTATATTGGATACTTTCTCATTAATTTTACAAATAAGAAAAGTGGACAATATTATGTGAAAGATGTAAAAAATCAAATCATGATTTGGGGAAATAAAATAAAATATTCCTAAAAATCAATAGAGAATAGAAAGAATATCATGTGAAAAAATGAATAAACAAGTTATTTAAATAGTAATAGGATGAATCCACTTCCTATATCTAATCGTATGATGTAGTCGATGCCAAATTCAAAAATTTCTTGGAATGTTTTTTAAGAAATGATAGATATTCTAGAAGTAAAGGTGAAGATGATGATGTTTTCACATGAAAAATATATTGAAATACGAAATAGAATCAGGAAAAGAGTATAATACAAAAAATAAGAATGAAATTATTCTTTTGATGAAGGACGGTGAATGGATATGTGAAGCATGTAATGAATTATCAACAAATAAAGAATCCTTTAATGAAGATATAAAAAAAATCACGCTAAAAGTTGTGGAAAATGTTATGATTGTGAAATATATTCAGAAGAAAATCATATTGAAAGATGATGAAATTTTTAGGACTAAATCTAAATTATGGAATCTTACAAAGAGTTCTAGAAGATAAAATATGATTATTATATATTTTTCAAGATCAAGGATAAGTCATCAATGTCTACTAAAAATGGTAACTCAAATAAAACAGTCCAAACCTCATCTGATTTTCTTAATTATAATATTATTTTTCATAAACATGGCCATTAAAATTAGTAATTTAGCCACAAATGGGTCAAAAAAGTGATTAAAACCCCAATACTTCATCCAAGGAAGATAATAAAATCATAATAGTTATAATATCCTCATGATAAAGGCAGGTTTCATAAATTCCAGTATAATCATATCAAAGTTATAGATAAAATTCACTATAGTATAGAAGAAACCAATGTATTTGGTACTTTTAGTGTTGTGATATTCTTTCATAAGTCCAATTCATGCTGGAAAAAAATTTCTTCACTAAGCATAAAATATTAAGCAATAAGAAGTAGTTTTGAGAATATCTTGAGACACTATAGGGAAAAATTTTATCCACCCACCGAAAATATTATTGTATTATTGGATGACATATATAGAATATGTGATCAATTGGGACGTAAAAATGAAATTTTTTTGAATTCTTTTCATGGTTATATTCCATATAATGAATTGGGAAAAATAAATTTAAAGGTTGATCAAGGAGAAAAATATTTTTTATAGATGTTTCCCTGAAGGAGATACTGAGAGAAAATATATGGATATTAGACAATTGTTGTTCTTCAAAAATTTCAACTGATAAAAAACTAATAAATAATATTAAATAACATGATAGTGGAACTGTGACTTTTGGAAATTAAAATTATTTGATAATTGAAGGCATTATATCCACCTAGGTTTATGAAAATAATCTCAATTATGATAATATTTTTTATAGCATCTTAAAAATAATATCCAATGTGTGAACCAAATATTTGTCATAGGAATTGATGCTCTTTTTAGAAAAATTTAATTTATGAAAAAATAATTGAATTTATGATGATCAATATAAAAAAGAAGTAAAATTGGAAACATGTTCATAGTTTTTGATGCCACTAACTCATGCTAATTGAGTGATGAAGATGAAAATGAATTATGGCATAATAGACATGGCCACCATTCCCAAAATAGGCTGGGAAATATATCAAAATATGAAACTATAAAAGACATTAACCTATATAAAAGGTAAATATAATATGTTTGTTATAAATTTTAAAAGGGGAATATGATCCCATGAACACTCATAAATGTGGATATTAAATCTACAATACCACTTAAAATAATTTAATTGTATCTATATATCCTGAAGATAAATTTTTCTACCTAAGGTGATCTGAATTTCATTATATTTATTAATGGTTAATCTCAGATAATAGTAGTCATTTTCATGAATTAAATGTCTTTCAATGTTATTTAGTTAAAAATCATTATAAAATAAATGGAAAATAGCTGGGAGTCTACATCTTGATTCTACGAACAGATTATGGGGGGTATTTTTCCTGTAGTGTGTTTGTAAATTATTTAGAAATAAATTCAATTAAATATCAATTTAGTAATCCCAATACTATAATATATATATATATATATTTATAGTAAAACATGAAGAATTGTATAAATGGAAATGATAATTATATCCAATAAACAACATTCTAAATTCTTATTTAAAGAATATATATGAATCTCTATCGATATTCAGAATAAGTTCTTGATGAGACCCATGATAAAAATAACCTTATATAATGTTGTTAAAAAGTAATCCCACTCTAAAAAAATTCAATTTATTTGTAATACCATGTTTCATAATGACTTAAGATATAAATTTGGGTAAATTTTTAGAAAAATATGATGAATTAATTTTAATGGGTTGCCTTTCTAATGGAAGTGGATATAGGTGTTAGAAAAAATAGCCACATAAACATTATAAATGTGTTGACGTAAAAATTATTGAGGACCAATCTAAAGAAAAACTTTCAATGTCGATGGTATATGCATTTTATTGGTTAAAAGTGATCATGATTTGGAATCCAAGTCATTGAACAATATAAAATGTGAATAATTTTGGAATAGTTGATTTAAATCCGACCATTTATGATCATAAATATAGTTATTTTCATTAAATAAGGAATATTAGTGTGAATAAACATTTTCATATTAAAAAAATAATTTGTATTCAATAGGAACCATTTTAAATTAGATTAAAACTAAAAATTGAGAACCAAATTCCTCTCATTTGATTAATTGAACCAAACTCAGTTTGAGAGGAAATTGACTTTTAGGAGTGAATTTTATTTGTTAAGGAAGAGACATATAAAATTTGATAAAACTCTATTTGGGATCATGTGTTATGTCTCAAAATAAAAGATCATATAGGAACCAAAAGTATTTTTATAAATAATCTAAATGGGGAAGGATAGGTTTCAAGAAAAAAATATATGCCTAGTTTCAAAATGATCTCTCAAATAGAAGTATTCAGTTTTGAAGAAACATTATCTAAGTTTTAAACTATATAATTTATTAGGTTGTTATCTTCCACATAAACTTATAGAAAATTTCTGGTTTGTCAAATTGATTTGATGTTTTGTTTTTCTATATAGAGATAATAAAGAGGTAGTTTTTATAGGTAATCCTGAATGGTTTATTCTTGATATAGATGATCACATGGTTTTAATGCTATAGAATGATTTGTATAGATTAAATAGGCTCCAAATTATTGTTACTCCAAATTGGATGGATTTCTAATGAATATTAAATTTGAAAAATGGAATGTTTATATCAACTTGTAAGTAAAAAAGGACAAGATAGTTACTCCCATTTTTATGATCTATATTTTTTAAAAAATATTATCAAGTGATCATGAGGATCAATGTGGATAATTTTAAAAATGAACGAAGTAGTTTATAAATATATTTCTAATATTTAAAAGAACTATTTTTCGGATTATGACTTTTGAAAGGAGAAAATAACATTTTTCTATCCTAAGAAAAATATTCCAAACAATTTATAACATTTATTATAATTATTGATTAAGATAATTTCCACTCCAATTATTATTAGAACACTTTTGAATAAATGTGATAATGGAACAAGAGTCAATGAAAATGAGTTCAAAATATTTATTGGAAATATACCATTCCTCAAAACATCAAGGCCGGGTGTTGTGATTATATTGACTCTATGTGTTGAATTTCAGAGTAGCCCAAAAAAATGTCATATGATGGTAGCCAAAATGATTCTATGATATTCCAACTGGAAACTCAATAGATTCTTATTGTATTGATGGAAATTAGATTTACATTTGTAGTGGTTCACAAATAAATATTACGAACGATATTATAATGATAGGTCATCCCCATCATGTTGATCTTTCTTCCTTCATGATAATTGAGTGATTTGTAATATCCCGAAGAAACAATAAATGGTTCATAGTACAACTACGGCTGGTTACATCATTATTACCCAATATTTTATAAAACTATTTTGAATATAATTACAGATATAAATGTTAAAATTAGTTTTTTAGAAACAATTATAAATTACATATGAAAATATGAGTACCATTTATTTTTCAGGGAATACTTAGAACATTCAAGAACTAAATATATTGATATTGAGTACCACTTTATTAATGAAAGGGTTGTATGTGATGATATGATGGTTGATTATATAATCACTATGATTTTTTTGTAGATATTTTTAAGAAGGATATTCCATGATATATATTTAATGAACATATTATGAAACTATATGTTTATATTTCTCCTCCTTCTTGAAGATGTTTCAAAAGGTGTCACCCACAGGTCATTGGAATTTTTTGAAGAATTTGGGGAAACATTTACATGAATCTTGAAAAAGGGGAAGAGAATCATTCATCAAATTTGGAGAGATAATTGTCCTATATTTTGAAGATGTGGTTAATTCTGAATGGGGGAGATTTTTGAAGGTGAGTTCTGATTAGTAAATTACACTGAAGGGGAGTTAATTTAAATAATTTAGATATACATGATAAACATTAAAGGATATAATTATCTAAAAACATAACATTCTTCAGTTTTTTAGATGAGATGAAGATTTCATTAAAGATAAGATCTGATTTAATGATTTATAATTTGAAAATGTGTTTTTATACCAATCTTGGTATTATTATAATAGATGATTCAGGTTTCTCAGAAGTCAAAAAGTGTGTGACTGAAGTAACATTAGATTTATTTATAACGATTCTATTAGTTTGAATTTGATAAAAAATTATTTAAAGAACTTCATAGAAGATTTTTGAGGTTTGTAAGGTGTTTTTAATATGTTCTAAGGCTATTTTAATAACTTTTTGAGGACTTGTGATTGACTTTAAATAAACCAATAATATATCAATCCCATATTAAGGAATTTTAGTGAGATCATTAATACATATGATAGAATTTTTGGATTTTTTTGAGAATTTTCGTTCATTTTATCTCAAGATATTAGTAGAATTTTATCTTTTTTGAATTAATTATAAGTCTTTTATAATGAATGTATGTATTTATAGAATCAACTTACATATTTTTATTACCATATATATTTTTTACAAAGATAATGTTTTTGAGTATACTGTAGGATGAGAATATGAAAATTTAGAGTTTCAATATTCTATATAAACTGAAACCCAATGATTAGAAATATGGTATTTTAAAAAATAAAATATAAAATATGACTCAATATATATTATATGGGATTACATAATAGGTATTTACTAATCATATCTATTTAATTTACTGAACTATTTTATCTAAAACAATTTTTTAGGTTCAGTGTTGTGAATGTTGATAAAGATTTTTCATATATTAAATATTAAATGTTTTTCTGATGATTCATTAATACATAAGAGTGAAATATTCAGTGAAATATTGATATAAATTGATTTTTTCTCTTTTATAACAGACAATTATTCGATTTGCTAATTTTATTGTTAGAATATTTTGAGTTATGTGTGAGCAAGTTTAAAATCATTGTGGTTTTACTTGTATCAGTAAATAAGAAGACACGTGATTTCATAAAATTCATAAGTTTAGACTATATAAGTTATTATCAAACTAAATAAATGCTTGAGAAGTTTCGGGAATGATTTTACATTGAGAAGAAATAAATATGTAAAGGAAATAGATGAAATATATTATAGAAATATATTTGATGTTAGATGGAATATTTTGGGATCTTGTGGAGATGATATTGAGCCTAACAAATTGATAAAATCATGGAGTATAGTATAGTTAGAATATATTTAATCATGTTTTGATAGTGTTATGTTATAAATGATATTCCATGAATATCTTTTAATTATAGGAGTTTTGAATCTTTCGAATATGTGGAGTTTTTAATGAGAGGTAATTTGGTTATTATGATATTTTAAAATATAAAGCATTAAATAACAGATTGTGAGGAGTTAGATGCATTAAATTCATGATATTTTATCATCTATGTGAGATAAATATTTCAATATAATCCAATATAAGTCTAAGTTTCCAAGATTATATAATCATATGAATCTATATTGGGTCATCAGTTTATTCTATCTACATTGAAGTCTAAATTGGAATATCATCAATAGTGACTAAACAATCTGGGTTATGTAGTGTCCTTCAAATCTAATTATTTTCATTATAAAATAAGCATGATGGTGGCTAAATCTCATTACAATACTGAAAAAATGTATTTGTGATGAGAACAATATTATCTAATTTAATTTTGTCATATTATTTTAATGGATAATCTATGTCTCAAAGGGAGTCAAACACACTAAGAAGTAAGGACCCGGTCTAGTTCTGAACCATGATTTTTTATATCTACCTAGTATTTTTTAATTAATAATTTCATATGGTAAATGGTGTGTGAATATCTCAAGGGACTTTGTCTTAACTAGTAGAAGCAGATTACTTCTATTAGAAATTATTTTCAAAATATAAACACTACAGATTCATCACCGATTCATAGTGGTAGATCGTATCTTGGTCATATCAATTTATATAAGCAGGGTCATATTTATGTAATCATCATAGAATCATGGGTGGTTAGGAATGAAATACCCTATACACACTAGACATGGAGGAAGCACGATGGTTCAATGAAATTACTCTCACTGGTATGATGTCATTTTTGGTCATTAGAAGTCAGGGGTAAGGGGTTAAAAGTCTCAAGGTTATATGAGGAAATTAAGGGTGGTTGATGGTGAGTTGTTGGGGGTGGTTTGTATCATTTAGGAGAGATAGGTGGAATTATAGATGTAAGATAATAAGAGAGCATGTGTATTGAAAAATTCCCGCTATTTTTTCTAATATAGTAATAGTGATAGCTAATAGAGGTTTCTAATACCCTATTTTTTGAACACCACTCTCATTATCCTAACTCTACATCCAAAAAATTAAAATATCAAGTGGTTTAAACCATCACAAACAAAAATAAAACATTATTAAATTTATGAATGGGAACTCGGAAGAACCATAAAGCCTTCCCTGAAACTCGTGTCCTTAGATTAGATACTTTATACCATTAAGCATAAGAGGTATAGATGGGTAGAGGAAAAACTAACATAAATATATGGGGGAATATGTGAAAAATATATTATATTATAAATAAAATGAAATTCTAGGACTCTAAATAATGCTAAATGAAATAAAAAACTAGTTGATCCATGGATGAGTGTCCAATACATTGAACATCTAAGCACCAAAAAATTTATGGGAGGGATAGTTTTATAGCTATCAGATGTTATCCTAGAATATTTTTATTTTTAGATTCTTTTCAAATATGATTGGGTAATATATTTGTATGAATATATAGTTTTCTTCATGATTCTTCATAATATTAGCTCAGGCTATAACAACTCATATGGTAATTTTTATTCCTATTGACACATCACCTTTCTTGTGTGTATTTAATATGTAAATTGGTTTCATATGATTATTATTTCCTTGTATTATCTCTAAATTTTATTAGAACACTATAAATGATAAAATATGGTATTCTTGATTTTACCTTGGTTCAGTTAGAGAGTTGTTAGCTCAATGATTTTTTTGGGATGGGGGTGAAGTTATATTGATAATAGTTTGATGTCTTGTAGTGAAGTATTGGTTGATTTAGAACTCATGAATTAAAAATAAGTTGGTCTGGTGGTGGCATAGATGATCCATATATGTAATAATTAAAATGAACACTATACAGTTTCATTGGTTACTAGATCCATGTGGGTGGACCCACACACATTATGGGATTGTATTGTTCACATTTTATCTAGGTAAATTACAGACATGGTTGGTGAAGTGAAGATGAAATTGGAAATATTAGGTGTGTTAGTTCTGGTTTTGATCATCCATGAAAAGTGATGTGATTGAATTGGTGCAAGATTTATTTAACTTGAATAAGGTACTTTGAGCTGGGAAATATTTAGGTGGAAGATGAATAGTTTTTTCCTAATTATTGCTGTGGGTTTTCTTTATCCAGAATAAGGGTCTTCAATCTTGGAAAATTTGAGTAGGAATATGAATAGGGTAAGTCCTGAGACATATTTGGTTTATCACATGGTATATATGTGATTTGAGTGTGTTTGGTAACACCACACATGATTATAACTTATTTAATTTTTTATTCATTCATAATTGAGAATATATAGTCCCTAGAATCCCATTCTAACTTAGAGACTATCTTTGAAAATATTCCATAGAATATTCCAAGGTTTTAACATGGATTTTTCCTCTACATAAAGACTTTAAAACTTTTATTAATTGGATTTTATTGAAAAATTGTGTTTTCAAATTAAAATAATCATAAATTATTATCAATGGAGGTTTTTATTAACATTAGTAATTTATGATATTTCAATTTTTAGGTAATTGAGGTGGGTTTCAATGAATAAAAACATGTTCATTACATCAAAGAAGATGAATTTGAGTGTTGGTTTTTTGTGTAGAGAAATTATGAGGTCATTGGTTTTACACGACAGTGGAACATGTGGATAAAGAATTTTGGTCATTTCTAACAATGTTCATGGGAATAGAAGTACCAACCACTAGTGTCGATATAGCAAGATTTATTTTCAGGGAATTGGTTGTCTGTGTTTTCGAAATGGAACTCTCTAATGGTCAAAATCACATGAAAAAATAATAATAACACAATAATGAAATGAATTTAAGTGGTTCAATGGAGTACCGACATCCACAAAAGAAATGGGATTAGGATTTATTTCTTCATCAGAAAAAAATAAATGCATAAAATTATAACAATTCATCGAGTTCAATATCAATTTTAAAATATAAATTTTTAGTGATGTCAAGGGATGTTTGTATACCATTTTTTGTTAAACAGTCCTTGATTATGAAGTCTAACTTCACTTATATTGGTTATTACATAAATAAATATACTCAGAAAAAGAAAATTTATAATAAAAAGAGGCACTATCATAAATACATCCCTATAATTAGTATCCCCCATAAATCATCCAAGTACAACCAAATTGGGGTTAAAGGCAAGATAAGAAGTCTTATTTCATGATTCTAGCTTCTATTTTGAAGGAAAAATTTCATCATTTCTTCACCATTATCATTGTTTTAGATTTTATAAATTTTCAACAGTTTTTCTTTCAAAAAATTATAGATCCGGTGATATAGAATGTTGATGATTTTCACCGTGGAAGGAAATGAAAAATTCATACAAAAATTAAAATCACACTAATAATCACAATAGAAAATATAATTCTCATGAGTATGTCTCAGGTCCTATAAACATTTATTCATACAAAAAATCTCTTTACAACTTGAATTAATTATGATAGAATATAAATATTTGGTGGATAAGGTAAAACAATTCTAAATTCCTAATTTCTGTTAAATATATCCCCCTATAAATGATATTATGTATCTAGATATATAATTAATCATTGCAACATATTCCATAATATATTCAACTTTTTATCCATAAAAATAGGTTTATCACTTCTAAAATAGAAACAATGACTCGATATACCTTGAAAGTAACTCTAAATCTATTTCCCTGCAATCCAATGATCCTTTCCAATATTTTATAACAATATACTCACAAAAATAAAAACATGAGAAATATCTATCATAGTGAATATCATAGAATATACAATATTTCTAACTACTTTCTAATGAAGAGCATTCACCATTTCTATTTTATTCGCTTTAGTTGATATACTCTGGAATATCATTACCCTAAAAATAAATCAAAAGTTTTGTATTAAATATTATTACCATACACATTTTAATCCATTTAATAAACTTTGAAAAGTACTATTCTTAATATAACCAATTCCTATGATTCCTCCTGTTATGTGTAATCTTAATTCAAAAAATCTAAGAGAGCTCTTCCAATTCCATCATATCAAATTTTTTGATCAAATCCTTATTCAACCTTTGAATCTTAGTGATATCTTTACCAATAATCATTATATGACTAAAATAAATAAATAGAATAAAAAAATCATCATTATAAAACTATTATATGAAAACACGGTGATCATCCATCATTCTTCTAAAGTCATTTTCTTACGTGAATGAGTAAAATTTCTTATACCATGTCCTTAGTCACTATTTTAGTCCATATAAAATTTTCCAAAGTTCTAATACCATGTTTTTCTTAACTTTAACCTAAAACCCTCTAGTTAATATATATATATATATCATCCTAAAGATGAATATACAAAAATGAAGTAGGTTACCTCCAGTTTTTTTTCATCCTAATAATGTCATTATTCTAGTCTAACAACAACTCTTAAAAAGAACATTTTTACCATAGGAGAAAACATTCCATAAAATCAATACCTTTATTCAGTATAAATCCCTTCATAATAATCCAGAATCTATAGAATAGTTATCTTCCATCTTTACCTTTTATTTTGTACACCCACTTATTCTTGAGCATCATTTCCCTTGTTGTAACTTTACCAAATCTAATATACAAATATAGTGAAAGAAAATCATCTTCTATTTCATTTAATTTTCCCATTCCATATTCTACTAACATATGATTTCATATTCATGATATTTTTTCCCCTGCCAGATTAGTGATAATCATATAATCATGAAGAGTGTATCCTTGAATCAGATTTCATTCTCTCCAGGATCTACTCAACTTTTCTTCTGGTGGGATCTTCTCAAGAATACAAGATGATGGGGGCATAATAACATATGGTAAAATATTACATAGTGGTGATGTATCATTAGTTTCTTGAATATCTCCCCAAATATATACCACTAATTGAGGCGTTACTTCATCCAAATTCATTTAAATTTCCTCAGACTATGGGTTCTTAGGGTTTTCTAGTTTCTCAAAATATGAAAATATTTGATCTTTAAGAAATACCCAATCTATAATTTTATTAACATACTTTTAATAAAAACACAAATAGAATATCTAGACTATCCATGATTTTATCCTTAATATGATATACTATATTCAAGTTCTATAAAGTTTTGTCTTCTCATTTTTTTGATGAGAACCAATTCTATGAACCCAAATACATTAAACTTCTTAAATGAGAAATAATTATTTATAAAAATACCTTTTAGTATGTATTTTTTGCTGGAATTGATGTATAATGGTGGTAAATATCAATTGTGGTCCTTATTTCCCAACTCCAAAAGGTTTTTGATAGCTTTAAATTCAAGATTATACACTTTATTCTCTCCCATATGATTCTATTCATAATATAAGTAGCACCTTTATTTTTATTAATATCTAAATTTACATCATTAAACATATATGAAAATATATACAATATTCACCAAAATAGACCATGATAATATCCTCCATTGTATATATACACACACACACACTTAATTAATCAAACTATTTCTCTTTTCACCCTGCATGTAACTTCATGAAAGAATCAATAACTCGATCTTTAGTTTTTAAAATAAAAAACTAAAATTTTATACAGTTACCATCTATGCATATCAAAAAATAAATCACACCACCAATCAAATTGGTGAACAATATACAGACATAAGTGTATATAAAATCTAAAACCTTAACTTTTCTGGATTACAAATAACCCTAAATAGACACTCAATGTTATTTTACCCAAATACAATAAAAACATGTATCCAAATTTGTACCTTTACTTCATTTTACTTACATATAATAAATTCTTCCAAGAGAGAATTATGATTCCTCTCTTTCTCTTGTGACCAATTCATCTATTGCTGACATTTATAGAAACCAACTCTCTTTTTGTATTTAATTCTCCTCCATGGGGTCATTAATTTGTGAGTTAGAGAGAATTATTTTTCTCTCCTTTATCAATTAATATATTAAACTTTCTAAAATTACATTTAATATCATCAAAGTAACTAGTGTATCCATCTTTATCAAGAATTCTAGTGGCTATTTGATTGAAAAAAATATTAGAAACATGCTTTTTATTTTTATTAGTAACATGAATAAAATATTGGTCTCTAGAAAAATATTAAAAATACTAGTAATTTTGTATACACCATCATTTCCCAATTTATCATGTTTAAAACTCCCTTAGGTGTAAAATGGGAAGAAATATCATCTAGGTATGACATTTTAGGAGGTTTTTGAGTTAATTTCCCATTCCAAGTCATGGCTATAATGTTTGGCCTAATAATCATCTTGAATAATCATGATCTCATCATTGAAAACAATGACATAAATACTTTAGGGTTTACCTTCTTGATTCCTATTTTTTCCTTTATGTTTTAATACTTCTAAATGAATTATCTCATATTTCCAACATGTTCTAACATCCAGTTGTAACTCTATAGATATTTTGATCACTTAATTATTATTTTTACTTTTTTATCTTTGTTTTTAGCCTCTACTACTTAGCCGAAATTTTTGTTTCCATTTTCTTTCCGTGAAATGAACCTATAATTCTAGATTAGATAACAGATCCTTACTTATAGATTCATCATTCTATATTTTATCTTTCACTATTCCCAAGGTGATCTTCTTATTATGAGAAACATTGATTACAAAGACATTTAATGTGTCCTCTTCCATTGGTAAAGATCAAAATATCAATAGAACTTGTAAATATCCATAAATAATCATTTTGATAAAATTAAATTGAAGAAAAATACCTTAGAACTTGATTATATGATTTTAAGGCATTATTCCTATCCTTTTATTCTAGATTTACAGGTTTACATATTGTGATTACTTTATTTTTTATGGTATTAATTTCAATCATATTTTATTTTGTTCACTATAGAATATAAGTATCATGTTAATTGGAAAAAATTTGTACATTCTAGTCAATACACTCCCCGATTTGAGGGGTTCACTTTCTATAGACAAAAACCCACTCATTATCAGTTGGAAGAGTATTGGTAGACGTACTATCACATGATGGAATTATAGTATAATGTTTCTACCCTTCTTCAGAAAATGGGATTTATAGTATCTACTATGGGTTTACAAATTTTTATAATATACATGAGATCTTCTATTTTAGATTTCCAGCTAGCATAATTAAAAGCTGGAAAATTACCTATTTCATTATCATTTTCCCCCGTTGATGGAGTAAAAATATTGAAAAATTAACTATATGTGTGTGTCTATAATGGTCTAAATAAAATAATTTACTCCTATGTCATAAAAATAGAATTTTAATGACCAATATATGGTTAATATAATACTAGTTGTAGGTATTTATTGATTAGGCATCAATTCCTTGGATTTCTAGAACCGTTGGTAGAAATCTATTCAAAAATTCTCTACCATAACTAATTTATATTTCCTTACTATTAAGGGTGTACTGTATCACCCATAGTGGATTAGACATTTGACCACCTCTAGAGAGCTTGTTTTATTTTTGTTTAATCTAATTGCATTGTTGGAATTTTCTAGAAGATATTTTTCACAATTTGTATTCAAACATAAATCATAATAACCATTACATTTCATTCAACTAGAATATTTTATCTTCTCATCATTGTTTTCAAAATGTTAGATTTGACAACACTTATTTGGGGTAGAAAAATTCTCACATGATTAAACTAACATGAACATAAATATAAAACTGTAATAATAAATAAATTAATGAGGTTTTTTTGTGTTATTACATCCATGGAAGAAAGGGTTTTGGCCATTATTTCTCTTCCAAAAGAATTTTTTTATATCACAAGTTACATATTCAATAGATTTCAATATCATTTTCAAGGGATAAACTATTAGTGATATTACGTATATTTTTTCTTTCAGTGAATTCTTTCAATACTACTGGTTGATTTCTTAAGGGTCTTTAATGATAGATTCCATGGATGTATGGGTTTGTTTTAATCTAAATAAATACTATTCTTGTGTAAATATATATGATTAAAAATGTAGTCTCTTAAATTAATTCATAATTGGGAGAGGCTGCCAATTTCTATAAGTGTGAGTGGAATATTCGAGTAATGGGGAAAGACAAAATAAAGTGGATATTGAATTTATTTTCATGTATTTCCCTTCATTTTTAGTTCGTTCATGATATAGTTCATAAATATTACCACAACATTTATTTATTAGATATGTAAAACCTTCTTTGTATGATTCATGGCATTGTTGTTTTGGAAAGAGTTTAGTGTATTGGATTTAATTATTGTTTTTTTTCATATTATAGAGGTATGTTTGGTCCTATGATTTCAATATTCACTATGTTTTATGTCATTTATCCGTAAACATAAAAGTACGGAAACAATGTGAGATTATGTGGGTATTAAATAAACAATTTCTACAAGAATAAATATTTTTGCCCATTTTTATTATTATTTAAACATAAAATATAATATTTATAATAAATATATATATATATATATATTTAAGTAGGCGATCAATATATTTATATATATATATATATATATTAAAAATTATGTCATAACTATTATGTATATAATAGTTGATATTCAACATTAAAAATATTTTTTAATATTTTTTGAAAAAATATTTTCATCATGTTAAAATGTTTTTCCCTAACAAACTAGTACTTTTAAATAAAATATAGGACTATAATAAATTTTGTTTGAATACATAAAATTCTTATTTATATAGAACAAAAATTTTAGTCTTAGTCAATATAGTTTTTTCTTACTCTACCCTGGTCTAACCCATTATGAAAACCTACTCAAACCTTTTTTCACCTAATCACATACCCAACAATGTATAAATGGGCCTTCCCAAGGCTTGTTCAAGGCTTGGGCTAATAATACTTAGAATATCTCTCCCAGTTTTCAACAACCACACTAATAAAAATGACATAATGGATTTTTTTTTAAACATTTAAAAAATATAAAATTGATAAAATAAATAAAATATTATTTTTTGATAGTTATCATTTAAATCTAAAATTTTTGTTATTGGGAAATGTTTTTTCTATATATTAATATAAACTAATGTTTTTTATAATGTAAGAAATATGAAAAACTCGTGTAAATGATGCATTTGTTAGTATATCTAAATTGTAAGAACCTCTTACTAAATTTATTATCATAACATTAAATGATAATTAAGGATTTTATTAAGGGAAAACCATCTAAAAATATTACTATATAATATCTGAAAACTTATTATCACCCATTGGTTATCGGGGTACACACATTAGGCCTAGAAACGCACTGACTAAGATCAAATTGAATCTTAATCATTGAATAAATAATAGTGGTTATAATTATGATAAAAAAATTGGGATAAATAGAGTACTATAATATAATATAAATTAATCTCACTTTATAAATTTGAAGCATTTGGTTTGAATATATAAATCATATAATTTATTAAGATTATTTGTAATAAATTAAAATTTTGGAAAAATATCGTATATTATGAATGAAATTACTATGTAAAAAGTATGATTAGTTTTTATGGATTTTAAAAAATACTTGATATTGACTATGATGAATCATATTATCATGTGATTAATGTTTTCACTTCTCATTAGCTCAAGAATACAGTTATTCATAAACATCATGAATGGTTATTAATAGATATTGTGACTACATTACTATATGATAAAATGGAAATGATGTTTATATAAAAAAGAATTATGAATTAAAAATCTTCATTGAATTTTTTATATTTTTTGATCATTATCATATTAAAATAAGTAAACCATTATTTAGATTAATGATGTTTTTGACTTATAGAATATAACTCTAAAATTGAATATTTGATAAAAAAATGTTATAAAAAAGATTTAAATTTTCAATGTGTTTTCATCATGATGTTTTAGTATAATTATTTTTTATCATTTTTTTATAAATTCTTGATTTAAATATTATTTTGAATGGATAAATATTTTACACTAGCTGAATATTTAATGAATGAAACAAAAACAATACAATTAAAAGACAAAAAAAAACCTTGGATTACAAATTTAACATCTATTAGATAGAATTTGTGTTTGTCATTCAAAATATAAGAAAACATTTATACAAATTGCTTGTGTGGAAAAATTACCCCATCAAAAAAATCAATGGTTTTATGATCCTTTGTACAAGATAAATATCATTATCAACAATGAGAGGGTAATACATGATTTATTACTACATAAGTATCATGTCTTAGTTTTATTGGAGAACTATTATACATGTAAAATAACGAAGGATTAAAATATAATTTCTTATAAATTTATTAAACATGTATTTGTAATGTAAAAGATATTATATTTTAAATTTTAAAATTAAATTCCATTAATACATTTTGGGAGTTGACTTAAATAGTGGTTTTAGAGAATTATAATGATACCAAGTGGTTTTTTATGTGAATAATAATCTGGTTGAGAAGAATGAAGTACGAATTAGGTGTTTTATTTTATTTTTATACAAAAATAACTTGACAATGAATAGATTTACTATAAAATCATGACATAAAATGTTCTTGATATATAAGTTTGAATCCTAGAAGTTTGTGAAAAATGGATGATGTATAGAAAATGAATTCAAATAGATCAAGTGGATTAGACTTAGGAAAATAGATTAAGAATGAAACTAAATGTTTATCTTATTTTTTTCATTGTTATACTATATAGAGATGTTTTGTATAGTAAATGAGGTGATGCTTGGATAATATTCAAAGTGTTTAAAATCAAGTTTAAACAAAGTTTTTCATGATTCTAGACAAATAAGATTAATGGAACAAATTATTAAGGGGTTTTAGAGTAATTTATTGTAGGATTTCCTAACATAAGAAATATGGTTGATGTTATGGACAAATAAACATGGAAGTTAAGAACAAAGTTATATTATAAGGAAGTATGTGGAAAGTATTTTGAATGATTGGATAAAAGATTCCCTGAATTATAAGCAATGTTTTAATAATATATTCATCACACAAAGAAAACATGTATAGATCATCAGACATAGTTATTGTTATTGAAACATTAGATGTGAGATATGTTTGAAGAAACATTAAAGAGTGGTTTTTGAATAATGCCATTGACATATTGCTTTAAGATATATTCCACCAGATGAAGAGTATTTTGATTCATCAAATAATAACTTGATGTAATTCACATAAAAGAATCATATATGGGGTTTTAGATAGACCCATATCAAGACTTATAAAAAAAATGTTGACCAGAAAAAGAAGAAAATTATGATCTTATTAGATAGATGGTTTCCTAGGAAAATGTACCAAATTATTTTTGTGAGTCTTTTCAATGTTTTTGTGAAGTTAATAATTATGATCATACCATGTTGTTTTTTCAATGCTTCAATATTAAAAAAATTAATATTTTTATTGAAGTTTATATTTCACGAAATTTGAAGAGTTATTTAACACCAAGGTTTAAGAAATGTTTACAAAGATTTTATGTTTAATCTTATCATCTATGGTGTTTAATGTTAGTAAAGTGTGGAATGTATTAAGAAGGATTTTCAAAGTTCGACCAAGAACATTTAATTTTAACTTTTCGGTCCACCCATAATGAAAATAGAAGTGATTGCTAAATAAATAGGGGTAGGTGAGCATTGTAAGATTTTTTTTTTTGAAAATTGATGAAGAGTTCAGGTGTCTATTGAAGACCTTAAGAGACTATGTGTTGAAGAATCAGACACAGTAGCACTGAATGAGGTTATACCGAACCGAGGGTACAAAAATTTCGCATTGGGAATGAAATGATAAGAAGCTGTTAGAAATTGGGTACTAGAAATAGTGATGTTAGAATATATATTTGTGTTAGAAAAATACACTATCAGATAGAATGACCAGACAGAGGGTACCTAAAGGATTTCTTCTAGACAGTGGAGCTACCAAATGGATAGGTTTGGATAGAGAAGTTTATAAATATGTTATTTATTACTGTTCTGTAAAAAACAGAAGAGGAATAATAATTAGAACATTCAAGAAGGAAATTGTGAATAATGTTAACGCATCATAGTGAAAATGTATTGAATAATATTATTGATGGTTAGTATATTGGTTGTAAAAAATGTTGTATTATATTATCTTTGGGAGGTTCACATGCACTATCGAAGTACTATATGTTTATGAAAGTGATATATATTCCTTGATTTTTTATAACCATAAAATGATTTTTTTCAAGCGATTTTATGGTATTAGATTATTTCTGAACCATTCCATGTACTAGAAACTCTTATTTAGTAGTGAGCCTTATCAATTTAATGTGTTATTGTGGGTTTGATTGTTTGTTATTTTCCAGCTCAGTGAATTATCAGTAACCAAAGGAAAAGGTTGTTTCAAAATTAAGAAAATATAAAAATAAAATCCAATTGATTCACACCCTCCCCCTCTATATGACCACAGAAATCTGGATTGTTCTTTTCTTGTGGTGTAAAATGGAAGGTCCCTTCATGGAATCTTTTATAATGTTTGAAGAAAAGGAATGTTTCTATTATTGTATAAGACTCTACTAAACTTAAGGGGCTTCATGTTTTAAATGGAAGGAACTACAATATCTAGTAAGATATAATGTTACCTTATGTTTTATCCACTGGTTATTATGTTCTTGAATCTACTAAATATTGTTTTCTTCCTCTTTCTAAGGGTTATCCCTTGACAACTTCTTATAAGAAAAATCTAGATAATGATGGATGATAGAGAAAGGTTATACTTTCATCACAAATAGAAATCAAATTTCATAAGGTTATAGGTATTCTAATAACTAAAGTCATCTGAGAAAAGAGGAATAATATTTATTAATAGAATAAAAAAGTAAAAAGAATAAAATTTATAGGTTTTTAGATTGATGTAGGATGATCTTAAAATGCATGATGTTGAATCTATTAGTTAGTTTTTTACAATGGTTGATGTATATTTATACACCATAATTTTTTTTGATATGTTGGATGATTAAGTAATAATTGAAAATATTCTATGAACTATTCCAAATAAATTTCATGCTAAGGGATCATTTATAGAAGAAATAGGTCTATAAAATCTTTATCTAGATGATCTGTATACTATTATGATCACATTTTAAATGAGAAGATAAAAGTCTATCAATCGTAGAGAATTATGTGATTAGGAAAATTCATTCAAATATGTTAAGAAACGAATGTCTAATAATGGTTCAATGAAGAAGTTAATAAATCTCACACTGAATTTGAGGCATATAGATAATTTATTGAATTTATGTATTTTTTATATGGGTGAAAAGTGGAATAGGGAAGTAAAAATTAAATATCCCCCTAATGTTATTTAGTTATATATCCAGTAGTAATTTCATATAAAATTATCAATGGATAAAAGAACATAAATATATAGATAAAGAATATATAAAGTAAAGAAAATATCTAAATGATATAGAATTTGAATCAAGGTCTTATAAATAAGTTTTCTAAATATAAAAATATAATTTCTTTTCACACAAATGCGCAAGAATATAATAGTGAGATTGAAACTAAAAACTCCAGTGATGATATTATTGATTTGTTTCTTATTGAAAAAGTAAATTATGATAACATTACAAGTGGGGAAACAAGAATATCTAGAGAATAATATGAGTAAAATTAGATAATGTTTATTCTAGAAATATAATTGAGTGAGTGTATCTATAAGATTTTTAAAACCAAAAATGATAATAAGAGGTTGAAAAAGATAATATATCTAAAATAATATGGAATATGGTCTTAAAAAAAAATCAAATTTTTCAAAATGGATTGATGATATGAAGAATTTAGAAGATGGTGATAAAAAATATCAACATCATTATTAATGAGAATATCATGATAATATTGATAAAGTTTGATCTTGTTCAAATGAAAACTTGTGATTCTTATAAAGGAATAAAAAACATCTAAAACATAGTTTCACATAACGGTGAAATATCTTAGAAGTGTAAACCTCATAAATTTCAACAACGATATTCTATAGAGATTTGAAAAAATTTGAAGATGTTAAGATTAAAAAATGCTAAGAAGATCATATATGTTTCAAATAATAGATTAGTAAAAAAATTCAAAAATTTAGAGAAATCCAAGGGGTGACAAAAAATGTTGTATATAGAAAATTTTTTATGGTTAAAATGAAATATGAATTAATGTAAGATGATGGATAGAAATATGATATAAAATTGGGGTGATGTTTTGAATAACATACATCTTATAAAAAAAATATGAAATCTTTTTATATATTTATAAATGTGCAATATTTTGTTACTAAAAAAAATATGGTGGTCATATCATCAATATTACAACGAATCCAAGAGGTACATGAGGAAAATTTCACCTTGGAGTTAGGCCATTAAAAGAAGGGAACATAAAAAAATCCAGTATAAAAATAAAAAAATATATTTCATCCTCTAAAACATATGCTTGAATGTTGTGAACAACCCTGTGGTCGTATTAATATATGTATTTTGATGTTACCAACTCAAGAAATTTTGTATGAAACATCTCAATATACACATGATAAAGAAGAAAAATACAAGGAAAATGACTTAGTTTTTAAAACAACCCTCAATGTTAAAAAAATAGAAATACCTAGGTTATTGGGTAGTGGGTTTTCAAGATAAATGAATTTAGATTATACGTTGATAACATTGTGAAATATTAAAAAAATCATAGTGATTTTTGGAAATGATGAGTCAATTAGAATAAAAGGAATTGGATATGCTATTAGTGAATGAGAAAAATTGAAATGTAGGAGTTCTCTGTTTTTTATAGGATGAAACACAACTTGTTGAGTGTTTCAAAAATATTTGATGATGGAAAAGATTTTTTTTTCGGAAATAAGGGATTTATTATTAATTGGATTTAATATGGTAAAATTTTAATAAGATTATGATGAACATGTGGATAATTAATATAGTCTGGATATGCATATGGATCATGTTGTCTATGCATTTAGTAATAAACAATGTTTTAAAATTATAGGACATGACATATATTCCAAGGGAATATGATAATGATTTAAAATATATAATGTATTTGTGATATTCCAAACATTACAATAAGAATATATTAATGTTGTTTAATGTGTCTGGAGGTAATGATTATAAATTTAGTATTTAAGAATGTTGAGATGTATTCATTGCAACCCATGGAGATTATCCTTTATGACACATGATGTACCATGATAATTAAATTTATAAATATATAAAAGTAATTTATTTCACTTATTGGTGATATTACTCACACTACAAGTATTATATTTTTGATACATAATTCATATCATCTAAAATATTTATGATTTTCAAAAGAAGTGATGAAAAAGAATATGGATATTTCAATAGAAGATTCAAAATAATCATGGTGTGGAATAAAAAAAATGAATGTTTAAATATTATTTATAAAGGTATCAAATTCATCATGAACATAGTGCACTGTATATATAACAAAATATTGTGTTTTTTAAATAAATTCCATGAGTTTGGTGGAGGTGGGATAAACTATATTGAACAAACATGATTTATCTTTATTACTCTAGAAGAAATATATTAGAGTATCAGTTCAAATTTAGAGTAAATATTTATACAATATAAACTCTAATATAAATCCATAAAATAAGAAATATAATTAAAATGTAGATTTAAAATACATAAGGGTGTTTGGAAGTCCCATAAGTATAGAATTCAAAGGTGAGAAACTTATGAAGTTTGATCAATGAGGTGTTAATGGTATTTTACTTAGCTATAAAACTAATGATAGATGAAACATTCATTATAAAAATTAAATGATAAATATCTTAGATTTCAAAGATGTAAAATTATTGGAACATTCAAATATAAAAATATTAAAATAATTTTTATATATAAGATAAATTGAAGATTATTTTTTAGTATTAAAAAATATAACAAAGTTACTGATAGAGGTGATGATTTCTAAAATAGATATGATTTAGATGTTAACTCATCCAATTAAATTGACGAGGAACAATTATTTTTGACTCATATTTTAAAGAGTAAAAAATAGGATGCCTAAAATATCATCAATGATCTAAAGAAATAGGTTCAATACTATAACAATAGTGAGATAGTTTCAAATATTTATTTATATTAATATGTTCATCCAATAGATGTTGATGAAAATTTAGAGAAACTATAGTGGATTGATTACTTGAATAAAAAATTGAATTAGATTGAGATTAATTAGACAAGAGATATTGTACCAAATAAAAAATATAAGAATGTGATTAGAACAAAATGGGTTTTCCAAAACATGTTGAATGAAAAGGGTTAAGTGATAAGAAGCATGGAAATAATAGTTTTTAAAGACCCCTCATTAGTTGAAGTAATTTATTATTATGAGTCCTTTTCCAAAATGAAAATACTTAAAATCATCATAATATTATATGTTATTATCATAAAAATATTTTATTTGCTAATACAAATGGTTATCATGTTTTTATTTGTCAAAGGAGTGTCAGAGGAAGAAGTTTATATTTTCAAACCATGTTTCTTTGTTTTGGGACAAAATAATCACAATGTGTACACGTTAAAGAATGTTTCATATTGGTTTAAGTAAGATTATATGTCTTCTTATTACAAACAAGATATTTTCTTGAGAAAATGATTAATTTTAGAAAAGGAAAATTTTATTTCAACCTCTATATAATGCAATATCATGAGTTTTCCATCATTATGCCTGTATATATTGATGATATCATATTCATAGAGAATAATGAAGAAGTTTGTGAAATTCTTTCTATATAGATAAATATTATATTTGAAATGTTGATGTTAGGAGAGTTGAATTGTTTTCAGTTTTTTACAAATCTCTAAAAACAAATGGTCCATTTTAATTTCTCAAAATCAGAATACAAAGGAACTCTTAGAAAATTTGGATTCAAAGATTCAAAATAATTTCCCATATCCATTACAGTTTGAAAAAAGTTTTAAACTAATGGAAATGGAATGTATGTTAATACAAGATTGTTTAGAAAGTTTATTGTAATCTTATTATATATTATAGCATGAAGGATAGATTTAGTATATATTTTTATACTTTTTTTAGGATATTAAATTTCTCTAAAATAATATCATCTTTTATATGGAAAAAATAATTTTAAAATATATTGAATGAATAACATATTTCTTGTTTAAATATGACATCATGTAAAATATTAAATTATTTGGTTACACATATAAATATTGGAAAAAATGTGTCAATTATGGAGGATACACATATATTGAAGTACACATTTTTGTAAAATTATTTTTAAGATATCATATAAAAAAATATATTTAGTGACTATCAGTACTGATTATGCTGAGTATGCATCTTCCACTCATGATGGATCATAATTAATGTGGATGAAGACACAGTTGGAATATTTTTTTTGTTATTATGAAGCTGCCTTTTCTCTTCGTTTATAATAATCAAAGTGCTCAAAATATAACTAATAATCCATTGAAACATTCTTGATCTAAGACAATTTATATTAACTACCAATTCATCAAAGATAATGTGGAATGAAATTAACAAATGGTGTAGTCAGTTTTTATAATAGGGAAAGTTACTGATATCCTCACTAACAAATTTTTATGGAATAATTTCATTATATAAGGAATATCATGGGTGTAAAATCACTCTCTTCAAGGTTAGGGTATGTAATAAAAAACCTTCCCCCATCTGATCTTTGGATACTTTTTCAAAGGGGGATAAAATGCGTAACATAAATCTATGCAAAATTATTTGCTTTACCTTTCAAGGAGGAAAATATATTTAGGATTGTTATATGAAGGGGTAAAGTATGATTTTAACATGTGTAAATTGTTATAATAGTTTTTCAAAGTGGTTGTAAGAAATTCTCTTACAAGTTTTTGTTTTGAATATGTTGTAGTGAAAGTTGATGGAATAGTTTCTTAATCACTATATTTATACAACATGTTATTGTTGTTCAATTTTTTTTGTTACCTACATCAATATCTCTCATTTAGGTTTATAAATATTGGATAGTAATATTATTTTTGATTCAATGTTTCAATGGTTTTTGATACATGGTAAGAAAAGAAATACATAGTGGGAGATTTTTGAGTCCAATAGGTTTTGATAGGTTAAGGATCTAGTGTACATGAATGATTGATCACTTAAATTTTGTATTTTTTTACCATACATAAATCACATGATAATTGAAAAGTATTCAAACTAAATGTCCTAGAAAAAAATATTTGATTCCTAATGGATTGATTCAAATGGATGAATTCTTGTGAAAAATGTCCAATGGATCAATTTTATCGAATTGATGGAATCAGACAAGGGATGTCAATAAATGTTTATGAGATTATTTTAATTATTCTATCAAACAATGATGTTCAGTAATGAAAATAAGTAAAATATTTTTTGATCCTCATAGTACTAATTATATTTTTTATAGAATGGTGTTCATCACTCAATATAAGTTGGTTAATGGAAGAAGATAGTGATACATGGTAGACTTATGCATTTTATGATTTTCTAATGGAGTAAATCCTGAAGATATTTTTTTATGAAGAAACCTAGATATCGTGAAAAATGTTTTACTAGATAGAAATATATATCAAGGATTATTAATGATTATAAAATGGATACAAAATATTATCAGACATAGTATTCCTAAAAAAACTCATCAGATATATGAAACATGTTAACTTCATTAGATAAATATGTTTTTGTGGAAACTCTATATGTAAGATAATTTTTAATAAGAATATGATAATTTTTAATGAATCCATAAGACAAAGGATTCATGATATAGTCTATTGGATGAATATTATATGGAGTAATTAGGAAATGGGTTTTAAGTACATGAAAAATATCTCCTAAATAATTCATTTAAGGGTTTATGGATAGACAAATATGAGCTCTAAAAGATAGAGGATGATCAGAAAAAGAAGAACCATATGAGGTTATCAGATAAAGGATTTCCTAAGAAGATATAATTAATGAAACATTGTGAGAATTTGTACATGTTTTGTAAAGTCATTAATTATGATGATATTGAGTAGGAAGTTAAATAATTCAATAATCTTGAAGGTAAAATTTTGGTTCATGTTTATATTTGTATAAGTTTGAAGAGATAATTGGTGATGATGTTTAAGGATTGTTTCCAACAATTTTATATTGAATCCTATCTTTTTTTATCTTTAAAGGAGTTCAAACATTGAAAGGTTTATGTAAGATATTCCATTTTTGACTAAGAGACATGAATTTATATTTCTTCTCTTCCCATAAATTTTATAAAAGTGAAGCCTATATTAGGGGGATGGGGGTTCACATTATAAATTTTGTTGTTATTGGGTGAAGTGTTGATTAATTGAGGTGTCCACTAAAGAGATTTAGAGATCATGTGTTGAAGAATAAGACACAAAATAACTAGATGTTGGGGTTCCAGGATAAGGATAAAAAATAGTTATTATAAAAATCATGTGAAGAATCTATCAGATTCTATATATTGGGCATAATAGTGTTACACAATTAGTTTGTATCATATGAACAAGGTGTTATACGGAGTGACTAGACCAATTATACCAGATAGTTAGCTAGAAAAAAATGAAGCCACTTGATGGATAGTCTTATATAGGGAAATTTATAATGATTTTAATGCTCACTATTTTGATAGAAAGTGAATAGGGTAAAATAAGCATAACTTTCATGAAGGAAACTCTGAAGAATGTTCATGTAGTACAAAGGAAATATACTGAATCATGTTGGGGAAGGTTTATTTTTTTGAAAACATTATTATATCATATTATATGTGTGCGGAACACATTTAATGTCAAGGGACTATAGTTCTATATAAGTTATTTATAGTCCCTACTTTTTGTAAACCACCAAAGTATTTTATTTCGAGTGGTTATGGGGTCTTGGAATTTTTCAAACCATTTTTAGGACAATATACTCTTACTATGTAGTGATCCTGGTATATTAAGATGTTTATATGGGTTTCCTTTTTTTGGTTTTATAGCATAGTTTATTCACACTAACTAAAGGTGATATTTTCTGCTAAATTTATAATTAAGAAAAAGAAAACATCACTTATTCACCCACTGCCCCTCTGGATGATCCGATAGAAACATACTCATCCTATCAAATTCAGAAGGAGTTTGGGCATCTAGGCGATGAAGGTTAGTAAAAGAGTAATATAATTTTTTATATGTACTATTGAGGATAGTGTTTCCTATTACCAAGTACATGATGTGAAGAAAAAAAAGGGTCACTAGCTCTTAGTGGACTACTGGATAGTTGGTGGCCCAGGTTTAGGCATCCTATGAACCATTAGGAACTAGGTGTTTTCACACTAAAAATCTAGTGGCATTTAACCTTGTCTATTAAATTATGATAAAAATTAGCTTATGTTAAATTTTTTAAAATTTTCACCCCTCACCTACCATTTCTATAATATTGACATTCATGCCTCTTTCATTATTTTATCTCCATCAATGTGATGTTTCTATATCATTTGAGCATTGAATCCCCCATTGTTATCCAATTAGACCATCCATGGAATGTCTCTCTTTGTCATCTGTTCTATTGTAGTTTTATATTATTGTTATAATTTTTTATATTCTAAATCCAAAAATTAGGGGGCTTTATATCCTTATTGGATTTAATGTGAAATTGTTCAATACAAGTCATGATATTAGATGAGTTAAAAGTTTTATGTACATGTTATTAAGTTATTAGTGTTTGCCCTCATGTTATATTTGTATTCTTGTGTTTTATAATTATGAGATAATGTGTTTTATTATTATGGACTTGCTATTGGATTAATTTTTCATGTGAGTTTATATGATTGTGAGAGAGTTTTCCAAGAAACTTAGAGAACATACAATGTGTATTACATCCTTATTTTAATTGCATCAATCAAATATAAAAATGTGAGTGAAATAAAAATAATTGGGTATGATACTGATGAAGGTTTACTAGCCGTGATTGGAAGCATTATAGACCTTTCAAGGGTTGGTGGGTGATTTTAGCTTATCTATTGAGTACTGTGGTTTAGCTTTGGTAAATTGGTGTCTGTAGGTTTTTATTCCTCATTTATGTGTGTTCATTTGGAGTTGTGGGCTTCTACTTGAGTGTGAACAATGTATGATGTCTTATGTGAGTTAATACTTACTGATGTGGTATCTCCCAAGGGTGGATTTTCTTAGTAGTCTCCATCAAGGGTTTCACCTATGGTACATGAGCCTAGAAAATGATAGTTTTGATAATCAAGGGTTATACTATATTTGGAAATATGAATAATTAATCTTTTTGACAATATTTCTTAAAAAATGTGGTCTTGAGTGATTGGGTTTGAAAGCCTAGAATGGGAAGGAGGTTAAGTCAATAGCATGATGGGAGATCAAGTAGTGATTATTGGCTCGGTGAAGGATGCCGATATGATATATAGGGTGTGAATAGGAATTTTATATTTTTAAACAAAAAATTAAATAGTGTTCAATTTCAAATTATATTAAAAACCTGTATGTGAAATAGATAAAGCATGTGAAGTAAAGTGTTGCGCTCATGTAAATAATACAGGAAAATAAAAAAAAGAATGAAAAACATTTATTGTAGTTTAGATCAACTTGATATGAATTATTTTCAACACCTTTCTCTTCTCCATGAATAAAATGGTTCCCAATAAGAGAAATGACACATTTAGAAGGATGTCATAAAATTTTATAACTCTTAATTTTATAAAACCAGCGCACAACATGAACTATCCTACCATTCTATGGACCAAGGAAAAACTAAAAAACCCTGAATTTTAATGGGTATCAAAAACTAGAAAACACACTTTTATTTTTTAGTATATAACCAATAACAAACATTCATTTGGATGGGAAAATATTAAATTGGTAGATAAATCAAAAATAAAAAAGATATAGGAATAGAACTCAAATAATTAAAGTAGAAAACGAATGTTTAATAATAATTTAGATAGATGAATTCACTCACAGTGTTGATGGGAAAAATGAAGTTCCTCATGAGTGATCTTAAGAAATTAACTAAAGTTACAGTAGTAATATTTTCAGCACCATCATATCTCTTATCATCACTTGTATATATCCTTTTTTCCACATATATTAATAGTTGTCCCCAAACATTGTACTTAATAATAATTTAAAATAAAATTTTCTAATGTCTATATAATGATTTCCATGATCATATCTACATTGATTTTTATATAATTTGAGAAGTTTTTTGATACATAAAATGAGTTTCCAAAACTTACACTAGTATGGATCAGAAGAGGAAAACAAAGCGAAAAGAAAAAATTATAATAAAAAATTAAAATAAATGAATTTGATAATTTTGAAAGATATATTTATTTCAAAATATATAAGTTTATTAGATATAATTAGTATTATAATTTTAAATCCCTCTAAATGAGAATCATTAATTCTATGATTTATGTAATACCTGGAGCATTAGTATTATTTTCTTGAAAAAATAATTGTAGGAGTAGCATAACTACATGAAGTCCAAGAAGCTGAATCATGCGGATCCCAAAATCTCTATAAAAAAACATGATCACATAACCCTTTAATGTTCATGTGGCCAGATAATTCATTTCAAATGATATATTTATGATCACGTGAGGCCCCTCTAACAAACTATCATGTTTCTATGAAGGCCTCGAGACAAGCACGAATGATCATGAGTGGTCGACCAAACAATTTCCTCTGATCATGTCACTTTTCAATCTATAAATGATTTTAAATCACCCAAATAAATTTATAAAATAAATTCTGAAGTAAATTGGTTTCTTCAAGTAGTAGAGAGTTAAATTTATTTTAATATTATGTGCTTTGAGATCCACAAGAACCCATATAGCCCCCAACTGACATCTTGACCTTATCAAATAAGAGAATGTTGTTGTTTCACCTTTATCATGTGAAGTAAATCACAAAAATTCATATAATAATGTTATTCCCTATCATCTCCATGGAAAATCATAGCCACATTCCATGGAAATGATCTCACACCAATGCAATATCCATCATTTATCACAAAACGCATCAAATACAAGTAGAGCGATTGTACATGACAATGCTTGCACACTATCAAGATACCCTTTACTGGTCATGTGATGCACTGAAGGTAAACTAATGGTAAAATATCCAAATTATTATTAAATAAGGCATAAAAGGTCAAAAAATGTAGAATCCTCTTGTGATGGGAATATACATTGATTTTCAAGTGAAGGTTTTATGAGCCGTATGTGATTTTCATTAACCACTTAAAGATCCTTCAACAATCCAACATGATCTTGAGAGAGGCCCATATCAAGAAATATTTATCTAGAAAAAGGCCACTAGTAAGATGTCTTAATATTATGAAGGACTATTGAAAAGTCTCATTTGATCACATAAAGGCCTCACTACAAGCTTACTGATCTCACAATGAGTACCAAACATGTCAGATCTATGGTAAAGAGGTTATTTGACATGTAAATATGAATTTATGAAATCCATTTGATATGAAATGGTTTCGATAAATATAGTGATAGAGGATTGTTCTCATGGTCACTGATTCTCATGTGTTTCCATGAATAACCCATAACAAGATCATACAAAGCGCGTGATGTGATAATACATCCATTAACTCGAGTTAATATTTATGATATACATGAAACACAATGAAACATATAACATGGATGGAAGAACCTTTAAATTACTCCCCCTCATAATAAAAAGGACACACAAGAAGAAAAGCATGCCCATAGGAGTACAAAACAACACACTTCATAGAGAAGATAGGAATGAAATTTCAAGAGTCTTCCACCAAGTAAAATATACCAAATGACCTAAGTGGTCACACATAATGAATATGGGATTCGTATGATCACTCCATATATCATGAAAGGACATTTGGTGGGCCATCCAGATTATGTGATGGAATTTGTTCGTTGGAATTGGTCACAAAAATCTAAATAGGTGACTGCTTGCTGAACCTTCAGTAACATATTATAATTAAGACAGAAAAATGGAAGACTTATGCAATGAATGACATGATTAATTTCTTGAAAATTCACAATACACTTCACATAACTAATCCAAATCATCTATATTTTCCAGGACATGTTAACCAAATCTTCTGAAGTCCTCTAAACAAGTCACCCAAGTCTTGTGAATTCCTCTAGACATTTCGCCGAAGCATGAAACATCACCAAGATTTTTCTCCCATGTCTTGATTTTTCCTATGGAAATATTGGACAATTCAGGTTTAGTCCTCTAGAAATGTCATCTAATTCATACGATATACTTCCTAAATATTATCCTTGATCACATGACAACCTCAGACATGTATTTTATGATCATGTGAAGATCCTTAGACATGTTAATAGAGGAATGAAATAGTCCACAATACATGCTAGCCAGATCAAGAAAAAATCTGTAATATATATACTTCAATCATATGAAGCACCCTAATACATAATATCTTTTTTTGGAAAACACTCAAGAAATTTTTGAAATGAATTCAAGACATGTTAGATGGACACCTCAAGAAATGATAATCTTACTTATTATACATATTTAGACATACCACAAACTAAACTATCAAAACTCTTATTCCTTCCCAAATAGGATATGTAAGATGCCTTTTTATGGCCCGATCTCTATTGGGTATCCATCATAGTGTAAGTCCCTCCATACCTCAGACACTCTAACCCATGGGAGCCAATATCTTCGATGTATTCATCAATATTCCTCATCCATCAGTATATTCAGAAGATAACTTAACTATGTAAACTCTGATTCCTTATATAAAAATGATATCTTGGACATATTTCTATGTACCTTCCTCTATATCAAACAATTCATCAGGGATACCATAGTGGACTAGTTTCATACCCACATGCAGTGAGTCTAATTTATTATTGTCCCTTCATTCCAACCCACATCATGGATCACATGGGATTAGGTATTCAAAATGATCAAAATAATCAACTCATAAATGTCACCCATCCATGGAAACCATAGTTTGTAAACATAATTAAGTGACACATTATGATTTCACCTATTCAAGGTCATTCACCTCAATGTATGTGATGAAGGAATTAGATATTAGTAAACACTGTGGAAATAACACTCATGGTCTTCAATTATCAATCACCTCCCATCAGAGGATTTCGGGAAGATTGAACTTTGATGAATCTAATTCCTATTACAATACCTGGTTCCTAAGTGCCCCCATATATTACTTTCTACATAACATCAAATTGTGTAGTTTAAATGAACTATGTGGGTATTGATTCCTGTTATACATAAGATATGTAAATAACTACATGATGGTTCCATCCCATCTTAAAAATATCAATCACCAGCCTTTATGGTTGTAAACTCCATTATGCCGAGTTATATAGCTTTAAAATATTCGTGGCTACCCATTGCTAATAAATAATGAGAATTGGAAGAATTAGATTAGATAAATAAAAACTTTCTCATTAATAAATCCCTATTATGTGGAAAAAAATTTGACACCAGAGAATTTTATTAGGGTAACCATTCCCCTATCGATATAAGGAATAGATTCTCAAATATTTATTATATCTATAAGAGTTATATAATTGCAAATAATTCCCCAAAAAGGTTGTGATGAGCTTGAAACTCACATCCTCTCAACCAATGTGAGTTCCTACGTGCCAATGGTGTTGAAACACTAAATAACCACCTATATTTGGAAATAATTTCTTTACCATATTATGGATGTGGGAACTATTTGACATTTCTAAGAAATGTGAATGGAGATCCGAGAATATATGATTGTGTAACCATAGTTGAATCCCCAATAACAACCCTAAAAAAATGTTAGACCTAGTGTGAAGGAATGAAATTATAGAATAACTAAATCATTATAGGAATCAAAGAACTTTACACATAATCTCATGGATTTACTCATCTCCATGTGAAAAAATGGTGAACTCACTGTGAAATATCCAAAATAAAAATAGTTATCAGTTACCATGTGTCAGACCATTTCATTTTGAATCTCCTACAAAGAATAAACTGCTACTCTTAACATGAAATCCAATGTAACTAGGTTTCTCATGAAATAATTCCATTCTAATTTTTACAAGTCCACATGAGAAGAAAATATCTAGATTATTAATATAAAATGAAAATAGTGTTACCTATTCCTATCTAATTGAGAATGTTTCACACTTTTGATGATGCATTGATCAATGATCCCATTCCATGTTGTCTTTAGGACACTAGTGAATACATGAAAATAACTTAACCCAAGATCATGTCTTAATAAAGAATTTATTTTGGAACCAGAACCATCATAGAAACCTTTAAAGTCATCAAAACAACCTCACCCACCCAACACCTTCATCTTTGCTTGGAAAATGCAATGGTTTAGCAATTCAATCGACACGGTATGATCCTAACCCTCAAGTCTGCATGTAAAGGTCTCTAAATTCTAAAGCTGATGACTCCACATCATTTAGAGAAAGTTATAGTGAAACTATTGGAGCATGTTTACACTTACAATCACTACATAAGCTTATCCATAGAGAAATTAAATCAACACCATCTGTATCTTATGATGTTGGACCAAGTAGTTGACAATGTATCCATTCTGGTTTAGGATCCATTTTGGACTCCTCATGTTTTAATCATGTTTTAATGACCACAAATCATGTTAAACTTGTATAATCCCTCTCAAATAATGTGTAGATATGGTTGGTTTCCCTATTATTTAATGCTTACAACTCATGGTATAAACTCTCACTAGATATTGATTTAGAATCTTATAAATCATGTTTGAATATTTTAAACTATATTTGATCATGTACTATAATGGTTTATTATATTAATACTTAAGTCTAATTCATTTAGAGAATATTATTTCCTAAGATAGTTTTACAGATATTTGGTTATGTCTGAAAAACTGTAAGTCTACCACTAGTTCTGGATTTTGGCAAAGTCTCTGACACTATGGCCCTGCCACCATAATCCAGACACTATAATCCAAACACCATAACCCATACACCTTATTCCAAACACTGTGACACATAAACCTTAATATAGACACCATAATCCTGACACCGTGACTCAGACACCATAACTAGTTTCAGATTTTATAAAGTCTGTGACACCGGTTCCTTACTACCATCACCAAGACACTGTTCAATGTTTTGACAAAGGACTAAACATCGTAACCTAAGACACTGTGATCCTAACATTGAATCTGTGATATCAGTTCCATATATGAATGAAACTGTTGCATCATGACTGTCTCACTACTTAAAGGAAAACTATAAGACACCATTTCCAAGTGATACAATTTTAAGACAAACTGTGATACCGTTCTTTAATCTTTTTTTGTTGTTTTCAATTTAATTTCTAAAAGTCATATTCGAGTTATTTAATGGAATTGACATTATTAATGTTTCTTTATAGACATTTAACTTGATAGTATGAGGTAAGAGGTGTATAAATCATGCTTCTAGTAGTCCCCAACACATGAACCCTAAAATGAATACAAGGACATGAGACTAAGAGCACCAGACAAGAAAGCATTTTAAAAGAGAACACATGAATGTAACACCCATACTTTGAAGAGAACATGAAGAACTCGAAATCTCAGAGGTTTGAACTACCATAGATCATATCCTCAAACATATTCATAGTACTAACTCAAAGAACAACATGAGTTACATATATCACTTCATTGAACTAGAAACTGGAGCACCAGACTCTCAATACTTTTTTTTTCAAAAGAGAAATCAGTATTTGCATCTGCTTCATTCGACAAGTCCAGAGATGCATAGAATGGCACTCAAATCACTTCTAACCCTTTCTCATCATATTTTTCTAGTTTTTTACTACATTTAATACTTTTCAAATAGTGCGTTTATCTGTATTAAGACACACACTATCTCTTGTATTAAACTGGAGTATATGAGAAATTCTCTCTCTAGTATTTTTCTACTCATTGCTTCACCCATGCATAATTATAGAAGAGGTCACACATGACATGGTTGTTTATTTTTCTCACAAATAATAGTGGAATAAGTCGTGTGACATTGAAAGTCCTTTGTACTATTGTTTAACTCGATTCAGGGTGTGAATCAATTTTATTAATATAAACTACTTGGTCGTAGGTGATCACCAAGTGGAGTGGATTAGGTCTCAACTTGAGACTGAATCACTTGTTTTATCTGTTGTGTGTTTCTATTTAGTCTTTCTTTATTTTAACTTATTTTTCAGAAAAATTACATTAATTTGATAGTTATTCTTGGATAGTAGTTATAAATGTTTTTAATTTTATATTAGTTTCAAAATTTGAATCAATATCTCATATGGATACTACTAATAATTAATCAATCTTTTGAGAAGCTGTTTGAATAGTCAAACTCTTATAATCTTATTACCTTGACTAACTGGCCTGTTTTAATTTTAATTAGGTGATTCTTATAAGAAAACCATTTTAACATAAATTTTTATAGGAACTAAATTCACCCCCTCTTGAGTGCCCTACTTTGACCAATATTTGGTATCAAAGGAGTTTATTCTGATTAAGGATATGTTTTAAATCTTTTCAACTATGATTTTAGTTGTACTGTTAAATATCTATAAATTTTTGTTAGTTCTAAATTTACATCTATTTGAAAGTATTTAATTATTTTGGATAATAGACTAGATGGTGCTATTAAAAAGAGACCTCCATTTTTCAATGGAAATAATTATGTAAAATGGAAGATTAAAATGAAAATGAACTTAGAAAGTATGTGTTTTGAGATTTTGTCTTCGATTACAGACGCCTATAAGATTACTGAAAATTATAGAACCACTTTGGATGAACCAACCAAGGATAAATATAGCAATAAATGTAAATTAATGAACTCCCTATACTATGACTTAAGAGATTAATAATTTAATAGAATTTCTGCATGTAAAACTGCCTATGAAATTTTGGAAATTCTCTCTGTTTCAAAAGAGGGAACCACTATTGTCAATAAATTGAGATTTAATAATTATACTATTAAGTAAGATAACATTAAAATGAAGAATGATGAGAATTTTTCTGATATGTATCTCAAGTTTAACAAAATTTTAAACACAATGATCTCTCTGAGAAGAGAAGTTACAACCAAAGAGAAAATCATGAAGATTTTCTGATTCTTACCAAATAGATGGAGAGGAACTTCTGTATCCATTAGAGAATCATATGAAATCATACAACTACCAATCAAAGAACTCATTGGGAAACTAATTATGTATGAAAAATAGTTGAAAGTTAATAAGTAAGAGGAGGATGAACCTAAAAGAAAATATGTAGAATTTAAAACCACTACCTCTAAACACAAAGAAAAGAAGAAACTACAAGCCTCTATAGAAAGTTCCAGTAGTAAACAGTCATCACCCAATAGTGATAAGGATATGGCTCAATTTTATATATGGTTTAAGAAATTTTACAAAAGGAATAAATTTTTTAGAAATCCTAACTTCAAGGGAAGATATGATCAAAGGGAATATGAAAGAAGGATTGGAAACCAAATGACAAGTCTGATGAGATAGTATGTTGTGAATGTAAGAAAAAGGGATATGTAAAGGCTGACTATCCCATGATAAAGTGTAAAAATAAACATTAGGACAATTATAGAAAGTATAAAATGGAAATAAAAGTAACTTGAAGTGCTTATAAGGACAGTTCAAGTGATTCTGAGTCTTTACATTATGAAAAGACTATCAAAGACAATATGTGTATCATGACAGACACATATGAGGTAATCCTATAATCCCATGTACAAAATTCCTATTATTATATAGATGAAAGTGATTCTAAAAATATGTTTAAAGAATAAATGTTTGAGTATTTTAATATTCATGAAGACCCATGTAATGAACTAAAAGATAAATACAAGCCTTTAAAGAGACAATATGCTCTTACCTCAACTATTAAATATGAACTTGTGGTAGAAAGATAGAAAAATATTCCATTACTCAATGAAAAAAATGAATTAAGGATATAAAATGAGCAATTGAAAAATTAACTTGAAAGGTTTATTAATGGTAATGATATCTTGGTACAAATTCTAGGTAATTTTTTCCTTAAATACACTACTGGTATTGTCTATCAACCTCTTAAACGATTTTTTTTGAAAATCCAATTTTGTTTCTAAATCTAGAACATATAGCTTTATTCCTAGTTTATAAAAACATTATGCTAGTTTATAATATGAAACATCCTCTACTATTTCTATTTTTTTGGACCAAATAAAGTTTATTTCTCAAATACTTTACATAATGCTCATAAGAAACCTTTGAATATAATTCTTTTAATGTTTTTAATTCTAAAAATGAATTATAATTTTATGCATTAAGAAATGAAAATTTATATTCTATTAACATAGATTCATTAGTTTCTCAAAATGATTCATGTTTATGTGTATTTCAAAAAGATTCATGGCTTTGGCATAGAAGACTAGGACACTACCATATTCACTCCCTCAAAAAGATAACTATAAAATGTTTAGTCAAATATCTACCAAAACTAGGGTTTCAAAATGATAAAGTTTGTAATCCTTATCAAAAGGGAAAACAACACAAAATTTCCTTCAAACCAATGAAAGAAGTCTAAACTTATCAACCCCTCTAGTTGGTTCACATAGATTTGTTTGGACCATCTAGAGTTTCTAGTTTAAATGGGAATAACTATGTTTATGTTCTTGTAGATGAATTTTCTTGGTATACTAGGAACTTTTTATTAGATCACTAAAGTGAAGCCTGCTCTTGTTTCACCAAGTATTCTAAAACTATAGAAAATCCTAGTGGACTTAGAATTAAATCTCTAATAAGTGACCATGATCTTGAGTTTGAAAATCAAGAGTTTTAATCCTTTTGCTCAGAAAATGGCTATAGTCATAATTTCTCTACCCCTAGAAAACCTATATAAAATGGAGTTGTAGAAAGAAGTAATAGGACCTTGTAATAAATTTATAAAACCATGCTAAGTGAATATGAATTACCTATTTATTTTTGGGAGGAATCTGAAAATACATCATGCTATATTATTAATAGAGTGTTGATTAGACCTATTCTTAGAAGAACTCCATATGATTTTTGGAACAATAGAAAACACAAAGTGAACTACTTCAAAGTATTTGGTTGCAAATTATATATCCTTAATACCAAGGACAATCTTTAAAATTTTGCATCCAAGATTGATGAAGGAATATTCCTAGGATACTCGACCTTTAGTAAAGCCTATAGATTCTTTAACAAAAGAACTAAATGTGTGAAGGAATCTATCTATGTCATGTTTGATGAGACATATCCACACGAGCCTAAGACCTCTCTAGAAAAGTTTGAGGATGATATGTCAAATTTAGACATCAATACTAAATCTTTGGGCCATGTTATTAAGGAATCTATTAAAAACATCGAGTTATGTAAATTCTATAGATTCAACCCATAATGATACCAAACATATTGAAGAGCCTAAAATCACTGGACCTTCTTTTTCTAGAGATGTTAGAACTATTAATAAAAATCTATTAAATGCGGTTGTTGGAGATTTGGATAAAGTAACACAAACTAGAGCCTCTATTAGAATTCAAGTTGAACATCAATATTTCTTATCACAATATGGACCTTAAAATTCCAATGATGCTATCAATGATGAATTTTTGGTGATGGCAATGTAAGAAGAACTTAATCAGATTAAAATGAACAATGTTTGGAAACTTGTTGATAGATCCAAATACATTTTTACCATAGGCACTAAGTTGGTGTTTATAAATAAAGTAAATAAAGCTGGTAACATAGTTAGAAACAAATCTAGATTGGTTTCACTAGGATATATTCAAGAAGAAAGAATTGAATATGAGGATACCTTTGCACCAATATCTAGACATGAAGACATTTGAATCTTGATTTCATATACAGTACATATGAATTTAGAAATATATCAAATGGATGTCAAGAGTATATTCCAAAATTGGTATATAGCTGAGGATGTTTTTTTGAACAACCCCCTAGTTTCACAAATCCTCACTTTCCAAATCATATTTTTAAATTATAAAAATCTTTGTATGATTTAAAACAAGATTCAAGAGCTTGGTATGACTGATTAAGTGCTTTTATTATTTCCAAAGGTTTCTCAAAAGGTATAGTTGATCCTACTCAATTTATAAAATGAATTTCTATTTATGTTTTAATAGTTAAAATTTATGTAGATGATATTATTTTTGGATCTTCAAAAAATTATTTATCTATTGAGTTTTCTAAAATAATAAAAAATAAATTTGAAATGAGTTTATTGGTTGAACTAAAATTCTTTCTTGGAATTCAAATAATTCAAAATATATATGGTATTATTTTAAATCAATAAAAATATACTAAATATCTTATAAAACATGTTGGATTGGACCACACTAAAATTCGTGATACTCTAATGAGTACTAATTGTAAGTTGGATCTTGATAAAGATGAAAAATATGTTAATCAAACCACTTATAGAGTAATGATTGGAATATTACTCTACATAACTACTAGATGACCTAATTTAATATTTAGTGTATTTTTGTGTTCTTTATTTCAAGAAAACCCTAAAGAGTCTCATTTAAATACTATTAAATGCATTTTTTAATTACTCAAACATTCACCCAATCTAGGACTGTTCTATCCTAGAGGATAATTATTTGATTTAGTTATCTATTCTGATTCTGATTTGGTGGCTGCAAGTTAGATATTAAATTTACCTCTGGAACATGACACATTTTAGGCTAATATGTATTGTCATGATGTAGTAAAAAACAAAAATCTGTTGCATTATCTTCTACCGAAGCTAAATACATAGCTACTAGTAGTTTTTGTGCACAAATATTATGGATGAAACACACATTATAGACTATGGATTTTAATTTAGACATGTAACTATAAATTGTGAAAATACAAGTTCTATTAACATTTCAAATTATCATGTTTCACACTCTAGGGAAAAGCATATTGATGTAAGACATCAATTTTTGAGAGATCATTATTAAAAAGGTGATATCAATTTGGCATTACTTAGAATTGAACATCAGCTAGCTAATATATTTAATAAACCATTGAATTATAAAAGGATAAATTACATTATACATGAATTAGGAATGATAAATCTTAAGTAAAAAAGTTTACAGTCTTGAAGTTACTATATCACACGTACTGTTTCAAAAGTTATTGTCTTGGAATTATTGTCTCACTTTTGTGGTTTCACAAGTTACTCTCTTGAAGTTACCATCTTGTTTTTACAATCTCACAGTTATTATCTTACACTTATTGTCTCAATGTTATGGTCTCACCATTTGGAGTCACACCGTAATGATGACACCGTGACAATCAGTTTCGTTCTCACCATAATGACTAAGTTTTTTATTTTTTTTAATTTTATTTCCTGTATCATAGTGTTGATTATTTTATTGTTTTTATGCCAAAATTTTGAATTTTAGATTCTTGAAATCCATAAATTATAAAAACCCAATATCTTTCACTCCTCTCTTTACTTGATCTCTCTTATCTCGAAACTGAAACCCCACTCTTTCAAATTGTTAGTCCTATTTCTGCCTTTAATATCCCTTGAACCAACATTACATTCCTATAATTAAGCTCTGATTTTCATCGACTCATGAGAATATTAGATCTCAAAATAAATTTAAAAAGGCACTGAAGGTAATGCCTGAGGGATAGTTTAATCTGAATCTTGCTGATAGAACAATAGTACCAGAAAGGGAAGTCTGTCCGAATTGGTTGTTGACAAGTAAGTCGCTAGTTTTGAAAGTTCTAAAAGAGCAGGGATGGCTAAACTGGGTCTCAAAATAGAAAATTATGATTAATCCAAAACTCATTTCTCAGTTTTATTTGTATGTCTAGTTCTCATTCAATAATAAATATGAATTTGTTGGAAGAAGTTGTATTAATAGTCAAATGTGTACTTTTTTCCTCGAGTCGGTGGGCTGGCTACCCAGGGATACCTCATGATGGAATATTTGAGTACCACCAATGAGGCCCCATCCTCCTAGTTATGTTTTTATCTTAGAATATGCGCTTTGGAAGTTTGACTAGAAATAAGAAGAAAAGGAGGGAAATTGAGCCTGAGTTGGATGGTAAGACAAGGTTGCAATTTAAGTTTATCTAGAATATTATTTTTCCAAGGAAAAGATATTTTTCTACTATTAAGTATCAACATGTATTCTTGATACATATTTTGAATAATGGACACAATATTAATCACTGTAAGTATATTATAATTCACATGTGTAAAATGATCAAGACAACTTTGAAGTCTACCTCTATGTTTTATTCAAGATTAATCTCTAAAATGATGTATTCTAAAGGGGTAGTTGGTCTGAATAAAGAAGTCTTGAATATTAGAAGTTCTGTATCTCAAAGGATATAATCATAAGGATAAAAATAAGCTATATTAATTGGAAAAATTATTGGGTGGAGGACAATGAAACATTGTTTGAAAAGTTTAATCGAGGTGAGAATCATTCAAGACCAAAGAACATATCTGATCCTAGTTTGGAACCAGATGAAGTTATTGATTATTCTGATGAAGAAGTAGGAGATGTAGTTGGTCCACCTAAGGAAGGAAATTTCTAGGACAAAGAATATAGTAGTATACCTATTCCAAAAAATGTAGTCTAAAAGGATGTAACTGTTACTAAAAGAAGTATTGATTCAATGGAAGAACCTAATTTTGGAAAGGAAACTGCTTCTAATATAGAATAACAAGTTGTTCTAGAGAATATTTTAGAATAAGAACCTGCTATTGAGGAAGAAGCACTGTTGGGTAAAAATTAAAAGAACAAGATGATCCTGAATTTTTCCTATCTACTAACAAAATAATGGAACATTCCTTTCAGATGGATAGAAAGTAAATTTGTGATCCTATTATAGATGAAAATTTGAAAATAGGTCTAGGGACTGAATCTCTTAGTCCCACAAGATATGCACCTATTGAGGGGGAGAAGGACCCTAATCTAGAAAGTGTTCAAGTTGCCAATCCTGTTGATCAAAGCACTATGGATACCTGGTATAAGTTTTACAGATTCTTTGATGTGGGAAATACCCAAGAGGCCTTGGTAAAAGGCATAGATCTTTCCATTGTGTTTCAATTGAAACCAGTTTCTTCTCTAGAATTAATCTTTGCTAAGGAGCCTGAACCTGTCTAAGATATTGTTCCTAATCTTACACAATTACTTTCTTCTTATGTGAGTCCTAGTGATCTGAAAACATTTAGAGATACATTGTTATTTGGATTTGAAAATATAATGAACTCACAGCCTGCTCCTATGACAAACCTTAGTGAAAGAGATTCTTACTTTCTGTTAGAGAAAATCATATGGAAAATTCAACCAAAAATGATTCATGAAATACAAGAAGTTAGGATTGAGAAAAAGCAGTTGAGTGATGAGGTGAAGCATCTCATTTATATGATTCAAGATATTAAAAAGTGTTGCAAACTAAACGATATCCTACTGCTCATCATATTGAGGATGTTAATGATCAGATTACACATAAAGTTTCATATATGATTCAGCCAAATTTGACTTTAATATATGAAAATGTGGCTAAGAGAATCATAAAGATAATAAATGAAATGTGTGAGCTTGTTGTTGGCCTTAACAAGATGACTGATGAGTATAAGGGATGTTTACAGAAAGTTCTAAATTAGCGTAAGTCTCTCACTTCAGCCGTTACATCTTCAAATGCCTCTAGATAGTCATCCCAACCTATATACATTGACCTGATTAGATATATTCTTAAATAATAACTTCAGTCAGTTTTATGTGGTTTTGACAAGGAATGTTTATCTACTATCATCAAGAATAGTGAACGAGTACTTGAATTAGTGAGGATTCACTCAACGATTTCCAATTATGCTTAGGAAGAAATTACTAAGAAAGTTGATTTCTAATTTAATAGGATTTACTATATGCATGATCTGACCAATCATTTCATGTACCTTGTTGAGAATTCGAAAATTATTCCTGCTACTCATGCCTTCAAGACTCAAGTCCAAAGGATGAAATATTTCACTCCTCTATTGGAAAAGTTTGTGTAGAACAAAGATGGTTTTGAGAATGCAATTCAGTATATTGTTGAGATCATTACAGATTTCATTAATTTGTTAAAGCCTTATCTTAATGTAAAAAGCATATCCATTGTGGCTCCTATAGATACACCTTTGTGGCCTGTCTCACCCACATCCTCATCCACTGCCTTTGCTTTTTCCTATGTGTCTTTATCTCAGGCTCTGAGCTAGACTAGACCTGTTATCCTTGACCAATCCTTTCATCTATCTTCAACCGAACCCACTCGGGCACCTTATATATTTGAAGGTATACCTCTTCATTCTCTGAAAATTTCCTCAACCCCTTTAGATGTTGCAACCAAGGGAAAAGATAAACCTGCTAGTGCTGAAGAGAAGTGAAAAACGTATTTTTATAGGGTTGTTTTTTATTTAACCTAATTATTGTAATCACCTCTATCTTTCTATCCAATGAAATGTAAAATATTGTTTTTACTTTCATATTTACCTTAATTCCATGTTTATTTATTTTTATTTTTTATAATCCAAAAGGGGGAGAATAATAAGATCAGGCATCTAAATCCTATGATTTGTGAACATTAAAAAGGGAGATACTGTTGGAATCCTCGGATTTTAATCATGTTTTAATGAACAAAAATCTTGTTAACCATGTTTATTCTATCTAAAATAATGTGTAGAGATGGATGGTTTCCCAATTCTTTATTTCTTATAACTCATGGTATAAATATTCAGAAGATACTGATTCAGAATCTTATAAATCATTTTTGAATATTGTAAACTATATTTGATCATGTTCTATAATGTTTTATTATATTAATACTTAAGTCTAATTCATTTTGTGAATATTATTTTGTAATAATGTTTTACAGATATTTGGCTAAGCTTGAGAAATAGTAAGTCTGCCACCAGTTTTGAATTTTGGAAAAGTCCCTATCATCGTGACCCTAACACCGTAATCTAGACACCATACTCCAGACACCGTAATCTGGAAACTGTTACCCTGACACCTTAATTTAGACACCATAATCCTAAAACTGTGACACAGACACTATAACCAGTTTCAGATTTCATAATGTCTGTGACACCAGTTCCTTACTATCACCAAGACATTGTTCAAAGTATTGAAAAATGACTAGACATAGTTACCTGAGACACCGTGATCCTGACACTACAACTGTGCTATCAGTTCGTGATCTCAATGAAAATGTGGCATCTTGAATATTTGACCGCTCAAAGGAAAAAGAGGAGACACAATTTCTTAGTGACACTATTTTCAAGTGATACCATTTCATGAAAAACCGTGACACTATTATTTAATATTTTTTGGTCGTTTTCAATTTAATTTCTAACGGTCATATTTGAGTTATTTAATGGAACTGACATTATTAATGTTTCTTTGTAGACATGTCACCTGACAGTAGGAGGTACGAGGTGTAGAATTCATGCTTTATTCCAGCCCCAACACATGCACCCCAAATTAAATACAAGAACCCGAGACTCAGAGCACAAAATGACCAAGCATTTGAAAAGATAACTCATGCATGCAACATTTATACTCTGAATAACACATGAAGCACTCTCAATCCTTGAAGGCTAAACAATGGTAGATTAGAGACTCAGACATCTTCATAGTACCAAATCAAAGAACAACACAAGCTACATAGCTCACTACATTGAATTGAAACTAGAGCACCAGACTCACGATACTATGTTTTTCACAAGAGGACTTGATATTTTCATCTAATTCATCCTAAAAGTCTAGAGCTACATATAATAACACTCAGAGAACAGCTAACCCATTATCATCATATTTTCAATGTTGTGTACTACATTTACGACTTTTTGAGTAGTGTGTGTATCTTTATTAATACAAACATTGTCTCATGCATTAAACTATAGGATACAATATATTCTATCTCCAATATTGTTATACTATTTTCATCACCCATGCATAACTGTGGAAGAGGTCCTACATGACCTGGTTGTTCATTTTTTCCATGAAGAATAATGGAAGAGGTCATGCGACCTAGATATTCCTGTGTACTATTTTTACCCCGATCTGGGGTCTGGATCAAGTTTATTAATAAAAACTTATTGGTGGCAGGTTATCACCAAGTGGAGTGGATTAGGTCTCTATTTGAGGCTAAACCACATGCATTTTCCACTGTGTGTTTATATTTAGCATTTCTCGATTTTAATTTATATATCAAAAAACTAAACATTACTTTGATAGTTATTTTTGGATAGTAGTTATAACTATTTTTCCTTGTTAGAATAATTTAAAAACTTGTATCAATATCTCATATTGATACTACTTAGAATTAATAAATCATCTAAGAAGCTGTTTGAATAGTCAAACTCTTATAATCTTATTACATTGATTATCTATCCTATTTTAATTTTAATTGGGTGAATATTTTAAGGAAAACTTTTTAATAGAAATTTGTATAGGAACTAAATTCACCCCCTCTTGAGTGTCCAACTCCAACAAACAATCCACTATGTAGGGATCTTGTCACCCACCATCACCAAATTCATCCTACTAGTTCCCCTTATTCACCTTTTGAGGGAACCACCTTACATATTAAAACCCCTGATACTCATGAACAGGTACCACAGATACCCCATTGGGTGTAGGAAACTATGGATGAATCAGAGTGGGGTCATATCATCTCTTCCACTAACAAATATTTTCAACATATTATGGTGGTATCCAATATGATGTCTCTTATCTCTACCCACTTGTATGCACACATATTCCTAAAGAAATCATGGAGGAAGCACATATACCTATAAAAATACATGAAGTGCATCTATATATTCTTATTTAACAATGATGAAAGGAGTGGGAATATATACCCACTTAAGTTGAAGATATCTTCTAGTACATATTTTAGAATGAGAATGTAGAGACCTATATTATTGTACACACATTTATAAAGTGTCACTACATTCTAAAAATATCCAAAGAACTCTACTGGAATATTTCAGCACTAGTACATATATAGCCATAGACACATATTCCAATCCCAACATCCAGATCAGCACATCAATATGATTAGTAAGAAAAGGTTGTGACTCTCAAGAAATCCCATATTCTTAATCATATCCAGAATGATTATCGATATGTTTTGGTAAAGGTTGTGGCACAATACAAGGATTATATCCCTGTTCCAACCATGGCACAACAAGTGAGAGTGGAACATGACTTGGGATATGAGCACATTCATGTCAAAAAAACTGGATGCAAACACCAAATCCATAGAGTCAGGATCATATTCACATTCCGACCAGGGATCAAAATGTGATAATGGACTATGTCATGATATAGGGTAATATTCCAATAATGAAATAAATGAGACATACTCCAGAGGCATAAGACTGGGCTCATATCCCCAATATGATAGGAGCTCACCATGTGAGAGAGTCACATAGCTTTGTGTAGGCTTGTATCCATGACAATGAACCCACTTGGTATATTATAGTAACTCCTGGAAGCCAACCTCATATCCTTACTTCCATAGATGAAAAACTATACTACAATAATTTAGAGGATATACTTGGGGAGGCTCAAATTCTTTTTCCCATTCTGTAGGTCCATTAACATATTCTAATGGAGAATATATATTTGAATTGGGATCATATCCCCACTTCAGATACAAATGAATGGAATATTCTAGAAACCACCCATAGGAAGAGTCATATTCCTATCAATAATATAGAAAATCATCAACATAATCCATAAAATTATCTGTAGCAGGCACATATTCATGAATCCTTATACCATTACCACCATATTCTAGCAGTTATCATGTAGAGGGATCTTATCCTTTACCAACCCCAAAAGTCATGTTGAAATATTCTTTAGAGGACATGGAATAAGGCTTAAATACCTTATCTAACCACTTCTAGTGTCCATGTTGTTGTTCAAACACATTTTCAAAACACCTCAAGTGTTTATCGACTCTTTAACTAAAGAATAATTTGATCATTACCTTGAATGCCCAAATATTTATATTGTAGATATGGATCATAGAATCACTGCTCCTAACATTTTATATCATCATCCTGTACATGTTGATATCTCTCTTGTATATGGAAATCCTCCCCATTCCCATAAAAATTTGTATAGTAATGTTCTCAAAATATAGACACATTGTTATAGATATGTTCTCAAAACACTAAAGATAACATTACATAGTTCTCCATCAACTATCAGTAACACTTTAGCACAGTTAGAAGGAAACCCGGAATTTTTTTTATTATTTGACCAGATGGGAGTGTATTAATATGATGAAGAGTAGGATAATATGGATATATAGGTAGATTTATTTCAAAAAACCTCCCAACTATGTTTTGGATACTCACCACTTCTCACTATGAGATCCCAGCTGATCTAGAGAAGCAACTTCTAACTTACCTACACAAAAATATGTGGTAAACTAATTCATGGTTAAAGGCTAGAAACCACTCTTATGTAGAAAACGAGGGTCACCTTCAGACCATAAATACAATTAGTTTTAAGTTATACATGGCACATTATCCATAACCTAGAACCTAGGGATGAAAGATCATGACCGATTCCTATATATAATTCCTCTCTTTAATAGGAAAACTTCCCATTTATTTATTTCTATGGCCCATCATATATACAAATTCAAGGATGGGGAAAATATTGATCATTCCATTTCACTTTATCTCTTGAATAGTCCAGTAATTTCATAGCCTTGGGGGAAATCATGGGACCAGAAAATAGGTTGTCCAGTTGGTCAATAAAAAAGAATACCCCTACATTAAAGATCGAGATATATCATAAACAGAAGGATTATAATGTCAATATATTTCAATTTCGGGGCCAAAAAAATAATGAATATTCATTCCATAAATGGAAGTTGATGTTGTGGACAAACTTAAAACTTCTCATAGAAAATGATTTGCATCATAGTTTTGTATTTCACCCAAATCATTCATGAGCACAATTAAACCAAATTGATTGGGTCAAAATAGCATCTGACATAGAATCCATCTAGAAGTGAACCCATTCCAAAAGGTGTGGGGAATAGTTACTGATGCCTCTGCTGCATTGGTGATCAATCAATGAGAAGATTCAGTGAATATCATTTAATTCTATAAACTAACCTAATTCTATAGGTTGGGGGTATTTTTATCTCAATGGCCAACACTTAGTTAATCACACCCAAGAGTGTTCTAGATAAATTAGTGATTTTTATAGATAAATCCTTTATTAATGTTATAGGGGAATTAATATCTTAATTTTTGTCTCTAGAGTCATCAAATGTTTGACTAGAATCATAAAATATTCAATAGAAGGATCAGAAAGTACCAATTTTTTCCTTGAATTGGCCCCAATTCATAGGGATGTGAGAATGTTCATCATATTCCTCACCCCTGAAGTAATCATCCTTCCCCAATCCAGGATGTAAATGTCAATGAATGACATCACATCTAATCCTCCCACCAGAATACCAAACTTATTCTATTCGAGTCCCATTCAAAAACCATGAACAGAAACTCCCTCATGGTCACTATTCAAAGACTGAGACACGAGGAATGTATGTGAATGGAAATAAATCCCTATTGCGTTCATAATAAAAAATGGTCCAATATATACATGGGCTAGAAAAATGACCCCAATATAACTGATGTTGAATAACCCTATTACAATGAGAATAACAGAATAACTACTATTTCCTGATATAACTTAGTGAATATCATCACCGTCAATGCAACATATGATGTGGATCAAGAAATAAATGTGAACTGATGCAATGCAGAAACTATACCTCAAGGGTAGGGTGACCTGGATGCACAAACTAAGGATTTACATATGCAAAATCAATGGAGGATATAGAACTTTGAACCTATGTATAATGAATTTATATTGCTCCAGAGGAACACTACCATGAATTAGGGGAATTTTGTGGCTACATCACACTCACCATCTAAAAGAGACAAAATTCCTTATATGAAGGAACAATTGGAATAATGTGGGAATTGGATATAAAATCTAAGATAAATAATTGGAGAGATACTTAGGGAAAAAATAACATTGTGTATCATCTTTAAAAAATGATGAATATCCTCCACCATACACATCAGTAAAGAGACATTACACTTGTAAATATGGCATATGAGCATCATACTAGCTCTAGATCCAAGAATCACATCTATATAAATGAAGAAGTCGAAGATGATCATGATTTACCTCCATTAATGTGATCTAATCTCCACAAATAGGGTGATAATTAAATTATCTAAGAGATAAAAAATAATATATATATTAATATCGGTCCACCTCATCAATCCCTATCCAATCCATGTAGACTTATGGTGTCACAAATGTTGATAATTCTAAAATTGACCATGTTCTATTGAATCTCTAGTTGCAATAATAAAATACATGGAAGGGTTGTTTGAACCCATGAAGCATGAGAAAGATACAGATCCTAAATGGTTGAACATAGACTTTCCCCCAACCAATTTAGGAAATAAAAAAATCATTACCCTTGAGAGTATGGTATATCTATAAAAACATCTCCCAAGATTCAAGTCCTGGTGTGGTCTGATGGCTGACCCTAGAGATCTATAGGAGGTGAACATATTGAGTTGTTTTTTACTAACTCTTACATGTATAACCATTAATTTTTACAAAATCATACTAATATGTTATATCTAGGTATGGGAATACCTTGATCATCAATACATTTATCTATTTAGCACTATGCAAAGGAAACTTATAATTTTGAACCTCACAAAATGAAGCAATGTGAAAATGAGAGGGTCTTCATCTTCATCTATATATTGAAGTGTTTAACCTATTCACTCATAATCCATATCTCATAAGAGAAACAACTATAAATTTTTTATAAAAATATTTTGGATGAGATGCAATCAACTATGATCCAAATGAAATATGCAAGTAGATTCCATGTGTTTGATGAAATTCCATAATTCCTAGAAGATTCCTTCCCGTGGAACTATGAAAATATCAAAACATGCCCTTGACATAGGAAAAAAGTCTTGAAAATGAATAAAATACTAATTTTACCCTTGAACTGGTAGAAGTTTTCATTTCAGTTCCTAAACAAGCCCCAAATAACCCAGTTCCTCCCATCGAGTGGCAGAAAAAAACCATCCCTCAATTAGAAAGAAAAGGAGATCATGGCTGCCTGTGATTTGGGGAATTGATTAATAAATCATACTCCTTCCAAAATGAGTAGGTATTTGGTTATTAACTCTAATCCTTATAAAATAATATATAAAAACTACTGGATCCTATGAAACAAACCGGGGTCAACTTTACTAATAATTCTATCCCCTACCATTTCTATTGATGGCTGGGTTACACCATCTAGGATTTCATCGTCTTAAATTATGTCCTCCAATATATTTTTTATTTTAGATTGGTGGTTTGGAAAAATTCCATGGAACATGTAACTTTTTATATACTTCCCAACTAGAAGAAGAGTGTGATTGTAATTTTGTTCTGTCCAAGTGTGGAAATAATTTTGATAACAAGATGAATCGAAATATAGTTGATCAAGATCATTCCACCCTTAGAGAATATCCTGAAAAACCGATAAAAATAAAATAAACATGGGAGGTGACATAAAAAAACCTCCCAAATGTTTATGTAATTATCATACATAAGAAAATAAAAAATGTTGAAGAACCATATTTAGCTCTTGCACAAGCATGGACACTTCCATACTTCATTCCTTCAACATCCGGGGAACGAGAACCGCCCCACCAAATGAAACCCCCATAGAATGAGAAGATCATCTTTTTATTTTGTAAAAATAATTAAATTAATAGAACTCTTTTTGAAGGAGAATAAAATTTCAAGTATGATTCCCCATACTTGACTGGGGAGTTGGATGCCAAAGGTGATAGACTAGAGTATACAGGGGACAATGTAGGTGTGGTTGGACCCAGTATCTCAATCACATCTCTGTGGAGGCCAATATGTAGTTGATGACCAGGGGGAGCACTCAATCATAAAAAATAAAATCACATAGGTGTCCTAGAGCCCTCCAATTTCTTCCAAGAATATTTATCTTACAAAACTAATGGGAGGGGTTGTGATTTCCTGAAAATATAAGACAAAGGGGAGGGTCGACATGAACCACATCACATACAACTGAGGATACTTTGACCTTTTCTCATGAACTAGTCTCATCCACCACAAAAACCTCATCTCATAAACCAAAAAATTTCGATCAGCCCCACCTTTATAAGTGAATACCTTTAGAAAAAAATTACACCATTTCGAAACAATTCATATTTTTCCCAGCCAAACCCCCATTTTTTTATGGTCCCCATGTTTCAATGGAATTGAAATATTCATAGATAAAATCCCTCCATATCCCATAGGAGTTTTGGACATAAGCTTCTATAGGCAAGGTTTATCAAGTGTAAACCATGAAATCATAAATCCATGTCACCTCCTCGTTTATAGAGCATGATTAAGAAGATGTTATATATGGACATATCAGAACCCTATATATTTCAGGATAAATAGATAATATCAACATTAGAAGGGATATGATTTAAAATTGATTTAGTATCAACCTCATCCTGATTTATACCCTCTAATGTTTGGGATATTGTGATGGGTATTTATTTCCTACAATAATAACCATTCAAGGGTATGATAAGAGTGAGCAAAATCCTCTCAGGGTGATCAAGATCAAGGCTCAGTTTAAGGATCATAAATCTAATGCTAATTTCATGGTTATCTAGAAAGAAACCATATATAATGTCTTAATATGAAGACCTTGGATTCACATCCACATGGTGATACCTTCATTATTTCCTCAATGTATCAAAAACCCAATATATGGGAAGGTTGGCATACTCAATAGTGAAGAAAATCCTTTTGATTTATGTGATGTTGTATATGCCAAGGTGGTATTCTACAAAAGGGAGGGAAATAAACAAAAGGTGTTTGGAAATATAAAGTTTATAGCCCCAAATGGCTTGGGGGATTCCCTATAAATTTTCTAGATAATTCTTAATAACAATTATGTGCTACCCATAAACTATATTAAGGAAGAAGATTTAATCCGATAAGTCCAATATCCTCTTGTTCCAAATGGAAACATAAAATAAAATAATCAACACTAGAATCTCACTATAAAGAATATGAAAGTTCAAGGTGAAAATATATCTTCCCAAGTCCTCAAATACCTTTCAAGTGATTGAGATTCCACAATATTACCCACAATGTCTGAAAATTCCTTGACGAAATCAAAGATGGAAGAATAAGAAGTAGATGACCTTAGGAATTCCCCTCCATTATTTAATGAGGCCATCTAAATCACCATTTATGAGATCATTTAGTTGAATCTAGGAATATAATAATACCCATGATATATGATTATTAGTTCTTAAATTCCACTGAAAGAGCAGGATGTGGATATTGGGTTTCTAAAGTTACAGCCATATGCATTATCTGAAAATTATTTATAAATTCTTGAGTTGAACCCTGATGTGGCTATAAAACATCTAGGATTACCCAATGAGCATAAAGGTTTCAATCTAGTATCCAGGAGGATGAACCCCAACCATGATACTAATTTAGAAAAAAAAATCAAAAAATTAATCAAATAAAACTTTTTATTGGATGTGCAATACCCAAAATGAATCTCAATATCAACTCTATCAAGTAAAATAATAGGCACAAAATTATCTTTATTGATTTCAAAGACCTTAACTAACACTACCCAGTGGATAATTTCCCATTTATGATCATATAAAATTTGATATATGAAGCCTTATACTTCCAAGAACATTCATTTATGGATTGTTATTTAGGGTACAATTAAATAATGATGGGCCCTAAAGATAAGGAATCCGGCACCTTCAGATCAAATCTGGAGATCTTTTTCTATCTATTAATACACTTTTTATTAAATAATACTTTCACTAAATACCACAGAACCTCTCATAATATCCTTAAAAACTGATTGGGTATCATATAATAATTTTATGTTGATGACCAGATAATCATATATCAAAATTAATGTGATCACCTCATGTATCTTCAAGTAGCCTTCAACAAGTTGTGGAAGAATGGTTTGAAGATGAATATATTAAAGTGAAAATTTGGCATCTTGTTAATGAAAGTACATGGATTTATGTAATTCATCTTTTCCATCAATTTTGAACTAGAAAATCATAGTTCAAAACTAGAAATTTCATCCCCTAAAAATTTCAAACAATGAAGGTTTTTCTAAGGGAACCTTAATTACATTCATTGTTTCATAGCCAACCTGGCTGGAAAAAATCTCCCCTTCACCAAGTAAATGAAGTGGGGTGTTACTAAAAAATGTGATGAGGAAATCAAAGAATCCTTTGAGAATCCAAAGAAATACATTCTTCACCCATTGGACTTGATGCTTCTAGTGGAAGGAAAGTCACTCATCTTATATGTGGTACCATTAATCAATCTCTTAGTGCTCCCCCCACACATAAAAATGTTTTTGGATAATGTAAAATGTCTCTACTAAGTTAGTCGAATGATGGTACATACTGAGGCCTGGTATTTTGAATTCTAGAAGTAATTACTCAAGATCATATTTACAATTAAAAAGTTGAGACAATAGTTGCATCATCATGAATTACACTTAGTCTCTTTTATTTAACTACTCAAGTACAACCTGGGATGCCCTAGGATGAGTGGACATCTATCTTAATGATAGTTCTTCTGCAACAATAGGAAATCAAATTTTTTTATAGAATTTATTGAAAAGGAAGGCCCTGATTTATTTCTTGGTACAACATCCCTCCTGAGAAATCAAACTAGTGGGAATCCATCTTCTGGATGAAGACATTTTTTCATATCCATGAACTCCTTGAACAAGGGAGATATATGTTTAAGGTTTCACCTAAATTACTATTTGATACAGTCTATAAAACCCAAAGCTTTTCCATGATCATCTAGGGATTTTATTTTTCTCCATGGACAGATAACTTTTTTCGAACATTTTCTCACTTTATGAAGGCTACAACAATAATGAGGTCAAATACCATGCCCTCATTACCATATTAGAACTATCCCTTCATCCGAAAATTGACTACCTGAACATCAAAGGGGATTCATAGTTACTGATCAAACAAATAAATGGTGAATATTCCACCGTGAAGGTGAATTTTTTTCCCTCATTGGTTATGTTAGAGGAATGATGAAAGATTTCCTTTTTGAAACCATATATCATTATAACACTCGATCAAAAAATGATTCTATCAATGCACTAGATAATGAATCCATAGTCTAGTCTAACCCTAATTAGGATGAGGTGGTCTTCAGAATCACAAATGAAAAGATGATATGAAAGTTTATCATCTGTGAAATGTAGGAAATCAATCAAGTCAATATACCCCCAGAGAAAGAAGAACTGATATCCACCTATAAATTTATGGAGCCCATAAATTATTATCACCAAAATGGACCCTCTCATTCAACCAATCTTAAATGGATCACACTCGAAGTTTATTAGTGCACATTACCATATAGGATGGATGAAATGGGAAAATCCATCTAAAAATGAGGCTTTAATGGAATCCTCTTTATATGCAACACATAAGGAGAGATTCTCACCATCATAGAAGAAGCCCATGTGGGATTTTATGATACTCAATAGTCTGGAACTAGGCCCTCCCATCAAATTAGGAGTCTTGATTACTACTAGAAAATAATGATACAAAACTGGGTAGAATTCATTAGGAAATTTTTTCATTCCAGATTCTTGAATCCATTATTTAAAAAACCCGAGAATTACTACATATATCTAACTATTCTTGGATATTTTTCATATGGGGAACATATTTTGTGGGGTTATATCCCCAACCATAACTAACTAGTTTAAGTATATCCATACTTTGAATGACATATAATCAAAATGGTAAGAGTAAATACCCATCAATGAAGTTATGATAAGAATATCATTAACTTTTTAAAGTATAAAATCATCACTAGATTCAGATATCCTCACACAATACTGGTGGAAAATTGCACCAACTTCCAATATATGGAGTTGAAGAAACTATAACAAGAGTAAATCATCATTTTCAACCATTCATCCTAATATCAAACTGCAATAAATAGACATATTCCTTCAATAAGACACTTCCAAATATACATCTTAATTTAGTAAAAATTAAAAGATGTATTGTCATTCAACATCCTTTACACTTTATGGGTCCACCATACCACCACACACACTTCCATGCCTGAGACCCCATATTCAATGGTGTATGAGAAAAGGGAATTACTACGCATAGAAGCCAATTTTTAATCACTACAAATAACTATTTAAGGAAATATCATAGATAATGAGTAATGGAAAATGAAAATGGACAAGTTGGAAGGACTATATGAGTAAAGGATGCATACACTACACATCCTCAACTTCCATAGAGTCAAAAAAACAATAATTCAATAAAAAGGTTCACCTTAAAATTTTTAATTTTAGGAGAATTTGTATTTCCTCTCAAAACTCCAATGACACCAGGAAAGAAACCACCAATGTTGGAAGCCAAATGGGAGATACATTAAATCATATATATAAAGTCTATTCCAATGGAGGATAATCAATGAAAACAATAGATGGGGAGTGAATCAACCCCCCCCCCCCCCACCACCACCAATGAAATGTCTCTCAAAAATTACTTTTCATATATATCGTCAAATATCTCACTTTCTTGCCACAAGACATTAAAATGTATGAAAATTTTTAGGGACCCACAATGTTAAACTCCATGATTTTTTTGGACTCATAACCTTAAACTTTGAGGAAAACATCATACTATCATTACGTTAAACTACAAGGAAAATGTATCAGTTTCATCATGTCATATATCACAATTCATCCTAATTAAAAAATGTTAAACTGCACATGAAACCCTACTCACATGATGATAAAAATATGATATTTCCAAATTTCTTGATATTAAACTAAAAAATGCATCATGGACACATGATATAAAACTATAAGGAAAACCTTACCACAATATGTTAAACTAAATGATTGAAATATATTTACTGCATGATGTTAAACTACACATATTGAGTCTTGGTAGAAATACATTAAACTACAAAATTTATTATAACCTCAGTACATGTCATTAAACTGCATGGAGAATATCATTTCACTAATAATTCAATTCACATGAACTAGATATATGAAAAATAATAAATGAATTTTCCCCAGTCTGTGTGTGAATTAGATCCACGTGGTTAATTACCCCATTCATGAACTACACATGGTTTGATTCGGACCATCACAAGATACCTATTGATGACTAAATCTCAAATATTAGGTCCAACCAAAATATATTGATCTCATTTGTAGTAAATTAAACCATGAAACAATTTATTTATAACATGATGGTAAAATATTTCTTTACCATATGTACCAATCACAGGGTGCCTTGGGAAACCAGCTCAGTGTTCCTTATGTCACAAACATGGGATTCCTCTAATGAGATGATTTAACAAATGAATGGACATCGTTTATTGGGTTTGAAACATTACTTGTCATGCTAGGTAAACTATATCCTTTATAAATGATGTTAGATTGTATGATTTCCCTAAACTACATATGTATTTATTCTCATTCCAATAAGATATGTAGAGATTCCTAGACCCTATATCTTTCACCATCCACCACATGATGAAAATTCCTATCCAATTTATTTTAATTTCCTCAAGAAAACTGTCCATTACCCATTTATCACACCGATCGAAGCTCACATGGGATTAGGAATTTTGTTAAAGGAATCCACACATGATTGATACATATCATTTAAAATAAATTTTAGAATGGTAATTGATGAAATAACTTGAAACACACACCACATGTCCTTACTTGATGATGGTAAACTTCATTATTGATGTATCTTGGACGATATAAAAATATGCATTACTATAGACCTCAACAAGGAGGACAACTATCCTTGGTGTTAGCCTCTAACCACATATCCATTAAATAACTACATAAAAAATTGTTCTTGTCATCACATGATATGATTTGATTCCCATATCTCTAATCTTTGTCTATTCGCAACAGGAAAAGGGAAAAATTCCCCCCTCCACAGATGGTTAATGCGTGAATGGAGAGTTTCCCATTCCAGAATTATTCCGATCATCACATGATACATAGTGATACCCATATATCTATTCTTTGGTACAACGAAAATTATATACATGAACTATTGACCCCTTTTTATTTGGTCCAGACTAACATGGAGAGTTTTACATTCAAAAAATACATGTTACTTGACTCATGTGACTATAGGATATGCAATGACAATGGGTTCTCCAGTCCTAGGTCCATCCACAATAATCAATAGGAACAATTTCCCCCATTTAATATGGTTCAAAAATTCATGAATATTCTTATGTTCTACTTCTATGTGTTCATTAATTTTTATAATCACAAGATACTTAGTGATGCCTGGATCTCCAATCCTGGGTCCAACCACAACAATCAATTGGAAAAACTCCCACCGATGTGTATGGGTGAATCCTAAATAGTGAATTTACTACTCAAGAATCACATGTTTCTTGATTTCTATTATAACAAAATATTTAGTGATGTATGAATATCTAATATTGAGTCCAAATGAAAAAATATATAGGAACAATTCTACCCTTTTCACACGGGTCAAACCTGAAAAGAGAGTTTCTCATTTAATAACTATTTGTGGTTTGATTCCATTTATCCCAATATATGTAGTGATGCTTACTCCACTAATAATTGGTCCAACCATAACATTAAATGGGAAATTTTTTCTATAATTTGATTTTTTACAATCATAACATGATTTCTAGTGATGCCCGTATCTCCAATCTTGGGTCCAACATTAATAATCACAAGGAACAATCCCCCTATGAATGTGTCAGACCTACATGGAGAGTTTACATTTCAAGAATTATGTATGGATTTATTCCTTCCGTCATTTTATATATATTGAATCATGGATCTTCAAACCTAGGCCCATAAAAAAAATAAAATTCCCCCACACTAGGTATGTGTCAGACCTGTGCATGGATCCTTCTTGAAAGAACTACATGTGTCATAATTCCTATTATCACAGGGTATATTGTGATGCTCAGATCTACAATCCTAAGTCCAGTCACAATATTGATGATAAAAAAATGCACCCTTGAATATGGGTTAAACCTATGCAAGGAGATATCTAAGAACTAAATTTGGGTTGATTCCTTCCATCATAGGATACATTTTGATTCATGGATCCATTATTTCATGCACAACCATGGGGTCTATTACTGAAGATCATATCCCATGAAAGTGATTCAAATCTACACAAAGGGATGTCCTTAAAGTAGTTTATTATGGAATGATTCCTTCACTAACAATATGTGTAAGTTATCCTAGGGAATAAGAGAAATATAAATTTAATATAAATATGTATATTGAGGGATTATTAATACAATTTAACATTTCCATAACATTATTGAGTTCTATTTATGCCTTTCTAGAGTATATGGTAAATTCTCACAAGATGGGATCTTGAATATGTCTACCCACAAATATTATTGTTCATAAATAAAAGGTTTTATGTATATCTAAATACACTTGACCATTATAAATTTTCCTTAGGTATATCATGCATAATTTTATGTCAGTTCCCACATCCTTACTATATGATGTTAAACTGTAAGGAAAATTTCCTAACCAAAAGATGGTCAAAAAGAAGGAAGATTTCCTTATTACAATATGTTAAATGATTGGGAAACAAATACCCACAATACATGAAATTAATATGTATAAACCATCAACCATAGTAATTTATTATGAGAGGACCCCGGGATCCAGAAACCGATTAACTTGAAAATAAGGTTGTTCCATCATATATGAAGTTCCTTAACCCATAAATCAGACATCATATCCTAATCACCTCAGGTTTCTTCTAAACATTTAAAACCCCTATAAAATAAAATATATTTCTTTATTTATAATTAAAGAGATGGATCTACATAAGGTATTTTACCTAACAACCAAAAAAATATTGTCTTGGTATAAATGGATTTCTCATACTTATAATACCGAATTTCAATGTGGTAGAACTCATCACTATAAGGAGATCTGGGTCATAACTGACATGATTTTATTATACCATTACTCATGACCCAAAAAACTTAACCCATGATTTAAAACATTTTCACCTCCTACTCGAAAGGATGTTGGTGAACTATTGACCCTGGGTATCCTAATTAGAATATTGTGTAACGTTACACTCATACCATGCCTGCATGAATCATGATCTTAAATGACATGCACTTTGAAAAAAACAATAAGACCTTAAAATATATATGTTAATGGTACAATTCTCAATACCCTAAACTTCAAGTGTAATAGAAATATACTTTTCTCGGTTAAAAACATGAAAAGGGAATACAGAGAAAATACAAGTTTCCGTTAACTAATCTCTTCATCTCAAGTGTTTAGGAAAAAGATTGAGCATAAATAAACAATGCATAAATCTCATAGGGACTAATTTATGGGCCAATAAATTTTGAGCCTTTATTACTAGATCCCCTATTCTAGGAAAAATTTATAGTAATGATTTTTCACATCTCCACACCATGACAATATGTTCACCTAGTGGTGACACAATTTTTATGGAGCTCGAAACCTTCTTGAATATTTCATTTTCTAAGAACCATCTTCATTTTGTTATTTTATTAGATGAAAAAACTAGATCTTGAAGTTGATACCCATTTATTTAAACCCCATGGACCTTTGTATTCCTTGATCTTGGATCTTCTCTATATAAAAAATGTAATAGGGATTGGTTTACCTAAATGGATGCTATTGAGCCATGAAACCCCCCTAAATCCAACAGCTATTATCCGAAATATGGGGAACTAGTTCCATACTTTGACTAACTCAGATATTTAAAGACCATGATTTAAAAACCCCATAACTAGACAGTTCAATTGAATCTGACATCCTCACCATTACTTCATAGTGTATTGAACCCTTTCCTAAATAATGAACGTGACACACCTTTCACAAACCTTATGATGTCCCACATCAGGTGACTCAAAAACACATTGCATAAGGATTGACCCTATAAATTAAAAGATAACATACCCTTGTGTACCAATAACCTCCTTAGATATATTTTCCCCATACCATACTTTATTATCTATACCTTTGAGTCTAAATAAATATTATTTCACCCTTGGAAAGGATTATGGATTCCATCTAGTTGATCATTCATTTAATCCCTATGGGCCCTAAAAATAGGGATTAAAAAAAAAACTAGATGTATCTCGTACTTATTGGAAATAAATTCAAATACTCTAGATCCATGGAAACATCGTGGAAAAACACATCAGCTTAGTGTGAGTTGGGGCATACTTTTTAGGTCAAACCCAATCCATATTAACTAATTCAATATTTTTGGTTATGATTTACAGTAGTCATATTCCAACTATACAAGTGGAATTGGATTCCAATATATTTTACCAAAAACTAATAAAATCTCAATAATATTTCATGGGTCTTGGAAAGGACTATAGATCCCCTTTACATAACCATACATGTAAACCCCTATGGGATCATGTAGAAGGTATTCTAACCAACCAACTGCAGTCATCTCCTCCATTCAGTAAATTAACCCTAAAACTCAAAATCCTCAGTTACACCTTGGATGAACTCAGCAGATTAGAGTGTTTTGGTTCATACCTGATATGTTTTTCCATTCCATATTCTTTTATTTGAACATTCGGATTATGATTTAAACTACCCATATTAAAACTATTAGGGTGGACTTGACTTCCCTAATATTTTAACAACAACCAATATCATCTCCAAAATCATTAATGGACCTTTTAATGGATAGAGGAAAACTCTACTTGACTATGCATGTAAGCCATAAGGGACTATTCGTAAGGGAATAAAACTTTCAAACTAGAAGTATCTCATCCTTATAGGAAAAAACTTCAATCCTCATGATAATAAAAATACCATCATGGAACTCTGCACATTAGGGTGTATTGGGTCATACCCAACATGTTTTCCCCATACTATCTTCATCAATTTTGTCCTAGAAGAAAGGATTTATAATTTATATAATCTTGAAAACTTACAACACGATGTTTGATGCCACAAAAAACATCCTTACCACATAACATTAAACTTATTGAATTAAATCCTTAGTACATGACATTAAAATACATGGATAACATTACATGAAAATGGTATATTATCTACAATATAAGGTCTCATATAAAATAACATAAATTATAAAATGAGAAATGGTCTCATTTTCTATACCTCAAAATAACCCATGTAAATATGCACAATACTCGCCATGTTGAAAACTCGGAAAAGGGAACCATGGAAAGGTCGAGACTTTGGTCTTATAACATGCACCATCATTGATACATTAAATACGTGGGATTTATATTATAGAAAAGGTATATAAAATTTTAGGACGAAAACCCATAATAGGATGGCCTAAGAAAAATCCAAGACCATGGAAACTAAGAATTACCTATATAAAACTTATTCAAAATTTAGGGAAATAAAAAAATAAAATGATAAAAATATTTTAAGAATATTTATTTATCCCTATAAAAAACCAATGTATAGTCACTAATTCCATTACCTTCAAAAAATTTGAGGATTCTACCTCTGAGACAAATATTCCCCCCAAATTATCCTTTTGAATCAGGTGATCTCAAGAAATATGGAGCAGTTTCATCAATGTGGAATCTCATGTCAATTGTTAGTCATAAGAAATTATCAAGATAAATATTTTTTGAGTTAAGAATTAAAATCAAGGAATTTGGGTTTACATAGTATGATACCAACAATGGTAATGATTTATGTTCTATATGATATCATATAATTGAAATTTCATATATATCATGAGTAAAGGAAATGTGGAAAATTAAAAGAAATGTTTATAATTTTTTCTAATTAATAATGTGAAAAAGAAAGAAGAAACTCTATATATCAAAGTCTCACCCATGAATGATAAAATAAAGGGAAGTATATCTAGGATTGAGTCTTATAGCTTGTAAACACAAACTAGAATTTTCCAGCCACCCTTGGATGACTATTAAAATGACAATAAATTAAGGGAGGGAGTTATTTATAAATAAAAAAATTGAGGACTAAACTAAAAAGTTTCATATCATTCACATATAATTCTCCCATAATTGTGTTTTTAAAGTAAAACCTCATGAATTAACATCATATAAGAACTATCCTTTGCGATACCCCCCATCCTTTTCAAAAATTCTACCAGTGGGCTTCATCTCATTGGGTTTGAAAGAGAACTGGTCATGATGGATCTAGTAGTCCAAGAATTCCCAATCCTTTAATGTCATGGGAATTACCACATTTATGCTCTATAAGAATCATTTGAAATGAATATCTAGGATGTTATACATTCTCAGGTACTTTTAGTTTCCCAGATGATCCCCATACAACCCCATAGTACATGAAAGGGACTATAATATTTTTTTGCGTTTAACCACAGTAAATGTAGAGTAATATGTGATATAATTTGTCCAATATAGTAATGGATACCATAATGTTACTCCCTCCAACCATATATTCCGAAATCATAATGGTTGAAACTAAGACTCAACCCTTCTCTTTTTTTGGGAGTAGGTATCCACTTAGGTACACGATAAGAAAAATATCAAATTGAATGGTGTGATAGATTTTAGGAATAACCCCAAAACCTAGTTGGTAAATGAACCCTCTTAAACCGTGGACCAATAGGAACCCTCAAAATTATGGTAACCTTATGTGGGATTGGCCTTATACCTTTAGGATTTTGGTTCAGAATGAACTCTCCTGATAAAATATCATGCACACTACTTAAATGGGATACCTACCTTAGGAAGAAGGTACGTCTCAATGGAATATTTAGCTAAATGGATTGACTCCCTTGATGTTTAAGGGGTATCTCTATGACATTTTAAATATAAAATGGGTGGTTAAACACATCATACATATATATATAATTTTTGCATAAAAAACATTCTCAGTATCCATTGATTGATGCAACTTCTCCCTGAATCATGTGGAATATATTTATAACATGAATATATTGGCTGAATAACTCATCCAAAAATAGGTTCTTATAGTACATTATAAATCGGGAGATCTTGAAAGCTTCAAGCATCTTGATCTTTTTTCATGTTCATGGAAAATTCAGAGGTGATATACTGCACCCAGAAAGGCCAACCATAATATTTTCCAAAGCCCCACTTATTGAAGGTCCAAGTTAAAAAACCTTCTAAACCTCCTTTTTTTGGTTGATTTCTACATTATAGAGTGGTACATTTGGATGTGTGAATAAGGTTTATGATTATCATCTCCAAAGTCTATTGGAATAAATTTCATCATGTACACTTCTGAGAATTTTTCATCATTGATGAAATTCCCCTTATGGGAGATATTTTCATTGATTGAGTTATGGCTCTCAAGAATAAAATAGTGACACACAATTGATGTTTTTTGCAGAGGTATGGGAGAATAATTTTAAGACCAAACCCATAAAGATATAGGATTTCTAAGAAATGATATTACATAAGGTTTATCCTTATCTGTTCTATCAGGTTTCAACATGGTGAGTCAAAAATAGAACAAAAATCAACATCCACAAATGTAACAATGGAATTTTAATAATCCACTACATCTATAACCACTTTACTTAAAGAATCATGGGAAATAAAACCCATTTTTACAAAACAAAAAGAACCTATCATATAAATGGGGAACTCTTCCACAAAAAATGCATGCCTCAGACAACAACATGAAAGTCACATGAACCATGGAAGTTTTTTATTACATAAACTATTAAAAATATCATGAATTAAATGACACACAAAGTATATTGAGAATGCATAATCTATTATAATACTTATAATCACATGAAACTAGTATGGTAACTAAAAGCACATGATAATACAGAGATCACAGGATCAAGCCAATAGATTATATGAAGCCTTCAAGGTATCCATGTGGCCGAGTACATGGTTCAATGTTTAATAAAATTACCATGATTTGATTCCATGTTCATTTGAACAAGTACTGAGAAAAAATAGTCTCATGGTGAGGCCACTCGAGAAAGTCTTCTGATGTTGTCTTACAACTAGTTCTTGTTGAAATGTCTTGGGAAATGGTCGTTGGAAAAATATCTTGAAAATCAGTCACATGAAGGGAGAAATCACAATAACTATGGTTTTTAATTCACTGGTGGAATGGGCCTCACCCTACACTCCTCTATTTATAGGATTCTTTACATAATAAAAAAGGACTCCTTGAATAAGAAACGTTATATGAGACACCAATTAGTGGATTCTTACAAGGACTTACTCTCCCCATAACTTAGATCTTATTCATATTGACCTCTCTCATAATAGATAAATCTATTGACACCCACCATATTAGTATTAGTAATTATAGTATTGAATAAACTTCCTAATAATTTGTATTATATTCTCTAAAAATAAAAGGGATGAGTATAATGACTACATAAATTCTATGTTTTCGGATCACTTTGATCATGTAACCTCTAAAAGGACATGTGACCACATGACCCATTAAAGGTCATAAAAATAACTAATACACAAGGAATTATTTTTTTATAACCACACAAGTCCCCTTTAACAAATCCTTTTGTTCTTGTGAATGCATCTTGACAAGCATTTTTGATCATATAAAGGATTTGTTATGAGTTTTTCTGATCATGTTGCATGTCAATTGATTGAAGTATGATAATAACTGAAATACCTTTGTAAAATAAATCCATAAATAAAATATAAGTTTCATATAATGTAGAGTTATGTTGATTTTCATGTGATGTTCTTATGTGATCTGCAAAAAAACCACATATCCCCCTGTTGACTTGTTGATGTTTCCATGTGAGAAAATCTTGGATTTTCTTCTTCATCATGTGAAGGACCTCAAATATGTCAATTTCATCATGTGATTCCCCTTTGACTCCATATAAAAGCATATGGATTATTAATGGAAATGATCTGATGCCTTTACAAGATCCATAATTGATCACACAACACATCATAATCAAGTAGAGTGATTTCCTATGACAACATTTGCACATAGTTTTGAGATCCTCAACTGATTATGTAATGCCCTGGTAGAAAGAAAATGGGAATATTCCAGAAGTCATGTAAAATAAACAATAAAAGGATAAAAAGGTTAGAATATTCTTTTTAAGGGAAGGTAAATTGAATTTGATGAGAATGCTTTATTTCCCTCATGTGATCACCATTGATCATGTGAAGTCCATTTTAAAAGACATCTTGATCTAATGAGAGGCCCCTAATAATCCATCATGTTCTCATGAAAGGCCTCTGGAAATCTGTCTAAATTTCTCAATGGATCTTTGAAAAGTGTTCTTTGACCATGTGATGGAATATACCTAGCTATATTGAACTCTTGAATATTAGAAGTTATGTGGGATCAAGGATGAAAATGTCATTCGACCTGTCAAAATGGTTATGATAAATAACTTCAATAAGACATAGGTCCAATAGATATGGTGATAAAGGAGTGTTCTTATTGTCACTAAGGTTCATGTTACACCATGAATTTCCCTTGATAAGATCATGTGAATTGTGTGATGTGATACTCACTCCACTAACACCATCCCACATCATTGATATACGTGTCATACAAGGTGACATATAACAAGGGTGGTGAGGACTATAAATTCCTCCCCCTTGAAATAATAAATGACACAAAAGAAACAAGTAATAACCACCATATCACATAAGATCATTCATATTAGATAATAAATCCACTTCATTGAAATGGTCTTCCACTTGGTAAACTCAAGGGGAATAACCTAAGGGACCATGTCCCCGGAATATGAAATTTGTATAATAAATCTATAGATCACATGCAAGAATTCTAGTTGGTCAACCAGTTTATGAAAAGGTGTTTCAGCATGTCGACATGGTCATTAAAAATATATAAAAATAAAATGATTGATAATCCACAAGGTACATATGCAATAAATAAAAAAATAGGCATATACAAATATGAATATGATAACATTTATGAAAATGTATAATGCAGATCACATACCCTATCTGGATAATCATAAGCATCAGGACATGTTTACCATGTCTTGAGAAGACCTCTAGACTTGTCACCCACGTCTAGAAAATTCATCCATACATGTTGACAAAATCATGTGACAACACGAGGATATGTCACACAAGTCTTGTGAATTCTTCTATACATATCAAATAATTCTTTAGAATTCCTCCATAAATGCCATCTAAGTCACACAATAGACTTATGACATGTAGAGACCCGAAGCCTGACGTACATGGACATTACATTACTTTTGCGGAATACTTAGTACATAACAAAAAACACACACACAAGGATCGTAATAGTTTAGTGTCTTTGGAAACTCGGAACGTAGTCTTCTAATCGTGGTGAAAGATCTTCAATATCTCCCATAAAGATCTTCCCTTTTTTTTTTACCTAAAACCTTTCTTTATATCCTGGGGAAAAGAAAACATAAAAGGGTGAGCTCAAATGCTCAGTAAGGGTATACAAAAGAAAAATCAATCACATCATATTCATAAGAACATAACTTTTTGGAAATCTTAACCTGCAAAAGAGAGCATAATATCATAACATGGAACAAATCATAGAAGTGAAAATGAGATCCCCATAATCATATCATAAAACTTGAAACTTTGTGGCATGCACACATAATCATGGAAAATCATTTCTTGTTAGTCATGACTCATTGCCAAGACTATCTTAGTGGACAAAGTCCCTTTCTGAACCGAGTTCACTCTTCGTTTCAGTCCTGTATCACTGAACCAAAATAACCTTCCGTTCCAGCCATGTCTATCTCACGAGATATAAAATCTTTACCCAATGCATTGGAGGGAGATATAGGTCCCACCTATCTTATAATGAATCCTTTCTTATGTGTGCCACATAATCATAAATCATACATTATCGTATAACACATGTAACAAAAATGGGATTCTTGAAACATCATGACATCATAAAACAAATCATATAAGGTAAAGGAATTCATAAAAATAATTCCATCACAACATGATCAAATCAATGTAATATTAGGGATAAAAACAGAACCCTTTATTATCTTAGATGGAAAATAATTTTGATAAAACTCTTGAACTCCATTCTTGAGGAAAATATCCTTTCTTCTTCAAAAACAATTTTCCTTTCTTAACATGTTATACAACTTTAAAATAAAAGAAGTTTATTAAAAATAAACTTGAAAACTTGTAAAGTAAGATTCTTGTAAACAATGTTTTAAAAATACATTCATGTCGTATAAGTTAAAAAGAAAACATTCTTCTCGTACTTTTACCGGAAAAGTCAAAAAGTACCTCGTACGAAAAAGCGACAAAAGATTCCTTTAATATTATTTACTAAAACTCACCGAAGGGTAAAATTGGACTTAAACTATTGTAAGTGGATGGAAACAATATTATATATTTAGGGAACATGGATGTGGATGATAAAATACACCCCAGTAAATGCCAAAGTAAAAAAACAATCTCGGATAAAAATGAGATTGCGATATTTCCCTTACCTTAGGTCCGATTAGCTTTGTATGTGTCCGAAGCTCCTGTATAATGGTTTAAATAATGTTATTGACTTATTCCAGAATCATACATATTGATATGATATCATATATGGTCATATTCTTAGCTTCTTATTAGTAATATTTCATTGTTACTTGTTACTCGGGTCTTTATTGCCTTTTGTTCTCATGTGTGTTTTGTCGAATAAATTCTTATTCTTCTTTTAAGGTTATAGATACCTTATATCCAGAATGGTATTAGTGTAACATATATCATATTTATTCATTCAATTCATTTATATAATTACTATGTAATGATGATCATGTAGAACGAGTCGCATCACATCGTGGAGACGGTATTCCGTACGTACGCACGAGTGATGATATTATTCCTATGATCATGGAATTGTATTGGAGTATATGTATATTATTTAAGTATCAATATTACTTTATAATAATCATAAATAGTTACTCATTACACCATTATACCCATCCTTGTAAGGTGGTGGTGGAAAATAGATTACACCACGGCGTGGAGACGGTATTCCGTACGTACGCACGCGCGGTGATTTCATTTTTCCGTAGGATGGATAGAAGGTGAATTATGGTTGTTTCATATTTATAATAACATATCAGTATGTAAGTAATACTGATGTTATTAATTTATCATGAAACAACTAAAGAAGAAGAAGTTGAAGAAGAAAGAAATTGAAAAGATCGGTAATGGATATTACCTCTTCTTTGGAACGCCTCTTTGAATTCTCCACTTAGGGAACTAAGATTGGTCTTTGAAGAAGACCAGGACCTCTTGGATTATTCTAGGGAATTGGAGAGGAGAAAATGGCAGGGGTTGGTCGATCTTGAGTGCTCAAATTGGTGTGAGGAGGAGGGGGAGGAGGTGCCCTTTTATAAGGGAGGAGAGGGGCACCTTAGGAATATCTCAAAATATTATTTTATATTAAAGTCAAAATCGGTTTATAATGGCTCCAAAGGGTCTTATTTCGAAGATAAGGTGGGGATGGGTCGAAATCCTATCAACCAATAAGATTTAGACAAGTTTAGGGTATTATTTTAACCTTATCAATTAGATTTAACTCTAAGTTAAATAATTTAACTTTTACCATGTCTTTTTGTTTTCTTTCACTATATGGTTAATAAACTTACTATAACATGCCAAACGAACCCCAAATTGTTTATTATTAATATATATACCCTTATCTAAGTCATTTGTCCGAACCCTAGATTTTTAGGAATAAAATAACAATTAATAATATAATATTTGATTTAAAAACTATTTTGTGTCAATTTTGACACTATTTGATATATGATTTTTGTGAAAGTCATAACAGAATTATATGTTCGAACCAAGTTGATTAAATAAACATTAATATATCATAGTAACCTAGAAAATTAGTGTAATTCATAAAAAGTCTTAAATTACATTTATTTTGGTATTTATATTATCAATTATGTCAATATTTCATTAATAAGATAATTACTGCATCATCTTTGTGTCATAAATAAATTAAATTATTTGATGTCTAAAAATTACAAATAAAATACCATCATATAGGAAATCTTTTTATCTTTCTAATGAATATTTACAATCTAATGTATCTTATGTATAAACCCATATTATAAATGATTTACTTATTAAACTTTGATTTTAACTATTTTAACCCTTCTTTAAATAAATTAATAATAAATGTCCTAATCTAATCCAAGTGGGCCTAAATGGTCATATTTTATTCCTAAGTTTGTTTTTGGTCGAATTACACTTGTCCAATAGAATTAGGACATGTGTTAGGGTAATAGTAATATCATATTTACCCTTAGTTACCCTATTTATTATTAACCGTGGTAAAAAAAGTAGAAAGTTACTATTCACCAAAAAATTATTTTCATCTCATTGAACCACATTTTAGTCCTTGATATTAACCATGTCTCTCAGATTTTCGAAATTCCATTCACAGAAGCGGTAAAATTAAGTTTTATGAAAAATTCAGTTTTTTTTAACTACCACTTAGTAGTTTCACTATTCATCAAAAATTGATGTTTTTCAGAACAATGCCAAAATTTCATCCTAAGCTATATTTTATATTCCGAATTCAAAAATAAAGTCTATTTTACCAAATTCATAACATAGAAGTTTCATTAATTATTTTTATAATTAAATCCCGCTGTTAAAACAAATAGCGTGTTTTTAAGAAACAATATCTATCAAAAGATTGACACTTGATTATGTCTGGTTTAAATGTGAAATTACAACCAATGACCAACATTGTATTAAATTGTAAAAATATATTCTAAATATACTTTAAAACCACTCAAATTAATAATTTATCGCTATTAGTTATTTCGATTAAAAAAGTGGCTTTTAATTAAAATTTAGTAATTTTCACTATTCATCAGAATATGAAAGTTATCCGAAAAGTACCAAAATTTCACCTTAGGCTAAATACGATACTCCGAATCTAAAAATGAATTCCATTTTGAAAAAATTAAATTTACAAAATTTCAAAAAGTGGTTATTTCTATTCATAACGGCTAGTTTTAATAATATTTTAATAGCATATCGTTGTTTCGTGAAACTCAGTATTGCGTACTACACACGCTATCGAGGAAGGTTGCGATTGCGTGTAATGCAAGGCAAGTCAAGGATGTGTGCTGTGCAAGCTCCTTTTGGTGTAGCGTACAACACAAGACATTAATAAAATTAAAAAGAATATTTTTCATAAAATCTCGGGCTGTTACATTCTACCCCCCTTAAAAAGAATTTCGCCCTCGAAATTCGTCGGGGTTATAAATGGTTTACTATTTGAAAGTTTATTTAATAGAAACCCACATCGTAAAAAGGAATATCAAAACCAATCTTTAAAAACAAAATTATGAAACGTAATGGTTACCCAAATAAACTAATCGTTGGGTTTCCACATAGGTGAAAATATGGATATGAAAGAGAAATCTAACCATCATGTTCTGATGGAGAGTGGTAGAGAACATGGCTATGGAAAATCCAGTAATCACAAATCCATAAATTTGTGAAGATCTAAGGTACCATCTGATTCATCAGGTATAAGATCACTAGGACAACATTTTTGGTTTTCAAGATCATTTCCCTAAAGTTGAAAATTGAATTAGAATAAATACTTTATTTATTTTGGTACAATCTCACTGTTGTTCATGCCTTGAACAATTTCCACTTCATCTCTTAAATAAATGAAGTTGAATTTGTTATTCGTGAAGTGTTAGCAGATCATGTGATAGAATGACGGGTCATTCCATCTGTCTCAAACAAAAGGTTAGCAAATATTATATACATAAGTCGATCTATAGTGAGATTAATCATATATGGTTTCTAAAATGGACTTATACTTCATATATCATACTGCTTAATATAATAAAACTAGTTTCTACTAAACAGGGACTTCCTGTAGGCCAATGGTAGGCGATAAAGGCCAGTCGTACTTCGGTTGTGGATTCGATTCCCACAGCCTTGTCCGACGCGATGGGCTGTCGCCCGTCCTGCAGGTTGTCCTTTTTCTAAAACTATATTACTATAACATCCCATCAATAATATCGAGAAAACATCTATCCTTAAACAATACTAACTTGTGTCCAACATAATCCATTCCAATCTTTAGGCTTATCCATAATACTGCAGTCCACTCTCATAACATAGTGAAAACGATTTCCAGAGATTTAATACCATCGTTGATCCCCATATATCATAAGATATATCTCATTGGTCACATTCTAATCATTCAAATGCCTTAATCATGTATTCCCTTGAATACCCATTGAACCTTATTGAAAACATGAATGCAGTTAAACGTTAACACTTTCCATATACCAAAATCCTCAAAATTCTATATACTCAAACCATGATATCACTTAGTCCTTATATCAATCACGAGCTCATGAATATAATCAAACACCCCATTATCTTATTATTCCTTCATTGTGCGCATATCATCTAAATTCTAAAAATATCTGAATAACCTTTCATGGATAGTGGTACCATTAATCATACACTTTCATAACTCAAGGAAAGACAACAGTGTAACAATCCTTAGACGTCTCTTTATTCCATAGTACCATGAGATTTCTTATACAACATTACACATGATAAACATGTAATCATTCCACTACATTCTTAAACCATTGACCGAGCTTCAAAAATTCTTTCATCTCACATATCATTTGTAGTCTCTTCATCATCATCCACATAAATACTACCCATATGACCATACTGATTCTCTTCATGAGTCTTTCCCTTAGGGAATTTGTTTGCATAATGGCCATACATTCCACATTTAAAACACTTAACCATTTTTGATGTCGTAGCAATACCATTATCCTCATCCATGGTGTTAACCGACCCTTTTCCTTTGCACTTACTTGCTTTGTGTCCTTCTTTTCCACACCCAAAGCATCTTCCAGTTCCCTTGAAACATTCTCCTTGATGCCTCTTCCCACATGATTTACATAGGGGAAATTGAACTTTCTTTCCTCTATGATCATCATGAAACTCCATCTTTCTCTTATTAGTCGAGTCAGGAAACTTACCAAATTTTACTTTATTGATCATATTATGAGATTGCTGATTTGGCATAAAAATGATCTTTGGACTTCCAAATCCCATTTCATTTGGTTTCTCATGAAGAATATCATTCCATTGTCCATCATATCCTCCATTATCGTGAATCATCTTGTTTCCAGCCATTTTCTAAAACCCAAAAAAAAAGAATAGTGTGAGAGGAAAAAATCATGCTAGGGAAAACAACATAATAAAGGTGGAGTATCCTTGATATCTAACATCTTAGGTTAAATTCTATGATCGTTACCATAGTTCTAGGACTGTATCCTATACGTATACTTATCTTTAGGGACATCCCTAGACATACCTTATAAATATCTCTAGGGATCTCACTAAAGTTCTCGCATCCTAGTTTCCAAAGGTTGACTAAACCTTTCCTCTGATACCAACTATAGAGACCCGAAGCCTGACGTACATGGACATTACATTACTTTTGCGGAATACTTAGTACATAACAAAAACACACACACAAGGATCGTAATAGTTTAGTGTCTTTGGAAACTCGGAACATAGTCTTCTAATCGTGGTGAAAGATCTTCAATATCTCCCATAAAGATCTTCCCTTTTTTTTACCTAAAACCTTTCTTTATATCCTGGGGAAAAGAAAACATAAAAGGGTGAGCTCAAATGCTCAGTAAGGGTATACAAAAGAAAAATCAATCACATCATATTCATAAGAACATAACTTTTTTGGAAATCTTAACCTGCAAAAGAGAGCATAATATCTTAACATGGAACAAATCATAGAAGTGAAAATGAGATCCCCATAATCATATCATAAAACTTGAAACTTTGTGGCATGCACACATAATCATGGAAAATCATTTCTTGTTAGTCATGACTCATTGCCAAGACTATCTTAGTGGACAAAGTCCCTTTCTGAACCGAGTTCACTCCTCGTTTCAGTCCTGTATCACTGAACCGAAATAACCTTCCGTTCCAGCCATGTCTATCTCATGAGATATAAAATCTTTACCCAATGCATTGGAGGGAGATATAGGTCCCACCCATCTTATAATGAATCCTTTCTTATGTGTGCCACATAATCATAAATCATACATTATCGTATAACACATGTAACAAAAATGGGATTCTTGAAACATCATGACATCATAAAACAAATCATATAAGGTAAAGGAATTCATAAAAATAATTCCATCACAACATGATCAAATCAATGTAATATTAGGGATAAAAACAGAACCCTTTATTATCTTAGATGGAAAATAATTTTGATAAAACTCTTGAACTCCATTCTTGAGGAAAATATCCTTTCTTCTTCAAAAACATTTTTCCTTTCTTAACATGTTATACAACTTTAAAATAAAAGAAGTTGATTAAAAATAAACTTGAAAACTTGTAAAGTAAGATTCTTGTAAACAATGTTTTAAAAATACATTCATGTCGTATAAGTTAAAAAGAAAACATTCTTCTCGTACTTTTGTCGGAAAAGTCAAAAAGTACCTCGTACGAAAAAGCGACAAAAGATTCCTTTCATATTCTTTACTAAAACTCACCGAAGGGTAAAATTGGATTTAAACTATTGTAAGTGGATGGAAACAATATTATATATTTAGGGAACATGTATGTGGATGATAAAATACACCCCAGTAAATGCCAAAGTAAAAAAACAATCTCGGATAAAAATGAGATTGCGATATTTCCCTTACCTTAGGTCCGATTAGCTTTGTATGTGTCCGAAGCTCCTGTATAATGGTTTAAATAATGTTATTGACTTATTCCAGAATCATACATATTGATATGATATCATATATGGTCATATTCTTAGCTTCTTATTAGTAATATTTCATTGTTACTTGTTACTCGGGTCTTTATTGCCTTTTGTTCTTATGTGTGTTTTGTCGAATAAATTCTTATTCTTCTTTTAAGGTTATAGATACCTTATATCCATAATGGTATTAGTGTAACATATATCATATTTATTCATTCAATTCATTTATATAATTACTATGTAATGATGATCATGTAGAACGAGTCGCATCACATCGTGGAGACGGTATTCCGTACGTACGCACGAGTGATGATATTATTCCTATGATCATGGAATTGCATTGGAGTATATGTATATTATTTAAGTATCAATATTACTTTATAATAATCATAAATAGTTACTCATTACACCATTATACCCATCCTTTTAAGGTGGTGGTGTAAAATAGATTACACCACGGCGTGGAGACGGTATTCCGTACGTACGCACGCGCGGTGATTTCATTTTTCCGTAGGATGGATAGAAGGTGAATTATTGTTGTTTCATATTTATAATAACATATCAGTATGTAAGTAATACTGAGGTTATTACTTTATCATGAAACAACTAAAGAAGAAGAAGTTGAAGAAGAAAGAAATTGAAAAGATCGGTAATGGATATTACCTCTTCTTTGGAACGCCTCTTTGAATTCTCCACTTAGGGAACTAAGATTGGTCTTTGAAGAAGACCAGGACCTCTAGGATTATTCTAGGGAAGTGGAGAGGAGAAAATGGCAGGGGTTGGCCGAGCTTGAGTGCTCAAATTGGTGTGAGGAGGAGGGGGAGGAGGTTCCCTTTTATAAGGGAGGAGAGGGGCACCTTAGGAATATCTCAAAATATTATTTTATATTAAAGTCAAAATCGGTTTATAATGGCTCCAAAGGGTCTTATTTGGAAGATAAGGTGGGGATGGGTCGAAATTCTATCATCCAATAAGATTTAGACAAGTTTAGGGTATTATTTTAACCTTGTCAATTAGATTTAACTCTAAGTTAAATAATTTAACTTTTACCATGTCTTTTTGTTTTCTTTCACTATATGGTTAATAAACTTACTATAACATGCCAAACGAACCCCCAATTGTTTATTATTAATATATATATCCTTATATAAGTCATTTGGCCGAACCTTAGATTTTTAGGAATAAAATAACAATTAATAATATAATATTTGATTTAAAAACTATTTTGTGTCAATTTTGACACTATTTGATATATGATTTTTGTGAAAGTCATAACAGAATTATATGTTCGAACCAAGTTGATTAAATCACCATTAATATATCATAGTAACCTAGAAAATTAGTGTAATTCATAAAAATTCTTAAATTACATTTATTTTGGTATTTATATTATCAATTATGTCAATATTTCATTAATAATATAATTACTGCATCATCTTTGTGTCATAAATAAATTAAATTATTTGATGTCTAAAAATTACAAATAAACTACCATCATGTAGTAAATCTTTTTATCTTTCTAATGAATATTTACAATCGAATTTATCTTATGTATAACCCCATATTATAAATGATTTACTTATTAAACTTTGATTTTAACTATTTTAACCCTTCTTTAAATAAATTAATAATAAATGTCCTAATCTAATCCAAGTGGGCCTAAATGGTCATATTTTATTCCTAAGTTTGTTTTTGGTCGAATTACACTTGTCCAATAGAATTAGGACATGTGTTAGGGTAATAGTAATAACATATTTACCCTTAGTTACCCTATTTATTATTAACCGTGGTAAAAAAAGTAGAAAGTTACTATTCACCAAAAAATTATTTTCATCTCATTGAACCACATTTTAGTCCTTGATATTAACTGTGTCTCTCGGATTTTCGAAATTCCATTCACAGAAGCGGTAAAATTATGTTTTATGAAAAATTCAGTTTTTTTTAACTACCACTTAGTAGTTTCACTATTCATCAAAAATTGATGTTTTTCAGAACAATGCCAAAATTTCATCCTAAGCTATATTTTATATTCCGAATTCAAAAATAAATTCCATTTTACCAAATTCATAACATAGAAGTTTCATTAATTATTTTTATAATTAAATCCCGCTGTTAAAACAAATAGCGTGTTTTTAAGAAACAATATCTATCAAAAGATTGACACTTGATTATGTCTGGTTTAAATGTGAAATTACAACCAATGACCAACATTGTATTAAATTGTAAAAATATATTCTAAATATACTTTAAAACCACTCAAATTAATAATTTATCACTATTAATTATTTCTATTAAAAAAGTTGCTTTTAATTAAAATTTAGTAATTTTCACTATTCATCAGAATATGAAAGTTATCCGAAAAGTACCAAAATTTCACCTTAGGCTAAATACGATACTCCGAATCTAAAAATGAATTCCATTTTGAAAAATAAAATTAACAAAATTTCAAAAAGTGGTTATTTCTATTCATAACGGCTAGTTTTAAGAATATTTTAATAGCATATCGTTGTTTCGTGAAACTCAGTATTGCGTACTACACACGCTATCGAGGAAGGTTGCGATTGTGTGTAATGCAAGGCAAGTCAAGGATGCGTGTTGTGAAAGCTCCTTTTGGTGTAGCGTACAACACAAGACATTAATAAAATTAAAAAGAATATTTTTCATAAAATCTTGGGCTGTTACATGACATGTCATCCTTGATCACCCAATACCCCTGGACTTGTTTTTAGTGATCACATGAATCCCCTAGGTTGTGTCATCCAAATCACATGAATGTCCTCTAGCCATGTCATACAGATCATGTGACAGACCTTTGCCATGTATTCTTTAATCAGATAAATCCCCTTGAGACATTCCATCCTTTTTAGAGGGACACTCAAGACATGTCAAGTAAGCACTCAGAACATGTTAGGGAGACACCAAGGGACTTGATGACCTCAAATGTTAGGAATATTGTGAGATACCCTAAATATAACTATGATAACTCTTATTCTTATCCAAACATGATATGTAGGATTTCATCCAATGGCATAAGCTTAAATGGGAATCCACCTTGGTGTAAGTCCCTCAGTGTATCACACACTATAACTTATGGGACCCAAAATCATCTATGGGTCCATCGTTCTTCCTCATCCATCAGTAGATTGAGAAACTAGCTTCAATATGATAACATTGATTTGTTTTATAAATAGGATACATATGACGTCTTCTTAAGGCCCGAGATTCAAATCAAACACCCAATTAGGGTGGCCTGAGTTTATAAGTCCCATACCTATATGCTGTGAGTCTGACTTATTTTTATCCCTTTTTTATCACATAGAGAATTTATGTCATGGGAATATGGTTTGAAATGATCATATCTCTCATATTGTAAATCTCCCCTTCTAAGAAAACCATTGGCTGTAAACTTGATTTAGTGACACAATTTTATTTCCTCAATATAATGGAATTTACCTAAATGAATGTCCTAAAGGAATTACCATATTGGTAAACCTTCGGTTAATAACCCTCGTGGTATATAATTATATGTCACCACCCATTAACATAGTGAGGGAATATAAAACTACAATGAATCTGATTTCTATTGTAATAGGTTATGTAGGAAGACTTCTTAGGATCGAGATCTATAACTAGTTAAAAAGTTACCTCATATATATCCATTTCTCATAATTTTAAACATCACTATCTAAATAATATTTGTATATTTTTATCATGTTACACATAGGATATGAAGTACACCTCATGAAGGTTTAATTCCATCCATAAAATATCAATTTCCTATTTGGATGGTAGTAAACTGTAATGTTCTTGTTTATACAGATTAGAAATATATATATCTACCCATTTATAATAATAAAAAGAATCAGATGACAAGACTATAACATTTACATAATGTCTCATTAATAAAACCTCATTAAGTGAAAAATTATTCGACACTAGATCATTAGGTCAGGGTAATCGATCTTATATCAGGATTGGTAAGTCATTCTAAACATATCACAACTAAACTAGAGAGTCCCACAATAGGCTATAATCCCCCCCTAAAAGGGTGTGATGAGACTGACCTCCCATACTATAGAATAGTGAGATTTCTGGAGTTCTATTAGGTTGGAAACCCCAATTGACTGCCTACCTTTGTAATGTAGTTTTGTACATTGTTATGTATGTGGGATCCATTCACAGTTTCTTAGAATTGAAAATAGTTAAATGTGATTACACAATTGTGAAAACACATTTCAATCCCTAAAAAATAGTCAAAAGGAACTAAAATTGGTATACCCAATGTAATGACAAAATAATTTAATCATTATAGGCATCAGGAACATTGTCTCCTAAGCCTGGGGCACCAAAAAATTAGATTAGAAACAAAAATAGTGAACCCAAAGTGAAATCTCCCAAATAATTAAAATTATCAGCTGAACATGAATTGGTACATTTAAAATATAATAAGTTATATTAAAAAATTAATCCTGAAATTATTTTAGTAATATAAATTCATCAACCATTTTTCTAACCATTTCTAATCTAAAACCTTTTTCCTTTCTACAACAACATTTTTTAATGTTTTAGGTGTATAAAATTTTTATTATACTCATTTTCATTAATTTTTTCTTTTCAGATTATAGATTAATAAACTCACAACCACTATTAATTCTAATAGACAATGTTAAATAACATTTTTTATTTTTAATTGACAAGAAATGAATTAAATTTAGTAAATGTTTCAATTTAATGAGTTATAAAATAAGTCCAAGTTAACCAACTAAAATCATATATTATCAGAAAATGAATATTTATTTCCACCTAAAAAATTAATTTTGATAGGATCATCTAAATATATTTGAAAATTTTCTATAATATTTATAGTTTGAACTTAATTAATAGACTTTAATCATTCCTTATATTTTTTTTCTTATAAACATGAATTATGAATAAAAACAAACATACACTAGGATTGAAAAATTCCAGACCATGTTAATTATTTAACTGTATGTTTAAAATCTAAAAATTCAAATAAATTAACCACATTTTTATAATGTATTGTGTGTTTATATAAAAAATAAAAACATAACATTATTTTTATTTATCACATTATAAACAATAGATAAAATATTATCATTCATGTTATCATAAAATAAAATAGAGTCATTCTGAAAATGTAGGCATTTATTATCTTAAAACATAAAACTAATTTGATCCATTTAAAAAAGTAAAATCCATATCAAATATTATTTTAATCATTATACAAATAGTACATTAGATATTATAATATATCTAGTAAAACCTACTTCACCAAATCCTTTCACCAAGCCTTTATATTTGTCTCTGAAATTCATAGAGATTCCATCACATTATATATAATATATAAAATTTTATGGATTGTTGATCCTATTCCTCGAGTTTTTGTTATCCATTTATCATGTATTCATAATACTCTTAAGGAAAATTTATTAAAAAAATATTTAATAATGAATTTTTGAACCCATTCAATCTTGGTTCTTTCTGGATTACTATACAAAATCTTAGGCACCCAATTTTTTTGATATATTTAGTATTAGGTAATCTAGAAGATAATTTAGTATAAATAAGATCTTTATTATGAACTAATAATTGATTAAATATTAATTATCATTCATTATCATAATTATCTGACATTCTAAATTTAAAACATGTAACATTATAAATACTTTTTAATTTTTATTTTTTGACCTTTATTTCTTCACATAATATTATATGGTTCATTTAAAAAATGTGTTTATTAATTTTCACTCACATGTATGTTATATCTTGAAGATTCAGTGGTAATATATAAATAATTAACCACTACTTATACCAATTTTTTAATCGGTAAGGTTCTTAATCTCAATTTCATATTGTAATAATGAAATAATCTATTCATCAAAATAGTAATCTTCAAAATTCATACTCTCAATGGTTGTAATATTCTTTTCATGCAAAATTTTGGGTAAAGATCTCAGTACTCATTCATATAGAACTATATTGTTGAGGGATTGTCCAAGTGCGCTCAACCGATTAACATTACTTGTAAATATATGAAAAAAATTATTCATTTTCCTATACAATTTTTATATCTTGGTATTTATCAGTAATCATTCCCAGTTTGGTTATTTTTAACTTCTCAGTAACTCAATGTGGAACCTGCAAAATCCTTATGATATCTTCTATTGTTTTTTATGATTGGATTTGGACAAAGACAATTCTATTTATAGAATAGTATTAAATATTCATTACATAAAAATTTATAACATATTTTACTACATCAACACCAGTTATAGATTTTGGGTATGATTCAATGTTTTTTTATTATTATATTATTATTATAAAATGTTCTATGTTTTATGATTATGATATGTTTCCATAAATTCCACCAAGTGTATATAATTTCTCCAATCAATGTTTGGTGGTTTCTTAGGGATCTGATCAAAATTATAATTCATTAGTATGATCATGAAAAAATATTTTCATTAGATGATAATTTCTAGGAAAAGGTTATCAGAATAAGATTATAAGGAATAGAACCAAAATCTAATAGGAAGAGGATTTGAAACTAATTATATTCCCACTAAAATTTTTCTATATGGTCTAGAGGGGGGGGGGGTGAATAGACCAATCACTATTTTAGAAAAAATAATTAAATATTGTTTAATATAATAGTAAATTAAAAAATGAAAGTGAAACACATAAAGCATGTATAAGGAAAGTAGAGTGTTAAATTAAATAATATTGATGAAATAAATAAAGAAGAATAAAAACATATTTTTATAGTAGATACAATAAACTTGAACCACTATCTTCTGTTCAATCATATTTCCTATATGATAGAAATATTACCCACTAAAAAAATCACTTTTGAAAAGATGTGACAACCTTTTATAACTAAAAGGATTAATTTGGAATTTTCCTAACATTGATAGGGGTGAATCAGTATATGGTACTTTTTAAACCAATTAATTTTTTTATCCCTTTACCTATTATACATGATATGATATTGATTCTCTTTCTATTTTCCCTTTCATGTGAAAGTATATGAAAGTATTAAAATATAAAAATTATATTTTTACATGGTTATCTACTCAATGAGAGTAGCTAGTCCTTAACATGGTTTGAAAATTATCTGAACACACAACCACAATAATGTAATCCTTTGAATGTGGTTGTAGAATGTATGAAATAACCTTCAACATTAAATTAATTATAGTCAATTTTTAGTGCCTTTTTTAGAACACATGGAGAGATATTTATACTTACTATGAGGATAATCTTCACCATGATTATAATATTATTTTTAACACCAATAAAGTCTTCCACCTATTGAGACAACTGTTTTATGTCATAATCTATTTTGATATTCCACAAACGACTTCATATTCACTTGGTTACTTGTAAAGAAATAATAAATAAAACTTCCTCTTCTTCAAAACACTACTATAAATGCTGATCTTATACCCCATCTAACTTCAATCACAATAGGGTGAATATGGTGTGTAATGATCATCATAGAAATATTTTTTACCCAAATGATGATTGGAATATATCAATTTGGTGACCAACTCTTATTTTCATTGTCTCTCTTTAATCATTAGTGAAAACTTACTTCACTAATTCTACTTCTCCCAATTGTTCATCAATCACAAAACTCAATTTGTATTATAGAAACAATGAGGCTCATATCAGCTCGGCATCATCAAAATTAATTCTTCTTATTTGTTACCCAATATCATCAAATTTTATATCGGTTCTTCTCTATTATTCTTGTTTTAGTATATATTTATTCAACTATATTACCATTGTCTTTATATATTATATCACACATGAATTATTTTTCATTTAAAAAGTTAATATGTTGTTGAAATAAAACATGGTTTTCTCATATCCATTTCACACATCTATTTTTTTATCTGTATTTTATGTGCAATCATCAATCTTATTTTGGGTTTCTCAAATGCATAACCATTTAACTGTGCATGGGAATATATGCATTCAATCATGAAAACATTTTCGAAATTTAGTATTATTTTCTTCACACACAATGATATATAAACACACACTATATTTTTAGGTTCTATATCTTGTGTGAACTCCCCCTAATATTATGTTTTTGAAATTTAAACTTTATGAACCTCCTTATTTCACTGTTCATCATGCATATTTTTATATGCACATATAATTTTGTTTTCTTTTTTTATGAATTTTATCTCTTCAAGAAAGAACCAGTTTGGGTATCTCAAAAACAAAAACACCTAAAAATTATGTGAAATATTTTTTATCTTCATACAGGTATGAACTATGTTTCATATAAGGTTCTCTACTGCACAAAATACAATTAGCACAAAATCTTCTTCATCTCAAATTCATAATAAACCTCACAAAACTAGTTTCTCTTCATGGAAAATTTTTTGTGAATTTTTTATTCTATATATATCGTTTATAAACAGATTACAATTACAATTTATCTTGTTCTAACATAATCGGTGTAAAAAATCCCAAACTCTGGTTTGTAGGACATATCCACATCATAAATCATGATGAGGGTATTTTTACAACAACCACATGATTTTAGGATATTTTTCACACATTATGTTCAGGAAACTTAATCCACCACACAACATAGGCATAGAAATCTCAACTTCATGATTCCAAGGAAGTTTGTGGTTATTTTATATCTCTTCGCATAAGTATAAACTAGAGAAACTCTATTTTTATGAATATTGAATCTATATAGTTATAATACGAGTGGTGAACCTCATTTAGGATAAGGTTTCTCTTATTTTATAGGAATGTGTAACCGCCTCTTCCCCATTTAATAAACTACTCATAATCCTAAAAATAATGCTTTTTTTGATGACCTATTCAACAATTAAAGATATCATCTTTGACACCTCCAAACCATGGGTTACGTGAAACTCATAATTATAATGTATTTTCTTCGTGATTATCCTTCAACTTTTCAAAGATTGTATCATGTGCATGAAATCATAAATTCATGCCACTCATTTTCTAAAATTCTCAATGTTCATACATGGTGATCGTCTACTCAAAATGATTCATGTAACTTAACTTTCATTTTGCATTGTTGAATTATTTGAGAAAACAATTGACACATGAAAATATATATGCATGTCAATCCATATGGTTCTTGATGTCTCAACATAACAAGTCACCAATCCTATCAAGTTTGGTTCATCTTCTGAAGTTGATCTCCATTGAATAATGATAATGAATGTCATGGAGGATTAATATAATCAAATAAAATAAATGAACACCACTAATTTAACTATTTTTTGGATGTGGTGATATCCATATTTTTTTATTTTGGGAACAATAACCCATGAGAGTTTGTCTCACATCGATTTTCACCTTCTTTGAAGAGAATACTTTTATATCTATTCGTTCCATCATTCACCCAATCCATCACTGGTTATGGAACTAGGATTAATAGTGAACAATTTTTCCACCTAGGACACAAAACACGTGGACCACAGGCTTCCATTAGGCTTTTGGAAAAATCATTGAATGCATATAGGCACATGTTACATGGGCCATATCATGGGACCCTTATGGTTCGTGTGGATACTATTCATGTCCATAAACCTACCACTATTCTTGGTGGATTGAGCAGACCTCCCATGGGAATGGATGACCAATGGGTCCCATATGTTACCTAGTTGAGGTAGTCTTTGATGCCTACTATGGTTTACCAATATTTTTTCAAAGAGCTAGAATAAATTCTAATTAAAATTACATTATATAGAAATAAAGGACCCTCCTAAAATTCATGCCACCACTTCATCATATTATAACAACCATTTATGTAGGAATAATTACATTTCATGGTTCTTCTTCACTCATTTACTCAAAAACATAATTTTCATCATCTTTGTTAAATACATCTTCATGAAAATTTGATTGTGGATGTTATTCAATTTATCACTTGTGTGGTTCTCATGAAATAGTGAAATAATGCATAACCTTCTTCATCTATTCACATATTATTTTGTGGTATACATTCCAAAGATATCATTATCATCCAAAACAAAGAACCCTAATGGATGGATCATCTTCCATCCATTCCAATTCAAAACCATTCTTATACTTCACTTAATGAAAACATCCTTTTCATATTCATGAAATGTTTTAATAATGTGAAATCTAAAAATCACATGTATTTTGAAATAATGATAAGTTACATAATCACAAGAGTTACTAATAGAATTATTCATGAATGAAATCTAATTTCATTTAATGAATCTATAAAAATTACCTAGTTCTTCAAAACATTTATATGATTGTTCATTTATAAGACTTTTGAACTTCATCAAAGATCCATTAAATTTTTAACTACGTCTTTATATTGAAATCAATGAAATAATTATTTTATTTACCACCACTGAAAACAAATATCAATCATTTATTGTAAATACAAATCGCACACCAAGTGGAAACATTAATCCCCCTTTTTTATTTATTGAAAATACCATAAAATTTATCCCACAAATGAATATGAAAATATTTGAATCATTTTCTGTACCCTCTCATTTATTATTAGATATTTAATTTCAATCATTACCCCTTATTGACAAGAAATAAAAATTTCACTAGAAATGGGTATCATCGCATAATTAAGAAATGATACTTAAATATTTATATACTACGTCTACTTGATATGTTCTAAGTGTACAAAACAAGAGGATTGGATTCACAGAACAAGGTTGTCACTTTCCATCTGATCATGTTACCTCATGAAATGAGAACACATGTAATGTTATTCAAGGGTTATTCACTTTCATTTCTTGGATGAAGATACTAAATGCGACATGAAACATTTTAAGAATAATAATCTTAAAACTCTTTCAATCACTTCAATAAATAGATCAAAAACATTCTAGTGTAATAAGTAGGATAAGTTAACTTAGAGAACTTACATTATTCTTATATCATAGATTAATTAAATTAATAACATTTATAAAATGATTTTTATCATTAGTAACAATGTATTAGTGTTTAAGTGAGACAAACCTTTTTAAAATACACAATCATCAATTAATTTCTAACCTAATCAGATTTTATTCCAATTAAAATAATGATTCTGGTAGCTTCTTAATCTATATCCCCATCAAGGGAAACACTTGTCATCATGTTCATAATGGTGGATCTCATTAAAAATAAGTTTCATGAAATTATATTTTGGAGAATAAAACAGAATGGATCTTCAATGTGTTACTGTTTAGATTGGAAAATATTCACAACTTCACCAAGGATGGTCATCTTGAACACTTGTTATTCAGAATACCCGGAAAGAAGATCTAACCAAGATGGTATATTTTATCCTAGATATATAGAATAATACATAATATTATTTAATTATATAAATTACGATCCTTTATAATATTTTTCTTTCTGAATATAAAATTTGGTAATTGTTCAAGATTGGTGACTTCTTCAGCTTTACTATCATGAATTGACAACACACACTGGTTATCAGGTTCTCAACTTGAGAAATTTATTCACCTTCAATTACCTACATTACAAGAACAAATAAAACCGACAAATATTAACAAAATAATGTATATTCTTCTATCATCATAAATATGGATATAAATGTTTAGATAGATTCCTCAAACAAGTTGCTTCTCTTACATTAGTATTCATGACATCACATCTGAACTTCTATTCTGATTTATGTTGGGGAATCATGGATCTCTTCACATGAACTTATTCTCCACATGGAGAGGTTTTTTTTCTAAACATCATTAATGGATACTATATTATTACATGTTTTAAGTAATTATTATTTTTTTGGTTAAATGGTTAAACAACCTTATTCAATGTGACTTTCTTTCTTACTCTCTCACAAATAACTTATTTAACACAAGATTTCTTTATTGTTGAAGAACTCTCATTCACTCTATATTCATCATGTGGAATAGTTCCTTTCCTGTTTTCAATATCCTTGGCATGTACCTACTCCATGTTCCTAATTATTTCCAAATACATTGGCCAGGTAACTAATATGTTGTTAGGAACATTGATAGAAGTTTTTAATTTTCCATATGGTTTCTTGCGAGTGTCATCCTATTTCTCAGTTATTTTAGTTGATCTCTTCTTTTAATTATAAGATTCGAAACCTAAGGAAATATAATAATACTTACATGATATATTCATAGTAGAATTTTCATCACAAAATTTAATTGATTTGTTCCTAATGTAGATTATTCTTTCTTTTCTAGCTTCTATAGAAATTTTTTATCATCATATTTGGATACATGCTGAGATGAGAATGTACCAGCCTTATGACCACTTCCATTTCTTAAATAAATGATGTTATCATATTCTAAAAATTAGTTTTTATTATACCAATTCTTATTTATCTATGGATGTTTCTTCTTATTCTATATACCCCCTTAACATAGGGTTTTTTCTTTTATATTTATTGGATTTTAATAAAAAATTGATGAAAAAATATGAAATCTATTATAGCACACACATTTACCTAAAAACATCATATCCTTAAATATTTAGTATATTTTTGTGAGGTATTCTTTATTACTTGGTGTTCTACTTGTGGGGAACCAAAATCCACTCTAATTTACCTATCCACCCATGTCTGGGTGGTAAGTTTCTCGTAATGTTTCTTCATCCATACTTGTAAAGATTTTTTACAACATCTATTCTCATGATAATATGTTTAGAACTATTATTTAAAGATAGTATACATGGTACCTTTTTTTATCTCATATGTATTTGATATATAATTGAATGATGTTATGATATTCTTATCAGATGTTGGAGGTATTTTAAATAAGTAATTAGTTTGTGAACATTGAGTAGCAGAAAAAACTGATTCTTTACTTCGGTAAGTCTTAATATATTTCTTCTCAAGATTTTATATCAGAATATACATTTAATATTAATGATGACTTTATGATCTTCAATAATAATCATCTTATCTTCACAAGCATTATTTATTCATTCAAATTTAGGTTCATGTTTCTTTACATATAAAGTCTTTTTGAATCCCTATTTACGTTCAAAATTATTGATCCATTTTGAGTGATATATTTCATGTTCCCTCTTTGTATATTAACAGGGTAAAACTTTATTGGAGAGATTTAAACGATCAATAATTTTTTCCTATGATCCCTATGTCTAAAACACCATTTTACCCTTCCAACTCAGAGATCTATTATTTCATACTTTTAAAGAATACTCAAAAGGGAGAAATTTTCATTAGAAATAACATGAAAATATATATTAATTTATCAAATAATAAATATTGATATGTTTTAGATTCATCATCATCAACACTTGATCTATGGTTTTATTCAGTTCTATTTTGAAAGGAACTAATAAATACCTCTTCATTAGTTGAGGGTGAGATATTGTCCAACTATTTAGTGGAATCCTGATCCACCTACTCATTACATTAAAAGTATGATATATCATTATTGTATGGAAACCATGGATGAACTAATACTTCCTCATTTTTAGATAATAGTGACTTCTTCTTTAACATTACATTCTCATCCATTTTCTTATTCATCATAGTCTTGGTAGTTATATAATTATACACAGAGATAACTAAATCTTCCCCAAAACTGCACATCATTGTTGACATTGGAATGAAACTAAAATAATCAAAGTAGATCATCTTCTATAGAGACCCTCAACTTTTACACATATTATTAAATGATTTTACGCATAATTATCCATAAAATGAAAACCAAGGATCAAGAAGTGTAGCGTCCATTGAACATTTGGTACATAATTAGAAGAAAAAAACCAAAATAAAGACACGTTTTATTTATATTCCATAATTATCTACTAACATATATTTAGCTCTTACATCTACATAGGATAAGATATGGGATACATGAACAAAGAGATGAGCTAAAAATCAAAGGGAATTAAAATAGTAATAAATAAAAGCATATGAGTTAGATGTTATAACATGGTGAAATAAAAAGGCATGCCACAAGAATAAACATATAAGATCATAACATATGGAACATTAGATCATGTAGTCATGTCTATAGATGGAGGTAGAAATATATAACATGAAATAAACATGACTCAAGGACAACTCCCTAGACTATATCATATGGAAAAATGTACCATAAAGGAAATAGGGTTACTACCTATCACAATATATTGCCTCATGATACTAAACGTGACCCAATGAATTGATGTGATATCTGGGTGTAACCATCATATCATGTTCATGAATAAGTTTCCCATATGAATAATCAAGTATAAGTAACAAACAAACAGTTACCCATGGAAAGAAATGGGTATCATAATCATTTCATAAGGTTTAAAAAATTGGTGTATCATAAAGTTTCCGATGAAACAATGGATTTAAATCATGAATGGAAATTAATAATGGAATATTGGCATAGATCATAGTAAATTATTTTCAAATGAAGAGGAAATATGTAAAATGAGTGTTTAAGAATATTTATAAATGATCCAATTTATTACAGTTTAAGTGAAAATATAAAAGTTACATTAATGAGGATAAAAGAATAATTTTTACATAACCAGAAATGAAATATGGTATATTTTCTCCTGATGAAATGATTTATTTTAGAGAAGTAATGGTTTCTTAAAACATATTATGGAGTGTACATGAAAATTGGAATGAAATTGTGAATTTCCCTTTAATCAAGCTTTCTTATCAAGATTAACAGAAAATGGGGCCTTATAAATATAAAGACCCTAGGCTTTAACATATAAAATTACATTATTTTAATCATAATTATACATTAGAGTACAATCCAATGACAGTAATGTCTAGTGTCTTGGAAGACTAGATACAGAATCAAACAATATAAAAACAACTTTTAATTTAAACTTCATAATGAGATAATATCTACTATTGTTCTCTTACATCTATATAGGATAACCTATGAATAACATGAATGAAAAGGATGAACTAAAATCCCAGTAAGGTAATTACCATAAGAACAAAGCATTAGCACGTGAGATAGAAGACATGACATGATCATATAAAAAGGAATGTAACATATGGAATCATAATAAATAAACATGGGATATTTTAAACATGGAATCATAGAAATTTATAATAAAAATAAAAAATGAATTTAGTATGAGTCAAGACTAACTTCCAAGACAATCTCTCATTTTAGCACAATCCAAGTCTAACCGCTAAGATCATCACACATATTAGCACAAGCTAAGGCTAAATGCCAAGACCGTCGCACTAAATGTATCATGAGACTCAAATTTACCCAATTAATTAGAGCTCTATCTGGGTTAAAACATCCTACATTTCATGAATATGTTTTCCACATAAATAATCATATATAATCAATCTTACATAAACATAAGGGTTACCCATGGAATGAATTGGGTTCCACAATCATGATGTAAAGCATCACCAATGGGCGTATCATGAAAGTGCCCATGAAAGAAAGGAATTAGAACAAAAATGAACATTAAATGGGAATATATCATGGTATGTTTTGTCAAATATATGTGAAAACTTGTAAGAAATGTATTTGGGAAATTTTAGCATTAAAACATTTTTGTGCGGTTTTAGGGAAAATACTATAGATCTTTTAAAAACAGAACGGGAAAAATATTTTGTACAAAACCAAAAGTGAACCAATAAGGTCTTTATAATAAAAAGGCTGATTTTATAAATACAATTATTCCTTAAAAAAGGATAGATTGTACGTAAAATTGGGTAAAAATTTGGGAAGTTTCCATAAAACGAGTTTTCTTATTGGGAAGTATCGAGGAGGAAATCACATTAAAGAATGTATATACCAAAAAGAGAATAAGGTATGGATATTGAAACATGAGTTTAGAGAACATTGACAGAATTTAAAAGTTTTAATTAAAAATGAAAGATATATTCATTCAGGTAAAAGGAAATATAGAGCAACCCAAAGGGATAAAGGCAGTTCGAGTAGAATTCCTTACGAATTATCGGCATGGTATCTATTGGAGTTGGTGGCCTAGAACCAACTAATTTGTACTTTATTCATTAATAAATACCTTATCACATCTTGATTATTCTTCTATGTGACAATGCATGTGATAATGTCCTAAGGACAACTGTTTCATTAAAGGGTCATAGCGGATCCCTGCTATGATGAGAACCCGGAAGTGCCATAACACTGTTCTTGAATATATTTTCTATGGATGGATGATGTTATTTGAGGGACAAAAATAATACAGCCCATTAGGGGTGAGGGCTCATTAAAATTTGATTCACCTTCTCATGGTGTTCACCCTTGGTAATATCTAGAAGGATATTATGAGAACGAGACCCACTAGTAGGAAATCCACATTTCATAGTGTCATTGGATGTTCCTATCTGCAGACATGTGTATTGGTCCTTGGTCTTTAAGATTATTATTAATGGGTATTACAACTCACACACTTAGATGTATTGAAGAAAACTGTGATGACACACTGTTCACAACGAGGTAGGATACGCTGGGTGCATCACGAATAATACTGCATTAATAGATAATGCGAGAAAGGATTTGTCCCTTCTGTTCCATAATAGAAGTAGATATCTCAGGATCTTTGATGGAATTGTTATAGACAAAAATAAATCCATGTTCATGGTATGTTATGGGAGAGTTCAATTTCGGAAAGTCAAAGAAAGAATAATCGATCACATGGGTTGCTGGCCCTAGCATGCAACCCGCTTGATTCTAGATATCATGAAAAGGGGATTATATTACACGGTAAATGTTTGTATGAGGTAACACGTCATTGCGCTCTTAACTTCTTTCTCTATGGTTTCCTTGGAATGTTTCTAGATGATAACCTTGGAATTTAGGTAGGATCCACCTAATTCCACTAAGAAAGGGGCCTAGAGGGTCACACACTAAGTGTGTCCATATATCTCAGTTAAATATTAATTTAACAGGTTAAATAAATATTATTCCCGACTGTGGTTTAATAATTATTGGAGGATGCCTGATTGCATTTATTTCGACACTAGTTATTAGATAGAATATATTTTGGACAAAATAATATATATTTATTGGCGAGTAATGCAGTTACATTTATTTAACAAATGAATAGCCGTCACTCAAGGACTAATAAATGTGGTGGAGGAAATAAAGTAAAATGGAAAATAAAAGTACACATCGTGTATATTAAATATATACGCCGTGTAGTTTTAAGGAAAATGAGTACACGTTGTGTATTAATGATTACACAACGTGTAGTTTTCCCAGTCGGGATTTTGAGGAAATAATATCGTTTTATTAAATGATATTTATTATAATCAGTGTGGGCGCATGTCAAGGAATTAGTCATTCGACATGGGGGTTTTCAATGAGAGTTAATGAAATAAATAAAATGCGTAACATGTTTATTTATTATCATAACTCTATAACCTCAAACCCAATTATAAATATCCTCACAACCCCAACGCTTTTCCCAATCTTTGTGCACAAAAATTCTAGAGAATTCCTTCAAGTCTGAAAGAACTACTTCCTCCAAGAACACTCTCCACACCAAGAGAGATCCTCCTCCATCAGATCAAGGAGATCGAAGGCTGACATCGTATGTGAAGGTTCTTCTATGCGAGCACCCAGAGATCCCTTCAATGACATCTAGAGATACGTAGAGCACATGTGGATCACTGCTATAGAAATCCTACACTTGGATTCTACGATGCAATGATGGATCACATCATATTGTGACCTGAGACATCAACGAAGAAATAATTCCACCAAGGTAATTCTTGTGAATTAATTAAATTAATTATAACCAACATATGATGATACTATCTCTATGGTTCCATGACTCCCTCTTTTGTTTTTTGTTCTTAGTTCTATTCCAAATATCCGACATTTTATATCGCGATGGATCTCGGTTTGAACATTGTTTAACGCTAAAATTATAGTTGGGCACTCCCACTAATGCACTTCCACTGCGCCCAGAACCTACCAGTGGTATCAGAGGGGGTCACATCGTTGATTATAATTATTTCGTTTTTCGTTGGTGATTTACGCATTTAATAATTTAGCAGTTTAAATTCAAGTTATTTTTTCTTTAAATCTAAATCTCAAGATCTGTTCCTCCTCTATCATTTCTCGTTCACCATACAGAAACAAACTTTTATTTTAAATTTTGATTAAAATAAAATAGAGGATCTCATCCACAGGAGCCAAACATTCTTGGTCTTACAACACAATAATACACGACATGTATTCGGAAGTACACGTCGTGTAGTATAGGTTCATGCATCAGACTGGTCTTCCAAATCAGGCCATGTATTGATCATATCTAAGTAATTTTTGACACCATGTGTTGACCAGGAATAGGTGGCACATAGTTTCTAGATTACATGTCGTGTGGTCCAACAGAACACAACGTGTAGTCCCTTCGGGTTAGGGTTGGACCGTGTATCCCGTACACGGCTTTCCAGCCTAGAAACCATGTAATGCAGAAACTACACGGCCTGTGTCACACTGAACACGCTGTGTACTCTGAAAATTTTCGAAGTAAATTAACACGCCATGTCCCGGGGCGTGTACTTCAGATGGATGGTGAAGAAAATTACACACCATGTAGTTGTAAATACACGTCGTGTACTCACCCAAATTACGTAGATTTATTAAAATTTATTATTATATTATTCAAACCCTTGAGACGTGGACCATGGTGCAGGTGTAAAGCTGAGGCACAATATGTGATAGGTGTTATATATATATGTGTTTAATTTAACATCTGCATAATGAATGGAAATTCACCAAGTTTCCTCCAAGGTAAAAGTTATATACAAGGATAATTTTAATTTATTTAAAATTATGATGGACGAGAATATCAAGGAAATTCAGAAAAAGGGTTTAAGATAAATGAATTTATTAATTAAAGATAATTAATTTATTCGAGCATGATTTATCTTAAACAAGAACGATTAAATAATTGAATGATAGTTTTATTCATGCGTAAATATCGTTATATGTATGGATGATCATGAGCTATATCAACACCTTTTTATGTGAATGGATTCTTTTAATTTATTTATTTAAACTAAATTTGTTAGTCTGCGAGCCTTCTCCTCATTAATATATAGGGCTTGCACGCCCAAGGATTATTTTATGTAAAAACCCCGTTTTACACCTCACATGCGTGTGAGATAAATTCATATGTAATGGATGGATCTCCCAAGATAGTGGAGGCGGCTCAAGTCAAGATATAAGGTGAAACCAATACAAGGAGATACATAGGTGGATAGGTGGAAAGCTGTAAACATGAACTTAAACAGTTCAAGGTGTTTCTCCCATAGGTCTTGGGTTAGTTTATCAACTACTAGATAATCTAACCAATAGAAAAATCTCATGATCATGCGATTTATTTTATTTCTGTCAGCTTCATGGTTTATATATTATGGGTGTGTTTTCATGATCACACAATTAATGAATTAAACAAGAATGCAAGATGGAACTAAAATAAGACTGAATTATGCGTAAATATTATCTTGACATGGTTAATCACTTAAGTATATCCCACTTAATATTAACAATCATGTAATCAAAGATAATAAAATGGAAATTTATGTATAAGAATAAAATCCCTCAAAAAAAATATCAAGTCAGTATAGCCTTCCATAATCTTGGTTAGAATCGAACTATAGTTCAAAGTGCTTGACCAACCCTAGTTGGGTTGCTTTCAATTATCGGGGAATTATAATTCAAGGTTTTGGGTTGACTTAACTTGGTTCACATCAAGGGTTTACTTCCACTGTAGGAATTGGTGTGACTAAGAGGAAAAGGTTGAGGAAATCCAAAATAAAAGGATTTCAGGATTGGGGAGTCCACCCAGTTGATAAAGGAGCTACGAGTTAATGCAGTTGGCATTTGGAATGCCTACCTAAAACCCTTCAAGTTTCTTGACCAACCCTAGTTGGGGTAGTGAGAAGGGAAATATGGATCCTTTCCACTAGAATATTCAAGCAATAGAATATTACGAAGTCAATGGGGAGGGCTATTGGATTTCGATAAAATAGTGGGAGACTAATAAGTATTAATTTATTTATTTTTCTCAGTTTTTATAATAAAGTACTAAAACATTTTTAATTTTAATTTGTATAAACCGCAAGAAAAATGAATTCAAAAATATCATTCTGAACCATACTTGAGAAGGAAAACCTTATCACCTGCACCAATTTCCAAGAGTGGCATAGGCGTTTACTCATCATCCTTCGCCACGAGAGGAAATTGTATGTGCTGGAATAGCCTATTCCAGTTTCACCTGGAAACGAGGACAAGGATGATGAACTATCTCTTTATATGAAACATATGGATGATTCCATAGATGTCTAGTGTTTCATGCTATCAGCCATGTCTAATGAGCTCTTGAAACAACATGAAAACATGGATGCGTATAGTATGATGTCTCACCTTAAGGATCACTATCAAGAGAAGGCAAGACAAGAGAGATATGAGATCTCCAATGTTTTGTTTAAAACTAAACTTGGAGAGTCTACGCCAGCTGGACCTCATGTATTCAAGATTATTGGCTAAATCGAATGACTGGACATCTTAGGGATTAAATTCCCAGATAAGTTGCATACATATCTCATCCAATCTTCATTTCCCAAGACCTTCTCATGCATTATTGTCATCTAAAACATGATAAATAATTAGAAGAGTCTGTTGGAACTTCTGACCTTGATTCTCTAGGATGATAAGGACATGGGACGTGACAAAAGAGCAATCCTTATGGTGAATAAGAAAAAGAAGGACAAGGTAAAGGGGAAAAATACTTATAAATGGTCTGAATCCCCCGAGCATTATCCCTCCAAGAAGGGGAAGATCTAGAGGCAGGGCAAAGAATGGGAGGCGGTGTGTTTTGCATGTGGGAAGCAAGGCCACTGGAAGAGGAACTGCACCCAGAAGTGTGGGGGTGCTAAAGGTGCATTCATTATCGAGTATAATATTTCTATTTCTACACATTGGGCATTAGATACAAATTATGGGGCTCACATCTATATTCAAATGTAGGAACCAAGTATATTTAGAAATATTTCTAGAGGAGAGGTGGATCTTTGATCTGCCAATAGCGAAAGGCTGGATGCATTGGCTATTGGCGATTACTACCTCTCATTTTTGATTGGGAAGATTTTGGTTTTTCATAACTATTATTATGTGCCTAGTGTTACCAAGAACATAATTTCTTTATCTTGTTTGGATATGGATGGATTTATTTTCATGTTTGGAAGTAAGGGTTGTATCTTTTATAAGAACAACTTATGTTATGGTATGACACATTTAAATAATGGTTTGTATGTATTAAATTATGAAAACAAAGTGTTGGCAATTGATAACGAAACAAACTCACATGACTCATACATCACCGAGTTGCGGCATCACCGTGTTGGTCATGTAAACGAGAAGCGCGTGACAAAGATCTGCAAAGATGGATATTGAGACTCTACTGAGCTAAAACCACTTGATATATGTCACCCTTGTTTACAAGGTAAAATGACCAAGACACCTTTTGATGGATAGGGTAAAAGGACCACAGAGCTTCTAGGATTCGTGCAAACGGATGTATGTGGACCATTTCTAGTAGAAGATATTGGTGGATATTCTTACTTCATTACTTTTACTAATGATTTGAGTAGATATGGATATGTCTACTTAATGAGGTATAAGTTAGAAGCCTTAGAGAAATTGAAGGAATTAAAGAATGAAGTAGAGAATCAGACTGGTAAGAAGATGAAAAAACTTCGATCAGATCGAGGTGGAGAATATCAGAACCAAGAGTTCATAGATCTTCTAAGGGAGTCTAGGATTCTATCTCAGCTAACTTCTCCTTATACACCACAGTGGAATGGTGTTAGTGAAAGAAAGAACCACACATTTTTGGACATGGTGAGGTCGATGATGAATCATGCAGATCTTCTATTATCCTTTTGGGGATATGCATTAAAAACTGCAACATATACATTAAATTGAGTACCAACTAAGGAAAAAATGGAATTCCATCCGAGTTATGGAATGAAAATAAGCCCATTTTGTCACACACACATGTATGGGGACGTGAGGAATTTGTTAAGGCCTTCTCAGGAAACCAACTAGACATCATTCTCTAGACTAGACATCTTTCTCGAGAGGGAGTACATCCTCAAAATGGATAGTGGGAGCAAGATTGACTTCGACAAAGTTGATGCTCAAGATACACAAGAGTTGGTACAGGAACAAGTTCCACAGGTCCCCATAGAAGAGGTTCTAGAAACATGCGAACTGCATAGGAGGTCAAGAGAGGTAAGGGAACCAGAGAGATTTGGTTTCCTAGTCACCGAGGATGGTGAATCATTATTGTGGGACAATGATGAACCTATCTTCTATAAAGAAGTAGTAGAAAGCTCGGAAGCTATAAGATGGATAGAAGTTATGAATTATGAGATGGATTCCATGTATCAGAACCATGTATGGGTTCTGGTCGATGAGTCAGTTGATATAAAGCTTGTTGGATGAATATGGGTATTCAAGAGAAAACTAGACATGGAAGGTCAAGTTAGCACCTATAAAGAAAGCCTAGTGGCTAAAGGATTCAACCAGTGTCAATGAATTGACTATAATGAAACCTTCTCGCAAAAATCATTGTATAAATCCATAAGAATCATACTTTCCATAGCAACTTTCCATGACTATGATATTTGGAAAATGGATGTCAAAACATCATTCCTTAATGGTAACATTCAGGAAGATGTCTATATGACAAAACTAGAAGGGTTTGTGAAACCAGGTGAAGCCAAATGGGTTTTCAAGTTGCAAAAATCTATTTATGGATTAAAGAAAGAATTCGGGTCCTCGAACATTCGATTTGATGAATCCATAAAGAAATTTGGTTTTATTAAGAATGAATGTGAGCCCTGTGTATATAAATAGTTTAATGGGAATGTGATCGTTATCCTAGTAGTATATGTTGACGACATATTGCTTATTGGAAACGATGTACTAGTCTTATAGTCAGTTAAGGACAGGTTGAACAAGTGTTTCTCCACGAAGGACTTGGGTGAAGAAGCCTACATTCTAGGGATCAAGATCATTCATGATAGATCTAAAAGGCTTCTTGGACTAAGTCAGGGTACATACATTGACCAGATATTAAGATATTTAGTATGGAACAATCCAAGAGGGGATTAGTTCCAGTGTCACATGGCCTACATCTTTATAAGAAAATGTGTCCACAGACACAACAGGAGAAAGATAGAATGAGTAAGATCCCATAAACTTCAGCTATAGGATCCATCGGGTATTCCATGTTATATACCAGGCTTGATGTTGCCTATGCACTGAGCATGGTAGGTAGATATCAAGCAAATCCAGGAGAACAACATTGAACTGCTGTAAAGAATATACTTAAGTATTTGAGAAGAACTGAGGATATGTTCCTGGTGTATGGAGGAGACGAGGAGCTTGTCATCAGAGGGTATACTGATGTTGGATTTTAGACAGATCAGAACGATCTGAAGTCGCAATCTGGATATGTTTTCTGTCTCAATGGAGGATCTGTAAGCTGGAAGAGTTCAAAGCAGACATTTTTTTCTGATTTTACAGCAGAGTCTAAATATATAGTGGCTTATAATGTTGCCAAAGAAGCCATCTAAATTCAGAACTTTGTCTAGGAGCATGATGTGGTGCCTAGTAGTAAAGACCCTGTCACATTGTATTGTGATAATACTGTAGCAGTGGCTCCTGAAAAAGAACCACGGTTACATCAATGGACAAAGCACATACTCCGGAAGTATCACCTCTTGAGGGATTTCTATCAGAGGGGTGAAGTTACAGTGAGTAGAGTGTCCACAAAAGAGAACGTGGTGGACCCCATGACTAAAAGCCTATCTCAACAGAAGCATGAATATCATGTGAGAGCTAGCGTCTTAAAGGTTGTTAGCAATTGGCTCTAGTCCAAGTGGGAGTCTGTTGGAGTTGGTGGCCTAGAACCAACTACTTTTTAATTTATTCATTAATAAATACCTTATCACATCTTGATTTTTCTTTTACATGACAATTCATGTGATAATGTCCTAAAGACAACTGTTGCATTAAAGGGTCATAGCGGATCCCTGCTATGATGAGAACCCAGAAGTGCCATAACACTGTTCTTGAATATATGTTTTATGGCCAGATGATGTTATTTGAGGGACACAAATAATACATGACATTAGGGTTGAGGACTCATAAAACTTTGAGGCACATTTTCATGGTGTGCGACCTTGGAAATATTCAGGAGGATATTATAAGAACGAGACCCACCAGTAGGAAATCCACATTTCATAGTGTCATTGGATTTTCCTATCTGTGGATGTGTGTATTGGTCTTTAGACTTTAAGATTATTATTAATGGGTATTATAACTCGCGCACTTATGATGTATTGATGAAAACTATGGAGCCACACTGTTCGCAGCAAGGTAGGATACGTTGAGTGCATCACGAGTAATACTGCATTAATAGATAATGTGAGAAAGGATTTGTCCCTTATGTTCCATAATGGAAGTAGATATCTTAGGCCCTTTGATGGAATTGATATAGCCTAAATAAATCCATGGCCATGGTAAGGTATGGGCGAGTTCATTTACGGAAAGTCAAAGAAAGAATAATCAAACACGTGGGTTGATGGCACTAGCATGCAACCCGTTTGATTCGAGATATCTTGACAACGGGATTATATTACACGGTAAACATTCGTAGGAGGTGAAACGTCATTGCAGCGTTAACTTCTTTCTCTATGGGTGCCATGGCGTGTTGCTAGACGCTATCCTTGGACTTTAGGCAGGCTCCACCTAATGCCACATAGAAAGGGACCTAGAGGGTCACACACTATGTGTGTCTATGTATCTCAGTTAAATATTAATTTAACAAGTTAAATAAATAGTATTCCAGACTGTGGTTTAATAATTTTTTAAGGATGAATGATTTCATTTATTTCGACACTAGTTATTCCAGAGAATATATTGTGGATGAAATAATATATATTTATTAGTGAGTAATGCAGTTAAATTTATATAAAAAATGAATATCCATTACTAAAGGACTAATAAATGTGGTGGAGGAACTAATGGAAAATGGAAAATAAAAGTACATGCCATGTATATTAAATATACACGCTGTGTCGTTTTATGGAAAATGAGTACACACTTTGTATTAATGATTGCACAACGTGTAGTTTTTCCAGTCGGTATTTTGAGGAAATAATATCATTTTATTAAATGATATTTATTATAATCAGCATGGGTTCATGTCAAGGAATTAATCATTCAACATGGGGGTTTTCAATGAGAGTTAATGAAATAAATAAAACGCGTAACACATTTATTTGTTGTCATAACTCTATAACCTCAAACCCAATTATAAATATCCTCACAACCCCAACACTTTTCCCAATCATTGCGTAAAACAATTATGGAGAATTATTTCAAGGCTAAAAGAACCACTTCCTCCAAGAACTCTCTCAAGACCGAGAGAGATCCTACTCCATCAGATAAAGGTGATCGAAGGCGGACATCGCAAGAGAAGGTTCTTCTGTGATAGCACCCGAAGATCCTTTCGGCAATGTCCAAAGATACATGGAGCATGTGTGGATCAATACTAGAGGAATCCTATACCTGAATTCTATGGCCCAATGACAGATCACATTAGATCTTGACCGGAGACATCAACGAAGAAAGAATTCCACCAAGGTAATTCTTGTGAATTAATTAAATTAATTATAACCAACATATGATAATCCCATCTCTATGGTTCCGAGAATAACTATTTTTTTCATTCTTCATTCTATTTCGATGATCTAGAATTTTATAACTTGACGGATCTCAGTTTTAATGTTGTTTAACGCTAAAATTAATGTTGGTCACTCCCATCAACGCGCTTCCACTACGCCCTGAACCTACAGTATCAAGTGTGATTAAAAGGGATTCATGAGAGAGAAAGGGGTTTCTAATAACATATAAATTATTAGAGAAGTATGGGTGATATTTAAAATCATAATCCATTATTATATATTACACATAAAATGACATAGCATAGAGGACATTCATTAATAAAAGTGAAATAGAGAGGATCCATTACCTTAAATCCGATGGTGATCTTTTCTTGAACATAAAAACCTTAATAATAAAATTAGTTTAATTAATTAATAATTAAATAACCTATTATCTATGTCAAATATTTATTATAACATTCATATGTTCATTTATAACAATTTTTATTGGTTATGAGGTTTAATAGCATTGTTCGGGTCAATTTTCTTGCTTGATTTTAATGATCAATTCAATTATTTTCATGAAAAGAAAATCATGTAACATGGGTATGGTTGTTCATAATTGGATTTATAATTTATTATTTAACATACATAAAGTTACATGTTTGAGAATTTAATTTTTTTACTTGGAGTGAAGTTATATCATTATATAAAAGTTTAGTGACAACCTTTTGGGTTAATTAGCGGTTTTTGACCACAAAGAACACGTTTTGTTTTATAAACCAAAAACATATGTAAAAAGGGATTAAATAACCATATATGGAGAGGAACACATATATTTTGGTCTGGTTCAACCATGAAAATGATTTCCTGACATAAATTGAAGATAGTAATGGAAATTGAAAACCCACCGTCCTTGAATGTTGTAAATTAACACATCTCAGATAATGTCTTTACTACTAAAATAAAATAAGAGTAAAGGAGAGATGATAAAAATTTATTCCATTATCATAAAAAAATTACATCAAATCTAAGGTACTGGAGTTGTCATAACATTTGGTTTAGGATAGGTAATGATATAAAATAAAACAAATGAACTTGAAAAGAAAAAGAAAGAAAAGAAAAGAGGAATTTACATTTTGATTCTATCTTCCTTGAGAGCCTCTTAATGGGAGGGGATTTTGTCTTTTGAGGAGACCAAGGGATTTTGTACGTGGGGGAGGAGCTTGAGGAGAGATTTTGACTGAATATTTTCAAGGCACAAGTCTTGATAGGAGTGAAGAGAAGCGGTAAGGATTGGTGGTATTTATAGTGGAGGATAGGAGGGTTTTCATACTATTATAATAATTAGTTTATTATTTTTTACATTATACAAGAAATAGTGATGAATCCATGACCATGAATTGTAATAAATTCATTTGAGTTCAGGATAATGGCCATTTACATCATCCATGGCTCAAGAATGATGCAGAAATTTAGGTTTCAACATTTATTGTGAATTATCATATTTTACTATGAATAAAAAATTCAAGTATTTTATAAAAATCCCAAAAAATTTCCCTTAACCATTTTTTGATGTTTAAAATCTAAAAATGAAATCCATTTTTCAAAAATAATTTTATAAATATTATTAATTTAATATTTAATGAAAAATATAATTTATTCTAAAAAATGAGTTTTAAAACATTTAGTTACTTATTCCAAAATATAGGTACATCATACTTTCACTTAAATATTATTTATATACTATCATAGGTAAAGTTAATATTTATTAGGGTATATTAATATTCATAAGGGTAACATTACTATTAATAAGGTCATTTTACTATTCACAAAAAATTAAGTTTGCCATATTAGACTCTATATAACTTACTGATCGCAATCGTGTAAGTCAGATTTTTGAAATTCAAATCACAGCAGCGACAAAATTATGTTTAAAGGTCACATAGTACTTATTATTTCATTATGTTGTGAATTCATGTGATTATATGACATAATTATAACATATAAATTTCCATTTAAAACATTGGGTCGTTACATTCTTCCCCCCTTAAGAAATGTCACCCTAAAAATTTAATTTTAAATTCTAGGCCATAAACAGGTGCAGGTACTTTTCCTCCATTTCCTCCTCCATTTCCCATGTTGAATCATCATACATATGTTTTAACCAAAGTACCTTTACCAAGTGAGTAGTCTTGTTACATAGAACTGTATCTCTATGATCCAAGATCTTCACTGGCTGCTCCTCGTAAGAAAGATCATCCTCCAATTGTACCACCTATATGGAGAGTACATGTGAAGGGTATGGTATGTACTTAGTTAATATGGATACATTAAAGACATCATATACTTTGGAAATGGTAGGTGGAAGTTCTAGTCGACAGGCAAAAACCCTGACACGATCAAGAATCTCAAAGGGGTCTATGTATCTGGGACTTGACATCCCTTTCTTACCAAACCTCATGACCTTCTTCCATGGAGAAATGCATTGAATCATCGAACTCAAGGTGTCACCCATTATTGTTTTTATAATGATTTTGTTTTGAAATTGGGATTACTTGATATGATACTAAATGGTTTTACCCTTATCCATCATTTCATTTACCATTTCACGTCTTTTCAGCTTACGCTCTCTAACTTCATCCCAATAGATCAGTGTTCTACACCTTTTCATATAAAGGGATTCATATGGTGACATTCAGATTCTCGAGTGGAAACTATTATTGTTGGAGAATTCAACCAGTGGAAGATGTTGGTTCCATCCACATTTAAATTCCATAGAACATGTTCTCAACATATCTTCTTATTTCTGAACAGTTTGCTCATATTGGCCATCAGTTTGAGGATGATAGGCCATACTAAAGTTCAGTTCAGTGCTTAGAGGATGTTGGAGACTTTTCTAAAACATCGAGGTGAATCTCATATAATGATCAGATAAAATAGATAGTGGTACTCCATGCAGCCTTACCACTTATTTGATGTAAATCCATTCAAGTTTATCCAATGATAAGTCCTCTTGAATTGTAATAAAGTGACCTATCATTTTTAGACAATCCACAATGATCCATATAGCATTGCTTCCTATGGATTTCTTTGGATGTCCAGTGACAAACTCCAGGGTGATTTTCACCCACTTCCATGTTGATATGGGTAGTGGTTGCATAATACCCTTAGACTTTTTCTTTTCAGACTTTATTTTTTGAAATACCAAGCACCTCGATGTATATTTAGAAATCTCCCTTTTATTAATGTCCCACCAAGAGTTTTCTCAGAAATCTTGATACATCATTGAACTCCCTGGGTGGATAAAGAAGGTTGAGATATGTGCATCATTCTGAAATTTATTCTTTATCCCTGGATCAGATGATACACAAAATAGTGACCCATGTCCATCATATGTAAATATAATAAGATCATATCCTTTTAAATTCTCATAATTGATAATAACACAAGATCTTTTCTACTTAGGGCATCATCCACCTTATTTTCCTTATTAGGATGGTAGTGGATTCATAGGTCATAATCCATGATGAGCTCAGTCTATATTTTATGGCTAATATTATTATATTTTTGTGTGAATATATATTAAAGACTCTTTTGGTTAATATATATCTCACACTTCTCCCAATATAGATAATGCCACCATATTTTCAAAGCAAATATCACAACCCCTAACTCCAAATCATGCGTGGGATAGTTTTACCCATGGATTTTAATGTGCCTCGAGGTGTAGAATATCACTTTATCATTTTTCATCAGTGTACAACCTAAAACCTTCTTTGAATCATCACTGTACATCACAAAGAGTTCTCTTGTTGGGAGTATGAATATTGATGCAGTGATTAGTCTCTTTTATAACTCCTTAAAATTGTCTTTACATTCTTGAGTCCAAAAAAACCTTACTCCCTTCCCGTGTCATCTTGGTCATCGGGTTTGAAAATCATATAATGTTCTTCAAAAATCATTGATAATACCCACCTAGACCCAAAAAGTTTACGATCTCCGTTATAGATAATGGCCTGGGCCAATCTCCAATTTCCTTTGTCTCGGGAGGGTCCACAGATATCCTTTTACTGGTGATAACATGCCCCAAGAATGATACTTCCTCCATCCAGAACTCACATTTACTGTACTTTTCATACTGCTTCTCCCTTTGCAAAGTCATTAACATAGTATTCAAATCCTCCTCATCTTCCTCCTAGCACTTGGAGTGTGTTAGAATATCGTCAATAAATACTACCAAAAAATTTACGAGGTAATATGTAAAGACTCCATTAATTAAATCACTAAAAATTGCTGGAGTATTAGTGAGTTATAAGGGAATCACTATGAACTCATAGTGTCCATACCTCATTCAAAAGGAAGTCTTTGGAATATATTCCTTACTCACCTGTAATTGGTGATATCCCATATGAAGGTCCACCTTAGAGAAATAAATGTCCCCATGAAGCTGATCGAACAAGTCATCTAGCAGTGGAAGGTTATAATATTTCTTTATCATGATTTTATTGATCTCATGATAATCAATGTATAGGTGCACTGATCCATTCTTCTTCTAGAAAAAGAGGACTGGCACACCCCAAGGTGAAGCACTCGGGTGTATAAAACCCTTATCTTGATTCTCCTGCAACTGCTTATTTAGATCCTCCAACTCTATGGTGTAAATTCTATAATGTGTCTTTGATATAGGTAGAGATCTAGGAATAAATACCATTGAGAACTCAACCTCACGACCAGGAGGTAGACAGACAAACACTGCAGGGAATACATCATTGATATCCCTCACGATAGGCATGTCTTTAATCATGATTTTCTCCTTTGTCTCAGTCATTTGAGCTATATATGATTTATTATAAGGCATAAATATCCACACTTGAGATGATGATTCTAAAAGAGATTCACCTTCCTCCTTACACTTGTATAGAATTGGTGGATGCTTTGGTATATGAAAAGTGATATCCCTTTCCCAATAGTTTATGTTGGATTGGTATAAAGATAGACAATTTGTGCCCATGATAGATTCAAACTCCACTAAAGGATGCATGATAAGATTTAGTGGGAGGTCCAGTCCACAAACATTAACTATGAAGGATTTATAAACCAAGGATGCAATAATTTTCCCTTTCACTGTTCTCACAGATAACTTATCCTCCAAATTTTGAGGTGGTGTTTGAATAGTTCTAAAAACATTGCATTATATGAAAGAATGTGTATAACTAGAATCAAATAGTACATTCTCTATTCATGGTTGAATAACTAGAGTACCTATCACTGCATTGTTGTCTGGATCCACCTCAACAGTAGTGACAACATAATCCCTTCCTTGTTTCCTTGGAGGTTTTTGTTGATTTCGTCTAAAAACCCTTGGCATATGGCAATTTTTTTTTCAGAATTACCATGTTCCTTGAAGTTGTAACACTGCACCAGTGGATGATAAATGATATGAACCTTCTTTTATTCTTCCATATTAGTGGGATTTTTTATATCCCTTCAGTAGTTCTAGGCTATATGTAACATATTTCCACATTTGAAGAAATTCCTAGTTCCTTTTAGATAGTTTTGTAGGATGCTTCTTCCCACAACTTTTACAAGTGGGATATTTTGTCTTCTTTCCATCAAGGGATTGGTTTTTTCAAACCACCCATGTTGTTATACATTTTTCGCTTCAAGTCACTGGGCCCACAAGACCACAGAGAGTCTTCAATCTCCATTTCAACATTGTGGTCACAATAGATAATATCTTCATAACTATCTAAGTCTCGAATCTCCAACACCTTACATAGACTCATCTTTACCCTGTTAAAGAAGTGATCCACCTTTATTTCATTGTTCACGACAATTCTAGAGGCGTACCTTGCAAGCATTGAAAGGTTTTCTTCATACGCCCCAATTAACTCATCTTCTTTCTTCTTGAGTTTGAGGAACTCTCTTTCCATCTTGAGATTGAGGGTTCAAGGAAAATATTTATTGAAACAAATTATATTGAATTCCATCCAATCCATGGAATAATTTTCCTCATGGTTCATTGTATTATTGATTAGTGTCCACCACTGATTAGCTTCCCCATCAAAACAATAGATCGCCAGTAATACTTTCTCTTCTTACGAGCACTAGAGGATGGAAAATATATTTTCAATGGAGTTAATCCACTATTCTGCGAGGAGGGGATCAGAAGATCTGCTAAACATGGGAGGTGTGTTCTACATAAAGTATTCTATGGAAACTTGATCATTCCTTGAATGATGATGGTGTTCCATATGATTTACGTTATTATTCAAAACTTGATCTTACTAATCAAGTACTTTCATGAATCTTTGACCACCTTTTCCCATCATATCAGGTATATCATTAGGGAAAAACATTTTTTCATTTTCAAATGGACAGTTTTTGGGTAACCAGTTCCCAATCCAAACACATCCAAAGTTCAAATTCAAAATTCAAATCCAAACATCATCATACCAAGCACTGCACGTCGTACGCACACTGCCATAACCTCGATCCACAAATCACCACCACGCCTCAGCCTTCACACGTCGTCCTCGAAAAGCATCCACTTCATCACCTCGGGCCACGACACCAAGCACTACTTCCAATCACCCATAGCAACTCAAATTGCTAGCGACCAATACCGGCGACCGTAGTCACCATCACCAAACCGCATTAAAACAAAACGCTGGTGAGAAACATTGGCATCCATCATCCATGAAGAGAGCAGATCGCGAAGCTCATGACATCCCATAGATTCAACCAACCCCCGACACCAAATGAAACAGGGATTCCAAACAAACCATTTAGGAAAAAAACACCAGGACGCCGGTGGAACACAGCCGTCGTCGTCGCTGAAGCCCAGTCGACCAACATCTTCATCCAAATCCATCCCTTTCAATCTGTAAAATCCAAAAAACTCTCGCATAGATGATTGAAAGAGGAAGAACATCACCAAATTCCCAGAAATCACCCAAAAAAGAAAGCAAAAAAATGAACAGACAACAAAGAACATCACCAGATTTCAAGAAAAATCCAACCTCAAATGCAAACAACATCTCATCGCCGCATTCCAGAAAACCCCCGAACACAATGCTCAACAACCAGATTCCCAGAACTATGCACGAGATGACGTTATTGAACCATTGAAGCAAAATCTCAAGCACTAAATCAGTACCATGCCGCCTTGAAGAGACAGACACCGGTGCGCGCAAGTAGAGCCAACACAAATCCTCTGAAGCCAAGAAACCAACGCCTAGAGCCATCGATCAAGGGGAGAGCAGATCCAATCGGGGATGGGGAAAGCGACGTGAGCGAAAACCCTAGCAGTGCTCCGCCCCTGACGGGCCCATCAGGCATATCATTATGGAAATCATCACATTTCCAATCACATTGTTTGTTGTAATTTTTTCTTATATTTCCCACCATTAACTAACAAAAAGAACGTATAATTAGATGGTTTGAATACTTAGATATTGAGTATAAAAAAACTTTTAACATAAAAGGATAAAATTATAGAGGATAATTATATCATAACTTGTGATTCCTTAGGATTAAATCTAGGTTATCCTCAGTCTATATCTTAACTAATCTCCTTATGAGATTCTTTGTCCCTTAATAGAGGTTTGTACTAAGCTCATAAATTTACAAAAGAATATCCCCTAGGAGTGTCCAACCAATAGTGTAACAAGGCCCATTGTTATATACTAGGATATCTAAATTCAAGATGGAAACTCCCTGTTATATTTTGTAATCATAGGTACATCAATTCTAAACCCACCTCTACCTATTTGTATCCAGACAAGGACATATTTTCATGATAAACCACTTACTCAATACTTACCAAAATTTAGGGATGTTTTCTTATACTTCATATCATCCTTAAGGTTCATACTAAATTACTCCATTCCTAATATCCAAAAATAACTAGACCATCCTTTGATTCCAACTATAGAAACCCTAGCCTTCAACATATAACATTTCAGGATTTTAAGTATAATTATACATCATAGTTCAAGCCAAGGATCATAAAGTCTAGTGTCTTGGAGGACTAGGTACAAAATAAAACAGTATAAAAACAAATTTTTATTTAATCTCCATAATGAGACCATGTCTTCCATTTTGTTCATTAATTTTCCTAGGATAACCTAGGGATAACATGAACAAAGGGATGAGCTAAAATCCCAGTAAGGGAATAACCATAATAACAAAGCATTAACATGTGGGACAGGAGGCCTGACATGATCATATAAAATGGCATGTGACATATGGAATCATAACATATAAACATAATATATTTTAAACATGGAATCATATAAATGTGGAAAAAATATAAAACATGAATTTAGTATGAGTCAAGGCTAACAGTGAAGACTGTTTCCAATAGTAGCACAAGCTAAGGCTAACTGCCAAAACCATCGCACATAGTAACACAATCCAAGGATAACCGCCAAGAACGTCACACATACCATCTCATGAGACTCAACATTACCCAATGAATTAGATCTCGATTAGGGTGAACCCATATTACATTTCATGAATATGATTTCTATATAAAGAATCATACATAATCAGTCTTACATAAACATAAGGGTTACCCATGGAAAGAATTGGGTACCAAAATCATGACGTAAAGCATAACCAATAGGCATATCAGGAAGGTTCTCATGAAGGAAAAGAATTAGAACACACATGAACATTAAATGGGAATATATCATGGTAATTTATTTCAAATATAAGTTAAAATTTGTAATACATGTATTTGGTAAATTTTTAGCATTAAAACATTTTTGCGCAATTTTTTGGAAAATACTATAGATTTTTTAAAATTGAAAAGCGAACAATATTTTATAAAAAACTATAATTAAACCATTAATGTTTTCATAATACAAAGACTTATTTAATTAAGACAATGTGGGATTAAAATAGAGGATAGAGTGCACTTGAAATTGGGTAAAAATTTGGGAAGTTTCCTTAAAACAAGTTTGCTTATTAGGAAGTATCAATGATGAAATCTCATAAAATCATGTATATCCCCAAAAGAGAATGAGGGATTTATTTTGAAACTTGAGTTTGGAGAACATAAAAATTACTTATAATTTGTACATAAAAAAAATACAGACTCATTCGGGTAAAAAGAAATGTAGAGAAACCTGAAGGGATAATGACGGTTCGGGTAGAATTCCTTATGGATTATCAGCATGGTATCAGGTGTACTTAAGAGGGTTAATGAGAAAGAACTGGGTTTCTGATCAACTATAAATCATGAGGGAATTTTGGGGGAGGTGAGAAATCCTACCCCATCATTATATATTACACTTAAAATTTCATATCATAGAGGACATTCTTGAGTAAAAGGGAAATAAAGATGATCTGTTACCTTAAATATGACCGTGATCTTTTATTGTACATAATGACCTGAAAATTAAAATTAGGTTCATTAAATAATAATTATAGAACCTATTATATATTTAAATATTTATTATAACCATTTTATGTTCATTTATAACCATTTTTAATGGTTATGAAGTTCAATTTCATTGTTCGGGTATGTTTGCTTGCTTGGTTTTAATGATCGGTTCACTTATTTTCATGAATGGAGATTCATGTGACATGGGGATGGTTGTTTATAATTGGAGTTATCTTTTATTATTTAACATCTATAAAGTCACATGGTTAAAAATATAATTTTTTTATTTTTAGTTAAGTCATATTATTATATAAAACTTTAGTGACAGCCTTTTGGGTTAATTGGTGGTTTTGACCATAAAAAACATGTTTTCTTTTATAAACCAAAACCATGTGTACAAAAAGATTATAGAACCATATATGGAGAATAATACATATATTATAGTCTTTTTCATCCATGAAAATGGTTTTATGACCAGAATTGAAGATGGTAATAGAAATTGAAAACCCATCGTCCTTGAATGTGGTAAATTAACACATATCAGATCGTGTATTTACTACTAAAATAAAAGAAGAGTGAAGGAGAGATGATAATAAATTATTCCATTATCATAAAAAAAATTCTAGTACATTTAAGTTACTAGAGTTTTCATAACATTTGGATGTGGATTGTTAAGGACATAAAAGAAAACAAATGAACTTGAAAATAAAAAGAAAGAAAAGAAAAAAGGAATTTACCTCTTGATTCAATCTTCCTTGAGGGAATCTTAAGGGGATGGTATTTGAAATTTTAAGGAGACCAGGGGATGTTGGACGTTGGGGATGATCTTGAAGAGAGATTTTGGTAGAATATTGGCAAGGAAAAATACTTGAGGGAGTGAAAAGAAGATGTAAGGATGGGTGGCATTTATATTGGAGGAGAGTACGGTCTTCATAATATTATAATCATTAGTTTATTATTTTTTTCATTAGACAAGAAAAATTGATGATTCAATGACCCAGAATAGTAATAAATTATTATTTATTTGAACAAATGGCCATTTAAATCATCCATGACTCATGCATGATGTAGAAATTCAGGTTTTAGTATCAATTGTGAATTAACGTATTTTACTATTCATAAAAAAAAATCAATTATTTGAGAAAATCCAAAAACCTCACCCAAACCATTTTTCTATGTTTATAATCAAAAAATGAAATCAATTTTTGAAAAATATTTTTATAAATATGAATAATTTAATATTTAATTAAAATCAGAATTTATTCTAAAAAATCAATTTTAAAAACATTTAGTTACTTATTCCAAAATATTGGTACATCGTACATTCACTGAAATATTATTTATATAAAATCATAGTTAAGGTTTATATTAATTAGGGTATATTACAATTCATAAGTGTAAAATTACTATTCATATGGATATGTTACTATTCACCAAAAATTAAGTAGATCATATTAGACTCCAAATAACTTACTGATCACAACCGTGTATGTCAGATTTTTGAAAATCAATTCATAGAAGTGACAAAATTCTATTTTAATGTATCATGGTACATATTAGTTCATTATGTGGTGATTTCATGTGAATATATTACATAATTATACGAAGTACATCTCCATTGAAAAATTTGGGTCATTACAATAAAACATGTATTCCCCCCATCTAAGATGGATGGATTGATCAAGATACATAATTTTTTGAACATATACAAGTAATTTTCTAAAACTAATAAAAATAAATAATAATTATATTAGTCTAATGAGAGATAAAGTGTAACTCGAATGAAAAATAGAGGTATGGAAAGATCCCTTACCATATGTATGAAAGTTTTATTAACATTCACTTAATGTCTTGGATAATAAAGTTAGATTAATTAATAATTTAATTTGTAACCTATTTAAAATATTATTGATCTATTATAATTTTATTTAGTTCATTTATTGAAATTTTTATGATTTATAGAGTTTATTTTTGTTGTTCTTTGAGCGTTCATTCCATGGTTTCATGATCACTTCGCTTGTAAATAATTTGGGAATTTCTTCTAAAATTTAATTATTTAATTATAATTGAAACAATATTGAATTAATTTACTTAAAAAAACTTAAATTTTCCCATATATGAATTTATTTTTTACATGACTCTGATTCATTAGATAAAATGTTAAAAAACGATTTTCCTATTTAGCTGTTTTTATGACCATCTTGAACTAGTATCATTTTATTTAATATTATGTTTATATACTACTTAAGTAACATTAAATAAGTATAAATACACATATTATAATATTTTCTAGTTATAAAAACTATTTTATAAACATCCTTGAGGTTTAAATGAAAAACTAAGAATCATCATCCCTGAAAGTGGTGAATCAACACCCCACAAATGATGTTTTCATTTCTAGAAACAAAATAATATCAGAAGATATTTATGTTGGGTGATAAATTAACATAATAAAATAAAATTATATGTATTATAATGGAGTTTTAGTTTCACTTTGGATAGATTATTTGAGAGGAGGATGAAAAAATAAAAAAAAATAAAAGATAACGAAGGAGGGTTTTACCTCTGGAATACCATCTCTTTGAGAACCTCCTTAAGGCACACAAAAATGGTTTTTTTCGTGATACCATAAATACCAAGTCATGGAGAAGATTATTGAGATAGTAATTGTTTATAATATTATAAATACACAAGTCTTATAAAGTTTGAGGATAAGATATGGTGAGTGGTGGTATTTATAGGTGGAGATGGTTATTTTTGATTATTTTGGTCATTTATTTATTATTTTGGATCAATACAATCAATGGTGATGATTATGGTGAATAATAATAGTAATAATTGAATGTGAGAAAAAATAATGAGTGATTAACTCATCCATCCATCATCCATGACTAGAAAATTCACATATTTGGCTTAAAATGTTAAATACCGTAAATTAAAATATCTCACTATTCAAAAAAAATTCAATGGTTTTAGAAAAATCCCCAGAATTCACCCTAACCATATTTTATTGTTTAGAGTTCAATAATGGACTCTAATTTAAGAAAAGTATTTTCCCAATACTATAAATATTTTTTTTTAAATCACCATTTATTCAAAAAAATATCGATTTTAATATTATAATTGATTTTATGGAACTTTAAAAAATTATGTAATTTATAATAAAATTAACTTATAATTAGATGAAAAAAATTATTAATTTATCAATATATTTTATGAATATTGGTTTTATTTTAAATAATTATATTAATTATAATATAATAAATAAACACTTATGATTTACAAACATACCAAAACATAATTTACCATTTTCTAATGATTTATTCACTTATGTCAAGATATAAATATTTAAATTCTAATTTATAAGATACCTATATTTTATTTATACATTCATATGTCACATTACTATTCTATTAGACACATAACTATTTCTAATGGGGATATTTCTATTCAAATGGTCAGGTAACTATTTCATCTATATATTTTCCTTATTTTCAATGAATATAACTTATTTAATTATTAATTTATGAGAATATTTTCTTAAAAAGTTTTATATGTGATTTATGTGTTTTGAACTATATAAATTAATTATAAGAAATTAAATTCCATTGATACTGTTTGGGGTCATTACATTCTTCCCCACTTATGAAATTTCATTCTCAAAATTTCATTTTACATTCTATAGTGAAAATAGGCGATGACACTTCTACTTCATTACATTTTCTTGTTACCATGTAGCCTATTCAAAATTATGATTCCTCCATAACACTTTGAAAAGATGAGTTGTTTTGTTGCATATGAATTTTTCTCTATGGTCCAATATCTTAACCGACTTCTCTTCTTTCGAGGGGTCATTATCTAGTTGTACTAATTCCAAATTCAGTATATTTGAGGGGTTAGGTACATACTTTGTCGGGAGAGAAACACAAAACACATCTGGAACATGATCCATATTTTTTGGAAGGGAAAGTTGATAGGCCAATTCTCATATAAAATCAAGGATATCAAAGGGGACAATGCACCTTGGGCTAAGATTCCCTTTATTTCCAAACCAGATGACTCTATGGCATGGTGATATTTAAAATAAGGATTCATTAAAAATTTCAAACTCCAAATCCCTTTGATGGTTGTCAGCATAATTAATTTTCAGACTATGTGCACCATTTTTAGGTTTTTGGATGGCTTGATCCTTTTTTTCATCTCTTGGAAAATATCTAGTTCATGTAAATTCCGATCTCTAACTTCATTTTAGATGTTTTTGTTCCCTATCACATCTCATATAGATCTTCATATGGAGCCATATGACTACTCGATCGGAAACTATTCTTTTATGAGAACTCAACAAATGGGAGATTCTAATCCCATAAACCATTAAATTCTATTAGGAAGAATCTCATCAGGTTCTCAAGCATCTGAATATTCCTTCAAAATTATGCATCAGTTTGGGGGTGATAGGCCATCATGAAAATAAATTCATTACTCAATTCATGTTGAACACTTCTCTATAATTTTTATGCGACCCTTGGATCCTGATCAATTACGATCTAAAGTGGTAACCCATGAAACCTCGCCACTTAGTCCACATATAACATGAGAAGTTGATCAAGCGAGAAGTCTCCTTTAATAGAAATGATGGGTGCAGTATTGTTGATTCGATCCACCAAAACCGATATTACTTTATTTCTTTTGGGTGTTATCGGGAAACAAGTGACAAATTACATTGTCAAATTATCCTATTTTCATGTGGGTATAGGTAATGGTTGTGTTGTAACTGTGTACATTTGTTACTCTTGTTTAACTTGTAGACATACTTAAAACCTTGAGGTATAATCCACAATATCCATTTTCATATTGTCCCACCAAAAGTATTCTCAGAGGTCATGATATGACTTAGTAATTCTAATATGTATGGGTAAATTTGATATATGTGACTTATCTAGTAGATCGTTCTTTATTGCAATTGATTATGGCACAAAAATCCAAGTTTCAAAATAAATCACACCATTGTCATCATTGGGAAACTCATATAGTTTACCTACCTTTACCACTTTCATCTTCTTTTGTATCTCTAGATCATCCCTTTGTGCCTCCTTGATCTACTCTTGGATAGATGGTTGAGAAATAATTTGGGAAAGGTAGTATGTAATCCCTTATTTCTCGATTTATAAATCAATTCATTTCATTTAGATCAATTTATGGTATTTATCAATCCACATCATGGATAGAATAATAAGTTCTTTTCTACTAAGAGCGTCAACTACCTTGTCCTTTTTAAAAGGATGATTTTGAATTGGGATCTCATAGTCCATAAATAACTTTAATAAAATAATTTCATTCTTGTTTAGATCCTTTTGTGTGAATATATACTTTAGGATTTATTGATCAGTATATATGTTACACTTATCATCATATAAGTAGAGCCAAGGAAAAAATAATAGCTAACAGATCTAGATCTTGCATCAGGTGGTTCTTCTCATGGACCATCATCTATTGTGGGGTGTAGGATATCACTTTATTATTTTTCATGAGTACAAAACCCAAACCATTTTTGGAAGAACCATTGAATATCATAAAATATTCTCTAATTGTTGGATGTGTGAGCACATTTGTAATGACTAGCCTTTTATTTATCTCTATTAATATTTCCTCACATCCCACCATCCAAACATGCTCCACCCATCTCAATGTAAAAATATTTTGTTGGTTAATAATCCTGATAAATTTCTCACCAAATGTTGGTATTACGTATATAATCCATGAAAATTCTGAATCTCCATTATACATATTTTTCAGGGACACTCCTCATTTTACTTTTTTATAAGGGTTTAGAGATATCTCATTTATGGTGATATCATGCCCCAAGAATGTGACTTCTCCATCTAGACTCACATTTACTATATTGTGCATATATTTTATCCCTTAATACTATCATTACCATAGTTTTTGAATGATCCATATGTTCCAAATTATTCTTTGAGTATATCAAAATATCATTGATAAGGACTATAAAAAATGTGACAAGGTAATATCTAAAGACATTATTCATTCCTTCCAAGAAAATTTATAGAGCTTTAGAGAGTCTGATGGTAATCACTATAAAATCATAGTGTCCATACCTCATTCAAAAGGTAGTCTTGAGAATATCATCCTTATGCACCTTTAAATAGTGATATCAAGACTAATTATCCACCATATATAAATATTAGGCCCCAAGAACTTGATATAACAATTCATCTTTCCATGGGTGGGACACTTTTTATTTATCATGATTTTTTTGAGCTCACGATAACCGATGCATAGGTGCATTGATCAAGCCTTACTCTTAATGAATATAACTACTCCACCCCATGGTGAAGCACTCAGGCATATAAAACCCTTGTCTAAATTCTCTTATAATGGCTTCTTTAGTTTATCCATCTAAATGGCGACCATTTTGTAATGCGTCGATGATATAGGGAGAGATCCGGGAATAAATTCATTCTCTAACTCAAACACTTAGGTAATAGGAAGACCATGAAATTATTTAGGGAACCCATAAGTGTAGTCCCTCAAAATGGGAATGTATTCAAGCATGATTCTCTCCTTTATATCAATAATTTTAGCTAGATATTATTTCTCATATGGAAATAATAATAAAATGATGTGATGATTCCAAAGAAGATTCATCCCCCTCTTTATACTTTTATAAAATTGGAGGATGTCTGATGATGTGAATAGTTATCTCTATTTATTGAAAATTTATGTTTTCTTTATATAAAGATAGTCATCTCATGCCCAAAATAACATTAAACTCCACAAAAAAATATGAGAAGATATTTTGAGTGTTTCAATGCATAGAAATTACTAGGGGAGGATTTATATACCTTGGATGAAATAATTTCCCCATTTTTTGTTATCAAAGATAACTCATCCTCCATGTTTTATGGTGGTGTTTGAATAATACTACAAAACATTCATGATATAAAAGAATACATAGAACCCGAGTCAAAAAGTAAATTCTCTATTCATTAAATAATAACTAGTGTAAAAATCACCACATCATTTTTTGGATCCACTTTAGTAGCAGTGATAGCATAATCCCTTCTTTGTTGCGTTGGAGGTTGTTGCTGATTGACCCTGCCACCCCTTTCTATAGGGTTTTGGCACACATAATTCACATGTATCTTACTATTGAAACACATCAATATAGGCTGAGTGTTGGAATGAACCATCCTTTATTATTTCAAATCATTGGGATTATTTAAATACATTTAGAAAAAATGATCCTAATGACCCTCTCTTTCATAATTAAAGCGTACCCTAGTTCCCCTTAGGTAGTTTCCAAGATGCTTCTTCCCACACATATGCCACATGGGGTGTTTGGATTCCTTTTTGCATGGGATTTAACATTTTATCCTCCCATATTAAACTCCATTTTATACTTTTTATCTCTAATCCCAGAAACCCATTGACAATATCTGATCAATATTTCATTACTAAGGGAATAATGAAAAATATCCTCATAGCCTTCAATGTTTTTAATCCCCCACACTTATCATATAAATATATTTATTTAGAAATGAATAAATATAAAAATAACTCAAACTATAGTCCTTGTAATCAATTTCCTCCACATAAATTGTGTTCTTGATAAGTTTCCACCACTGATTAGCTTCCCCATCAAAACAATAGTCCTCCAGCACAAATTTATCTTATTCTGAGCATTAGAGGACAATGAATATCTTGTTAATAGAATTGGTCCATTGTTCTGCGATGATGGTATTAAAATATCCAACAAATATAAGTGGATTTTTTTTCATAAACATTAAATCATTCACTTTCTTAAGAGAAAGATTTTTTTCCATATGATTCATGTTTATATTCATAACTTGATCTTGTTGAGAAAGTAATGTCATGATGTTTTGAGATTTAGTTCCCATTAGATATGGAATTTCATTAAGGAAATCATCACATTTCCTATCACATTGATTGCTGGAACAATTTCGAAGATTGGCCATCATTAACTAAGAACAAGGAAATATAATTATGTGGATTGAATACATAACTAATAATTATATTAAATGGAAACTTTGTATGTAGAAGGATAAACCTGTAAATGAAAAGTAAATCATATCTTTTTATTTACTATGTTTCAATCTAGGTAATCCATGATGATGGAATTATACCCAGGATTCTTACTCACATTTTATTGACATAATCTCCAAAAAATAACTTGACCGTGCTATGATACCAACTATAGTGACCATAGCCTTTGACATGTGTTATTACATGATTTTACGCATAATTAGCCATCAAATACAGGCTGAGGATCATAATTTATTGTTTATTTGGGAGATTAGGTATATAATAATAAGGATTGGAACCCAAATAAATACATAACTTATTTAAATCCTTTATGAGTTCCCAAATTCCATTGATCACTTACTTCCATATTGGATAACATGTGGAACACAAGAAGAAAACGATGAGCTAACAAGCCGAGTAATGGAATAAACATAGGAATAAAAAATACACAGGAGTTAAAAGGAATAAAATGATGAAATAAAAATGAAATGCACGAGAATAAACATATGGAATCATAACATATAGACCCTGATATCATGTAATAATGGATATATCAAAATTAGGAAGAAACATATAACATGACATAAATGTGAGTAATGGATGACGGGCTAGACTATATCACATTGTGGAGAAATTCCTATAAAAGAATTATATTTACTCCCTATCCCAACATGATGACTCATGAGACTAAACATTACCCAATTAATTAGAGTTCTATATGGGTGAACCCTTCACAACATGTTCATGAATATGTGTTACACCTAAAAAATCAAGCATAATGAATAAACAAAAGAGTTTCCCCTAGATTGAAATTGATATCATAATCATTTCATAAGGCATAACAAATGGGTGTATCATTAATGTGTTAATAAAATAATAGATTTAATTCAAAAATAGACATTAATAAGTTAAAATAGGTATGGACCATGATTAATAATGTCTACTTGAAGTGGAATATTTAAAATATGGTGTTTATGAAAATTTAGAAATGATCCCCTTTAGTGCGGTTTAAGGGAAAATATTATAGAGACTTTAAAGAGGTGAAAGGAATAATTTGTATAAAACTTGAAATTAAACAAGATAAATTTTTTCATTATTAAATGAGTTATTTTATAAAAATATGGTGTCTTAAAACAAATTATTATGTGTACTTGAAAATAGGTAAAGAATTATGATGTTTTCTTTAATCATATTTGCTTAATGGAAGGAATTGAAAAGGGAACCATATAAAACTTGTATTTCCCTATAAAATAAGGAAAATTTGATCTAGATAATTATTTTGGAAAATATAAATATAATTTAAAAGATTTATATAAAAACAAATAATAATTACATTGGGTTAATAATAGAGACAACACAACTCGAAAGAAAATTAAAGGTACATAAAGATCTCTTACCTTATGTTTGAAAGTGTTGTCACTTGAACATAATGTCAGGGATAATCAAATTAATAAAATTAATAGTTTAATTCTGAAAATATTATAAATGAATTTGATTTATTATATTTTATTAATTTCATTTATAGAAATTTCAATGAGTTATAGATTTTATTTTTTTGTTCTGGGAGCGTTTGTTTCATGGTTTCATGATTTGTTCATTTGTATATAATTATCGAAGTTATTATAAAATTTTAATAATTCATTAGAACTTAAATTTTATGGTATTAATCCACTTCCATAAATTTAATTGGTCCCATTAATTATTTTATTTTTTACATGATGATGATTTATTAGATAAAACATTAAAAATACATTAGTTTATTTAGAGGTTTTTACAGCCATCATGAACTTGTATCATTTTATTTAATATTAAATTTATATACTAGTTCTATAACATTAAATAAATTTTAATAAAACTATTATAATCTTTTTTAACCATGAAAAATTATTTATGACCAACATTGAAGGTGGTATTGAAAAATAAAAACTCATCATCCAAAAAGGTAGTGGATCGACACACTAAAGACGATGTTTTCATTTTAAAAAATAGGATTAGAGAAGAGCTTTTTTGAAGTATATTACATAAAAACATTACAATATATGAATGATACTAGATTTATCATGTCACATTTGATATAAGAGGTTAGTGGCGGATAGTAAAAAAAGAGAATGAAGGGGGTTTTACCTCTTGAATATACTCTCATTAGGAACATCATTAAGGCACTTGGAAATGGTCTATTGGTGAGAAAAACTAAAATGAGATGTGTGTAAGAGGATTGAGAGAGAAATTTTGTATAATATTAGAAATATACAAGGCTGAGAAGGTGTTAGGAGAATATGTGGTGAGGGGTGGTATTTATAGGGGAAGAGAGGGTTATTTTTAGTTATTTTATTCATTTGTTTATTATTTTGGATCAATACTATCAATAGTGTTGATTACTATGACTAATTAAAGTGACTAGTGCATCTGAGTTATACCTAATGGGTTATTTCCTCAACCATACATCATACGTGACTCAATAATTCATGTATATCGATTAAAATGTTAAATAGCATAAATAAATGTATTTCACTATTCAAAAAAATTAAACTATTTTATAAAAATCTCCAAAATCCACCATAACCATTTTTTGATCTGTATATTTAAAAAATGTAATAAATTTTATGAAAATAATTTTCCAAATATGTAAAATATAATTTTTAATTAAATTCATCAGTTTTTAGAGAAATACTGATTTTAATATCATAATCGATATTATGACACTTGGAAAAATTAATTAACGTCTCATAAAATTATATTATAATAATAAGACAACAAAATGATTATTTACTAATATATTTTATAGAAATAAATTTACTTTCATATAATTATATAAATTATTATATAATAAATAAACATTTATGTTTTTCAAAAATACCAACACATAATTTATTATTTTTAAAACACTAATTTACTAATAGCATGATATAAATATATCCTATTTTCTTTTATAATATAGCCATTTTTGAATAATTTTATGGGTGAGGTTTCATTTCTATTTTCTGAATTACTAGACCAAATGGTCATATTAATATTCCAATGTTCATGTTATTTTTCCATTAGTATATGTTCCTTAATATATATGAATACATCTTATTTAATTCTTAATTTAATATAATACTATTTTTATCGGGTTATCTATGTGATGTAAGTATTTTATACTATATAAAATTATTATAATAATGGATGTTTCACTGGTATAATTCTTATTTCTTAAACCTTTGATATAGAGAATCCAACATAGGTAAAACAAGGCACTAATAACATTTTAAAGGACCAATTTGGGATATTCTTACAACCAATAGGGGTGAATCATTGTTGGGGACTTTTAAATAAAATTTTAATGTTTTCTCCCATTACCTCTTAGAACTATTAGAATCTCGATTCTATTTCTCTTTTATGTATAACATTAATTCATGTGAATGTACAAAAGTAGAAAATGATATTTATAAAGGTTTCATTTCTCAATGAGAATAGCTAGTCCTTGGCATGGAATGAAAGTTATCCAACCACACGAACACTATAATAGTCATCACCCTACTAACATGAGTCTTTGTAACTCAAAGATATATTTTACCTAATGAGACTACTGTTAGATGTCATAGTGCTTCTTTGATATTGAAAAATATTCTCCTTTTTCACTTTCATACATGTACATTAATAGGAATGATTCCTTACTCTTCTTAACAACATCACACTAAATGTTTCACTTATTCTTATTATGAATTAAATCAAAATAGTGTGAATATAGTGTGGCCGGATACTCAAATAATTCTTCGTTGACCCAAATCATCATTAACTAATATCAATTTGGTCACCAAATCCTTTTCTCTTCCTATCTTTTTATTTATTATTGAAATACTTACTACACTTATTAACCTTTTCCCAATGTATATAGTGTCACAAAACTCCTGTTTTATTACAAAAACATCGAATATTTCCACATATTAGCATCATCACAATTATTTATTCTTTATTGATACTCAATATCAACACATTTTTTATCGGTTCTTATCTATTCTTCATGGTTAATTTGATATTTTTTTACTATATTACATGTCACAATCAATTTTTTATCAACAAATAGTGACCTTTCATATAAAATACTAGTCACTTCTAGAATTACAACCAGGTTAGATAACTTTCACAACATGCATAACTTTTTTAATTGATATTTTATATGAAATATTCAATCATGTTTTGGGAATATCAAATGAATAAACATTTTCATGTGCATGAGAATTCATATATGCATGAAATCATTCATAGACAATCTATACTCACTATTATTTTCTCTTCACATAGTAAAAACACATACACACAAACACACACTATATTTTCAGGTTCACTATTTCGTGTGAACACCTCCTACTATTTTATTTGTGCTTGTGAAACTTTGAGAACCTCCTTATATCCATATTTCTTATTTATATTTTTATATTCATGGATCCTTTGGTTTTCATCTTTTATATAATTTTTTTCTTTGAAAAATAACCTGCTTTGGGTTTCTAAAACCAAAAATACCCAAATGTCATGTGATTTATTCTTATTCCTCACACATGTATCAACTAAGGTGTGTGTTAGGTTCTCTCCTTCCCTTAATACAATTATCACATTATCTTATTCTTTGAGAAAGCATGAAAAACATCACTAAAAGAGTTTATCATCACAAAAAAAATTGTGTGTGTTTGTTCTCCTCTATCTGTCATGTATCAATAGAGTACATGTGGATTTTTTCTTCATGTAACAAAGTAGGGGTATAATACCCAAACATTATTTCATGAAATCGCTCCCCTTAGTGAAGAAAAAAGGGTGTTTTTATACTTATATCATGTTCATAGGATCTTATTCATGTAGGATGTGCATGGATTTTTTTCTTCATGATGAAAATGCATAAATCTCCCCACTTTTTAATTCCAAGAGGATTGTAGTTCTACTATAGATCTACACATATGTATAAAATAGAGAATCTTAGTTTTTCTGAAAACATGATCTCTAAAATAATAACATTATCCACAACACCTCCTCTCGATCGACAATTATATCTTTTTATAGGAAAGGGTCCCACCACTTCCTAATTCAATAATTGTCTCATAATACCTCAAATAATTCCATTTATATTACTAATTAAACATCCAAATATATCATATTTTACACCTTAAAACTGTGGGTAATGTGATGCTAGAAGATCATAGTGTATTTGGTTTGTTATTGGACTTATCTATTGTAGGTATTATATTAGGTTCATGAGATCATAAAGGTATACAACTCATTTTCTCAAATTTCTAATCTTCATCCATAATGATAAAATGCTTGAAATTCCACCTAAATCATCATTTTTATTTAGCACTACTAATGTATTTGAGTGAATAGTTACAAACTCATCAAAATATATATGCACGTCAATCCGTATGGTTCTAAATGACTTAACATGATGAGAGATCAATACTATTGGGATTTTCTCCACTTTCAAAGTTGATCACCTATGAATAATGATGATGAAGTCTGAGAGGTTTAAGAAAATCGAATAAAATGATCAGTCATCTCTGATTTAATAAATCAGACAGATGTATTTATAACCTTAATGTTTAAATTATTGGGATAGTAACCTATGAGAGTCCACCAAATATGAATTTTCTCATACTCCATGTTCTTATTTTTATCCAAGCACTCCATCAAGTGCTCGATCCGGCTCCGGGGTCAGCACACAGATTCATAGAACACACAATTCCCATATGGTCCATTCCACATGTGGTCCATGTGATTCTTACCCAATATATTCCCACATGAGGGAACACACTATGTGGGAATTATACATGGTCCCCTCCGAGTTATTATTACCATAATTCAAGTCCATACACCTACCGCTATTCTTTAAGGCTTGAGTTGTCCTCTCATGGGTTTGGTTAACCTACGTGTCCCAAATTTTCCCAGGTTGAGGTTGGCTTGGCTACCTTTTATTTTTGGATAATAATTTTTCAATCACTTTGAATAAATTCTAAGTGAAATTTCATCATATAAAAACAAATTTCCCTCCTCAAATTCATTCCACATCTTTTTTATTTATAATAACCCTTAATTTACTAATAAAAATATTTCATGGTTCTCTTTCACTTCATCATTCAAAAACATATTTTCCATTATATTATTTAAAGACCTATTCATGAAAATAAGAATATAAATGTTCTTTATTTTATATATTTCATGGTTCTCATGTAATAGATATATATTTTATGACCTACAAAACCTATTTTTATATTATTTTTTGGGTACACAATCCAATCACTTCTTCATCATCCAAAATAAGAAACCACATTGGATTGATCATATTTCTTCCATTATTCTCTAACACCATTATTATTATTCAATTCATGAAAAGGATCATTTACATGGTATTAAAATGTTTCAACCTTATAAGATCCATAAATTACATTTATATTTAACTTAATATTAATTATAAAATTCTCAGATTTACTAAGAGAATTATTAATTCATTCCATCCAATTTCATTTAATGAATCCATAAAAATTCTCAATGTATCAAATCTAAAACTCAATGTATTCAAAGAAAATTATATATTTATTCAAATTATATTACTTCATAACTTCATTCAAGTTACATTAACATTGAAACTACTTCATCATTGTTACAATAATGAAATTTTTATTTCCTTTATTTCCATTGAAAACCAATACCATTCATTGAAAATAAAATACAACTCAAACATAAATTAGTCTCTTCGATACCTATTTTATTTATATAGTCCAAGGAACAACCAAACATATACTACCATTCTACAGAATAAGGAATAACAAAAAAAACTTCTAATGGCATCCATGGCCTAAAATATGGTAATTTTTAGTAGATTTATAAAAAGAACATGATATTGGTCAGTAACATCATAATAAAATATATAAATAGAAAATAAAATAAATAATGAAATATAAATTAAATATAAAAAACCCATGGAAGGAAAATAATCTTATAAGTCGATGCAGATTTATCATATCTTACATATTGTAGTTGATCATGATGATATTCCTCCCAAGTGATCATATAAAAGTAACATAGGTTCTATTGGTAGTTTTTTTATCACAAATGTTCTATTATAAAAACTAATATGTATCTATACATATCCTCATTTATTAATTTCCATATCTAACTTGTTCACTCGATCAAAATTTAAATTATATTTCTCCAATGGAAAATTTACGATTTCCATGATCATTACTATGTGGGTGTTTTTATAGTAACAAATGTTCATTGGTACTATGATATTGTTTCTAAAACTCACAACAACCTAGGTGGGAAGACAAAAATAATGCGTGAAGAAAAATTAATAATAAAAAAATAAAATAAACCAATTTTAAAATATTGATAATACACATTTAGTTCATGAGAGAGAATTTAATAGGGATTATTTTGTATGATATTGATATTTTTTAAGATAGAAAAAACCCTAGGATATGGAAAAATTATAAGACATATTTTCCAGTTTTTAAGATGTGTTTAAAATAAGATATATTGAAAAACTCCTAACATCAGAAAATATATAGGGATAATGGTGTAAGGCTAAATAATCTATTTATAAGTTTCAAATAGACCATTGTAAGGTTCAAACTTACCTTCACAAGGTTCATTTCAAAATATTAAAAAATAATTTTCAAAGGGTAAACACTCTTTCAAAAAGAAAATCTACTTATATAAAAAATATGAATAGAAAAACTAAAACGTACCAAAAATTATAATTTTCAAATATTTAATAAATAAAAATATATCAATTATTAATATCATAGATAATTGTAAATATCCAAATTACAATTAAATAATTTAGTGAAATGTGAATGATTGTAAACTTGTGGGGTATTGTAATATTAAAAACATAAAATAAAGAATAAAAAAACATCAACCCTAACACTCAATCCATTAATCAAACATAGCACTAACAGTGTCTTTGGTGTATATTTCTTTAGGTCACAGTTGAGAATCATATGTATTAATTCACATCTTGATGAGTGTCATAATCAGATAATCATTGGATTAGTACCACATTTAAGGGTTTTAGTTTGAAAATCTATACTAGGTTAGGCTATAGTTGATAGGTGGTGGAAGAAAAATAATTCCCCTTTTATTATGTTATTTGTCCCAATGGTTTTAGTTATGTGGTGTGATATTTATTTCTATAATGGTAAATGGTTTTATCATTGGTACTATTATTAGGAGGGGTCCCTTTAGAGATATATGTTATCATTATATTTAAAATCTTATCCGAAGGGGGTCTCTTGGGGATAAATGTGAACAGTATATTGATCTTTGTATATTGAGTGTATCTCTTGGGGATATATATTTAGTTTTATATTAGGATAGAATCTCCTACTGTAGGATGCAATTATTTTATAATTTATACTATCAAAAGATAAACTATTAGGTATAGATGAGACCAATATATCTAAAATGTTATCTAGGGATGATATCTTATAATGGATGGGGTCAGATAAATCAAACCTATTATCAGGGGTGGATATCCTATAGAATTAAAGGGATATTTTTAATTGAGATTATTCCTAATATTGGAAGGGTATATACTCAATTTATTACTCAATGGATATTTTTATTTTTATTTAACCATCCATTTCATGATGGTTCCCCTTCTACTCAAGATATTAGACTATATCAGTTATATGATGGCTTAATACTCAGTGTATGATTTGACTATGGAAAAATTCATTTCATTACTATAATTTTTCAAAGTATGTATATTTACTCAACCATGTTTCTTATTTTTGTACATGTTGTTGCGAAATAATTTTTTTACATTTTAATTTCAATTGATATCATGCATGTACTCATAGATATAATGAATTATACATGGTAAACTATTGCTGGTGGTCAACTATGTTTTTTACTCACAACTTGTGGATCTAAAAAATATGTGCTCCCATGAAATAATCAATGATGTTATCTATATGTGTGGATATATATTAGTTAACATTATGGGGAAAAGAACACAATACTTCAGTAATTTTGAGGTCTATGGTATCTGTGTTTCGATTTTTTTATTTTGTTTCCATTTTTTATGATAAACCCATTAGGAAAACTTTTTTAACATATAACTTGTAATATAGTTATATTAGGTTACCATTTTATTATAGCATGTTATATTTGGTTATGAATATCTTAAAAATAAAATTTATATATTGTTGGTGATGTTTTTTTATTAATTCTATGTTAATATCTATTTCCTAATAGTGTGTTTTGTCTCCCTATGTCATTGATAGAAACTCACTACTAATCTATAGCCTCTAGAATATCAGGTGGAACACTTGAGGTCATGCAATGATCTAGGTTGAGAATTATTCATATTTTTTTGGTTGATGGAATTATAATAGAGTATCTAATCATTGTTTCATTTGTTTTATGTTTTGGGATATTTTATATTGATCAAGTACTGGTCAAAACATACTATAATATATATATATATACTTGGTAAGTATAAGCATGGGTGGAAATATAATTTTCATGGGGTTTGGTATTTTCATTTTTCTTATTTATTATTGTAGATGAGCCATTTTTTATAAATAATGACATTATGGTAGCTTTGTTTTGTTTAATGATAGAATGCGGTGGTAATTGGTGTTTTTCATGAATCATACTTAGTATTCAGGTTCACATGGCATGAATATAACTATATGTTATTGGTACCAAGGTATCTAGTATATATTATTATTTGAATCATCCACAATTAGTTATTCAATTATTTAATGTATAAGTTATTAGAGACACTTTACATGACTAAATTTGTGGATAATGATTTATTCTTTGATTACAACATTTTTACTAGCATAGTGAATCACTCATGTTTTATGATTTCACACATTAGAGTTGGTAAATTTTGATTTAGAATGGATTCAATGGTTATAATATATTGATTGAGTTTAATTATTATCCTTTTATAGTTATATATAATCTTTATGGAGGGAGGTTTGAGTGAAATTATATAATAGTTGTAATAATAAACTGATTGATATGAGTTTATTGATTCCAAAATATAGGTTTCAAAACTAGAAAGTGTGTTATAGGGAACGAAAAATTTCATGAGATATGTAAGATAGAATATTCAAATTATTCTTATTCAATATTACATATAAGTAAAATTTTATAGTGATTAGGATGAGATCATAGTTCTGATGATATTTTACCTTTGATTGTTAGATTAGAGTGAATTATAAGAGTGGTACGTATTTTTCCCTTATATTTCATAATATGTGTGTTGATTTGGATTGTAGTATGAGCGAGTGAGTAAGATCAGGTGCATAGGCTCCTAAGAGATGTATTATATAGATAGATGGTTTTTTTGAGGAAGATATATAGTATACATGAAATCAAGTATATTTTTAGGCATGTTGATTTAAATATGTGTTTATGGGTTTAGAGCATGATTATTTTTTCTAAGAGATATTTTTTTTGTATATAGTAATCATTTGTAATAAATAACATGTTTGATATTCTATGTGATACTAGGTTTGATGTGATAAAAATTATTGTAAGATGAGTTAAATTTGTCGAAATATGTGATGAGTGTGAATAATATATATTGTAGGAATGGTAGATTTGAGAAGGGAATTTAAATTCAATATTTATAAACAGGGAAATGGTACACCTATATCATTGTTCTTATGAGAAGATTAAAATTAATTTTTCTGTAGTGTAATACTATTTATAATTAAATTTAAATGGAATTATTATTATTTAATATTATGAGGGAACATATTTATATAATGGGTCAATGTGTTCTTATAGAATAATGGTTGACCAAAAATCATATATATAGCCAAGTCTAGGGATGATTGAGACATCACTTGGGGATAATTTATTTGTTGATTCTCCATTTATAATTACAATTTGTCTATGTTTCCATGTATTTAAAAATGAATTGAAAAAATAAAAAGATATTGAGGTTATGGATATCCATCACATTAAAAATTTATCATTTCAAACCATTATTAATGGTTTGGATTAAAAGATTTTGACACATATATTGAAAATGTATATATTTCAATCTAATATATGGGCAATCATAGGGAGTTTCATATGATATTAGCGGTTACTAAATTTGAGGATGAGGAAATTAAATGGTGGATGGGATTGATGACAGAAATGGATAGTGAATGATAATCACAAATTGAAAATTACTTCCCCATATATGATTTTTTATAGAGTATTTGATCTTTAGAATGTTTCAAAAATTTATAGAGTTATGATAGGATTGAATATTGTTGGACTCCTCATGTATTACTAATATTTTAATGATCACAAATCTTATTCAACCTAGTTAACCTCTGTACATTACATCAAATCATCTGTATTAATGTTTAAAGTATTATCATACTTTAAGAAGAGCCATTCAAGATATTAATTTCTCTACACTCAGTTTACTTACATTATAATATCCTTGATCTACTCTCATAATACCTTCATTAACAAATGCTTTAGTCTAATCCATTCTATTTTCATCATTTCTTAAGTTTAAACACAATTACTTTGAAAAGTCTGAGACACCGTGAGTTTTCCACTGGTTATGTCTTTCCCACACCATGAAGCAAGACACCGTGAAGTAGACACCGTGAAGCAAGACACCGTGAAGTATACATCGTGAACCAGACACCGTGAAGTGGACACTGTGAACCAGACACCATAAAGCAGACACCATGAACCAAACATTGTGAAGAAAGACACCATGAAGGATCAGACACCGTGAAGCAGACACCGTGACCAAGACACCATGACCATGAGACATCGTGAACAAGACTCTGTGACCATGAGACACCATGATCAGTCTATACACCGTTTGAACGAGACATCGTGTCCATGACTTACTATGACACCATTTCTTAAACTATTTTGTCATCTTTCAATTGAATTTGTAACAGTCATATTTGATGATTTTAATGCACTGACATAATTATTGTGTCTTTGTAGACATATCATCGGACTGTACAAGGTGCAGAATACATGAAAACTGTCAGCTCCAACAAATGCTTTCCAAGATAAAAGCGAAGTGTGGCCAGGAATCAATGTGTGCGATAAAAAACAAAAAGCAAGGCCGTGAGCACAAAAACGAAGAAGACACTTAGAGGAAGTTTTCAAAAGATAAAGGTCTACTGCATGCAACTTGACACTGCTAAAGAGCACACAAAGCATATTTGAAGCTTAGAGAACATCTTCACTCTAGTTAAACCTCACGATGAACACAAGATGAATCACGACACTCTGTTTTACAAATGAGGACTCAAGATCTGCATTTTCTTCATCTCTAGAAGTCCAAAGCTACAAATACTAACACTCAGAGAATTTCTAAACTGATCTCCATATTTCTTCTCTACTGTGTATCTCTTTATTACCTTTCGAGCAGTGTGTGTACCTGTAGAACAACGCACTATGTATCCTGAATTACAGTGAAGGATACAAGATATCCTTACTCAAACCTCTCTTTTACTCTTGTGTATACCCACTGATAAGTGTGGAAGAGGTCCCTATGTGTCCTGGTTATTTTGTACCCATGAAAACTATGGAAGAGGTCCCTGTGTGACCTGGACAGTCTATGTACTATTGTTAACCACGATCCAGGGTGTGGATCATTTTTTATTTATATAAACTTCTTGGTGGCAGGTGATCACAAAGTAGAGTGGATTAGGTCTCAACTTGAGACTGAACTACTTGTTTCATATCTGTTGTGCTTCTTAAATTAGCATTCTCTGTTTTATCGCCTTACAATATAGCTTAGAAATCACTAATTTTACTTTGATAGTTAGTCTTGGAATGTCGTTATAACTGGCTTGTCTTAGTATAATAACTTCAAAATTAATATTAATAACAAAAATTAAGATTACTGAGAATTAATCAATATTCTAAGAAGTTACTTAAATAGTCAATCTCTTATAACAACATAACCTTTATTAACTAGGTCGTATTTAATATTTGGGTAAACCTTTTTAGAAATAATTTTTAAAGAAAATTTTATAGTTACTCAATTCACCCCTCACCTCTTGAGTAATCTACTCCAACTAACATTTGGTATCAATGGTTGTTTATTAGGACTCTGTTTAAACTCATTCAACTGTGATTGTAGTTGTACTTTAAAGATCTATAAATTTCTGTTAGTTATAAATTTCTAGCTCATTTAAAATAATACTCTATTATGGATAATAGATTGGTAGGTGATGCAACCAACATACCAAAATTATTTAATAGAACCAATTATGCTCAATGGAAAATTAAAATGGAAATTCATTTAGAGAGTATGAGTTTTGAAATTTGGTCATCCATTACAGATGAATACAAATTTCCTGCTACTGATAGAATCACTTGGGATGAACCTACCAAAACATTCTATTATAACAACTACAAAGCTATGCATGCTTCATACTACTCCTTAGGATATGAAGAATTTAATAGAATTTCTGCTTGTAAGACTGCCCATGAAATTTGGGATACCATATCTGTCTCACATGAAGGAACATCCAGTGTAAACAAAATGAGACTTAATACTTATACTATCAAATATGATAATGTTAAAATGAAACCCGGTGAGCCTATTTCGGACATGTATCTTAGGTTCAATGAGATTGTCAACACAATGATTTATCTAGGAGGAGATGTCACTACCAAGGAACAGATCATGAGAATCTTTAGATGTCTACCTGACAGATGGAGGGGAACCTCTGTCTCTATTAGATAATTGTGTGACATCAGCAAACTATCTATAAAAGAACTCATTGGGAAACTGAGGATGTATGAGGAAGAGTTGAAAGTCAACAAATAAGAGGAGGATGAACCAAAGAGGAAATCTGTTGCATTCAAGACCACTACTTCTAAGCACAAAGAAAAAGGGAAACTAGAAGCTTCTATAGAAAGCTCCACTAGTGAACAATCATCACCTGACAGTGATGAGGAGATGGCTCAACTTGCCTGAAGATTCAAACGATTTTAAAAAAAGAATAACTTTTTCAGAAATCCTAACTTCAAGGGAAAATATGACCAAAAAGGAAACTAGAAGAAGGACTGGAAAAGAAGTGACAAGACTGGTGAAATTTTCTTCTATAAATGTAAGTACAAAGGACATATCACTACCACAAAAACAGTTTTTCGTAGCGCCCCCCTTTATCAGTACCTGCTTAGTAGCGATGATAAAGGGGGGCCTTTATCAGCGCTTTTTTTAGCGCTGATAAAGGGTCGACTTCAAAAAATATATATATATATATATATTAATATCTAAATATAGTTATATTGTTATATAAATATAATATATAATTTTTAAATATATTTTAGATAAGTATAAATGTACATTTACACTTATTATACTTAATATTAAAGATATTTAGTGAAAATGACTTCTTAAAAAATTAAAAAATTATTTTTAATTAATATTTTGATAATCATTATGGATTAATAGTCATTTAATAACAATTTTAGGACTAAAAAATTAAAAAAATTAAAAAAGATCCAAAATATGTTGAAAACGCAACTCAAACTTCAAACGACCATAACTTTTGATCCGGGTGTCCGTTTGAGCTCTACCACATATCAAATCGAAGCCTGCGACAAGATCTACGTCTTTATGACTCGGGAAACCCCAGTCAAGCGTTTTTTGAGGCCAAAAGAGGCCCAGAAGGCCTCCAAAACTGAGTTTTTTGTCGGGGTACCCATATTTTTTAACATTTTGTGCATTTTCAAACTCGTTTAAGGGGGTATTATTGGCTTTTCTTAGTGGGGACTAAATTTATTTCAAGATATTAAATTCATATTGATATTATTTCTTTGAAATTTCATCCTTTTTTATAATGAACTGCTATTTATAATCAAATATATAACTATATGTACATATTTTTTATATATTCGCACCTAAAAATTAAATTTTTTAAATAAATAATTAAACATATTTACATATAAAATATATTAGCTTCATCTAAATAATAACTAATATCCATTTTATTTAAAATACCAATATATGAATATTTATATACCTATATATTAGTCTAACTATATATATATATTAATCTAACTATATATATATTAATCTAACTATATATATATTAATCTAATAACTATATATATATTAATATAACTACATATATATATATATATTAGTATTACTATAAATATATATTAATATCACCATAAATATATATATTAATATCACTATATATATATATATATTAATATAACTATATAAATATATATTCATATAACTATATATATGTTAATATAAGTATATATATGTTAATATAACTATATATATGTTAATATAACTATATATATATGTTAATATAACTATATATTAATATAAATATATATTACTATATAAATAAATATAACTAAATATATATATATATAGATATATATTAATACCACTATATATATATATTAATATTACTATATATATTATAATATAACTATATATATATATTATAATATAACTATATATATATTAATATAAATATATATTACTATACAAATAAATATAACTAAATATATAAATATATATATATATAGAGATATCATGAATTGGAAAGCAAATCAAAATAGAGTAGTGGTAAGGGCTTAGGCGCGCAGGGGGGAGGTCTCGAGTTCAAATCCTGGTGGAGGCAGGGGTGCGCGCGCATGGGGAATATTGGAGCAAGCGCTGTTAAAGGGTGGAGGGGGGTGCGTGGGGTGCGTGGGGTGTTGTATAGGGGCCGAAAAGCACTGTAAAAGGGGGGGGGGGGGTTCAAGCGTTATAAAAGCCCCCCCGATTGGCAGTATTTTTTAATTTTTTTTAAATTTTTTAACTTTTATCAGCGCTAAAACGAGAGCACTGATAAAGGAAGCACTGATAAAGGGGACCCCCCTTTATCTACGCTGGCTTTATCAGCGCTTTTCTAGCGCTGATAAAGGCCGTGTTTGTAGTAGTGTATAAAGACTGACTGTCTAAAGCTCAAGTACACAAAGAAATTTGAGGACAAGGACAAGAGGTTCAAAAAGGAAATGAAATCAACCTGGAGTGCTTCTGAGGATAGTTCAAGAGACTCAAAGACATGATATGATTAACAGGCTAACAAAGTCAATATGTGTTTTATGACAAACACATCTGAGGTAACACTGGACTCTTCTGTACATAACTCATAATATTCTGAAGATGAAAGTGAATCTGAAAAAATCACTAATGAATAAATGTTTGAATACTGTAACATGCTTGAGGAAACATGCAATGAAATAAAAAGACAAATATAAATCATTAATGAAACATACTACTCTTACTGTAACTGTTAAATCTGAGCTCATAACTAAAAAAGAGAATAAATCTCCCCTACTCCAAGAAAACAATGAATTAAAAATGTCTAATGAGAAATTAAAGAGTGACTTAAAAAGGTTTAGCAATGGAAAAAATACCCTTACCCAAATTCTAGGAAAACAAATTTTCCCTAAATACAACACTGGAATTGGTTATCAACTTGGTAAAAGAAACCTTAGGGGAACAAATATTGTTTCAAAATCTAGGACATAGAGTTTTACTCCCAGTTCTGGACTTTAATCAACTAATTCAAACCATGATACATATTCTACCATTTCAAGTTTTTGTGGACCAAATACAGTTTATTTTTGAAATAGTTTACACAATTCTTATAGGAAAACTATGAGGAAAATATAAGTTCCTAATGAATTTATTACTAATATTACTGGACCCAAACAAGTATGGGAACCAAAATATGTTTTTGATTAATCTTTTTTAAGGAAAGATGCTTAAAGAGCTCTTGAAAAAGTATATAGTACTTGGATAGTGGATGTTCAAGGCACATGATAGGAGACTACTCATGCTTTAAGGACCTAATAAAAGTAGATAGAGGACATGTCACATTTGGTGACAATGCCAAGGGAAAAATTATTGGTCTCGACCAAATTGGTAACTCTAACATAGTTTTAATTTCTAAAGTATCGTTTTTTGATGGGTTAAAATATAATCTGCTTAGTATATCACAATTATGTGATGATGTATTTCATGTTAGATTTGAATATTATTCTTTTAATGTCTTTAATTATAAATGTGAATTCGTATATTCTGCATTATGAAATGAGAATGTTTATTCTGTTAATTCAAAATCTTTAGCTTCTAAAAATGCTTTATTCTTAAGTATATTTCATAAAGAATCTTGGAACTAGCATAAGAGACTAGGACACAGTAATGTTCACTCCCTCAGAAATCTATCTAGAAAAATCCTACTTAAAGACTTACCCAAACTTGAGTTTCCAAATGACACAGTGTGTAATCCTTGTCAAAAGGGAAAACAACACAAAGTTTCTTTCAAACCAAAGAATGAAGTGTCAACTTCTCAACCTCTACAACTAGTTCACAAGGATTTTTTTGTACCATCAAGTGTTTCTAATTTAAATGGGAAGAACTATGTTTATGTTCTTGTAGATGACTTTTCTATATATACTTGGACCTTCTTTATGGCTCACAAAAGTGAAGCCTGCGCTTATTTTATCAAATATGCGAAGTCTGTAGAAAATCTTAGTGGACATAGAATTAAATCATTAATAAGTTATCATGGTAGTGAGTTTGAAAACCAAGAGTTTGAATCCTTTTTCTCATAGAACACTTGTAGTCACAATTTCTCTGCCCCTAGAACACCACAGAAAAATGGATTTGAAGAGAGAAGAAATAGAACCCTGTAAGATATTTCTAGAACAATGCTTAGTGAATATGACCTACCTATTTATTTTGGTGCTAAAGATGTCAATACAACATTCTACATAATCAATAGAGTGTTGATCAGACCTATTCTTAAGAGGACTCCCAACGAATTATGGAACAATAGAAAACCCAAAGTTAGCTACTTTAAAGTTTTTGGTTGCAAAGTCTATATTCCTAATACCAAATACAATCTTGAAAAATTTGCATCCAAAAGTGATGAAGGTGCCTTTTTATGATATTCCATGTCTAGTAAATCCTATAGAGTGTTCAATAAAAGAACTAAATGTGTAGAAGAATCTTTTCATGTCAAATTTGATGAAACAGATCCACATGAGCCTAAAACCATCCTAGAGAGTCTGTAGGATAATGTAACAAATATGAATATCAATTCAAAATTCTCAAATTATTCTGTGAAAGAATCTATGAAAACTTCCAACTCTAGAAATTGTTTAGAATCAAGTCCCAATGAACCTGAATCTATTGATGAACCTAAAATCACTAGTCCCTCTTTTTCTAGAACTGTTAGAACCCTTAAGAACCATCCCTTATATGCTGTTGTAGGAGACTAAAACGAAGTAAATCAAACTATAACTTCTCTTAGAAATTATGTTGAACATCAAGTCTTATTGTCACAACTTGAACCTAAAATAATTAATGATGCTATCTATGATGAATTTTGGGTGATGGCTATGCAAGAATAACATAATTAGTTTGAAAGAAACAATGTTTGGAAACTTGTTGAAAGACTCAAGGACACTTTTACTATAGGAACTAAATGGGTGTTTAGAAATAAGGTAGATGAAGCTAGTAACATTGTTAGAAACAAGACTAGATTAGTTGCACATGGCTATAGTCATGAGGAAGGAATTGACTATGAGGAAACCTTTGAACTAGTACCCAGATTTGAAGCCATCAAAATCCTACATGCCTATGCTGCACATCTTAATTTCAAACTATATCAAATGGATGTTAAGAGTGCATTCTTAAAAGGGTATATAGATGGGGATGTTTTTGTTGAACAAACCCTGTATTAACAAACCCCCATTTACCAAATCATATTTTTAAACTATTAAAAGATTTATATGGTTTAATGTAAGCTCTAAGAGCCTGGTATGATGGATTGAGTATTTTTCTTATTTCCAATGGTTTTACAAAAGGAATAGATGATCCTACCCTTTTTAATAAAATTATAATGATGTTTTAGTTGTTCAAGTCTATATAGATGATATTATTTTTGGATCTTCGAAGAATTCATTATGTGTTGATTTTTCTAAAATGAGGCAAAATGAATTTCAAATTAGTTTAATGGGTGAACTAAAATTATTTCCTGGATTTAAAATCTTTCAAAATAATGATGGAATTGTTTTAACCCAAATTAAATATACTAGAGATCTTATAAAATGTTTTGTATTGAATATCACTAAAAGTAGTGACACTCCCATGAGTACAACTTTTAAGTTGGATCTTGATGAAGATAGAAAATCTGTTGATCAACCACTTATAGAGGAATGATTGGAAGTTTAATCCACTTAACTGCAAGTCATCCTGATATTATATTCATTGTGTGTATGTGTTCCCATTTTCATGTAAACCCTAAGGAATGTCATTTAAATGCTATAAAGAAAAATTTCGAATACCTCAAGCATACACCCAATTTAAGACTTTTTTATCCAAAAGAACAATCATTTTAATTAGTTTGTTATTCTGATGCTGACTTTGGTGGTTGTAAGTTAGATAGAAAAAGAACCTCTGGAACATGTCACTTATTAGGAAAGTCACGAGTACCGTGGTGAAGTGAGAAACAAAATTCTATTTCATTATCTACTGAAGAAGCTGAGTACATAGCTTCTGGCAGTTGTTGTGCAAACATTTTATGGATAAGACACACATTACTAGATAATTTATATCAATTCAGACATGTACCAATAAATTATGACAACACAAGGGCTATTAACATCTCAAAAAATCATGTTTCACATTCTAGGACAAAGCACATTGATGTAAGACATCACTTTTTGAGAGATCATTGTCAAAAAGGTGATATCACTTTGGAATTCCTTAGTACTGAATATCTACTTGCTGATATAATCACCAAACCATTAAATTCTGAAATAATAGACTACATCATACATGAACTAGGCATGATAAATCTCAAATAGATATCTTAATATTTCACATCTTACTTTTCAATATCTTACTATTTGATACTTTACTGTTTCATGATTACGGTTTCTCAACTAGTGTTTTGTATTACTGTCTCACCTTAATACTCAGTTATTTTCTCTCATGTTTATTGTCCCACCATAAAGTTCATGTATATGGTCTCATAGTTAGTATTATGTGATTACTGTCTGATAGTTACTATCTCACCGTAACACACACTGAGAAGTTCATTTACTGTCTCACCATAACATACATTTACTATCTCACAGTAATGACCAGACACGGTCTCACCGTAAAAATTCTTTAAATTTTTTTTTGTAAAAACCCGTATTGTGGTAATTATTCTTTTCCCTTCATAATTTTCCCGCGTTTTTATTTTTGTGACGTTTGGTATTCCTAAATGATAAAATAAAGAAAGTATCACTCGATTATTCACTCAGGGTTCCTTCTACTTACTCATTTCGAACCCTTCTTGATCACTGCAACCCTTCTCTCACTCGAACCTTCAGTTAATGCCTAGAATAAAATTTCCTTCAACATAGACACCTGAGAAGCATAGCTCAAAGAAGAAAGAGATTGAACCTAAGTTAATACCCAAAGGAATTTTAAATATGAATCTGGTAAACCACATTGTTGTACCTTAGAAAGAGATTTTCCCTAAATGGATTCTATATAGTAAGTCTCTGGTATTGAATGTGTTAGAACAGAAAGGTTGGTTAGAGTGGCTCTCAAAGGAAGATAGACCCATCTACCCAAAGTTAGTGGCTGAGTCTTACTAGTACGTATAGTTATCTTTCGATTCTGGTGATAGTTATGTCGTAAGAAGCTGGGTCAATGGTCATAGATGCTCATTCTCTTTGAGGTTATGGGCTCCATGCCTTAAGATACCTCATGAAGGCATATGTGAGGATTATCAGAGAGGACCTCCACCTTCAACTGAATTATTTAATTTAGAAGATGCCCTGAAAACCTTAACTAGAAATGACACCCAGTGGAGAGGCATTGCTCCTGAATTAGATGGAGAATCAAGGCTGCTATTCAAGTTTGTACAGAATTTGGTTAGCCCTATAAAAGGTGATTTCGCTATTTTAGTATATCAAGATGTTCTTCTGATTCACCTTATGAAAAATGGGCATAAGATCAACCTATTAAAGTATATCATATATAATATGTGTGAGCTGATCAAAGTTACATATAAGTCAACTACCCTGTTTTACTCTTGGTTAATCTCATCCATGATTCTTTCCAAATGTATAGTTGGACCCAATGAGGATGTAATTAAGGATTTTGAATTCTGTATCTTAAAAGAAACTATAAAAAGAATAAAGATAAACTAAAATCTTTGGAAAAAGGAATATTTGGAAGACAATGATAGAATTTATGAGAAATTCAATCCGGTGGATTATCCCTCAAGACCAAGAAATATTTCTGATCTTGGTTTGGAACCAGATGATATTGTTGAGTATTCTGAAGAAGAGGAAGAAGAGGCTGAAGTGCCTTTTAGGGAGGCTGTTATTGTTGAGGAAGGCAGGACTACTGTTTCTCATGTAGTTCTTGAAGAAGAAGTTCCTGCTCCTAAAGAAGTTGCACATCTGGAAACTCAACCCGAGTATAAAATAGAATCAGTTGTCAAAGAATCTGAAAAGCATTCCATGGAAGAGCCTATAGTGGAAGAGCTACCTGTTTTGCAAGAGGTCAATCTTGAGGAACTCACTGTGGAACAATCTATTCTTGAAATCATCCCTTAAGCAAAAGATCGGATGAAGCTAGCTTTTCACCTGGCTAGACAGGAAATGAGTGAGGAACTTAGAGCTATTTCTTTGGAATTAGACCAAGATCCTAAGGCCATGAGTCCTAAGAAGGAGACACCGGTTGAGGGGGAGTAAACCCCAAATCTTGATTCTATTGAAGCTTCACATCCAACTGAGTCAAGTCATGAGGATACTCAAAATAAATTCCCCATTTTCTATGATGTGGATGAATCTCAGCATGTTACAACAACTGGACTAGATCTTTCCTCTATATTTCAGTTGAAATCAGCCTCCAATATCACACCTGATAAGGAACCTGAGCCTATGCCAGTCCCTACTCCTGAACCTTTATCTGAACAACCATCTTTTGTGAGTACGGATGATCGGAAGGAATTTGGTGCTACCCTCTTATCTGGAGTTAAGAAACTCATGAATACCCAACCTCTTCCTCTGACCAATTTAAGTGAGAGAGATGCCTTACTATTATTGGATAAAGTTATTTGGCAAGTACAACCTAAAATGCTTCATGAGATTCAGGAAGTAAGAGTTGAAAATAATTTTCTCAGTAATGAAGTGAAGACCCTAAGAAGTTTGGTTGAAGACATGTAGAGAGAGGTGCATTCGAGATCTGATCATGTTGCTCCTCAAATCCCACAGGTTGTTGTGTCTCATATTCAACCTTATCTAGCCTCCTTAGATGAAAAAGGTCATAGAAAGGAACAAACAAATTGTCAAGGAAATGAGAGAGCTTGTTTCCAATATTAATAAACTCACTGATGACTATACATGGTGTCTTTAAAAGGTCCTGAATCAACTCAAATCTATGACCACATCTGTCAATGCCTCTAAAGCATCTGGTCAATCCTCCAAATCCTCCTTAGATAGTGATTTGATCAGAGCTGTAGTCAAAGAAGAGCTTCAGAATGTACTCATTGGTTTCAATATGGCTTCTCTATCTAAAGATGTCAAGAACAATGATAGAGTTCTTGACCTAGAGTAAATCCACTCCAAAATTGTTAATGATGATCTGTAAGAGATTGCCAAGAAAGTGGATTTCTACTTCAATAGAATCTTCTACAAGACCGATATGAAAAACCATTTCATGTATCTTGTAGAAAATCTGCGGATTCCTCCTGTGAATCCAGATTTCAAGACCCAAGTCCAAAAGGTCACATAGTTTACTCGATTGTTGGAATAGTTTATGGAGAACAAGGATGAATTTGAGAAAGCCATGCATTATGGTGGAGAGATCATTACAAATTTCATCAAACTTATGCGGCCCTATATTCATGTCCAGAGTACAACCGTTGTTGCTCCAGCAGCTGCACCTCTAAGATCTGGGCTGGCTACCTTCACCTTTGCCCTTTCCTTGACCACTTTGCCTATTGGCCAAGCACTAAGTCGGATCAGGCCTGTGATTCTCGATCAACAGCTGTCTAGATCTTTTACTACTCCTAATTTGGATCCCTCAGTCTTTGAAGGCCTTCCTTTACCCACTTTATCAACCTCGTCACTTCCTTCTTCTACCTCGACCTCTACTCATATGTCTTCTTCTTCTGCTACTGCTAAAGGAAAAGAGAAGTCCAACCCCTGAAGAAGAACATTGATTACTCTTTTTTGATTGGGATGCTATTACTTTTGTATTACTCTTTTGTTTTTTAATGAACCTTATTTTCTATTCATGTAATGTTCATTCTTGAATTCTCTTATTCCATCTTTTTGATAATCCCAAAAGGGGGAGAAATTTCTATATGTTATCCATATATATCTATAGTTTAATCCCATATACACTTTAACTTTACATGATTTTTGATCATCAAAAAGGGGGATATTGTTGGACTCCTCATGTATTAATCTTGTTTTAATGATCACAAATCTTATTAAACCTAGTTAACCTCTTTACATTACATCAAATCATGTGTATTAATGTTTAAAGTATTATCATGCTTTAAGAAGTACCATTCAAGATCTTAATTGATCTACATTTAGTTTACTTAATTTATACTATCCTTTATCTACTCTCACAATACCTTCTTTGACAAATGCTTAAGTCCAATCCATTCTATTATCATCATTGCTTATGTCTGAACACAGTTACATTGAAAAGTCTGAGACCTCGTGAGTCTGTCACTGGTTATGTCTTTCTCACACTGTGAAGCAAGACACCGTGAAGTAGACACCGCGAAGCAAGACACTGTGAAGCAGACACCGTGAAGCAGACACTGTGAACCAGACACCGTGAAGGAGACACCGTGAACCAAAGACCATGAAGCAAGACACTGTTAGGGATCAGACACCGTGAAGCAGACACCGTGAATCAAACACCGTGACCATGAGACATTGTGAATAAGACACCGTGACACTCAGACACCATGATCAATCTAGACACTGTGTGAAGTAGACACCATTTCCATGATTTACTATGAAACCGTTTCTTAAACTATTTTGTCATCTTTCAATTTAATTTCAAACAGTCATATTTGATAAATTTAATGCACTGACATAATTAATGTTTTATTATAGATATATCATCAGACAGTATGAGGTACGAGGTGCAGAATACATGAAACATGTCAGCTCCAACAAATGCATTCCAAGATAAAAGTGATGTGTGGCCACGAATCAAAGTGTGCGATAAAAAATAAAAAAAAGGTTGTGGGCACAAAAACAAAGAACACACTTAGAGCATGTTTTAAAAAAAAAAGCCTACTGCATACAACTTGAAACTACTGAAGAACACACAAATAATATTTTAAGCTTAGAGAATATCTTTTCTCTGGTTGAACCTCACGATAAACACAAGCGGAATCGTGACACTCTTTTTTACGAATGAGGACTCGAGATCTGCATCATCTTCCTCTCAAGAAGTCTAAAGCTTCAATGACTAACACTCAGATCATTTCTAAACCCATCTCCATTTTTCTGATCTGTTGTGTATCTGTTTATTAACTTTCTAGTAGAGTGTGTACCTGTAGAACAACACACTCTATCTTATACATTAAACTAAAGGATAAAATATATCCTTACTCAATCATCTCTTTTACTCTTGTGCATACCCACAAATAAGTGTGGAAGAGGTCCCTATGTGGCCTAGTTATTTTGTACCCACGAAAACTATGTAAGAGGTCCCTGTGTGACCTAGACAGTCGGTTTACTATTGCTAACCCCGATCCAGGGTGTGGATCGATGTTTATTTATATAAACTACTTGGTGGTAGGTCATCACCAAGTGGAGTGGATTTTGTATCGGCTTGAGACTAAACCGCTTGTTTGATATCCGCTGTGCTACTTAAATTAGTCTTCTCTATTTTATTTCCTTAATATATAATTTAGAAATCACTAATTTTAATTTTATGGTTAGTCTTGGAAAGAAGTTATAATTATCTTGTCTTAGTATAATAACTTCAAAAGTAATATTAATAACACAAATTAAGATTACTGAGAATTAATCAATCTTCTAAGAAGTTACTTAAATAGTCAAACTCTTATAATAGTATAACCTTGATTAACTAGGCTATATTTAATCTTTGGGGAAACATTTTTAGAAATAATATTTACATAAATTTTTATAGTTACTAAATTTACCCCTCCCCTCTCGAGCAATCTCCTCCGACTAAAAAAGATAAGTGGTAGTGTGTACTTCCATATTTATTAAGTTATTACCCACCATATCAGAAAATTAAATAAATTGATTTTAATAAGGTCTATTTAATGATGAAGGGAATTAATAATCCATTTTATGCTTGTGTCATAACCTTATTTTTTGACACTAACTCTATGATTTTAAAGAAAAATTTGGTAGTGGAGTTATACGATTCTTGTTCTCTTAATTTGGTAGGGATAAATGTGATAGACAAGAAAAATTATAAGAAATTTAAACATATTTACCATGTCACAGTTAGTGTTATTTTATTCATAACCCTATGGGGAGGGCCTCTTAGAGAGATTCCAATGCAAATGAAATTGGAATGTTCCAGATCAGTGTAATAGAAATACTAATTATCGTCTTGGTTGTGGAGCCCCGAAGTGCCTATAGAACTTTTTGAATTTATAGGATAAAGGTTTATAATTTTTTGGATAATGTTATCCGCAAAACAATGTAAGATATCATCAATATTTGTTTTGGGCATAAAATATTTACTTTTTAATGATAGTCAAGTTTTCCAGATAATGGTTGTTTCTTTGTATAGTTTAATATAAAATTGATGGGAAAATCAAGTCATGAATATTATTTGCTAGTTACAAGAATAATAGATTTCATTAATTATATTTGATGTCATTCATGTATTTTGGGGGTAATATTAAGTGTATTTCTACCATGAAATAGTTTTGAAATAGTATTTTTGAACATTATTTTTTAGAAGGTCTATGTAAAATTGGGAAAATCCTAAAATATAATCTATATAAATAATCTCATTTGGAATTCTTGAAAGGTTCACTCGAGAAAACCATGTTATCATAAGGGTAAACTTTTGGAAAAGGAAAAAAATTTAAGTATGGTTTACGATCCTTCAAAGGATTAATTCTAACCACATAAGGAAAATTTAAAACACTTTATGATCATAAGGGTCATTTTTTATTAATCTTGAAACATTGTAAAGAAAATCAAAATCCTTCATAAGGTTCAATTTAACATCATAATGTTGATCAATGAGCATCGTACAGTTAGACTGAACGTGTTATGGTTTATCATAGTGGTTAATCTTTCCTTTATAATATTTAAACATGAAATCTTAAGGATGATGAAGGATCAACTAAATGATGATATGGATTCGTAATGATAATTATTAGGTTAATAAACGAGTATTGTAAGGATGATATGACTTCTTCACCTATGAACATAATAAAATTTTTATGTGGACATCATAAGTTTCATTAACTTTGTGTTAATTAGAAATTTAGAGGTTGGTGAAGGGGAAGTTTGTATGGTTTATTTATATTATAAATTTTAATTGAGAAATGGATAAATAAATAAAAATAATTTTATTAATAAAAAATAATTAATAACTTGGTAAATTTAATGTGGATAGAATCAATCTAGCATTGATAGACTATAAAACAATATTACTTCTGAAATTAAATTAAAAGATTGTATGGATTTTTTGAAATTTCATTTAGCCGTATTAAAGTGTATCATAGAATGTTACTATATCCAATGATAATTATGAGATTTTACACATTGATGGTATTTTATATTAAAATAATCTATCTGTAGGGATGAATAATCTTGAAATAAAATGATAAATAAAGACTGGAATTCATAGAAGAAATCTATTACTATATTTTTTTATTTTCATATCAAAATATGGGAAGTATTTTATGGTGATCCATCAATGAAATATTTTGTGGAGAAATACATAATTGTGAAAAATGGATAATTATTCTTCTATACTGTTACTAATTATATGATATAATAGCATGGGGTGGATAAAACAAACAACAACATTACTAGTTTTCATGTTCTTGTTTCTTGAATAAAATTTAATGACTTTTATGAGTTGCATATTTCAAATTTTTTTGACTTGATATAGTGAATAGTATTCAATAGGGGGATGTGATCTCAAGATCATTAGTGAGTCCTTCTAAAACACATATTTATTCATATAGTGAAGATTTTTATAAACTGGTGTGTCAATACACTATCAATGTATGATCATTGGAACACCCCTTAGTAATGAACCATCTAAAATCCTATTTCAATGATTTTATTTATAATAATCATATAGTGTTATGTATTTTAAGATACCAATTATATTCTTAATACTCTTATTAACATGATAGATAGATAAAAATATTAGAAAATAAAATCACACCCAAAATCACCCCATTGGGTGTGTCTGGGATTATGCTACAAAAATTGGCAACCGAGATATGTTACAAAGTAATGAATCTATTATCCAAAGATTCCATATTTAGAAATCATGGTGTATTCCATATTGTTTCCTTTGATTTATGGGTTGATCTATAAAATCTTGATTAATATAATGATATTTAATCTATGGTCTCTTGGAATTAAAGTCTTATTTTCTATGGATCGTAGTTTTTAAGTGAGTGATGATTCATAATTGTTAATGATAAAAGGATATGGAAAATTTATCGATACATATGTGAAATAAAAATATGTTTTAGATAATACTTATAAAATAAAATCTATATATAGGTGACGAGTTTCACCAACTATGAAGGCTATGTGGTTTAAATTGGAATATACCCATGAAATCAAAAGTATGGTTAAATATAGAAATATTCAAGTCATATATAATAATATTAATGACTTAAAATATATATAGATGAAAACACTGATATGATTATCAATATAAAATTTCAATTGGTTAGTGTTATATTTGGACATGGTGATTAATTACCTGATGTTAATTTTGTAAAGAATATCTTAACTATGTTATGACACCTTTATAATATAAAATTTACTTCCCTTGATGAAATAAATATTGATGAACTATATATAAATGATCTACACAATAGCTTGGTATATTATGAGATGTATTTCAAGGTAAAGGGAGAAACTGATTAATATGTCAATAATGAAACAAAATTAAATTCAATAGGAATGGTTGATATCACTGAATAAATAGAATGATAAGATGATTAGTGATGATGGGATCTTTGTTTTGTAAAAAAACATTCAAATGGGTAAAGAAAAATTTGAAGGAAATATAACCTAGAATTTATTTTTATATATTAAGGATACTAAAATTATAGTAGGGTAACTATAGAGATTATATGGTGATAACGAAGTAGTGAAAACATTATAGAATCTATAAATATTGTTTCCCAAAAAATGGATTATAGACCAGAATGTTATTATGAATATTTTAAGTAGTTATGAATTATTAGTAAGGAGGATGAAGTTAGTGAAGAATAAATAGATGAAAAATATATTGAATTCAAATATTATAGATAGAATGATTATATGGAAACTTTTGAAAATGTAATGTCTGAATACATGTGCGCGAAGATGCTGATGGAATTTTCAAACTCATCGTTTAACTGGAGGTATATCGTGAATATATTAAAATCTAATGAAAGAAAATATTATTCATTATTGAATAAGTAATATGAATATTTGGATAATATTTATGCAGAATTATATTGACTAAAACTAGAATCATAAAACCAATCATCAAGTTTGTAAGTGACAATAGGTATAGAGGAATTTAATTTTAAAAAGGAAGATCATGCTGAGGTAATTGATGACCTTAATAACTATTAAAATGGAAAATAAAATTGGTCTTAATTCTTTGAAGAAGAACTTGTTACTCAATAAAGATAACTTGAGGCATATGTGAAGACAAAAGTGTTGGAGTTGGTTCCCTGGAATCAACTAAAACATAGATTAAATTATTAGAATACTAATAGGGTTGAATACAAATTAATATATTATAACATCGTCATTGTTATTATGTATTACATTTTATGTGAAAATGTCTGAAGAGAACCTATCACACTAAAATTCCATGGCAGTTTCACACAACGGTAAACACCAAGAAGTGTAATGACAATATTCTTACATATATGTTCTATGGTCAAATGATATTATTTTATCGGAGGTAAATGATATAGTCTATTATTATTTGGGGGATCATAATATATTGAAACTTCTTCTCATGAAGATATTTTTTGGTAAAATAATGAAAAAAGGTCTTCAGAACATGACCTATTAGTGGGGAATCCACATTTATATATTTCTTTGGATGATCATATATATGTATGTGTGTAATTATCCTTAGACTTTAATGTGATTTTCAATGGATATCATGAGTCACATGATTTGATGTATTTATATATACTGTGATGACTTATTATAATTTTGAATTAGGGTGTTTTGGGTGCATAATGAATGATATGGAACTAATAGATAATTAGAGTATGGATTTTTTCCCATTTTTTAATGGTAGTAGATATGTTAGGCCCTTTTATTGTAATGGAACTACCTGATCTATTCCATGACCATGGCGTTCTTTCAAAATGATTGTTTCTGGTAATTTAAAAAAAGAATCATGTATCAAATAGTTTGATGATGAAAGTATGCAACATTCTTGATCAGATATATCTGGATAAATATATTACATTACACATTGTTCATTTGAATGATGTAGTATAACATTGTGATATTAACTTCTTTCTCAATCAGTGACTCAGAGTATTTATAGTGGATAAACTTGGACTTTAGTTGTCTCTGCCTAATTTCAATGAAAAAGGTCACAATTGGGTCACATTCTAGTTGAATCCAAAACCTCCATTAAATTCTATATGAATTTAACATTTTGAATTTATTTTATTCTGTTATGTGGTTTAATAAATATTTTTGTTTGGCATGACTATAAATATTCAATCCCCAGTTATTTGTCAAAATATTTGTTTGTTGAATATTCAAAAAATATTTATTCTTTATTTTATTAAATTTAATATTTATTTATTAATAAATGATAAAATTAATGATATTTATTTATCTCAAAAAAATGATATTACTAATAGTTTTATAAATATAGAAGATAATTAAAAGACAAGGTGAAATGGTCTGGTGAGAAATAATAATATTTGAATAAATGTTAATTCATTTATCCCAAAAATAATATTTATTTATTTTTGAGTATTTTTCAGGACAAGTAAATTACAATAATATATTATTTCTATTTAGAACTAGGGTCCATTATGATAAAGATAATAATAAAGGACCATGTGCAATTATTATTTGCTAACCCTAGAAATATTTATACCTCATCCTAAAATTCTTATTCATAATAGTCATTGTGTACAACAACTTTTTATCAATAATTATCCCAATCCAAAGAGAGATATTATATTATAATGAACATAATAATGAATATTGATCCCATAACCTTACTATCCTGACTCTATAGAAAACAATAAAAATCCAACCAACCTCAAAGTAATTCATTTGGACATCACCAACAAATGACACAAACATCATAATCTTTAATGTTAGAACATGTGGATTTCTATGATTATATTAAGAGATTTGTATTTCACATATGGATAACCTCTAGGGTATTCTACCATTTAATACACTTTTTCAACAATATTATATGAGGAAGTGGTATGCTAAAGATTATGAGAAGAAATTACTCTACGACGAGGTAATTATTAACCAAAATAATTTTATTATAAACTATATGTCAGAAATCCCATCTTATTGGTTTTTGTGTCTATGTCAATTAATCATTGATTTATTATCATTTGTTATTAAATTATTTTTCTTGTACATCATTGATTATTCATTGATTATGGTAAAATACTAAGTTGAATAATGTTTAATATGTGCTTCCACTACACCCAAAACCTTAAAGTGGTATCAATGAAATCACATACCAATTTATAATTATTTACTAATCATTGATTGATTTATGAATTTAAAGATAGTTTTCATTTCTATATTAATTATTATTCAAATATGAATAACAATATCTTCACTCGTACTATTATATTTTTAATATAATATGAAATTTATTATTTATATATGAACAATTTCTGAAGAACCCATTCGGAGGAGCTATGTATTCTAGTCAGATAACACAATAGTACATAATAAGTAGCCTAAATGTATATGGTGTGTAACTAGATTAAATTCCGTAATAAAAATATCAAATTAATTCAGTTCACCCCACATTAAATTCTTGTGTAATGTATTAATACACATCAAATCTTTATCACACCAGCCTAGTTTATAATTTCTCAGACTATACAGTGTGTGACATGATTAGAGACTAATTTTTTTACTCCATTTCATGATGATAAATACCTCGTAAAAGATACATCATGTATTAATACATGGAGTGTGTGAATAATATACCATGTAACGTGGTGGTAAAAAATTATGTAACTCTCATACACATCATGTAATACATTAATTTCTATAGACACTACACACCCAAACCCTAGGTGTGTTCTATGGATAGATGGCCAATAGATATACATGGTGTATAGTAAGCTCATTTACGTAGTCTATTTCCCCAATTTTGGTAGAAAGTAAAATTGAATAATTATTTTAGCTGAAAATATATAAATTTTTTACGCATTCAATGAATGTTTATACTATATAATAAATTAATTTTTATTAAATTCAAATTTAATTTTCAGGTAAAATTCAGAACTGCATACCATGTATATTTCTAATACATTTAAAACTCTATAATAACTAAAATATTTACACTTTATGCTAATTAAAAAACATTTGTGTCCCATTTATTAAATTTTATATTACATGTAATTATGTAACAAAGTGTTTACAATACATACCATATTAGAGGATAATATACGACCACAATTTACATTGGGTTGTTCATATGGTTACTTGTCATGTATCCTCTAATTACCTAATTTATACTTAATTTATTTAAAAAATATGTATTTTTTAAAATTTTAATCTATGGTAATCTCAAGTATAATATGAAGTAATTTTATATAAATTATTTGATTAATTAAAAAAGATAACTAATTTAGTGAAGAATGTTTTATCCTAATTTTGAATGATTGAAATGAATGCTGATTTATTAAAATATTATTAATTTCAATTTAATAACAACCCATACTTATCAAAAATAGATATTACATCCTTTGAGTTTTATATTCAATACATAACATTATGATCCATGCTAAAACCATAACACTTTAGTATCATTTGAACCTTAGATACATAATGATATAGTCCATAAAATATCTTCATCTTCTAATGATTAGTTCATCACAACTAGAAACCTTATAAAAAACACATACTTAAATTCTTTATTTATAACCAGAGGAATAGAAACATAGGAAATGGTGATCTTAAATGCTCAGTAATCATAAATAAGGGAGTTTTCAATGACATTTAAAACATAATATGAGAATAAAGTATATGAAATCATGAGATTAAACTTATCAAAACATACCCATTAATTCATAGATCATAATAACGAGTCATGGAAAACATATTAATGGTTTATATGATATAAATCACAAATTAATCAAAGAACGTTATCCATGAGAACATAACATTTGAATAATAACATCTCAATAATTTATTGCATATGGTTTTAGTAATTATAACCATATAAATCTTATCTAAAGTATGCCCACCAATACATTCATAACATGTTCTTATTGAGAAAACTGACCATGTAACTACATCATTCTTGGAATAAACTTTTATGAACCATATTTTGGGCTTAGGATAACCTCCCATGAACCCTCTATCAAAATTGGGATTACCTACTATTTACCAATTGAGCACATATAACATTAATATTTACAAATTTCATTGGAGGGGAATATACTTCTGGGTCCCCCTTCACATAATTATGAATCCAATCACATGAATGTCACAATATCATAAAAACATTCATCTTATCAAAACCCATGGAAAAGAAAATGGGTTTCATTGATATTTCATCATTATATTAATAAACCATCTAGATAAATAATTAAGGTAGTATCATTGGATAAAATTTACATTAGATGATATATAGAATCAAAATATATTATCATATATGAAAAATTTAATCAAAGGATCACTGGAATATTTATTCATAAAAATACCATTTTAATTTTTAAATCTAGTATTTAATAATTAATTTTTATCAAAATTAATAAGGAACAAATATTATTAAAAAATATACTTTTAAAATTTTAAAATAATATTCTAATAATTTAATTCTCATGATGTTATGGAATTCTATTTATGTCATGATGGATAAAACAAGTATTCCTCTAACATCTTCAAAAAAATTAAAAATTACCTTATTTGGAAGACAACAAGAATATTCACTTGAAACATTTTTCTAGAAATTTAAAAATGGGTTAAATTTAATTTTAAAAAAAATATATTAATAAAATATTTATGAAAACATTTTTTAAAATATGGATATAGAGGAAAATGTTTTAATGGTGAAGATAAAAATAATGTTAATTTCCATTACAAACATTCTTTCGGTCCCATGAGTAATTAATGTGAGAAAAATTAACGAAGAGATGTATTTTAAATAAAATAACCATATGAGAATAAAATTAAAGTTTTTTATTATAATTGTATGAAATAATTTTTATTATTTTAAATTTAGGCATAAATAATCCCAATTAAAATGATAATGAAACATAAATCACTTACGTCATGTTTGGATTTCATAGAAAGTTCTCTATCATTGTGTATAATATATTTTAATGTATTATAAATATATAACGTAATCATTTAAATATTCAAAATATAATATATTATCCACATATAACTTTTCAACACATATTTATATATATTACATTATTTAAATCATCATTTATGGGTGTTAACTGTTTCGTCTTTCATGGGAATTTTATTTTGATAGATCTAGTCCTCATACAATGACTATGGTGGAATCATCCTTATAATGTTTATCATGATATAAATATAATAAATTTTCATTAATTATAAATACATAGTCATTAATAAATTATAGCGATAGAAAAATGAATTACATCATTCATGGAGGTGCTATTCCATATATACACATGGATGTTGTTTTCAATTTTTGGTAGATGGAATGAAAGAATGTTTAAAAATAATTCAATTATAAAAAATCATTATTATAATATATATATATATATATTCATTATATATATCCTTATTACACTCCATGTTAATTATAAACAATGATTTAACGACATCACTTTAGGGTTGTGGTAGTCCACACATACGTATGAGTGACATTATCATTTTCCCATAGATTGAAGGTAAGAAAGAATATATTATATTATAAGTATGGAAGAATAGTTATATCATAAATATCATATATATATATATTAAACACATCATAATAACCATCCATGAAAGAGGGTGATTGAAAATGAATTGTATCACCTCTTCAAAATAATATTTCACACATACAAACACGTGATAATTTCACCCCCATTTGATGGAATGAGGATTGTATATCAGGGGTTAAATTATAATAATAACATTTCAGTATGTTGAGGATATTTAATTAATTATTTTATGATGAATATCATTGATTTATAATAGTACAAGAATAAATAATTTGAAAGAGTTCAGGTAAGAAAATTACCTCTTCTTTGACATGCAATCTTTAAATCCCCTCTTAAGACCCATTTTAATGGTATTTTAAGAAGAAAATAACATATAAATCATTTTAAGGTTGTTTAAAATAGAATTTCATAGGATTTGTTTTATCTACATGGATTAAATAGGTTTAAAGGAAAGAGTGATACTTTTCCTTTTATAAGGAAGGTAAAATTCACACTTTTGAATTACTTAATAGATTTAAATATAATTAAGAAATTTCTCAAGTATAATGATTACAAATATAAATAAATTAGAATAAGAATAGGATAAAATGGAAATATAATAATATAATAGAATTCATAAAGGTTATAGTGTCATTTTAAACCATATATTTTATTTTTACCCCTTCATTAACAAATATTTTACTCAACTACTATAACAAATATTTAAATCTTAAAGGGTTGTAATTTTACTTATAAGGTAATAATTGACTCATAATTAGAAAAAGGATGAAATTTTCATCAAATTATCTCCATAATTTTCCAATATAAAATTTATTATAATATGTAAATAATTCAATAAAATATTATGTTTTATAAAATATCATTAATTTCATTTTTGAAACTACTCATTTACTTTGACTTTTAAGTCATCATGATGGTTATAGAATTAGAGACCTAGTTTTTCTTCTTGTAAGACATTGAAATATTTCTATATATATTCCCATATCTAGGAGCTGCTATGACATACGATTCTAACTCCCAGTTTTCCAAAAATTAATTTTATAAAAATATTGAATATATTTTATATTGAGTACACATGGTTTCATAATGAAAATTGGATAAATCATTAATGGGTGCTTGGATGAGAAATCAATGATGATGGTTTAATCTATAACATTATGTTTACCATATGAGTGACCTTAAATAGCTCGGAAGATGGCGTTCATACAAATTTCCCATTGGTGGTACGTTTAGTGTATTAATTAATTAATTAAATTTAATTTAATAAATTAATTTGGCCTAAATGAAATTTCTATAGATTAATCTCCTTGGAGAATCCTCTATTTTTAGCCACGTGAACCCTAGAAGTATTCGAGAGCTTTTTCCCCTCCTTTCAGTGGAAAGTCACCTCGACAACATTGTATTTCTGGATCTAAGCATATCAGGGCACAAGAGACACAAAATATTCCTTCAATCATTAGTGGCAATGTTCTTCAATGAATAATGATTGAACATCTAAATAGGAATCATGAATATTAAGTTTATTTAATTTTGGATTATAACTATTGAGATGTTCAATTACTTCAATTTATCTAAGCTAATTGAGAACCCTTGGTTTGCTCATATGGTTATTCATGTTTTTCATACAACGTTTTCCCCACTCTTGATCATTGTCTAAGAATTATTGTCCATGATGGTTAAACATCTGTTATTTTTATTTTTACCACCTTTAACTCTAGATTCTTTACTGATAGGACCCTGTGGTCATGGTTTGATGTTGTTGGGTGGTACCGAGAGAGATAGGACCCCCAAAATCACTATGGGTCAACAAACGATATATGGATTGATGAAACATGGAAAGAACTAGGATGTTTTCAGGATGTGAAATAAAATTTTGATAATTGGAGATAAAATAATTATCTATATAATAATTCAGATCATGCACGGTGCATGGTGATGCATGTGAGACTTTAGAAACTGGGTTTCCAACCACCAGAGAGATGGAATCCTCTAACCGATGCCAGATACACTAATCTCAGTCAGAGATTGGGATGAAATCAAAACATTTATTTCAAATTTAAAACATGGATCGTAGATCTGGATTTATGAAAAAATAATGACTACACACTATGTCTTGTTAAGAAAACACATCATGTTTCCCCTTGGCCGTATTGGACAGGGTTTCATGAATTCATAAGGATGGAAAATTTTGTATCTCTCTTACATGTCATGTTCATCATACCTAGGAGGACAATCCGTGTGGAGGAACACATATGAGAGAACCCGTGTGAGATTACATGACTAGGAACACGGTCGTGTACTAAAGTACATTGAAACGGGGTAAAGTACATATACACAGTTTGGATACACAGACACGACCAAGCACTCTGTAAGAAACCTAGGTGGCATGGGCACACCGTGTATATAAACTACATGTCATGTAATCCAACATTCTTAGTGATCCAGGTACCTCCATAAAAACATCTATGTGAAGGAGAGGGACCAGAGACCATGCGGGTCCCCTCACACACTAAGTACCCCTTGGCTCCTTTTGAAGAAACTTCAACCTTTCATATCTTCTTCATTTGAACTAGGAATTTGGCCCATGATTATCCTATCCTATTTTTTTCCCTCTATATAACTTTATAGTGACCTCAATTTTTATTTTTGGGATATGATGTGGAATTTTCCATTCATGGTTCTTGGTTAGGAATGCTCGATTATGACAACGATTAGGTAGGATCGCCATTGGATTCCGGTAGAGTGGAACCCCCCATTAGCTTAGTTGCTGCTCATCTACAAATACTTACCATGTGGAAAACCCCTATCAGATATAAATAAGGTATTCTATGGCTAGAGAGGAACCCCCAATCAAACTATAGAATGGGTCCTCAACCAATAGGGTGGAACCAGCATTATCTTGGGAACGAGTCCTCTACAACTACTTACTGAGTAGAACCCCCTATCAAATAGGGTGTGAGTATTTAATGACTTTATTGAAACCCCCTATCACACTATGGTGCAAGTCCAAGATATATAAAGTGACCCCCCTATCTGCTTGGTCGTAGGTTCTCTATAGCTACATTCTGAGTGGAACCCCTATCGGATAGGGAATGGGTCCTTGATGACTAGAGTGAAATATATCTATCACACTAGGGAACAAGTCCTCAATCTATATAGTGGAAGTCCTATCAACTTGGGTGATAGTACTCTACCTACTGAGTGGAACCCCTATCAGATAGGGTGTGGTTTCTCATGAAACTAGGATGGATTCCCCAATCCTCATTGGGAATGAGTCCTTTATGAATACTTATAGATTAGAACCACCCTGATGCACTAGGGAATAAGCCCTCTATTTGGTTTTTGTTTCCCTTTGGTTGTGAGACACAGTGGTGAGTTTTTTGCCTTTATGAAATTACTTTTGGGGAGACACATGAGAATCTAGGAATCATTAATGTACTTTTTGATCTATTAGAAACTTTTATAATTTGGTTGAGCTGTGAGATGGAATTCCTGGTACTCTCTTGTTTTCGATTATTTTGAATGATAAAGTATTTATATACTTCTATATCCATAAATTCGAATTTTGTTACTCTCTTTTGATGAGATGTGAATGTGAACAGGGTATGCAACATGATTTATATATTTAGGTTCTTGTGGTTGGATGTGTCTACTCCCCTACTATGGTTGGTAAATCCTAAATGTGTAGTGAATCTACTGACCGTGTTGACCCCCTACACTTAGATGAGGTTACTATTTATATTTCTTTGGTTGTGCTACATCCTATTTAGTATCTACTATCTTTCTACTATTGTTTTATCTGTTACCTAACCCCCATCATCATCCAGAGTTTCCTACTGGGTATGAATATACTCACCCCAATATGATAGTTTCCCACACACGTCATGTCCAATGAAAATGAAAAACATTTCGGTGGTAACTACAACGGATATTTGGGAAACTTGGTATATTGGACCGCATACAGTGGTTGTATCTTTGAGATCAAAAGCCAGGGTCTCTCAGCAACTAAAATTATATTTTTTTTCATGTTGGGGTGTATTTTGGTTTGGGCTTGTATTTTTTGAACTTTTCTTTTCAGTTTAGACTACCATACACTTTTACTATCTAGAGGTTTTCCATACATGGTTATTACCCTATCATTTTTATTCTTTTACAATTACATCATCTGTACTTCAGTATGGAAATGGCTGTTTTTTTGTGTTTGTGTATAGGTACATTAATCAAATGACTTCCATTTAAGATATGCCTTTCTCCAATGGTCACTAGCCACTAGAATATGAATGTGGTCTTGGGTTAGTAACATCTCAAGCCTTAGTTTGGTTTAAGTCGTGAATGATTGGTATCAGATCAATTCATTTCAGGGGACAACATTAGGAGTAATACCCTTATAAGGATTTGTTTTTATTAGTTCTAAAATGTCAATGTATCTTGTGTGACACACATAGGATAGGGAATCTAATGATGGCATGTGTGTCCAATGTATATGTTCACCATGACCTTGACTACCTGATCATTGAATCGTTATACCAAGACATTGGTTATAGGGGTCCATGGTACATGAATCATATAGGATTGAGTCATTTAATATCCTTCCTAAGTTATCTCCCTATTATTGTAATATATATATATATATATGATCATATGACCATGGTATGTTTTTGATGATATTTCAGGATAAATCTATCATGATAACAAGCTAGGGTACCAGTTTCAGATTGTGAAAAATATTTGATGAGAATTGAGTCCTTTGTTCAGGGTCTATCCGGTGATATTATTCCTCCATGTGGGAAGGTTGATGTATAAACACCTATTTTATAGTAGATAGTTCTAGTCTAATAGGCTGAGGATGCACTTATTCTTAGAGGGCATCGTAAGTTCCTACCCTAGAGGCTGTTATGATTCCATAGAGAGTCAGATCCTTCGGTAGTAGGTGATTTTATAGAGTCAGTGGTCAGTGTATTCCGGATCATCCAGACACTAATAGATCATGTGGTTACATTGGAAACTAGACTTTTCCAGAGAGAATTTGGGTGCTGGTGGAGCCTTGTTATGAAGACGCGTGATGATTTGACACTATTGTGGACCAACATCAAGAATATATTCTGTGAGGAGTACTAACCGTCCTTCTTGTTCATGGTTTAGATTCATGAGCTTTTGGGGATTTAGAAGGAAGTTATTAAAGTGGATGAGTATGTAGAAATGATCACATTACTTACTTGGAACCCCCTTATCATGATCCGGGATAGAAATATCTGACCAAGATAGTTTGAGTGGGGACATTTCTAGGAGATCTATTCTAATGTGGTTCCCTTGGGAATCCCCACCTCTGTCAAGGTGATGTACTGAGAACTATTGATAGTGATATTCCTATTATAGGGACACCAGATAGGTAGAGATGAAAGAGGGTGTCGTAGATATGAGTCGTCTGCACAAGTCAAAAGATGCCAAATGACATGATCTCAATGTCGGAGACCTCCCTATTATCAAAATTCTTCGTGTGGGTAGGGGAAGAATAGGGAATCATGGAATCACAGAGAGGGTTGGGGATATTATTGTGATGGGTGAGGTCACATATTGAGATACTTCCCAACCAGTCATCCTAAAAAACACACACAGATAGCTGATAGACTACCATGGAAGAGATAACGTCATGATCAGTGATCTCCCAGTAGAAGGTGGCATGGTCCGCAAGGATGAGGAGCTAGAAAAGAAAAAGGTGGTGTGAGAAGTGGATGATGTTATAAGATCTTACCACCACCACCACCACTTTTCATAACACATCTAGATTAGGGATCTAGCATCTAGGGCTACAGACAACTATAGGATTTTGAGGATTATGAACCTGAAACACAAGAGATTATTAGAGGTGTTATCTGTTTTTTAGCCATGCATAAATATTATTAGAAATATTTTTCAGTCCTTACTTTAAATCTATACTCTGGGTGTGAGAGTTGGATATCCCTATCGATAAGCTATCCCAGAAGCTTTTCCTTGAGATTCCTATAAGGAATGTTTATTATATATATTGTATGTTCTGGTAGTGGGAGCTATCACTTGGTGGAGAGAGGTTCACATGAGAATAATTTGTCATCATGGTTGAACCCTATTCAGTCATCTTGGGTGTGCATTGGCTTTCTATTGTTTTAACCCAAATTTATTGTCACTGAAGAAGAGTCAGATTCCTACACACTTATGGGATTAGAGTCACCTTTATATGAGAGAGATATCTCATGGCATAATGAGTGGGTTTTTTAAGAAAGAACCTACATCCAATCACCCATCATTTGGTGTGTATATCCCTTGGTGCAGTAGGATCTTCAGGCATCTGAATTCCTTTATTTGTGAAGGATAATATGGGCATAATACCATAGGATATTTCAGAAATACCTTTGAGGTAGGAGATGGAGTTTGACATTGACTTAATTCATGAGACTTCCCCAATATCTTTTTCAATATATCAGATGTCCCCTACTGAGCTAAGAGAGTTAAATTTGTAGTTGGAGGACATTTGATAAAATAGTTTAATTATAACTAGTGTGTCCCCTTGTGAAACTTTGGTGTTGTTCATGAAAATGGATGATGGGAGCTTTTGGATTTTCATGGATTATCATATTCTAAGACAATCCATGATAATGAATAGTTTCCCCTTGCTGAGGATTCATGCCATATTTTTCCAATTATAATGTGATATATGGTTATTGAGGATCAATTTCAAGTCCCAATAGCACTAGTTGATGGTTTGTGAGGCTGATATTCTAAATATGTCATTCCGATGTCGCTACAGACACTACGAGTTCCCAGTGATTCCCTTTAGTGTAATTAATTCCCCTAATTGTTTATGGTTTTGATGAACTTGGCCTTCTATCCATACAAAGACCAATTTTTGTCCATCTTCATTGATGAAATACTCACGTAATCTACATTAGAGGATGAGAATAAAGGGAACATGGGGATATTTCTAGATTTTCTTCAAGAGAACCATCTTTATGGGATGCTCTCAAAGTGACATTTCTAGACATGTGATGTTCAAATTCTAGGGAATTTAATTTACAATAATTTTTTAGACATGGGCCCAGTGAAGATCAATAAAATGGTTTCTTGGGAACCACCTAGGTACATGAAATTGGTTTTGATATTTTCAAGATTTGTGGGATAATACATAAGGTTTGTGATAGACTTGACTAGGATAGTAACCCCATGATCACCCTGACATGGAAAGGGTAGTCTTTTACCTAGACCGAGAAGTGTCAAAGGGTATTCGAGGTGTTGAGTCCAATTCATAAGAGTTATCCTTTGTTGAGACTTCCAGAGGAAGGTGTTGAGTTTGGAGTTTATTTTGGCGCCTCAAGAGCTGGTCTGAGTTGCGTGTGGATGCAGTGGAAGGTAGTTATCACATACGGGTCATTGAAATTGAGACCCCATGACCATAACTATGTGACTCATGACCTAGATTTGTAATTGATAGTTTTCTCCCTATTTATTTTGAGGCACTAACATATGAGAGATCACATTTTTTTAATCCGACCATCAGAGTGTCAGGTAAGTCTTCACATAGAGATACCTGAACCTATTACAATGGAGATAGTTAGACATCCTATATGAATATGAATTTAAGATAGTCCATACTCCTAGGAAGGTAAAACCATTATAATATTTCTTCAGTGGTATGTCCTAGGCTCTCTTGGTGTATAAGACTTAAGAGTATTTGGAATACCTTTATCTAACCCTTGTAGTGAAGGATGGTAATTTTTTTATAGTTAATGGAGTTAAATGTACTTCTTATTGAGTATGTGAGAGATTCCCAACTAGAATACATCAACTATGTGGTATTACATGAGTATATATCTATTGGGGTTTTACTTAATTGATATTCTGAAGTTGGTAATCACATTATCATTTTCTAGGAACATGAAGTGGTTTTAGTCAAAATACTGGAGGACGTGATGTGAGAGTTCCTCACTTCTCCCCTAGATGTACGTACTAGTGTGGTGATGATGGGAATACACCTTCATTAAAATTTTCAGTGGTGAAAAATGAGATACATCATAGCTAATTTCACCTATCGGTGCCTCACCTATCAGTAGGTGAAAGATTATCACCATGTTCCAAAATATTTGTTGTAACCCCTTATACCAGGGGTGGAATTGGGATGACATATCCATGGACTTTGTTTTAGGGCCTCAATGCATAGAAGATTCCTTGATTCCATTTGTGTGATAGATGGTCAACTCAAGAGATCAGAACACATCCTTTCTATCAGGGAGAAATTTTTAGTAGAGATTATGGGGCAGTTGTATGTAAGGAAGATCACTCCCATTCATGGGGTTCCATTGACGATTGTATCTGATTGTGACACGTGGTTTAAATCATGACTTTGGAGAGGCCTACAAGAGGCATTCATGACCCAAAAAAGGATCAGTATATCCTTTCACCCTATACAAATGCGTAGTCGAAGAACACTATCTTGGTGTTGGTGTATATTCTGAGGGATTGTGTGTTAGAATCTTTCCAAAGTGGAGAGAATAAGATCCCCTTAGTATAGTTTTCATACAACAATAGATAACACCATATTCTCAGTATGATACATTTTGAGGTCCTATATGGGAGACCGAATAGGTTTCCCTTATACTATATAATGATTGGAGAGACATATCTTGTGGGTATGTAGTTTGTGAAGGTGATGATGAATAGGGTACAGGTCATGAGTGAGTGGATGAGGATAACCTAGTGTAGGAAAAAATCATACATGGATCTCCTTCGTAGGCCCTTGGATTTCAAATTGGAAGGACACTTTTTTTGAGAGTCTTCCCATGACATGGATTGTTGAGGTTTAGTGTGGGAGGGAAATTTATCCCTACGGTTCATCAGTCCATTCAAGATAATGTATAGGGTTGGAAAGGTTTATTATGGCCTCACCCTACCTAAAAAATAGAGTGGGTGCATGATTCCTTCCATGTATCACATTTTATGAGATAGATTTATGACACTATGGAGGTTATCGACTGGGGAGAGATGTACATTGAGGATGGATCCACCTATGTGGGAACACAATGCAAATCGATGATCAATAAGAGAAGAACATTCATAGATGGACCATCCCCTTGTTCCACGTGTTTTGAAATCATAATAACATGCATGAGAGGTCAAGAAATTGGTAGATCTAGACAAATTCTTAGCATCCCATGTTTTTTATTTAGTTTTTCTTTTTTGTGGTTTAAAGGATGAAGGAGGTAATAATGTTCAAACTGATTTTTTTCTTATAATACTTAGATATAATTGTATATATTTATTTCCAAATATAGGAACTGATAAGGTGAGTGATTCTAAGGTCGGGTGTTGACCCTTGAAATGAACCTTTATACTGATTTAAATTGACTATTCATGTTTTTTTAAACTCTTTTCCCCATTCTTGACCATTGGTCAATAAATATTGGCCAATGATGGTTAAACATTTGGTTTGGTTCTTGTCTCCCCCGTTTTCCTCGTTTTCTTCACCAGTAGGATAGTACGACCCTGGGTCGATGTTTTTTGGCGGTACGAAGCCCCATCAGATCCCAAAAATCACAAAAAATAGACTAATGAGGTATAGATCAGGGAAATAAGAATATATCTATGATGTTTGAGGGCTTTGTAAAATCATTTTCATAACCGGATATTGAATCATCATCCGTGAAATATGTTGAAGCATGTGCAGAATGAGGTGACACATGAGAGGCTTCATGAATTAGGGTTCTGACCACTGGAGGGATATAATCCACTAGAAGATTCTAGAACCATTAATATCAAGTGAAGATAGGGATAAAATGAAAGTTGTGGGGCTATATTTTAATTTTTGATTGAGAATCAAGATTTCTTTATAAATCTTAATTACACATCTTGTAATGTGATGAGCACATGTTGTGTAGCCCCTTGTATGTGTGGGATAGGGTCTCATGAATTCATAAGGATCAAATTATGTGTATACCTACAACATTCTGGGTACCTCATCCCTCTAGGGAAGAGCTGTGTGGAATAGAACATGGTCATTAACCCTTGTGAGAGTACATGTATTGGCCCAAGGTTGTGTACCAAAGTACCCAGACTTGGGGTAATGTACACAGATGTGGTTTTGTTACTTGTAAATAATAAATCACACTATAAGGACCCCATATGGAATGGAGAATCCATTTATATGAACTACACATCTTGTAAATCTACAAGATTTTTTATTAGTGTACCTCTAGGGATACTACATGACAAAGGAGAGGGACCACATGACTTGTGGGTATCCTCTAACACTATATACCCCTTGCCACTTTTTGAGGAAAATTAAACCTTCTGTATCTCCTCCATTTGAACTCAGATTTTATTCTGTGAGAAGAATATAGTGTGTGTTTTACCATATATAATGTGATGGTTATCTTAGCTGTGGATTTTCGGTTAAAATGTGGAATGTTCCTAGCATGATGCCTGGTTAGGCGATGCTTGATGACTATAGTGATAGGGTGGGATCACCAGAGGCTTACTTAAGAGAGTAACCCCCCATACACTTGGGAATGGGTCATCTACATCTACTTATCATCTAGAACCACCAATCATATAGGGAGAAGGTCCTTGATGACTTGATTAGAACTCCCTATCACACCATGGTGTGTTTCCTCAACCAATAGAGTAGAACCTCAAATTATATTGGGTGTGGGTACTCTACAGATTCATACCAAATAGAACCCATATCAAATAGGGGGTGGGTCCTTAATTACAATATTTGAACCCACCTATTAGAACATGGCGCTTTCCCTCAACCAATAGAGTGAAACCATGCATCAGATTATGCCCAGGTCCTCTATATATACATACCATGTTGAACCCTCTATCAGACACTACAACAAAAACCGGGTTTAGCGGCGGTTTTGTGGCGGCGGTTCACAAAACCGCCGCTAAACGTTTTTGCCGAAAGGTTTCGCGGCGGTTTTTAATAAACCGCCGCGAAACCCGAAATTTTTTAAAACAGTCGCGACCCTTCCCTACCCCCACCCCGATCTTTCCCCCAAACCCCCGCGCCCTCCCTTCTTCCCCTAACCCCCCCGGCGACCCGCAACCCTCGACCCCCAACCGTCCGGCGACCCGCGACCTCCGGCGACCCCGCGACCTCCGGCGACTCCGCAACCTCCGTCTCCGGCGACCCCGTGACCTCCATCTCCGGCAACCCGTCTTTTCCAGGTATGTATCCATTTAACTAGGTTTGAAATATAGAAAATTTTGATAGAGATTATGGTTATGGTAGGTCTTGTGTTATATTTGAATATTTGGATTAATTTTTAGTATTATTTTGTTTCTTTGATATTCAGTTTGTGGATGTGCTGTGAAAATCATTTAATGTGCATCAAAAAATAGATTTCCCTAGAAAACATTCCTTTGGTTATAAATCAATCCCATATAAATTGTTTGTAAAATGTGCTTGGTTTGATGAAATATTTTAAAACCATTGATTTTATTAGGAATTTAGATAATAATTGATGTGATTGTTGTGTGAAATGTGTGTTTTTTAAATGAGTGTTTTATGGAAAATCATTCTAATTTGATAGGAATACTTTGGGATTTGTTTGCTAATTTTCTGTTTTTTGGAAAATTATTGGGATTTTTTTCTTATTTTAAATCATTTGAATTGGTTTTCTATAATAATTTTTTCTTTTAAAAACCAATTCAGTTTTAAAAGAATTTGGAACCCCATGGGGGGTTTGAAAAACAGACTATTTTCATTTAATGAAATTGATATAGTAAATGTTTTTTACATTAATTAAATATTGAGATTTGAGTATCTTAGGTGGTATCAAGAAATGGTTGATAATGTTTTAGGATTTATGTATGCAATTTGGTTCTTTTACAAGAACATGTGTTATTTGAAAAATTTATTTTTGGAAAATGCATTTTTTGAGAATGGTTTTTTTATTTTATTGTGAATTTTGTTGTTTTAAAAGAATTTATAGGAGAATGTGATGTTCCATTTAGGATGTTTTGGGATATCTTGGTGTGATTTTGGGGAAACAAATACTTAAGAGTCTATGCTTTAGTTTATTTGATGTGATCCCCCCCTCCAAAAAAGATCTATTATGAAATTAGAGTGTTCATATTATGGGTTCTTCCAACTTTTTTTGACCATTTCTATGATCCAATTGGAGTGGTTGGTGTGGTTTTATTTTTGGGGTGATGTGATTTAGTTTACTTAAGGAATCACATCATTAGTGGCTCTATTAGGGATTTTCTAGTCTAGTAGTTTAGAAACTTGAACCTTGGAATAACTGTTAGATCGATGAGGATATGTTTTTCTTGGAGTCTACTGGGTGATAACATGGAATGATAAGCAGTAATGAAATTTTATAGAAAACATGGGTAAACATTTCCCTTTTTCCTAGTTCTAAACAAAAGTAGGTACATAATGTATATCAATTATAACTCAGAAATCAAATCAGTACAAAATAAAATAAGCAGTAGAGGCATAAATACCAAGGACCACTATAGTTTAGACTAGAATAATAATTATACCATAATAAATCATGTGCACAATACAATTCCTATAACACATGCCTAGGAAGAAGAGGAATACCCCATGAGTAAACCCCCCCCCCCCCCGAAAATGCTATGTTGTCCCCTAGAACAATGGGACTAGGAAAACAAGGAAATACCCATGAGAAAACCTCCTAATAATCACAAAACATGGATGATGGACACAAGATAAACCTTCCACCTAAGTACCCAAGGTAACCTAAGTGATCATTTTCACAAATCAATTTCAATATTTTAAAAGTACCCATTTCATTTTCATTTATCAAAAATCATGGAAAAAAATTTCTCTCAAAAACCCCTTCTTAAACAAATGAAAATAGTCATTCCAATTTGATAAATCAACTTATAAATTAAGAGAAATTAGGCTAATTATCATAGGCTAGAGATGGAACCACCTACCTCAAAGCTGAAGTCACACATTCCCGTAATGGGATCCACCAACAATGAAAACCCAATGATGAAAACGAAGGCCCTAGAATATAATAAAAACATTAATATTGATATAAATTAGAAAATAAGGGGTTGGTGGAAAGGGAAAACAACAAATACCTCAAGAACAGACATCCACCACACCACAACTAACCAAGGAATGGCCTCCATAATGAGATCTCCCAAAGGATCTAGAATAATACAAAAAGATTCAAAAACTTAGGCCACCAGATCTGATAATATTACCCTAGGGTGCCACCATTATCAAGAGAAACGAAGAATCAGAAATATTTCTTACCCAGAGAGATGCGCCACGAATATAATAAAAGATCCAATGTTGAATGGATTAATCTAGATGGAGCATAGTCTCCCAAAATAACCCGAGAAGATCTCTAGGTATGGATCCAAGGTCCTAGAGAAAAGAACTGAAACCAAAATAGCCACTCACCTATTTTAAAAACTAAACGAGGGCTATTTGATGATGTGTAATACTATTACCTGCTGTGAAATCCATGGTGTTCTAGTATGTTGAAAAATCCTTCACCTCGAATTAAAAATCCATTATTTTAAAATTTACGATGTGAAACCACTCTTCCCGAGGTGTAAACTTTCACAGCATGAATACCCTTTCATGACTTGTATCTAGTAATAGTTCCACGGTGTGTAACCTAGTTATAGAGTGTGAAAGACTTTTGAATCATGAAGAAAAAGCTGGTTAAAGATGAAAGTACAACAAATATCTGACTTCACCATTTTAGGTATCTTACCAATTCCTTCCTAGTCCTTTACAGACAATGGAAAAAAGGAAAACCATGAAGAGGATAAAAAAATACCTGATAGATCAGTAATAGGATCTTACAAACTCCCCACTATAAATAATTTTTGTCCTCAATAAGTCATGTAAAAGATGTAATCCATGGAAAAATATGAGTTCACTGCTCCTTCATCAAATTAGTTATGTATTCCTTGAGATATACTTTGGTTCCATATATTGAACTCCATGAATGGACTCATAGGTTACTTGTTTTATGAATACCCCAATAGTGATACTTTGATTCTTTTATAAAATGCCCTATACTGGAAAATGAGGCATATTACATATCTACCAAGGAGTGATCCTGATTCTCTGGATGAGTGACCTTCTTTAGGGATAGATTTTTATACCATTCCACAAGAGACAATCAGACCCCTACATGATATACATGGGAAGATCTCAAAAGTTCAGGCTTTACACCATGCCGAAAGTGATACAAAGGCATCATCATATGGATCACCTTTGATGGACGCTTACAATGATGTGTATTTTTTGTTATCCTAGAAAGATAAATAGGATCCTTTTTATGGATCACATTATATGGGCTCATGATTAAATGAATATTATTCTAAATTTTACTTAAATGTGGCCATTTAGATTTCCCTAGAACAATAAAACAAACATTACCCATTGTGAAAATGGTTTCAGTGAATGTAGTTAACTTGATTTAAAATGCATTATGATCAGTTTCGATCACACATCAAAGGGGTGTTGTTTGAGGCAACATAAATGTGTGATCGATGGTGTTATGATAAGTGTGTATCCCGATATTCTTATTGCTCCTAAATGAGGTGTTGACGCTGTCTCCTATGGACCAGACTTGTTCAGTTGGTCTGAAATGGTAAATGTGGTCAATGAATCATCTTTATTATATTATGCATACTTTATGGCCAATGGTTCATCTTTATTATATTATGTTTCTGTAATCTTACACTATCGTATATTTTGTGTAGGCACATTGTGATATACATGGATAAAAGCTGGATCACATTACCGAGGAACACATCTCAATATGTTAAGGGTTTGAATGGGTTTTTAGATTTTGCAATTTCTAATCGATCCGTTGAAGGGAGAATAAGATGTCCATGTCCTAAATGTAAATTTAGAACATGGTTGAAGAGAGATGAAGTTTATGAACATTTAATACTGAAGCAATTCCCTGAGCAATATTTGTGTTGGATTTGGCATGGAGAATCAAACAATACAGAAAGATTGAGGACTGATGTTAATCCACAGAATGAGGTCCCAAGTTCTTCGAAAATGGAAAATGAAATGCAAAACCTCATAAATGATGCATTCGGCACTGCAAGACACCACTATGAGCATCAAAACATATCAGAACAACCAGAAGAGGGTGCTACAAATTGCAACGTGAAAAGTGATGTTTCTGAGACTGTAACACAAGCAGATCAAGATTGTAACATATCATTGGATCCTCTTGATTCTGTGGAGCCAAATGTAAGGGAAAACTTCAGTGAGGAAAATGCATTTCATGATTTAGTTGCCGATGGAAATCAAGAGTTGTATAGTGGGTGTTTGAAATATTCAAAGCTTTCATTTCTACTGAAGTTGTACCATATCAAATGTCTATGTGGAATTACAAATAAGGCAATGTCCATGTTATTGGAATTGATTCGTGATGCATTTTCTGAAGTAAAAATCCCAGAATCGTTTTATGATATGAAAAAAGTTGTTAACAAGCTTGGTCTGAATTATACAAAAATACATGCGTGTCCCAATGATTGTATGCTTTACTGGGGAGAGGATTCAAGTAGACAGAATTGTAAGAAATGTTCTTCTTCTAGATGGCAGTCAAAGGGTGATGTTGGAAGTATGACTGAACATAATTTCACGGAGAAGAAGAAAAGGAACACACCTGCAAAAGTTTTGCGTTACTTTCCTTTGAAGCCTCGATTGCAAAGATTATTCATGTCATCAAAAACCGCCGAACACATGAAGTGGCATACTGTAGATAATAACAATGATGGGTTAATGAGACATCCACGGGATTCCCAATCGTGGAAGACATTTGATTCATTACATCCGGATTTCTCAGCTGATCCTAGGAATGTTCGATTGGGATTGGCTGCCGATGGATTCAACCCATTTGGGACTTTGAGTACGAGTTATAGCATTTGGCCAGTTGTTTTGATCCCTTATAATCTGCCTCCGTGGATGTGTATGCAACAAACATCTTTTGTCATTTCGATGATTATTCCTGGAAAACAAATGCCTGGAAATGATATTGATGTATACCTGCAGCCTTTGATTGAAGAATTGCAGGAGTTATGGAGCAACGGTGTTGAGACATTTGATGTTTCTTCTAAAACAATGTTTAAAATGCATGCTGCTTTAATGTGGACCATTAGTGACTTCCCTGGGCTTGGGAATTTATCTGGTGGGAACACTTATACGGGTTTGTCTTGTCCCGTTTGTAACTTTGATTTCGAGCCCAAACGACTACCTCACAGTAGAAAATGGTGCTTCTTGTGCCATCGAAGATTTCTTGATGCATCTCATAGATTTCGGCTGAACAAATCAAAATTTAATGGTTGCATTGATCGTAGACCACCTCCAAAGTTGTTAACCGGTTCTGAAATATTGACACAGCTTGAAAATGTTAAAACAGAATTTGGGAAGGTTCATCATTTGAATGATAGCGGAAAACGAGTGCGAAGTGCATCGTCAAGTGAAATCAGAACGCAACAATGGAAGAAAAAAAGTATATTCTTCAAACTTTCGTATTGGGAATTTAATTCTTTGCGCCACAATCTTGATGTGATGCATATTAAGAAGAATGTATGTGATAATTTGATTTTCACATTACTTAATGAGCATGGAAAGTCGAAGGATCATCTCAATGCTCGCAAAGACTTACAAGTAATGAACATAAAACGTGATCTCTGGCCAGATGAGAATGAAAAGTATGCTCCGGCCATTTTTTCATTGAAAAATAGGGATAAAGATACGTTCCTTCAAATTTTAAAGAATGTGAAGGTATCTGATGGGTATTCGAGTAACATCTCGAGGTGTGTTGACTTGAAGAATCGTAAGTTATATGGATTGAAAAGTCACGATTCACATGTTTTGTTACAACAGTTACTACCATTGGCATTGCGTACATTATTACCTGAAAAAGTTACTGCTGTTGTACTCCATTTCTGCACATTTTTCAGACAGTTATGTGAGAAAGCTCTACATCCATTTCAGCTGGACAACCTACAGGAGAGGTTTGTATTGACCCTTTGTGCAATGGAGATGATCTTCCCTCCATCGTTTTTTACTGTCATGATGCATTTAACTGTGCATTTGGTTGACGAAGCTAAATTAGGAGGCCCCGTTCATTATCGATGGATGTATCCAATTGAGAGGTATTTTATTTATATGTTTCCAGTTAAGTAAACATTTTTTGGCATTTAAATAAATGCATAATATTATTATTATTTTTTCACAGATATCTTGGGCATTTGAAAGCATACGTGAGAAATAAAGCTCAACCAGAAGGCTCTATTGCTGAAGGCTATTTGGCCGAGGAGTGTCTCACCTTTTGTTCCAGATATTTGGATGATATTGAGACAAGATTTACTCGAGTTGGACGTGTTGACGACACATCAACTCAATCTCAAATGCATCAGAAATCAAAAATATTTCCTGCTATTGGCCGATCAGTTGGGAGGACCTCATACGCGACACTAACAGAATTGGAATTATTACAGGCACATAGATATGTGCTGCTGAATAGTGAAATTGCAGATCCATTTATTGAAGAGTTGAGGATACAAACAAAGAGACGAATGAGAAGCCGAACACGAAATGAAAAAGATATAACGAAAGCTGTGAATAAAGAGCTGGTAGAATGGTTTGCACGACGTGTAAGTTTATAAATATTGCAATAAATACGAATATTACTTTGACACATACAATTTCCAAATCTATTAAATTATATATTTTTTTTCAGATCATGAATACTGATACTCGAGCTGACTTTTCAGAAGATTTGAAGTTTCTTGCTAGAGGTCCTATAAAACAAGTTAGAAAGTTCAACGCTTATAATGTGAATGGTTTTAGATTTCGTACAGTCGATCGAGAAGTGGGTTTGAAAACACAGAATAGTGGTATTTTTACATTTGCTGAAGTGGAATACTATGGAAAGCTACATGATATTATTGAATTAAACTACCACGGGCATTTTTCTGTTGTTTTATTCAAATGCAAATGGGTCGATTTTATCAGAGGTGTTAAAAGAGATTCATTGCAATTTACTTCTGTAAACTTCTCTCGCTTGATGGATGTTGGTGATCGTGAACTGCATGATCCATATATCTTAGCATCGCAGGCAAAAATGGTATATTATGTGAATGATGTTGTGGATGAAGGGTGGAGTGTAGTTACTCACGTAATACAAAGAGATTTGTATGATATGGGTGATGAAGTGGAAGATTTGACCTCTGCAATTGAATTTCATCAACAACAGGAAGCAGAATTATTTGTCCATCATGATATTGAAAATATTGGTCTAGCAAGGATGAATGAAGTGGATGAAGCAATGGAGCAGGAAACCGACATGATTGAAGGGGAAAATGATTGTATGTACAATTAATTATTCATTCAGCAACTACTTGTTTCATTTCTGTAGTCATTCATTATCATTGTTATATATATATTGTTTGTTAATACTGGGCATCTATTATCATTTTTAATTTTTTTTCTGCATGAATTTTTTGAAATATATATTCTGAACTTAATTTTATTTGATTAAATGACAGGAATGCCAAGGAAGAAGCGGTACACTATTCCTTCTTCTTCTGCGACAGATGACGATCCGTCTGTCCCCACAGTATCATCTCCCCCTGCACCATCTCTGACACCATCAGTGGATGCCTCATTAGGGGATGAGTCATCGCCTCCCCCTACAGGAGCTTCAGCAGCGGGGCAGCGACACGCCCACTCCAGTTCATCACGGACATTCTGGAGGGTCGCAGTCATAGGTACAAATTTTAATTAAATAAATTTATTGCATTTTGTTTATAGTAATTGTTTGCTCATTGCAGATGAAGACAATGAAACCGTGGAAAGAGACATAAAAAGTTCTGATGTTTGGAACATGCATGGAAAGAAGATAGTGGTGCCATTTGATTCTTATGGGGTCCCGACGGATGACGCCGCAGGTTTACTTGGTCAGATTATAGGTCAGCTGGCAGCGGAGCCCGTTTCCCTGCCTATTTCGTATGATGATTGGAGGCATATGCCTCCAAACTGGAAAAATGAAGTTTATGATTCTCAGATAAAGGTAATTTTATTACTTTATGGTTTAATTGAATGTCATTTTACTAATATATTCAAAATGAATTTCTGTATACAGATGTTCTTCCACTTTACCGTTGCTGATGTGATAGCACGGAAGTGGACATTGAAAAATCTTGGAAAAAAATGGAAAGATTTCAAATGGAGGTTGTGGTGTGATGTCAACGATTCTTCGTTGACCGTGCAGCAGATGTATGAGAAGATACCCAGTGGGGTACTGAAAGAACAGTGGAAGGTTTTTGTCGATAGACATCGTGATGAGAAGCGGATGGTATTGAAATATATATTATTATATTATCCTCATTTTACATTTATAAATGTACATGAAGAGGAGATAGACATTGAATAAAATACTATTAAATTGAATTTTATTTATTTCAGGATCTCTCAAGAAAGAATGCTTCAAACCGGGCGAAGCAGGTAATCCCGCACACTGCGGGTTCAAAAAGCTTTTCAAGATGCCGAATGTCATTGGTAATCTTTTAATTAGTTTAAATATTTATAAGATAATATTATCTATTTAACATATTTGATTGATGATTTATCTTTGTTTAATGCAGTCACAGAGTTTAGGGCATGAAGCATCCCGAACAGAACTGTGGCTGGATGTTCATAAAAAAACAGATGGAAGTTTTGTTAATGAACCTGCCAGAGAAGTTGGGGTATGAAGTCAATTATTTATTATAATAACTTAATATCAGTTTTTACTGTGTTAATATATATTGATATTTGATTTATAGGTAAAAATTAAAGAAAAATGGGATGCCAATCCTGGGCAATCCTACTCGGTCTCCCAGGATGACCCGGTTGGTCAAGTCCTTGGGAAGGAGCATCCTGGTAGAGTGCGCGGGATGGGTTTGGGACCCGTACCATCTGAGGTCTTTCGCATGCCATCAGGGATTTCGGCCTCATCCACTCCTGGTTATAGTCATTTCATACCTGAAGATGCTCAGAGGGAGATGTCTGCTCTACGAAACACAGTTCACCAGCAGGGGAATCAGATATCTGATTTGCAGAAAGAGTTGCTTGAAATACGTCAGCATATGAGCAGATATGCCCCCGGTGGTAGTGCATCGGGTAGTGGTGAGCAGGTAAATCACAAAAAAATCAAAATCATTTAGTTTGCAAACTTTTATTGGTTTTAATTTTTATTATAAATATGCAACAATATTTAATTTTCAATATAATGTTCTTACAGGTGGCAGCAGGTGGTAGAGATGAAGGTGGAGAGGGTGACGATGCAGCATCAGATGATGAGTAGTAGTATTGTTGATGTGTTGAACAAGTATGATAACAGTTGGTTTGTAGTAAAAGCATTTCATTTGCTGAAAATTATTTCTTTTTAGCACTCTAGTGTTGTTCTCTATGTATTAAGATGGTATTCTGAGACTATGTTTGGAGTAATTAATGTTTAATTATCATAAAATCAAGAATTATTACCCATTTTAATTGTAGATGATATATTACACCATTTAAAGGAATCTGATAGGTTTTTTATGATTGATATATGGTCTAAAAATCACCCGAGGTGGTTGAATGATGAGGTTATCTTGAATACATCCTTCCCTCATAGGTTTGAATACATCTGGTTTGTGGTTATATCATTCAGTGTTATAATAGAAGAAGATATATAAATGGGGCTCACAATATATATGATCTATGAATTCATATACTAGTTCTTAGATGTGTACATTCATGAAATCATTATATACCAATTGGAAGTGGGTGGAAGTCAAAATTGTGATGGTCACAATGTATCCCCAATATTAGGGAGGATATGTGATCATATATTGAATAATGATTTCATAACATTATATAGAAATCAAGGAGTCCAGTTAAATACATTATTAAGAATGATTGTACATGGATGAGGTTTTAGGACTCCCCATGATACCATAATTAATTGTTTAGAATGTAATTCCTATTTCATATCATCATTATTGGGAGGAATATGGAATCCCTCCATTACCTAAACTCTCTTTAAAATGACTTTCAATCCCCTAATCGATGGAAATCTGGAATTGAATTTCAATAAGTTGTGGGATTTTTTGGGAACATTAATTTTGACCTAGTTGCATTATGGGTGAATAAAACACCAATTTTTTTTTTTGTTTTCCGATAAAAATATACATCATTCATCTGTTTTTTTGTATATATTCTATGAGTTGTGTTGGATGTTGTATACTTTTACATTGTGATGTGTTTATGTTTTGTTTTGATTCTCAAGGATGATAATTGTTTAATAGATTTTTGTTTTGAGGGTCCAGAATTCAAAAGTCACTCCCTTTACATTTTTCCATGTCTTGTTTCTACTAAAAGGAATTTTAGAGGTGTTTTAGAGTCTTGGTGAGAGTTATGTGCATTCAAAGGGTCACCATTCCATGTTGTTGGTTGTGGTGATGGTTGTTTTGGCCATTGGTTCTTGTAGGTTGTCTATGGAGATGGTTGTGTGATGTTAGGATACACCACAAAGAGTGAAATGGTATGGTTGGTTATGTTGTTGGGAATGGTGAATGGATGTCCACCCTGTGTAACATGGGAAATAGAATATGCACGGTGAAGGGAATTATATTGTTCATTTCACTTTTGGGTACCACCTGTGTAGCACGGGGAGCTAGGTTTAACCATGTCGTGGTCTTGGGTGTGGTGAGGAGAAAACAACCAATCTTTTTATGTTATGTCATAGTGGATGTTCATGGAGGGAATCGAGGGATCCAGCACACCTTGGTCCATTCCATGTTCTAGGATATGGTGGTGGTCAATTTTTTTTAAAAACACATGAAAGGCAGGAAAGAGATATGGGTGACTTAGATCTCCTTTAACCAAGGGAGACCACAGCATATTGGGATGTCTCCACACTATGGAGAACCCATTTGGGATTTCCTCTATAAATAGAAGGCACATATGGACTTATTTTGATTTTCTTTCTTCTAATTTGATATTTGGATAACACCAAATCCCATTGATTACCTTTTACCATCTCTCTTAATGTTTTTATCCTCTTGGATTGTGGATAATTGAGTTCCATTTATTCAAGTTTCCTTCTTCTTTCCTTTCTACCTTTTATTATTCCCAATATTTTGGGTGTTTATTGTTGAGAACCCCTATATTTTTGGTTGAGTTATGAGTGTGTTTGGGTGATGGGATTCTGAGGATAGGTTTTGGTGGGTTTCTCTTATATCCTAGTGAAACTTGATCCTTTGTTTCTTCTGTTGCGATTATGGTTCTCCTTAAATCTCTAATTAAGGTAGGATATTTGAGTTCCCTCATTACTATTTTAAATATGTGATATTATAATACTACTATTTCATCTTGGGTGGAAGTTAAGATATTTCCTAATGAAAATAATTAATTGGATATATTAAAATTAATGGGAAGGGGTGATATCAAATGTGCTTTAGGTATTTCATGATATTGCTTTTCTATGAATGTGTGTTGGTTGTTGTTTATTATGAATTGTTTTTACTTCTATGAAATTATTATTGTTTCTAAAATTTAATTTGATAAATCACCTCACATTAAAATGATAATGTCTTTACTTATGGTAATTGAATTTCCTATCTGTAAACAAGGAATCATTGTCTTTTCCCTTTTCTTGTGAGGTTGATTTAATTTGATAGTTTGCATAATAGATGGAATTATGGTTATGGTTACTTTATGAGTTTGGATTATGGATAAGGTGATGATTTGTGATGCAAAAATTGTGGGTTGGATGTGTTTGAATTTTATAACATTGTGTCTTGTCTTGTTAGTTACTCAGTAGTTATGGAATTCTTGAAATGGTAAATCCTAGTAAATGAATGATGATGGATAAATTAGTGGGGCAGTGGTGTAGCAGATGCAACGTATTTTTTTTTCCAGTTCAACGTTTAGCGGCGGTTTTAACCGCCGCTAAATAACCGGGAATCCGTTAGCGGCGGTTTTAACCGCCGCTAAATGATGAACTGGGCAGAATTTAGCGGCGGTTTTAACCGCCGCTAAATATATTATGTTGATATTTAGCGGCGGTTTTCACCGCCGCAGAATAGGCGCATCAAACGACTGAATTTAGCGGCGGTTAAAACCGCCGCTAAATTAGATACCCATATAACCGCCGCTAAATGAAGAAAAACCGCCGCTAAATGACGGACATACGACACATTTCTAAAACCGCCGCGGAATCGAAAAAACCGCCGCTAATAGATTGCCGACGCCAAACTTAGCGGCCGTTTTTGTAAACCGCCGCCACACAATATAGCGGCGGTTTAAACCGCCGCTAAACCGGGAAAAAACCGCCGCTAGGATCGGCATTTGTTGTAGTGAGATACGCAGTAATTCCTCAATTACTAGAGTAGAACCCCATGTCACACCATGGTTTGGGTCCTCGAACCATAGTGTGGATCCCCATCAGCCTGGTTTTAGGACCACTACATACTGAGTGGAACACCCCAATCTGTTTGGGTATGGGTACTCATAAAACATGTGTGAACACCCCACCAGCATTGGTTAGGGGTTCTCTACAAATACTTAAAAATTTGAACCCCCTGATGAACTAGGTATTGGGTCCTCTACATATAGTTTTTGCCCCTATCTATGTGGCATAGTGTAGACACACGAGCCTTCATGTGGTTACTTCTAGAAAGATGCATGAGATTTTTGACATCATTAATGGACTTTTGGATCTATTGGTGACTTTTCTTCTTGAGATAATCTATGAGATAAAAGTCCCCTTAATCAGTTATTAGGGATCCTTTTGAATAAGCATATATATATATATATATACTTTTGTATTAATACCTTTCGAGTTGGTTACTCAATTTCCATGTGATTTGAAGCGGTGTAGGGTATTCCACATACTTTTCATTTTATGATCCTGTGATTGGATGAGTCTATTATTCTACCATGGGTGGGGAGGACATGATGTGAAGTTCATATATAAGCCATGTTGACCCCCCTATACTTGGATGAGGTTACTCTTTATCTTGATTGGGTTGAGATGAATCCCATTTAATCTTTTGTGTCTCTTAATTCTCCCCCTTCAACATTCATGGTGTTCTACTAGGTATGTATAGACTCATCCCTTTATGTGATTTTACCACACATGTCATTTATTATGGATACAAGAGACATGTCGATGATGACTACATATAATCATAGATAAAGATGGTACTTTGGAACTCGTATGGTGGTCTCATCATGGTGATTTGGAGATGGGATCTATCAGTAGTTTAATTTCCAATTTTGTAATGTTGTGTTATATTTCTGGTCGAGTGTGTATTTTTCCCATTCACTATTCAATTTACAGTAACACACTATTGTACTATCCAAAGGATTTTCTTGCATAGTTGTTCCTTCATAATTTTTATTATTTTAAAATTACGCATCCACACTTATACATCAACATGGTTGTGTGTATGAATAAAGGTACATTAGGAAAATTCCTCCCATTTAGGATATTTATTTCAACACTGGTCTCCAACCCCTAGCCTATGGAGTAAGTCATGGTTCATAGTTGATGCTCAAGAACCGACCTGGTTCAGGTTGTGATAATGGAATTAAAATATAAAACTTTTACATATCCTTAAAAAAGTTATATTTTCTAAAAACATCATGTTATAAATTCTTTCATCCAAATTTTATTAATTTTAATATTTATTAAATGATTTGTCTTATTTTTTTATTCATTGAATAAATATGGTGTCGATGTTGTGTAGTAATTTTATGTAATTATTGTATATATAAATTATAAATAAATTATCATGATAAAAAAATTATTTATTATTTCAAATAATTATTTATAACTGATAATATTCTATTTTTATCCTTATGTAAAAAAAATTAGAGATATTATAGTCATTAAAAAGTCATTTTTAAATTTTCATTATATAAATTAATATAAATAACATTTTCAAGCTAAAATAGTTCAAAAATTGTATATATTCTAATATGGGATATATAGCATCTAATTTATTACATAAAATGAAATTAATTCATGTTTATGGTTTATTTTGAGACTTTATCAGATTGTTTTAACCCTGCATTACCCATTTTACCCTTGCTATGGTGACAAATATTTACAACTGTTACTATTTATGATGACCAAAATGAAAAATTACCTATTTAAGAAATTTGAACCACCTAATTCCAAATATGGAATCCATTTTTCAAGATTCAATCTATTAAAGTTTCCTAAATCAAATTTAATATAAATTCACAAATCCTAAGGAAAAACCATTTTAAAAAATGCATTTTTAGGCATAAAAATTAACTTATCTCAAAATTAGGAAAATTTCAAATTTAAATGGTTAATTTTTTTTACAAATCAAATGAATCGTTTTTCAATTTATGAATAAAACCATTATATAATGGAACCATTCATTTAATTTAAATTATTAAATTAAATTATAGTATTTTAAAAATATGTATTTTTTAGTATTCAATAAAAAATTAATCGTTTGAAAAAACACCAAATGGAACAATAAGTTATTTTTTATATTATAACATAAAAAATTATTTCCTTTTAATCAAATACAATTTGTTAAACTGGTCAAAATTAACTATATTAATCTCATAAAAAATTGAATAAGTCTTATTTCTGAATAATTTTTTATTCAAACATAAAATAAAATTACTAAAAAAATGTGTACTTATATATTACACAATAAATAATACATTTGAATTAGGTAAAATATTTCTATTTATATTTTTTGATGTGGTTAATCCTATTCATACCTATCAATTTAATGGATATATTATAATATATTGTGGTTTATTTTAAGTTTGGTGTTGTGTGTCAAGAAAGTTGTTGTAAACCTAAATTTATTTAAATAGAAAATATTATAAAATACTAGGGTGATACATTATATCCCATTAAATAAAATAAACCCTCTAAATTTATATCCTGGATGAATATTATTAGAAACTTTAAAATATATTTGTTTAAAATCAACATCATACAAAAGGATAAAAAACATCCTCTAAAAAGGGAATGTGGGAAATGAAATTGTTTACAAAAATAACACATAATTGGGTTACCATATAATGATAACATTTGTGAGAAGTTAAAATATTGACATATAAGAGAAAACTAACATCCAAGGGAAAATTGAGAGTGATAGGGAACATGTTCTAGAGAAATTTAATGATCAAAAAATCATAAATCTATTATGGGTGAAAAGATAGTCAATTCATCATATATGAATGTAAAAGGAAAACATTTTTATTTTAATATACTTTTCCTAAAGTTGAGAGATTATTTTACCGTTAATATAAAGTACATGAGAAAATATTCTTATATAATTTATTTGAATTTTATAATAACAATTCCATCCTTTGGTTGCACTTTGTTCAATTGCACTTCTTTATCATTTATTACTTCATGAAATGGATATTAAAGTTGATTTTTTCATAAATGAATTACTAAAATTAAATTTTAACAAATCATAAGATGAATAATTCATTTATTCAACCTCAAAATATTTTCCAAAACCAGTATGTTTAACATAAATTATCTAATAATGATAAATAAAAAACATTAATCTCGAAAAACTCAACAATAACACCCAAAGTTCATGTAAACACATTATATAAATAGTTGTCCTTAGGACTCCCCAAAAATATGTATAAACAAATTCAAAACCAAAAAATCTTAAATATTTGATCTCATATGTTTTCTTAAGATGAAAGTTAACATTTTACCCTGGAAAACATTATGTAGCTCATAATTTCATATACCAAATATTTAAATACCTTGATTCGATTAAAACATTAAAATAACATAAATCACCATAAGACCTCAATGAAAACATATATGCATCGAATAATTAATAGTATACTTATTCCTATAATTAAATAACTGACTATTGAATATATTAAAAAAATTCAAAAATACAATAATCTTGATCAAAGATGGGATAAAACACTTTATCATCAAATCATAAACCTATTTCAAGAACATATGAAGGGTCATATTTACTTTAATCATGTATTCCAAAAAAATATAACCTTATAAAAAAACCACTCTTTTTGGTTATTAGTACCATTTGAAATATGTTTTCAAATACATAAAAAAATACGGTGGAATAATATATAGATCTTTTATGACACTTACAACTATAGAACCATTTGTATAACACTTCTACAACATTACTCTTGAATCCCATTACATTAAAAATTCAATCCTTTCACTCCAGATATTGGAATATAATAGGTCTGTCCTTATTCTAGGAGATAGCACTTAGATTAGGTTATTGAATCAGATAATTCCTTAGTTCCCTGTACATAAGACATTGAATTCCATTGAAAATAATTACTCTATGACCTTGATTTTCACATAGAAAACAACTTCCAATTCTATTATGGCATTCTCTTGGGAACTTCATCCCAAATTATTGACATGAATAAAATTTAACATTCATTCCGCAATGGTCATTACCATATAAAAATTCATAAAATATAAAATTTATCTTACTTAGATCACAAGTAATCTCCCCAAAGTTTAATTTTTTAATAATAGAGAATGATATATGATTTAGAATAAGAAAAAAGTATCTACCTAATTGTTTGTGTAACATTTAGTTGATCATGAAGATATTCATTCTATTTTATGTCACATTAACCATTAACATGAATCCTCTTGGTTTCATCGATTTTTTATAACCATAAACCATAATGTGAGTGAAAATATTCATAGCAAGACATCCTGAAAAATCATTTATATAATTTCTAAATCATGATCCTTCTTTCCAATATATGAAAGAAAATCTGTTACCTATGACATCTTTTGTTATCATCTATTCAAATTCGTCATATTGTTTCATAAAAATATATTAATTTACCCAATACTATCCACTTGGAGTGAAATACCAAGTGTACAACAATGGAACATTCATGGTGTTCGATAATGAAGTCCGAGATATACATGACTGACTCTTTTCAGAGTTAATATCCTATGATTTAAAAATTCCAAAATCATGTCCACTTGTACTATAAAAACATGGATATATTTTCAGAAAACCACATAATCCCTATCTTATGAAAGCATTAGGATGTTATTCTATTATAAGGAATATTCCCATGGTTTTTACTAAATCTCTATAATATTATTCTCTAACGATTGAGTCAACCCAGATATAATGATAACTATAACATCCCATGAATTTCATACATATATATTACATTATTTCAGATAAATATTAAATATATAACATTGTGATACACTTCAGAACGTTAATGTTTTAGAGTCTTTGGAAACATGGATACATAAACAACTAGTTCATAAATAATATAAATCTTCTCCCACCTAGTTCTTCACCACTAGTTACCTTCTTACAAACTTCATTATTAAAACCAATATTTATAACCTAGGAAAATGAAACATAAGTAAGGGAGATATTAGAAGCTGAATAAGTGTAAAAAAGGGATATATCAATGAAAATTAAAACATAATATGATCATAGTGTTTTTGGGAACATGATCATAACCCTTTAAAATCATACTCATCAAGTCTAAGATCATAAAAATGAGTAATGGAATAAATCTTGGAAGTTCATATGACATAAAATATAAAATAATAAAATAAAATGCACCATGTGAATAGAGAATTGACATAATCTAATGTCATAAGGTTTTTTCATAAGTGTGGAAAAATAATATTCATAAAAATATGTTGTGAATTAAAATAAATAAGAAACTAATAATATGATAGGTTTAGGCTAACCACCCATGTTTATATTAAGGGAATGAGATAAACTCTCGTGTAACCTCTTTTGTACATTAGAAAACCTTATGTGTGCTATAGTGACCCTGGATTAACATACAAGATATTATATCATTTTTTCATATTAATTACATTTTATTAAAACACACTAGAGTAATATGATAGTTTATTTTCTTCAAAAACATTGAAAATAGACATCCAATTTGGTGAGAGACCTCCAACGTTTCCCTCAAATAACTCCCAATTTAGTAATCTTCATAAAAATACCATACATAAAACCTTTCTTCCGAACCTATGGAATGAAAACAAAAGAAAGATTGATCTCTGGTTCTTGGTAAGATTACGAAAGGAATATATGTAAGTATAACATGGTCATAAGGGCATGATAACATGAGAATAACATTTGAAAATCATACCATACAAATCAATGATCACAATATTGAATTATAGTATAAATATTAACGGTTAATAAGAAATGAATTATTAGATATTCAAAGAAAAAGAGACATGAGAGAATAAAATTGGTATACCATATTGAATTTTTGTAATACACAAAAGAATATAAAAACATTTCCATATTTTTAAATGATCACATCCATGTTTATCATAATGGAAAAAGTCATTTACTAAACCAAGTTTACTCCTCATTCCATCCATGTATTACTATATTGGGTTCACTATATGTTCCAACCATGTTAAATTGTATAGAGTTCACTCTCCATTCAATTTATGTTTATCTCATTACAAATATAAATATTTTCCTAATGAATTTTAGGGAGTTATAGGTATCACCCATCCCATAAGGAAAACCATATATATGTTTTGTATAAGATCCTAAAAATTTATCATATCATAAAAAATGAAAGGTAATGGGAATAAAAAAAATTCACCATATCATAACCTGTGGAAAATAGACAAGTTTCAAAATCCTTTCATCATATAATAGCCCATGAAAAGAAGTGGCTTTCATAATGAATTCTTCATGGTATATCCCATTAAACAGAAATGGGTTTCATAAATATTGTGAAATCAAAAAATAAACCATTCAGATAATGAATAAGAATGGTATCCTTGTAACAAATATCCATTACACCATAGGTAACATCAATAGATTTCATCTAAGATATAAAATAATTTTGAATTATCATTTAAAATAGTTATTCTAGAACAATCATTTTCACAATTAAAACTCTTTTTAAAACATAAAATATTTCTGAAAACATTTTTGTTTGAAAATAACTCAAAAAAATATAAAGGAATTATTGAAAATAATATAAATAAAGTCTAAACATAATTTATTTTTGAAATCATTTTGATTGAAAATTAACATTGAAACTCATAATAGAATCTTTTAGAATAATTTAAAAAACTTTTGAAACATAAAAAATTTTCAGAATCGATTTACTTAAAAATAAATATTAAAACTTATGATGGAATATATGAAACATATTTGAAATAATTTTTAATAAATAAAAAAAATCAATTTTTTTTAAATTAACCATAATTGTTTTCTGAATAATATATTTGAAAACATTATTAGAAAACCAATTTCTAAATAAAACATATTTCCAACCAAAAATTGGTATAATGTATTATTTTCATGAAAACATTTTATTAATAATTTAAAATTCAAAGGAGTAGAAAAATGATACCATTACATGAAGATATCATGAAGAACTAAAGTATAATAATATTAATGATAATTAATGAGAGGTAGATCATAATATTACTACCATGGATACTTAATAATAATAAATCCTGATAAATGATGATATTATAACATAAAATCATTAACACTTTGGTGACATTAATTCATAATCCCAATGAAGTAATAACATCAAATGAAACATAAAATATCAAGAAATTGAATAATTTCATACTATTACATGTAAAATTTTATTTATATACACATCATAAAATAACATAGGTGAAAAATAGAAGACATTCCTAAAATAATACAAATTTAGAAAAAAAATCCCTTACTGATTTTTTAAATTTTGAATGGTAAACCACTTGAAAGAGATATTCTAAAATGGATCTATAAACCGAAATAGTTTTCATTAAAATATTAATAATATAAATTTATGGGCAGTATATACACCACATAAAATAAATAAGTGGTAAACAAAGAATGTGTCTCAAATAAGTAAAAAAGTGAGAAAGAAATCCCATACCTTAAGTATTTCCATCTTTCATACTTATTAAAATTTCCTATATAAAAAATATAATTTTATTATAAATCTATCGCAAAACCATTCTCACATATATCAGACCATATATTATTTTTTAATGAAATTATATTAACCATTTATTAAAAATTCCATGTTAAATACACATTTCAGGTAATAACCAATTTATTATTCATACATGATTTTATTTGTTATATCATTGGTAAAATTACATTGATAATTATTTTATTATCCAAAATGTGTAAACCATGATATAATTGTTATATATATTTAGTATATATTTATTTAAATTAATCCATAAAATTCTGTGATAGGAAATGAAATGCATTATTCATGGAGATGGTAGGTCGTACATACGCATTAATACGGTTTCAATTTATTTTTGTATTGAAGGAAAGAAATGAAAATGATATATATATATATATATAATAACTATAGTAGAATTATTATTTCATATATATCACATATTTTTATTAAACCGATCCTTGAAAAATTCTATATAAAGTGTTAATGAATCTCATCACTTTTCGAGGAGGGAGTCCATGGTAAACATGAACGCCATTATCATATTCCAAATAAGTCGAATGAATGGAGTTATGTGGGATATGAAAATTAAATAGTAATAATAATATAATAAATATAATATGTATCATATAAAAATATTATTTCTATCATTATTCCCTTCCATGAGAGATGGTAATGTAAAAATGAACAACATTGATTCGTGACCTGATAGTTCACCGTACACACGAATGATGATTTCATAACACATTTGACTCAAGTCTATGTGGTTTAGTTCATGAACAAAATATAAAAATAACATGTTTTATATAAGATAATGAGGTTATTATATAATCATGTTATAATAAAAATTTATAGTGGGTGAGAAATAAATAAAACAAATATGGTCATTGAAGAACATTAACTATTCTTCAGGTAATGTACTAAGGTGTTAACTAAATCCTTAAAGAGAAATATTTCATTATAAATGAAGGTTTATAGTATGAGGGAAGAGAATTTATAAAGTAATTTGGTTATAACATGTTCAATCCAAATTTCTTGAGAGGTGTGATTAAGGGGGGAGAGTGAGTGGACTTTTGTAATTGAGGACAAGTCACATTATTGTAAGTACTCAAAAGTATTCACATATGGGATGCCAAAATTACCTCAAGTGGATCTAAAAGTGATAATTAATTTTTTAGGTATCATATGTTTGATTCACACTTCCCACACACAATGAAACATATGTTTTAAACACTTCATTTCATAACTTCATGGTATTCCTATTTTTACGATTTTAGTTTCTCCCTATAGTAACTAGTTTTCTAACCATGGTAATTTATCCATTAAGTATAAATAAGATTAATAACTATTAGATAATTTTGTCCTAATAATTCTAATTATGATATTTATTTTAGAAAATATAAATACTGTTTGTGTTGGAAATTTATTTTAACATAATTTCATATAACGTGAAAAAACACCGCTTTAACCTTAACTGTACTGGATGAGTTTTTACTATTTAACAATAAATAAAGTAATTATAATATAACCATTGATAGATTAATGTACCATATTTTTTAATGAAAATTAATAATAAATTTAAAGAATATTCAGTTTTTATAAATTATAAATCATTTAATAAAATATCATTTATTTAAGATTACTTTGACATCAATTTTGACATTATTCATTTAATTTCAATTTAATAAATATCAAGACATTGATGGAATTTGAATATATAATTTTAAAATTTGGTTATGAGTAAATATTCATCAAAAAAATAATTTAAAATAATAATTCAACCAATTTTCTTAACATTTTATATTTTTATTATTAGTTATTTTATTTTTTATTAACTATATAATTACAAAGTGAGTGTTTATTTAGAATTTAATGTATTAATTTAATTCATAAAAATTAAAGATAATATTTTATGATGAAAAAAATTATATTTAAAAATTATATATTTAAAAAAACATATGTTTTTCTTGGTCCAGATGATTTATAGATATTAAAAGTAAGAAAACTATATTTTTTGTCTTTTCTTATACTTACCTTATTATATAATTCACCTTAATTGAAAATTTTATGAAAAAATCATTAATATCAAGAAAATTGTTATAATATTAGAACTATATATAGATATTCCATCTTTTATAAATTGTTATGTCATTTTAATCCTTTCATTATTAATTTAACCCCATTTTTAAACAATTTTTACCTTAACTATGGTAAATATTTTTTATCTTTTTTCCCTATTTATATTAGAAAAAAATTAATTTTGAAATATTGAAAATTATAAATTAATATGATTCCGAATAGGGAATCCATTTTTCCAAATTCAATTCACATAAGTTTCATAATTTTATTTTAAATTAATCTAATAAACAGGGTGAAAAATCAGGTTTTAATGCGAAAAAGTTCAAAAGTCTACAAAGTTTTTATATCCATTTTCAATATGAAATTTATTGAAATGACCTAAATTAGATTAATATAAATATTATTGAATTAATTTTAATTTAAAACCAATTTAAAATATATTTTAAATTAAAAAATTTAAAAAAAATATGTTTTCAGTTATGATTCTGTATGCATCACTATTTAATAAAAAAATGAAACAATTCAAAAAAGTCCCAAAAATTAAGTTTAAGATAATTTTGATATTATACATTCAAATATGAATTTTTTCCCAATAATTTTTTTTAAAAGAATATAAAATTTGTTTGAAAAAATCTTTATCAAAAGGAAACAAAACTTTTTTTTAGAAAAATACATTTCTTAAGCATAAAATTCGATTTGTTCTTATATATTTCCTAGAAAAAACATAAGATGATGTTAAATAGTTTTTTGAATATATAATATAAAAATTACATTAAAATTATTATCAAATTTTTTTATTTATTTTTCAATGGTTGAACAAGTTTTTTCGAATAAAAATGTTTTTGATTAAATTGTTTCCTTTGTTTTCAAATAGTTTTAATTTTTATTCTTAATTAACTAGTTTAAAAATAATTCAATATATATAAATGGGTCAAAAATATTTTATTAATTTATTTTATCATATTCATACCTTCCATTCCAACGGCTAGGTGATAAGTGTCATATTAAATAATAATAATTTAATTGCATGACATGTTTTATTTAAACTCAGTGTTTTGTGTAATGAAACATAAAATGGGTATTATATGTTACAAAATAAAAACTCAGTATTTTTTATAACACAATCTAACCCAGTATATAATTTATTGAATGATTAACACAATGTTTCATATAATTCAATACACCAAGGCAATTAAATTTATTTGAAATGAGAGTAATTCCAAAAAAACTCATGGTGTTACATTCTACCGAAAATAAGATGAATTTCACTACCAGAATTCATCCAGAACATCAATGGATTAATACATAATGGTTTCATTCATTGAAATCAACATCATAAAACGGTTTAATAACACACCCTTTTGAAAATTTGAATGGTGTGTCTTAAATTCATCTATAATAAAAAATACTAGCTTTCCAAATATGATAACATTATTGGGATGTGAAGATATTTAAATGGAATAAAATCATTAATAATTATATAGAGTGATAAAACCATTTATCCTAAGAACGTCGGTGATCTATACAATGTTAGTGATTATAACAACATATACCAATGAGGTATGAAAATTTTCATTGATATCATCAAATTGCTGACAAGAGGACATCATTTTATTTCCTAATCCATTTCCTAATGTGGAATAATTTTAATGATAATGTATACTTTATTTGTTTAATTTCAATTCATAATAACAATATCATATTTTAGTTCTGTCTTGATCAATTTCCACATCATCACTTACTCCATTAAATGGAGGTAAATCATTTACACCTAAAGCGTTAATATTTAATAAGAGCCAATTATAAATTGATATTTTATTCTATATTTCTTCAATTCTCACCAAGATAAAATGCTTAACATAAGTTATCCAATATTCAAAAATATTCATATTGAGAAATAATACAGTGATATCTAAAACCTTGTTCAAATATCGACATAAACCATATATTAAATTATTATTATTTTGAACCTTATGAAATATGAAAATTCAAAACAGTATAAATAAGGTCACTAAATTTCTAAATATCATCTTATCATTGATCCACCATACATCATAATTTCTCTCTTGATTTTCACATACCAAACATGTGAATACCATAATCATTTATTCTCTTGAAACTTTATAATAACATGAATTACCCAAAAACCTTATTGAAATCATAGATTCTTCCCCATTACTTACATAACAGAGAGATTATTGGATATATTACCTAAATCCAAAAATTCCATAAACATCATCAATGATTGAATGATCCACTCAATCAATAAATCCTTTTTTTAGTTATGATGTCATGAATAACATACAGTTTTTTTATCTATATGAAACATATATTTATAAAAACTAAACATACTTTTCCAATCCTAAAGAACATATTATGGGTTACTATCCCTTAGTGATTATTTTTTCATAAAATATAACATTTCTATTAAATCAGTTTTGTTTTCCATCAACATTATTCAACATATTTTTCTCAATCCTTAATGAAAAACTTATAATGAATAATCCTTATATATTTACAAATTCTTATAACATAATTATTGAAACCAAATACATAAACACTCCAATACTTCCAATTAATTGACTGGAATGGAATCCGAATTTCTTTGGTCTAGAAGTAAATTCTTGGTTCAGGGCATTGAGTTAGGTAATTTACATGTTCTCTACAGATAATACGTCTAATTCATTGAAATGTTTTCCCTCCATAACTCCCTTTTCCACATATATAACATCTTCCCATCCATTTTAGATATTATTTTAGGTTTCTTTTCCAAATTTCTTGACATGTAGACATCATTGTCTTCTTTCTTCTATGATTATTAAAAAACGATGTTTCATAAAATTCTATACTATTATTATTAAATGAGATATAAATCTCACTATAGTTGATTTTTTAATCATATATCACGATAACTAATTAAGAAAAATAAAAAGATCATTCTATCCCATCATCATCCAATTTTATTGATCATAATCACTAGACTTTACATCGGATTCAATGTTAACATGATTCCTTCTGGTTCCAGCCTTCTACTAAAACCAAATGTATATCATGAGAAACATGAATCATAGTAGGGAACCAAATAATCAAAAAATAAAACATATAGAAATCCTAAATCATGATACCTTATTTAATATATATTATCTTTTTCCAGTCATATTTATCATCTATTTGAATCATTCATGTTGGTTCATAAAGGGTTTGTGAATTTAAAAATCATATCCCATACAAGTGTAGAAATAGATGTGGATCAAAGATCATTTTCATGCACTAATTCTCGATTGATGCTATCTCAAGACTATATTTTCATGATTTTTACCCCTAGCCACATCTGTGCAAGAGGAACATCAACTTGTAGTATCCAAACAGGGATGAAATTTAATGGAAACCACTCTCTCTATCCGTATCAAAAATTCTAGTACATTTTCCTATACTATTACTCATATTAATACTTTTCCTTATAGATATCATAATACATATTAATAGAATATCCCAATGGATCTAACTAAATGTTTATCATCCTTGTTTATAATGGTTAACTAAACCATTCCATTTATACCAAATGTAGTAAAGTAGGAATAACATGTAAGGATATTGCATAATTTTTATGAGTATTCATTAAATTATATAAACACATGACTAAGGACTAAAATAGTTTAGTGTATTTAGAAACATGGAACAAAAAAATCTAATCTAGTGAAAGATCGTAAACGTTTCCCACAACGATATTTCAATTTAATACTCTTCATAGAAATTCGATACATAAAACCATTCATTATAACCTAAGGAAATTAAACATATTAAAGGGTGAGATTAGCTACTTAGTATGTTTATAAAAGGGATATATATAAGCACAACAGGTGCATAAGTGTTTGAGAACATGATAATAACATTTGAAAACAATACAATTCATATCAAATATCACAATCTTGAATAATTGTATAAAGATTAGTGGTTCATAAGAAATGAATCATTATATAATCGACGAACATGATCCATTATAGACTAAAATTGTCACCAAAAATAGAATTTGGGGAATATACATAAGAATAGTTAATAATTTATATAATCTTAAAGGCTTACTGCCAAGTCCATCATAATAGAAAAGTCCCTTACTGAACCGAGTTCACTACTCATTATAGCCAGGCCTTACCGTGCCAGGTTTACTCCTTATTCCTACTCTATCTTACTGTATTAGGCTTAGTACCCCTTATATCCATGTATATCTCATGTCATATATAAATTTTTTCCCAATGAATTTGTTGGGGGAAAATTCCCACCTGTTAAATATTGAAAACCATATTTATGTGTTCCATAAGATAAAAAACATTCATCATGCCATAACCCATGAAATGAAATGGGTATCAAAAATATTTCATCGTATCATAACTTGTGGAAAAGAGGCTGGTTTCATAATAATTTCATTAGATAATAACCACTTAAAAATCAGTTTTGATAATATTTTCCTCATCGTATAACACGTGAAAATAAATATGTTTCATAAAAATCATGAAAGAAAAATACAAACCATTCAAAGAATTAATATGAATATTATCCATGGATTATATCCCCACTAAGTAAAATTTAACATGAAACAATGTCATATTAGATAGAAATTAATTTTTAAATATCATTTAAAACATTCCTAGAGTAATATATCTGTTTACCTCAGAATCCGGGGATGACTGCCTTGATGAGAGGTTCAAACGTTCCGATCGGTTTCTAATGGGTTTGTTCGTAGAACCTGAAACATCCAATGATTCCACATCCATTCAGACCTAATTTCCAAAGGTAGGTGCTCATTAGTTTGTGGAATGATGAGGCTTAGGAATTTGCATTGGTCGAGAGGATGGGAGGTCGGACTCATCACACCTTTTTGAGGGGAATTATTGTCTACTCCATTACGCTCTTTATAGATTTAAGTTATGTTCGTGAATCATTATTACATTACCAAGTATAAAATTAGCTTTCCTTCAGATTTGACAATCAATGATCAAATATGTAGAAAATTTAGAGCATCTTTTATATGTATTTGAGGTTCTTCATCGATAGAGAATCATCTGTATTTATTAGAGATTCTTGGTCAATGGTACCCTTCGACACATTTATATAAATGTCTCTTGGTCATTATGATGACCACGCTGGTTTTAAATCCACTCAGTGGGGCACTTGATGTTTATTGTCATTCATAAGGACATGGATTATTTTAGGGTTGGGATCGAACCCGTAGATGGGCTACCTACGTATCCTTTGTTTTAGAAAAGGAATCAGAACCCACGTAGTTCGAGTAAGGGAGTATGATGTTTATGATTGATAGTTCAAAGAAGGATGTCATAATTACTTTTACCCTATAAGGTCACGTGATTCATGCTCGGTGTGAGAAACAAGAGGTATTGGTAAAAATTAGACAATTGGGCCATGAAAGATGCAATCATAAGAAATGATGTGGGACTTATGTATGTATGACTGCCCAGATAAATGAAGGTTAAGATTTACTTTAGGGAAGAAATCCAGGAACAGGGTCCACAAAGGTATATGTGCTTCATGGAGATTTTGAATACTCTAACTTGGGGCTTACTATTGAAAAGGAGGCCCGAATTAGGAGAAGACTTATGATTGGGTTTTACTCCTGAAAAGGAATCCCAGATCAAAGTTAAATTAGGACTGGTTAAGAGAAATTAAGACTGGGGCTTACTCCTGAAAAGGAGGCCAAGGTCAAGGATTAAGGATTGGGGCTTACTCCTGAGGAGGATGCCCAAATTAGGGGACTGGGGCTTACTCCTATGGAGGATGCCCAGATTTGGGAACATTAAGAATTGGGGCTTACTCCTAAGGAAGATGCCCAAGTTACGAATTATGATTGGGGCTTACTCCTAAAGAGGATGCCCAGGTTAGGGGATCTGGGGCTTACTCCTGAGGAGGATGCCCAAAATTTAGAGGACTTATGACTGGGGATTATTCCTGAAAAGGAGACCCAGGTTAAGGATTCTCTCATCTTAAAGGATGAGGTTAAATGAATGAAATCTCAATATTTAGTGACATAAATATGTGTAAATCACTAGGTTTTGAGAGATATTCCACAGAATTCCTTTTAGATAAGGAAGTAAAATCAAGAAATCATTCCATAAATGGATTTTAAGAGTGTCTTGAAGACTGAATCTTGAATAGTAAATGTGTAATGGCTTAAGAGGGGTGAAATGGGCCAGAAAGGCATCAAAAAAGGCAGGGGCGTGCAAGTCCTGGCAGGCGCGCAGGTACTTTGTGGGCGCGCAAGTCCTGGTCGCGTAGGTATATGCCTACGCGACATGTTTGGTACTTGCGCGATGTTCTATCAGTAGGGTAATACTTGAGCGAACTTTGCTTAAGGCATTTAGAATCCTTTTGAGGTTATTCCAGCAGAGGGGAGCGGAAGTTCTATTGAAGGAGTAAGGTGGCGCGCAAGTGTGGCCATTTCCCTTAAGGGCTGGCCACCTAGGCGTGCAAGTGTTGATGAGTTTCAACACTTAGGCCTTCCTCCCCCTCTTTAGATCTTTCGTTCTAGGTAAGAAATTACCTTAAAAGTGTTCCGGAAGCTTTGAGAAGAGACTAGGGCGCCAGGAGCTCAAATCTGAGTTTCTGAAAAAATTCCTCTCCGAATGGGGGGACCACATGATATATTTATAGGCAGAAGAAGACCCCGAGCGGTTATCATTTAGGGCGCGCAAGTCACCTGCACGACCAACATCGGCGCGCAAGTCACTTGCACGACCAAAATAGGTGCGCAAGTGTACTTGCACGACCATTGAGGCGCGCAAGTATACTTGCTCAACCATTGTAGAACTTGTGTGACCTTTGCGCAATGTTCTTCTTCTTCCTTCCTTTATCAATTATTGATATTTGTTCAAAGGATGAATCTTATTTGGTCAAGGTATTTCCTTTTTCATTCATTTAGACTCTGTGACGGAAAGGAGCATCCACAAAAGTCCCCCCTCAGAGTTGGATCTAGAGAGAAAAGAGGATTTGACTCTAAGGTGAGAAGAAATTAAAAATCTGGCAGTTTAATGTCATGTATGTCGGACATAAAGAGGCTAATGATTAAGGTCAAAATAGCTTGGACCGAATGAATTAGAATTGACTCAATTCCTCAAAAATTCATATGAAAACATATTACCATACTCATGTATGAGGGAAAAAATGTAAACTATGGCTTAAGAATATTTGAATATGAGGAATGATATGAAAAAGAGCTAAAAGGAATCAGAAGAAGTAGTTTCCAAGAATGAAGTTACTATTATTTAACAAACCCGTTAGGGGGTTGAATTATGTAGGGCAACCTAAGGGCATTGGATGCATAGTTAAATAAAATAGTATCTTTTAGATAACAAGTCTGTTATGTAGACTGTTTATGCAAGGCCACCTATGGGAACATGCTGCATAGTCAGGCAAAAGAACTCTCAGAAATTTACTTTCCTAGTGATAAAAGCCATTGAATGTTTATGGAGATTCAAATCGTCCAAAGTATAGAGTTTGATGTATGGAAAGAGGTACTTGAATATAGAGAAGATATTTCCAGACAAGATTATCGAAGAGCTGGATAAATATCACTCCTACGAAGGTCTGACCCAAGCATAGGGATGGAGAATATAAGCCATAGACTTGAAAACATTCAGATCATGAAAAAGGATATGGGACAAATATGTTAAGTATGGTTTTTTTGCGGATCCCTACATACTGTCATTTAAGACAAATAAGGACAAAAGATGCATTCTTCCCAAGAATGAAGTTACCACTATCCGACAAACCCGTCAGGGGGTTGAATTATGCAGGGCCACCTATGGGCATTGGTTGCATAGTCATATAATAGTATCTTTTGGCTAAAAAGTCTATTATGTAGACTGTTTATGCAAGGCCACCTATGGGCATGTGCTGCATAGTCAGGCAAAAGAACTCTCAGAAGTTTGAAATTTTTGTGACTAGAAGTCATGAAAAAAGGGTTATGAGGATCTGAAAATTTTTAAGGTTAGGATTATGACACATAAATATGGGTATTGTTCAATGTATACAGAGATACATAGATCAATTCTAACCATAATCATGTTGTGGCTGGGTCCTGAATTGAAATGTTGGAATTCACTATGTATCCCATAAGGATGAGAATCAATCCATACGTAGTTCTTAAACTAAAGTTTAACGTCGTGTGGGACAAAATGATTAGAGATCTTAGTTTTGGGTCATAAAGCTTGGACCATTGTAAGAAATACACAGTGTGTGTTTTCATGGGGACTTTTCAGCCAAGGGACTGAAAATGGAATTTGGGGTTAGGCACAAAGACTTGGGGCTGGATTCGAGGGACACTCAAACATTCCTACATATCCCATAAGTATGGGAATCAAGTCCACTTAGTTCTAGAAATACCCTCTGTATAAATTTGGTTCGTACATGTGAAGGGTGAAAGGGGACTTTAGTGTAATGATGGTTTAACCCAAGATAAAAGGTTCGGGCATTGCCATGTATGCACGTAGTCTTTGGAATGAAACATGATTGAAAAATCAATGAAAATAATGGTTCCCTCTCATGTGAGGGTATCAATGAAATTTGTAGTTTATTGTCATACTGGACAAAAGTGTTGTATAGTTTAGCATTGTATAACAAGGATGAATGTGAACCAATGTAAAGATATTGATTCTAGGGGTGGTTTCACGAATCAACATCATATGAGATGGAGGTGAACCGGTGTGAAGAGATTGGTTTTGGGCTTGAACCATGGGAGGTTGCCTACATACCCAGCCTAGAAGGCAAGGATGAAAGTCCGTGTAGTTCAATTAAAGAATGAATTAATGATCAAGTTGTTCTTGGGGACAATGACCTAAAAAATGATGTTGGGCCTTACACATGGTTAGTAGTGCAGAGAGAGTGTTATGGTTGAGGTTTGCTCTAAGCTCACGTGAGTCATACTCGGTGTGAGAAACAAGAGGTAGCAACAACCTTAAAAATACATAGTTTAACGTCATGTAGGACGTAAGAAGGGACTATGCAGTTTAAAGTCTTGCAGTTAGGACTATTGGTGCTGCACAGTTTAGTGTCATGTAGTAGGGAAAAAAGTACAGTTTAATGTCATGTAGGACATATCACAGACTTTCTGTACAGTTTAGCGTTATGTAGTTAGGATGATGGGGACAATAGAGTTTAATGTCATGTTGGACGAAAGGGGGACTGTGCAGTTTAATGTCATGCAGTGAGGACAAAAGAGTACACCATTTAACGTCATGTTGGACGCATTGGAGATTTTTTTCATAGTTTAACGTCATGTTGGATGAAAAAGGGACGATACAGTTTAGCGTCATGTTGGACGAAAGTTCGAATAGTTTAAGGTCATATGCATGGACTGTGGATGGTGCAGTTTAATGTCATACTGGACGGTGGTGTAGTTTAAGGTCATACAACACCTTGGATGTTTATGTAGTTTAACGTCTTTCCCGACGTAAGGGACTTTTATACAGTTTAGTGTCATGTAGTTAGGACGTCACAGTTTAATGTCTTTCTGGACGTAAGGGACTTGCAAATAGTTTAGGGTTATATGCATGGACCATTGATGATGCAGTTTAAGGTCATACAAGACCTAGTGTCAGTTTAAGGTCATACATGACCATTTAGGAAACTTTTTCATAGGTTAGCGTCGTGTGAGATGAAAGTACAAATAGTTTAAGGTCATATGTATGGACCGTTTCTGTATAGTTTAACATCATATAGCAAGGGCGAAGTACAGTTTAATGTCATATGACGTATTAAAAGACTTTTGTATAGTTTAACGTCGTATAGCAAGGACGAAGTGGTGATGCAGAGTTTAGTCTCATGTTGCAGGGACATAATGGTGCTGCACAGTTTAGTGTCATGTTGCAGGGACATAAGTAAGGTAATTTTCAGTTTATACAAAATACTTCTTCAAAAATCTAGCATTGGTTGGAGTAGTGATGAGTTCTCCATCCATCGAGATTAATGAATAAGCTCCATTGGAGTAGACCCTATGTATTGAATAAGGCCCTTCCCATTTTGGCTCATGCTTGGGAGGTTTCTTTCCTCGTATCATTGGAGTTCTGAGAACTAATACCAATTCTCCCTGAGTGAATGAATGGAGATGAACTTTTTTGTTAAAAGCTCGTGCTATTCGATTATGATAGACTTCCAAGTGGTGAAAAGTGCACAATCTTTTCTCATCTAACCGTTCCAATTCATTCAATCGCTTTTGAGATTTCTCATCTGTAGATGACTAATCGCAAATAGCTAATATGAGCGAGGGTAGTTGAACTTAAATGGGCAAGATAGCTTCCTTTCCATATACCAATGAATATGGAGTTAACTGAGTTGTAGTGCGGGTGGTAGTCCGATAAGCCCATAAAGCATGAAAGAGTTTATCAGGCCATGAACTCTTCACCATTAATGCATCTGAAGAGAACTCCATCAAAACCACGTTTGTAGAGAATTTTCTCTAGGTGATCTGGGCTATCATAAAGAGTAAAATTAACCACACATCTCCGGATTTGTTCTTTCTCATATCTATCATGTGGAAGTGTTCCATTTTGAAGGTATTTTCTGATAGGTGATATCCATCTTATAGTATTACCATACGGTTCAGGAATGGGACAAATTTCATTAATTTCCTCTATTCTGATTCGAACATAAGGTGAAATTGCACGACGGTGGGCAATACTGATGGCTGTCTCGTCCCGATTTGGATCTGCCAGAGCTGTGGCTATATTAGCCAGCACATCATCTTGAGCATTTTGTGAACTTGGGACAAAAGAAAATGTCGGTTCCAAAGGGAATTCCACCATTTACTCTCTGATGTAATAATACAAAGGGATTAGTTCTTCTTTTCTGATGGCATAATCCCCATTGACTTGTTTGATTACCAGGTCTGAATCACCCCTCACCTTTAAGTGATTTACTTGTGCTTGAAGCGCTAATTCCAAGCCTGTGATAAGAGCTTGGTATTCGTCTTCATTATTGGTACCACCTTCCCACAATAAGAAGGAATAAGGTAACACTGCCTTTTCTGGAGAAATGAGCACAATTCCTAAGACAACTTCGTTGAATTTAGGATTTTCCATTTTCCTCCCTGTTGGACTTCTGGAAGCACCATCAAAATACATTTCCCATGCCTGAGGACTTTCTTGAATAGAGATGACTTCCTCATTTGGGAGTTCAATATCTAAAGACGTGTCTTCCACTGAATGGTGTTCAGCCAGGAAATCAGCCAGATCTTGGACCTTTATTGCCTTTTGAGACACATACTGAATGTCGAATTGCTGCAAAATAGCTGCCCACCTTGCTAGACGTCATGTAAGCATTGGACGACAAAGGATGAATTTGAGCGGGTTATTGCAAGATTTCAATTGGACCTTGTGATGTTGCAGGTAGTGTCTCAACTTCTTAACTGCAAAGATTAATGCCAGACATCACTTCTGAATACTTGAATACCGGGTTTCTGCTTCAAGCATTGTTCGACTGAGATAGTAGAGACTGTTTTCATTCCCAGCATCATTCTTTTGAGCAAGAAAGGCACCCAATGATCGCTCTAGAGATGTCACATAGAGGATAAGTGGTCTTCCTTCAACAGGTGGCATGAGTATTGGTGGACTCAAGAGGTATTTCTTGAGAATATCGAATGCTTCTTGAAATTCTTCAGTCCACTGGTAAGTGACTCCCTTCTTCATCAATTTGGTAAAAGGTAAACTTTTGCCTGCCAAATTGGTGATGAAACGCCGAATATGGGCTAAGTGTCCTTGAAGTCCTCTTAATTCTCTCAAATTTTTAGGAGGTGACATACCAAGGATTGACATGGTCTTCTCAGGATCGACTTCAATACCACGATGGCGTATAACAAGGCTGAGAAATTTTCCCGAGGTTACCCCAAAACCACATATTAAGGGGTTCATCTTCAAATTATGTTGTCAAAGCTTGCCGAATATGACTTCCAAATCAGCCAAGTGATTAGAACGTTGTTTGTATTTAACTACCAAATCATCTACATAGCATTCAACAAACTTCCCTAAGAAGGGATTGAAGATACAATGCATGGCACGTTGATAAGTTGCACCTACATTCTTTAATCCAAAGGGCATTACCCGGTAACAAAACACACCCTGAGGGGCTCTGAAGGCTATTGATTCCTCATCTTCTGGGTCCATTCGGATCTGATTATATCCAGAATATCCATCCATGAAGGAAAGTTCTTCATAGCCAGTTGTTGCATCAATTAGAAGTTCTGTAATCGGAACTGGGAAATCATCCTTAGGACAATGCCGATTAAGATCTTTGAAATTGATGAAGACTCTAATTTGTCCGTTCATTTTCTTTACAGGGAAAATATTATCCAACCATTTGGGATATTGAACTTCCTTGATGATGTTAGCTTTGATAAGCTTATCCACTTCAGCGTAAATTTTGGAAGCATAAGTTGGGTGTGTTCTTCTCGCGGCTTGCTTAAATCCTCTATGTTCTTCTGGTAAACCCAAATGATGAGTAGAAACATCAGGATCAAGCCTGGGAATTTCTGTATAGTTACAAGCAAAAATATATCTATTTCTCTTTAGAAAAGAAATATACATCTCTTGCTCTTCAAGGGTCATGGCCGCACTGATTAAAGTGGGGCGTGGATCTTCCTTTGTACCCAGATTTATTTCTCTCAGTTCATCCACAATGATAGAGATACCCTCTTCAAATGCTGGAGGAGCATCTCTAAGATCTTCCTCTTCTTCTTCATGATGTGTTATTTCTTCCGTGTCTACTTGGCTAGTAGATAAAAAAGCAGAATTTTCATGATCAGATGAGATGTCAAAATTTTCATATCTTGAAGAAGAAGCTTCCATTTCCGACCCGATTGATGATGAAGGGTCTTCTTTGGGTAATAAAGAGGAGATGATGGATTGAGAATCGACATCATTGTTCACCTCCAATGTTTCTATAACTTCTTCTAGCCTAATTGGCGAAGTATAGACTTGTTGTATTTCAGTAGATGAAATGAAGACGTCACCATTTTTTCTTTCATCACTGCTTGGTAGATTACCAATTTCTCCCATGTTGCCTGGATCGATTATCGTAATTGACATTCTGGATCTTTCCATAAGAGTATTTTTATTTGAGTATACCCTGTCAATTTGACTGATAGTCAACACATAATCTATACTCACATGTGTAAATGGATTTAGTGGAATTTTTTCCAAACCATATGGAGCATTAACTTTGGTAATCTCCTTTGTTATGGATTTCTCCCTTTGCTTCATGTGATAGAAATGCGCCTCAATGTATTGAGACTCACATGTCTTGAATGGGGCCTTATCACCATACAATGTCCCAACTTGACCATTGAAACAATATTTGAGACATTGATGGTATGATGAAGGGATAGTCGCATGCTGATGTAGCCAGGGTCTTCCAAGCAAGACGTTGAAAGCTGAGTCTTGATCAACAATCATGAAATCTGAATTGGATACAAGATCTCCAAACTGAGTTCTGAGTGTAACTTCACCTAGTGGTTCTTGTTCATTTTTATCATATCCTTCTAACATCATGGTAGAAGGAGATAAATCAGATTCCGTTAGGCCCAATCGACGAAGTGTACGAATGGGCATGAGGTTGACTCCTGAACCATTGTCAGTGAAATGTCTTCAAACATCCACACCATTGACCTTGCTAGATAAGTACAATGGTCTAATATATCCATACACAACATCATCTTCATCTTCATTAGTAAAAGATATTATTGCATGGCATTCTGCAGGATTATTCTCTATGTGATAGACTTCAGCTGCATCAATTTCAGTTTCAAACTCCGGAGGATTCGACAAAGCCTCGATGAGTGATTCCCGAAGATCTTTTGATAGATTCAGAGCATCCAAAATTGATAACTCGGCTGGTACCTAGGCCAAGTGTTTCAATATATCATACTTTTTATCCATAGGTATGCGTTTTCCAATAGGAATAGGTGGTTTAGCAGGTACTTTGGAAGAAGATTCTTTGGAAGTTGATGCATCTTGTATTGGGATAGGAGTTGGCAATATTCCTGGTTTTAGAAGACTAGACCGATTAGATCCATTTACTTACTGAGAGGAAGAAGATGAAACCTTCAACCGGTCTTCCAAAATAACTATGCCAAGACTGAATTTGCTATTGGTAGAAGAACTTGCTTGTTCTTGCTGAGCTCGTTGAAGGGATCTACCACAAGTTTCTGCTGCGTACACAGTTCTAGCAGGGGTGGAATTGGAATAGTGGCTTCTGAAAGATCCACATCTTCCCCTGTATCCTGATCCCCTGGAACTTCCTCTGATTCCTCTATTTGATACAGGGAATTCAGGCTCATTGAAATCAAAACTGCGACTAGCATATGGATCTATTAATTGAATCATATTAACAGAACCAAAGATTAAATCTTCGTCCGATGAAGACTCTGCCTGATTAGCCTGTTCAGGTTGTGCCGTTTGGTGGGGCGGTTCCCGTGGCTTTGAAGTAGATGGCATGAAGTCCGCCAAAGTCAAAGACAACATAGGCTTTGACACATACTCATCATATTCTGTTTCTTTGTCTTTCTTTGAATCATGTCGTTTCTTTGAGGACTTTCCCTCTGATGGAGAGGGTTTTGCCACAACATTCATGGAAGAAGACACAATTGGTTTCCTTAATTGTGTTCACAAAATAGCATGAGTTTGACTGATTGTCTTTCTGACCATCCATTCATCATACTTTTGTGCATTCTTGCTTTTGACTTCCTGCCAGTCTCTTTCCTCTTCTGGAACTGTAGTAGTGACACATGCTACCTGGGCTGAGTAGCCTTTCAATGTGACCTATCCCGAGTCAACCATCTTTTGCAGGAGGTCTTTGAAGACAAAACACTCCTAGATGGGATGCCCCAACATTTGATGAAAAGGTCAATAATTAGGACGGTCTTCATCTCCTTTCTTGTTTGGCCTCTTTGGTATTGGAAATTGAACCAAATTGTTTTTCAGAGCCGAAATGAAATAACCAGGAACTTGTTCATTTCGGAAGGAGTATGTTTTTCTCTTCAGATCGTCAAATTGTTTTCATATTTGATCTTTTTGATCATCTGAATGAAAAGGCCTTTGTTGTTGGTGCTCAGAAGGTGGATCCCTTTGAGAAGATGAAGGTTTTGAGTTAGAAATAGGTACAGGTGCTTGTTTTAGCATAACTGTAGCAGTTTCTACTTTACCTATTCTCCTTCCTGGATCTGATGGAATTACACGAGATTTAGCCTTAGCCTGTATAAGGGAATCTTCAATCTGCTGAGTGATTGAAGTAAGGTCTCGAAACCCTCATGTGTATTTCACAAGGATTAATGGCATGCGTAATTCTTCATGGAGATTTTCCACACAGATTGGCAACAATTCTTCTTGAGGGAGTGCTAAACTCAAGGAATATTTTAATCCCTTCCATCGAGTAATGAAATCAGAGACCCTTTCATTCTCCCTTTTCTTATAGTTTGTAAGATCAAAAACTGTTGTCTTTGGAAAAGTTGAGCTGAACTGAAGGAGAAATTTTTGGCAAAGATCCTCCCATCCGGTAATTAACCGGGATTGCAAGCTTGTATACCAAACAAAAGATGGTACTTTCAATGTTTGCATGAAGCATCTGATTTTCACTACTTCTTGCTGCATCGGAGTTCCCATCATAGGATCGCAACAAGACACGTAATGCATCAAATGTTGTTCAAAATCACCTGATCCATTGAAAATAGGGAATACAGGGTTCCCAAAACTGGATGGAGGAGAAATTGAATCTACCCATTCAGGGTAAACTTTATTTTCTGGTTGAACTTGTGCACACTTCCCTTACATAGTTTCTAACCGTGCTGTTAATGACTTAATAGTAGTTATTAACTTTTGAAAAACATCCGGTTGAACTTGTACTTGGGTAGGTGCAATGACTGGAGCTTGGACAGATGTGGCGATTGGTGCTGAAAATGATGGTAGCACTGCCAATCGTTGTTGCAATTGACCCATAGGATTAGAATTGTGAGGGTGTACTAATAGAGGAGGATATTCTTGATCCATCTCAGTATCTGCAACAAATTGCTTTGGCTGACTGACTCTAGCATGCTTAAGAAGAATACTATTCCGAAGTAGTTCTGCATTCAACCTTCTTAATTCCTTCATTTCTTCCTCATGTTGTGAAAACCTATGCTCTAGTGAAAGAGATTGACCTTCTCCAGAGGAAGGATATGTAACCTGGTTCTTTCCCTTCCCTTTGTTGGATCCTTTTCGGAGAGGGGGAAGTGTGTTACTCGAAGGATTACTTAAGTTCTGAGTAATCCTTTGACTTCGTGTACGCACACCTTCTTCATTTGTGTCGGTGCGTACATGTTCTTGAGCAGGAACCTCTTCATCTGAGTCCCCTGAGTGAGCCTCATCTGGTGGATCAGCAACAACGGCATTGATGACATTAATCGATGCATAATTCATCGCATCCCTTCTATCAGCATTTCTGTGATATTGTCTTCTTTCATGTCTTTGATGATAAATTGCCTTTTGTTGATTCTGTCCCTCATGAACTTCTTGAAGAACCATAATTTGGATGGAATCTCCAGATAATTTGGCTCTTTGTTCCTCTTTCAGTTTCTTCCCCCATCGATAAAAGACCGACTTTATCTGAGGAGGGGATTGATGATTTGAAAAAGTCCCCAGTCCGATGGACTGGGGCTATTCCTGCTATTCTTGCTCAACTCCCCAAATCCTTTTTGTTGATTCCGAAGGTTGGTTTAAAAGATTCCCCAGTCTGGCGAGCTGGGGTGCCTCTTGACATGCTATTTCTGAAAATTTCTTGAAAGTCCTCCTGATCTTGCGAACCTTAGTCCGGAAATTAGCTAGATGCACTAACCTGTATATGCTTTTATCACCTGGTTCAAAAGACCGTTGGATGATTTCCAACACTTCTGTCACTTGGTGAAGTGCTTTCTCCAAACGAGAGGCCTGTACAATATTCTCGTTTGCTTTATGCAAGAGTAATTCGAAAACTTGTTCTCTATATTCTTGATTTTGAGAGGAACTAGTTGAAGCTTGTTCTTGGGAAAGCTTTTGATTACAAACAAAGCCCATTGAATGTGGCCGTCCATGGGCAATAACATTGCATGAGACCATTTTCGACGGGCTTTTCCAACTGGAGAGCACTGTGAAATACAGTGCTCCATGAACACCCCATCCTCTAACACGAATACCAGATGGGGCATTGGCAATTAACTAACACAATCTTCTTATTGTGCCAAAGCATGAATGTTGACGAGCTCCCTGTTGCTTTTCAGCCTTCGGATATCGAGAGACTGATAGAGACCCCAAATCAATTTGACGTTGTAACCCTTCTATTATCTTAAGATGATTTTCATATTCATCATAAGATAATAATTTATTTTTCAACTGGCAAAGAGTTTTCCATATGTTGAGACGAATATCATGAATTTCATCTTCCCTCAACATTTCTGGAATATTATACCAAGAGTCAGCCAAAGGCGAAAACATGACTGGTACTTCACCTTTTGCCAGTTGTTTTCTCATATTTAGCATTTCCTCTTTATCATTTGATGAAGATTCTTCGACCTGATTTTACCAGAGTTGGTGTTTCCTTGTTGCTTCATTAGATTCAACATGATTGGTAGAGAAATTATTGATCAAACTAGAAGATGCATGACTTAGGGGTGGTTCGGAGAATGACCTACACCCTGGGCTATCTTCTGATTGAGAAAGTATTTCACCTGCTAGCGATGAAGCTTCAGACATGACTGGTTTCGCATTTGCAAGTGCCTCAAGATAATAGGGCTTTCTCGGCACTACATTGTCCACTGGAGCATTTTCCGGGCAATGTGCATCACTACTGCGGAGAGGACTTTCGCAAAGAAATTCATCATCATGGGGAGGACCACCATAATGGGTTGCAGAAAAAGATGATATCTCTTGCTCCTTGGTCTTTTGACCACACAGAGGGTTCATGTGGCACTCATCTGAAGATGAAACTTCGAGATCGACCGAATTGTCATGAAGAAAGCCTTAATGAGGAAGTATCTGTTGAAGACCTTCAGAATTAATGTTCCCACTATTGGGATATGAGGGAGTAGAATCTTGAATTCCAACAGATAATTGTCTGAGGGCTTCAAGAACTCCAGCATCGAGCAAGGCCTTGTTACTGATTGGCTCTTGATCTCCTAACTGTACTGGGAGGGTCTTTTTCTTAGACGCCATCTTACTCACCTTGGAAACCACTTTTTGAAGAAAGTGGCTGCTCTGAGCAGGTGTATGTGCATGATCAGGAAAGATGGCCAGGTTAGGCTGACGATCTCCTCTCAAATCAGGTGTATGTACGTGAATTGGTCGTCCGTATGATATGGGGGAGTATGCCCTATAACCCTCTTGGATTGGAACAGATGTGTGTGTCTGTTCCGGAGTGAATTGTTGATGTATCACTCCACTGGTAGGAATAGATTTACGTGTCTTTCCCTGATATGCCGCTGAAGTTGTTATAATATCCTGGCAGACATCCAGAATATGAGCTGGGATTTGCTTCTGCTCTTTCACCATTGATAGAATATTCTTGGTGACTTCAACTACCGGAACGGGAATATACATCCATTCCGGGATTGGAGCAGGTGTATGTGCCTGCTCCTATCCTCCTTTTCCTATTAGTGAATTCTGACAGTAATCAAGTGTGGGGGCAGAGAGCTGAGTCTGCCTCCTATTTGTTGTCGGGGCTTTCTGACTAACTTCTCCGAATGCTACCAAGCGAGAATGTTGGTAGGCTTGATTAATACCGGAAGGTGTATGTTCCTGCTGATTGCACTTCGCCAAACGTGGTTGACGAGATCCATCATATGTAGTCAGACGAGCCTGCTGACTAGCTTATGATGTATAAAAAGGTGTATGTTTTTGACTATAGTACTCCGCTAGAATTTCCAGGCGGGATTGGCGCGATGATGCCAGAAGAGTCTGCTGGACAGCGGGTTTAAAACGGGTAGGTGTATGTTCCTGCTCGTTGCTTGCCACCAAGTTAGGTTGGTGGACTTCTCCGGAGATGGAAGAGATGGGAACCTACTCACTGTTGATCAGATTCCACCTCTTGTGGTTCGCCTTGCTTTCTCGGGTTCGAGGAACCTGAGGCGAATGCCTGGAGTCGATACCCTCATCATGTTGAGGGCGCACTGCCGCACGAGTCTGGCGGCGATTGTTGGTGGGAGCCCTCAGGAAAGACTCCTGTCTGTTTGAATTAAGGTCTGGAGGGACGAGCTCATTCACCTCCCCAGAATAAGGGAGCAAATGGTGATTGCGTTCCGGGGATAACGACCCGAAATGGTTGGAGACGGTAGTCAGCACCGCCTGCTTCTTGATCATTAGTTGTCGTTGTCCTAACGACCGATGTGATTTGTTTACTTGGAGGGCTTGTCGGGCAGCCTCCAGAGTTGGGATGGTATCGTGTTGACGGTACTCTTTAACCAGTGCATTTGATACCCACCATTGAAGACGCTGAGTAGATGATATCGTCCTAAGAGAGGACGATGATCTAGCAGGTGTAGAATCAGTGACATTTGCAGCAGTAGTATTCACAGGTGTGAACTTGAGAGCAGCCATTCTAGAAATGCATAAAATCTTGGGAAAAGAGTGCATGTTTGATATAACAGACGTAATCAAGATAAATTCAGAAACTACATCTTTCGGATGATCACATATGTCAATGATTGTTTTTGTTGGCCCTCTCATTGAGTTTTAAATAGGGGCCTAACAAATAGGCAAAACATCATTTTAACTTGGTTAAGGATTCAGGTCGGGTTCAGCATTTTTGTTTCCCTCGGAATCCGTGGATGACCGCCTTGATGGGAGGTTCAAACGTTCCGATCGGTTTCTAACGGGTTTGTTCGTAGAACCGGAAACATCCAATGATTCCACATCCATTTGGACCTACTTTACAAAGGTTGGTGTTCATTAGTTTGTGGACTGATGAGGCTTAGGAATTTGCATTGGTCGAGAGGATGGGAGGTCAGACTCATCACACCTTTTTTAGGGGAATTATTGTCTACTCCGGGACTCTCTTTATAGATTTAAGTTATGTTCGTGAATCCTTATTACGTTACCAAGTATAAAATGAGCTTTCCTTCAGAACTGAAAATCAATGATCAAATATGTAGTAAATTTAGAGAATCTTTTATATGTATTTGAGGTTCTTCATCGATAGAGAATCATCTGTATTTAATAGAGATTATTGGTCAATGGTACCCTTCGACACATTTATATAAAATTATCTTGGTCATTATGATGACCATGCTGGTTTTAAAGCCACTTAGTGGGGCACTTGAAGTTTATTATCATTCAGAAGGACATGGATTATTTTAGAGTTGGGATTGAACTCGTAGATGGGCTACCTACGTATCCTTTGTTTTAGAAAAGGAATCAGAACCCACGTAGTTCAAGTAAGGGAGTATGATGTTTATGACTGATAGCTCAAAGAAGGATGTCATAATTACTTTTACTCTCTAAGCTCATGTGAGTCATGCTCGGTTTGAGAAACAAGAGGTATTGGTAAAAATTAGACAATTGGGCCATGAAAGATGCAATCATAAGAAATGATGTGGGACTTATGTATGTATGACTGCCCAGATAAATGAAGGTTAGGATTTACTTTAGGGAAGAAATCCAGGAACAGGGTCCACAAAGGTATATGTGCTTCATGGAGATTTTGAATACTCTAACTTGGGGCTTACTCTTGAAAAGGAGGCCCGAATTATGAGAAGACTTATCATTGGGTTTTACTCCTGAAAAGGAATCCCATATCAATGGTAAATTAGGACTAGTTAAGATAAATTAAGACTGGGGATTGCTCCTAAAATGGAGGCCTAGGTCAAGGATTAAGGTTTGGGGCTTACTCCTAAGGAGGATGCCCAAATTAGGGGACTGGGGCTTACTCCTAAGGAGGATTCCCAGATTTGGGAACTTTAAGAATTGAAGCTTACTCTTAAGGAAGATTCCCAAGTTAAGAATTATGACTGGGGCTTACTCCTATGGAGGATGCCCAGGTTAGGGGATCTGGGACTTACTTTTGAGGAGGATGCCCAAAATTTAGAGGACTTATGACTGGGGATTATTCTTGAAAAGGAGACCCAGGTTAAGGATTCTCTCATCTTAAAGGATGAGGTTAAATGAATGAAATCTCAATCTTCAGTGACATAAAGATGTGTAAATCACTAGGTTTTGAGAGATATTCCACAGAATTACTTTCAGATAAGGAAGTCAAATCAAGACATCATGACATAAATGGTTTTTAAGAGTGTCTTGAAGACTGAATCTTGAATAGGAAATGTGTAATGGCTGAAGAGGGGTGAAATGGGAAAGAAATTCATCCAAAAAGGCAGGGGCGCACAAGTCCTGGCAGGCGCGCAGGTACTGTGTGGGCACGCAAGTCTTGATCGCACAGGTATACGCCTGCGCGACACGTTTGGTACTTGCACGGTGTTCAATCACCAGGGTAATACTTGAGCGACCTTTGTTTAAGGCCTTTAGAATCCTTTTGAGGTTATTCCAGCAGAGGGGCGCACAAGTTCTATTGAAGGAGTAAGGCGGTGCGCAAGTGTGGCCATTTCCCTTAAGGGCTGGCCACCTAGGCGCACAAGTGTCAATGAGTTTCAACACTTAGGCCTTCCTCCGCCTCTTTAGATCTTCCGTTCTAGGTAAGAAAATACCTTAGAAGTGTTCTGAAATCTTTGAGAAGAGACTAGGGCGTCGGGAGCTCAAATCTGAGTTTCTGGAAAAATTCCTCTCCGAATGGGGGGGCCACAGGGTATATTAATAGGTAGGAGAAGACCCCTGGTGGTTATCATTTAGGGCGCGCAATTCACTTGTACGACCAACATCGGCGTGAAAGTCACTTGCACGACCAACATAGGCGCGCAAGTGTACTTGCACGACCATTGAGGCGCGCAAGTATACTTGCGCGACCATTTTAGAACTTGCGCGGCCTTTGCGCAATGTTCTTCTTCTTCCTTCATTTGTCAATTATTGATATTTGTTCAAAGGATGAATCTTCTTTGGTCAAGCTATTTCATTTTTCATTCATTTAGACTCTATGACGAAAAGGAGTATCAATAATATCCTTTCTTATTTAAAAAATTAATTTTAAAACATTAAAAATTTTGAAAACATTTTTATTGGGAAATAATATTGAAATATAATAAATGAATCTATGAAAATCATTTAAAACAATTTTTAATCATATAAAATTTCCAAAATAAATTAAATTGAAAATAAAATTCTAAACATATAAATGAGGATGTGAAAAAATTTTAAAATACTTTTTTAATATATAGCATTTTCAAAATAATTTTATTTGGAAAAAACCTTTTAAAATAAAAAACGGATTTTAAAATCAATTAAAACAATTTTAAAACAAAAAAATTAAAATAATTTTAATTGAAATTAACCTTAAAATCTCAATTGAAAAAAATTAATTTTTTTAGAAAACATGATTTTGGAATAAAACATATATCAAACCAAAGAGAAAAATAAAGTTGTATTTTCTTAAAAAAACATTTTCAGAATAATTTTGAATAAAAATGATGGGAAATTGGTACCATTAAATTATTATATCATTAATTACTAGAGGAAATTAATAATCATGATAATTTTGTAGAGGTAAATCATAAGATTTGAACATTGGGGACTTAATCGTAAACAATCCTGATAAATGATGAGATCGTAACACAAAATCGATACCTCTTTGGTAACATTGAATAATAATAACTATAAAGAAATAAAATTAAATGAACCATAAAATATCATTAATATTAATAAATTTATTATATTACATTTCAATGGGTCCTTATATACACCACATGAAATAATATCAGTGCAAAATATAACATACGCCTCAAAGAAGAAAAATTTAGACAAAATCCATTAGTGATTTGTTTTCATTTGAACCTTAAACCCAATGAAAGAGAGATACTAAAATGTATATTTAAACCACCAATATTTTTCAGTAGAATAATAATAAAATAAATTCTTGGTTAGTATATACCCATCAGAAAATAAGTAGGTTATGAATATGACATGTGTCTCACGAATGTAAAAAGTGAGAGAGAAATCTCTTATCTTACGTCTTGAATTATATCGTACTCATTCGAAAAATCATATATATTAAATATAATTTTATTATAAATATATAATATAACAATATTCATATATATCATAAAAAAAATATTTTTTTATGACTTTTTATTACCCGTTTATCAAAAATTCAATGTGAAAGTTGTGTTGCGGGTAATGAATGCATTATTTTTTATGCGTGATTTGATTTGTTATATCTTTGGCCCTCCTAAATTTATCACGATTTTATCATATTAATATGTTAATCCATGATAAAAATATCATATATATTCATTATATATGTATTTATATTAATCAATAAAATAATGTGATTGAAAATGAAATACATCGTTCATAGAGATGGTAGGCCATACCTAAGTATGAATATTGTATCCATGTTTTATCATATTGAAAGAAAGAAAACTAAATTATATATAAATATGTATTGTCATTAAAAAAAATTACTAAATCATATATATCACATATGTTTATGAAACCTATATTTAAGATATTCCATGTAATGCGTGAATGAATCTCATGGCTTCATGACACGATAGTTCACCGTACACAAGGCCGACGTTATCGTATTCCCAAAAAATGGCATTCATCAAGGTATGTGTGAAATAAATTTTATATAATCATAATAAAATCATAAATTTCATAAATATAATATATAAATTTTATTCCCATCATTATGACCAACCTCCATATGTGGTAATGGAAAAAAATGACATCAGTTCCTGAGGTTGCAGTTCGGTGTACACTCGAATGATGATTTGGTTGCCATTTTATTGAATTTGGTGTAGTTTTAAGTGAAACCATTGACATGAAAAAATAATATTATATGAAAATGATGAGGTTATTATATAATCATGGTTTAATAAGAATTTTCTGGGCATGGAGAAATAAATAAATCAAAGAATTTCATTTAAGAAAATTATCTCTTCTTTAGGAAAGCTCCTTAGGTTAGCTGTAAATCATTAAATGGATTTATATTTTTCTAAACTGATATAGTGACCCTATACATTTACAAAAATTATCACATTATTTTAAACATAATTATCCAAAAAATAAAAACCATGTATCGTAAATTTTAGTGTGTTTTTAAGATTAAGTATGTAATTAGAAAACATGAAACCAAAATATAACAACATTTCACAAATTATATTCTAACTCCATTAGAGACCTAAAAATTGGATATGATTGCCTAGAAATACATAGGCAAAAAGGAGAAGCTAAAAAATCATATTAAGGGAATTAAAATAAGAATACGGTATAGTACATGAGTTAGAAGGCACAACCAGATGACATAAAAAGGCATGTCACATGAATAAACATATGGAAGCGTAACATATATTACATCGGATCATGAGGTCCTGGTAACATAAGAAATTGTATGAAAAATATAACTTGTCATAAACATGATTCAATGATATCCTACAAGCCTATATAATATTGAGGGCAATGTCCCATAATGGATTTGGTTTAATCCCTAATCTCATACATGATGCATCATGTGACTAAACATTACCCAATGCATTGGAGAACTATCTGAATTATCGCATCATAACAAGTTTTTTAAATGTATTACATATAAGGAATTAAACATGAGAAATAAATCTATGTTTTACCCATGGAAATAAATAGATATCATAATCCTGTCATATGTCATAATCACTGGGTTTATCACAATGGTGTATAATAAATAAATGTATTTAAATAATACATGTACATTAATAGGTGAAAATAGGAATAGGTTATCATAATTTATGTCCAACTAAATTGAAAACATGTAAAAATAGTGTTTAAGAAACTTTATAATGGAGCCACATTAGTGTTGTTTAAGGGAAAAGACTAAACTGTATTTAAAGGGAACAAAGGCATAATTGTTTTTATAAAACAAGAAATTAACTAAGATATTTTTTTCATGATTAAATTAGTTATTTTGTAGAAATAATGGTGGATAAATAAATATCATGGAGTGTACTTTCAAATGGTTACAAAATTGGTAAGTTCCCTTTAATTGAGCTTGTTTATCATGATGAATTGAGAATGGAAGCTTATAAAATATTTATTTCCCCACAAAAAGGAAGATAAATGCATTATTTTGCAATATATAAAAATAATTTTGAATAAATATTTTATAATAATGAAATAATGCATTTTTTTAAACAAGAGGGATAATTGAGGTTCATAGAGATCCATACTATATGTCTGAATATGTTCTTCACTTCAAATTAATGTCATAGATAATCAGATATGATCCATTAATTACATAATTCAGATTCATTCAAACACATATATTATTTATTATAATTTTTATGTGAATTTATAGCTAATTTGATGAGTTATATTGTTTAATTTTGTTATTTTGGGGGCGTTTTTGTCATAAATTTAGTGGATGGTTTAATTGTATATAACTACGGAAGTTATTTTCAAAAGGAATAAAAACTCCATAAGTGGATTGAAATGGTATCAACACACTTCTATAATTTAAAATTTTTCCATATATCATTTTTTCATATATTAGAATGATTCATTTTCTAAAATGTTAATGAAAAATGATTAGATTATTTTGGCAATTTGATCAACCATTATGATCTAGAATCATTTAATTTATTATTATATTTATATATGTTTTATAGAATATAAAAACAATTATAATTTAAATATTATAACTTGATTTTACCATAATAATGGTTTTTTGACCAGCCTTAAAGGTGGTAATAGAAAACGAAAAATCATTATCCACAAAGGTGGTAAATTGACACATCACGGATGATGTTTTCATTTCTTATAATAAAATGATAAGAGAATATATTTGAGAATTTATTTTCCTCAAAAGAAATAAATTAAAATTATATATATGATACTATATTTATCATGATATTTTGGATAAGGGAGAGAGGATATGGTTGAAAAAATAATGATTTTAAAAGATAATGAAGGAGTATTTTACCACTTAAATATCATTTCCTTGAGAACCACATTAAAGAACTTGGGTTTGGTATTTTTTTGAGAACATAAGATATTAGACTTGGGTAAGAGTCTTGGTAAGGTAATATTCCATAATTTAGACAAGCTACAATTATTGGGAGGTGTGAGAAGAAGGGGTGGTATTTACAGGGGGAGGAGTGGGGTGTTTTTTAATGTTTTATTCATTTGTTTACTATTTTTTCTCTATAATATAAATAGTGTTGATTACCATTAATAAATACAGTAAATGGTTTTGGATATCTTGAAGCAACATTTTCTTACCACATCCTTAAATCAACCATGACTAAATATTTCACATATTTGTTAAATATCATAAATTTCCATATTTCATTACTCACCAAATAATCATGTATTTTATAGAAAACAATTCACCCTAAGAATTTTTATACGAGTCGATTTTAAAAATAATGGACTCCATTTTTGGAATATAATTTTCTAAATTTGATAAATTTAATTTATAATTAAAAAAATTATTTATTCAAAAAATACTGATTTTAATATTATAAAAGTTTTTATTACAATTTGAAAAATTAATTAAGGTCTCATAAAATTATTTTATAATTATAAAAAAACAAATTATTAATCTATGAATCTATTTAAAGAAAATAGATTTCATTTTAAATCATTATACTAATTTCAAAATTGTAAATAAACATTTTTTCCTCATAAAAAAACCAACACATAATTTATAATTTTTAAAACATTTGTCAACTTATTATATGATATAAATATATCATATTTTTATTTATAAGATACCTAATTTTATTTATAATTTCATAAGTGAGGTGACTATGCAATGTGCCAGTTTAATATTCCAAAGGGTCATATTATTACTCCAATGGTTAGGTTACTATTCCAGCATCCATAAGGGTTTACTACCTTCTATAAATAACACATATTCGATTTATCAGAGACTTCTATTTTCTCAAAATTTTATATATAGATTCATCTTTGAAATTAATATTTTATTATTAATAGTATGTTTTATATATATATATTTGTCTGTGAGTGAATACATTCTTGTGGATTGAGGAGATCCAAACTTTTCTATTCTAATTATCTTATATTCAGTTTGTTGACTTGCTATAATTTTTGGAATTCTTATTGGATTATTTTCTAACTAATTTATCATTCTTTATTTATGATATTAATGTTTTTATTGGGTCCTATATATGATGTATGTTCTTTATAGTACATTATATAAATATATGAAGGGAAATTCCAATGATAAAATTTTGGGTCATTACATTCTTCCCCCATATGAATTTTCTCGAATGAAATTTCATTCGACAAAATAAGTTGAAAATAGGTAAGGGTATGTCTCTTTCATCGCTCGATATTCTTATCATATTTCCTCTTCATACTTATGATTCCATTATACTACTTTGACCATGTGAGTAGCCTTTTTGTTTTGATATTTCTCTCTATAGTCTAAGATCATTAATGGATGCTCCTAGTAAGAGAGGTCACTTTCCAAATGTATCATCTATAAATTTATTACTTGTGATTTATGTAGTATGTACATCCTTTGTATGGATATGTGGAATACATCATGTACTTGATACATGATTTGCATATGTGATATTTGATATGCCACATTTATGATGAGGCCAGGAATCTCAAAGGGGTTGATAGAACTAGGACATAAATTTCATTTCATCACAAATATCATTAATATATTTCATGGATATATGTGAAGGAATACCATTTTTTCAACCATAATCACCAGATCCCATCAATAATTTTTTACATATCTCTTCTCCCGAATTTTGGCTGACCGGATGTGATGCTCAATAGTTTTCACTATTTTTACAATTTCTTTGACAATTTCATGTCCCTATAGCATAGGTTCTTCAACTTTACCCCATCATGTTCGTTTTTGGAATATTTTCCAATAAAGGGATTAATATTGTTCCACGTGGATTATTCAATGGAATCCACTTTTTAATTAAAAGTAAAATACATGTAGATAATGTTCTCATTCTCCTTCGAAGTCCATAGAACATTTTATCAACATGTTTCCTAGTGTCTAAATTGTCTTCTTAGACTGGTCATCAGTTTGAGGATGATAATCATTACCATAGTACATCTCAGTGTTTAGAGATTTTTTGAAACTTTTCCAAAACATGGTGGAAAATCAAAGATCTAGATTGGATACAATCGATAGTGGTACTCCTTACAGCCTCATCAGTTCTCTTGTGTATATCTGTGAAATTTGATCTAGTGAGAAGTCCCATAAAATTATGATAAATTGAGTTGTCTTTTTAATATGATAAAAAATATCCCATATAGAATTATTTCCTCTACATGTATTCATAATCCCAATGACAAAGTCCAAAGTTATTGTTTACTATTTATATGTTGGTATAGGTAATGGTTGAATCATTACCTTAGAATTTTTTCTTCCGAACATCACATGCTGAAATAATAGGAACATTGATGTATATCTAACAATATCTTTCTTCATACTATCCCCATAATAGTTCTCTTTAATATCTAGATAAATATTTTTTCTCACTGGTTTGATAGAGAAATTTGAGCTATATGAATCATTCAAAATATATTTCGTTATCTTGGGATTCGATGGTATACATAATCATGACTCAATATTATGATTCACTCATCCTATATTTTCAACTCTAGGGTTATCCCCTTTATTATAGCTCCACAATATTTATAAATGTCCACATCATTTCATTGGTAATTGTTTATTTTATCCATAATAGATGTTTGAAAAATCAAATAAAAAAATACTGATGATATTCTTTCCTAAATTATTCACATGTCCATCCTTTAGATGTCTTGGAAAATTTGTTCCTTCTCAATTTTCATCATTGATAATGTTGTGGGATGTATTATACTTAGATCGTCTCCCACTTTATTTTCTTTACCAGTATTGGTATTGGATTGAGATTTTATAATAATTAATGAGCTCAAACCATATTCTATTGAGCATATTAAGATTATTCATTATGAATATATATTTGAGGCTTTTATGATTTGTGCACATCTTACAGTTATACCCAAAGAGATAATGATGACATATTTTCAACATGAAGATCATGGTCACCATCTATTGATCATGTGTGGGATAATTTTTCTCAGGAAAATTCATGTTTACTAAGGCATAGTCTATCACATTATCATTTTTCATAAGTAAAAAAACCTAATACCTTCTTTTTATCATAACTATATATAAAAAATATTTCCCCACCTTTTGGTAGTGTAGGTAATGGTGTAGTGATTTCCTATATCTATAAATAATATTTACAACAAATTTCATATATTTTCTACATATATGAGGACATTATCCCATTATTAAAATTCTTCTTAGGATTATCCTTTCTCTTGGAGAATATAAGAATATTATCTATAAAGATAACCACAAATATGTTGAGGTAATATCTAAAGACTCTACTCATTAGGTTCATTAATATTTCCAGAGAATTAATGAGTCCAAGTAGAATCTATATGAACTCATAGTTTCCATACCTCATTTGAAAGGAATCCTTGGAAATGTCTTCCTTAATCACTTTCATTGGTGATATCTAGACTGAAGGTCCACCATAGATAAAAACATGTCCCTGTGTAGCTAATCATACAAGTCATATATTTGTTATTGGGGATACTTTTTTTATTTTCATTTTATTAAGCTAAAGATAATTAGTAAGGTTCAATGTTTATCCATCATTATTTTTCACAAAGAGGATTGGTGCACCCCATGGGAAAGGAATTGGTAGTATAAAACATGTATCCAAATTATCTTATAGCTACTTGTTTAGTTCCTACAACTTAATGCTGGAAATTATATAAGTTTTATTTTATATTGGAATTGATCCAAGTATTAGATCAATTGAAAACTTAACCTCTTAATCAAGAAAAAACCAATAAATTCTTTAAAAAACACATTAGTTTATCCCCTCTCATTAGGGAATATATTCGGTCAGGATCCTATCCTTTTTCTAAATCATTTGGCAGATATATTCTTGCTCATAAGTAATAATATCTACAATTGAGATGATAATTATGAAAGAGATTCATCATCCTCCTTACATATGTACAAAATTGGAGGATGTATTCTGATTTAAAGAGTGATCTCCCTTTCTCAATAGATTATTTTTCATTTATATAAAGATATACAATACATGCCCAATATAACATCAGACTCCACCAATGGATGTAAGAAAAGATTTTTTTGGGAGGTTCAGTCCAAAAAAATTAAATGAGGGGAGTTATATACTATATATAAAATAATTTACATATTATCTATCCTTATTGATAACTCAAACTTCATATTTTAATGTGGTTCTTGAATAGTTCTACTGAACATGTCAAATATGAAAGAATTCATAGACCCAAAATCCGATAGTATGTTCACTATTCTTGAATGAATTACCATTTTACCCATAACCACATCATTTTTGTGCTCCACCTCAGTAGTAGTGATATCATATGCACTAACTTGAATCCCTATAGGTATATTTTATATTTTGTATAAGAACCCTTGGTATAGGACATGGGGATAACATAAATACCATGTTCCTATGTACTATAGGTTTAGTGGTTGTTTGAACTTTCCTTTATTCTTCCATGTTTTTGGGATTCTACATATGCATTCGGAAATAATTATCCTCATGACCCACTCTTAAAAATTTGAAGCAACTCTTGGATCCCCTTAATTAGTTTCTAGGATTCTTGTTTCCACCTTTTTAACATGTGGGACATTGGGTTTTCATTCCTTCATGGTATATATCTATTGATCCTCTAATATTAAACTCTATTAATCTCTTTTTACCTCTGAGACCATGAGACCATTGAGAGTATTTGATCTTTATTTCAACCATAATGACACAATATAATATGTCATCATTGTTGTACAAATCATAAATCTCCAAATATTTTTGTATACTTGGCTTTAGTAAACTAACAAAAAGATCCATGTTTCATTCTTTGTAATGAAAACATAATATAAGTATCATACAAGTATTATTGATTTTTCTTCATTTTAGTTGATAAATTAGTCTTTCATTTTATTTGGTCGAGGGAAATCCCTCTCCATATTAAGAAAGATATTTAGGTGACAATATTTAATGAAAAATAATTCCATGAATCATTACCAATCCAAGAATCCATTTCCACCATAGAATGGTTTTTGATCAGTGTCCACCAATGATCAGATTCACCATCAAAACAATAAACCACCAACATGAACTTCTATTCTTCTGAGAATTTAAGGATATAGAATATCTTCTTAATATAGTTAATACGTTGTTCTGTGACAAGCATATCAGAATATCCACTATTGATAGGTGGCATTTCATTCATAAATGTTTTGAAAACAACTTATTAATTCCTAGGTGAAGGACGCTGTCCCACATTATACAAATTATTATTCACAAATTGAAAGATTTTATCCAATATTGTTATGAAGTTCTAGGATCTCATTCCCATTAGATTTGGAATCTCATTTGGGAAATCATTACATTTTATGTCACATTTATTGTTTTCAAGAGTTCTCAAATTTCCCATTATTATCTAAGAAAGATAAATAAAATAAAATTAGGGTATCTTTAATACTTATTTAATAAACATATAAAAAAGGGAACCTTAAATGTAGTCGGATAAACATATAAATAAAGGGTATATCCTAACTTGTGATTATCTATGTTTCAATCTAGGTTATACATGGGTATGTAATTATCCATAGGGTTCCCACCAAATTTTTCTAGTTCTAATACCCAAAAAGTAACTGTACTGGGCTATAATACCAACTATAGCGACCCTATCCTTTTACACATATTAAAACACAATTTTAATCATAATGTCTAGGGTACATAGAAGATTAGGTTCACAATTAGAAAAAATGAAACAAAAAAATTACATATTTTCTAAAATGATATCCAAAATCAAATCAATGCCCGATAAATACACAGGATAACATGGGAAATACCTAGACACAAGGGATGAGCTGAAAATCCTAGTAAGGCAATAAAAATAAGAATAAAGCACAACACATGAGTTAAAAGGAATAACTAAATGACAAAAAAATCATGGAACATGAATAATAATATTGAATAATAATATATATAAAATGGGACAATTTGATCATGGAAGCATAGTAATGTTGTAGAAATATATAAAATGACATAAACATGATTCAAGGAAAACTACCATGACTATATCACATGGCACAAAAAGTCTAATAATGGATTGGGTTCACTCCCTACACCCATACATGACATCTCATTAGACTGAGCATTACCCAAATAATTAGAGAAATATCTAGGTTTAACCATCATAACTTGTTCATTCATATTTTACCACATAATGAATCAAAAATGATGAATTAACATAAGGGTTACCCAAGGAAGGAAATGGGCATTGTAATATTGTCATACCACATAATCAATCGGAATATCATAATTATGTATTCGAAATAATGGATTTAAATAATACATGAAAATTAGTAAGGGAAAATAGACATATATCATAATAAATTTTGTCCAACTGAAGTGAAAACATGTAAAATTAGTGTTTAAGAAACTTTTGGAATGAGTCACATTATTTTGGTTTAAGAAAAAAGATTAAGGTGTATTTAAAGAGGAAAAGGGAAATTTTTTGTATAAAACCATAAATGAACTAAGATATTTTTTCAGGATGAAATGATTGATTTTAGAAAAATAATTTTGGATTAAAACATATTTTGGAGTTTACTTGAAAATGGTTAATGAATTGGGATATTTCCTTTAATGGGGCTTGATTATCAAGATGAATCGGGAAGGGAACCTTATAAAATATATATTTCCCCATCAGAGAAGGATTAATTGGTTTGGATACTTAATTTTTGGAACATATAAATAGAATTTATAATAAGTAAATAAAATAACAAATAAATACATTTGTGTAATGAGAAATAATGTGAAACCTAAGGGGAAAATGGAGGTTCGGAGAGATCCCTTACCTTATGTCTGAATGTGTTCTACACTTGCACAATATGTACTTGATAAATAAGGTTGATAAATTAATTAATTAACTCATAACATTATCCAAATATATATATATATATATAATTTTCTATTAATTTATTATTTTTATTTATGTCCGTTTTAATGAGTAATAATGTTTATTTTTTTCATTTTGGGATCATTCGTTTCAATGATTTCATGGTTGGTTTAATTGTCTATAATTATGGAAGTGATAGTAAAATGGAAGGAAAATTACATAAGAGGAATAAAATGGTATTAATATACTTATATAATGTAAAATTTTCCCATATATCATTTTTTCTTATATGATAATTATTTATATGATAAAATGCTAATGAAAAATGATTAGTTTATTTTGGTGGTTTTTACGACCATAAAAAACTGGTATCATTTTATTTAATATTATGTATATATATATTTTCAAGAACATGAAAATAGTTACCATTTACATATTATAATATTATTTAACTATATTAGGGGTTTTATGACCATATTTGATTGTGGTAATGGAAAACAGAAAAACATTATCCCTGAAGGCGGTAAGTCGACACATCACAGATGATAGTTTCTTTTTTTAGAATAAAATCAGAATAAAATAGATGTGATGATCTAGATTACATTAAAAAAATTAATTATAGTATATATATGATTCTAGAGTTATAATTCTATTTTAGATAGGGGAGGTGAGGATATGTAAGAATAAAGAAAGAATTTAAATGTGAAAGAAGGTGGATTTTACCTTTAGAATATCATCTCCTTGTGAACCACCTTAAGGCACTTGGGTTTGGACTTTTATTGAAAACAACAGCTATTGGACGTGGGTAAGAGTCTTGGGAATTTAGTTGGGTAGAATATAGACATAGTACAAGGCATGGGTGTTGTAAGGAGATGGGGTTGATTTTTTAGGGGAGGAGTGGGGTATTTTTTTTATTTTAATCCTTTCTTTATTATTTTGGCTAAATACTATAAATAGTAACTATTAAAATGAATAAATATAGTATATGTTTTAAATTAGGCAAAAATATTTGGAACTTACCTCATACATACATTATTTATGACTCAATAATTCATCAATTTACTAAATACCGTAAAGTACAACATTTCACTATTCACAAAATACTCAACGATTTTAGGAAAATCCAAAAAATTAACACAATTTTTTTTTGATTTTTTTATTAGAATCATGTGCTAAATTTTATGTAAATTGTTTTTAGATATGAAAATTTTAATTTTCAACTAAATTCATCGATAATTTGAAAGTATATATTTTAATAGTATAACTGCTTTTTTGAAAATTAAAAAAATTTATTAAGGTCACATAAAATAATATTATAAAGATAATACAACAAAATATTAAATTATTAATCTATTTTATAAAATTTTATTTTATTTTAAATCATTATATTAATCATATAATTTTAAATAAATATTCAAGTTTCAATAAAATATCGACACTTAATTTATTATTTTTAGAAAATTTATTTACATATTAAATTATATAAATATGTCATACTTTCATTTATATTGTACATACATTTAATATACAGAGTTTCATGGATTTGGATGCTTTTATAATGGCCAGATCACTATTCCAAACGGTCACATTACTATTCAAATGTTCAGTTTACTATTCCAATAGTCAAATTTCTAGTTGTCATAAGGGTTTACTATCTATAATAAATACCTATTATGAAATTAGTTAGACACTTATATTTTCTACCAATGATATATATTATTTCATATTTTGAATCAATATTTAATTTTAAACATTATATTTTATTTCAACATATTTTTTTGAGAGTGCAGCCATTCTAGGGGATCGATGGGATCCAAATTTTTCCAATTTTTAATATCGTATTTTATATTTATTTCCCCATTGTAATATTTGAAATTATATTTTTATTATTTTAATAATTTATCATTTTTATTTATGATTATAATTTTTTTATTGTGTTCTCTATGTGATGTGTGTGATTTATAGTAGATGGACTAATTATAAGAAATTATATTTCATTGATAAAATTTTGGGCCATTATAAATAAGGCATATAGGATGTGGGGAGGGATGTTTGGAAGTTATTTGGGAAGATCATGGATGATCCAAATAGCATGAGAGGTGTGAATATTTGAGGAGAGTGAGTGAAACTTTATAATTGAGGAGGAGTGGAATTCTTTTAAATACCCAAAAGTATCCACTATTAAGAAGTCAATATTTCCACATGTTGATAAAAACTACTAATTAATGGTTTGTAGGGATTTTATGGTCTATAAACACATCCAAAAAATAATTAAACACGTGATTAAATAATTTTCATTCCCATCATCTAGGTATCCCCATTTTAATCATTTTGGTTTTTCATTATGGTAAATTGTTTTCTAACCTTGGTAATTTAACATTTAATACTAAATTAGTGTGATAGAAGATTTATATGGGGAATTCAATAATTAAAAATATTATATATAATTTATTAAATATAAATTCTATGTTTGTTGGAAATTAATTTTAACACTAGCACATTTAACATGAGAAACACTCCTTCAACCTTAACCATACTAAAAGTGTTTTTTTATAATTTAACGGTCAATATATCATCATAATAGAACAATTGATCCATTAATGAACTATATTTGGTATTTATTTACATTTTAAAAATACTTTTATGAATATTTAAATTTTATATATTCTAATACATTTAATAAAATATCATTTAGTAGAAAATAACATAAATGTGAGTCTTGAAATTATTCATTTAATTTGAATGTGAAAAATATAAATAATATGATGGAATTTGAAACTATTATGTTAAAAAATATGTAATATTATATATTCATCTAGAAAATAAAATAAAAACCATTCATTAGATTTATTTTATTTTATATTTTTAGTAATAGTTATTTTCTATTAAATAAATAATTATTGAGTTGGTGTTTCTTAAGAATTTTAAGTATACATTTCGTCTATAAATATTAACGATAAAATTTCATTGTAAAAAAATATGTTATATTTAAAAATTATTTATATTACCAAACATATGTTGTTTTTCTCTATCACAAGGATTTAATGTTATTAATTGTAAGAAAAGTAAATCTGTGTCATTTTATTTACATAACTTATTATTCCAGCCAATTTTAGGGAAACATTTTCCAAAAACTTGTAAATATTGAGGAAAATATTATAATGGTAGAAATATGATTTTCCAATGGATGATGTTCAAATTTTTAGGTCATTTAAACCAATTTCTTATATGTTTTACCCCTAGTAAAACCATGTTTACCATAACGGTGGTAATTAATTATTATTATTTTCACTATTCATTTTTATAAGAAAGTAATTCGAACATAATAGAAATTAGAAATTAATCTAGTTCAAAATATTTAATCCATTATTCCAAATTAAATTTTCATAATTGGAAAATTTTATTTTAAAATTAATTACAAAGATGTGATGAGAAAGCAAGTTTTAAAAGTATAAAGGTTTAAAAGTTTACAAAGTTTTTATATCCAATTTCGATATGAAATTGATCAAAATGAAATAAATTGGATTAATATATGTATAATTAATGTAACGATCTGGAATTTTCAATGAAATGTTTTTTTCTTAATTCTTTGGAATTTTGCGAGTCTGTGGCTTCTGACGACACTTGATTCTGAGGCCCGGTGTGCCCGGAATCAATTTTCTAAGTTTTTTTGGGTACGTTCAATAAATGTATGTGTGTGTTTTTATATCTTTTGAACCGATGCTTAGAATTGAAATCCAAGGGCACCAATGAAATCGCAACGTAGGTAATTGCTTAAGGGGACCTTTACCATAGTTTCCTTTAATGCTGGTTGAAAGTTAAAAATTGGGGGTTAATAAAGAAGTTAAATAAAATTGTTTAGAACAGTTTTATATATTTATGGAAGTTATCTCCTCCCATGGGAAGTTATTGGTGGGTCCCACGCCCACCTAACTTCCCATGTGTGGATATTTGATAGGTGGGGCCCACACAAGCCCCAACCTTTCATCTCCCAAAACTCTCGTCAAACTCCCCAATTAATTCCCCTCCTTTATTATGACAACCTCTTTATTTATGAGTTCTCTTTACCTCCCTCTCTATCTTTTAAATGTTTTCCAACACGTCTTAATTAATGAGTTCAACCTCTGAAATTAATTAATTAAGTTGTCTAAATTTTGAATTACATGTGTGAATAAAAATAATAGCTTAGCTATTATATTATTTTTGGGGAATTCGTTGTGTTGAGAGGATTAGTGAGAGTGCTTTGGAGAAATAGAGAAGGGTGTTCTTCTCTCAACGAAGAGCATCGTACTTCCAACGAAGAACCACTGAGGAAATTTAATCTTCATCTTCAATCTTCTGAAACCAAAAGAGAAAGAGCCACCCGCGAGGAACACCGACGACGCACCATATTCGGCCCTTCTTCCCCGACGTCAATGAGTTTACACCGTCTCCCCACGACGCCGTCTTCCACAACACTCGACTAATGTGAACCTTATCTTCAGGGAGGGGTTGGTTCATTTTGAAGTGTTTATCTCATACCCTGTTCTTCATTGGAAATCATTGTCTATTTTCGGACAACTCCTACCACCTAACGCAGAGGGCGCGGGCCGAACACACATGGACCGACGACCCTCTGTAGTCTCCTTATTTTCGATTGAGGCGCGTTGGAAGAGGCGGTGATGGGAGAATCAACGGTCGTGTGCCGGCTGCGTGCGGAAGAAATGTGGTCCGCAACTGCAGCCCATTGTACTGGGAAAGAACCGGCCAGCAATAGCCAGTCAGGCCGAAGGAAGGAACCACGGTGCCCCACGGTGTCGCGCTATGGAGAACCGCATCACGCACAGTGCGGGCCAATTCAGTGGAAGATCCAGCCGGCTCGTCAGTCGGCCGGGCGGGAAAGAGCCACGGCGCAAGGAGGGCGTTGTGCTGGAGAATTTGCGGCCCGCCCGTGTGGGCCGCTTGCACCGTGAATGCCGGTCAGCTTCGGCCAGACGGTTAGGGAGGGCAGCGCCGCTTGGCACCATTAGTTCAGGCAGCCAGGGGGGACGCGCCCCCCGCCGCAGACTACTCAACCAGCTGGCCGAGTCACGGCAGGGCCGCGCCCTGTCGGGCCGGGCCACGTCGCGTTGGGCCGGGCCGGGCCGCGCCCCGTCGGGCAGGACCACGCCCCACCGGGTCGGGCCGGGCCGGGCTGCGCCCCGTCGAGCAGGACCACGCCCCACCGGGTCGGGCTGGGCCGCGCCCCTCATGCCGAGCCACGCATGTCATCGGCCCAGTCTGACCCCCCTGCAGGGTCGGACCCACCAAAAGCGTAGTTGACCCGACCTGCCAGCCCACTGGACATAACAGGCGGGGCCTGTTTTCACTTAAAGGTGAATAACACGAAGACCGCATTTTTGATCGACACGCCATCTGCAGCACTAGGACCCTCATGACGTGGTAGTCATTTTGCGATACTCTAAGTGAGTTTTAGATTACTTTGAAAAAATGGCCAGGTTGGTTTGAAATCAAAACCAACCGGGCTCTCGGATCGGAAGTGCTTATAACCTAAGGACCGGACGTCCGATTGACGTTCCATCAACTACGTTGGTTTCCCACTGATGATATGGTTCTTTTGGCTTACTCTAATCAAGGTTCGGACGCTGTTGGTGTATGGTCAGGTTGGTTTGAGCCTTAAAATCAACCGGGCCCCTGGAACGGAAAATCTAATAACTCACAGACCGGGCATCCGAATGACGCGTCATTTGTCGTGTTGGGTTCCTTTTGACGAGATGGAACTCATGAAACATAAAATCTGGACTTCGTGACGGTAGATGTATTTAACCCTTGGCTCGAGGATCAGACCCTCCCAGAATCAAACGTGCTGTGTGCGGGAACCCTAAAGCTGGCTGCGATTGCGACGACAACTATACTAGAATCCTCTGTGGGTTCGGCAGCAACGAAAACTGTTCTGGAATCCTCCGTGGGTTCAGAAATGATGACAACTATACTGGAATCCTCCGTGGTTTCGGTAGCGACGACAGCTATACAGGAATCCTTCATGGGTTCGGCAGCGATGACACATGTACTGTAATCCTCGGTGGGTTCGGCAGCCACGACACCTGTTTTGGAATCCTCCGTGGGTTCGGCAGTGACGACAACTATACTGGAATTCTCCGTGGGTTCGGTAGTGGCGACAGCTGTAATGGAATCCTCCATGGGTTCGGCAGTGACGACAACTGTACTGGAATCCTCTGTGGGTTCGGTAGCGACGACACCTATACTAGAATCCTCCCTGGGTTCGACATCGATGACCACTGTACTGGAATTCTCTGTGGGTTCGACAGCAACGACGAATATACTGGAATCCTTCGTGGGTTCTGCAGCGATGACAACTAGAGTGAATCCTCCATGGGCTCGATAGTGACATGATACTACTATTTTTGGTTTCTGCGGGTATCTTCCATTCGACAAGAATAGATGATTCTGTGGCTACAACTAATCTTCTCTTACTATCTTTAGGTGGTGTATACTTGTGTGAGATGAGTCTTGACCTTTCAATCATTATCATCCATGTGATTGGCTTCTTTCTTGTGTGGATTGGGTTGTTCTTGGGCTGGAGTGTTGGAGCCAAACTGTGATTGAAAACATAGGTATATATATGGGAATACACCTAAGTATATTTGGCTGTTACTAATGATTGTATCTTTTCTTTGTGGTTTATCCTTCGTGGATTCCGGGAGACCTTCGGGGGTCTCGGGGTCCCTAATGATTATCGTTATACTAACCCCTGCACGGGAAATGCCCACACTACATTTTCTTGGATGAAGATGACGGACCGCGCGGATTGTGGTAGAGACTTGTGGAGCTAGACGGTACCCGGAGGTGGACCACTTGGCGGGACATACACGGAGCGGAAGTTCGGACCCGAGGTGACGGGGAGACCATCTGTACCTACCCTTCAGATGGGATTTCTGGAGGACAACTCAGTGGTCGCTGATTACTTTACTATTGCTGTACTAGTCTTTCAGTTGTACTGTACTTACAGTTGGGCTTGTATTTCCGGCCCCTTTCCTTTCAGCACTTACTTGTGTACTCACTTTTACTTAGTGCATACTTCTGTGGTGTACTCTGTTGTGTTTGTTTACTTTTATCAAGTCAATTCCTTCCCTTTTATTGGGATTTACGCCTTTGGTGCTAGTCGCCAGCCCCTGGCCTATGGAAGGTGTGCTTGGGGTAGTCACGGCATGATCCCCAAGGACGGGTCATGAAAAATTGGTATCAGATGAGTCGGATCTACCAAAGAACTCAGGAATCTGATCATTCATTTTTATGAAGTAATAGTGATAAGGGTATTGAGTGTGGTTTTCAGACCAGGGAGTCTAGTGTTGGTGCGATGGCTGACGTATCATTACACCAGGATCCTGACCTCTGATTTCCGACTCGGTGCACGAAAACACTTATTTCATGTGTGTTTCCTATAAAAAGTTTTTTTGTGATTACTTTGTATTAGCTCACCAGGTATACTATTTAAACCATGGCACACCTAGTTCTTTTCAGGATGGCCCCACGAAGGTAGTCAGCTAGGGTTCCGAGTCACATATGACATGGTAGAACACCGAGCGACGAGGCCTTAGTGCAGGGCCCCGTCACAGCAGAGGCACCAGTGGTACCACTATATGTTGGGCCACCAATACTACCAGACCCAGCAGTAGAGAGTGAACGCCTCCTGAGTGCGTTGCGTGAGTTCCAGCGATAGAGGCCTCCGAGGTTTCGAGGTGAGACATATTTTTAGACGGCTGGGTACTGGCAGGAGATTGTATCACGAGTTTTCCACACAGTTGGGACACCCACTGACTTGATGGTGTACCTACCTATTAGTATCTCTCAGGGAGCAGCTGAGGGGTGGTGGAGCCTTATTCTCTAGTTTTACGATGAGGTGACTCTCACGAGGGGAGACTTCGAGGGTCTTTTAAGGACGGAGATTGTACCAGCGACTCTACGCCCTGTGCGGGATCAGAAGCTACTATTCTTACAACATGTTTTTTTGACTATAGAGGAGTCTCTTGTAGCCGGCAACAGACAGATGACACAGAAGTCCATGCGGACTAGGCCAACAGGTGGGAGACCCCAGGATACAGGTGTGGATGTGTGGGGCACACGAGTTAGTGCCAGCCATACGGGGAACAGGAAGTGCTATGCATGCGACGAGCAGGGTTACATGGCTCGAGACTGCCTGACCCGTCCTGTAGATGAGCAGAAGGTAGTAGAGGAACCATCTAGGTAGAGGCAGAGGTTCAACCGTGGATGTCTTCAAGGAGCAGGTGGATGTGGCGGAGGAGCTGGTCGAGCAGTAGCTGGAGAGGAGCGGGACTAGCTCTAGACCCTGGGGCCTTTGTTTAAGATTCTTATAGCTTCAATGATATCATTGTTTGTGGTTGGATTGTGTCTTGGTACTTTGAGATGTAGTATTAAAATACACTTGTCCTTGTGACATTTTCTTCCGACCCTTTTCGTATGGTTGATACTGAGAGGTTCTGGTTAAAACCGTTGACTTGACCCACACATTAGAGATTCCAACTGGAGGATACCTAGTGACCACACACTGATGCCGACAGTGTAACACGACCCTTGGAGGTGAGAGTAACGGTCGAATCTCTTGTTAGTAGCGTCTAGGCCTTAAGACTTTGTCCATGGAATGAAATATTGTCAATCCCCGACCGCAGATGCCCTTATTTTTACTTCTTTCTTGGTCCCGGTTTAAAATTTTCAAAGTTTAATTGTGTTGGAGGTTTCACGCCGGTGCGCTGTCACCACATCGTTAGCGGTGACCGTGCATTCAGCCCGGGTGACCGTGTGTTCACCCGGTGTTTTAAATATTAAAAAGTTTATGTTGAAAATTTATTATTATTAAATTATTGTTATTATTTTTAAAGTTATTCATATTGTATGTGTGTCTGCATGCGTGTTTATATATGTGTATATATATATGTGTATATATATACATATATATATATATATATGTTTATGTGCACTTATATATAAGTATATACATTTATATGTGTATGTATATATATAAATATATGTTTATATATGTTTAGATATAGGTACATATGTCAGTATACGTATATATATATATATATATTTATATGTGTGTGTGCGTTTATTTTTTTAAGCGATTTTAATATCCTGAATGTTTTGATTAAAAATAATAATTATTAAAATTAACTAATTATTTTTATTATTTTTATTATTATTCTTATTCTTAATATTATTATTATTATTATTATTATGTTGTTATTATATATATATATATATATTTTAAACAAAACCCTAGATTCCCCCTCTCTCTCTTCTGTGCGGCGGCCCCCTCCCCCTCTCCTTCTCCCCTACCCAGCCGCGCGCCCTGCCCTCTATCAGGCCGCCGCCTCGCCGACCCTCCACATCACTGGCCCTCCACCTCGCCGCACCCCCTGTCCGGCTCCCGCTCTGCCCGACACCCTCCACCGCTCCCCCTGGCCTCGCGCAACCACCGTCGCTCGTGACTCGCCGCGCCGACCCCGCTCCCGACCGCCACCCTGCTCCGCTCCAGCGTCCGGTGGCCCGCCGACCTGCTCCGCTCCGGTGTCTGGCAGCCCACCCCCCTGCTTCACTCCGCCGCGTCCGACCCCCCCTGTCCCGGCAGCGACCCCCCTATCCGGAGACCCGTCTGACGGACCTCCCCCTATGTCTATCCCGCTCCGGCCAGCCCGCTCCGTCCAGCCCGCTCCGGCCCTGCTCTGGCCTCCCGACCTCTGGCGACCCCGCTGCCGCTGGCCACACCTCCAGCGACACCACTACCCACTGGCCGCATTCTCCAGTGAGCCCCCGCTCCGGCCAGCGGCCTCCGGCAGCCTCGTCGGTGTTCCCCACCTCTGCAGGTGCACCGCCCCGCTTCGGTACCGCCCTATTGGCGTCCCCGACCCTTTCCAGTGCTCCGTTCGGCACCGCCACACCTTCATCCGGCCTCATACCGGCTTTCTGTGGCCCAGCTAGTCGCCTCCACCTTGCGCCGGCCAGCGGTGAACCCAGTAATCGTTGTGCGACCCCCGATGGTCTCCCAGCAAGTGTGAGGCGCCTCTTTTGGCTGGCGCGTGACCCCATGTGTCGAGTGCGTCTCTTCGCCAAGGTAAGATTTGTCTCGTTTTTTTATTTGTGTGTGTTTTTTATATCGTGTTTGGCTCTTTTGGTTGTGTAGTGTTGTTGCAGCACATTGGCAGAATAATTCCGCAACACTGGGGTCTTCAGCTTGTGTGCGCGTATGCACCTGCGCGAGGTGTTTTGCGTCGTCGAGTTCAGGTTGTGAATCGATGTAGGTTTCCCACTGTGTTTTCTGTTAAATTTAGAATTTATTTATTCCTTTTTATTTTATTGATTTTTAGTAAATTTAAATGTAGTATTAAGTAGTTATTTATAGTGTGGTGATCTCTTGAAAATGAATGTTGTTATCTCTAGCATTTCATTAAAAGTTTTTTTTGTTATTTCGTTTTAATTGTGTGTTTTCCTGGTGATATTGCTAAATGGATTGATTAGAGGAAATGCCCATTTGGGAATTAAACTTGATTTTGAAAACATTAAGTGTGGTTCTTGATTTTTGAAAAAATGTTTTTATTTGATGCGTGAATAAAAGTTTAGATTTCATTTGAGATATAGTGTCCTGTAAAAATGTGATTAAATGTCCGTTTGGCTCTTGATAAAAGTGGGGTGCGTTTGGATATTGGAAAATGGTATTACTTGTGATACCAATGTGTTTTAGTTTTAACATGTTGATTTGAGTTTCTTAAATGAAGTTCTATGTGAGTTTCTGGTTTTCAATGTGATGGAGCGTGTTATGTCCTTTGGAAACGCTTTGGTATTAAATGGTTTAAATGTTAAATGATATGGTGGCCCGGTTGGAACTTTATTAAATGTTAAGTGATTATACATATATATACATACTTATGGGGCATCTCTACAGGGGGACTTCCCTTTGAGGGTTGTCGTGTAGCGGTGTCCATCTAAGGGGTTGAAAAGTGCGGTGAGATGAGTCACGCGTGCGAGGGCCTCCCACTTACAGAGTATTACTAGAAACCACCGTGTGTTCCTGGGCATCTTTTAGAGAATTGAGTGACGATTGCTGGCTAACCCCGATTAGACGGGTTAGTCCCCCCTTGGTAGGTAGGCCTTGTGGGGCGTACCACTAGTAGGCTATTAGGGCGGCCAGTTGGTTATTGACTGTGGAGTACCATGCCGGTAGGTACTCTGAACCCAAGTATGTCCAGGGATTTTCTAGGGATGTTTAGGATCACCCATGGTTACTTGATTTTCCTTTCTTGTTTACTTTCAGTTGTTCTTTACATCATATATTGTTATACTTTGTGAAAATGGTTTTCAAATGAAAATGTGTTATTCTCTTTGTGTAAAATTTGAAAATGTAACACTTCTTTAGCTTTTAGAATGAATTTGGAACCAATGAAAGGAATTCAACTTTTGAAAAAAAATAAGGGTAATGTCTCATGTTTTGATTTTCAAGTGAAACATTATGAAGGATTACTTTTATACATTGTATTTCAAACCTAGAATTTGTAGATTCTTTATTTACTGGCAGTGATTTGGGATTTGTTGTTGGGATCGCCGACTAAGTACTTTTGTGATCATGCCTATATTTTACCTTTTCAGTTGTAGGTTCCTTGTGTTCTATTTTTCCTGGTTTGAGTCACTCAGTGATGGATCGACGCTGGTGTTTAGTAGGGTGGTGACCTCAAGTTCACGTGGAGGTATTGTTGTTGTGTAGTTTTATTTCTGTTGTTAGTGTTGTCTGTTTTGTTTGTTTGTTTTTATTTTATAGATCCTAGTTTTTTTGGGCTAAATCATTCCCAACGATTAAAACCTGATGCCCGACACTAGTTTCCATCCCGGGGAGATCGGGAATGCCCCTCGAGACTTGCCGCGAACCGGCTCGGGTGACCGGTTCAGGGTCGACCTGGGCTGGTTCGTGACAAAATGGTATCAGAGCAGGCTCTTGTTATTTGGGTTGTCCGGTAGGTTAAGATTTGGACTGTCGGGACTCGAGAGGTAGGTACGGGAAGGACGTCATGAACCCTCTCCTGTTCCGCACCTTGAGTCTCCAGGGGTAGTCCGGGAATTGGGTCTTTGTCTCGTCCTAGTTTGTTTTGAATTGAGGGATGACAATGGAGGCAAGCCGAAGTTACATCGTGATTTCACATGGAGTAGTGACCCATGTGGAGTCTGGGTACATGGGTTGAATTCCTTCTAGTGGTTGACACTTACATGGGACATGACACACTACCATGTCATCAGGTTAAGCATGACTACTAGTCCCTCACTTCAGTGTTTGATGCAATTTGAGTGTTGTTTTCATTCTGGTTGGTGTAAGGGAATTGTTGGAAATGAAAAAATGTTTTTGAAAATGGGACTGGGTTCTTTTAAAAGACATTAAATGTAAGAAATGTGTTTTAAAACTGAAATCTCTTGATTTGGAAATCCATTGTTTGCTTGGAATTGGTTGAGAATGGTTTGGGGTGAAATCTCAAGTCCTCTTTATGAACATTTGCACATGTGTGATAATGCATGGAAAGTGCGTGTTGGTGCGTGTATGAATGGAATGTGGATATCGTCATGTGCAATGGGTCATGGGATTATCTGGGTGTTTATTTGAAATTAAAGGCTTGGTCTTGTTTTCTAAATTTGTCTTTAAATAGTGGAAATGGTTTTGGAATGTGATTTTGGTTTGAAAGTGGATTTGTATTTGGAAAGTGGTCTAGAAAAATGAGGTTTTAAAATTTAAAATGAAAAGGGGATTTTAAAAAGGGAATTTTATTTTGGTTTTTTTTGTATTTGGTTGGTCTTTGTGTTGAATGTTTTTGATGAAGGAGCTTTTATTGATGTTGCTTCGGTTTGATGTTGGTTTGGCTATGTGCTTCATATGTTGCTCAGGAAATGCCGCCTAGAAAGGTCCCTAAGGATTCTGATATGTCATGCCCAGTTCTTGGTCCTTCTCGGACATTACCTATTACTCATAGTGATCAGGGTCCGTTAGAGATATTTTAATGGATTGAGGAAGTGAAGTGTATCTTTAGAACATTGGGAACTCTCGACGCTGTTTGAGTGCATGGTGTTTTGAGTTTGTCCGAGGGTCCAGCTTTGGATGAGTGAGAGTTTTTCGCCTCACCATCACTGCAAGCTGGGATGATGTGGGATTTATTTAAAGTTGTTTTCGTCCGAAGGTTTGTACTTGAGGAGAGGAAGATGAAGAAGGCGGAAGAGCTCATGTGTGTTCGACATGGCCAACAGATGTGAAAGCGTGTGTTGACAATTTCAAGGATCTTGTATCTCTTTTCCAGAGATAGTGTCGCAGGATCTGATGAAAACTCCTCCCTTTAACGGGTGTCTTCATCCAGAGATCAAGAAGCGATCCCTCCCATTTTTTGGAATCACTTTTGAGAATTTGGTGCATAAGGTTTTTTTTGCTGAGTTAGTCTCCAGAGCAAAAACGGTTGGCAATCCACCGTGTCCAGTTGCTCGTGTAGGTCTCTCATCTGACGAGCTGAGTGTGTCAGATGGATCTATTTCCAAAGAGTCCTCTGTAGTGGCTCCGTTTTTCAGTTCGTCTGACCATCTAATGGTGTAACCTCATTATAGATGTTTAGGGTATACAAGGTTGTCATGTCACACCCCTTCAATGACGTGTCATCATTGCAGGTGTTTGGATCATCTGGAGATGTTTTATAGGGAGAGTCGCTTGAAGAGGATGTTGTGATTGGAAAAATGTCAGTGCCTGACTGTGAGGCAGGAGATACTTCAGCCATCAGAGCCCCAGCCACAGGTCTTAGGGTGAAGCTCGCGCACAGTTAGGAGTTCCCATGGGTTTGAAGCCTTCGGTCGGATTTTGTGTTCGGTGTTGGAAGCAAAGCATTAGAAGTCCTTTCGTTCTCATTCATCCACTATTAAAATTTTGGCGTTGTTATAGGTTCATTGTGTCGTCGTGAAGTTGGGCTGAACGTGTTCGATTGTAATCCAAACAGTTTTTTTTGTCTAAATTGTGATTATCTGAATCGTGGGTTTTTCTCAGAGGTGTGTTTGGATCTTGTGTGAGTTGACCTCGGTTTGACTGTGTTTGTTTGGAGATGTAAGTGTCTTTGGGAAAAACGACATTGTGGGAATGCTTGGTTTTACTTCATGGGTTTTCCCTGGTGTTGAAGGTTGTTGACTCTAGTCGAGGGTTAAACGTTTCGAAGGTGGTGTTGTTTTTATCGGGCTATAGGTGTCAGTTTTGATCGGTTGTGAGTCCCCGCACTGGACCCGCCTCCTTGTGGTAGTATGTTTTGTGTGTTAAATTTTCAAACCAGTTATGTTCTTGTGGTGGGGAGAACCCCTTCGTGTTCTCCCCTCAACCTCGGACCATAGTTTTCTCTTGAATCGGTCAGGTGTCACCTGTGTAGAGTAAGGTCATCCCGAGATTCTCAGTTCTCTTCAGTTCCTTTAGTTCCGTTTGGGCATGGACTTGCTTCTTGACCGACTTTTGGCTTGGTGACATTCTGGGGGTAGAAAGTGTCTGTGGTGGGGAGAATTGTCACACCCCGACCGCAGATGCCCTTATTTTTACATCTTTCTTTGTCACAGTTTAAAATTTTCAAATTTTAATTGTGTTGGCGGTTTCACGCGGGTGCGCGGTCACCGCATCATTAGCGGTGACCATGCATTCGGCCCGGGTGACTGTGTTTTCACCTGGCGTTTTAAATATTAAAAATTTTATGTTGAAAATTTATTATTATTAAATTATTATTATTATTTTTGAAGTTATTCATATTGTATGTGTGTCTGCATGCGTGCTTATATATGTGTGTATATATATATGTGTGTGTATATATACATATATATATATGTTTATGTACGCTTATATATAAGTATATACGTTTATATGTGTATGTATATATATAAATATATGTTTATATATTTTTAGATATAGGTACATATGTCCGTATACGTATATATATATATATATATATATTTATATGTGTGTGTGTGTTTATTTTTTTAAGTGATTTAAATATCCTAAATGTTTTGATTAAAAATAATTATTATTAAAATTAACTAATTATTTTTATTATTCTTATTATTATTCCTATTATTATTATTATTATTATTATTATGTTGTTATAATATATATATATATATATATATATATATTTAACCAAAACCCTAGCTTCCCCCCCCCCTCTCTCTCTTCTGTGCAGCGACCCCCTCCCCCTCTCCTTCTCCCCTATCCAGCCGCACACCCTGCCCTCCTTCAGGCCGCCATCTCTCCGGCCCTCCGCCTCGCCGCACCCCCTGTCCGGCTCCCGCTATGCCTGACGCCCTCCACCGCTCCCCCTAGCCTCGCGCGACCACCGGCGCCTGCGACTCGCCGCGCCGACCCCGCTCCCGACCGCCACCCTGCTCCGCTCTGGCGGTCGGCGACCCGCCACCCGGGTCCGCTTCGGCGTTCGGCAGCCCGCCCCCTGCTTCGCTCCGCAGCATCCGACACCCCTGTCCTGGCGGCGACCCCCCTGTCCGGCGACCCCTCTGGCGGACCTCCCCCTCCGTCCAGCCCGCTCCGGCCAGCCGGCTCCGACCCTGCTCCGGCCTCCCGACCTCCGGCGACCCTGCTGCCACTGGCCGCACCTCTATCAACCCCACTACCCGCTGGCCACATTCTCTGGTGAGCCCCCTCTCCGGCCAACAGCCTCCGGCCACCCCGTCGGTGTTCCCCAGCCCTGCAGGCGCACCGCTCCGCTCCGGTACCACCATGTCGGCGTCCCCCGACCCTTTCTGGTGCTCCGGTAGGCTCCGCCACACCTTTGTCCGGCTGCATACCGGCTTTCCGTGGCCCGGCTAGCCGTCACCGCCTTACACCGGCCAGCGGCGCACCCGATAATCGGTGCGCGACCCCCAACGGTCTCCCGGAAAGTGGGATCCGCCTCTTTTGGCTGGTGCGCGACCCCGTGTGCCGAGCGCCTCTCTTCTCCAAGGTAAGATTTTTGTTGTTTTTTTTATTTTTGTGTGTTTTTTTATATCGTGTTTGGCTGTTTTGGTTGTGTGGTGTTGTTGCAGCGCGTTGGTGGAATAATTCCGCAACGCTGGGGTCTTCAGCTTGTGTGCGCGTATGCGCCTGCGCGAGGTGTTTTGCGTCGTCGAGTTCGGGTTGTGAATCGAGGTAGGTTTCCCACTACGTTTTTCGTTAAATTTAGAATTTATTTATTCCTTGTTCTTTTATTGATTTTTAGTAAATTTAAATGTAGTATTAAGTAGTTATTTATAGTGTGGTGATCTCCTGAAAATGAAAGCTGTTTTCTCTACCATTTCACTGAAAGTGTTTTTTTGTTTTAATTGTGTGTTTTCTTGGTGATATTGCTAAACGGATTGATTAGAGGAAATTCCTATTTAGACTTTAAACGTGATTTTGAAAACATTAAGTGTGGTTCTTTCTTGTTGAAAAATGTTTTGCTTTGATGCGTGAATCAATGTTTGGATTTCATTTGAGAAATAGTGTCCTTTCAAAAAGTGATTAAAGGTCCGTTTGGATCTTGATAAATGTGGGGTGCGTTTGGATATTGGAAAATGGTTTTACTTGTGATACAAATGTGTTTCAGTTTTAAGATGCTGATTTGAGTTTCATAAATGATGTTCTAAGTGATTTTCTGGTTTTCAATGTGATGGCACGTGTTATGTCCTTTGGAAACGCTTTGGTATTAAATGGTATAAATATTAAATGACATGGTGGCCCGGTTGGCACTTTATTAAATGTGAAGTGATTATACATATATATACGTACTTATGGGGCATCTCTACAGGGGGACTTCCCTTTGAGGGTTGCCGTGTAGCGGTGTCTGTGTAAGGGGTTGGAAAGTGCTGTGAGATGAGTCATGCGTGCGAGGGCCTCCCACTTACATAGTATTATTAAAAACCACAGTGGGTTCCTGGGCGTCTTTTAGAGAATCAAGTGACGGTTGCTGGCTAACCCCGATTAGACGGGTTAGTCCCCCCTTGGTAGGTAGGCCTTGTGGGGCATGCCACTGGTTGGCTGTTAGGGCGACCAGTTGGTTATTGACTGTGGAGTACCATGACGGCAGGTAGTCTGAACCCGATTACATCCAGGGGTTTTCTAGGGATGTTTAGGGTCACCCATGGTTACTTGATTTTTCTTGCTTGTTTACTTTTAGTTGTTCTTTACATCTTATAATGTTATAATTTGTGAAAATGGTTTTCAAATGAAAATGCGTTATTCACTTTGTGTTAAATTTGAAAATGTAACACTTCTTTCCCTTTTCGAATGAATTTGGAACCAATGAAAGGTATTCAAATTTTGAAAAAGAATAAGGGTAATGTCTCGTGTTTTGATTTTCAAGTGAAACATTATAAAATCTTACTTTTATACATTGTAGTTCAAACCTGGAATTTGTAGATTATTTATTTACTGGCAGTGCTTTGGGATTTTTTGTTGGGCTCACCTACTGAGTACTTTTGTGATCATGCATATATTTTACCTTTTTTGTTGTAGGTTCCTTGTGCTCAGGTTTTCCTGGTTTGAGTCGCTCAGTGATGGAGCGACACTGATGTTTAGTTGGGTGGTGACCGCGAGGTCACGTGGAGGTATGGTCGTTGTGTAGTTTTATTTCTGTTGTTAGTGTTGTCTGTTTTGTTTTTTTGTTTTTCTTTTATAGATCCTGGTTTTTTTGGGCTAAATCATTCCCAACGATTAAAACTTGATGCCCGACACTAGTTGCCATCCCGGGGAGATCTGGAACGCCCCTCTGGACTTGCTGTGGACCGGCTCAGGTGACCGGTTAAGGGTGGACCCAGGCTGGTTCATGACAAATAGTACTGTTCATGTCAGGATTGACTGTATTAGAAAAAAAACGTGGTTCATCCAAGGAATGAGACCAGATTTCTCTTTTAGGAAAAAAAGAAATCTTAGCAGCTCTTGTAGGATGTAAGCAAAAAAGGGTGTAGTCGAGTTCTTTACAAATGGCTAGTCACACCCATAGTTCGTTGAGAAAATAGTTTACGGTGTACTCTAATCTCAAAAGTCTCAGGTGTGTCTTCTCGTAGAAGGACATGGACCGGAGATGGTGACTTTGGCTTGAGTTCCTCTAGTACTATGACTTTGAGATAGTCTATACTCCTAGGAAGGGGAATGCTGTATCAGAGTTCGTTTCACGATGCCTCACTTTTTAGAAAGTGAAGGCGGAGCACCAGTTACCAGAAGGCTTAGTACAAAACTTATAGGTCCTAGAGTGGAAGTGGGATAAGATATCCTGGGATTTCATGACGGGGCTTCCATATATATCTAGGGGACATGACACTATCTGGGTGATTGTCGACCGACTCACCACGTCATCCCACTTGCAACTGATCAGAGAGCAGAGCTCAGTAGAGAGCTTGGGACACATCTACATTTAGGAGATCGTACGGCTTCACGGTGTTCCATCAACTATCATTTCGGATTGTGATGCTCGTTTCACTTCCCAGCTATGGAAGGGGTTACAGGTGGCTTTTGGGACGCAACTACATCTGAGCATCACCTTCCATCCTTAGATGGACGGACATACTTAAAGGACCATACAAACACTCGAGGACATGATCCGTGTATGTATCCTTGACTTTGGTCTCAGTAGGGAGGATCACCTACCCTTGGTGGAGTTTTCATATAACAATAGTTACCACTCCACCATTGGGATGGCACCATACGAGGCTGTGTACCACCGACATTACAGATCACCTCTGTGCTGGACTGACCCTGAGAAGTCAGCACTTGTAGGACCATAGATGGTTCAGGCTACGACGGAGAAAGTGCAGATCATCCAGGAGAGGATGAAGACTGCACAGAGCAGACCGAAGTCCTATGATGATAGGAGGCGGAAACCCCTAGAGTTCGAGAATGGAGACCATGTCTTCTTACGGGTCTCACCTCGATGGGGTGTACAGAGATTTTGCCGGGGTGGAATGTTATCTCCGTGTTTCATCGGACCATTCCAGGTCCTCGGTAGAGTAGGCGAGGTGGCTTACCACCTGTCCCTTCCACCTCAGTTGCACCTAGTACATGACGTCTTCCACGTATCTCAACTGAGGAGATACATGCATGACCCGACCCACATCATCGATCACGAGGAGCTGGACATCGATGACGGGGCGATGTTTGCAAAGGTCCCGGTGGAGATTGAGGATTGACAGGAGCAGATCCTATGTAGACAGTTGATTCCTCTGGAGCACATTCACTAGCAGCACGGGAACCTCTAGGAGAGAACTTGGGAGCGGGATGCACAGATGCGAGCTCAGTATCCCCATTTGTTTTCCTAGTGTGTGTTCTAGTTTTACGGGGACGTAAATCCCCGAGGTGGGAGTAATGTAAAGACCCAGAATTTTCAAGGTTTTTTTTTCTTAATTCTTTGGAATTTTACGAGTCTGTGGCTTCTGAAGACACTTGATTCCGAGGCCCGGTGTGCCCAAAATAAATTTGTGAAGTTTTGTTAGGGTACGTTCTGTAAATGTACGTGAAAGTTTTTCAATATTTTGAACCGGTGCTCGGAATTAAAATCCGAGGGCACTGATGAACTCGCAGTTCCAGTAATTTCTTAAGGGGACCTTTACCACAGTTGCGTTTAATGCGGGTTGAAAGTTAAAAATTGGGGTTTAATTAAGAAGTTAAATAATATTGTTTAGAACAATTTTATATATCTATGGAAGTTATCTCCTCTCATGGGAAGTTATTTGTGGGGGCCAAACACACCTAACTTCCCATGTGTGGATATTTGAGAGGTGGGGCCTACACGAGCCCCATCCTTTCATCTCCCATAACTCTTTTCAAAATCCCCAATCAATTCCCCTTCCTTTATTATGACAATCTCCTTATTTATGAGTTCTCTTCACCTCCCTCTCCCACTTTTAAATGTTTTCCAACACATCTTAATTAATGAGTTCAACCTCTTCAATTAATTAATTAAGTTGTTTGAATTTTGAATTACTTGTGTGAATAAAAATAATAGCTTAGCTATTATTTTATTATTGGGGAATTCGTTGTGTTGAGAGGATTAGTGAGAGAGATTTGGAGAAATAGAGAAGGGTGTTCTTCTCTCTAAGAAGACCACCATCCTTACAATGAAGAACTTCCGAGGAATGTCAATCTTCGCCTTTGATCTTCGGCCAAACCAAAGGAGAAGGAGCCACCCGCGAGGAATGCCGACGCCGCGCCATCTTCGGACCTTATTCCCCAATGTCAACAAGTTGACGACGTCTCCCCATGATGCCATCTTCCATGATGCCCGACTATCGCGAACCTTATCTCAAGGTAGGGGTTGGTTCATTTTGAAGTGTTTATCTCGTACCCTGTTCTTCGTTGGAAATCATTGTTTATTTTCGGCCAACTCCTACCACCTAACGCGGAGGGCGCGGGCCGAACACACACGGCCCAACGACTCTCCATAGTATCTTTATTTGTGATTGAGGCGCATTGGAAGAGGCGGTGATGGGAGAAGAGGCGGTCGTGCACCGACCACATGCAGAAGAACTGCGGCCCGCAACCGTAGGCCGTTTGAGTGGGAAAGAACCGGTCGGCCATAGCCGGACGGGCTGAATAGAGGAACCGCGATGCCCCACGGCGCCGCGCTGCGGAGAACCACAGACCCCACAGGGTGGGCTGATTTGGCGAAAGAACTGGCTGGATTATCGGCCGGCTGGGTGGGAAAGACCCACAGTGACAAAAGGGCACCGCACTGGAGAAGCCATGACACGCCCATGCGAGCCGCTTGCGCCGTGAAGGCTGGCCGACTTCAGGCGACCGGTTAGGGAGGTCGGCGCCGTGTGGCGCCACCGGTTCGGGCATCCGGGCGGCCGCGCCCCCCGCCTCAGATTGCCTGGCCCACCGGCCGAGCCACGGTCGGGCCGCGCCCTGCCGGCCTAGGCCGCACCGGGTCAGGCTGGGCCGGGCTGTGCCCCGCTAGGCCGTGCTCCGTCGGGCCGGGCCGCGCCCCGTCGAGCAGGGCCATGCCCCTCGGGCCGAGCCGCCTTTTTTATCAGGCCGGTCCAACCCTCCTGCCGGACCGGACCCGCCAAAAGCTGGGTTGACCCAATCCGCCAGCCCACTGGACTTAATGGGCCGGGCCTGTTTTCACTTAAAGGTAAATAACTCAAAGACCGCACATCTGATTGATGCGCCGTCTGTGGAATTGGGACTCTCGTGACATGGTGATCATTTTTTAATAATTAAATGAGTTTTGGATGACTTTGGAAAAATGGTAGGTTGGTTCGAACTCGAAACCTACCGGGCCCTCGGAGCGGAAACACTTATAACCTAAGGACCGAGCATCCTATTGACATGCCATGAACTACGTTGGTTTTCTATTAATGAGACGGTTCTTTTGGCTTACTATACTCGATGTTCTGACACATTTTGGAGTGTAGTTGGGTTGGTTTGAGCCTAAAAATTAACTGGGCCCCTGGAACGGAAAAGCTAATAACTCACAGACCGGGCGTCCGATTGACGCGCCTTCTGTCGTGTTGGGTTCATTTTGACGAGACGGAACTCAAAAAACATCAAATCTGGACTTCGTGATAGTATATGTATCGAACCCTTGGCTCGAGGAGCAGATCCTCTTGGAATCGAGTGTGTAGTGTGCGAGAAACCTAGAGCTGGCTGCGACTGCAACGACAACTGTACTCGAATCCTTTGTGGGTTCGGCAACGATGAGAACTATACTGGAATCCTCCGTGGGTTCAACAGCGACAAAAACTGTACTGGAATCCTCTATGGGTTCAGCAGCAACGACAGCTTTACTGGAATCCTCTATGGGATCGGCAGTGATGACAACTCTACTGGAATCCTCTGTGGGTTCAGAAGCGACGACAACTATTATGGAATCCTCCGTGGGTTCGGCAGCGAAGACAACTGTACTGGAATCCTCCGTGGGTTCGGAAGCGAAGACAACTGTACTGGATTCCTCCTTAGGTTCGGCAGTGACGACAACTATACGACAATCCTCCGTGGCTTCACCAGCGATGACAACTGTACTAGAATCCTCCACAGGTTTAGCAACGATGAAAACTGTACTGGAATCCTTCATGGGTTCGGTAGTGAGGAAAACTGTACTGGAATCCTTCGTGGGTTCGGCAGCGACAACAACTGTACTAGAATCCTCCGTGGGTTTGGCACTGACGACAACTGTACTGGAATTCTCCGTGGGTTCGGCAGTGACGATGACTATACTAGAATCCTTCGTGGGTTCGACAGTGATGACAACTGGACCGAATCCTCTGTGGGTTCGACAACAAAGTGATACTGCTGTTTTTGTTTTCTGTGGGTATCTTCCATTCGACAGTAATAGATGATTCAGTGGCTACAACTAATCATCTCTTACTCTTTTTAAGTTGTGTATACTAATGTGAGCTGAGTCTTGACTTTTCAATCATTATCATCGATGTGAATGGCTTCTTTCCTGTGTGGACTGAGTTGTGCTTGGGCTCAAGAGTTGGAGCTGAACATTGATTGAAAACTTAGGTATATGTATGGGAATATACCCTGTAGAGGCAATGCCCGCACTACGTTGTGTTGGATGCAGACGAAGGACATCACTGATCGTGGTAGAGACTTGTGGAGCTACACGGTACCCGGTGATGGACCACTTGGTGGGATGTACACGGAGCGGACGGACGGACCCGAGGTGCCGAGGAGACCATATATACCCACCCTTCAGGTGGGATTTTCGGAGGATGGCTCTGTGGTCACTGCTTACTTTACTGTTGTTGTACTAGTCATTCAGTTGTACTATACTTACTATTGGGCTTGTATTTCCGGCCCCTTTCCTTTCAACACTTACTTTTGTACTCAGTTTTACTTAGTGCTTACTTCTATTGTATACTCTGTTGTGTTTTTTACATTAATCAAGGCAATGCCTTCCCTTTTATCGGGATTTACGTCTTTGGTGCTAGTTGCCAGCCCCTGGCCTATAGAAGGTGGGCTTGGGTTAGTCATGGCACGGGCCCCGAGGACGGGTCATGACAATTAAGCTTATATTAATTTGATACCAATTTAACATGTAGTTTAACTTTATAAATAAATTAAATATAAAAAACACTTTTCAATTAAAATTCAGTGTTTTTCACTATTCATAAAAAAAATAAAACAGTTCAAATAATTTCAAATAATTCACACTAAGAGAATTTTTATATTTATACTTCAAAAAAGAACACTTTGTTATTAAATATTTTTTTAAAAAATTTAAAAAATATCTTTAAAAATAAATACGGTATACAATGATGAGAACCACATTTCGTAGAAAAATGAATTTTGTTTAAGCATAAAATTTGATTTTTTTCCTTATATTTTGTCTATAAAACACATAACATGAATTTTAAATAGGTTATTGAATATATAATATATAAATATCATTAAAATAATTCACCACAAGTTATTTGTTTAATTTATTTATGTAGAACAAGTTTTTTTGTATAAAACAATGTTTTTTTTAGAAAATAATTTCTTTTTTTCTGATATTTATTATTTTGATATCTAATTAATTGGTCTAAATATAATTCATTATTTATACATGTTTAAAAAATATTTTTTTAATTTATTTATTCGTATTCATACACAAAATTCCATCATCTAGGTGATAACTCTCATTTTAAATAATAAAATTTTATTTATAAAACCTGTTTCGTTTAAAATCGGTGTTCTTTGTAACGAAAGTAAAAATATAAATTGTATATAAAACACAAAAATTACTATTTCATATAAATTAAGATTAGCTGGTTTTTCTATTAGTCAAATATTATCTTTCTTTTTCATACAATTAAATCCACAATGAAATTTAATTTAATTGAAAAATAATAATTCATGAAAACTCGGTGTGTTACATGTACCATCATTTAGAATTCATATAACCTTAAGTGTACCCTTTGAAAAAATATAACCTTAATCTATTCCCAATTAAATTTACGGATATATTATTTTGTCCCCACCTATCAAATACTTATAAATAAACTCATATGTATGCTGCAAGAACATAAAAACATTAATTATTACTCATCCATGGAAAATAAAACATGATTATTTAATACTTCATCACCATAAAGAACATATACAGAAAGAAAAAGGTAATTTCCATGATTCATATATATATAAATTCATAGATAACCTCATAAAAAGTTGTCATTGAGGAAAAATTCATTTAAAAGTTTATTGGAATATTTCATGAGATAAATAACCATTTCATTTTTATATCATATATTTTAAAAAATCCCAAAATATTAAGGAAATAATTTTATTTGAAATTAACCATATAAAAATGTAAATTAATCTTCAAATTACTGAACAGTCATGATGTCAGGAAAATATTTTCATGATGAGAACATTAATACAAGGATTCCATAAAAAATCGGTAAAAAGTCAAATATTAGTCATAATAAAAATAAAAAAACGAATCCTTTGAATCATTTTTATTTAAAGTAAAAATTGGTTAAAATTTAAATTAAATATTAATTTTATATTATTAAAAAAATTAAGAGTACATTTTCGAAAAACAAGGATAAGGAAGAAAGGTTTTTTTAGAATGAACAATAAATTTAAGTTGGGTTTCTTTAAAAACATTATTTCCATATTTTGATTATATAAAGTCAGTAAAATTAAATGAAATCATGTACTATATAGAAATAAATAGTGGATAAGAAAACTAAGTATGTTAGGGAAAACATTATCACATAATTTAACCCAGTAAAAATTCAAGCATAATCAATCTTGACTAAAATGAGTTTGAAACATAAATATGTTACCTCAAGTTTAACTTTCATTCAATGTTCTCTAACCTCCAAATATATAAATATAATTTTTTTATAATTTTTTACCATAATAATTGAAATACTTATACTACCATATATGACCACTTAAATAATGTTAACACAATTTTACAAATAATTCATTGTTAAAATCATCATTTTTTGTGTTAATTGTTTCATTTTCCATGAGAATTTCAATTATGTAGTTATAATACATGTGCATTGATCAAGGTTCCACCATATATAGAATATTAATAATAATATAGTTGTTATATATATTCATTATATTTATATATATATATATTCATCCACAAAATAAATAGATAGAAAAATGAATTACAACGTTCATTGAGATGGTAGGTCATACGTACACATGAACATTGTTTTCACTTTTTGATTGATATAATGATCGAAATGTAATTAAAAAATCACCATAATATAATAATTATTATATCATATATATATATATATAATATATTCATTAAATATATCCTTATTACCGTCCATGTAAAGCATAAATTAAAAATGAATCACATCACATCGTGGAGGTGGTACTGCACACGTACGCACAAGCAACATTATCATTTTACAATAAATGGAATGTATATAAGGAATGAATGATATTAAAATTTATGTATAATTATATCATAAATATCATATATAAATATTAATCAAACATAATAATGATCAATCAATGATGGTGATGTAAAATGAATTGTATTACTATGTGAAGGATTTACTCCACACTATGCATGTGTGATATTTCTACAATCTATTTGATGGGATATAGGGTGGATATTTGTTATTATATAATCATAATAAAATTTTAGTGTATTTATAGTATTCAATTTATTATGTTATGATGAATACCTTTTAATTTGAGGAGGTAGAAGAATAAAAAAATTTAGGATGTAAGGTAAGATGATTACCACTTCTTTGGTAGGACTTCATGTGATAATTACATAAGGGCCAATGGATTAGTACTTTATGAGTAAAAAACTTCCTATTCATGGATATAGAATTTTAAAAGATCATATTTCTGGTTTTGGGTGATATATATGGCTAAAGTAGTCATAATGAAATGATAGAAGTAGTTTCCTTGTATAAAGAAGGGAAATGACACATTTGGAATTACATACATGATTTAAATATAATATATGTACTTATCAAGTATAATTATTAAAATTGAAATTAATTATAATATCATGATTATATTCTCAAAATATAAACATAATATATAATTTTTATATTTTTAGGTTCAATTTTTAACCTTAACTTTTAATTTAACCCCTTTTTTCAATTCAATCTATAAACGTGGTATAAATTTTTTTAATCTTAAAGGGTTATAAATTTTCTTATTATTTTTAAGTTGTATCAAAAATGGATTAGGGATGAAATTTTTGACCAATCAGAATCATCATTTTTATTCCGTATAAATTTGTATAAGTTTTAAATAATTCCAAAAAATATTATTTTTCATAAAATATTATTTTTCACAAAATACAATTAATGTCATTGTTGGCACTATTCATTAAAATTGATTTTAAAGTCATCAAGATATGTAATTGAAATAAAAACCTTTCATAAATCACAAAAATGTTATATTAATTATAAAATTAATTTCATATTATAGTTTCCCCGATTTTTTTACTTTTAATATTTTTAAAATCATTTAATTTTTTTCTTTTAATTTAATAAATAATGTGTCGGTGTTACATAGGAATTTAAGGTAATTATTTGATTGTTAAATGTAATATTTATATTAAAATGATATAAATAAATATTTCTTATTTCAAATAATAATTCATAACCAAAATTATTCTATTTTATTCCTTATGTAAAAAATTAGAGATTAAATTCAAAAGGGTGATATTTTAGAATTTTCATTGCTAAAAATAATATAAATTTCATCATTAATGGAAAAATTAAAAAAATACATATATTAAAATTTAGGATGTATATGGTCTTATTTATTCAATCAAATAAAATAATGTTTTTGGTTTATTTGGTGACATTATCTCATAATTTTAACCCCACTTACCCATTTTACCATTACCGAGGTGAAAAATATTTACTAGGGTTACTATTTATAATAACCAAAATGAAAAACTAACCGTTTAATAAATTTGAACCTATTGATTTCAAATATATTATCCATTTTTCAGGGATCAATCACAATAATTTTTTGGAATATATTTTAATATGAATGTATAAAATTTAAGGAACTCGTTTAAAAAATCATTTTTATCAACAATAATTAATTTATATGAAAATCATGAATATTTTTAATTGAAATGAAATCAATTAGATTATTCAAATCCCAATGGGTCACATGAAAACTTATTTTTTAATAAAATTTATAATTATACATTTAAATTAAATTATTTAAGGAAAATAAAATATATTATTTGAAATTTTTTTCAATAATCCCTAAAAATCAATCATTTATGAAGAATACCTAAATTTTAGCCGAAGGTAATTTTGATATTATTATTTAAAATTATTTCATTTTTATAAAATTCAATTTCGATAATTGTTATAAATTAATTCTTAACAAAAAATGAAATAAAACCATTTTTGGAAGAAAATAAATTTTTAAAACATAAAAAAACATTACTAAGAAATTTATTGCCTATATACTATACATTAAACAATAAATTTGAATTATGCAACTATTTTATAAATATATTTCATAATTTTGTTAATCCTATTCATAAAAATCAATTTAATTAGTATGTTATAATATATCATTATTTATTTGAAGTTCAGGGGTGCGTGTCAAGAAAACTATCAAAAACAAAAAATTTATTTAAAGAGAAATATATTCTAAAATCATAGGGTCTCAAAATGTGTGTGGATGATCATGATCTTATATCTAGATATTTAGGCAATTGGTTTCTTTTTATTCATTATTATTTAATGGTAATTTTAATAATTTGTTAAATTAAATTAAATCCATGTATTTCATCCCACCATCTCATTATATAATGGCTTGCATGAATGTTTTTTAATATATTTAAAACCTGTAATCAATCCTTCTATTCCACTAAACTACATGTGACTATTTCCTATGTAATGGTTGGATATCCAAAGAAAATAGGGGCTATTCAACTTTAAAATATTTTATAATCTAGTTAAGAAGACACATAGGAGTATAAATGGGATATTGTAACTCAAACAAAGCATGGTTACATGATTTTATTCCCAAGGGTAAACAGTTGGTTTATAATCCTATAGATAAACCATCTTCTGGAAAATCTTATGATATTACTACTTTATTATTATATCTTTTTCAGTTACATGGATAATTATTTTTTGATTCTTTATTGTGATAAATTAATTGATTAACATGATTCAAATATAGAATTGAAAGATGTATTATGCATAATTTTAATCTATCTATGTTTAATCACTTAAGTAAAATAATATTTCAATTAAGTAGAATGTAATGAGATAATTTTAAAAAATTAAATATAATTATTTTAAAAATACCAATAAAATATTATCTTTCATAAGTCTTCCATTACATGAATTAGAGGGAAACCATTTAACTATGATTTTTCATATAAAATTATAAATTATTTTATTGAGGAATTATTATTAGGGTTTTGGGTCAGCAAAAACAAATTAGTATTGAATATAATTTTAAAATTATATTCAATACAATTTTGGATCCAAGTGTTTATAAGATATATTTATATGATTTTAGGAATTGGAACTCCAGTTAACGGACCAAATTATTTAGAGTAAAAGAAATTGAATATTTACACATACCTAAGCTTATTTGAAATATCTTGATGGCCATTGGTTGGGTTATGAAAAGGATTTGATAGATCCTTTCCACTAGAATATCTATGTGACTGGATAATCCAAAAATAATGGTGAGGTATCTTGGGTTTTGATAAAATAGTGAGAGTTTAATAAATTTAATTTATTATCTAATATTTTGGTGACCAAGTTAAAAAATTAAATATTATTTTCATAAATGTAAAGTATAGAAAGAAAAATAATAATATAACTATGATTTTTCAATAAACATGCAAGACCTATCTAAAAATTATTTCCAAGGGTGGAATAGTTGTTTTATACACTAAACTAAACTTGGAAAATTTATACAATGCACTAGATATACCTATACCTATTCATCCCCAACACTGGGAAAATGTGAAAAATGTATACCTATATAAAATACAGTAGAATGTTATAAATTTTTTTGCATCAGGATATAAAATATTTTTATAGAAAACATAATAAAATACTCATATTTGAATTCATATACCATGATATATCTTATTTTATCCCTTGATAATGTGAAATAAAGGCTTTAGATAAAAGATAATCTCACTACACTATACAAATGTAAACTATAATTGGTATGTAGTTTTTTATTTTGTTTTCAATATAATAAAGTTGATTGATCATTAGAAAACTTTAGACTTCTATATGAATGAGAAATTACCTATCAGTATCATAATCTAATGCTTATCTTTCATGTCCTCCTTATTCAACTAGTTTTATCAGATGGATAGTATGGAGGAATAACTTAGGAATATTTTTAATAGGCATATCCATGAAGAAAAATGTTGTGGGTAACTTTGTTCAATAAATATTATACTGAATTCTATGAAAAAATAATGTTTTAAATGCATATGATTGATATTCATTGAAAGGAAACATTACCACATATTTTAAATGAGATAAAATATTCAAAGGTTGTGTAGTTATCTGGTAGCTATTTTCTACCCATGTGGATATAAATGTCATTTGAAAAGAAACTCTAATTAATTAGAGAAGATGAAACTAATTCTATCTACTTCATGAATATATTCATAAATTTATATAATTTCTCCATTTAAGTTACTAATTATTTAATAAATTTTTATTTTAGTAAAATAATGAATAAAGTAAGGTGTGCTCTCCCAGTTATTGAGAAAGGGTGATTCTAATGTAAGGAGTAAGAATCACATGTAAACATGATAATAAGTAAGGTGCGTTATCTAAGAGGCTATGAAAGGGTAGTTCATTAGGTAATCAAATCATTACACATAGTAATATTACATTATTTTACATTAAAATTCAATACATATCATAGTTATATACACACATGACCCGTACATGTTTAGTATTTTGAATAATAGATACATAATCAACATATTTAATGAGTTATATTTAATATATCCTAGTAATTTCTTTTCGCATGGTACCATTATTGTACATAAACCACTTATTACCATTATAATTAAACCAATTGTGATAATAATATAATAATTAGTGTATTATTATATGGAGACATACCAAATATTTCATACATCATAAATCCTGATTCATGGAATAATTATCTTTCAAAATAAAAGTCATGTTTTATATGATTGTGAAACAATAAAAAATAAATCATGAACCACAATTATAACATCTCATAAATTAAATAAATTTATATTACTTAATAATTGAAGTATATTACTTACAACATATTATAAAACCATGATAGGACTGTATAGGTATAGTGCCTTTAAAAACTGGGAAACATAAACAATTGGTTCACAAAACATCTACATTTTCTCATGTTTTATAGTTCATAACTAGATTAATTTTTGTAATATCATACTTAAAAACCTTATTTATGACCTAGGAAAAACAAACATATGAAAGGGTGATATCAAAATCTCAGAAATGGTAAACAAAATAAATATCAATCATATAATATTCATAAACACATAACATTTGAAAATATTCTCATGCATTTAAATGATTATAATATCATGTCATGGGATAAATAATAAAAGTGAAATGTGTTCCCAATAGTCATAAAAAAATTTATGAAATTGTGTGGCATACAAAAATAAGCATAGAAAAACATTTCATATTAGTCAAGTCTCATTTCCAAGACCATCATAGCTGACAAAGACCATTACTAAACCGAGTTCACTCCTCATTCCAGCCTAATATTACTGAACCTGATTTACTTTCTATTCCAGTCATGTATATATAATGAGATATAAATCTTTACTAAACAAATTGTAGGGATATATAGGTCCCACCCTTCTCATAATTGAACTATTCTTATGTGTTCCACAAAAACATAAAAACATTTACCATATCATGACTCATAAAATCCAGTGGGTTTCTTATTAATAATTAAATCATAATTTATATTAAACAAATATATTTACTAAATAAAATTCGATCATAATTGTATCATAGTAATATTAGGGTTATAAATTTAACCCTATTTAATGATTTCCATCTTATATGGAAAATAGTTTTGAGAAAACACTTGAAATTAATTCCTAAGGAAAATATCTTTTCTTCTTCAAAAAAAATTTCTTTCATCAAAATACCAAAAAAATTTAGAAGGAATAATTTTATGTGAAAATAACCTTATAATATTGTAGGGGAAGATTCAACGAAATAAGTAATTATGAAAGTATGAAAATTCATCCACGTCGTACAAGTAAAAAAACATTTTTCCCGTACATTTTCAGGAATGTCAAAAAGTACTTCGTACCGAAAATGGAAAATGATACGATTCATACCACATAGAAATTTACCAATGGGTAAAATTGAATTTTAACAGTTACAGAAGGATATAAATAATATTTTTAAATAAATTTTTAGGAAATATGCATGCAGATGATAATTATACCCCCAATTAATTCTTACTAATAACCAATCTCGGATAAAAACGAGATTTGCAAAGTTATCCCTTACCTTAGAGATGATATGATTCATATGTATCAAAAACTCATGTATTATCATTTAAATAATGTTGCAGATTTATCACAGAATCATAATAATTTGTATGACAACATTTATGATCACATTTTAATCTTTTTGTTAGTAACATTTCATTCTTACTCGTTATTCGAGTATTAACTACATTATGTTCTTTTTCATGTTTTTTCGGAAAAGTTCTTATTCCACTTTTTGGGTTATACTTATATAATTTAAAACATTGTATTATTATAATATATATCATAATTATTCATTCAATTCATTTATATAATCATGGTTTAATAAAGATTATGTAGAATGAATCACATCGCACGATGGAGACGATAAGTCATACGTACGCACAAGCGACGACATCGTTCCCATAATTATTGAATGATATTGATGTGGATGGAGTATAGTATATAAAAATTAGTATAATGTTATTTTAATAATATATGGTTATTATTTAATCCATTATACCCATCCATGTATGGTGGTGTTGAAAACAGATTACACCACGGTGTGGAGACGGTAAGCCGTACGTACACACACGCGGTGATTTCGTTTTTCATAGGATAAATATAAGGTGAAATAAGGTTTCTTCATATATATAATAAAATATTTTTATATGCGTGATACTAATATTATTACTTTAAAATTAAACAACTAAAGAAAATTAAGTAGAAGGAGAAAGAAATTTGAAAGAATCGGTAGAAGCAATTACCGCTTCCTTGATGTGCCTCCTTTAAATTTCCTCTTAGGGCACTAGAGTGGGTCTTTTGAGAAGACCATAACCTTTAGAACGTAACTAGGAAATTTTATAAGTGATATAATTAGAGGGTTTTTAGAGATATAAGGATTAAAATGGAGCGAATATGATAGGGAGGAGGTTCCCTTTTATAATAGAGGAGAGGGGAACTTTTGGAAACTCTCAAAATATTAATTTAATATAGAGTAAAAACACACATAAAAACATCCAAAATGTCTCAAATGTAAATATTTAATTAGATATAGTTTTAATATAATCAACCAATAAATTTTAGACTAGTTTTTAGGTAAATTTATGAATTACCATTTTCATTAACACTTTGTTATTCAATTTAATTTTAATTATGGTAATAACATTCTAAATTTTTAATGGTCATAAATATTTACATATATGATGTTAATTGAACATAAATGGATATTTTATTAAATTTTCGATCTTATAATAATTACTTTGTAATTTTTAAAAATAAATTGGATTTTTTTAATAATTTAATAAATGTTATTTTTATAAAATGCTAATAGTGTTAATCTGGACACTATTCACTTATTTGATTTTAAAAAAATTCATATAGAAGATAAATTCAAAAAAAATATTTAATACACTTATAACATGTCATATTAACCTATAAAATTAGTGGATAACTTTAATTAGTTAATATGATATTTCTTTTAATATTTTCAAAACCATTTATTTTATATTACTATAAATAAAATAATGTTTACATCACAAATGTGTCATCATTAATGGTATTTATTTAATCTCTAAAAAATATAAATAAATCTATATGAGGTATTAAATTCTTATAGATTTATATATACTATCTATAGTTGATATTATCTCTTATTTACCCATATATTAAAATTAATATACTTATATAAAATGAGATTGTGAAATTTTGTCACATTCATTAGTTTTTATTACATTCATGTCACATTCATTGGTAAGTGGACATAAAGTGATTAAATTTCTAGAAACAAATGACAAGGGTAGAATTTAGTCACCCAATAGGATTTTTATAGGTTCTAAAGTAATTTTATAATATTATTTTTACCCTTAATTACACGATTTACCATTAACCATGTTAATAAAATAATTAACAAAGTTAATATTGGTAATGAACAAAAATAAAAGTAGCATATTAACATAATTTGGAACTAATAATTCAAATTATTGCAACTATTTTTGAAAATTCAAAACACTGAACTTACAGTAATTAATTTAAAGTTAATTTCGTTGTTGAAATGAGAAAAAGGGTTTTAAAAGTTAAAACAGTGCAAAAGATTGAAATGTTTTTACCTATGAATTCAATGTAAAATTAATTATAATGATATACATTATATTAAATGGTAAAAATGTATTCTATTTATAATTTAAAGCAATTAAATATTATAATTTAATCATATAAATTATCTCGATGAAAAAGTTGTTTTTAATTAAAATTTAACATATTTTTAATATTCATCAAAACATGAAAGTTATCAGAAAAAAATAAAAAAGTTATCCAAAGTAAATTTTTATATCCCACTTCTAAATAAAATATTTATGTTGTCATACAGAAGTTATTAATGTGTCAAAATATTAATTTATAATGAGTTTACCATTAAAAGTTAAAAATTAACCTTAAAAAATTGTTACTTATACATAAAATAGGGTTTTATTCAAACCCTATGAATAAAATATACATTGTATGAATATAAAAAATATATTATTATGTATATAACACATATATATGTCATTAAATTTATTACCAAAAGTAAATCACTCAAAATACAAATATCTAATTGATATATATTTTTCATAAATAACTAATTTCCAATGAATTCATAATAAATTTTCATATGTTAATTATAATTATTCCCCACTAACCTAAAAACTAATATATAATGCTAACATTATATTAAGGGAATCTCATAGTTATTTTAAAATAACGAATCTGTGCAAAGTAAGAAACTGAAGGATAAAAATTATTTAAAAAAAATATTTCATAAAAACATCCTTGTGTTACCTTCTACCACCCTTATAATGAATTTCGTCCTCAAAATTCATCACTTGGAAAACAAAAAGTTGAATATAATTCTCCCTAAAAATATCCTCAAGTTCTCATTTATCTTCATAAAATTGGAGGTTTCTCCATAAAATATTAACCAATCGAGTGGTATGTTTTCTTAGAACTTTTTCACTACGATCCGGAATCTCTATTGGTTGTTTCTAATAAGAAAGATCTTGCACCAGTGGTACGACTTATGAGCTTAGTACATGTAAAGTTTTGGGTATATAATTTCTCAGGAGAGATACATAGAACACATCATGAACTTGATATATATTCAGTGGAATCTCCAATCAGTAAGATACCTTCCTAATACGATTCAGTATTTCAAAGGGACCAATATACTTAGGTCTCAGTTTTCCCTTCTTTCCAAATATCATTACTCTCTTCTAGGGATATATTCGAAAGAAAACCTTACCATAAAATTAAAACTCTATGTCTTTCCTTCGGTTGTTAGCATATTTTTTTTACTCTGAGATGATTTTATGTGTTGTTGAATAGATTTGAAATTTTCTTCCATTTCATTAACAAGATCAGATCCTAATAGATTTTTTCCCCAACCTAATCCCATCAAGATGGAGTTCTGCACTTATTTCCATAGAGGGTTTCATAAGGAGCCATCTGAATATTAGAGTGAAATATATTATTTTAAGAAAATTTCACTAACGGTATGTGTTGATCCCAACCACCTTTGAAATCCATATAGCAAGCTCTCAAATGTCTTCTGGAGTATAAATTTTCCTCTCAGACTGACCATCTGTCTGAGGATGATAAGTACTGCTAAAAGTTAATACTGTATCCAGAGCATGCTAAATACTTCTCCAGAACATCAAGGTAAACCTCAGATCCTGATCAGATATAATGGCAATTGGTACTCCTTGCAATCTTACCACCTGTTTTATATATATCATAGCAATATTATCTAGGGATAAATCCTTTCTAATTGCAATGAAGTGTGTCGACTTAGTAAGATGATCAACTATAACCCAGATAGAATTATTTCCTTTGAATTTTTTGGGAAGTTCGATGACAATATCCAGAGTTATGTTTTCCCATTTCCATTCTGGTATGAGTAATATTTGTAAAATCCCATTAGATTTTGGTCTTTTAGCCTTAACTTGCTGAAAAACCAAGCATCGAGAGAAATTTTTATAAAGATTCATAATTTACTTGAATTTTTATTACTTAAATAGTAATTTTAAGAGTCCATGAAAATTGACGGTATGTGATTCTGAGGCCCGGAGTGCCCTGAATTAATTTATGAATTTTTTTATCGGGTACGTTAAGTAAATTTACAAGTGGGTTTTTCTTACTTTTGAACCGGTTCTTGGAATTAAAATCTGAGGGCACTGTTGAACTCATAGCACTAGTATTCACTTAAGGAGACATTCACCTCGACCATAGTAGGTCAGGGGTGGAAGTTAGTTTTTTCATTTATTTGTGAAATAATAATAAAATAAAATTGTGTAACATTTTATTTTTATTTTCTTTTGAATCTCCCATGGGGATGTTTCACAGGTGGGGACCACTAAACTAAAACTTCCCATGAGAGGTTATGGATGTCGGGACCACCTAGCCTAAACCTCTCATGAGAGGTTATGGTGGTGGGGACCACCCAAGGCTAAACCCCCTTGAACTCCCTCTTAAGTGTGGGGAAGCCTTTTAAAATTCCCCCACTTTAATGGTGCCACCCCCTTTAATTAATTTTGTGCCAACCTCATCAATTAATTAATTGGAGCCAATATAAATTATGTCAACAATTAAAATGGGGAAACATATCAAAAGATGGCTACATTGCAATTTTGTGGAATTGGGAGAGGAGAAATATTGGGAGGATTACACTTCTCAAATGAAGAACTTCTTCCACAAAGAATGTTTCTCCAACGAAGAATGGTGATGCAAGACTTAGACTTCTTCCTCGGGACATCCTCTAACGTGGGACGTCTTCAATCGAAAACCGTTCTTTCCACCTAGAAGACAAAAAAAAAGAATGAGGTATGGGTTTAATTTGAGTATGATTATATTCCCTTGTTCTTCCCTTCTAAAACAAAGAACATAGATCAAATCACTACCAAGTTGATCTGCAGATGTTTTCTTTTGCGGGTTGGAAATAATTATTGTGGAAGGTTGTAGGGAGGGTGTTTGAAATATGTTTCATTTACCCATTCTTTATATTCTTGTTCTTGTTGAGATGCTTGCTACTTCTCTAATGTAAAGCGTGTGGGCCAAACAAACATGGCCCAACCCCTCCACCATTCTTCTTAAATGGTGTATCCTTCACGATGAAAGAAGGTGACTTTGGTGATGGAAACTGGTGCCGGCGATTGGCACGAGTGGAACTGGAGAACTACCAATGAAGGCATGACACCCCGCCGCCTCCACGCCCCGCGACTCTCCACCATCCGCAGCCATCGCCGTGACACCCCGCGGCCCCTTGCCCCGCCCTGACCAAGACACCCTGCGACCTTCGCCCTCCTAGCCGAGCCACTCCGGTCGAGCCGCCCTGCAGCCTCACGCCCTCACAGCACCCCCCGCGGTCGAACCGCCTCGTGCCCTCGTGGCACCCCCACAATCGAGTTGTCCCGTGACCTCACAGAACCCCCACAACTGAGCTACCCCACGCCCTCGTGGCACCCACTTGGCCTCACGGCCCTCGCGACCTGCCAGGCAAGGTCAGCCCAACCGAGTCGGACTAGACCCAGACGAGATACGACCGTATACTTTAGTTGGGATATAACTTTGGCACTAGACATCTATTTTATGAATCATCAGTGGCGCCGGATTCCTTGGAGCAAGACAGTCCCTTTGTTATACCCCACTAGAGTTGTGGATAAATTTGGGAAATAGCTGGATTGGATCGAGCACGAATCCAATTGCGCCCTCGGGACAAAAAGACTAATAACTCACAAAATGGGCATTCGAATGACACATCCTATATTGTGTTGAGAACCCTATGATGTGGTGGTCCTTTGAGATATTTCTTTGTGGGACTTCGTGGTATTTGGAGTATCAACTAGTATCTTGTGGAGATGATCCTCCCGGAGACGAGAGAGCATAGTGCGGGAACCCAGTAGCTGGCTATGACTTAAAGAATGTAGAGTGATCTTGTGTGGGTTAGAACCTAAAACGATCCTGTGTGGGTAAACACCTATAGAGAGCTTGTGTGGGTCAGCACTTAGAGCGATCCTGTGTGGGTCAGAACCTATAGTGATCCTGTGTTGGTCAGCACATAGAGCGATCTTCTGTGGGTCAGCACCAAGCGATCCTGTGTGGGTCAGCACCTAAAGTGATCCTGTGTGGGTTAGAAATTAGAGTTATCCTATGTGGGTCAAAACCTAGAGATCCTGTGTGCGTCAGCACCTTGCGATCCTATGTGGGTCAGAACTTAGTGATCCTGTGTGGGTCAACACCGAGAGATCCTGTGTGGGTCAGAAACTGGTGATCCTTTGCGGGTATTCCTCTTAATAGAGTAAGATGATTTAGTAGTTTTATCTAATCATTTTTACTATTGTACTTAGGATATACATGGAATGTGTTGATTTCATACCTCTGTGGTACATTCCTTCATGGTAATAACTTTTTGGTATTCTTCTATGTGGCGGGCCTATGTGGTACTCGCCTTTGTGGTTTTCCTTCCATTGTGGAACAGTTAATCTTTGGGATTTTGAGTTGGACCCTATGTTTCCTCATGTTTGATATGGGTATACATGATAACTTAGGTATATGTATGGTAATATACCTAAGTAGGGTGGACAGATGATTTCATGCATTGTGGATAATCCTTTGTGGGTTTTGTAAGACCTTAAGGGTCTCAGGGTCACTACTGAGTATCGTTATACTCACCCCTTCATGGGCTATGCCCGCACCTCGTTGTGTTTGGTGTAGACGATGAACAACACTGACTGAGGATGAGAGTACTAGGACTAGAGGTAGCTCGGAGGTGGACCTTAGATGAGGCATACTGCAGAGACGACCATTCGAGAGTTGTACCTACCCTTCTGGTAGGATCCTTGGCAGGTGATCACATGAGCTGTTCAGTTTACTTTTACTTTCCAGTTTTCTTTTACTTTCTAGTTGGGATTTTATTTTGGACCCCTATACTTACTATACAAAGTCTTTTTACTATTCATTTTACTTGTGTTTGTATCATGTTGTGTTCTTGGTTGTGTGAGTTATAGATTATAAAGGCAATGCGTTCCTAGTTTTAGGGATTACGCCTTTTGGTGCTAGTCGCCAGCCCTGGCCTACGGAAGGTGGGATTGAGGTAGTCACGTCAAGGGCCTCGGGGGCATGTCATGAAATATTTGGCAATATCTCTTTTCATTACATCCCACCAGAAGTACTCTTTCATATCCCTATACATATTGGTTCTTACAGGGTGAACATAGAATTAAGAACTATGAACCTCATCCAATAATCCCTTATTTAATTATGGTATGGGAGGATTACAAATCATGTTCGTGGACCTTATTATTTCATCACAATCAAGGTGGAATTCAAGATCATTTCTCACTTTTTTTTCACTCTACATCTTCCTTCCGTGCCTATTTAATCTTCACTTGTGTAGATGTTTGAACATTCATTTAATAAAGATAATATTTATCCCCTTCTATTAAAATTTCAAGATCCATCCTTTTCAAATCCATAAACATGGGATCTTTCAAGATCCTAATCATGGATAATATAACATTATCCTTTCAACTCGAAGCATCTTCCACCTTGTTCTCATTCCCAGGGTGGTAATGTATTGAGAATTCACAATCTTTAATCAACTCAAACCATCTTCTTTGGCTCATATTCAGTTCATTTTTTGTGAAAATATACTTTAAACATTTATGACTAGTATAAATATCACACCATTCACCATAAAGACAATGCCTCCATATTTTAAATGAAAATATTATCGCAGTTAACTCCAAATCATTAGTTGGGTAATTTTTCTCATGGATTTTCAACTGTCGTGATGCATAAGCTATCACGATATCATTTATAATGAGAACACACCCCAACCCCTTCTTGTATGAAACACTATAGATCACAAACCTTTCTCTACTACAAGGCAGTGTGAGCACAGGAGCACTGGCTAACCTTCTTTTTCGATCTTTGAAATTTTCTTCACATTCCTCTATCGAAACAAAATTAACTCGGTTCCGAGTCAATTTGGTGAGTTTATTAGGTAATTGTGAGAAACATTTCACAAAATGACAATAATATCCATCCAAACCAAGAAAACATTTAATAGACAAAAATATCAACTATATAGACTACCAAAAATTTATCAAGATAGTCTTTAAATACTCTATTCATTAGATCCATGAAGATAATGGGAGAATTAGTAAGACCCAATGGCATCACTATAAATTCATAGTGTCCATACCATGTATGGAATACCTTCTTTGGTATATCCTACTTTTGACCCTTAATTGATGATATCCTGAATGAAGATCAATCTTGAAAAAGTATTGAGCTCTACATAGTTGGTCAAATAAGTCATAAATGCGTGGGAGATGATATTTTTTCTTGATAGTGATCCTGTTATATTCTTGATAATCAATTCAGAGTCTCATTGATACATCTTTCTTCTTAAAAAATAAAACAGGTGCTCCCCAGGGTGACACAATAGGGCGTATGAATCCCTTATCAACATTCTCTTGGATATGTTTCTTAAATTCCTACTACTCAATTGGGAATACTCTATAAGGTGTATTTGAAATAGGCCTAGAACTCGGTATGAATTCTTTTGAAAACTCAACTTCACAATTTGGTGGAAGACCTGGAAATTCCTTTGAAAATACACCATCAAACTTTTCTACAATGGGTGTATTCTTAATCGTGAGTTTCCCCCCAAACATTTGAGATAAATAACCATTCATTTATTGGAATCAAGACCCATATGATGGTATAAATTTCTACTAGAAGTTTATATTTATCCTTGCATTGATAGATGATTTTAGATTGATATGGAATATGAAATGTGACTACCCTTATTTGGAAATTGATATGAGATCCATATAAAGAAATCCAATCCATGCCAAGAATCACATAAAATTCCACTATAGTGGGGACAAAAAGATTTGTAGGAAGCACTTTTCCACAAACCTTAATCCGAAAATAATTATAAACTGCTGATGTGACTGTTACTCCATTAAGAGTTGTCACATCTAACTCAACATCTAATTGTTGAGGTAATATGGTGATACCATTACAAAATTATTTAGAAATAAATGATTGGGTGGATTTAGAATCAAATAAAACATTTTCTACTTTATATTTGATACTAAGTGTACCTTTCACCACTTCATTTTTGTACTTCACATCACCGATAGTAATTGCATGTCAATTTCCTTTGATTTTGGACTTAATATTTTTTGGATGTTGATCATCATCAATAACCCTTGGATTAGTGCATTGATTAGTATAATGACCCATTTCCTTGCACTTGTATCATTGAGGTGTAGGAGGTTCATTCATTGTATCCTTTTCTTTGTTTGCATCATTAGACATATTTTTTAGATCACATCACCATTAAATTTCCCGATGAACTTCTTTCCCACACATAAAACATTTAATATCCCCTTTAAGACAATTCCCTTTATATTTCTATACATTGAGCTTAACAAAAAACTTATCTTCTTTTTAGTGTGGCCTTTAAATTATCCTTTGAATTCCATTTTCCTCTTCTTATCAAACCCATATGAATGATTGGTTACTCCAATATACATCTCAACCTTGAGAGAACATCAATCGATTTTCTCGTAAATATTGAAGTCCCTTATGGCTAATTACCTTCAGAGACTTGGTTTTAATCCACTAATGAATCAATCAATTTTACTCTCGGGTTGGATAATAATTCTAGAAGCGTACCTGTCAAGTCTTGTAAAATTTTCTTCATAGGTACCAACAGATTAATCATCCTTTCGCTTTAGTTCATGAAACTCAATCTCTATCTTTGTTCGAAGAATACGAGGTAAGTACTTATTGATAAATGAGTTCTTGAACTCATCCCATTCCATGGACTCAATTTCATCTCTTTTCCTCGTATTCTTTATATGATTTTACCATTGATGAGATTCACCTTCCAAATGATATACTACTAAGATAAATTTATCAAGTTTAAAAAAATATAGAACTGAAAATATCTTTTTAGTGGTACTAATCCATTATTTAGCCATAAATGGACCAGAAGGCCATCTGAATGAGGTTGGACGCTTCCTCATGAACGATAAAACAGAATGTTTCTACCTCTTTTTCCTGTTTGGAAGTATAGAATGATTCATTGCTTGAGAATGTTTTGTGATCTTGGCCACAATATTTTTCATTCCATATCCCATAAATATTGGTTTCTCAGGGGTACCATCATTGAAATTCCCATCAGCTTAATTATTAACATGGTTCCTTTGGGTTCCAACCATTGACTAAAATCAAGAATCATAGTGTGAGAAACACTAATCATAATAAGAAAACCACATAATCAAGAATGAAATTTCAATTTATGACACTATAGGTTTTATCCAAGGTTATTCATGGGCATTACTAGCACACTAGGATTTTATAATATACATACACATATCCTTGTGCTTCTTACTATGGATTTCACATCATAGTTTCCAAAGGATAACTATACCTTTCCTTTAATACCAACTATAACATCCCACAATTTAAATACATTGATTTTACTTCAGAATTTAAGTATATTCATTGTAACATATAAGAAAACCATAACAGGACTGTATAGATATATTGTCTTTAGAAATTGGGAAACATAAACAACTGGTTAATAAAACATCCACATAGCCTCAAATTTTATTCATTATAAGTAGATTAATTTTTGTAATATCATAAAAAATACCCTTATTCATGACCCGGGGAAAAAATCACATGAAATGGTGATATCAAATTCTCAGTAAGGGTAAAGAAAAAAATTATCCATCATAAAATATTCACAAGAATGTAACATTTGAAAATCTTCTCCTGCATTTAAAAGATCATAATATCATGTCATTGAATAAATTATAAAATTGAAATGTACTCCCAAGAGGAAGAACATAAGACATGAAATTTTGTTTCATACACACAAAATCATAGAAAATAATTTCATATTATTCAAGGCTCATTTCCAAGACCATCATAATAGACAATGTACATTACTAAACTGAGTTCACTCCCCATTCCAACCTAGTATTACGGAACCCGATTTACTTAAAATTCTAGTCATGTCTATCTCATGAGATATAAATCTTTACCCGATTCATTTAAGGGAGATAAAGGTCTCACCCATCTCATAATGAAACCATTCTTATATGTTCCACAAAAACATAATTTTTTTTACCATAGCATGAATTATGAAATCGAATGGGCTTCATAAACATAATTCAATCATAATTGATATTAAACAAATAGATTTAATAAATAACATTACATCAAAATAAAATCATAGAAATAACAGGGTTATAAATATAACATTATTTAATGATTGTCATCTTATATAGAATATAATTTTGAGAAAACACTTGAAATTAATTTTTGAGGAAAATATCCACTCTTCCTCAAAAACTTTTTCCATCCTTAAAATGCCACACAATTTTAGAAGAAATCATTTTACGTGAAAATAACATTATAATCATGTAGGGGAAACTTCAAGGAAATAAGGAATTAAGAAAGTGTAAAAATTCATTCTCTTCATAAAAGTAAAAAAACGTTATTCTTGTAATTTTTTCAGAAAAGTAAAAAAGTACCTCTTACCAAAAATGAAAAAATATTCCATTCATACAATTTAAGAATTTTACAAATGCGTAAAATTAACTTTTAACAATTGTGGAAGGATATAAATAATATTTTGAAATACATATTTAGGAAACATGGATGTGGGTGATAATTATTCCCCAGTGAATACTTACTAATAACGAATCTTGGATAAAAATGTGATTTGAAAAGTTATTACTTACCTTAAATATGATATGATCTGTATGTATCCAATCCTCATATATGATGATTTAAATAATGTCACTGATTTTTTAAATTGTAATAATAATTTTTATGATAACATTTATGATCACATTTTCATCTATTTGTTAGTAACATTTCATTCTTACTCGTTATTCGGGTAGAAACTGCTTTATGTTCTTATGCATGTTTTGTCGGATATGTTTTTATTCCTATTTTTAGGTTATAGTTATATTATTTAAAACATGATACTAGTATAATATATATCATATTTATTCATTCAATTAATTTATATAATCATGGATTAATGAAGAGTATTTACAATGAATCACATCACACCATGGAGACATTATGTCGTACGTACGCATGAGTGACGATATTATTCCCATAATTATTGAATGATATTGAAGTGGATGGTTTATAGTCTCTCATAATTAGTATCATGTAATATTAATCATATATAGATATTATTTCTACCACTATACCCATCCAAGTAATTTGGTGGTGAAAAATAGATTACACCACGACATGGAGAATGTAAGCCATACGTACACATGTGCGGTGATTTCGTTTTTCATAGGATGGATATAAGGTAAAATAGGGTTGTTTCATTTTATAATAACATATCCATATATTAGTGATAATTATTTAATTACGTTAAAATAAAGAAACTAAATAAGAGTAAGTATAATAATAATGAAATTTGAACGATTTGGTAGAAGAGATTATCTCTTCTTCAACATGCCTCCTTTAAATATCCTCTTAGAGAACTATAGCTTGTATTTTGAGAAGACCAGAACCTATAGAATAAAACTAGGGAAGTATATAAGAGATATGTTTAGGGGTTTACTGAGATTTAAGGTTTAAAATGGATTGAATAAGAGAGGTTGGAGGTGCCCTTTTATGTGAGAGGAGAGGGGAACTTTTGGAAACTCTCAAAATATTAACTTATTATAAAGACAAACCTCACTTAAAAACCACCAAAATGTCTCAAATTAAAATATTATATGATATTGTGTTGTAATATAATAAACCAATATATTTTAGATATGTTTTTATTTCAATATAATCATTATAATTTTCATTAACACTTTTTTATTATATTTAATTATAATTATGGTAATAATATTCTAAATTTTGAATGGTTATAAATATTCACTTATATGGTGTTAATTTAACATAAATATACATTTTATAAAATTTTATACCTTATAATTATTACTATATAATTATTAAATATTTTTATGATTTTTAAATAATTTAATGAAATGTTATTTTTATAAAATGCAAAAAGTTTCAATTTTGACACTGTTCATTTGTTTGATTTTAAATGAAATAAAAATAGGAGATAAATTCAAAAAAAAATATTTAATACACCTATAACATGTCATATTCACCTATAAAATTATTGGATCACTTTAATTAGTTCATATTATATTTCTTTTGGTATTTTTAAAACCATTCATTTGATATTTCCGATAATAAAATAACGTTTACATCACTAATGCGTCATCATTAATGGTAATTATTTAATCTCTAAAAATTATAATTAAAATTATATGATGTAGGTAATTATAATAGTTTTACATAAAATATATAGAGTCTATATTATTATCTAGTTACCCATATATTAAAATTAATAAACTTATATAAAATGAGATTGTGACATTTTTTCACATTAATTTGTTTTTATTACATTCATGTAAAATTCAAAGGAATGTGGCCATAAAGTGTTTAAATTTATATGAAATGATGATAAGGGTATAATTTAGGCATAAAATAGTACTTTTACAGGTTTCAAGGTAATTTTATAATTTTTTTACCCTTAATTACCTTATTTACCATTAACCATGGGAAAAAATAATTACCAAAGTTACTATTCATAATTCTAAAAAATAAAAGTATCCTTTTAAGATAATTTGACCCACTTATTCCAAATATAGAATTAATATATCAAAATTAAAAACATATAAGTTGCAGTAATTAATTTCAATTTAACCCCGTTATTGAAATGAGAAAATGAGTTTTAAAAGTTAAAACATCACAAAAGATTGAAATGTTTTTACCTATGAATTCAATGTAAAATTCATTATAATGAAATATATTATATTAAATGGTAAAAATATATTCTAATTATACTTTGAAAGAATTCAATATTTTATAATTCATCTATATAAATTATCTCAATGAAAAAATATTTTTTATTAAAATTTAGCTAATTTTTATTAATCATCAAAACATGAAGGTTACCAAAAAAATATCAAAAAATTATCCAAAGTAAATTTTTATACCCCACATCAAAATAAAATCTCTAATTTTTCATATAGAAGTTATTAATTTGTAAAAGTATTAATTTAAAATGATATTTCCATGCAAAGTTAAAAATCAACCTTAAAAAATAGGTTCTTATACATAAAATAGGGTTTTATTCATACTCTATGACTAAAATATCCATTGTATGAATATAAAATATATATTATTAAGTATATAACACATATATATATCTTTTATTTCATTAAAAAAAGTAATTCACTTAAAAATACAAATATATAATGGATTTATATTTTTCATAAAAAAATAATAGAGAATGAATTCATAATGCATTTTCATAAGATAATCTTAATTATTATCACTAAATTAACTACTAGGTTATAATGGTAATTTTATATTAAGGCCATATCATGGTTTTTTACTCACAATTTCATGTAATGTAATCTATTGAATAATAAAAATCAATTATAGAAAATATTTTATAATAATGTCTGGGTGTTATAATGATAACATATCATAAGAATAAAAAATATGTTTGTGGCATAAAAATTAGATTAAGAATATAATTTTCTAGTCAAGGCTCACTACCAAGACTATCATATCGAATTGAGTTACATAGTGTATTAAGTTCACTCCCTATTCCTATCATTTCTTTAGTTAAGTCTCACTACTGGCATAATCATGGCGGGAAGAGTCCCTTACATGTTTTCTTTCAATACCCATTCTAGTTCATGTTAACTCATGTAATATAATTCATTATCCAATTCATTAATGGTTTATATTATTTTGGACCCAGAGATAATATAATTATTTCCATAAAAGAGTGTGTCATAATATCATAAAAACACTCATCATTTTATCATAATGTAATTAACTCATGGGAAAGACATGGGTTTGATGAAATATTCCATAAAATGTAATCATAATAATCCTTTTAGATAAATAATTTTGATGATATTGAAATGTCACATCTATAATAAAACATATCAATACATAAAATATATTTACATATATGAAAAATATCTTTTATAAAATAATTTAAAACATGTTTAAAATCTAGAGAAAAAAACCTTTTCTTTTGGTAATTTTTAAAATCTAAATTTCCAAAAAAAAAAAATGTAAAATAATTTGTTCCTAAAACCATTGAAGCGTTTAATGAAATATCCATGATGATGAAAATAAAATACCGATATAAAATATGTTATTTTGGTTTAAGTTAAAAGTAGTCATTAATTTGTAAAAAAGTAAAAAGAGAGTCATACAAAAAACCATTTAAAATATTCATTTAAATAATTTGTAATGAAAGTAAAATGTATTAAACATAGAATTTTTTTTAAAAATAATTATAACTAAAAAATCCTATAAAACAAATTTAATATCACATTAATGTAAAAGAAATATTTCAGATTTGAAAAGTTTAAATAAGGTTAAATTTTATTAAAACATTTTTTCAGTTTTTTAAGTACCAAAGATAATTAAATGAAAAACAAAAAATAAAAAACCCCAGAAATATCAATAGGATAAGAAAATATATGGGGTTTAATAGATAAGTATCATATAATTTTCCTCATTGGAAATTTAATATGTACAATCTAACAAATAAATGATATTTTTACAAAAACCCTTACAAAAAGTCCAAACTTATTTATACCTTCATTAAACATCTAGTATAATAAATATTTATTTATTATAAATTTATAACATAACCATATTAATAATATTGTTACAATATATAATTACCTTATAATTTCCAATAAACCATATATTAACAACTTTTCGTTAAAATCAACATTTCGAGGTTAACTATTCTCTTTCCCATGCATGTCTGAGTTCAACAATTTTGGTCCTTATAACTTGGTCATCATTAAATTATCTAGAGAATATTAATCATTTAATTTTTATCAAATTTAGTCACTATAAAAAAAATTCAACCATTCATAAAAATCAATGATAATAAATGAATTGCATCACTTTGTGGAGATAATATTCCATATTTATGCATGTGTCATGTTTTCTCACCGATGAGCTGGTGTCGACGAAGGATTCTATCTCACTAGAGTTCAGTCATTTATGCCAATGAAGACTCTATTGATGTGGTTCTTATAGTATTTATGGGTTTCAGTGATAGTGGTGATGGATGTAAGGTGATTTGACTTATGCGTCGACATCAAGTAGCAGGTGATGATGATGATTTTGGTTTTGAATTTGAAAAGTTTGAATTCTAAAACTGGGTTGATGAGGTTTGTTGATGTAATCATTTTTCCCACTTGGGTAAGTAATTTTTGTTCCCTCTTAACTCCTTAAAAGTGGTTTATTCTGAAAATTTAAAACAAATATCATTTTGGAGTAATGGAGATTACCATTAATTTATTGGTTTATTATGAAATAAGATATTGTTATTTTACTTTAGAATGATTCGAAAATTGATAGAAATCATTGAAAAAAATAATTTCAGTCAATGAATCAAAAATATTATTTTAATAGAAATTTTTTAAATTATTTTCCAAAAATTCAAGCATGGATTTGAAAATTAATCACAAAAAATTTAAACTCATTATATTATTTTTAGGGTTAATTTAAATTTATTGGTGGGTATTTAATAAAAAATACATGGATGGTTCTAACATGGTACCATTAATGAATGATTATTTAATTTAAACCATAAAACATAAATTCATTTGAATCTTTCATTTTATAGATACTACGATCATTATATTAGACATAAAATGTCCATTCCACATCCCATGGAGGAATCATTGTGGGTTATTTATATAGTATTTGACCAGAAGGGTTAGTGACATAAAATATTGAAAAGATGAAACTCAAGTTTCATCTAACCATTTATGGCTTGAAACATGATTAGTGGACCTAGTATACTGTTTGGAAATTAATTTTTTTGAGGTGTATACAAGATTTTTATAGGAGAAAAATAGTTTTTCAAGATGAATACGGGTGAAAATATATTGAAAAATAGCTATTTAGTCTTATATTAATTAGGACTAATGTTAATTTATAAAAAATGATTAATGAAGCTACCCAAGTTTTTAGGAACCTAGAATACTAGTATATATTGATGGGAAACATTATCTAAGTCATAGTATATATTTTTCATGATATTGAAAAGTAAAAGATAAAACATTACAACCAAATGGTTTCTAATATCACATAGTATTCTTATTATGTATAGACAACATATGACTAAGTATAAATTATTAATATATCTCACATTCCATGATATTAAAACATGTTTTTCATTTATTATTAATAAACAATAGAATGAAAATATCAATCAAGACTCAGATAAAAGGATTGGTTAGTATTAAGAACTATTCAAGTATACATGAGAATGATAAAATGGGCGAGTTCATAGTAATTGGAAAATGTGAATACTAGTTTACAAGGGATTTAAAACAAGTCTTCTTCAGACCACATTGATATAGTATTATTTAAAGGATAAATTAATATGAAATATAAAAATATATTATAATTTTTAGATTCTATATTTACATTATATTGTGTATGTTGCAACTTCTGATAAAATTTATGAATCATTTTTAACAATTCACTGTTCTATATGTTATAATTATACCATGATAAAAAAAATTAGTCTTATTATTTGATCTTATAACTATGGAATTATCCATTTTTTGATTAATTACTGGGCAATAAGATTCTTTTCTCATTAATATCATCTCTTGATGTATTTTCTCTGGGATAGGTGGTCACTATAAAAAACGACCTACAATAGTGTGGTGGGATCATCAATTACAATCATATCTTAGTAAAACCATATTTATCATATGAGGCTATGTAGTTGATTTAATATAAGTTGGATCTAGTGAACGTATGATTATTTTGACATGGTTATCTAGAACTAATCACAATATTCATTATATTACTAGAATATTCAATGTGATTAATACCAATTAATATATTATCACATCAAGATTGTTATTTGAAGAAACACTTTATGTGATAATTTCCTTAGGTATTTTTCTCACTAAAATATCATGGAAGTTCCCCACTATGATGATAACCTAGACCCCTAATGATATATTTTAACTATATATTCTATATCTAGATTACAAAATTTGTAAGAACACAAATGGTATAGGTTATCATATATAGAGGGATCATAAGACATTAAGACTTAATCTCAGGATGTTCATCCATGCTAAAACCATTAAAAAAGGTTCTGAGAACATGAACCCCCAGTAGTAACTCCTCTTATATATGTTTTATTATATGTTTCCATCTACATATCCTTTTAAATGTTCTTAGAAATTATGGTCATTCTTAATTTACATCATGAGTAGCATGATTTGATGTATTATAGTAAAAGATGACATCATATGTTCATTTCAAAGTTGGGTGTGTGGAGTGAATCATGAATAATATGTTTCTAATGAATTATGTGAGTAAGTATTAATCCATTATATTCATTAATATAAGTAGATATATCACCCCCTTTTATGGGAATTAAACTATATAATTAATTCCATATAAGACCCCAGCCTGAAACATTAAATAATATTGAATTAAGTTAATAATTCACATTGAGAATATTTCTAGTTTTGGATATTTAGATAATTAGGTCATAAATTATACATAACATATTGAATATTACATGTAGAAACTTCTATTCAGTATCCATTGTTTCATAAAAAAACACTCAAAAACATGTTTATTTTCATGTTTTAAACCGCATGAATTTTCCATGATCCCATCCTTGAACCTATTCCACTTTAAGTCATGTGAAAAACATTTCAAAAACATGGGATGAGTATAAAAATCTTAGTAAGGGATAAACAAATAAGGAAATATTTATGTTTTCAAAACAACATGTAATCCATGAATACATTATCATAAAGTAATAATTTTCACATTAAGAAAGTAGAAAAAACACTTCACTGAATATAATCTCATTGTATACCCCTCTTTTGTAGCCAAAAGATCACTATAAAACCCATAAAAGGAAACATATAACATATAAAGGTACACTTGGGACATAATCATACTTAAATGGAATAAACATATAACCGACTTCGACAAATCATTCTTACAAATGGAATAGAAATATGGTTGACTTCCACACCCAATGCATTGGAGGTTATAACGTAACCACCCATCCTTGGTTTATCATGGAGCCACCCATCATTTATGTTATCATATAATCACCCATCAAATGTACAAGTAATATTATATAATCATCACACATAAATGATTGAACTTATCAACATTTCTATCATAAAATTTTATTTGTAATCACAAGAAATAATTTCAAGATATTAAAATAGAAAATATACTTTCAGAAACATTTTCAATACCAAAATATGTAAAATGGGGATACGGTAATTATTTTCAATCTAAAAACATCACGTCCATTTAAGGAAGCCAAATATCAGATAATACTCACAGTGGTGGAAAGGTCATTGTCGCCACATATGTTAAAAAATTAATTTTTTCATTTATTATAACACTAAATAAAAAAATATTCCATTTGAATGAAATTAAAATTTAAAGTGATTTATTATATATCGTATAAAATAATGAGGTGTATATTTTCAAAACATGCCTCAGTGAAAGAATATTGAGACCACGTCCCTTACCTCATGTCTAACTTGACTCGTTCGTTCTTTAATTTCATGAATAATGAACTTACGTTAATTTCTAATTACTTCAAAACAATTTTCAATTTTATTATTACTTTAATATAACTTATCACCTTTCTATAAAAATCCTATAATTACTCAAGTTTATAGAAGTCATTTTGTCGATGTTCGGTACTTTAGTCAAAAATGAACTTGTTATAATTACAATTTGTCCATGAGAAAAAAATTCCATTGTCTCCATAATGATATTCATTATTTAAATATAATATATATCATATATATCTAGTTTATATGTATTTATAATAGTCTATATCATTTGGAGATATGAAATGAAATGCACCATTCATAGAAATGGTAAGCCGTACATACGTATGGACGCTACTTTAATTTCTATGTTAGATTTAAAGGAATGAAAAATTGATGATACATAGGTATATTATAATTCCAATATAATATCATATTTTATATATGTTACATAAGTTCATCAACTCCATCCTTTATACATTTCATGTATGGCATGAATGAGTCATATCACTTTGAGGAGGAGGTAGTCCGCACTTCCTCAAATGAAATTATTATATTTATACAACATGAAAAGAATAAAGGTATATTATAAATGATAATTAAAAAATAATAAAGATAAACTAAATATCATATATATCATATATAATTACAATTACTTCATAATTTCCACAATGAGAGGTGGTATGGGAAAGTCGAACAATCATTTTTTCTTGAGGCAGTAGTTCATCGTACACCAAAACAGTATGTTAGTATCAATTAGATGGAGGTGTGTGAAAGTGTAGTTATAATACTTATAATAAAAAAACTATGTATATTGAGGATACTATATTTTTTATATAAACAAATATTAAGAAGATCATAGGGAGTGGATAAGGAAAAACAGTGAAAAAACTTGAGAGAAGACGTTGCCTCAAATCGGGTAACTTCATTTGATTTGAGCCAAAGGGATTTCCTAAATTTAATTATGAATAGATGAAGGCTTATAGGTATAAGAGATGAATTTTGGGAGCTTATTTGGTTATATTGTGGATGATCCAATGGGGCTTTAGATGTGTGAGTAAGGGTCAGAGGTGGTGCCCTTTAATAAGAGGGAAGAGGGGCAGTTTAGGAATGTTTGAAAGTATTATTTTATTATTAATTTATTTTAGAATTATAATAACATATAAGTAATATATTTCAAATATAAGATGATTATGGTTCGAAATAATTTCAAATGTTTTGTTTTAGACAAGTTTAGGTCAAAAAAATAACATTATCTTAACTTATTTTACTTTTACCATGTCTTCTTGTATATTCCTACTATATGGTTAATATAATTACTATAAAATTACAATAGAACCTTAAGTGGTTAAGTAATAAAATTTTCAACCTTATATAAGTCATTTAGATAATCTTAGATTTTTATAACTATTATATCATTTAATAATATAGTATTTTTTCAAAACTCATTTATGTCAATTTATATACTATTCGTATCAAGACATTCAAAAAATCCATAACAACTTGATTAATTGGAACAAAATTCATTAAATCAACTATAAAAATTAATAATCGTCCCTAAATTTTTTATATGACAAAAAAAAATTCAAAAAAAATTATTTTAATATCTATAATCTCATTTATCTAAATAATTCATTTTTAAGGTAATCACTACATCCCCATTGTGTCATAAATAAATTTATTTAATTAATCTATAAAGATTATAAATAAAATACCATGATTTAGGAAATATTTTTATCTTTATAATGACTCTCTATAGTCGAATGGATAACTTATATAACATCATATTAAAATTGTTTTACTAAAAGATACATGTTTAGGTTGTATTTTACATAACTTTAAATTAAAAGTAATTAATTGTAATTTTTACAAATAAGTGGATACATGGGGTCGTAAAATAGACACGAGGATGCCCATGGTTGCATATGTTTCATCCAATAGGGTTAAAAAATGTTTTAGAGAAATTTAATATTATTATAATATAATTTTTTTACCCTAATTTACCAGATTTAACATTTAACAATTGTAAATAAAACATTTACTAGATTTACTATTCATGAAGTCTAAAAATAAAAGGTGTATATTTTCACAATTTGGACCTACTAGTTCCATATATAGAATCCATTGTTCCAAATTCAAAACAAAGATGTTTCAGAAATTAATTTAAAATAAATTCCCATTGAAAATACTAAAAAGTGTGTTTTTAAAAAATAATAACTATCAAAAGATTGACATGTGTTTATGAATAATTTAAAAGTGAAATAAATTACAATGACTAAATTGTATTAAATGGTAAAAGAATAGTCTAATTAAAATTTCAAATCAATTAAAAAAATATAACTATATAAATAAATCAGATTAAAAGGCAGTTTTGACTTAAATGCACTATTATTCATTGTTCATTAAAAATGTACTTTATCAGAAAAATACCAAAAATTTACCCAATGTAAATTTTGATGTCCCACTTCAAAATAGAAAGTTTATTTTTTCATATGAAACATATAAAAGTGACAAAAACTATATTTAAATGGGATCACCCATCAAAAAGTGGTAAAACTACATTTTTAGAAAAATATTAGAGTATTTATGCTTAAAATTGGATTCATTCTCATTTTAACCCTCTAAATTTTATTGGATAAATGTAAAAAAATTTAAAAAAAATGTTTAATCATAATATGGTTAGTTCTGTTCATTCTCTACAACATAAAGGCTAGGCATTTACTACCATTTAAAATAATAATAATATTACATTATTTTTCGGTATGACTCAACCCTGTGTACAACATGAGATTTTTGAGAAACTTATTATTGTGTGTTTGGTACGCCATCAAACATAGTATCCCATTTAAGGTAAAATTAATATCTTATTCATAAGTACTAATATAAATTAAAAATATTATTCTATAAATATCTTGGTTATTACATCCTTCCCCCCTTTTTGGAATTGAGTCCCCACAATTATATTCACTTATCAAATAAGTGGGGGTATTTATCACTCAAAGAATTTTCAGATTCCCATGTTGCCTCTTCAACCATTTGTATTTTCTAGAAAACCTTTACCTAATGAATTACCTTATTCCGCTACACTTTCTCTCTTCAGTCAAGAATCTAGATTGGTTGTTCCTTACAAGAAATATTCTCTTCCAACTGAATTACCTCTGGAATCAAAACATGAGATGGATATGGCATATACATTATCAACATTGAAACATGAAAAACATTATGTACCTAGGATAAACTTGGAGGTAAATCTACTCGGTAAGAAACTGTTCCAATATTCTCAAGAATTTCATAATGTCCAATGAACCATGGACTCAACATCCCCTTCTTACCAAAACACATCACACTTTTCCATGGTGAAACATTGAGAAAGACATGATCACCTACCTCAAAAGAATGATCCTTCCTCTGGTTATCTTTAGAACTTTTCTACTTTCTCAAAGCTATCCTCAAGTATGTATGTATCAACTGAACTTTCTTTTCCATCTCTTCTACGAATTCTGGTCCCATCAACTTTCTTTCACCAACATCATCCCAAAAAGGTGTAGTTTGACACCACTTTCCATATAATTAGTCAAATAGAGCTATTTGTATACTATAATGAAAACTATTATTATAAGAAAATTCAACCAAAGAAATATATTGGTCCCAAAATCCTGAGTAATTCATTGAAGAAAAACGTAGCATATCTTCCAATGGCTAAACTGTTCATTATGACTGCCCATATGATTGAGGATGAAAAGATGTACTGAAATTAAATTCATTACCCAATGACTTTTGAAGGCCCTTCCAAAAGATAGAAGTAAACCTGGGATCACGATCAGATATAATGGAGAGGGTAACTCCATGAAACCTGACTATCTCTTTAATATAAAATCGAGAAATTTGATATAGAGACAAAGTATATTGAATAGGAATGAAAAAGATAATATTTGTTCAATTGATCAACAATAACCATGATTGGATTGTTACCCCGGGAAGTCTTTGGTAATCTCACTGTGAAATCCATGGACACGTTTTCCCATTTTCACTTTGGAATTGGAAAAGGATTAAGTCTCCATTTTGATAATTTCCACTCTTCTTTAACCTGTTGAAAAGTCAAACACTTCACAGTAAGGTCAGTAATATCTCTTTTCATTCCATCCCACCAGTAATACTCCTGAAGATCTCTATAAATCTTAGAACTACCGGGATGAACTAAAAACAGAGAACTATGAGCTTCACATAAATACTCTTTCTTCAACTATGAATCCTAAGGAACATATAATGTCTTCCCAAATATCAATATAAAATCATTATAAAAGTTAAATTCAAGCAACTTACCCTATTGAACCAACTCTACCTTTTCCGGCAACTCACTGTCTTCCTTCTGCGCTTGCTTAATATTGTCTGATAGAGATGATTTCACTGAGCCCTGAAACAAAAAAGAATAATTTCTTGCACCAATAACTTATATGAAAAATTTAATCAAATCATTAACCAAAGGATCTTGTTCCATACATAACATGGTTATTGTTGCATTACTTTTTCAAATCAAAGCATCGAGCACTTTATTTTCTTTTTCTGGATGGAAATGAATTGTGAAATCATAATCCTTGATTAATTCTAACCATCTACTCTATCTCATGTTTAATTTATTTTTAGTGAATATATACTTCAAAATTTTGTGATCAATATATATTTCTCACTTTACACCCTACAAATGATGCCTTTAAATTTTTAATGCAAAACAACAACAGCTAATTCCAAATCGTGTGTCGGGTAATTTAACTCGTGAGGTTTCAAATGACCTAAAGCATAAGTAATTACCTGATCATTTTTTATTAGGAAACTACCATGTCCTTTCAACGAAGCATCACTATAGATAACAAACTCACCATTTATGGAAGGTAATTCCAATACTAGAGCATTCAACAATATTTTTTTCAATTTCTGAAAACAATAATCACATTAATTTCCAGATAAACATAACATCTTTTCGAGTTAACTTAGTTAGTGGGCTATATAATAGTGAACAATTTTCAACAAACCTTCTGTAATAGCCTTCCAAACCACAAAACCTATGAATATCTGTTATATTTGTAGGACTTGGCCATTTTTCAACAACTTTTGTTTTATCAAGATCAATAGTTATTCCATTTTTTGAAACAATGTAACCAAGGAATGTAATTTTTTATTACAAAAACTCACATTTCTAGAATTTACCATAAAATTTACTTTATTTTAAGGTTTGTAAGACAATAATTAATTGACTTTCATGTTCCTCATTACTTTTTGAATATACCAAAATGTCATTAATAAACACAACCACAATCTTATCCAAAAACTCATGGAAAATTCTATTCATAAGATCCATGAATAGAGTAGTAGCATTGGTTAACCCAAAAAGAATATATACAAATTCATAATGGAAAAAACTAGTATGAATCATGGTCTTCAGAACATCTTCTTCCTTTACTTTCAACTGATGGTACCCCAACCTCATGTAAATCTTTGAAAAATACGTAGCTCCCTAGAGCTGATCAAACAAATCATCGATATGAGTCAATAGATACTTGTTCTTAATAGTGATATTTATCAAGGCTATATAATCAATGAAAAGGTTCATTGAACCATATTTTTTTAAACAAACAATATTGGAGAACCCCATGTTTATTTTCTCGATCGAATGAAACCTTTATCTAATAACTCTTCCAATTGTTTCTTTAACTCTAAAAGTCAAATTTGAGCCATTTAATAAGGGGGTTTTTGAAATTGGCATGGCATCAGGAACTAAGGAAACCATAAATTCAACTTCTCGATCAGGTATAATAAGAGACAACTCATCCAAAAAAACACCAAGATACTCATTTAATACTCACATATTATTAATCTGAATAGTTCTTTTGTTTTCAGCAATTTGGGCATAGTAATATTCATTTCCACCTTTCTCTAGTTTCTCATCTTCTTGAAATGTTATCAGAGATAGGGGTTCATTCTTGTACACAAACTGAAATTCTTTCTGAAAAGAAACCGCTTTAGCTATACAGTCAATCTTAGCATGGTAAATATAAATCCAATCTATGCCCAAAATAAAATCAAACTCTAATAGAGGAAAAACAACATGGTTTGCAGGTAATGTAATGATCCGGATTTTTCCATGTAATTTTTTTAATTATGTGGAAATATTACGCGTCGGTGAAAATTGATGGAATGTGATTTTAATGCCCGGTGTACCCGAAATGAATTTATGAACTTTTTTTAGGTATGTTCAGTAAATGGACGAGCGTTGATTTGTAACTTTTGAACCGGTGCTTGGAATTAAAATCTGAGGACACTATTGAACTCACAACATCGATATTCGCATAAAGAGACCTTCACCTCGACCACAGTAGGTCGAGGGTGGAAGTTACTTTTTCTGATTTTCATGGGAGAGTTAAAAATAATAATAAAATAAAACAATCAACTTTTATTTTATTTATTTGAAACATCTGATTTGAATTTTTGGTGGTGGGGACCACCCGACCTTGAAACATTTGTAACTCTTGGAACCCCCACAATTAATGAACCAACATTAATTGAAAAATTAATTAACTTGAACTATATTATGTTATCTCCTCACCTCTTGTGGTGGGGAATCGTTGGAAAAGGAGAGAACCTGGGAGAGCATTTGGAAAAACATCCTCCAATAAAGAAACTCCTCCAACAAAGAATGAATCTCCGACAAGGACAATGCTTAAACTTGGATCGGAAGTATGTTGCAGTAGTGATGAATTTCGACATCTTCAGCATCTTCCCCTCGTCATCTCCAATGAATGAATGAGCTAGGGATGGGCTCTTATTTGTTCTTCGATAATTTTTTTACATTGTTTCAATCTTCTTGAGCCGCATGTTATCTAACTAGCATGGAGGGTGCATGCCAAATGAACATGGACTAATCCCTCTGCTACATCATTGTTTGATGCGATCTTCAAGGGAGAATCGAAAAGTTGAGAGGAACCTGACCAAGAAACTAGCGACTGGAACCGGTAGGGTAAAAGGTGGTAGACAACACACCGGTCGATCGCGATGGTTGTAGTGGTGCAACTGTGTAGCGAGAGGAGGCCGAGACCCATCGGCCGCATCGGAGGAAGACGACCGAAACATCGGCCAACTATGTGGTGGCAGGGCGGCACACATCCACATTGACGGTAGAGGAGGAGGCAGCAACTGCTTAGCCGCGGTGGGGCACCTGGTGGGCGGCTGGCAACAAGCCGGTCGTATGAGGACAGCGGCACTGTCTTGCCATTGGAAGGGTAGTCAGTTGGTCTTCTAGCTGGCTGTGTCACGCCGAGCGGGACCACTCCAGTGGGTCTCGTAGGACAGCAGGAGGTTCCACATAGCAATGCCTAGTTGTCCAAGCCGAATGATCCAATGGACAATTCAGAATTCCAAGGGTCGCCTCCCACTAGGTAGTAGCTAGGGAAGGACCTGCCATGGAATACCACGCCCATCTGAACGAGCCAAGCCCTGAGAACCATGCCGAGTGGGCCGCTCCTAGTGGGACATGCCACCCCCTTTGCGGGCTAGGCCAGATCGCAGCCCCGCGGGCTGGACCCGGGTCATGCCGGGACAACCCGAACTGGGTCGGACTGGACCGAGGCCCATCTTGACCTAGATATTCCTTTTTGGACTTATCTTGAGAACCAGGTGTCCGTTTGACAAACCATCTATAGCACTGAGATCCTTGGATTGAGACGGTCCTTTCATTATACTCCAATTGATTTTTAGATAATGTCGGAGTTTGGTCGGGTTTGATTGAACCTGAATCCAACCGGGCCCTCAGAACAGAAACACTAATAACATAAAGACCGGGGGTCTGATTGACGTGTTGTCTATCACATTGGGTCCCTTAAGACATGATAGACCATCATGATACTTTTTTGTGGGACTTTGTAGCAGTTGAAGTATCTACGGATGGCATGAGGAGTGGATCCTCCCAAAATCAAGCATGCTTAGTTCGAGAACCCTATGGATAGATGTACTTGAAGCATCTACGGATCCTGTGTGGGTCATCTTCAGATCTAGTGTGGGTCATCTTCAGATCCTTTGGGGGTCATCATCTTTATATCCTATTTGGGTAATCTTCAGATCCTGTGTGGGTCAGCATCTTTAGATCCTGTGTGGGTCATCTATGATCCTGTGTGGGTCAATAGTAGAGCTTCTCGATGAAGTAAGATGATCTAACAATATATCTAATCATCTATACATCCATACTTAACTTATACTTGGTGTGAGATGAGTCTTTACCTTTGTGGTATTTACTTTCGTGGTATTCTTTTGTGTGAGCAGAGTCTTTACCTTTTTGATATTTACATTCGTGTTATTCTTCTGTGTGGCGTTACCTTTTGTTACTTAGATACATGGTATTCTACTGTGTGGTGTTACCTTTGTGGTATTTACCTTCATGGTATACGTCTGAGTGGTGTTACCTTTGTGGTACTTACCTTCGTGGTGTTACCTTCGTGGTATTCTTTCTTTCGTGGAACAATTGTGCTTTTGGAAATAGAGTTAGGCTTTGTGTTTCCTCAAAAACATGATGGGTATATTTGATAACATAGGTATATGTATCGGAATATACCTAATTAGGTTTGATTGTTTCTTCATGCTTTGTAATTGTGGTCTTTCTTCATGGATTATCCTTCGTGGATTCTGAGAGACCTTCGGGGGTCTCGGAGTTCCTACTGAGTATTTTTATACTCACTCATTCATGGGCTACGCCCAAACCTTAATGTGTCTTTTGTTGATGAAAAAAAAACGCAGATCGAGGTCGAGGGTACCAGTACTGGGGGCTACTTAGAGGTGTACATTATACGAGATGATTCATAGATACGACCATTCCAGAGCTATACCTACCCTTCAGGTAGGATCCTTGGCGGGCATTCAGATGAGTTGTTTTCAGTTTTACTTGTACTTTCTAGTTGGTCTTGTATTCTGCCCACTTTACATACTCTACAAAACTTGTTTACTATATAGTTTACATTGTTCTTGTATCTTGTTGTGCGCTTGGTTTGTGTGAGTTTACAGGTTAAAAGGCAATGCCTTCCCGATTTTAGGGATATTCCTTTTCAGTGCAAGTCGTCAGTGCCTGCCCTATAGAAGGCGGGCATGGAGTCATCAAGGCACGGGCCCCGGGGGACGGGTCGTAAAAATTTAGTGTCAGAGGATTCGGTTCAACCGAAGAACTTGGACTATGATCTTCTAATCAACACTGGTGTTAAGTGTTATGAGTGTGGTTATCATTTTTGGGGATCCAGTGTTGGTGCGGAGGCCGAAATATCCATACACCAAGACCCTGACTTCTGATTTTCGACTCAGTGCTTGAAAACACTGATTGCGTGTGTATTTTTGAAAAGTCTTCTTTGTGATCTCTTTGATTTAGATCACCGGGTATATCTTAATGACTATGCGTCACCTGTTTCTTTTTAGGATACCTCCATGCAGACATCTATCCAGGGTTCCAAGTAGAGTAAACGATGATAGCCCATCGAGTGATGAGGCTTCGATTCAGGGCCCCCTTTTTGCAGTCGTACCATCGGGTGGTGTACTAGCAACACCACTACCTATTGGGTAGCCGATGCCACCATCTCTAGCACTAGAGGGTGCACACCGATTGAGCATGCTACACGAGTTTCAATGCTAGAGGCCATCGAGTATCCGAAGAGAGAAGGATCCACATGAAGCCGAGAACTGTCTGGAGGCCATGGTTAGAGTTTTTCAACTGGTAGGGACACTAGCTGATTTCATGGTGTTCCTTGCTGACAGTTTTATTTGGGAAACAACGGGCAGATGGTGGAACTTGATGCCCCAGGTTCATGATTAGGTGACTCTGATCTGGGTGGACTTTGAGAAACTTTTTAGTATAGAGTTCGTCCTAGAGACCTTACACTCTATGTGTTTACAGGTGCTTCTCAACTTGGAGTAGGGAAGCATGATCGTGGATCAGTATTTAGCGAGGTTCACTGACCTCTCATGCTACTTCACTTACATGGTGCATGACCCTTTCTTCCAGGCCCAGACCTTCGAGCAGAAGTTCAGATGGGATATTAGAGGTTCAATGATTTCTCTCAGCATCCCAGTGCAGACAAGAGTGTTAGAGAAAACACTCTTAGTGGAGATATTCCTTGCTGAGCGGTCACTAGCAGTGAGACCCACCACCGGACGCCACGTAGCACAAGCATATGTAGCTGGTAGTAGACAGAGGACACAGATCCCCAAGAGGACCAATCCTATAGGTGGACAACCACATGATACATGGTCGGTCGTGTGGGGCACTCGAGACAGAGCATGATAGGTGAGGAGCATGCAGTGTTACTCATGTGGTGGGCAGGGTCACATGGCTTGCGACTACCCGACTCGCCAAACAGACGACCAGCAGACGGTCGAAGGACTGATTGGGAAGAGGAAAAGATTCGATCGAGGAGGTCCATAGGCAAGACGTGGATGTGGCAGAGGAGCGGGCCGTGTCGCAGGTAGTGGGCGACGATTTGAGGTTCTACTGCCACCACCTCCTGGTGGTCCACCCTGACCACAAGGAACAGGTGGACAGGGACGAGCTCACCTCCAGGGAGGTGAGACCTATGACCATGATGCTCCAGAGATGATTCGAGGTATGATATGTGTCGACTCCACCTTAGCTACAGTACTTATAGACATAGGTTCCAGTCACTCTTTTATTTCAATGGCCCTCATTTGATGCTCAGAGATTATGATAGAGCCATTGGCTTGATACTTATGGTTAGAGACTCATATGGGAGAGTATTTGACAATTAAACACTGGTGTCGGCAGTGTGATCTTACTCTAGGAGGCGATAACTTCGGATGAGATCTTCGAGTAGCTGCATCGAGGCCTTATGAAATCATCTTGGGTACGGATTGGTTATTGACATTCCATGCTCAGATCAACTGTATTAGGCACAAAGCTCAGTGTGTCTGTAAGGATGGGACCAGGTTTTCCTTCACTGGTGAGAAGGGAACCTTGCATCACATGATGGACTTACCTAGAGGAGGGTGCAACTGATCACACATCTGTTGGCTAGCCTTACCCTTGGAGCGATTTATGTTGAGAGTCTAAGCTATCCTGTAGTGGTGGGCCAGTATGCTGATGTTTTCCTTGATGATGTCTAAGGTCTACCTACCGGCAGAGAGGTGGACATTTTTGTTGACTTGTATCCTGGGACGACACCGATATCTACACTAGCATATCAGATGGATCCCACAGAGCTTTGAGAGCTGCGAGTATAGCTGGAAGACTTGTAGAAGAAGGGGTTCATAAGGCCCAATGTTTCTCCTTGGGAAACCCTGATTATGTTCTCCCAGAAGGCGGATGTGAGTTTGAGACCCTGTGTGGACTATCGGCGCCTCAAATAGGTGACCGTGAAGAACAAGTACCCACTACCGAGGATTGACGATATTTTTTATCAGCTTCGAAGATAGAACTCTGATTAGGCTCTCACTAGCTCAGGGTACGAGATATGGATGTGTAGAAGACGATCTTTAGATGTCGGTATGACCATTATGAGTTCTTGGTTATGCCATTTGGCATGACCAACTCTCCATTAGTGTTCATGAGACTCATGAACATGATCTTCCATCCATACCTCGGTCACTTTGTGGTAGTCTTCATCAATTACTACTTGATATACTTAGCTATAGAGGAAGAGCATTCCTATCATCTGCAGATAGTTTTGCACACACTCCGAGAGCCCCTGCTCCATGGTAAGCTCTTGAAGTGACAATTTTGGATCCGAGAGGTTCACTTCTTAGGACATGTCATCTCGTAGGCTAGAGTTGCAGTGGATCCAATGAAGATTTAGGTTGTTCTTTCTTGGGATCCACCCAAGAGTGTGACGGAGGTGTGGAGTTTCCTGGGTTTGGCCGGTTACTACAGGAGGTTTGTGCCTGAATTTTCTAGAGTTGTGTCAACCTTATCAGCATTGACGAAGAAGGGGAAACCCTTCCTGTGATCGGAGAGATTCTAGCGAAGCTTCTAGGAGTGGAGGAACATATTGATGAGTTCCCCCATCATGAGGCTACCAGAAGAGGGTGTTGGGTATGTAGTCTACTGTGACACATTAGGGTCTGGGCTCAAATGTGTCCTAATGCAGGAGCGAGTAGTGATCACGTATGGTTCTTGACAGCTGAGATAGTATGAGCAGAACTAAACTACCCATGATCTAGAGTTAGCAGTAGTGGTCTTCGCCTTGAATATGTGGTGACATTACTTGATGGGTGAATGTTTTACAGTATACTCTAATCACAAGAGTCTTAGGTATATCTTATCTTAGAAGGACCTGAACCTGAGACATCGACGTTGGATTGAGTTCCTCCAGGACTATGACTTCAATATATTCTATACTTCTGGGAAGGGGAACGTAGTAGCAGATCCACTCAGTATGAGATTTGGCATATAGTTTCTGAGTGAGGTGACAGAGCAGCTAGTCGTTTTTCGAATATAATACATGGATCGAGATAGAGAAGCTTATCTTCAGTCTCTGGAAGTCACTCCCCCACTTCTTTAGTGGTTTAGGGAGGCACAGCTTGGGGACACGGACTGCGAAGCTCAATGTGCTCAGATATCCACAGGACATGAACCTGATGGATTTTATGAAGGTAGGGAGCATGTCATCCTCTTCAGAGGATGTACTATGGTACCAGTGGTGCTACTAGAGAAAGTGTTGAGGGAGTTCCATACATCCCCTCTAGCGGTACATCCAGAAGTGGTGAAGCTGTACCAGGACCTCCAGCATCAGCACTGGTGGTCAGGAATGAATAAATAAGTATCAGAGTTTGTCTCTCGGTGCCTCACCTTTAAGCAAGTGAAGGTAGAGCATTAGGTTCCAGTAGGCTTAGTTTAGAAACTAGAGGTGCCAGAGTGGAAGTGGGATGTAATTTCCATGGACTTCATGATATGAATTCCATGCACGTTCAGGGGTCATGATTATATCTGGGTGATCATTGATCGACTTACAAAGTCATCCCACTTCCTACCTATCAGAGAGCAGGGATAAGTAGAGGGATTGGGATGCCTCTATGTGAAAGAGATTGTGAAGCTTCATGGGGTTCCATCTACGATTGTCTCCAATCGTGATGCACATTTTACTTACCGGTTATGGAAGGGGTTGCAGGAGGCGTTTGAGACTCAGCTTCGATTGAGCACCTCCTTCCACCCTCAGATGGATTTTCAGACAGAGCAGACCATACAGACCCTCGATGACATGTTGCATGCTTGCATGCTTGATTTCATCCATAGCTGAGAGGATCACTTTCCCTTGGTGTTTTTTCATAAAACAACATTTATCACTCCACTATCGGTATGGAACCATTCGAGGCATTGTACGGTCGACCTTGCAGATCACCTCTATGCTGGACTGACCCAGGGAAGTCCGCACTCATGGGACCAGAGATGGTATGGGATACCATAGAGAAGGGGAAGATCATCCAAGAATAGATGAAGACTGCACAGACCAGGCAGAAGTCTTATGCTGACTGAAGATGGAGGCCTCTGATGTATAAGGATGGTGACCATGTCTTTCTATAGGTCTCACCTCGATGAGGTTGGTAGAGATTTGGTCGGGGTAGCATGTTATCTCTAAGGTTCATTGGACACTTCATGTTCTTAGCAGAGTTGGTGAGGTGGCCTACCGCCTAGCCCTGGCCCATAGTTGCACTGGGTGAATGACGTTTTCCACATATCCCAAATGAGGAGATATGTACATGATCCTTCACACATCATTGACTGGGGCGAGCTAGACCTCGACGATGGGGCGACGTTTTCAAAGGTTCTAGTGGAGATTGAGGATCGACTGGAGTGGGTCCTTCGTGGGTGGCTGATACATCTAGTGCATGTTCGTTGGTAGCATGGGAACCTACAAGAGAGCACATGGGAGTAGGAGGATTAGATTCATGCACAGTACCCCCACTTGTTTCCCTAGTTTGTGTTGTATATTTTGGGTATGCAAATCCCTGAGGTTGGAAGAATGTAAAGACATGGATTTTCCATGTATTTTCTTAATTATATGGAAATATTACAAGTCCGGGAAAATTTATGGCGTGTGATTCTGAGGCCCAGTGTGCCCATAATGAATTTATGAACTTCTTTTTAGGTACGTTCATTAAACGCGTGAGAGACATTTTTTAACTTTGGAACCGGTGCTTGGAATTGAAATCAGAGGACACCGTTGAACTCACAACACTGATAATAGCTTAAAGAGACCTTCACCTCGACTGTAGTAGGTCGAGGGTGGAAGCTAGTTTTGTGAATTTTTGTGGGAGAGTTAAAAATAATAATAAAACAAAACAATCAACTTTTATTTTATTTATTAGAAACCTCTCATTTGAATTTTTGGTGGTGGGGACCACCCGACCATGAAACCTTTGTAACTCTTGGAACCTCCCCAATTAATGAGCCAAATTTAATTGAACAAGTAATTAACTTGAAATTAATTTAGTTTGATCCTTACCTCTTGTGGTGGGGAATCAAAGGTAAAGGAGAGAACCCCAGAGAGCCTTTGGAGAAACATCCTCCAACAACGAACCTCCTCCAACGAAGAACGATCCTCCGATGAGGATGATGCTCAGGCTTGGATTGGGAGTGTGTTGTGGGGGTGACGAACGTCGACGTCTTCATCATCTTCCCTATGCCATCTCAAACAAACAAACAAGGTAGGGGTTTGCTCTTATTTTTTCTTTGATAATTTTTTACATTGTTTCAATCTTCTTGAGCCACATGTCATCAAACTAACACAGAGAGTGCATGCCAAATGAAAATGGCCTGATCCCTCCGCTACCTCATTGTTTGACATGATCTTTGCGGGTGGATCGATGGGTTGAGCGGAACCCGACCATGGCACCAACGACTAGTGCTAGCATGGTGCAAGGAGGTGGTCGACACACCGGCCTGGCACGATGGTGGTGGCGGCGCAACTACGCTACTGGAGGAGGCCATGGCCTGTTAGTAGCAATGGAGGAGGATGGCGGCAGGCACGCTGGCCGGCCGCGTGGTGGTAGGGCAGCGCACCAAGGTGGCACGTGTCTGCACCGCCAGTGGAGGAGGAGGTCACAGCTGCTTAGCCGTGGTGGGGTACCTGGTGGTGGCTGACAACCGGCCAACCGTAGGAGCACTATGGCACCATCGAGCCACTGGAAGAGAAGCCGACCAGTCTTCCATCTGGCCGTGTCAAGCCAAGTGGGACTGCTACGATGAGTCCTACATGCCAATTGGTGGCGCCACATGGCGTCGTCGGGTTGGTCACAACAAACGGTCCACCGGACCGTTCAGAATTAGGGGGGGCTCCCCCCTGGGTAGCGGCTAGGGAGACCCCTGCCATGGCGGACCACACCCAGCCGAGTGGGGCGCACCCATCAGGCTGGGCCCACCACGGTCCAGCCCATCCTGGTTGGGGTGGCCCAGGTCAGGTCGGGCTGGGTCCCTTCGACCGGGTCCCTTCGACCGGGTCGGACGGTACCCAGGACCATCTGGACCTCGATACACCATTTGGCCATATAATGAGAACCGGTCGTCCGTTTGATGAACCGTCTACAGCACCAGGATCCTTGGATCGAGATATTCTTTTTGGTATACTCTACTTGAGTTTTTTGATAACATTGGAGTACAACCAGGTTAGATTAAATCCAAATCCAAACGGGCCTTCAGAATAGAAATGCTAATAACTTACAGACCGGGTGTCTGATTGACGCTCCGTCTGTCGCGTTGGGTCACTTATGACATGATGCATCATCGTGATACTTATTTGTCGGAATTTGTGGTAGTTGAAGAACAGATCGATGTCTTGATGATCAGATATTCCCGGAATCAAGCATGCTAAGTGCAAGAACCCTATGGTTGGCTATACTTGAAGCATCTATGGATCCTGTGTGGGTTATATTCGGATCCTGTGTGGGTCATCTTCAAATCCTATGTGGGTCAAAATCTTTAGATCCTGTGTAGTCATCTTGGGATACTATTTGGGTCAACATCTGTAGATCCTATGTGGTTCATCTATGATCCTGTTTGGATTAACAACAAAAGCTTCTCGACGAAGTAAGATGATCTAGAAATAAAGATAATCATCTATAAATTCATACTTAATTTATACCTGGTGTGAGACGAGTCTTTACCATTGTGGTATTTACCATTGTGGTATTCTTCTATGTGAGCTCAGTCTTTACCTTTGTGCTATTTACCTTCATGGTATTCTCCTGTGTGTTGTTACCTTTGTGGTACTTACCTTCATGGTATTCTACGGTGTGGTGTTACCTTTTTGGTACTTACCTTCATAGTATTCTTATGAGTGGCATTACCTTTGTGGTTCTTACCTTTGCGGTGTTACCTTCGTGGTATTCTTTTCTTCATGGAATAGTTGTGCTTTTGGCTAGGGAGTTGGGAATTGTGTTTCCTCATGAACGTGGTGGGTATATTTCATAACATAGGTACATGTATGGGAATATACCTAAGTAGGGTTGATTATTTATTCATGATTTTTAATTGTTTTCTTGCTTCATGGTTTATCCTTTATAAATTCTGAGTGACCTTTGGGGGTCTTGGGGGCCCTACTGAGTATTGTTATACTGAGCCCTACACAGGCTATGCCTGCACCTTGTTGTGTCTTGTGTAGAAGATAGACGTTGCTGATCGAGGTTGAGGGTACTAGGATTTGGGGATTCTTGAAGGTGGACATTAGACAAGTTGATCCGCAGAGACTACCGTTCGAGAGCTGTACCTACCCTTCAGGTAGGATCCTTGGTGGGTGTTCATAGGAGTTGTTTTTAATTTTACTTGTACTTTCCAGTTGGGCTTGTATTTTGGAACATTTACTTACTATACACACCCTGTTTACTATATAATTTACTTTGTTCTTGTATCTTGCTATGTGCTTGATTTGTGTGAGTTTATAGGTTTAAAGGCAATGACATACCCATTTTATGGATATGTCTTTCTAGTGCTAGTCGTCAGCCCCTGGCCTATGGAAGACGGGATTGGGGTAGTCACAGCACGAGCCCCAGGGGACGGGCTGTGATAGGTAAATTCTTTCCACTAATAAGGATAAAAAGATTCATATAATTTCTTTTTTCCACAACATTTCCCCCAGGTTTATTACCCCAAGTTCAGGATTCATATCATGAGATGGAATTCCCAATTTACTAGAAAATGTCTTAGAAATTAATGAATGTATAGATCTTTAATAAAAAACACATTGGAATAATCTGAAAAAAAATTTACCATATAAAACTTCATTTGATGGTCCCACATCAACTGTAGTATTAGAAAAAGATTTTTCCCCACCCTTCCGCTTTTGATCTATCTAGTTTCCACATTAGGTAATCATCTTTGGAAACACATTGGCATAATTCCAAAACTCATTGCAACTAAAACATCTTACATTTGTCTTTTTATTGCCTGCTTGACCATTTTCCTTACAGTTATGAGCAATATAACTAGTCTTACCACACCAGTATCACATCCAAAACTTTGATAAACATTCTTGAGGATGATTCTTACCACACTTCTAAGAAGATAGAAATTTAATTTTCCTACCTCCAGGATTCTTTGATGAATTCTTTCCCTTTTTATGCCAACTTGACCTCTTCTTTTCCATGATCTCTTAGAACACCTAATCATCAAAAAACTTCATTTGTTCTTTCTTGGCATATCTGACACATTTTTCATGGCTTTTTAATTCATGAGAAGACAATTCTCTTCGATATCGTGGCTTCATTCCTGAGTAAAATCAATTTATCTTACTATCAATATCTCAAATGAAATTTTGGGCATAACATGTCAGTCAAGTGAACTTTTCTTTATAAGAATCCACTATGTCATCCTCCTAACTCAATTTCAATAATTGTTTTTTGATCCTAAGTCGAACCTCCTTAGGAAAATATTTATCAAGAAACAATCCTTTGAATTCTTCTAAACCAAGCTCATCAATATCCTCACTATCCCATATATTTTTAACTATCTACCACCACTAGTATGATTTTCCTTTAAAATGAATAAGAGAAAGACATACCTTTTGATGGTCTATAAAAACCATGACATCGAAAATATTTTCCAATGCTTTGATCCACCATTCATCTTGATTAGGGTTATACGATCCACTAAATGATGGGGGATTTTACCTCATGAAATAAACCACTATAGACATGTTCCTATGGGGTTGATCTGGTTGATCTCGTTCATGTATACCCCCACCATTTATATCCCAAGTCAACTACACTATTACTACAACAAACTGTTTAGTTCCAATTCCAACGATCTCAAGATGCATATTTGGATGGTTATTCTCTTCTTTATGCCTTCCTCGAACTGCTTCCATGTTTCCTTAGTAGAAAACCATTCTAAAAAAGAATATCCTAGATGAATAAACATGGTAATATTTAGATGCTATATATTTTAATCTTACTATAAATTAGATTATGGATATTAATTAACAATATTCTAACTCATAAAGTTGTCTAAACTGACCTTTGATACAAACTATAAGGACCCGAGCCTTAAACATTACATAATATTGAATTATGTTAACAATTTACATTTATGATCTTTTCAGGTTTAGATATTTAGATAATATTTCATAAATTATACATAAAAACTTGAATATTAAATGTAGACACACCTACTCGGTATCCATTTTTTTCATAAAATAAAAAGTCTTAAGAAAAGAAACATGTTTCGTTCTATGTTTTAAACAACATGAATTTTTTTTGATCTCATCTTTGAACCAATTCCACTTTATGTCCCGTGAAAAACATTTCAAAAACATGGGATGAGCATAAAAATCTCAGTAAGGGATACCCGAAGAAGGAAAACTATTAGTTTTCAAAACAACATGTAGACCATGAACACTTTATCATAAATTTATACTTTTCACCTTAAGAAAGTAGTAAAGACATTTCACTAAATATAATCACATTAATTACCCTTCTTTTGTAACCAAAATATTTCCATAAAACCTATAGAAAGAAACATATAGCATATAAAGGTAAACTTGGGACATAATCATACTTAAATTGAATAACCATACGGTTGACTTCCACTAATCATTATTACAAATGGAATAGCCATAAGGCCAAATTCCATAAACAATTCATTGGAGGATATAATGTAACCACCCATCATTGGTTTAGCACAGACCCACCTATCATTTGGTTTATCACGTAACCACCCTCCAAATGTCCAAGTACCATTATATTATCATCAAACATAAAAGATTGTGAATATAAACATTTCAATCATAAAATTTCATTTGTAATCACAAGAAATAAATTCAATATATTGAAATATTAAATCCACCTTGAAAACCGTTTTCAATACCAAAATATATAAAAAGAGTATATGGTAATTATTTTACATTTAAAAACATCACATCTTGTTAAGGAAGATAAATATCAAATAATGCTCGCGGTAGTGGAAAGTTCGTTGTCCCTGCCAACGTTAAAAAAAATTCCTTTTGTCATTTAGTAAAAATATACATAGAAAAAATATTCCCTTTGAATGGAAGTAAAAGTCAAAGTGTTTTACTATACACTGTATAAAAGATGGAGGTGTATATTATCAAAACATGCCTCAATGAAAGGAGATCGATACGTAGTCCCTTACCTCATGTCCGACTTGACTCATTCATTACTTAATTTACTGAATAATAAACTTAAGTTAATTTTCGCTTTCATCAGAACCATTTTGAAATTTATTATTCCCTTTATATCACTTGTCACCTTAACATAACAATCATATAATTATTCATGTTTATGTCGTTCTTTTTGTTGATGTTCGGTACATGAGTAAAAAATGAACATGTTATAATTACAAGTTGTCCATGAGGTCAAAATTTAATTATCTCCAGAATAATATCCATGGTTTAAGTATAATATATTTTATATATATCCAGTTTATATGTATTTATAATAGTCCATATCATTTGGAGATAAGAAATGAAACACACTGTTTAAGGAGATGGTAAGACGTACGTACACATGAACGCTACATTCATTTCTATTTAATATTTAAAGGAATGAAAAATTAATGATACATAAGTATATTATAATTATATAATAATATCATATTTTATATATGTTACACAAGTTCATTAGTTTTATCATTTATACGGCCCATGTATGGCATTAACGAGTCATATCACATTGAGGGGGAGGTAGTCCTCACTTCATCAAATAAAATCATTATATTTATACTACATGAAAAGCATAAATATATGTTCTAAATGATAATTAAATAATAATAGATATAAAATAAATAAAGTAAATATAATATATAATTACAGTTCTATCATAATGTTCACCATAAGAGGTGGTATGGGAAAATCGAGCAATCATCATTTCGTGAGGCAGTAGTTCGTCATATACAGAAACAATATGTTCGTATCAATTAGATGGAGGTGTATGTAAGTGTAGATAAAATAATTCTCATAAAAATACCTATTATATTGAGGATACTGGTGTTGTTATATAAAAAAATCATAAGATGATCATAGGTAGTTGAGAAGGAAAAATAATGGAAAGGCACGTGAGAGAATACATTATCTCAAATTTGGTAACTTCTTTTGATTTGAGCCAAAGAGATTTATTGAATTTAATTTTGACTAAGGTAAGGCTTATAGGAAGACAAGAAGGATGTTGGGAGATTATTTGGGAAGATTTTGGATGATCCAAGGGGGATTTAGAGGTGTGATTATGGGTAATAGGTGGTGCCCTTTAATAAGGGGGAGGATGGGCACTTTAAGAATGTTTGAAAGTATTATTTTATTATTAATTGATTTTAAAATTATAATAACACCAAAGTGATATATTTAGAAGATCATATGTTTATGAGTATAAATCCTTTCAGACAATGGTTTTTAGACATGTTTAGATCATAAAATTTACCTTATCTTTTATCAATAACCCTTAGTAAACTTATTTAATTTTACGATGTCTTCTTGTATATTCATACTATATGGTTAATGTAATTACTATAAAATGCCAATTGAACCTAAAGTGGTTCATTAATGAAATTTTCAACCTCATCTAAGTAATTTTTTCGAATATTATATTTTTTGGACTATTATATCATTTAATAATATAATATTTTTATTAAAAATTAATTTAGGTCAATTTATATAATATTCATATCCTGAATTTCAATAAATCCATTAAAACCTTATTATTTCAAAAACATATCATTAATTAAAGTATAAAAAGTAATAATAATCCATATAATTATTGTATTAAATAAAAAGTATCAAAATAAATTTATTTTAATATTTATAATCTCATTTATTTAAATCATTCATTAATAAGGTAATCACTACATCACCATTGGGTCATAAGTAGATTTATTTATTTAATCTACAAAAATTATAAATAAAATAACATGATTTATTAATTTTTTTTAAAAAAAAATTTAATGACTATTTATAGTCGAAAATATAACTTATATCACCCCAAATAAAATTGTTTTACTAAAAGATACATGTTTAGGTTATATTTTCCTTGACTTTAAATTTAAAATAATTAAATGTCATTTTCACGCACAAGTGGCTCCATGGGGTCCTTAAATGGACCCATGTATTCCCATTGGTCGGATATATACCATAAAATAGAGTTATTACATCTTTTAGGGTAATTTAATGTTGCTATACTATTATTTTTACCCTTATTTACCAGATTTACTTTTTAACCATAGTAAATAAAATATTTACTAAAGTGGCAATTCATAAAGTCTAAAAATTAAAGGTATCTATTTACAAAATTTAGATCTTTTGATTCCAAATATGGAATAAATTTTTCCTAATTAAAAACACATAAGTTACAGAAATCAATTTAAAATTAATTCCCACTGTCAAAACCAAAAATAGTCTTTTTATGAAATAATAACTATCAAAAGATTGACATGTGTTTCTGTATAATTAAAAAGTGAAATTACTTCAAATGGAAAAAATTAGATTAAATGGTAAAAAAATAATATAATGAAAATTTAAAACAATTAAAAAGAAAATATAACTATATAAATAAATCTAATGAAAGGATAATTTGACTTAAAATGCAGTATTTTCACTGTTCATTAAAAATGAACTTTATTAGAAAAATACCAAAAATTTACCCAAAGTAAATTTTGATGTCCCGATTCTAAAGAAAAATTTTATTTTGTCAAATATTATATATAAAAGTGACAAAAAATATATTTAAAAGCGGTTCTTCATAAAAAGGCGGTAAAACTACCTTTAAAAAAATATTAGACTATTTTTGTTTAAAATTGGATTCATTCTCATTTTAAACCTCTAAATTTTATTTGAAAAATGTAAAAACATTTAACAAAAATGTTTAATTATAATATGGTTAGTTCTGTTCATTACCTCCAATACAATGGATAGGTGTTAACTACAATTTAAAATAACAATATTATTATATTATTTTTTGGTATGATTCAGCCTTTTGTGCAACAAATGTTTTCGGAGAAACCCATTATTGCGTGTCAGGTACGCCATCAATCATAGCATCCCATTTAAATTAAAATTAATATCTTACTTATAATTAGTAATATAAATCAAAATTATTATTTTATAAATACCTGGGTCGTTACAGTCTACATCTATGACTTTTTGTTTATAAGTTCATTTTTAGAAATTCAAAGAGACATCGAGAACAAAGGTTGATGACTATTGTAATATACCCATTTGATTATAAATATCATAATAAATGGATTATTTTAAGTAATGCACATTTTTATGTGGTAATATTTCATTAATATATTAAATTATTTTTCCACTGGTGCCTTGGTGTGTTGTTATATTCTAACTTTGGTTATTTTCAGTCTCTGCCGAATGCCCTTCTAAAATAGGCCTAATGGGTCTGACAATATGTGTATCTGGAACCTCAGTTAAATTTTATATGAATTTAGAATGTTGGATAAATGTTATTATTTTATGTAGTTTAATATTAACTCATGTTTTAATTAATAAAAAATATTTAGTCACTAGTTATACATGAGAGTGAATTTGAGTTTCCAATTCAATAAATATTTATTCGTTGTTTTAGAATAACAAATATTTAATTATTTATTGGAAGTTAATTAAATGATGTTTATTTATTTATTTAAATAGTAATTATTCAATATTCAATTAATATTGAGGTTGATTAATTGTTTGAGTTTATGGATTAAGGGAGAAATATTATTATTCAAATAAATGTTAATTTATTTATTCTAGAAAAAAATATTTCATTATCCATGGTTCTCGCACATGTCATGTAAATAATAAAAATTATATTATTATTTAGATATGTGGTTTTCAAGGGAATAATAAAATTAAAAAGTATTATGTGATATAATTATTTTCTAAATAATGATATATTCAAAATCTATTATAAAATTATCACCCCTAATTATCATTATACATAACTAATTTGTAGAGAGAACTCTCATAATTCCTAGAGAGATATTCTATAAGAATTAGCCAAATAAATAAGAGTCATACTCCCCCCCACCCTCTAGACTCTAGAGAGAGAGATATAGAATATGTCCAAACTTGAAGAGATTCTTCCATAGATCATTAACAAATGGCACAAGAATCATAAACATACAAAATTATAGTAAGGGATTTATACAATAATATTTAAAGGTTCGTGGTGCATGTGTGAACCATCACTAATGATATTATACCCTAGAGTCATCTTACCTAAACCATGGTATCCAATGAAGTAGTATATTGGATCATCAATGAACAAAATATTCCAACATGAGTTAATTCTTAATCAATAAAAATTAATTATAAAATATATGTTAACAAATACCATACTCTTGGTTTTAGGGTCTATGTTGATTAATATACAGTTTATTTCATTATTTGTGATATTCTTCCTCATGTAAATCTGATATCATTCATTTATTTTGGAAAAAATAATTTTTTTACTACTCAAAAGGTTTTTTAAATATACCTAGAACCTTCATTAAGGGCCAAAAATAAATTAAATGTATGATATTTCTTATATGAAACACTATTGGAGAGTGATAAAAGTAGAATACAGAGTGTTCAAAAAAAATGTATTTAAAAATGGCATGAGTATATGGGGAAAATGTAATTGATTATGTTGTAGATAGTTAAAAACTCTTATCAGTAAATTTTCAGAATATGGAAAGTATAAGATATTGGAAAATATTAAATCCTTAAAAAATAGTCATCAACCAATTAACTACTCAAAGGATAGAGACATGTAGAGGAATAGAAGTGAAAAAATATCCAAACTAAAAAAATGTCAGTATTATTATTATCTTATATAGATGATGATCTATTAAATATAAGAATAAATTTATGCAAAGTAAGAATTTTCTGGAATTCAATAAATAAGGATGAGGCCTTATCCATTTTCAGAAATTAGAAAACATTTATGTGCATAATTTTTCATTTTCATAACTGTAATGACCCATTTTTCTGATCCCTTATTTTGTGAAAATCTAGTGTTTAAAGTGTTCTCAGGGGCACTTCTCACCCTAGGAGTTTTGAAAAAACTCTGTTCCACCAGATGGTTCCACCAAAACGGTGGCACCGGTGATGGTGCCACTATGACGGTGGGACCATCACAGTTGCACCGTCACGATCACACACTGAAATAGTGGCACCACTTATGGTGGCCCACCGAACCACTGGCACCGTGTCTCCCACCCTTTTCCTTTTTTCCAGTTTCTGAGATTTTCCAGTTCAACCCCATAATGTATATTTTGACGTAAAAATGTTTTAATACCATTTTACAGGCCATTTAATGCCAGTAAAAGTTGTTTTAAACCCACAAGATTCCGGAGAATCTTCCTTACCAAAACGTGTGGCCTTTTTACTTAGTGTCACACCTTTCCCTTTGTTTTCCATTTTCAAACCTATTACGTGGTTTCTCTCTATTTAGAAGGTATCTATTTACTCAAGGCCATAAAATCCCTTATCCATAAAGATAATTATTAAATAAAAATTAATCCCAACATGTGAAACCGCCAACAGCGTAGTCAAGCCATTATCTGACTTCATGTACTTCAAAATAGTCTACCTAATTTTAGGATCTATCCTTTTCATAAGAGGAGATCCTCAATTCATAATTACTTTTACATTTTCTAATATACATTCTAGATACTTACTCAAGAGATGAATTCTGCACATGTACTGGAGCTCCTCCCACTAAGCCTTGTAGCCCTTGGAGTTCTTCCCCTAAAAGTGGTGCATCCCTAGTTCTTAGTGCGAGGAGAAAACTTTGATCATTGATAATCCAAGTAGGGATTATTCCATCATCTCTATTTTTTGTGCATCATGTGGTGTGGTTAAGACATTGTTTCCCTTGGGAGGTGGATGAAACCAAATCTTAACGAAGATAATAAACTGACTATAAAGAATGAAGGGGAGTGATTGATGGTGATGCTACTATACTATTTTATCTTCTCTTATATGTTGTGAATTGTATGGTATTATTCCCACTGAAAATAGTGGTCATTCATGGTCCTTTCTTGCATACTAATGACCCTCTGTTTCTCGTTATAACCTTATGATTGAATGGATGGAACATTGAAACTACTTAATCACATAAATTTGGTTTATAAAATGGATTACCAATGTAAAATAATCCTTGTGTGATCACCCCAGTTAACCAAAATGCAAGATACAAATTAATAAATGGTGTGGAAAAATCTGGAAACTTCTTTTCACTATCTTGGTAATATGTGTTGTTTCTCTCGTTGATTCTTGTGGGGTGATTTGGATGGGGTTGGTATCTTCTATTTTTCAGTTGTTGTCTTGTTGATCTATGTCATATGCTAGGGATTGGATTGGTTCTAGTACTTTGAGGGATCTCACTGATCCCTTTTTTGTTGTGACTATACAAGAGAACCGTGTGTGAATGCTTAAACTGATGCTTGGCTGTTTTCCATAATTTGTTGTATTGTCTTACAACTATGTATTTTATTTTCCCACTAGTGGAGGAATACATAAATGGAATCACTTGAACATGATAATGAGGACTTGTTAAATGGGGGATTTTTTTTTTCAGAAATAAGTTGTGGTTGTGTGTGTATGTATGGATATAGGAATATTAATGAGGGTGGTTGTGCTTCTAAACCCTTAGGGTATGATTAGTGTTTTTTTACCTATATATAAAATTTTTAGTTTTTATGTTTCTTATATGTACCCCACCCACGTTGAGCACTTCATTACGAACACTCCCATTTCACGGGTGAGTGTGTTTTTCTTAATATTCCTATTAATGGACGATTATTAGTTCTTTTCTACTCCCTCTCTCAGGTATCCCAAGACTCTTCATGTAGGCTGTGATGACCTAAGGTCCCTTATAGCCCAAGATTATTCGGTAAGGGTAGATTGTGGTGGTTATCCCAAGTGTGTATGGGAAGGTTTATTTCCTAAGTGTATTCGGAATGAGGCCCATGTGTCTTCAGGCATGGTGGTTGTTCTATACCAGGTGTCTGCGGGGCGTGGTTACGTATGGTTGTGGTGGCCTAGGTGTCTGCAGGCATAGTGGTGGTTGTTCATGGCCAGGTGTCTGCAGGTGTGGTTACGTATGGTTGTGGTGGCCCAGGTGTCTGTGGGCATGATTCATGGTTGTGGTGGCCCAAAAGGTTGTTGTTGGCATGACAGTGGGACTACAATGAAAATTTATGGGGAGGTATGACGTGTAGGATGTCTTTAATAACCAGTGGGAAAGCGGTGCAGGGTACTCAAATATCGATGTTCAATTACTATTATATTACCTGACTTGGGTTATTTGGAGAGTGTACCTTGGTAAGGTTGGGGGGATAGTTTTATATGATAGGTGTTTTGGTTCCTCTACTTCCTCACAGGGAATTAGAATTCCTCCCCACTTGTGCATGAGAGCTTTTGGTTTTTCCTACTGAGAATACCTGTATAATTTCCCTACAAATATAAAATTGTTTTCAGGTTTTCAGGAGGACTTTGAGGACTGTGGGAGACTGTACTAGCTCGTATGTTGGTATAGTTGTTGTTGTTGATTTATTTTATTTTGGTACATTCCACTTGAGTTTTCTTGTACTTTCTGTCAGTTTATTTTTGAACAAGAATATGGGAATGGGTTATGGATTTACTTTTACCTTCGGTTTGGTAGTTGTTTGGGACTTACCATCTTATCTCCCGATCTTATTAAATAAAAAGGGTAATTCCTTCCATCTTTATGAGAGATTATATACCCTTGATGCAAGTTTCCACTCTGTGGCCTATTGAAGGTGTTACTTGGGGGTCATTATCTCTCCTTCAACTTGAATAAGGCATGGTCTGGTAGTTTTATGTCACTTTCCTCATCTTGGTGAAGGCTGGTCGTGATAGAATTGTATCACAGGGGATGGTTGAGAGATTGGATGGAGCTCGGGGTAAGGAATAGTGAGAATTGAATGGGATGGTAGGGAAACAGTGTTAGGTAATCTTGGTGCATTAAATAGGCTAGGGAAGCTATCTAGAACATAGGGTTTTAGGGCCCCCAATGATCAGATAGAAGGACACTGAACCTACCAAACAACCAAGTGAGGCTACACTAATTAGAGGGTAGCTATTCTAGGAAAGGTACATGAATCATAATGAATTGTGTTCTTATTTTTTCTAGGTGTTTTGGGAACTTAAAATGAATAATGTGTTTATGAAAAGTTTAAAATAAATATTCTACACTATTCAGGCTTAGAAATTCTTTGTTTACCTTGCAGTTATGACACCCGGACGACATCCACAAATAGTGCGGGTGATCGAGGCCCAGGATGATGATCTGGTTGATTAGTAGAGGTCTGATCAAGAAGAGGAGGAAAATTAGTGGAAAAAGGCCCTTCATTCCTTTTAGTGGAAGACCCTTAGGAAGTATGAGAGAATCATATCATACATGGATACAAAAATTTGGCTCGAGGAGTTGGTGATAGATTTCCGCTTGATCCGGGCTCTGGTTGAGTACTAGTTTCTACAGCATGTGAGCTAGATGCATGAAGCGGCACATCAGTGGTGGATTCTCTACCTTGAGGAGAAGAGGGAAACTGAGGTTTGGTGGACTAACTTTGAGAGAGAGTTCTCGAAAAAATTCATTTCTTCTATGACTAAGGTGGAGAATAGGAAAGAGTTACTCTACCTCTAGCAGGGGAGTATGACGGTGAGGGAGTTGGGGATCAAGTTCAAGTATCTACTTCATTTTTCTCTAGACCACTTCCTGGATGAGGATTCACGGGAAAGACACATAGAGGAGGTTCTCTGACCCTCCCTTTAGTATGCGGTTACTCCCTTCACACTACCTATATACCTAGAGCTTTAGAAGAAGTTTGAAGTGGTGGAGAGAATTCAAATGATTGGAGGTGTGCCACATGAGGGGAGCCAATTGATCTTGTCAAAGGAAATGCCATTAGAAATAGTAATCCGACATTAGGGCCATCCAGGTTTCGGCTAGCGGGGAGTGGGCCTCAGTAGTTCTAGTTTCGATCTCCCTGTCCTCACCCTTTCCTTACGGGACTAGGACCGAAATGATTTATTTGTGGTATTCATTCGAATCTCAAGAACTAGTTCCCATACCATGTGTAGTACAGTGGAGGTGGACAGGTTTAATGCCTACCATAGCTGCATTAGTTTTCAGCCAGACTTTTCAGCAGTAGCAACAGGGGAAACGAGAACCCGCTCCACTGAGAGTGGACAATGCTGGAGGAGGCCGACCTCAAGGAACTCTTCAGGGACCTTGAACAGGGTGTGGTTGGGTAGGTGGTCGATAGCCGCGAGGTAGAGGAAATGGGCGTGGTATGTTTCACGCCATAAAGGCAGTAGTTCTGGCAAGGCCAGAGGTCGTTCGAGGTACGATCAGTATGTTTGTCACTCTTGTCTATGCCTTGTTTGATTCAAGATATTCTCACTCTTTTGTTGTACCCGGTCTAGCCAATGCATTGGGTCTATAAATAGAGATAATCTCTCTACCCCTGGTGCTGAGGACTCTAGTTGGGGGCTAGACTATCTTTTAGATGTTTGTAGATTATGTTGACTAATTTTGGGGCCATATCCATCCAGTGAGGTTCTCTTTTTTTTCTACAAATTCAACCATACAATATCATACTGGGTGTCAACTAGTGATTTTTTGTGCACACCCTTATCGAATACTTCCGAAGAGGGGTGTGTTCTCAGATGTGGGTGGCCATCTCATAGCTTTTGTTGCTGAGCATGGTTTTCAGGAGGGAAACCGACAAGTGGAACCCCTTCTATCTTTATTATAAGAGTTGTCAGTAAATTCAGCAGACGTAGAGATAGTGGAAGTTTTAGGGATTTTTAGTGAGTTACTGGATGTCTTTCATGAAGATGATGCAACTCTACCACCTTGACGTGATGTTGATTTTGGGATAGACTTGTGACCTGGTGCCCGTCCGATTTCTTTGTATCCTTATCGGATGGTGCCTTCTGAGTTGCTGGCATTGCAGATACAGATTAATGACCTGATGAAGAAGGGTTTTATCTGACGGAACGTGTCACCATGGGGTTCTCCAGTCTTGTTCACAAATAAGGGAGATTGTGGTATCATGTTGTGTATAGACTACCGAATTTGAATTAGGTGACAGTCAAGAACTGTTACCCCCTCCTGAGGACCGAATATGGGAAGGATGGTTCTCCAAGATCGACCTGCGGTATGAATATCACTAGTTAAGAGTGAAGGAGGTTGACATCTCTATGAATTATTTCGTGTGAAGATATGGTCAATTTGAGTTTGTAGTCATGCCGTTCAGCATTACGAACACCCTAGCCGTGTTCATAGGGCTCATGAACTCCATCTTCCACAAGTATCTAGACCAGTTCGTAGTTGTTTTTATTGAAGACATATTTATCTACTCATGGTGAAAGGAGGATCATGATGAGCATCTTAATATAGTTTTAGAAGTCCTTTGACACCACCATCTCTATAGTAATGTTTTTCAAGGGTAAGTTCTGGACACGAGAGGTGTACTTCCTTGGACACATAGTGTCCCAGCAGGGAATAGTAGTGGATCCGTTGAAGGTCAAAGCGGTTGCTTCATGGGAAGCACCCAAGAATTTGGAAGAGATTTGTTGTTTCCTAGGTTTGGAAAGATACTATATGAGGTTTGTTCCTGACTTCTCTTCAGTTGTTGCACCATTGATATCCATTACCAAGAAAATAAAGGCCTTATTTTAGAGTGAGCTATCCCAGGAATCCTTAAGTTATTTGAAGGGGAAGATGGTATGTGCCCTAGTGCTGAGGTTTCCAGAGGAAGGAGCCACATTTGATGTGTTCTGTGATGCTTTCGACTTAGGCTTAGGGTGTGTACTGATGGAGCAATAGGGAGTGATAACTTATAGGTCTATGAAGCTGCGTACTCAGTAACATATCTATTCCACCCATGATGTAGAGATTGTAGTAGTAGTGTTTGCACTGAAGTTGTGGAAGAATGACCTCATCGGGGAAGGCTTTGTGGTCTTCACAGAACAAAAGAGCTTGAGGTGTGTCTTCTCCTAGCGAGACCTGAACTTGTGATGGTGGAGGTTGGTGGAGTTTTTTTATGACAAAGACTTCTAGATCTCCTACACCTCAGGAATGGGGAAGGTGGAGGCTGATTCCCAGAGTTTGAAGTCGTAGAAGGTCATGGTTCAGGAGTCAGCAAATTATTGGGAAGAAATGAAGGAATCAACCACCATGCACCTAGACGCAAGGGTGGAGGATGGTAGGGGATGCCTGTTTTAGATAAATTTCAGTATTTCTTGGTACAAAAAGTGGAGGTTTCTCAGTGGGGTGAATTAGAGGCTAAAATAATGTGTTATCGCATTCGCTAGGGAAATGATCTCGAAGGATGGTCATTAGATGGTCAAAATAAGATGTTTTCCCACCAGAAGTTTTTTTTCTCGGAGACGATTCATGATAAATTTATCAGTGAGTTCCATAACTCAGCCCTATAGGTACACCCAAGAGTTTTTACCATGTACCGAGCCTTGAGGGGTCAATTTTTGTGGCCATTGGTGAAGCTGGTTGTGGTGGAGTTTGTGGAAAAGTTCCCCATGTGCCAGTAGTTAAAGGTTGAGCACTATGTTCTAGGTGGTCTCTTAAAGCCTTTAGATGTCTTGGAGTGTAAGTCGAATGACATATTGATGTATTTCATCATGGGACCACCTAGGGTTCAAGGAGGCCGTGATGCTATCTGGGTGGTGGTAGACTGGCTGGTGAAATCAGCTAACTTCGTAGTGATTAAGTAGTTGAGCACTATGGATTCCTTGGCACAGAAGTACATAAGTGAAGTTGTACGACTGCATAGAGTTCCCAGAACCATCATTTAAGATTGGGGTACACAATTTACATCCCGAGTCTGGAGGGGATTACAACATGATTTTGGTAATAATCTATGTTTTAACATGAACTTCCACCCTCAGACGGATGGGCAAACATAGAGGCCCATACAAACATTGGAGGAAATCCTGTAGGAATGTGTTCTAGACTTCAGAGGATCATGGGTGAGACACATTCCACTTGTAGAGTTTTCCTACAACAATAGCTATCACTCTTCCATTTTCATGTCTCTTTTACAATCCTTTCACAGAAGACCGTGTCATTCACCTGTGTGCTAGAAAGAGGCATGGGAGGCAGGTGTTCTTGGCCTGGAGGTGGTGAAGATCATGAAGAATAAGGTCAAACATGTGTGTTAGAGGATAAAGGTGGCTCTTGACCAACAGAAGTTATATACTGATCATAAGAGGAGACCCTTGGAGTTCGAGGTTGGGGACCATGTGTTCTTAATGGTCTCCCCTCGGTGTGGGTGACGAAGGTTCGACAGGGGGAGTAATATTTCTCCCATGTTTGTTGGACCCTTCAAGGTGTTGCGACAGGTTGGTGAATTGAATTTTTAGTTGGTTATAACACTTCTGCTACAGAGGGTCCAAGACTTCTTCCATGTGTCTAAGATTCATCTGTATCTACAAAATGATTTGCACATCCTTGACTGGGGAAATATTGATATCGAGAACGATGTGAATTTTTTGGACTAACCAGTATGAATTCATGATCGTAAGGAAAAGGTTCTTTGTTGGTATACCAATCCCTTAGTTCATGTGTTTGGAAGACATGGTGTCATTGAGGAAAGTACAAGGTAATGGGAGGCACAAATGTGGGCCAAGTACCTAGATCTGTTTTGAGTTTTGGTTTTCTATTTGCATGTGCTTTGTTGTGGTGTAATGCTTAACATTGTTTTCTATGAGATGGGTTGTTTTCCTTATTTTCTGAATGTGTGTAAAGTCATCACTCTAGGGAGGGGAGGACACGATCCTTAATCAATACGCATTAAGGAGGAAGCGATAAAACCTATGCGGGTGAGTCAGTGTTACCCAAAGAGGATAGTATCTTGACATGGAGGAAAGGACTCCCTAACCCGTATGTATGGACAGTGAGACCTTTATATGTTTGTGTTGTTTCTTGGGTGAGAGGGGATGTAGTGTTTCTACAGTTGATCGGTATAATAGAGAGGTGTTCCTAAATATTGATAAGGTGTCCTTGCAAAGCCTTATTGTATCTTTGGTTGTTCAATAAATAGATATCTAGGGGTACTCTTGAGAGGTATCTTAAAGATGGTTGTTCGGACAACTTTTCTTCCAATCATTTTTAATTTCTCAAGGAGGGGAATATTTTGGGAGGTATCTGATGTGATGAACCATTTTTACGAGACCTTCCTATGTGAAAATCTCGTGTTGGTAGTGTTTATAGTGGAGCCTCTCACCCGTGAGTTTTCTAAAAAATCTGTTCCACCAGACGGTTCCACTGGTAATGGTGCCACCATCACAGTCACACAATGAAATAGTAGAACCACTTATGATGTCTCACTAAACCGATGGATCTGTTACAGTGTCCATTACGGTTGGACCACTACGGTGGAACCATGTCTCCCACCGATTTCCTTTTTCAGGTTTCCCATGTTTTTCCAGTTCTACCCTTGTAATGTATCTTTTGACGTAAAAATGTATTAATACCATTTTCCAAGACATATAAGGCCAATAAAAGATTTTCTAAACCCCCAAGAGTCGGGAGACTCTTCCTTACCAAAATATGTGTCCTTTTGTACTCAATTTTACAAATTTCCTCATGCTTTTCAGTTTCACCCCGATTACATTATTTCTCTCTGTTTAGAATTTCTCTGTTAACTCACATATGTTAACTTCAGCATCTCTGAAGAGAATTATTAAATAAAAATTAATCCTGATGTGTGAAACTACGCAACCGAATAGTCAATCCATGATCCAACTTCAAGTATATCAAAATTGTCTCTCTGATTTTAGGATATGTCATTTTCTCAAGTCGAGATCATATCTTCATAACTCGTTTCCATTCTCTAATGTATTCCCTAGAGACATACTCCGAAGACGAATTGTGTGCCCATACTGGAGCCCTTCCCGCTCGGCCTTGTATCCCTTTTATTTCTTCCCCAACAAGTGGCAAATCCCCAATTCTTGGTGTGAGGAGAAAACATCGATCATTAATCATCCAAGTAGGGGTTCTTCCTTCATATCTCCTTTTAGTGCGTCATGCATGGTGGTTAAGACAATGTTTCCCTCGAGAGGTGGATGAAACCAAATCATAATAAATATAGTAAAATAACTTTAAAGAATGAATGGGTGAGATTGATGGTGATGCAGCTATACTCTTTTATCTTTTCTTATATGTTTTTTATTTTATGGGCTTATGCCCACTGAAAGTCATGGTTGTTAGTGGTCCTTTCTTGCACACTAATGAAACTATGTTTCTCTTTATAAAAATGTGATTGAATGGATGTAACATGTAAACTAGTTAATCACGTAAATATGGTTGATAAAATGGATACCTAATGAATAAGAATCCATGTGTGATCACCTTAGTTAACCAAACTGCAGGAAGGAACATAATGAATGGTGTGGAAAAATCTAGAAACTTCCTTGCTCTGTCCTAGTAATATGTGTGCTTTCTATTGTTGATGCTTGTAGAGTGATGTGGATGGGAATGTGATTTCTAATTGTTTAGTTGTTGGATTTTTCATCTGTGTTGTTTTTTGGGGCTTGGTTTCATTCCATTACTTTGTGGGGTCTCATGGATCCCTTTTGTTATTGTGACTTTACAATAGAACCAGGTTTGAATGATTAAATTGTTACTTGTATGTTCTCCTTTAGTTTTTGTCTTGGATTAAAGTTATGTTTGTTAGTTTCCTGGTAGTGGAGGAATACCTAAATAGAGTCACTTGAACATGACAATGATAATGGGTAAAATGGGGGATTTGTTTTCTAGAAACAGGTTGTGGCTATTTTGCACGTGTGCATGTAGAAATAGTAACGAGGGTGGCCATGCTTCTTGAACCCTTAGGATGGGATGAGTGTTTTCTACCTATATGTAAATTTATTATTTTTTGTGTATATTATAGGCACCCACCCATGTTGAACACTTCATGCTGAACACCCCCATTTCCTGGGGGAGGGTGTTTTTCCGAACATTCCTACGAGTGGATGGTTATCAGCCAGTTTCTGCTCCCTCTATGAGGTAGACTAAGACTCTTCAGGAAGGCTGTGAAGGCCCGAGGTCCATTATAGCCCAATATTCTTTGAGCAGGGTATGTTTTGGTGGGTTGGACCATGTGCGTATGGGCAGTTTTGTTTCCCAAGTGTCTACGGGTTGAGACCCAGGTGTCTTCGGGCATGGTGATGGTTGTTCTAACCCAGGTGTATTCGAGCATGGTTATGTATGGTTGTAGTGGATTAGGTGTCTGTGTGTGTAGTGGTGTTTGTTCTAGACCAGGTCTTTGTGAGTGTTTTTACATATGGTTATGGTGTCCCAGATGCTTGCAGGCAGGATGCGTGGTTGGGGTGGCCCAAAAGGTTGTTGTTGGGGCAGTAGTGGGACATCATTGAAAATGGAGGGGAAGGTCTGATGTGTAGGATGTCTTTAATAACTATTGGTAAAGCAGTGCGGGGTACCAAAATATCAATGTGCTCTTACTATTACATTACCTGACTTTTTAATTTGAGGAGTGTTTGTTTCGCACGGAATCCGGGGATAACCTCCTGGACGGGAGATTCAAACGTTCCGATCAGTTTCTAACGGGTTTGTTCGTAGAACCGGAAACATCCAATGATTCCACATCCGTTTGGACCTACTTTCCAAAGGCAGGTGCTCATTAGCTTGTGGACTAATGAGGCTTAGGAATTTTCATTGGTCGAGAGGATGGGAGGTCAGACTCATCACACCTTTTTGAGGGGAATTATTGTCTACTCCGGGACTCTCTTTATAGATTTAAGTTATGTTCGTGAATCCTTATTACATTACCAAGTATAAAATGTGCTTTCCTTTAGATTTAACAATCAATGATTAAATATTCAAGAAATTTAGAGAATATTTTATATGTATTCAAGGTTCTTCATCAATAGAGAATCATCTATATCTGTTTAGAGATTCTTGGTCAATGGTATCCTTCAAAACATTTATATAAAAGTCTCTTGGTCATTATGATGACCAGGATGATTTTAAAGCCACTCAGTGGGGCACTTGAAGTTTATCGTCATTCAGAAGGACAGAGATTATTTCAAAGTTGGGATCGAACCCATAAATGGGCTACCTACGTATCCTTTGTTTTGGAAAAGGAATTGAAACCCACGTAGTTCGAGAAATGGAGTATGATGTTTACGATTGATGGCTCAAAGATGAATGTCATAATTACTTTTACACTCTAAGCTCACGTGAGTCATGCTCGGTGTGAGAAACAAGAGGTATTGGTAAAATTTAGACAATTGTGCCATGAAAGATGCAATCATAAGAATTTGTTTGGGGCTTATGTATGGATGACTGCCCAGATAGATGAAGGTTTAGGATTTACTTTTAGGGAGAAAATCCATGAACAGGGTCCATAAAGTTATATGTGATTCATGGAGATTTGAATACTCTAATCTTGGGGCTTACTCCTAAGGAGGATGCCCAAGTTAGGAGGGGACTTATGATTGGGTTTTACTCCTGAAAAGGAAACCCAAATCAAAGGTAAATTATGACTGGTTAAGAGAAATTTAAGGGGACTTGGGGCTTATTCCTGAAAAGGAGACCCAAGGTTATGACTGAGTCTTATTCCTAAAAAGGAGACCCAGGTTATGGTACTTGGGGCTTATTCTTTAAAAGGAATCCCAAGGTTATGACTGAGTCTTATTCCTGAAAAAGGAGACCCAGGTTAGGGATTAAGGTTTTGGGCTTATTCTTGAGGAGGATGCCCAGATTTGAGGTTTGGAACTTTAAGAATTTGGGGCTTACTCCTGAGGAAGATGCCCAGATTAAAGGTTTTATCACTGGGGATTATTCCTGAAAAGGAGACCCATGTTAGGATTCTCTCATCTTAAAGGATGAGGTTAAATGAATGAACTCTCCATATTTTAGTGACATAAGGATATTTAAATCACTATACTTTGAGATAGATTCCACAGAATTCCTTTCAGATAAGAAAGTCAAATCAAGAAATCATGCCATAAATGGCTTTGAAGTGTGTCTTGAAGACTGAATCTTGAAAAGGAAAGGTGAAATGGATTAAGAGGGGTAAAAATGGGAAAGATGGGCACCCAAAAAGATAGGGGCGCGCAAGTCTTGCAAGGCGCGCAAGTCTTCCGTGGGCGCGCAAGTGTTGGTCGCGCAGGTATACCTGCGCGACACATAGTGTACTTGCGCGATTTTCAACCAGCAATGAAATACTTGAGCGACTCTTTTTTAAACCCTTTAGAATGTTCTCGAGGTTCTTCCAGAAAAGGGACGCGCAAGTTATATTGAAGGAAATAATTCGGTGCACAAGTGTTTGATAATTTTCAACACTTAGGCCTTCCTTCTTCTCTTTAGATCTTCCGTTCTAGGTAAGAAATTACCTTAGAAGTGTTCCGGAAGCTTTGAGAAGAGACTTGGGCGTCGGGAGCTTCAATCCGAGTTTCTGGAAAAAAATCCTTCTCGAATGGGGGGCCCACAGGGTTTATTTATAGGCAAAAGAAGACCCCGGGCGATTACCGGGCGGTTACCAATTAGGTCGCGCAAGTAACCTGCGCGACCAAGGTAGCCGCGCAAGTACACTTGCGCGCCAGTTAGATAATTTGCGCGGTGAGTTTGCTGTTGATCCTTTCTTCCTTCCTTTGTTGATTTTTGATGTTTTCTTCAAAGGCTGAATCACTTTGAGCTCAGATATTCCCTTTTTCGATCTTTAGATTCTGTGACGAAAGGAGCGTCAACAAAAGTCCCCCCTCAGAGTTGGATTCGGAGAAAAATGAGGATTTGACTCTGAGGAAATCGAATCCCTCCAAAGGAAAAGGGAGGGCGCGCAAGTCTTTCAGTGCGCAGAGGGCGGCGCGCAAGTCTGCATCGCGCAGGCCTTAAGCGCTCTGGGTGTGGCGCGCAGGTAGGCTTCCTGGCCTATAAATACACGGCCCTCACCTCCGTACAAGTATCCGAATTTCCGGACTTCATTCCTTCTCGAGCTCTCGCCACGCAGGTCACCTAAGCCGCGCAAGTCTCTTTTCCACTGTTCCCTCGCTGTCGCGCTCCTGTAAAGGTATTCGTACTTGCGCGGTTTAGACTTGCCCGTCAAAAACTAGCGCGGCACACGAAATACTTGCACGCCATTGTTTAGACTTGCACGACTTAATGCCTTGGCCATTTTTTCCGAATTCTTTCACAAATTTTATGAAAAATAAACCCATTTAAGAGTTTAATTTGTTAAACTTTTGTGAAGATTCAATGGTTCCTAAGGGAATTGGAACGGCTGATGAACTGGCTAGCAAGCAGATTGATGACATGACAAACATTACTGGCCATGATTACTATGATATCTGCAATAGCACTCTCCCAGATTTGGATAAGTATTTGAAGAACTATCATCCTAATTTTCCACAGAGCATTCATCTGCCTTTGTGTGGTCATGGTCATCTGCAAGGAGTCAATGTTCCAAATGCAAACAATTATACACCTGAGATGCAGCTGCACTGCTACTCCTCTATTTCGGTTATGCTATGCATTAAGAACAACAACAATGGTGTGAACTTTCAAATTCTTCTTCCATGTCATTTCCTTGCAGATATGAAAATGGCAAACCCATGGGATGAAATTTTTTCCACTACCCGTTGGTGGAGAGAAGACAAACATGGTATTAGAGAAATATCTAAAAAGAGTACTCTCTCCAAATGGCTCTTTACTTCCAATGCTCCATTCTCAAATCCATGTATCCATCTTGCAAGTATCTTGGACAGAAACAGAGTCACTGTTTGATCAGAAGAGAATTTTCTCAAACCGCACTCAAGAACATCCTTTTACAATTGTTTCAAGAAGAGCTGGTATCACTGCTACTCTTATTGTATCCAATTGAATGAATGAATTCTAGGTGGTTGCTAATGAATATCGGGATGTCGTAAGTCAAATGAAGTGTTATGTTGAAAGCCTCTTGTAATTTTTGAAAGAAAAGAAGAGACTCCAGTCTGTGGATGTCCTTCTAACTCTTGTGTATCAATGAAAAACACTTTTGCCATCAATCATTTGTACCTGCATTCTTTCATTACCTGCTTCAAATTTACTTAAGCCAATGGTCCTAGTAATCATAGTTTGATTTTTACTAGGATTATTACAAATAACCCTACAAAATTTGAATCTTTTAATTGCTCAATATTACCTAAATTATACAAAAAAATGTATATTTAGTGAGCTGGAACTTGACTTTTATTCAGAGTTCCTTTGTCTTTTCTGTGGGCAGTTTAAAGTCATGCACGCCGGACATAAAGGGGCTAATGTTTAAGGTTGAAATAGATTTGACCGAAATCGAAAAAATGGATTCAATTCCTTGACATTTTATCTGAAAACATATTACCATACTATGTATGAGGGAAAAAATGTAAACTATGGATTAAGAATATTTGAATCTGAGGAATGATATGAAAAAGAGCTAAAAGGCATTAGAAGAAGTAGTTTCCAAGAATGAAGTTACTATTATTTAACAAAACCCGTTAGGGGGTTGAAATATGCAGGGCCACCTATGGGCATTGGCTGCATGGTCAAATAAATAGCATCTTTTGGCTGACAAGTCTGTTATGTGGACTGTTTATGCAAGGCCACCTATGGGCACGTGCTGCATAGTCAGGCAAAATAACTCCCAGAAATTTACATTCCTAGTGCTAAAATCCAGTGAATGTTTATGGAGATTCAAATTTTCTAAATCATAGAGTTTGTTGTATGGAAAGAGGTACTTGAATATGGAGAAGATATTTCCGAACAAGATCATCGAAGAACTGGATGAATATCACTCCTACGAAGGTCTGACCCAAACGTAGGGAAGAAGAATAAACCATAGATTTGAATACTTTCAGATCATGAAAAAAGGATATGGGACAAATATGTTAAGGATGGCTATTTTTTGCGGATCCCTACATATTGTCGTTTTAAGACAAATAAGGACAAAAGAGGCATTCTTCCCAAGAATGAAGTTACTATTATTTAACAAAACCCGTTAGGGGGTTGACATATGCAGGGACACCTATGGGCATTGGATGCATGGTCAAATGAATAGTATCTTTTGGCTGACAAGTCTATTATGTGGACTGTTTATGCAAGGCCACCTATGGGCACGTGCTGCATAGTCAGGCAAAAGAATTATCAGAAGTTTGACATTTTTGTGACTAGAAGTCATGAAAAGGGTAATGAAGATCTAAAAATATTTAATTTTAGGATTATAACACATAAAGATGGGTATTGTCCAATGTATATAGAGATACATGGGTCAATGAAAACCATAATCATGTTGAGGCTGGGTCCTGAATTGAAACTTGGACTTCACTACGTATCTCATAAGAATGAGAATCAAGCCATACGTAGTTCTTGAAATGCAGTTTAACGTCGTGCAGGACGAAAGTATGAGTGATCTTAGTTTAGGGTCATAGAATTCGGACCGTAATAATGAATACACAATGTGTGTTTTCATGAGGACTTTTCAGCCAAGGGACTGAAAGTGAAATTTGGGGTTAGGCCCAAAAGACTTGGGACTGGATTCGAGGGACACTCGAATGTTCCTACGTATCCCATAAGGATGGGAATCAAGTCCACGTAGTTCTAGAATTACCCTTTGTACAAATTTGGTTCGTACATGTGAAGGGTGAAAGGGGACTTTAGTGAAATGATGGTTTAACCTGAGATAAAAAGTTTAGGCATTACCATGTATGCACGTAGTCTTTTGAAAATGAAACATGATTTAAAAAATCAATATCAATAATGGTTCCTTCTCAAATGAGGGAATCAAAGAATATTGTAGTTTATTGTCGTACAGGACAAAAGTGTTGTATAGTTTAACGTCATATAACAAGGACGAAAGTGAATCAATGTAAAGATATTGATTCCAGGGGCGGTTTCACAAATCAACATCATATGAGGTTGTGGTGAACCGATGTGAAGAGATTGTTTTTGGGCTTGAACCCTGGGAGGTTGCCTACATACCCAGCCTGGAGGGTGAGGATCAAAGTCCGTGTAGTTCAATTAAAGAATGAATTAATGATCAAGTTGTTCTTGTGGACAATGATCTAATAAAAAAAAATATTGTTGGGACTTACACATGGTTAGTGGCCCAAAGGGAATGTTATGGTTGATGTTCGCTCTAAGCTCACGTGAGTCATACTCGGTGTGAGAAACAAGAGGTAATAACAACCTTAACGATGCACAGTTTAATGTCATGTAGGACATAAAAAAAGGGACTATGCAGTTTAAAGTCTTGCAGTAAGGACTATTGGTGCTTCACAGTTTAGTGTCATGTAGCAGGGACAAAATACAGTTTAATGTCATGTAGGACCTATCAAGGATTTTCTGTACAGTTTAGCGTCATGTAGTTAGGATGATGGGGATAAAATAGTTTAACGTCATATTGGACGAAAGGGGGACTGTGCAGTTTAATGTCATGCCGTAAGGACAAAATAACACACCATTTATGTCATGTTGGACGAAAGTTTGAATAGTTTAAGGTCATATGCATGGACCGTGGATGGTGCAGTTTAATGTCATGCTGGACCTTTGATGATTATATAATTTAACGTCTTTTCGGACGTGAGGGACTTTTATACAGTTTAGCGTCATGTAGTTTAGGGCGTCACAGTTTAACGTCTTGCTGGACATAAGGGATTTGCAAATAGTTTATGGTCATATACATGGACCAGGGATGATGCAGTTTAAGGTCATGCTGGACGGTTTAGGGAACTTTTTCACAGTTTAATGTCATGTGGGACGAAGTTGCAGTTTAAAGTCATACTGGACCATTGCTGTATAGTTTAACGTCATATAGCAAGGACGAACTGGTGCTGTACAGTTTAAAGTCATGTAGCTAGGACTAAGGTGAACCAATATGAGGATATCAGTTCTGGGGACTTTTTACAGTTTAACGTCATGCTGGACGTTGGAAGTGCCACACAGTTTAATGTCATGTTGCTAGGACACAATATAGTTTAATATCATCTCGGACAAAATATAGGATCTTCTGTACAGTTTAATGTCATGTAGATAGGACATAATAACAGTTTAATGTCATGTAGGACAAAAGTATGATCTAATGTGATTGTTTTGGATCTGGGAACAATATTTTGTGTTTATGCAAAATACTTCTTCAGAAATTTGGCATTAGTTGGAGTCGTGATGTGTTCTCCATCCATTGAGATCAGACAATACGCTCCATTGGAGTAGACCTTATGTATTGAATAAGGTCCTTCCCATTTTGGTTCAAGCTTGGGAGGCTTCTTTCCTGGTATCATTGGTGCTCTGAGAACCAATACCAATTCTCCCTGAATGAATGAACGAAGACGAACTTTTTTGTTAAAATCTCGTGCTATCCGATTCTGATAGATTTCCAAGTGGTGCAAAGTGTACAATCTTTTCTCATCTAACTATTCCAATTCATTCAACCGCTTTTGGGATTGCTCATCTGTTGATAACTGATCACAAATGGCTATTCTGAGTGAGGGAAATTGAACTTCAATTGGCAAGACTGCTTCTGTTCCATATACCAATGAATATGGAGTAGACCGTGTTGCATTGTGAGTGGTAGTCCGATAATCCCATAATGCATGAAAGAGTTTATCAGGCCATGACCTCTTATCTTTATCCACCATCTTTTGCAGTATATTTGAAAGAGTCTTGTTGAAGGCCTCTATCTGGCCATTAGCCGCTGCATGATATCGAGATGAATGGTTGGACTTAATGTTGTATTCTTGATACAATTTCTTTACCTCAGAAGAACAGAAGTTGGTGCCGTTGTCCGTCAATATGGTATGAGGGACACCAAATCTAGTAATGATGTTAGACTTGATGAAGCTAACAATGCATTTAGAACTGACTTCTTTGAGAGGTACTGCCTCTGCCCATTTGGAAAAGAAATCAGTAGCAGTAAGAATGTACTTAAACTGCTTGGCCGTAGCTGAAGGGTAAGGTCCCACCACATCTATTCCCCATGTGGAAAATGGCCATGAGTATTTAGCTGTATGAAGCAACTCTGGAGGTTGATGAATGATGTTGGCATATACATGGCATGAATGACACTTCTTTGTGAAATTAACACAATCTTGTATCATTGAAGGCTAGAAGTATCCAAGCCTTCGAATTTGATCAGACAGTCTATGTCCAGACTGGTGGGCACCACAGACTCCTGCATGCACTTCTTTTATGACATCCATTGTCTCTTCACCATCAATACATCTGAAGAGAACTCCATCAAAACCACGTTTGTAGAGAATTTTCTCGAGGTGGTTTGGACCATCATAAAGAGTAAAATTGACCACACGTCGCCGAATTTGTTCTTTCTCGGCTCTATCAGGTGGAAGTGTTCCATTTTGAAGGTATTCCTTGATAGGTGACATCCATCCTGTAGTATGACCATACGGTTCAGGAATGGGACTAATTTCATTAATTTCCTCTGTTCTGACTTGAACATAAGGTGAAATTGCACGACGGTGGGCAATACAGATGGTTGTATCGTCCCGATTTGGATCTGCTAAAGCTATGGCTATATTAGCCAGTGCATCGGCTTGAGCATTTTGTGATCTTGGGACATAAGAAAATGTCGGTTCTGAAGGGAATTCCGACATTAACTCTCTGACGTAATCATACAAAGGGATTAATTCTTCTTTTCTAATGGAATAATCCCCATTGACTTGTTTGATTACCAGGTCTGAATCACCTTTCACCTTTAAGTGATTCACTTGTGCTTGAAGAGCTAACTCCAAGCCTGTAATGAGAGCTTGGTATTCAGCTTCATTATTGGTACCACCTTCCCACAACAAAAAAGGAATAAGGTAACACTGCCTTATATGGAGAAATGAGTACAATTCCTAAACCAACTTTGTTGAATTTAGGATTTTCCATTTTCTTCCCTGTTGTACTTCTAGAAGCACCATCAAAATACATTTCCCATGTTTGAGGACTCTCTTTAATAGAGAAAACTTCCTCATCAGGGAGTTCGATATCTGAATACGTGTCTTCCACTGAAGGATGTTCAGCCAGGAAATCAGCCATAACTTGGACCTTAATTGCCTTTTGAGACACATACTGGATGTCTAACTGCTGTAGAATAACCACCCACCTTGCCAGACGTCCTGTAAGCATTGGATGACTAAGGATGAATTTGAGTGGATTATTACGAGATACCAATTGGACCTCGTGATGTTGCAGGTAGTGTCTCAGCTTCTGAACTGCAAAGATTAATGCTAGGCAGCACTTTTCAATACTCGAATACCGGGTTTCTGCTTCAAGCATAGTTCTACTGAGATAGTAGAGACTATTTTCATTCCCAGCATCATTCTTTTGAGCGAGAAAGGCACCCAATGATCGCTCTAAAGCTGTCACGTAGAGGATAAGAGGTCTACCCTCAACAGGTGGCATAAGTACTGGTGGACTCAAGAGGTATTTCTTGAGAACATCAAATGCTTCTTGACATTCTTCAGTCCACTGGTAAGTGACTCCTTTCTTCAATAATTTGGTAAAGGGTAAACTTTTGTGTGCCAAATTGGCGATGAAACGCCGAATATAGGCTAAGTGTCCTTGAAGTCCTCTTAATTATTTCAAATTCTGAGGAGGTGACATACCAAGGATTGATTTGGTCTTCTCAGGATCGACTTCAATACCACGATGGCGTACAACAAAGCCGAGGAATTTTCCTGAGGTTACCCCAAAAGCACATTTTAAGGGGTTCATCTTCAAATTATGTTGTCGAAGCTTGTGGAATACGACTTCCAAATCAGCCAAGTGATCAAAAAGTTGTTTGGATTTAACCACCAAATCATCTACATAGAATTCAACAAACTTCCCTAGAAAAGGTTTGAAGATACGATGCATGGCGCGTTGATATGTTGCACCTGCATTCTTTAAACAAAATGGCATCACCCGGTAACAAAACACACCTTGAGGAGCTCTGAAGGCTATATATTCCTCATCTTATGGGGCCATTCGGATCTGATTATATCCAGAATATCCATCCATGAAAGAAAGTACTTCATAGCCAGCCGTCACATCAATTAAGAGTTCTGTAATCGGAACTGGGAAATCATCTTTAGGACAATACCGATTAAGATCTCTGAAATCGATGAAAACCCTAATTTGTCCGTTATTCTTCTTTACAGGGACAATATTAGCCAACCACTTGGGATATTGAACTTCTCTGACGAAGTTAGCTTTGATAATCTTATACACTTCAGCCTCGATTTTGGAAGCATAGGTTGGGTGTGTTCTTCTCGCGGCTTGCTTGAATCCTCGATGTTCTTTTGGCAAACCCAAATGATGGGTGGAAACATCAGGATCAAGGCCAGGCATCTCTGTATAATTCCAAGCAAAAATATCTTTATTTTGCTTTAGAAAAGAAATATACATCTCTTGCTCTTCAAGGGTCATGGCCGCACTAATTAAAGTGGGGCGTGGATCTTTCTCTGTACCCAGATTTACTTCTCTGAGTTCATCCACAGTGGTAGAGATACCCTCTTCAAATGCTGGAGGAGCACCTCTAAGATCTTCCTCTTCCTCTTCATCATGTGTTATTTCTTCCGTTTCTACTTGCAAAGTAGATGAAAAAACGAAATTCTCATGATCATAAGAGATGTCAAAATTTTCACATTTTGAAGAAGAAGCTTACATTTCCGACCCTATTGATGATAAAGGGTCTTCTTTGGAAAATAAAGAGGAGATGATGGATTGAGAATCGACATCAATATTCACCTCTGGTGTTGCTATAACTTCTTCTGGCCTGATTAGCGAAGTATAGACTTGTTGGATTTCAGCAGACGAAATAAAAACGTCACCACTTATGCTTTCATCACTGCTTGGTAAGTTACCAATTTCTCCCATGTTGTCTGGCTCAATTTTCGTAATTGACATTATGGATCTTTCCATAAGAGTATTTTGATTTGGGCCTATTTTGTCAATTTGACTGATAGGTAACACATAATCTATACTCACATGTGAAAATGGATTTATTGGAATTTTTTCCAAACCATATGGAGCATTAACTTTGGTAATTTCCTTCATTGTAGATTTTTCTCTTCCCTTCATGTGATAAAATTCCGCCTCAATGTATTGAGACTCACATGTCTTGAACGGGGCCTTATCACCATACAATGTCCCAACTTGACCATCGAAACAGTATTTGAGGCATTGATGGTATGATGACGGAATAGCTGCATGCTGATGTAGCCAGGGTCTTCCAAGCAAGATATTGAAAGCTGAGTCTTGATCAACAATCATGAAATCCGAATTGGAAACAAGATCTCCAAACTGAGTTCTGAGCGTAACTTCTCCCAGTGGTTCTTGTTCATTTTTATCATATCCTTGCAACATCATGGTAGAAGGAGATAAATCAGATTCCGTGAGGCCCAATCGACGAAGTGTGCGAATGGGCATGAGGTTGACTCCTGAACCATTATCAATGAAAGCTCTTTGAACATCTATACCATTGACTTTTCCAGATAAGTACAAAGGTTTTATGTGCCCATGCACAACATAATCTTCATCTTTATCCGTAAAAGATATTACTGCATGGCATTCTGCAGGATTATTATCTATGTGATAGATTTCAGCTGCAGCAATTTCAGCTTCAAACTCCTGAGGACTTGACAAAGCTTCGATGAGTGCTTCCCGAAGATCTCTTGACAGATTCAAAGCATCCAAAATTGATAACTTGGGTGGTACTTGGGCCAAGTGTTTCAATATATCATACTTTTGATCTAGAGGTCTGCGTTTCCCAATAGGAATATGCGGTTTAGCAGGTACCTTGGAAGCAGATGCTTTGGAAGCTGATGCATCTTGTATTGAAGTTGGAAACATCTTTGGTTTTGGAAGATTAGACTGATTAGATCCATTTACTTGCTGAGATAAAGAAGATGGAACCTTTAATCGGTCTTCCAAAATAACTGTGCCGAAGCTGAGTTGGCCATTGGCAGAAGAACATGCTTGTTCTTTTTGAGCTCGCTGAAGGGCTCTACCACGAGTTTCTGCTGCATATACAGTGCTAGCAGGGGTAGAATTAGAGTAGTGGCTTTGGAAAGATCCACGTCTTCCCCTATATCCTGAACCTCTAGAACTTCCTCGGGTTCCCTTATTTGATACAGGGAATTCAGTCTCATCAAGACTGGAATATGAATCTGTTAATTGAATCATATTAACAGAACCAAAGATTAACTCTTCGTCTGATAAAGACTCTACCTGGTTAGCCTGTTTAGGCTGTGCCGTTTGGTGGGACGGTGCCCGTGGCTTTGATGTAGATGGCATGAAATCTGCTAGAGTCAAAGACAATTTAGGCTTTGCTACATACTTATCTTCTCCTGATTCCTCTTTCTTCTTTGAATTGCGCTGCCCTTTTGAGGATTTGTCTTTTGATGGAGGCTTTACTGCAGCTTTTGTAGGAGATACAATTGGCTTCTTCAATTGTGTTCGCAAAATGGAATGGGTCCGATTGATTGTCTTTCTGACCATCCAATCATCATATTTTTCGCAGTTTTGCTTTTGACTTCCTGCCACTCGCCTCCTTCCTCTGGATCTGTAGTGGTAATACACGCTACATGAGCTGAAGAACCCTTCAATTTGGCTTGTCCCAAGTCGACCATCTTTTGCAGGAGGTCTTTAAAGACAAAACACTCCTGGATGGGATGCCCCAACATTTGATGAAAGGGACAATAATTGGGACGGTCTTCATCTCCTTCCTTGTTTGGCCTCTTCGGCACTGGTAATTGAACCAAATTATTTTCCAGAGCTGAAATGAAGTAACCAGGAACTTGCTCACTTAGGAAAGAGTATGTTTTACTCTTCATATCCTCAAATTGTTTTCGTCGTTGATCTTTTTGATCATTTGGACGAAACAGCCTTTGTTGTTGGCATTCAGGAGGTGGATCCCTTCAAGAAGATGAAGGTTTTGAAGTAGAAATATGTACAGGTGCCTGTTTAAGCATAACTGTAGCAGTTTCTGCTTTACCCATTCTTCTTCCTGGAGCTGATGGAATTACACGAGATTTAACCTTAGCCTGTATAAGGGAATCTTCAATCTGTTGAGCGATTGAAGTAAGGTCTCGAAACCCTCCTGTGTATTGAACAGGGATCCATGGCGTGCGTAATTCGTTACGCAAATTTGCCACACAGATTGGCAACAATTCATCCTGAGGGAGTGCTAAACTCAAGGAATACGTTAATCCCTTCCAACGAGCAATGAAATCAGAGACTCTTTCATTCTCCCTTTGCTTGCAGTTTGTAAGATCGAAAACTGTCGTTTTTGGCAAAGTTGAGCTAAACTGAAGAAGGAATTTTTGACGAAGATCCTCCCATCCGATGACTGACCGGGATTGCAAGCTTGTATACCAGACAAAAGCTGGTCCTTGCAAGGTTCGCACGAAGCATCTGAGTTTCACTGCTTCTTGTTGTTCTGGAGTTCCCATCATAGGATCACAACAAGACACGTAATGCGTCAAATGTTGTTCAGGGTCGCCTGATCCATTGAAAGTAGGGAAAATAGGGTTTCCAAAACTGGATGGAGGAGAAATTAAATCTACCCATTCAGGGTAAACTTTCTTTTCAGGTTGAACTTGCGCCTGTTTCCCTTCCATAGTTTCTAACCGAGCTGTTAATGACTCAATAGTAGTTATTAACTTTTGAGAAACGTCAGGTTGAACTTGGTTTTGGGTAGGTGCAATGAATGGAGCTTGGACAGACATGGTGGTTGGTGCTGCAACTAATGGTAGTGCTGCCAACCATTGTTGCGTTTGACCCGTAGGATTAGACCTCTGAGGGTGTACTGATAAAGGAGGATATTCTTGATCCATCTCAGTAGTTACAAAAAATTCCTTCGGCTGTCGGACTTCAGAATTCTTAAGAAGAAGACTACTCTGAAGTAGTTCTGCATTCAACCTTCTTAATTCATTCATTTCTTCCTCCTGTTGTGCAAACCTTTGCTCTAATGAGAGAGATTGACCTCATTCAGAGGAAGGGTGAGAAGTAACCTGATTCTTTCCTTTCCCCTTATTAGATCCTTTTCGGAGAGGGGGAAGTGGGTTACTTGAAGGAATACCCAGATTTTGGGTAAGCCATTGATTACGTGTGTGCACACCTTCTTCATTTAGGTCTGTGTGCGCAACTTCTTGAGCAGGAACCTCTTCGTCTGATCCCTCTGATTGAGCCTCATCTGGTGAATCAGCAGCAACGACATTGATGACATTAATGGATGCATATTGCATGGAATCCTTTCTATCAGCATTTCTGTGATATTGTCTCCTTCCATGTCCATGATGAGACATGGCATTCCGTTCACTTGATCCCTCAGGAATTTCTTGGAGAACCGTCACTTGGAGAGAATCTCCTGACAGCTTGGCTCTTCGTTCCTCTTGAGGCTTATTCCCTAATCGAGAGAATACTGACTTTCTCTGAGGGAGGGATTGAGGATTTGAAAAATTCCCCAGTCCGGTGGACTGGGGATGTTCCTGCTGCTTCCGCTCAACTCCTCGAATCCCATTCGTTGACTCTGAGGGTTGGGTTAGAGAAGTCCCCAGTCTGGCAAGCTGGGGTGTCTCTTGACATGCTATGTCTGAGATCTTCTTAAAATCTCTCTTTATCTTGCAAATCATAGTTCAGAAATTAGCTGGATACATTAACCTGTATCCACTTTTATCACCTGGTTCAATAGACCGTTGGATGATTTTCGAAACTTCTGTCATTTGATGACGTGTTTGCTCCAGACGAGAGGCTTGTGCAATATTCTCGCCTGCTTGATGTAGGAGAAATTCAACAACTTGTTCTCTTTATACTTGATTTTGAGAGGAACTAGTTGAATCTTGTTTTTGAGCAAGCTTTTGATTATGAACAAAGCCCATTGACTGTGGCCGACCATGGGCAATAACATTGCATGAGACCATTTTCGGCGGGCTTTGCTGACTGGAAAGCACTGTGAAATGTAGTGCTCCGTGAACACCCCATCCTCTGATATGAACATCAGATGGAGACTTGGCAATTAACTGACGCAATTTTCTTAGTGCGCCAAGGAATGAACGTTGAAGGGTTCTCTGTTTCTTTTCAGCCTTTGGATACCGAGAGACTGATAGAGATGCCAAATCAATCTGGCGTTGTAACCCTTCTATTATCTTAAGATGATTTTCATATTCATCGTAAGATAATACCTTCTTCTTTAATTGACAAAGAGTTTTCCATATGTTGAGACGAATATCATGGATTCCATCATCCGTCAACATCTTTGGAATGTCGTACTAGGAGTCAGCCAAAGGCCAAAACATGACTGGTACTTCACCTTTTGCCAGTTTTTTCCTCATGTTCAGCATTTCCACTTTATCATTAAATGAAGATTCTTCTACCTGTTTGGACCAGAGTTGGTGTTTCCTTGTTGCTTCATCGGATTCAAGAAGATTGGTAGAGAAATCGCTATTCATGCTGGAAGATGAATGACCCAGGGATGGTTCATAGAATAACCTGAACCCCAGGCTATCTTCTGATGGAGAAATAGTTTCACCTGCCGATAGTAAAGCATCAGACATGACTGGTTTTACGTTTTCAAGTGCCTCGAGATAGGAGGGATTTCTCGTCACTACATTGCCTTCTGAATAATTTTCGAGACAACGTGAATCACTACTGCGAAGAGGACTTTCGCAGCATAGTTCATCACCATGAGGAGGACCGTCATGATGGGTTACAGCAAAAGATGAAATCTCTTTCTCCTTGGTCTTATGACCACACAGAGGGTTCCTATGGCTCTCATCTGAAGAAGAAACTTCAAGATTGACCGAATTTTCATGAAGCAAGTCTTCATGAGGAAGTGTCTGTTGAAGACCTTCAGAATTAATGTTCCCGTTATTGGGAACTGAGGGAGTAGAATCTTGAATTCCGACAGATAAATGTCTGAGGGCTTCAAGAACTCCAGCATCGAGCAAGGCCTTGTTGCAGATTGGTCTTTGATCTCCTGACTGTGATGGGCGGATCTTTTTCTTAGATGCCTTCTTACTCGCTTTAGAAACCACTTGATGATGAAAGTGATTTCTCTGAGCAGGTGTATGTGCCTGATCAGGAAAGATGGTCAGGTTAGGCTGACGATATCCACTCAAATCAGGTGTATGTGCCTGACTTGGTTGTCCGTATGATATGGGGGAGTATGCCCCATAACCCTCTTGGACTGGAACAGATGTGTGTGTCTGTTCCGGAGTGAATCGTTGATGTGTCACTCCATTGATAGGGATAGATTTATGTGTCTGTCCCTGAGATGATGCTGAAGCTGTTATGATATCCTGGAAGGCATCCAGAATATGAGAAGGAATTTGCTTCTGCTATTTCACCATTGACAAAATATGTTTGGTGACTTCAGCTGCCGGAATGGGGATATACGTCCATTCCGGGCTTGGAGTAGGTGTATGTGCCTGCTCCTGTCCTCCTTTTCCTGTCAGTGAATCCTGACAGTACTCAAGTGTGGAGGCAGAGAGTTGAGTCTGCCTCCTGTTTGTCGTCGGGACTTTCCGACTGACTTCTCCGGGCGCTACCAAGAGAGACTGTTGGTAGGCCTGATTAGTATTAGCAGGTGTATGTGCTTGCTGATTACACTTCGCCAAACGCGGTTGACGAGATCCATCATATGTAGTCAGACGAGCCTGCTGACTAACTGGTGATGTATAAGCAGGTGTATGTTCCTGCCTATGGTACTCCACCGGAATTGCCTGGCGGGATAGGCTTGATCCTGTCAGATGAGTCTGCGGGACAGTGGAATTAAAACGAACAGGTGTGTATGCCTGCTCATTGTTTGCCACCAAGTTAGATTGGTGGACTTCTCCGGAGATGGCAGGGATGAAAACCTGCTTATTATTAACCGGATTCCATCTCTGGCGGTTCATCTTACCTGCTCGGGTTCGAGGAACCTGAGCTGAATGCCTGGAGTCGGTACCCTCATCATGTTGAGGGCGCACTACCGCACGAGTCTGGCGGCGATTGTTGATGGGAGCCCTTGAGAAGGACTCCTGTCTTTTTGAGTTAAGGTCCTGCGGGACCTGCTCATTCACTTCCTCAGAGTAAGGGAGTGAATGGAAATTGCGTTCCGGGGATAACGACCCGAAACGGTTGGAGACGGTAGTCAGCACCGCATGCTTCTTGATTGCTGGCCGCCGTTGTCCGGACGACCAGGTAGAGTTGTTAACTTGGAGGGCTTGACGAGCGGCCTCCAGAGTTGGGATAGTACCATTGCGACGGTACTCCTTAACCAGTGCATTAGAAACCCAGCGTTGAAGACGCTGAGTTAGTGATGTCATCCTCAGGGCCGATGACGTTCCAGCAGGAGTAGCAGCATTGGTTTTCACAGCAGCAGACCTCACAGTAGAGGTGTTCACAGCAGCAGTATTCACAGGGGTGAATTTAAGGAAAGCCATTTTGCAGAAGATCTCGAGAAAAGAGTGCCTGTTCCATGTAACAGACATAATCAAGATGAATCCGTCCACTGCATCTTTTGGATGAGCACATTTCAATGATTGCTTTGTTGGCCCAAGGGGCCTAACAAATAAGAAGAACATCACTTTAACTTGGTTAAGGATTCACGTCGAGTTCACCATTTTTGTTTCGCACGGAATCCGGGGATGACCTCCTGGACGGGAGATTCAAACATTCCGATCGGTTTCTAACGGGTTTGTTCGTAGAACCGGAAACATCCAATGATTCCACATCCGTTTGGACCTACTTTCCAAAGGCAGGCGCTCATTAGCTTGTGGACTAATGAGGCTTAGGAATTTGCATTGGTCGAGAGGATGGGAGGTCGGACTCATCACACCTTTTTGAGGGGAATTATTGTCTACTCCGGGACTCTCTTTATAGATTTAAGTTATGTTCGTGAATCCTTATTACATTACCAAGTATAAAATGTGCTTTCCTTTAGTTTTAACAATCAATGATTAAATATGCAAGAAATTTAGAGAATCATTTATATGTATTCGAGGTTCTTCATCAATAGAGAATCATCTATATCTGTTTAGAGATTCTTGGTCAATGGTATCCTTCAAAACATTTATATAAAAGTCTCTTGGTCATTATGATGACCAGGCTGATTTTAAAGCCACTCAGTGGGGCACTTGAAGTTTATCGTCATTCAGAAGGACAGAGATTATTTCAAAGTTGGGATCAAACCCATAAATGGGCTACCTACGTATCATTTGTTTTGGAAAAGGAATCAGAACCCACGTAGTTCGAGAAATGGAGTATGATGTTTACGATTGATGGATCAAAGATGAATGTCATAATTACTTTTACACTCTAAGCTCACGTGAGTCACGCTCGGTGTGAGAAACAAGAGGTATTGGTAAAATTTAGACAATTGTGCCATGAAAGATGCAATCATAAGAATTTGTTTGGGGCTTATGTATGGATGACTGCCCAGATAGATGAAGGTTTAGGATTTACTTTTAGGGAGAAAATCCATGAACAGGGTCCATAAAGTTATATGTGCTTCATGGAGATTTGAATACTCTAATCTTGGGGCTTACTCCTAAGGAGGATGCCCAAGTTAGGAGGGGACTTATGATTGGGTTTTACTCCTGAAAAGGAAACCCAAATCAAAGGTAAATTATGACTGGTTAAGAGAAATTTAAGGGGACTTGGGGCTTATTCCTGAAAAGGAGACCCAAGGTTATGACTGAGTCTTATTCCTAAAAAGGAGACCCAGGTTAGGGGACTTGGGGCTTATTCTTTAAAAGGAAGCCCAAGGTTATGACTGAGTCTTATTCCTGAAAAAGGAGACCCAGGTTAGGGATTATGGTTTGGGGCTTATTCCTGAGGAGGATGCCCAGATTTGAGGTTTGGAACTTTAAGAATTTGGGGCTTACTCCTGAGGAAGATGCCCAGATTAAAGGTTTTATCACTGGGGATTATTCCTGAAAAGGATACCCAGGTTAGGATTCTCTCATCTTAATGGATGAGGTTAAATGAATGAACTCTCCGTATTTTAGTGACATAAGGATATTTAAATCACTAGACTATGAGAGAGATTCCACAGAATTCCTTTCAGATAAGAAAGTCAAATCAAGAAATCATGCCATAAATGGCTTTGAAGAGTGTCTTGAAGACTGAATCATGAAAAGGAAAGGTGAAATGGCTTAAGAGGGGTAAAAATGGGCAAGATGGGACCCAAAAAGATAGGGGCGCACAAGTCTTGCAAGGCGCGCAAGTCTTCCGTGGGCGCGCAAGTGTTGGTCGCGCAGGTATACCTGCACGACACATAGTGTACTTGCGCAATTTTCAACCAGCAATGAAATACTTGAGCGACTCTTTTTTAAACCCTTTAAAATGTTCTCGAGGTTATTCCAGAAAAGGGACGCGCAAGTTATATTGAAGGAAATAAGTCGGCGCGCATGTGTTTGATAAGTTTCAACACTTAGGCCTTCCTTCTTCTCTTTAGATCTTCCGTTCTAGGTAAGAAATTACCTTAGAAGTGTTCCGGAAGCTTTGAGAAGAGACTTGGGCATCGGGAGCTTCAATATGAGTTTCTGGAAAAAAATCCTCCTCGAATGGGGGGCCCACATGGTCTATTTATAGGAAAAAGAAGACCCCGGGCGGTTACCGGGCGGTTACCAATTAAGTCGCGCAAGTAACCTGCGCGACCAAGGTAGCCGCGCAAGTACACTTGCGCGCCAGTTAGATAATTTGCGCGGTGAGGTTGCTGTTGATCCTTTCTTCCTTCCTTTGTTGATTTTTGATGTTTTCTTCAAAGGCTGAATCACTTTGATCTTAGATATTCCCTTTTCCGATCTTTAGATTCTGTGACGAAAGGAGCGTCAACAGTGTTCCTTGGTGAGGCTGAGTGGATAGTTTTCCTTGCTATGTGTTTTGGTTTCTCTACTTCCTCACGGGGCATTAGAATGCCTCCCCACTTGTGCACAAGTTCTTTTGGTTTTTCTTACTGAGTACACATGTATACTCACCCAACATATATAAAATGTTTTTTGGGTTTTTAGGAGGACTTCAAGCACCATGTGGGACTGTACTAGCTTAGACACTAGGATAGTAGATGTTTCTGTTTTCTTTTCTTTTATTACTTTCTTCTAAAGATTTCTTGTACTTTGTGTCAGTTTATCTTTGAACATGCATATGAGAATAGGTTTGGGATTTAATTTTACCTTCAGTTTTGGATTTTTTGTGTTTTTGCCATCTTATCTCCCAATATTATTAAATAAAATGGTAATAAATTCAATCTTTACATGAGATACTATACCCTTAGTGTTCATCGCCACTCCGAGGCCTATTGTAGGCGGGAGTAGGGGTCACTATCTCTCCTTCAACTTGAAGAATGAAGGGTTTGGAAGTTTTATATCCCTTTCTTCATCTTGGTGAATGAGGTTCATTAAAATAACATTGGGCATAAATCCATTGACTAGATGGAAAGGCGATATGCAAATGGCCATCATGGAAAATAAATTAAAATGAATAAAATTCAATCCAATTTAGTTCCTGATATAAATACATTTCGCTATAATAATAATATGGTTTGTACGATACTGATTCAAATGATGAAAAAAGAAAATAGACTCTACCTTGTACTTCAACTCAATTTAGCTTCTATTATAAAGCATTGATGATGAGAGAGAAGAAAAACATAGAAAAAATTTGACTTATAGAAACCAATAATAATAACACATAGATCCTCGATAGTGGTTTCTTATCCCATATAACTAGAAATAAAAATATCCAAAATAATGTGAAAGTTATATTAGATGGTGAAGTCAAGTTTATAAATTAGAGGGTATTAAAAATGATGGTAAATTTAAAGACACAGCTGGAGAGAGATGAACACAATTATATATAAGTAAATATAGAGAATTGATTGAGGCACAGTACGTCAAGTGTGAGAGAGTAGTTTGAATTTAAGCTCAATGTTTCATATAATTAGACATTTTTATTAATAAAATGGATATATATAAACTCCCTAATTTAAGGTTGGTGAAGTAATGATAATCTATACTAAGTTGGTAAAAAAATATGTGTTTTATTACAGTAGAAGGGGAAAGTATTTTCTTTCAACAAAGTATGGTACATATTCCCAAAAATTTTATAGGGAATATGTCCAAAATAAATTCATTAGCGGACATTAAAAATATTAAGTCTGTAAGAGAAAGTATGTGTGATACATGCATGTGAGGAAAAATTATAATCCCTATTGGAGAATAAAGAATAGGGAATCACACATTCCTGATAAGGTCTATTTTCTTATTTGTTGGATGATGTATATTTTTGGGACATGTTGGGTAAAAGTTTATTTTCTTTTTTTATAAAAATAGTATAATGGTGTGTGTGATATGTATGAAAAAAAGAGATAGATGATGAATTCACCAAAGGGATATATGAGGATTGGAAACAATGAAATAGGATGCACCATTAGGAATCTATGATTTGATATTGGAATATATAACACATTCATTCAATTTGAAAACTATCATGAATGAAATGGAATAAATCCTAATGTATCATTTGTTATTATACCAGAAAAAAATGGTGTTGTTTAATGATTGAATAAAATTATTCAAAAAATGGATAAAAATAATTTAGTTTATATTGGGGGTACTCAACAATATTGAAAATAGGCAGTGAAAGTTATTGTATACATTCAAATGCAAGATTTAAAAAGACATAGAGAAGAATGAACCCGCTATGCAATATAAAGTGGGTTAAATGTTTCAGTAAAACTCTTATGTATTTTTGGAAGAAAATGTTTCACTCAAAATAAATAAGGATATAAATGAAAAAATTGTGACATTGAAGAAGGAATTTTCCAAGGATATAAAATAATGGTAAATCCTATAAATATTTAAAAGTATAGGGAAAATTTAATGAATTATCTGAAGTTAAAGTTATTAGGGATATAAGTCAAATGAAATTATAAATCTTATTTATAAATAATTTATTCAAAAAATATTATTAAGTTGATACAAATATGGATAATTTTATAAATATATTTGAATTATGTGGACTCAAATGCTGAATTTTAAGAGGAAGCTACATATAAATAAATTGATGATACACCTTAGATAAAAAAGCAAGAGGATGGAGACTAATCCCTTTGATTTTCAAAGAGAAAAAAATAACACTAACTCATATATGAAGGATGATTTCTATAGTGACAAAATCTATTTACACATATTATTATATTATTTTGGACATAAATATCTAATAAACAAAACCCAAAGATATAGATACCTCGTGTATTTGGAAGAATAGGTTCATAATAAAACAGAATTAACCTGAAATAAAAATTATTTCTTTTTATCTCCATAATAATATCATAAATACCTTTTATGTCCTAGACCTATATTGGATAACCTGTTGAATACATAGAAAAATTAATAAGTTATAAATCCTAGAAAGGGAATAAAATAAATGATGAAGCATAACATGTGAGTGAAATGTGATATCATTATATCATTAAATACATGGATCATAAATAATCATATCATAAAATGACATAAATATAATAGAATCATAAAATTTTTGAATTATAGTAATGTGAAAGAAATTTGAAAATTGACATAAAAATAAGTCAAAACAAATTACAAAGACAACATCACATGGTGGACAGAGTCCCATCATCGATCAATGTTACTCCTGAATCCCACATATACAGCCTCAATAGAAAACAAATTACCCAATTAATTATTTTGTTATCTAGTTAAACCCATAAAAACCTATATAAGATTGTTTTTCACAAATGATACTCAAATGTATGATATAAAAATAATAATTACCCATGGAATGAAATGGGTTTCGTAATCATGTCTTATAACATGACCAGGTGGTGTATCGAAATGGTTTCCATGAAATAAGGTATCAAAACATTATTTTATGTTCATATATGGAAAATTAAAAAACATCATGAAATATTATGTCTATTTGAAGTGATTATTTGAAAAAATTGGATTGTTATTTATGGAGATATCCAACCCAAATAGGGATTTAGGGAAAAGGGTAAAGAGTGTTTAAAGATGGGAAAGATCATATTAATTTCCATAAAAACATAAATAAAATAAAGAGGTTATTAAATAAAAAATTAGAAATTTTATAATCCATTTATGATTTAAAACATTTAATAATGTGGTACTTGAAATGGGTTACAGAACAGATAAGTTCCATTCATTCGAGGTTTTATTGAATGAAATTGAGAAGGAAACTTTTAATACATGTATATCCCCTCATGTAAAAGTTAATTAAACTATGAATATATGTTTTTTACAAACATAAATGGAATAGAGGATGTAATTAAGAATAATAGGGATATAAATCACAAATAGAGTAAAAGCATAACCCAATGAAATAGGGTGTTTTAGAGATATCCATGTCCTTAGGTTTAAGAATCATTCTACAGTTGTAATTAATATCCTAGAAAATAAATTTAGACAGAATAATTACTTAATTAATAACCTATTCCATAAATAATTTTATTAATATTATTATATTATGTTCATTTACAATTACTTTAAAGAGATATACATTTTAATTTCATTTTTATGAAGGCGTTCCTTTCATGGTTCCATGGTTTGATCAGTTTTGGATAATTATTGAGGTTATTTTCAATTGGTAATTCAACTAAAGAATTGAAATGAAATTATAAAAATTTCAATAAAAAGTATAAATGATCCAAGATAATAGTAAGTGTTCCAAAATAAAGATTATTCATATAATATAAACGTTGTATTTATACAGTTAGTTCATTTAGGTTTATTTACCGACCACCACAAACATAATTCATTTTATTTAATTAAATCCTCATTATCACATTATTAAAATTAAAATATGTAATATTAAACTTTCTATCATAATTTGTAACCAAAATTATATTTCTATAACCATTCCTGATGGTAGTGGATAAAAATGATGTATGTTTTTCATGGAGATGGTGAATCCACTATATTATGAACAATGTTTTCATTTTTATCATAACGAGATAAAGGAAGAGGATGGATGATAAATATTCTGTTAAAAAATAAAATAAAATAATATTTATAATACCATGGATATATTATAATGTTCTTTGGGTCTTGTGAGGAGGTGGTACATGAAATAACAAATTTAAAAGGGCTATATTAAAAATATTACCTATTAAATGTCAACTCTTGAAATACACCTCAAGGAAAATTTTATAACCTTTGGTGAGACTAAAACTCTTTCGAAATGGGGGATAGGGTAGAGAAGTTAATGGGATTTAAATTTATAAAGCTTACATTCCTATAATATGTGAGTATAAGGGGAAGCAAGGGGTGGAATTTATAAGTGGGGGGTAGGGGTGTTTTTTAATATTATATTCATTATATTATTATTTTGGCTAAAAAACATCCAATATTTTAGAAAAATCCAAAAATTCACAAAAAATATTTTCAGATTTTTAGATTCCAAAAATAAAATCTATTCTATGAGAATAATTTTTTATATATGAGAATGTATTTTTTTAAATCCATATCTAATTAAAAAATCCCCATTTTAATGTTATGGCCACTTTTTTAACCCTTTTAAAAATATTTAGAGTCTCATAAAATTATTTTATCATTATAATAATACATAATATTAATTTATATACACATTTTATTAAAATAAAATTTCTTTTAAATCACAATATTTGTCATAATGAATCACACAAAACGTTAATATTTTACAAAATACTATTTTTTTTCATTTTTAAAAAATTATTTACCCGTATCATGTAATAAAATCATCACATTTTCATTTTATAAGATATAAAATATATTATTTTACACTTATATAGGTGTGGATACTATTATAACGATCATGTTACTATTCCAAAATGTTGTCTTACTATTCTAACGATCAATTTAATATTCCAAGGACTAGATTAATAATAATCATATGGGTTGCATATATTCTATAAATACCTCATTTTTTATTCATTTTTCATTCAACTATATTTTCTCTTAAGGTTATGTTTATTTTCATTTTCCTGATGAAGATTTTATAACTAATATACTTATTTAGTTATACCGTGGTGTTTGTTAGTGTTGTTATTCTCATACATCGACCAGATTCAAATTTTCATATTTTGATTATATTATTTTCTATTTTTTATCTCATTATAATACTTTAAATTATTCTTGATATATTTATTCATTAAATATAATTTTGAAGTTAATATAATTTGTTTTGGTTTTATCATCTGGTGAATGTGTTTTATATAATTTAAATTACAAAATATAACAAACTTATATAAGAAAACAAATTCCAGTGATAAAATTATGTCATTACAAGTTCAGTCTTGCATTTGGTTTTTTTTCCACTAAATAATTTACATTATTTAACGAATCCATAAAATATGAATTTTGGGTTAGAGATATTAATAAGGAGTTGGATGAAAATGAAAAAAAATAAAAAATGGGATTTTGTGGAGAGACCCAAAAGACACAATAGATTGAAAAAAAAAGATTAATCAAAATTAAATTAGATGTACATAGAATAATTGTTTTGAATAAATATTAGTTGGTTTACAAAGTCTATATAAAAATTAAATGTATTGATTTTGAGGAGAATTTTGCATTAGTTTCATGGATAGAGTTTTTCAGAGTCTTCTTTGAAGTTTATACTCAATAGAGTTTTAAAATTCCCAAAATTGATATGAAGATATAATTATTGAATAGAGTTATAAAGTATGATGTTTTTAATAAATAACTAGTGGGTTTCATGATTGGTAGTGATAAAAATAGAATGAAAATTGAAACAAACACCGTATAGACAAAAATAAGCACCATAAGTATTATATGGTTATGTGGACTCATATTTTAATAATTTTTATGTTAAAAGAGTAAGGGTTGATCATAATATTTATGATAAAATATCCTATAAAGGGAGTTTTATAGTACTTATTGCTATAAAAGATATTTTATTTTTACTAAGAAAGAAGAAACAAGTGTAGTAATTTTCTAAACTGATAAGATTACAATTTGAAATGTCAGTGTATCAAGATCTCAATTATTATTTTTTGGTTTCAACTAACTCAAATGGAGGGATATAATTTTATCTAATTGGAAACGTATGAAGAATATCATATTATAATGTTCAACATGCTTGAATAAAAAGAAAAATTAGACTCCCATTGTATTCAAATCAATGCTTTGGAAACCTGATATTGTGAATCTTGTTTAAAATACATTATACAATAAAATTATTGGGTGTCTGTTGTAAATAATTTAAGCTCTTCTAGATATTTCATATGAAACTCTTTTTGTATCCCAGATTGAAAGTAATCCCAAATTGGATCATCTGGAAGTAGTAAAAATAATAATAATAAATGTTCTAGGTACTCTTTCTCGTGGTATACTCTAGAAAAGAAAATTATAATGATCTATCAACTATTTATAATGTTTATTTAAATTATTATGTGGTGGAAAAAAAGACATAATTGGCGGTGAATTTTACATTAGCACCATGTTTGTTGGTCATTTTATCAACAATAAGAATGTTTCATATCTCGATATATATGAAAAAATATATATTTGTCACTAAGGAATGCATATTATTATAGTCAATAGGAAAAAAAGAACATCAAGAGTAAAGGTGAAATAACTTATGGATATCTTTTATTGAAATAATATTTTCATTAATCTCACAAATATTCATTTCAATTTCCCCATATATAAGTACATTGAAATATTATATCACATTATTTAAGAAAAATAGGATCAAGGAGCTGTAAAGATAAAATATATTGGTACCGACCAACAAGTAGATAATATCATTACCAAACCCTTGGTTACACCATCATTTGAGAGGTATAGGTTGAAACATAGTGTTCAAAGACCTTCTCCAACTTGAGGTGGTTTTATAATATCCTTTATTCCCATTGTATTTTAATTTCTAACCTTATTTATTTTAAATTATTAGTAAACAAACATATTGTATGTGAATTATAGCCAAAAGGAGGAGATATGATCCCTGATGAGTTCATTATGGAATAGTTGAGGGCCGATCTGAATCTAGTGGAAAAAATTGTAGAAATTGGTATATTCTCTTATTTACTATATATAGACTAGGATCACATTGTCTTAAAGGGTGTCTTGATGACACCATTATCAATTTAAATGGTAATTAAACTAGTGAAATAGTATAGATTTGGGATAAAATTGCACCTTCAAACTTTATTGTCAAAGGTGTATAAAATAAGTATCTTGATCTTTATAGATAGATGTGGTGGATAGTGGTGTAGGTAGTGATATAGATGAGTTGGGTACCCTCTCATCAAGGGAAATGTAGCCCCATATCCAACTAATTCTTGGACTACATGAACCCCACCTAAACAAATTTATCCCATTTAATTATTACCATACCCTGTACCAGATTAACCACATTGTACTTGATGATACCTAAACCCAACAATATTAACATTTCATTTTATTTTAAAAAATTATTATTATTTACATCTTTACAGTAGGCATGGGATAATTTAATCATGCATTACAATGGGGTGGTGTTTAAGGAATTGGGGGCCTTGGATCCGGTGGTATTCGTACTAAGATATTAATGGAATTTATAGTATTATAAACCCACAAATCCCATTTTGAATCTTCTATATAGAAGTGAATCTACAATATGAATGTAATACCACATGATATTTAAAAGTAGTTTGCATGTTTTTATTACCCTGTGTGTGCATCAACACTCTCAATGATCCCACACTTAGTCAGAGAACCACATCCATTGTGCACTCCCCCACCTTCACCACCACAATATTCCTCCTTTTATAATTATAGTACTTACAAAAAATGTTAAAAAAAATTATTTAAATCATTAATAAAAACATGTTTGGTTTTTGGGTATCCAATCACTTGTACTAAAACCTAACTTGATAAATAGTTAGGTAGGATTTATGGAACTGAACCCATACTAGAACATGATTAAATAGAACATAAACCCTGTATTCTTAGGTCTAGTAGGGTTAGGTAATCAATATTTGGTTAGGACCAGGTACCAAATTTTTGGGTATCCACTATCCTAAATAAATCTAGTTATAGAGAAGGAAAATGTAGTAGTTTGTTTTATTTATATAAGGGAAGTAAATAGATAAAGACCATATGGATGAAACATAATATTGATATCAAAATCTAACGATCTATAACGGTTGAATCATATATTTTATTCATTATATTGGTTTTAAATCATGTTATTTTTGAGTCATGTTATGTGTATTTGTACCTTATAAGAGTTTTGAAAGGATTCATATACAACTGATTTTTTGGTTGTTTTATGTAAAATATTAATGTCTTACAATTTTTTTGTGATAAAATATTTCATTTCAAATACTAGTAAGTTTTACTCTAGAATAAATAATTATTTTAAGGTATATATTTTTTCCAATGAAAAAATTTATAAAGCTAGTTTCAAAACTTAATAAAGTTGAAGTAAAACTTCATAAGGTTAATATAGAACACCTTATAATCATAAGGTTCATTTTTTAGAAAGGTGAAAAACATATTTCTAATTTACTAATTGTATTCATTAGTTGGAACCAAAATTTATAAGGTTGATCAGGGGGAATTATATTGTCAAACTAAACATATTAAGGTTTGACCATTTCTTTATAAGGTTAAACCATGACATCAAAATATTTATTAATGAGGAGAATAATGTTGATCATAATTTTTAAGTTTCATCATAATGTTTATCATTTGGAATCAGAATAATGATATGAATTTTTCAAAATGTGAATTTTATAAGGTTCATAAATAAACATCATCAGGTTATCTTACATTATAAGAAGTTTTGATTTGAAGGAAACATACGGGGAAGTTCATTAAGTTCATTTATTTTTTAATTTCTAGTGGAGAATTTTCCATATATGAATAAGAGAAATTTAATAATCTTAAAATATGATTAATAACTTAGGAAAGTGTGAATGGAGAGAAGAAAGCTGGTAATTAAGAAGTATAATGCTAAAATATTGTTGATGATTTTAATATTAATAGATTATGGGGATTTTGTCAATCTCAAATCACACCATGATTCAAAGATACATTCCATTTGATAAAATGAATGGATATTAATGTGAAGTTTCACATCAAAAATATTAAATATTTATGTTTCTTATTTTTAATGAAAGAATAACCAAGGATTTAAATGATAGATCATGAATCAGATTTGAAGGGGTAATATATTATGATATTTTTTGTTTCTATATCAGAATTTGGGAGGTATATCAAAGAGGTCATTTGAAGAAGAAGAGTGTATAGATACATGAAAAATCTAGAACATGGAATAAAAGGAGGACTAGTGTATTACTACACTTTTACATAAGATTAGAAATCAAAGAATAAAGAGGTGGAGGAGAATTGTCAAAACACCCTTACAGGTTTTAGTGTACTTGTTTCATGAAAACAATTAAGAATACTATGAGTTGAATGTTTCTATAATTAATTGAATTTAAGTATTTTATAGTAGTCAAAAATGGTAGGTGATCCCATTATTGGTAGTTTATCTATCTTAAACCCATTTTAATGGATATATATATGACTTCTACAACTTATTTAATTGAAACATTATGGATGTATTCTCCTTGGATTAGCCCTTATTGGTAAACTGATTAATATACTATATTCTTGTTTTACTTTCATAAACTCATATTTATGTGTGTATGTTAATACATCTAATGTATACATGATGCACATTTATAAAATGTGTAAAAAATTAAAAAAAATTGGAAGATAAATTCACACCCTAATTTACCCAACCCATCTCTCTGGATGTGTTTTTGATATTGACAAATCATGGATGACGATCTTGAATAGTGTGGGAGTAATGATATAATGTCATTAGGTCCAAAGTGAGGCTCATGGATTGAGTAAGTATTATAATTATAAAATATTTTTTTATTACATATTATAATCAAGGGATGATAGAAACTAGTCATTTTGATGATCAGGGTAATAAACAGAAGTATAATCATCTCGAGAGGAGTGAACCATCAATTTCAAGAGAATGTGGATATTTTCATGAGAATAATGTTAGGTTGGATAAGTGAGATATTTTAGTCAAACCTATACCAAGGTGATTATTTTTACACATTAATGGTCAAATATAATTGAGTGTGTTTCTTTGGTTAGTAAATAATGGGTTGGGTTTATAAAGGTTATCAGATTATAGATACTGACAAGAAATGCCTAGGTAAAGTCATCATAGTTAGTAACTAACTATAGAGACATGAAAATTACATATAGGAAACATTATTTTGTGGGATATAATAATTCTTAATAATGGAGGGTGATTAAAGACAAATGGAGTGAGTCTTGGGGTGGTGGTTGGGTAAAAAAAATACTATAGCGTGGGGTGTCTGTGATTGTGGGATTTTTAGGTTTATCGTCAATAGTGAAGTTGTATTTTCTACCATGAAATATAATCTGGGTTGTGTTAGTGTCAGTGATAATGTTTATATTGATGTCATTTTGTATGAGGAACCACATTTTTGTAATGGGATCCATTATCATTATCATGTGGAATCCATTAATATATTTAGATGAAACCATCATGGTGGAATTTCAGATAGTGATCATTTTGCATGTTTGAACATTTATGGTGTCTTTATAATTTTTTTTCCATTCATAACATGAATATTATTTTAAGTTAGATCAACGTGAAGGTGTATTATAATATCAATGATTGGATGTATAAAAATAGTGATTTGGATGCATCTTGATGATGATATCTGATGTGTTGGGCTGTTTGTAATGTCATAGATATTATTTAGTTAATATTTAATTTCAAATATTTATTGTCGATTTTTGTATGTTAAAAAAATTATTGGATTTAGATAATTTTGATGATTTTCATGTGTTTGGGTGATATAGTATTATGGTACAATTATTGTATTTTCCTAAATGTTCCACTAGGGGACCTATGGCTTCATAATCAGTACCCACTGTGAAGATAAAATGGGATAGTGGAACATAGTGGGCCATTTAATGGGTAGTATCCCTTGGAAAGACATTTGGTAGACCACCAACACATTATATAGGGATTATTACGTACCTTATTTCCTCCTTATTTTAATAAAAAAATTAATTTATATTAAATTAAGTTATTATTTTTTCATGTTTCACACCTCTCTTACCTTAGAGATGGTCTTGACCCACAAAAAACCACCATTGTTTTCATTCCTTAGATATGAGAGTTATACCTTATTTTAGAATGTAAATATGCTTCATTCATTCTGTTAGATAATTGTTTATATATATCACTTTCTACACCCTTTTTAGATGTTGAGACTTATTTTTATTTTATTCTTATTCCAAGATCCCTAAATTTGGTGTTTTTATTTGTACTTTAAATATCAAAGGAATATGGTTAAATATATTAATGATATTGGATGAGTTAACTCGTTCATGTGTGAAGTATGTAATCCCTATTTCCCCCTAATTTTGTATGTTTTTAATGTGTTTTATAATTTTGGGATTGGGTGTGGGGGCACAGTGGACTCTATATTCCACTACATAGAAATTAGTATTCTTAAGAGAGTGATTTAGGCATAACTAGAACATAATTAATGTAGTATATGTGTTACTATCATGATTGATGACTTTAGAGACCTTGTGGGGAATGATGGGTGGTATATAGTTTTCTATGGAGTAGGGTGGGTCCTCTTCGGGAAATGGGTGTTCCATGGTTTTGATTCCTAATTTAAGTGAGTTCACTAAGAGTTATGACCATTCATTAAGTGTAATTAATGGGAATGTATTTTTTTATTTCAATCTTCTACGTTTGGGATCTATAGAGGGTGGATAGAGATAGTAGTAATGGAAAAATGTTTCACCAAAGGGAAGGTGTAAAGAAATAGACAGCACTGAGCCATGAGGTCAGCATTATCTTTAAAAAAGGTAAATTGATATTATTCTTGTCCACATGACTTTACTACGAGTGGTATTAGGTGATTTATTATTTTAAATTACCATGGTTTGGAGGCCAGTATAGTGGAAAAGTGATTGATTTTATTATTAATATAGTTGATGATTATGTTAGATCATGATCAGTAGATATATCTCTTAATAAAAAACAATATTATTATATAATATCTAGTGATGGAAATATTATTCCCCGTTGATTGTGTTATTTTCGCAATGGTTTTATGTGTGTGGTGTGACATTGAATACTTTAAGTATAAATAGTGCTATAACTGATCGTGCTATCTTGAGGAACTACCCTGGGAAAGGTTATGAAAAATATTTTTATCCCACTATCAAAAGGGAATCTCTTGGGGATATATATGACTTGTATATTGATCCTTCTATCTATAGGAGATCTCTTTAGGCTCAATATCTCTAGTTTATTAATCCTGTTATCGAAAGGGGATCTCATGGGGATATATTATTATATTATATTTATTCATATATTAGGTAGTAATCTCAAAAAGATATATATGTCTAGAATATTGAGGCTCTTATCAGGAAGGGACCTCCTAGAGTAATATGTGACTAGTAAATCTTGTTATCTATTGGGGTTTTTTATCCTAAGGATTAATGAGGACATTTACATTTATCATGTAATCAAGGGTGGATATCATATGGCCAAAATGACTATTACTAATCAGGATGATTAACAATTATGGATGTTCGCATAATTTGGTTTTTTACTAAGAGGAAATTATCTATATTATTCTAGAAATTGTTTCATATTGTTAACCTTATTCTTATTATATTGGATGGGTTGAGCTATATACTAATGTAATAACCATAATGAGATCAAATCGTGGAAATATTTACCCATCACCAATATTGGTTGAAGCTTCCATGGTTTCACTTATATGTGGATTTCTTTAGCACCCAACAATGAGAAACAAATTTTATGGTTTAATGGATTATTGTTCTACATCTTATATTATTCACACACTAGAATATATATATATATATATTAGAATATATTATAGACACTATTATTGATGTACTACTAAATGTTTTACACACTCTTTACATATACACCCTAGTAAACATCCATTACAGTTATTAGAATATAGGTTTGGGCGATGTCCTATTACATATGTATAACCTGGTGTAAAGTTAATATAGATATGGAGAAAAAAATGTGGTGATGAATATGTCTTTAATATTAGTGTCTCCATTTTTTCATTTGTTTATATTTTTTTGATTGACTTATCAGGTGATCCAATATCTGATGTGATACATTCATATCATTCAAATAGAGAACATATTTTTTATATCATCTAATGTTTGGTTATGGTTGAGTTATCATTTAAAATTACATATTATGTTTATATAATGTGAATGGTGGTTACTGATTATTTATTTTTTAATTATTGGTAAAGGCTATAGTCTCCCCCAGATATTGATAAATCCTCTCATTTTTTCAATATTATCTAGAATATAAAGATGTTCACTTGTGGCCATTTAGATACCCTGACTGGGGACTACATAGGTTTGTAATAACCAAATATAGATACCCAAGTAGACCATATCGGAAATTTCAAAAGGCCTTAGGCACGCCTTTTGATCACCAAATAATAGTGTAAACATAAATTGATAAATGGAGATTCAAGGGTAGACATGATACCCTATTTCTAATTTGAATCAATGAAAAATTATAACATATGTTCCAACTTAAAATCTTTTAAAACCATTAGGAACTTCGGACCTAAAAGACCATATGAATATACCCAATAGTAGGATAAATACTTACTATGTACACAGTAAAAATTCACTAAAATTACAACATGAACAATAAAAAACCATATCAAAGGCCATATCATCTATATAATATCTATAATTTGTGAAACTAGACAAAAAATAGTTTTAATAAAAATGTGTTATCCATGATTGGCCTTAAGTTCCATGATAATGTTTCATATGGTGGAATATTTCATATGGATGTCCATGGATAGCCGTACTAAAACTACAACATAAGCTCACAAAAAACACAAAATAGTTCTCCATAACTCTATGAACCATATGTGAAAACCACCCTTTCATTATGAATTCAAATCTCTTGAGTAAGATACATTTCATTATCTATTTCTTGGAAATCAAGGCCTATATGAATCTGATGGGAACACATATATGGTATGAGGATGACATACCATGTGGAAGTCACCACCCAACATCAACCAGTATATAAGTAAAACATGCTTAAAATACAAGAATATATTGTAGGTGGGTAATAAGTACCCAATAATTTCCTTCCAATGAGTATATGTAAGAAATTCCCCATGAAAGGGAGATCCATATACCATTGGCTAGAATCTGTAAGACATTTCTCAATACCAACATATCAAATATAGAGGAACATAGGGAAATACATATTAAATATCATCAAAGACATCTAATCATAATAAGAATATCAAGAAAAAATGATAACATCATAAAATATGGATATTATCTTAAGAATATAACTTTTATGAATTAATTGGACAAGCTAAGTACTCAAGTGTCACAAAAAACATATTTGGTAACATAAAAAAGTTATTACATGAATAAACATACCTATACTTTCTCAATTTAATATTATAGACATGGATTCCTAAATTAGTTATTTGAAAAATTTATATGTATTCCAAACATATGGGGTTAAAATATTAATATGTTTCAAGGCATAAAAAATAATGTAAATAAAATTAATAACATGGTTTATACTTCACCAGTATGCATGTAATATTTAATGAATACTAACAAAGGAATAATTCTTCAATATTTTATGAGGGATATCCATTTATTCATTGTTTAATCAAAGGGATTTTTTTACTAAATTAATAGATAAAGTGAACTACTAAGCAAGTATACCTCAGTCTACCTCATGACCCCAAAATGGATACACACTAACAAAATTAGAAAAATATATGATGTTAAACCTCCTAAGAATGTATAGATGAAAAACCATATTCCTAAAAGGAAGAGTATTCCTCCACATATGAATTCATGAACCAAAAATAGAAGAAAGATAGACTGGGTCACAATACTAATTTCAAAAAATGAATCCAATCATTATAGGAGTAGACTTACCAAAGGTGTAAGGATTACAGAATCTAGATACTACATGTAGGAATTTATATTAAACAAAAAACTTTAATATGAATCCTATATGAATAATATATTGAGTGAATTACAAAAAAAATTTAAAAATAACCATAAAAGTAAATAGAAAGTGTATCTTGCTTTTTATTTACCAAAGATATAATCCAATAGCTACTTGATGATTTTTATGGATTAAGTTCAATACTTTTGTTGAAGGAGGTGAATATAAGATGGAAGAAGAACTCCCATTTTGAATAAAATACTAAAATGAATATGTTAATCCTAACTTTGGGGTAAATTGGAATAACATAGGATGTGAACGGGCTAAAGTAACCTTATTTAATGAAATTTCATCATGTCATCAATTGAGTAACAAATACAGATCCTTAAGATAATAGTTTGTATTAGTAAAAACACCACCTCCTTAAGTGCCCTATTAGACCCCTCTATAGGTCTACCAAGTACCCTGTGCTTCTATAGCAGCTAGGGGCCTGTCATTATTCATCAATCTTTCTTAAATCATTATAATCCCACATAAACATTGAATTATACTAAAAATAAAAAAAATTAAATATATGAAACTGAATTTTAAAAAACCAAAATTTGAAAGGGTATAGGTCTTTATAAACTCCCCATCATCAGCTTCTAATCCTAGAGAATCTTCGACATTCTTCCTATGTATAAAGTCGCATCCATTGATTCTTCATTTCAGAGTCATGTTAGATGAACTCATATGAATGGATACAATGATTCTATTATACTCAATACAAGGTGTTATGATTTCCAAAAAAGACCTCCTCTATCCAATAGATAATGGGAATAGTTTACTCTATAAAGGAACTATCAAAATCCAATGCCATGTCTTCATATAAAATAAAATGATCTGGGATAGAAACATAATTCCTTACCATTATGTAATTTAGAAGAAAAAGGATTTAACATATCCAAGGAGGAAAATCTTATCAATTATCATATTGACCTATAATCTCTAAAATCTCATAAGTCTTAACAATGAATGGAGAGAGTTTACCTTTTTCTCAACTTATAGGTTTACATAATCCCTGGAATAGAATTCCAATGACAATAAAATAAAATAAAAATTATATTTCTAATGGATTTGTGCCATTGATAATTACTTCTAATTTCATATAACTCAATTGATTACCACCTAGAATGTACAAGGACCAATAAATTATGACATGATGTTCTCAATCAGGTATAACAACGAATGGAAATCTCTACTATTGAGCACCTCAAATGGGACCATCTAATTTGATGTTAGGAAACATATATTGTACGAAAACACTAATATTAGTAAACAACTATCTCAATAACCATAAAAATTGACAATATATTCTCAAAAAATATCTTCCAAAACTTTAATGTTCCTTTATAACTGACCATTCATTTGATGGTGATATATAGTGATAATCATCACCAAGGATCCAACATATTTTTGTAACCATTTCTAGAAATAGGATGTGAATGTTATGACTCGATCAAACACAATGTTATTAAAAACCCCATATAGTTCACAATATCTTAAATATATAGTTTTACCAAATAATCAACTGAATATTCTTATTTGATATGCAGTAAATGAGTGATAATTATTAGGCAATCAATAATAAAACATATCACATTATATACTTTTAGAGTATGAGGTAATCCCATTATAAAATCCCTGGTATTTCATCCCATATTTATTAAGTAAATTAATTGTATTCAATTATTCCATGTATTATTTATTTTCTTTTTTTTACCTATAGTCAAAGAAGACATTTATATACGAATCTTGATTTCACTTTTTTGTGCCAAGGTATTTGAACTATCTATACATATATTGTTATAACATTTATATTCATGGGTTTATAACATAATTAAAGGAGTTATATTCTCATATAACCACATCCCAAAAGCTAGTAGGAACAAATTTCTCTCAATGGATATAAATAAATAAATTATTATCATTAGAAAATTATTAAAGATCTCCCCAACATAAAGTCTCCCTTGAATAATGATATGATCCTGGTTGAATATTTGAGAATCCATTATCTATTCCACCACTATTGGTTTTAGATAAATATAATAATATATATACCATCATATTATTCAGAGGCATCTAGATGATGTTCAAATATCATTGTAATAGGAATCCATTCATCCATAGCCTCATTCCCTAGATAGGTTTACGAGATCCAAGTTAGGGTGACCACCATATCATTACCCTTCTCTGAAGAACATATAAGATTGAAATAAAAAACCATAGGTATATCCCTTTTTGATGTTTCCTAAAATTAATATCCATCTTTGGAAATATAAATATAATATCTTTTAATCAATATATATTATAAATCTCTTTCTAAATTGGTAATAATTTGAACATTTATGATCATGTATGACCACAACAAGACTACAGTTTTTGATTGGGTAATTCCTATAATATTAACATAGTTTACAAGAATGGTATGCCCCCACATGATTATACATAATTAATAAAAACCCCAAATCTATAGAATAAGTGTGAAAATTACCATAGAACCTTCATATAAATTTGGGAATATCAGAATAGTAATTATTGAAATCCTCTAATTTAATTCATGATAATTCATCTCATCATCCTCATACTAAAGAAACAGCTACCCTTTATTCACAAGCATGATCATAGAAGAATAAATGTTAGTGAATTATTGAATAATTTTATATTAATAAAAACTAATTCTAAAAAATATTTAAACCACAAAAATATTAATTAGAAGATCCCATGAAATTATCACATCCTATTTCAGGATCAACAAAAATCCTAGCTTGTGAAACTATGTGGCCCAAGAAATAAATTTTCAAATATTTTAAAAATATTTTGGATGATTCTAATAAATCTTCTAGTCATTTAAAATTAAAAAACTACATGAATAAACCTTCCACTAAGCTATGGGTTTTATATTAAACTAAAATATAATCTAAAAAGTAAGTAAGGAATGATTCTAAGAACAAATGAAATATCTTTTTCATTATCAAAGTTCGTTCCTTAGAAAAAAACATATTTATAATTTACATTACCATAATATTAACATTTCCTTATCACATGATGATTTTTTTCCTGAATAGTATAATGTGATAATGTCATTCAATTATTTTTCACATAGAAGGATTATAGAAATTCCCTACTTTAAGGAGACCTTAGAGATTCTATGATATTATTATTAGAAATATACATTATATACTAGATAAAATATATCTAATGGGACATATATAATGTTATACAATAAGATTTTTGATGATTTAAAGACATTGATACTTTTTATCATGATTTTTTTCGCCAGTAGTGTACACGAATGGTGGTTGTGGGGACAAATTTACCAATTGAAATTCCACATGTTACATGTTTTATTGGATATTTCTATCTGGGAAAAAATTTATTGGTCCTTATACATGATATTAATATTAATGTATATCATGATTTAAATTCTTTTATGTGCATAAGACAATGGTGATGACCTATTCTCATGGAGAGGTGTCATACATTATTTATTTATTAAGTTTTATTACATTTATTTAGTAATTTAGTAAAAAGTTTTTAAATTTTCAGTTAATATAACAAAAATGTATTTTTACATTTGATTGAAATGGAACTATTATATTAAACCCTTATCTGTGACAATTAATTTATGAGTTCATTTTTTAAAAGTTAATGAAATATAAATCAAGCACATCGAGTGATGACACATGTATACATCTATTTTTATGACTTGAAGGAAGACAAAGGTATTATATTACATACTATAATCAAGGGAAGGTTATTGTATTTATGGAATTAAATTCTTTCTCTATAGGTTCTTCGGTGTATTGTGAATTTATTATATTATACATTTGGTAATTTAACCTAATTATACGGGCATAGAATCATATAGTCTCACCAAATAAGTGTATCTGAAATATTATTAAATTATATTAAATTTAATATTAAGAAAAAATATAATTCAAGACTTGTAGAATAATAAATATTCAAAAGGTTTGAATGTATAAATTCAACAACGGGATATTCATATTTAAAATATGTGAGTTGAATTTAATCACTTATTTATTATTCATAGGTTCAAAAACAAATAAATATTTATTTACCAGTTTAGTGAATTGATTAAAATAATAATTTCTTTAGTTTTATAAATATTTTAATAAATATTTATTCACAATTTTTTTTTGAATTTAATTTTTTTTAATAAATTAAATATTTTATTATTCAATGTTTGATAAACTCCATAAAGGATTTCTGGGTTGAGTTAAGGGCCCAATAGAGATGATATATTATATTTAACAAGATTTTTGATAAATATAATTTTTCATAAATAATAAATGACATTTAAATAATTTCTTATCAATATATTTAATAATAATATTATCATTCTGATTATTATTTCGGTTATTTTTATTATTTCACTAGTCAAATTTATTAGAATAAATATTTGATAAAGGGGATTGTGAAATTATCAAATATTAAAACTATTTATAAATTCTATGTTATGTTATTTTACAAAGATAATAAGGTTATTCACAACAGAGAAACTCTCAGGAATTCTCCCAATCCATTGAGAGAGAATCCTCAACCCTCCTTATCATAACATAAAAAAACAATAGAACCCCTCATTGCAGTCACTGGTGAATATTATGAAGTTCTAGGTTCTTTCATTCCAGTAGTAAAAATACTAATAATTATATATACAGATTAATGGTTCAAATATGGATACAATTAGAGGATTACACATTTAGAGTTTCAATAGAGATAAAAATAACACAAACTCATTACAATAAATCGATCAAAATTAATTTCTAGTTTGGGGTAATTATAAATATAAATTAACTAAAAATTAAATGTGAAATATCATATCTAGGAGATTTTGGGGTTTCATTTTTCATGTTCTCTGAAATTTTTCATTGAAAATAGAAAAATCAAAAAATCGGGTACATCTTGACCACATCAAATATAACTCAAAACCTTTAATGTGTATCAGAGTAGAGACATTATAATTGATAATATGTTATAATTTTTTTATCAATTTCATTAATTATTAATTTAAATAATTCGGTTCTAAATCCCACAATTGAGATTACATGTTCATCCAGGTTTTTGTTGCCAATGGGAGGTCTATATAAATGAATGAAACAAAAATATTCCACATAGATGTGTCAGGGTCATTGGATGTGTGACATGGATACATGGTGTGTAAGGGTAAATTACACATCATGTAGCTATGGTCAACCATTGATGGAGTGGGCCTCAAAACTCTCAGCATGTTGTGTAGATCTATTTTTGGCATCAGTACACACTGAGTATTGACCACTAATGTGAAACATGGTCTTTTAGGGGTTACATAGCATGTAGCTATTTTTGACATCATCCTTCCCCATAGTGTTTTGACTCTATGTAAATAAAAAAAATCATGTGGTCAACAATGTGGCATCATTAAATTATATGTATTTTACTATAGGTAATAATGTTGGTTATATTTGAATTACGTGTCTTATATCTTTCTATACACACAATGTAACATGTAAAAACTCATTCAAGTTATATTCTAAGAGTTTAGGTGTGTCATATGGTTCAATACCTAGGATAATCTAATAGATTCAATGTAGTTGGTTGTTCATGTTATACGATATATTTAATTCCCCAACAAGTATAGGATTATTCTTTTTCACCATTTTTTGTTCATATAAATGTATAATAATAAGAATCCAAAAAAACGTTCAACTACACGGCATGTAACAGATGTAATACACCTTGTGTACTTAATGAGAATTTTAAGAAGTACATTGTTAATATATTTATGTTGTGTCTTATGGTAATACACATCATGTATTGTACTTTCATTTACCGAGGGATCTATAAACTATTTATTTCGTGAAATTCCTAGTGGGAATAAATTTCATTTAATTATATTATACCCAATAAGGACCATACAGAGTGTGTGTCACACAACATATTGAGTGATATTACAAACCCTATAAAAATTAAATACAATAAATGGGTTTTATATGACATAAAATAATTATATTGTGTCACCTCAATTGTAAAAACTATGTATGTATAAAATTCTTACAATGGTATTAAATCAAGTCAGAGAGTACAAGGCATATAGCCTCATGAGCACTCAATGTACTCATTTCTTTAAATGATTTAATTTAATTGTTTTAATATAACACTATCTGAGAATATTATCTTATAATAGGGAATATTTGCACATAATATTAAGATATATAATTAACAAATTAATTAATTATTTGATTAGTTTATTAATTAAAAAAATATTAATTTGGAAGAAGTGAAATGAATTATGGAAATTCTAAATATGAAATAATTTCTCTTTTTGAAGATCATGATATTAAATATACTGGGTTTGTGTTGGGTTTGATTTAATTTAAATATTTATAACTTTTTTCTATATGGTAATATTTTATTAAAATAAATAAAATGATCTTAATATCATCTCTACCTCATTTTTATGTACAGATCTATCTACCCATGTGTGATTTTATATAACCCCAAACTCTTTCTAACCCTCACCTAAGAGTGAGTAAAAAGTTTTAATGTATAGATTTACCAATGATATGTCACAGTTTAGGAAACTTGTTGAAGTGAATACAACTAAGGATATATACATGATAAGAAATAAATGTCACAACTGATGACAAGGTTGGACTCAGGGAGTTATACCCCTTATGTTCAAGTTTTCTTTATCTCAAAATGATAAACCAATTGGTAGATAAAAACTCATGATAATTTATTTTTTGATTTTATATATGCATATTTATTTATTTATTTGTCTGATTAATGGTTTATTTTGATTATTAAAAAAAACACATAATTTAGAAAAATTAAAATCACTTTATTAGTAAAATAAAATATAATTATTATGTGTCAATTAATTTATTGGTCGTGTTTTATTAATAAAGTAAATTCCATATCATATTAATAGGTGTGTGGAGAATAAAATAACAAATATTTTCACATTACTTAAATAAAATTTCGTAATTAAAGAATGGAAAAATTCCACTTGAATATGCAATTGTTGGGATATCATAATGGTAAGGGGTATTAGTATTTTATAAAACAATGGGATACTAATAATATTAATTATTTATACTATGAATTTATTTTTTATAGAAAAATGGCAAGAAAAACTACGGAAACATTGGGATTACTCCTAGATTATGTGAATGATCTTGCGAAATAAAAATTAAAAGAGAGGAATATGTAATTTTTCACTACACTATGATAGAAATATTTGTTTCATATACTGAATTACCTTATTCTTAATCGTCCACCTTAGTGAGTGACATAAGGTGCAAAAGAAGACTCTAAAAAACATTAAGGATGCCTCCTATTTCTTGTCCATCATGTTATAAAATATATCCATAAAGATGAATATGAAACATAATGACATATATGTATACACCAATATATCTAATCTCCAATAAATTAAAATGGAGAAATATAGTCTAAAGATAAAATTGACATTCACTTCACTGTAAAACTGTAAACTATAAAATGGTTATCCACCTAGTTATATTGTATTCAATATATTGAATTATATCAATAAATTATTAATTTTTGGGATTCTATAGATGTAAAAAATTATCCATTAATCTCATTTTATCACCCTTACAACCAATATTCTCCATATTCAAAAATAATTACAAGATTAATATCATGGAAAAGTGACTCATTAATATTTTGACTATGCTTTTCCAAGATGATAGGGATTTTTAAGGGCATGGTTTGTCACCCATTATGGAAAATATATTGATGGGAAAGGATTAAAAGACAATAAAAAGACCAGATCTAATGTTTTTACAGTGTATATCAAAGAGGATAAAGATTAATTGGGAGAGATAGGAATGATGGGTTAACTTATTCATATATGGAATGAAAGGTCACTACAAAAAAAATTAAATAAATTAAATAAGTAGTAATTTGATTACTTTACGTCAAATATTTACATCATTTCATATAATATTTATAATTCAATTCTTTGATGTTAAATAAAATATGTACATCACATATTTGTATCCAAATAATAGATCATTGAATGTCCATAAATATTACAAGAATTAAGGTGATCTTTCAAAGTAGTCGATAGAGGGTGATTCCCATGTCAACAATGGTAAGCCCACGACTTCACATTTCAATGTGGATTCATTATCATAAAACAATTATTTTTTATTAAATGTTAACAAAATATTTATCTTAATGTTCATTTCAATGCATAATGGGACAGTGTTTCGTGTTTATAAAGAATTTTATTATTATATATCATACCTGAAGAATAATTTAATTATACATGAATCATAGATGTCTATTATAAAAAATTAGTTATGAATATAAGATATAAGAGTCAAATCATTCCCATTTTTTCTGGATGGTTCTTAGACAACTAAAACATAAAATTAATTATCAATAACTTAACAAGAAGGGTGTGTATAATCTTTGGAGATAAAAATCTTAATTATTTTCATGTAATTATAAATTGAGTTTTATTATATAAAAATCTATACTGATTAAAGATTATAAATATTCAACTCTTCTAGAATTATATTATTAAGACAGGTGTGAAATATTATAAGGAAATTATAGATGGAAAATCATATATTTCATGACATTGATTTATGATATTTTAACAATATAAAGTGGAGAAATGAATATTCTTGGTAAAATTTTGAAAATCATTTAGTTTTGTTAGTTTTAGAATACTGCAACAAATCAATCATTGGACTTTTAAATATAGAGTAGAGCTATTTCTAAGCTCACATTACATTATACACATCATGGTAATGAAGGTCATAAAAAGAATAGATGATTATTATTAAATATATTACATATATTTCATAATTCCATTCAAAATATGTTTTGAAAATATTTTTCTTAACACTAAAAAAACACCAAATTAACTGAATAATGGATATAAAATAAATTATAATATGAATGAAATCCATAATTTCATAGATTTATGTGTTTGGATGAGATATATTTGTTATAGTTAATTATAGTAATAATATCACATCAAGAAAACACTATATTAATCTCAGTTAATTATCATAAAAACTTCCTATGATATTACTATTCTTAAGATAAAAATTCATTATTAATGTTATTGAATGTATTTTAATAATGGTTAATCACTTCTCTACAAGACAGTGGAAATAATCTAATCCTCAATAAAGTATAGTCTCCATAGACAAATGAGTATGTATATGTTAGCACAATTAGTTAAAATTAACTCAGAGTGGGGTTGAATCAGGGAATGACAGATTAAAACTCACGCCCCTTCGTATCTTGTTTATTTGTTAAACAAAACACTCTTATCTATCCTTTTTGTATCAATATAAGAACAAAATTGAAATCATGAATTATACACATCAATTTTACTTGGTTCACCATACCTGGGAAACAACCAAGGAGAATACTACAATGATGTTCTGATGTACCAAATCCATAAAGGCTCGCTGCCAAATTTCAAGGTTCATGCTAGATCACTCCTATTCCCTTGATCACCGCCATTATAATGTTTAGGGTCAGTTCACTAATTTCCCATGGGTCACTCCCTATGTCTTGTTCTCTGTCTAACCACAAGTGGAAAGGATGACCATATTTCCCTCCAATTGATCACTACTCTAGAAGGTATCCACACACAATTTGTAGACTTGAACCTCTCTTCATTTTTATGAATTCACACGTCCTCAACTATAGGTACAATCTCTCGTGAATTCATATTTTCACTATTAGATGAAATCCAATTTTCCATGAAGTATTAGTTTGTGGGAATTACCTTTACTAACTATTTTAGTGCCTTTTTGAACTTCTTGAATCCTATACAAACTACCCTACTTCCTTCATGACCTGTTTTTCACCATGGGGCATGAGTGTTTCACAGACTACCTCTTCTTCAACAGATTGCCTCTGCTTCGTGGATGGCCTCTTATTATACAAGGCCTTATTATAATGTGGACTTCCCCTACTTTTACTATGATATATTATTCCATGGACCACTTCTTCTTCTAAATATCCTTTCCTTTGTTGGGTAATGGAGCCCCATAGACCCTTTTCACGAACTATTCCCATAAACCACTTCACCCTTCATTGAATTACCCTCACGAACCACATTGGAATTTTCCATATTTCTTTCTGGAGTGACGATATTCTCTAATGAAATTCTCTCCCTCTAATGATCTTATTAAGGGTCCTTATATAGGAAAATATATCCACAAAACCCACTTCTCTGATTTACCCAAAACATCTATATGTCATAACCTTCAACGCGAACTATGCTACATGATCCGTGTAACATCTTTTTTCATTTTTCGTGGCTGTTGTCTTTTATAAATTAATACCCACCTCTCAAATGAAAATGATGAACATCCTTCAGACAACAAGACTCATGTGAAATGCGAGCCTCACAAAAACTATTTTGCTTCATGGTCCACCTAGAACACTTCACGGTCCGTATAGAAATTCAATGCAGAAATACTTCCATTTCTAATTTTTATTTTATTTTCAGAAAACCTCTTTCAAATTCCATGAAATATTCTTCATGTTCCTTGAACTATGAACTCTTTTTTTGAAAACTATCCATTTCCTAAAAAAATCTCCCAATTTTGAGGCCCAAAATTTGGAATTCATTGTGAAATATTTCTATATTAAAAAAATTCTTCATCAACAACAACCATTATGTTTCTTGGGTTCCTAGCATTTTTAAAAGACAAAAACTAACCAAAATCACTGAAATTGCCCATTGGAGTATTTTTTCATAACCGTTTATAAAATACTAAATCCATAAGGTTAGTGGGGTGAGTTATTTCAGTGTCACATACTACATTAGAAAGTTAAAAATGATAAGTTTTTATACTCCCCATCATATGTTATATATTATTCTTTGATAATAATTAATTGTACAATAAATTTTTAAATAAAAATGAGACAATATTTCAATGTTAATATAAATTTAGAAAGGGATTCCATTTACAAAAATCCATTTTTTGTATTTTAGTTCTTTCTCTAGTTGATGTAAAAAAATTTATCGATATTTAATAAGAGAGCTAACATTTATAGTAAAAGTCAACAACTATAATGGATGATTGGTTGTTGAAAGTTTCATTTGATTTCTATGCCTCTTTTATGATGAATCATTTTCATCTTGCGAACTTGCTAAAATCAATTGGAATTTTACTTTTCATAGAAAATTTATATGATATTGTAAATTGGAAATGGTTGTTAAGATAATACATTTTAATATAATACTTGTGGAATATGTCAATATGATTCAAATAGATGGGTTAATGACACCAAATTATTCCAATAAGTTATTAAAGTCATTAAAACAATTTATGGATTAATATAAGTTTCATGGTCTTGGAATATTCATTTTGATGACGTTGTAGGACCATTTGTTTCTTTTAATAATGACTGAAATATGTGTGTATAAAAGAGGTTATTAGGAAAAACACAATTTTTTTAGGAAAATATTTCAATAACATATAGGAAAACGTTTTTAAGTCTTATAGTTATTTATGAGTAGGATGAAATGTTTTTTCTATGAAGGAATTAAAGAAACAACAAAATATCTAGGTACTAAGATCTGATGAAATTGATTTTTCAGTGTGATTAGATTAAGTCATTGTATACACATTGATATGGATTAAAAAAATATAAAAAGGAACATATTATGATCGAATTGTTATATATATAACATGAAGAGGAGCAATACCAGAAGATGATTCAGAGCAGGTGAAGTCACCAGAGCAGATCAAAATGGATTTGTCAGAATGAGAGGGTATGGCTATGCCATCGGGACCAGCTTGTGCTTACATAGGAAGCCTAGCCAGACTTCCATGCAAAGGTGGAGAGATAATATCATGATGCAGATGCTGGGGAGGGGCGATTCATTATAGATAGTCCGGTTGAATTCCCTAACACCTTCAGGTCATGTAATATCCTAATCATACGGGCCATGTAATATTTTAGCCAATGACCTTGTAAGGGTTCCCCCTCATCCCTTGAAAGGGGGGCTATCAAAAATAATTAAAAAATAAGGCCTTCGGTCCATTCGGGTTATATCCGTAAATCATGGTGGGTAAATATCAAACCTAACTAGAAGAATGACATAAGGTGGTCATCAAGAATATCCTACAGTACTTGATAATGTGACAAGGATAAGTTCCTGGTACTTGGATAAATCTGAATACTAGATATATAAGGGATGAAAAAATTATTTTATTATAGATATTTGATGTTATATATCAAATTAGTTGTATGTAAATAAGAATGAATAGATTTTTAGAGCTATTGGTAGCTATATCAACATATAAGGGTAATTTGAAACATATTTTGTAGACAATGGAGTAGTTTTATGAATGATTTATTCCAAATTTTAGAGTTCGAGTAATGTATTAAAGTATTATTATAATATATATTATGATAAACCGAAGACATTGGTATTATCCAACATATAAATATAAGAATAGTGTAAAAAAGTTAAAAACTCACGTAAATTACCTCATATGAATCTTTTTATGAAGTGAAGATAAAGAAAGAAATGTATAAGTAAAATTAATGTTGAAGGCCAAGTCACTACAACCATTCCTTATTATAAGCATGTTTATCATGTGAGAGCTATCAAGTTTTTTGTTAGAAGTCTTATCTTGTGCCAGTGGGAGTCTATTGGGATTAGTTCCCACAAACCAATTGATTTTATACATTCATTTACTAGAATATTAAAAATATATTAGCGCATGAATATTATTCTTTAGATTAACATTAATGATACAGTTTCATTATATTATTTTTCATATCAAATAGTTATATAATTTTCCCGCTATAATGAAAACCTATATATACTATGAAAATATTATTAATCACATGTCTTGTGGTCTATATTACCTCTATTTCATGTGTATTAGATGATGTTAGGATATCTGGTGTTGGAGGCTCATATGACATTGAGACTTCTTCTCATGATGTTGTCACTTGTTGATCTATATAATGGGAGGTTACGAGGATAGACCCCTCAATAGAAATTCCACATGTTCTATGTGTCACTAGATATCTCTATATATTGATTTGTGTATTTGTCCATAAACATGATATTATTACTATTTTATAACATTACTCATTTACTTAAATTAACAAATGAAAACCATGATGACATGTGATCATCACAATTGTAGTGTCCTACCCTAGGTGCCAATCATAAGTGGCCTTAGATTATGGCCAAAAGACCCCACGCATTCCTCCAAGAATTTCAGAGGCTTCTAGAAAGTAGTAGGGGTCCAGGGTGTGTCTTAGGGGGACCATTACCTCATAGGTCATACTGAACATACCAATGAGAAATTGATAATGAATATTAAAATAAGAAATTATAAACATAAAATAGACAGTAGTTAATGTAGTGGAAATAAACTAATAAATATATGTAAACAAGCGGTAGATGATTTAATAATATATATAAATGACGATGATGATCATGATGCTATAAAAATTAAGAGTACATGAGGAACAAAGGATACATTAATATACCACATGGTATACAATGATACCAAAAGACCAAAAACTGCTACTACTAGCATCTCCAGCATAGGCTTGGTCCTCTACCAAGTACTCCATCCTAATGTTTTAAATAAATCAAGCATCATAATTCACTGGCTTCTTATTATCAATACCAACAATCATAAAGTCTTCATGGGTACTAAAGGCGGCCAATGTAGGGTGTGAGATTAAATCTCAGCAGGCCACCACTAAGAGGGTCTAGAATAATTCTTTTCATGTAAAAAATAAAGTTACATTGTTCCACAAATGATCAATGTAAAGAAATATATAAATTTAAAATACTTCAGTTTGGGATCGTAAAAGGACACATGATTGATACCGCCTACTTTAGCCTAAGTCGTAAGTCTGATCTTAGAGAGCCTGAATGAGTGATATGGAAAATACATAGGATATCATGAATAAATAAACCAAGGCAGGTAGACTCCAATATTTTTATTAGGCTTGGTGTTCACATACCCATGAAAACATACAATGACACTCACAATATAAATAAGAGACATAAAAAATAAACCAACAAGAAATTCAAAAAATCTAATAATGGATACCTAATATCATTCAAGAAGATATATAAAGAATCCCAATGGTGTCTATATAAATCTAAAATAAAATCAATACCACTATGTAAATCGAAGGGAACCCATAAAGGTGTCCCTTGTATAACTCATGACATAATGAACTCTGTGTCTGTACTGAGTATCTCACATAGGGATCTGGGTATCATAATAATCATGAACTAAACAAATTTCTAATGATTCCATCCATGGTTTCTCCCCTATGGAATCAGTTTCACTCAAAAATATAAAATAATAAACTCATAGAGTTTGTACAAGTAAATCCAATTTATCGCTCTTGGTACGTTAATTATGTCCAAACCAAACACGGAAAGTGCATCCATGACGTCCTTAAGTTGAGACCCATGTTCTCTCTCCCAACTCACATCACGTAAGGAAAAGTAAATAAGGAACATATCATGAATCATATCCTATGAAATAAAAAATCATTCATAACATTTTCAATATCACATTCTATGAATGCTATCCATGTTTGAAAATTTATGCCAAACTACTATGGTTCTTGAAAAGAAATCAATAATCCTAAAAATTTCATTGTAACCAAGAAAATGTGGCATGAGGCATAAGTCAAAGATAATTTATGATAAGTATGATCACATTGATATCAATAAATTTGTACATCAAATTAGATTAAGCATAAGAGGTATGATATAGGTAAAAAATTAAGCAAAAAATAATAAACATATGGAACATGGCCCATAACATGGAAAAATACGTATGAGCATAATAATTACACTAAATGGACTATATCATGTCCTAAAAATCATCTCAATTGAAATAATAAATTTATGTAATTTAACCATGAAAGAAACATACACCCAGGGTGTTCAAAAAATATAGGCCTATGCAATTTGTCCATTATAATGGGAACACCCAAAGCTGTGGCCAATGATAGGGTGAACAATTTAAGGATGGTTTTCATCAAAAGGTAAGGTCACAATTTACACGAGGAACTAATTAAATTGATTTATCAAAAATATTTGAGGCGTCATAGGAGGATTATGACATAGAATAGAATGGATAACCCTTTATAAATCAATGAAACGATCTGGAAATACATATACTGCCTACATCAATGTAGTAGAACTCGACTCATCTGTTTTTAAAGCATGAATGAAGCTAGAATGATAGAAAATGAAAAAAATATCTAAAATATAGAAAATAGTGAAAAAGTGATCACACCTAAATAGAAATAGAGGATGTAATAACCTTGAAATTAAATATTGGGGATTTAATATCATACCCTGAACTATTCAATGCTTTTAACTAAGAGATATTTGGATGGAGAACGAAGGAGATATCTTTAAATATATGGAGGATGAGAAGAGAGCTCATGCATGGGGGGGGGTGAGATTTGGTATGATTGAGGGAAAAGGTGGGAGAATGAGGATTGAGTTAAAACATTAAATAAGGGGTAGATTTTAATTTCACCATATAGGTAGGAGTGCACAATTTGGAAGCATGATTGGCCAAAGCGTGTGCCAACTGTGCGCCATGATCTTCTTCAAGGTGGAACCCCACATGGTTAACAACACCATTTGTCTACCTGTATGTGAACTATATGACATACCAATACCATGGGGTCTGAAATATTTCTTGATCACGTTCCTAGGGTCTCATGGTTGTAAAAAAACCATGCCTTCCCCAGAACACCATTGTCTACAACCGCACAGTTAGAGAAGCTATTCAGGATGGGATGAACCATTTATTCTGTCCATGTGATGCATTTTTCATCTTTAATTTTTGGGGCTCTAGGATTCAATCAATCCTCAAATAACCCTAATACCTCTTTGAAAACATTATGATTCAAAAAAGTCCAAACAAATGATTTTTAACTAGAATAAAATGGTTATTACCACTGAGAAAATATGGGATGTTACAACCTCCCCTCCCTAAGACAACTCATCCCCATGTTTCCCTTATGATGGTGGTTTAACATTATCTGAGAAATGCTCGGACTACTAAGTAAGTGAATCACCCTGCCTCACCAAGGTCACATACTACACACATGCATGCTTCCATACCACATGGACTAGAGGAACTAACCTACCTCGAAGAGCCTTTGTGAATCTATAAATGATATGTATCTAATTATCCTCAGAATAGGCAACCATGTGTAGATATATATCCATGGGGTCAATTGAATGATATGGGTTGGGATGACACCATAAAATCCATAATATGCAAAAATGTAATTCAAGGAATGATACGATTGATGTGATTATTACTGTTATGATACTGGCATGACCATCTCCATTATCTCGAAAGGCTCAAATTTTTGAGTTGATAATTTTTCCAATCTATGAATTTGAGTGTGATACAATCAATAGGATATATTCTGAAAGGAATGATGTTGATCCTAGAACTCAAGTGTTCTCCAATGACGATCAATATAAGAATTATTTTTGGATGGATCTATTTTCAGACACTTCTGAATTAGCTGGACTTTCTCATAGGTCCCCCAAATGAGGTGAGGAACTAGTAAAGCTACCGCAGCTGACTCAGTCAAGTACAAAGGGGAACCACACATCCTACTATAAATTTCCTCATATGGATCAATTTTAATTTAATTATGAAATCAATTTTTTTAGGAAAACACAATAATAGATATATGATTTTCCCATGAACCTCCAAAAACATTAATGTAGGCCGAAAGCATATCTTATAACACATGTATTGTCTTATCAAACTCATTATCAATCTAGAGTGATATGATGTACTCAATAACACATATTAATCCTATTCCTTTTGAAAACCTCCCCAAAATATTAATTAGACAGAGCATCTTAGTCTAAAATGATAAAACTTGGGACACTATGAGGGCTCCATTACTCTATAATTTAAATCCTTCAAATCTCATAAATAGAGAATGTTTCTGAGATAGGTAGGAAGTGTGAAACCTTGTTCAACCAATTTAGGATCATGTAAAATTTATTGTATTCTCAAGGGGATCTTAAAATTCACATCATTAAATCCATGGTGACGTTGTTCCATTAATACATAGGAATAGAGAGAGGTTATAGAATTCCAATAGGTCATGGGTGCTCTGCCTTCCAATTCTGATAGGTGGATCATGAAGGGATGAAACAAAATATCATCCTCTTCATACCTAGAAGACTATACTGAAGAAACATGTCTCTGTACATCATGTAAAGTCTTGTATGAACTACCATTACAGAGGCATGAGATTACTTCATCAATATTTCTTGCATATTAGAAGGCACTCATACACACCCATGGAAGAGTAGGGTCTCACTCCCATCAATTACCCAAAAAAGAGGTGGGTTCTTACCGATGATTCCCTCACACAATACAATGGATTCAGAATTTGGTAAATTATTCACCTAGACCCTCTCTAAGAGTGATGATGTCCCCACCATATTTCATAGGACTAGTTTCCCATGAATTTTCTAAACCTCTAGGGGCAATTCAGAAAGCAAAAAAAAATCTTCCACTCACTCTGGGCCTCCTTGACTACTTGCATGTGAGGCTTCTAGCTTATGTAATCATCTATGAATATTCACTTTCCAGGTTTGTAAGAAAGCTTTATGTCAACCAATTTCGAGAATTAAACCCACCTACACTAACTCATATTTAATTGTCCCTATGTGTAGATGTATTTGAAATGTTTTTTTAATAAAAAACTGCCCACCCAATAAATATTGCCTCTTAAAGTGTATATCATGAAACATGAATGCTATCTCGAGGTCACACATGGGGTAATCATGCTTATATGGCCTCATATGGTAGATCCCATATGCTAGTACATGATCACCTTGAATTAGAAATGAAACCAACCCAATTCCTAAAGTATCACAACGTACTGCATTACTTCTTCATAGCACTAGTAGAAGCAAGTTTGGCACTGAAGTGAGTCATCCTTTTGATTTATGAAAAATGGCCCCACAAGATTCAGACTAGAATTATTTAACACCATTATCTATCACAATCATATGAGGCGCTGCAAAATGTTAGAATGTCCAAGTTGAATTACCTGTAATAGTGAAAAAGCCATAAAAAACTCTGAATTTTAAACATGTTCATGGGATATTCCTAGGATACCATGGTTCTCAGCTCTTATTGGTCAATAGATACACCTTCCTCTAAAATTATATGACCCAAGAAGTGAGACTTATTGATCCAAAAGTAGATTTTACTACGCTTGGAATATATTTGTTTCCCTCTCAGTGTATTTAACATGATATTAGGATGAATATAATGGCTTTATCTGGTGCCTGAATACACTTATATGTATTCTATGTAGACCACCTCTATGGAATCAAGGTATGGGTAGAAAACCTTATTCATAAGAGACATAAATATTGTCAGTTGGTTCATCAGACCATGTGGAATAACCAAATACTCATATAACCCATACATACTCTAGAATTCAATATATGTAATGACTAATAGCCTCACACACACCTAATAGAATCCCAACCTCAAATCAATCTTAGAGAAAATTGTCTCTCCCTGGAGCTGGTTGAATAGGTCATCTATACAAGGAAGTGGATACTTGTTCATTAATATAAGTTCGTTCATTAAGTAGAAATCCATAAAAAATCAATGGATTTCATCCTTATTATTGATGAAAAGGATAGGTAGACCCCAATTTGATGTGATGGGTTTGAAAAAATCTTTCACGTATAGACCTTCTAGCTACTTCTTGAGTTCCTAGAGCTCTATAGGTGTTATCCTATTAGGAGGATTGGCCACTAGTGCCACACCCATCACCAGCTTGATGGTAAACTCAACTTCTCTCTTGGGAGGTAAACTGAAGAAAATATATGTGAAGGAATCCTTGAAACAATCCACCACACAAGGAAATTATACAAACTATATCCCTTGATCGCTCATCAAGAGACTCTCCAACTAATTTATCAATATACCAAGCCTTGTATTCTTGGGTATAACTTGATTTTTCAAGATATCCCATTGGCCCATGTGAATATAAATTTTCCATCAAGTAATGTAATGGACAATATTCATAGGTAGTAATCCACTTGGTCATGATAAGGAACGATTCATTATAGACCATGGATGATGTACAAACCAGTCATCATAAGCCTAATGAAACTCAAAAATAAATGTTTCCTACCAATCTCAAGGGTTCTATATTAGAAGTGTAGTATGACAAATTATCAAACCCCCATTGGTTTATTGAGATAAATGAAATAAAAAAGTACTCAATTGAAAGGCCTAGACTTTCCACAACAACAATTGTAATAAAAAAGTGTGATTCACCATTATCAAAAAGGGTGTAAACAAATGTATAGGATACCAGAATATTACATCTAAATGTACATGGACCTAGACTATTCTCCTCATAGGTGGGCTATATTACATAAATATTTCTTAAATCATGACCCTGATATGTTTCCTGACTAGCCTGGAAAGGTTCAATTAGCTGATTTTGAAGCTCTAAATCCTAACCACCTCAACTAAAGCCACTACCAACTCATCATGATCTTATACTAGAAGGCCAAATCCTATTCAAAAAAGTATTAATGAATTTTTTTACCGTATAGAGTTGTTGGTATGGATCCCCTCTCACTGGATAATGGAGGAAAAACTTGCAGAAGTGATGAATGTGGCCCATCTTGTCGTAAGCTCAGCATTTCATTGGGTTCCTCACGCAATAGGGTTTTTAGGGCCTAACCTTTCAAACTGATATCACACCACATGAATGTCAGTGTGTGTCACCAATATAGAATAACCCCCTCATGTACCCTTTAAATGGCACTTTTTGGTGCCAGATAAATCGTCGACCTACCTCAGAACTAAACCACCTTGGCTCACATTATGATCTTCTCTCATATTTCATACTGTAATTAGGTCATGGTTCACTATCTCTATAATAGTTTTCAACTAGAATAAATTAACCTACGGTTAGACAACATACCCAATCCCATCCTCAAAATTCCTCATAGGGGTCAACTAATCATTGATTATTAACATAGAAAAATTCAATATCTCAATGAAAGAATTAGAATAATTTATCATAGAAATAGTTTTTTATTGAAGGTTCTTAAACTCCATGTAATTGTCTACTCTCAATGTCAACTGAAATAAGTGACCATAGAATGCTATATAGAAGTCTACCCAAATGATACCTTGATGATTCTCAGCCTTATATTATGTATCCCACCAGCACATGGTGGAATCATGTAGCATATTGGTAGATAGAATGACCCTACACTCTGGAGGCATATCAATATGTTAAATGATTGATACTGTGGCTTATAAACATGACTCAAAATCCCAAGATATTCCATCCCTAGTGAGAGTGGGATGATGTTGCGGATGAAGGTCTCAAGTTAGCTTTTCCATAATAGGGGAATTCTAGGGATCACCCTAAATAGATTGCATGAACCAAAGAAAATTGTCATGAAATTGAGCATCAAATCCTAGTGGAAGATCAGTGGGAGGAAAATTAGGTAGAAATATATGAGGTACTATGGGTGTATCAGGGCCAAACAAATCCAGAGTGTTCTCATCACCACTCTCTTAGAGTACACCATGAGGACTCCATGGTCGAATAACTCAACAATTTTCTAGAACACTCCACATACATGATTTATAATAGATATTGGATAAAGATAAGGAAAGTGATAACGGAAGGACATGCATAAGGCCATCCTTCTAAATAAAGAACCCCTCTCCATGCACCTGAAGATAGTGCTAGGTGATACATAAATTCACAAAAGAATCACAAGATACAAATAATAATTCACACTACTCAAGTCTGTTATGGTCCAGGTCTCGTATTGATAATATAAGATACCCCATTTCATTTTAATGGTTCTATAAATTTTAATTCAATATTCATTTATGTATCTAAATAACATTAAATAGTCAAATTAAATGGTTCATCATTTCAATTTTATAAGGTCCTATAGACTGTATAAATCTAAATATGGAGTCCACTTAATCCTAGCCATAATTGGTCTATCCCATGTGACCAAGGATCCATGGATCAACATGCCATAAATAACTACTCAAGGAGATTGTTGTATCATATGATGGAAACCATTATTAGGTTATGGTAGGAACTTTTAGTGTCAATTATGTTCTCCTTATACTTTAAGTAATTTCAAGATGATATCATATATATATATATATATATATTAATCAATGAATAGAAACAAGGAAATGTATTATAGGAAATGTATACCCAAAGTAAATATGGCATGTCATAATGCATGAAATTTTAATATTGTGCTGCCTAGTATGATACATTCAGTGATACTCCTACATCACCAATGGGAATGGTAGAGGAAATCCCATATTGTTTTTAAATTTATTAATAAAAAAATCACAGAAAACATATATCACCCAATAGTGAAATCCATGTAACTGTAACAAGTGAAAGTGATAACAACATTTATCCAACATAAGAAATTTGGGTTTTCGTTGTACCCAGATTAGATAGCCTCGTGAACTGTCTCAATAAAAAATTATAATATCTTTTTCTTCTATCTAAACCCAAATATTAAGAAAAAAAGTAACAATCTATGATAAAAATTTGTAGCATCATTCCCCAGGTGCCACTCAGCAGTGATCCGAAACAATGTCGAGAAGAACTCATGAGTGACTATCTAAATGAAAGGGGCTATCAAAATAATGATTGGACCTAGGGTGAATCTGTAGTGAGACTATTCCCTCATTGATCAGAGTTATCACAAAATCATGTAATGGATAGTTAATAAAAAAATTTGAATCAAGAAATAAGAAATACACAACATTATAAGTAATGGAAATAAATAATGTAATATTTGAAAACCACAAGAATATGATTAATTAAAAGATATAAATAATTATGATGTTAATGATTCTATACAAAAAATATAGTACTTTGGGTACATGGGATATATAAATATACCACATGCTTTACAAATATACCAAAATTCCAAAAAAACTACTACGATAAGAATCTTGAGCATTGGCTTTGTCCTATTCATTGTACTTCTTCTCTATGTTGTAAATCAATTAATCATTGGGAGCTATATGATTCCATTTATCAACACCTTAAATTAGGATTTATTGTTGGGTACAAAAGGAAACCCAAGAAGGGCGTGAGTTATAATACTAGTAGGCCACTACCAATGGTGTATAGATCAATCCATTTCATGTAAAAAATAAAATAATGTTGTGCCATTTATAAAAAAAATAGACAGAATATAAAAAAATTCTTCTTTCCATGTTCCTAAAATAAAACTCGAATGATACCACCTGCTTCGGCCTAGGTAGGATGTTTGATCCAAGAGATCCTAAATGAGTGATGTGGTAAATACATTATCCATCATGAATAGATATAAAAAGGTAGGTAGTCCCCAATATTGTTCGTTAGAATTGTAGTCACATCCCATGACATCGTTTAAGAATGATCATAGTATAAATAAGAGACATCCAATATGAAACAGTATGTAATGCATCAAATCCAATGATGGAGAACTGATCACATCCAAGGAAATCTATAAAGAATCCCAAAGGTCACTATAGGTATCTATGATATAACCAATACAATGAATTCCTTCTAAGAGAACACATAAGGTAATTCTTTGTATCACTCCTAGCATGTTGGACTCTGAGTCCATACAAATACCCCTTAAGGCATGGTGTAGTAATATATATAATGATTCTTCCAATGGTTTCTCCTCTAGGGAGCTAGTTTCCCTCATTATTATAATATAATACATGTGTAGTTCTCCTACAAGGCAAGACAAAGTAGTGCTACTGGCGTATCAAGTAAATATAAAGTGAACCTAGTGAGTTCATCCATGACATCCTTAATTTTGAACCTGTATTATCTCTCTGCTGGTATGAGGAGAATAATTTCAACCATGGAACATATCACACAACATATCATAAAGAGTCACAATTCATTTATAAGTATCTCAATATCAGATGCTGAGAAATCTATCTGAGTTATACAATTTAGGAAAAACTACATTGGTACTTGAAAAATAATAAAAAAGATTAATAATTTCACCTAAGATAAGATAATATGGAATAAGGCATAATAAGATGTATATTTAGTGTAAATATGAGAAAAATTCTACCAAATGAAGATATGGAATTAGGGAAAAGAACAAGATGTATGATATTGGGAAAAACATTAATCACAAAACAGTATGCATATGGAACACATACAATAACAGGAGTAATGAGTTTTGAGCATAGCAATTATAATAAAGGTCCAAACTCATGGCACAAAAAATCGCCTCAGTTGAAATTATAAATTCAAATCATTTTATAAAGAACAACACACACAAACTGGGTGTTCAACTACTCATGGAATGGTAATTTTGGTTATTAAGGTGGGAACACCCAATGGGGAGACCAACACTATGGAAAGAGACCGATATATGGTATTATCCAAAATGAATGGTCACAAATGACATGAGGAAGCAATTAAATTAATTTATTAAACATTTTTGTGGCATTTTCAGATGGTTCAGGTGGGCGGCACAATAGATCACCCATTATAAACTAAAGAAACAAGCAGGAAAGAACTAGACAACCTACCTCGATGTTGTATAAATACACTTGTAAGTTTTCAAATTCTGAATCGATCTAGAATGAGATAAAATGAAGTTATCATCCAGAGCCCTAAAAATAGAAATAATTAAACTGCTCATAAATAGAGAGATTAAGAATGGATGAACATTGAAAAATAAGGGATAAAGTCAAATATATTACCAATACCATTCTAATCCTTTCAATAGAGACAGATTTGGACAACGAATAGATGAGGAAACTTAGAAACTATAGAGGATGTGAAGGTACATCTTGAATGAGAGAGGGGGAGCTGGTCCACAAGAGGGGAAAATATACTAAGTATATTAAGTTAAAAAATTAAAGAGGGAAAATTGTAATTTCAATATACAGGTAGGGACGCATGGTTTGGAATCATGTTTGGCCAGACTATGCAACAATTAGTCCCTATGGTTTTTTTAGGGTGAACACAAAATTCCTATATCAACATTTGGTATAACTATATGCAAACAATGATAAGTACCATAACCACTAGGGTCTAAAATCTCACATGACTATCTTTATGGGGTTGCATGACCATGCACCAGGGGTCAAACAGTTGAAAAAAAAAATCAAGACCCCAATACCCCACTGTCTACAACAACACGGTTTGGGAAACTTTATGGGATGAGATGTATGGTTTCTGATAACTATGCATCCCAGTATTAAACTTTAATTTTCAAGTCTCTATGCCCCAGATGTCCCCATGACCTCCTTGAATCCCGTAGGAATTAATATAAGTCTATACAAATTATTTATAACTGAAAGAAAAAGGTCTTTACCTTTGATACATTTTGGGCTGTTACAATTAGGATACATGCATTGGATGTCTCATAAGTGATATTGAATAAATCAAATCATTCAATAATCTATTTTTTCACTTTTGTGTTCATGGAAGACGATATCCCACATTTTTTGGTGGAAATGAAATTTTATGATCCCATCCTTGGTAATGGAATTTCATTGATGAGTTCATTTTATAAATTCATTAAAGTAAAAATCAAGAATTAGGATGATGACACTAGTATACATCATTTTTATGGGATATTGGTGGATGGAGAGATTATATTATAGAGTATAATTAATATAATGATTGTTGTTGTAGCATTAAATTATTTCTCTATGAGTACCATGACTTGTTGTAAGATCTTGATCTTAGACATAGTTCCCCAAATGTCTTTGAGAAATAAGCCTTTAGGGTCACACTCTATGTATATACAAAATCTCATTACATTATATTGAATTTAATATTAAGTAAAATAATATATTCATATTTTTAAATAATAATTATTCAATTAAAGTTAATCCCATAAATTAAATCATGAGATATTAATTTCTATAATATGTGAGTCTAATTTTATCTCTTGTTTATTATTCACAATACGGTAAATAAAATTTTATTCAGAAAACATTTTTTTGAAAATATTAATATAAAAATTCATTTAGTTACATGAATATTAGAAGAAATATTTATTTATGAGTTTAGTGTATATAATATTTATTTATTTAATAATCCTTATTTATTTAAATAATTATTTTTTTATTGATGGTTATATAAATTATGTGGAGTGTTAATGTATGATTTATGGGCCCGATGGAGTGTTGACAAATAGTTTACTATAAATCAGAACAAATAAACAACATCGTTTATCATTCTTAATATCTGGGATTATTTCACACATGAAACACCAATTCATGGAATAATACTAAAGAAAGGGTTCGTGGCTCATGTTTATTCCATTCATGATTTAGTAAAGGAGAGACTGCAATTTTATAAGTACTCCACTGTTGATTGTCTAATATTTACAAATTGAGAGGAATTAAGAAGATATATTACTCCTAGTTGTGTGTATTTACACATTTCCTTTCCCTCATATAATCTAGAAAGAAAAACCTAGAACATTTCCACTATCACCATGAAAATAAGTGTTTTGATGATCTAATAAAGGGGTGTTAATTTAGATCCATACAATACTAAAAATATGAAAGTGTAATTTTGGATATTTAACCATAGATAAATTGGTTCTATTGGAATCCAAAGTAACATTGGGAAATTGGTTCTTTAGTCATCACTTGTATCAAGTTTGATAGTGATACTAGTCAATCCATATATTCTCACTATTCCTTCATAATTGTGGAGGTTTATTTGTCGACCACCATGATTAAAGAGGTAAATTTAAAAACCATAGAGGAAAAGATAATTCTTGGGGTTATTTATGTTGAGGATCCACATTTATTTGTAAGCAATAAATTAATTTATCCCATGGAAGGTGAACTTAGGGGAACCCTGGTCCAATAAATATTTTGTTACCTCAAGGGGCACTATGATATGAATTTTGAAATGTTATATTCTATAGAAAAGGATAAATCTCAATAAAATACCAAGTATGACCCTTCTACATAAGTGTAGGTTTTTGGATCATCTAGCATGGATAATATCATTTCTTTATCTACTAATGATATTTAGAATGACCTAATGTTTTCCCATACTTCTCAGAATGTCACTAATGGGATCCATGCTGATTTAGTGAGAAAAATCCTTGAGATGACTAATATTCTTACAACTGAAGAAAAAATCTATATGGTTCCATTTTCCACCCCTTTAGACAGTGGTACTACCAATTTATAGGTTGAGGACCCTCTTATCTACACCCAGACGTAGGAGATATCTAAGAAAACTCAGGTTATGGGGATGACCTCCTCTTATTTACTAGTGGATGTGCCTGTTTCTATTGTAATTACTATTGAAATATTGGGAATCCTTAAACCATCATCATGGTCACATGATTTCCTATTATAACACCCTATAATTGTAATATATGATTACGTTTAAATAATTTAATTTTTTCAATGGTATTATGCACATGCAACACCGAATATAAATGAAAGTGTGATGCATTTTAGATAAAATATAAATTTTGAAATATGGACATTATAAACATAGTCATTAAATTAAAATGATGGAATAAAGGTAAAAAAATTTATTCAACTTATGTATAAATAATATAAATACTACATTTAATATAAATTAAAATCAATTATGTTACCTAAAATGTTTAATAAGATCATTTATTTTTTGGAAAATATTATTCTAAAAAATCACCATTTCATTGATACACATTTATCTTTCAAAAATCATATGATTACTGATAAATTATATTCAATATTTATAATTGGTTAAAAAAATTATTAGGTAAGTGATATGAAATAGAAATATAATTAGTTAATATTTTAAAATTACATTTTCTGATGAAAAATTATTTTGATCATATTTTTTTTATTTTAATAAAAAATAGATTTTATATGTTTTGTAATTTGAAATAAATAAAAATGAAGATAATTTTTTAAATCAACATATCAAAAAATACCTAGAATTAATTTTTTATAATTTTCAAATATGGTTTTTTTGTAAAAAAATACACAATTTACAGAAAATATAATTTCTTTGATTTTATCACAATGTAAGAATAACCTAAAAGATTTTAAAACCTTATAAATAATCAGATTTGAATATTTTTAACAATATTATTAATTTTAGAATATAATCTCGACTTATAAAACCTATAGCAATCATTTTTACACCTAATTAAAATGTTACTTTAATATAATAATTATTCTCAATCTTTTTATTAAATTAATTATTTTTAAGGTGATTTTGATTTTTTGATTTCCTTTTAAGAATGATAAGATTTATTAAATTCAATATAAATAATTTTATGTCCTTAAAATTAGTAACAATGATAATTTTATCTCATATATATATTAAAACATAAAAAGTATTGTTTCCCTAAAAATAGTTGTTACACGATTAAGTGTGTTTATTTTAAAACTAACTTTTTACACCTTGAAATTTTATATTTTATAAAAAAAATTCAAATTTTATATCATAAGTATTCAATTTCATGAATGGTTCAATATTATAATTTTTCACTAAAATTACTTTATAAGGATAGAAATTAATTACCAAGGTAAAAGTAAGAGATGTAAATTGAGTTTAACCTAGAGTAAAAGACCAAAAAATTTAAAAAATATAACTAGAAATGAATGGTTGGTATTTTTATTTACCAATAAATGTTTCCCCTATAATTATTCCTCTTTTGATCTATTGAAAATTGATTAGTTTCTTGTTATTATTGAAAAATGAAATGTTGTTCCCAAAACTACCATTTCATTCACTTATAAAATGGTAACATCTTCACCAATTCAACACACAAAAAACCCTATAATTACCCATTTTAACTCTACCATTTTAATCCCATTGAAAACATATCCCATGAACACCCCCATGGTCACTCATTATTATCCTATGCCCATAAAATTCATGGAGACTTCCATGAAAAATCTAATTCCTTGATGTGAATATTATTAACTATTTGGTTTTTTGTCAATATTTTATTCTTAAAAATTTATTGTAATGAAATCAATATTATGATATTAGTATTTTTTATATACTATAATGATATTATATTAAATTCATTATTCTTTTTGTCATATTCTCCATCCATTAATAAAAAAACTATCATTCTTGATTTTTCTAGACAACCATCTTCAAGACGTAACATCTTTCGATTTTCTTTACCTCTTAACATAAATTGATATAAAGAAGGTATTAAAAAATAAATATTATGTTTAGCATATCATTAAGGTTATAGTATGAAATATTATAGAACCTAATAATGATATGGTCAATAATCAATCATAATTGAATTAATCATATAAAATAAGCATGCCAAGAGAATAATATTTTATTGAAATTATATAATGTTTCAATATCCAATATTTCTTATTATGATTCATTTAAATTGGGATATATTACATTAATAATCAAAAAATAATATCATTATGCTTATGTTATAATGACATTTCAACTAAACCACCTCATAATCATTCATTAAATCAAGGTATACTCATGTTTGTGTTGGTTTAACCCATAAATAGAAGAATAACATGAATTCAATACATGGATTAATATGATAAATTTTAAACTAGTATAATATGATATAAAAATGTAATTAATGGTATTTTTTTAGTTTTGGTAGAGATATAGAAACATTAACCCATTAATTGAGAAAACACATCTTGTTCATTATGAATAATTGTAACATGATCATAGTTGAATTCATCATAAAAGTTAATAACCAAAAATAACCTGGACGAAAATTATTACATTATGAAAAATCTTGTAATATATATTTAACGATATAAAATGATCTCTAAATGATTAAATTTCCGGGGATAATAAATATGAAAATTGATATTATGAACGTATTATAGACAATCAAAATAATAACGGCACAACATGGAAAATCTAAATAATTCATACAAAGAATAACTATTTATAGAGATTATGAATGAAAATGATTCCAACTAATGTTTTAAATTTGTTATTAAAAATATATATGTACTTTATTTTGATGGTTATAATAGGTTAATGGATGTTAGGACAAGAGTTTATAGATTTCATCTAAATTTCTCATCATTAAGAAATTTAATGTATTTAGGTACCTATGTCAATTTTATTGATGTGGATACTATAAATATGATAAGTTTTATAAATAATCAATTTTACTTCATGTTTTTTGAATTTATATTTAACCCAATATATTTTGACTTTTTTTAGTAACATGTTACTCATTTAATAACGAATTACTTGGCATTAGTTCTTTTTCTTTAACACATTTTACTTTTTTGGATATATGTGTCCTTTGTATGGTCTACTAATTTAGTATGGATGTGTTTTTATCATAATTATTATATTTCATTGGATTTAGTAGGAAAATAATATCCATAAATTAAATTTTATTATGATTTAGTTTTTTCCCCAATAATGTGGATTTTTGGAAACTTAATTTTTGTTCGTTGATTCAAGATCATTATTTGAATTTATTTCATATATGATAGGTAAATTCTACCATATGATTGTATAATGTGGTATTATATGATTATTTTATGGGGTGAATTTATTATAACAACATAAATCCTTTGATAAATATTTATAACTTCTTAGTATATGTTTCATTCAAACTATCTAGCTTCTTCCTCCAAATGGGATATAATATGGTTACCCAATTTATGGCATGGAGAAAAGTGTTATAATTCTATATGTTGTTATTTATATAAAAGTGTTTATTTTCAAGGTTGAACATGTATTAATTATCTATTCACTCTCCTCATTTTTTGATTGGTTATGATCATGTTATCCATTTAGTTGACATGGGAAAATGTATTTTCATTCCAATACTTATTATTTTTAGAAAGTCAACTATATTTTTTTATTCATCCACAATCCTACTTAAGATGGATTATGAATACGTTATATCATTATTTAATATGGGAGAAGTATTGGGATTTCTTATGTTATTGTTTTAATATGGAGTATTATTTTCAAGTTTTATTATATATTTTATATTAATTTTCTCTTTTGGTAAATTCATTATACTTAAACAATTGATGATTGGGCCCCGGGGTTATATAGCACCTCGATGCATTAATAAGTCTCATGAGAAAATATATATTGTGTTTTTGGGTATGCCTCTTCCAATAATAGGATTGTGTATTTTAATAATTCTTTGAAAGTAGGACTTTATAACTGTAGTCTCAATTATAAGTAATGTTTCTTGGAATAAGGAAATGACAATAGGTTTTTTATGTCTGAAAATATGTATTACATTATTATGATATTAGTTTTATTGTAATCCTCTTTTCATTTATTTTCATGAATATAGAATGATCTTATATTGATGTTGATTATAGCCTCATGTTTTTTCCCATTCCTTTCATGATATTTATTCCATAGTTTCATCAGTTATATAATTTCCACAATGAATTTTTGGGATCACCCCTTCTTATGTTTCCATTTCCCATGTTTATAAATAAAATTAGTACACATTAAAAGTGTTACATCCTAGGTATTTATAGAATAATACTTTTTAATATTTAATAATATGTATAAATTATGTTAAAATATTCTTAAAGGGGACACTATGTTATATAGCTTACACGACATGGAATAATGGGTTTCTCTGAAATCTTTTCGTTTCACTCACGATTATGACATACCTAAAAATAATAAATTATTATTATTATTATTATTATTATTATTATTTTAAAGGGTAGTTTTCTCCTAGAAATTATATTTTTGGTAATGAACATAAATAACTATATTGTGTTTACACATGTTTATTAATTTTTTATGTTCATCAAATAAATTTTAGATTCTTAAAATGTGAATAAATACAATTTTAAACATATAATACTATCTTATTTTTCAATGGTAATTTTCCACCTTTTGATGGTGATCCATTTTTAAATATAATATTTTCCAAATTTATATCTTCTATTTTAAAAAATAAACTTCTTATTTTGGATCCGGATATCAAAATCTAGTTTTCATGAAATTTTTTAATTTTTCTGATAAAATTCATATCCTAATGAATAGTTAAAAATACTACATTTTAATTCAAAACTATATTTTTGTCTTTTTTTGATAGATTATATTTTGAATTGGTTTTAATATATATTTGGACTTTTTTTATCATTTAATCCAATTTTCTTCTTTGTGAATAATTTCACATTGAAATTTGATATACACACATTTCTATCTTTTAATATTTTTTGCTTTTAAAAAGCCATTTTCTCATTTTGAAAATGGGGATTAATTTTAAATTATTTTAATCTGATTATGTGTTTTGAATATAAGAAAATTAATTCCATATTTGGATTCATATGTTCCAATTTTTTTTAAAATATTTCCCTTTTGTTTTTAGACATTATAAATAGTAACTTTGCTAATAAATTTTATTATCACGGTTAATGGTAAATGGGGTAATTAAAGGTAAAAATAAAATTATAATAATATTAAACTATCCTAAAACTTATACTAATTTAATTTAATGTGTGTATCCCAGCCATTATAATCCTTGGGTCAATTGTAGGACCACTTGGAGCCACATATATGTGATTATGACACTTAAACAAAATTATTCAAAATAAAAACTAAGATGTCATATTCATGTCTCTCATAACTAAAACAATTTCAATATGGGATAATAAAAGTTATATTTTTGACTATAAATATTCATTATAAATCTAAAAATATTTCCAACATCATTTTAATTTTTATTATAATTTTTAGAGAATAAATAATGAAAATTTAATAGTTACATAATGATGACGTGGTAATTTTTTAATTAATTAATGAATAAAATTAATGATATTATAAATTTTAAAATAAATATTATTAAACATAATTTTTATAATCCAAATATTTTATGGATATATTTGACATTTTATGATGATTTAAATGAGTTTTTTAACTTATATTACTGTTATTATTTTTTAAATTGTCTACTAATGAATAGATTCAAAAGTTACACTATAGGTAATTTTAAATATAAAATATTATATTAAATGATATTAAATATCTAAAAATATACGTTTCTTCCAAATGGTTAGTATATGCCCAAATATGTCATAAATGACACTTTTTTGGGGACTTTCGACATGTTATGATAATTACATTAACCAATAAAGTGAAAATAACATAATATCATAATAAGATTAAAAATTGTAAAATAAGGGTTTAAAAACATATTAGGATTAAAAAAATTAATTAAATGTATAGTTTTAATTAGATGATAGGGATTCGACCCAAATTCATCTTATTTTAGAAAAAAAAAATATTTTAGGACCGTTTGGAATACGATGTTATTTGATATTAATTTAATTACTTAAGAGTTTCCAAGGGTTCCCCTTCCTTATCCTATAAAAAGGTACCAACTATTATCTAATATTTACACTTCCAAAACCTTTTGGATCAGCCAACCTCTACCAACAAATATTCTTTAAATCCACCCTAACTTTCTTGAGGCCTTATTTTAGGCATAACACCCTCCTTGTAGGTGTTAAGGTGTTCGTCAAAGGTGATCAACCGGAGAAGAGGAAGAGCAATGAACATACATGACAAATTGAACATAATATAAAGTAATTCATTTCAAGATCCTTTAATTGTTGTCTATTTCGATAATATACACCACCATATTTAATAAGTTGACTAATTATCCCCTTTGAATTTTATTTTAATTCAATGGTTTTCGACATGAATCTTTTTCTACAAAGCGTTTTACTAAACGAAAAAAGGAATCTTTTTTAACGTATGTGATGAAAATAACATCTTCATTGTTGTAACCATTATTTGATATTTGGATTTGACAATAATACATAATGTTTTTAAAATGGAAATAAATCCCTTATTTTCTTTTTGGGTGTTTTGGTATTGAAAATGGTTTTGAATTTGGATTTACTATTTCAATGTCATGAAATTGTTTATTGTGATTAAAAATGAATTGTTAAGAGGTAAATGTTGATAACTAAAATATGTATGTGTTATGATTATATAATTACACTTTGAAATTTTATATGTAGTTTCATGATAAAAACAAATATGGGCGGTTACCTGATAAACCAAAGACGGGTGGCTCTGTGATAAAACGAAGATGGGTGGTTACATTATTACCTCCAATGCATGGGGTTTGGAAGTCGACTGTATGGATATTACATTTAGTGGTATTTGTGGAAGTCAACTGTATGGTTATTCCATTTGAGTATGATTATGTCCCAATTTACCTTAATATCTTATATGTTTCTTTCTCGTGGTATTATGGTCATATTTTTGCTACAAAATGGGTAAGGAATGAGAGTGAATTTATTGAAGACTATTTACTACTTCTTAAAGGTCAAACGTATTACATTAAGATAAAGTATTAATAGTTTACATGTTTTCTCTAGGATAATAGTTTTCCTTCTTTCTGTATCCCCTACTGATCTTTTTATTATCATCCCATGTTTTGAAATGTTTTTACATTATTTAAAAAACAATTGAGTTAAGGATGGTATTATGGAAAATTTATGGTTAAACCTGAAAATAAACCGTGTTTCTTTTTAAATTTTTGTGTTTTATAGAAGAAATGGATATTATTGGAAATGTCTAGTTTGTATTTATATATACTTTTATGTAATATTTATGGCCTAATTTCTTAAAGTTCAAAACCTGAAAATATCCTCAATCAGAAATAAATTCAAATTATTGACATAACCAAATATTATGTAATGTTTATGTTTGGGGTCCTATAGTTGTTATTAGAGGTCAGTTTAGAAATATTTAGGGGTTGGGATATTATTAATATAATATCTATAAATGATTTTTTTCTTATATGGTAAAATTAAAATGATATTGCATTAAAAGATTACCATGGAGAATCATCTAATATACATTTGTTTAAAATGGTCTTTTATAGAGGAAACTTGGAAACTGTGCTGGGAAGGATGGTCAGAATTGGAACCAAATAGTTTTTTTCAATGATGGATCAGTTGAATTTGGTGATAAATGGTGGTCATGTTCATGTATGATATCCACTAGATCAACTAAAAAATAATATGTCGGTAGTGGAGTATTTCAGGAGGATACTCCCTCCACCATTCAGAGGATCATCTAACCCTTTCCAAGATAAATATTGGATTAAAGAAAAAGAAAATATTTTTTTGTATAATGGGGTGTTCATAAAATAAAAAGGTTATTCTTTCTATTTATCATTTCGAAGGTGAAGCCGATCAGTGTTAGTTAATAGTTAAAAATATTAGAGGAGGTAAAGAGACTGATGACATAGAATGAGATGAATTTACGAACGTATTCCATGAGAAATATTTTCCTAAGGTTGTTCAGCTTAGGATGGAAAATCAATTCCTGAAATTGAGACAAAAGGAGGAAGATCTAGTGGTTGTATATGAAGTCAATTTCAAAAGTTTGTCAAGGTACATCCCATGTTTTTTCTCGGATATTGATTGTAAGATAAATCTATTTTACTCATGATGGAAGACAAAATATCTAAGGGCATTATCTTCTTGTGAGTTCACAATATATGAGAAAATTGTATGATGTGTTAAAAAGGAAGAAATGTAGATTTTTATTGATCATGTATTTCATTAGAGAACCCAAAAGAATCGATCCATTTAGAAGGTTAGGGGAAAGAATTCATCAATGAAGTTTATAGGTAATAAAACTAAATTTTCAACTAGTGAGATGTGTGGTAAAAAGAATCCTATAGAATGTATCTCAATGATCGGGAAGTGTTTTTTAAGTGGTAAGAATATTCATATTTCTCGTAACAATAAAGAATATGATCAGGAAGGTAATGAAAAACCCATGGTAATATGTTTTAGTTGTAATTACTTAGGTAAGTATGCCAATGTGTGTCCAAAACAGATTAACCAAAGTGGAAACCAAAAAGATATAAAGTATAAGGGCGTGGGAAAATAAGTTTCTCTTACTATGGTCGATGTGGGGCCATAAAATTAAGTGGTTAGAGGTATGTTACAGATTTTTTTTCAAAATATACCAATACACTATTTTACTCTGGATCATCACATTCATTCATTTCTGAGAGCTTTGAAGGTAAATTGAAAATAGAACCACATTAATGTGATATATAACTTTTTGTAACAACACTGGGTGGAAGTATTATAGAAACCAAGATTTATAGGAATCTTCATATTATTAGTATTGGGATAGTATTTGCTACAAATCTTATTGAACTTCTCATAGTATAATTTGATATTATTTTGAGTATGGATTGAAATTTTGTTTATTATGAAAAAATAGATTGTAAATACAAGAAAATTTTTATCATTGAATTAATAACTTTGATAAAATACCAAGAATATAATAGATTTATTAATGATTATAGTGAATGTTATCAAGATCACACTGTTGAAAATAAGGAAAAAATTCTGATTAGTGACATTGCAGTAGTGAATGAATTCACAGATGTTTTTTCTGATGAATTGACTAGAATTTATCTTGATTGGGAGTTTGAATTTACTATTTATTTAGTTCCTGATTCTAAGCCTACTTAAAACCCCCCCCCCTTTCGAATGGATCAAGTATAATTTGTGGAATTGAAAATACAGTGGTAGGAATTTCTTGATAATGTTTTCATTTGACATAGATCTTCACCATGGTGTACCCCTATTTATTTTTGAAAAGGAAAGACTAATCTATAAGACATAATTCTTTTAAAAAATCATTGAATAACATCACTATTAAGAATAATTACCCTTTTCCCCATATCAATGATATGTTTGATCATCTCCAGGGAGCATACTATTTTTCAAATATTGATTTGATGTTCGAGTACCATCACCTGAAGGTGGATGATGAAATTCCAAGGATAGTGTTTCGAATGAGAAATAGGAATTATGAGTTTGTATTTATGCCTTTGGGTTTATCTAATGCACCTGTTGTTTTTATAAATCTCATTAACAAATTCTTTTATCAGTTTTTGATAAATTTGTGGTTGTGTTAATAAATAATATTTTGGTATACTCTAAAATCCTTAAGGAACATGTATGTCAATTAATAATTGTTTTGAAAACCTTAAAGGAAAAGAAACTATATTCAATGTTAATTAATAATGAATTTTGGTTGAGAAAAAATTAATTCATTGGTCATATTGTTTCTAAAGATGGAATAATTATTGACCCTTCTAAAACCAATGTTGTTGAAGAGTGTCCAATACCTACCAATATCACATATATTCATAGTTTTTTTGGATTATCATATTATGATTAGAAGTTTTTTGAAAAAAATTGGGTTATCAAGCCCAATAACAAAGTTAACACATAAGGGAGTTAAGTTCATCTGGACAAAATAATGTGATGATTGTTTTCAAGAACTGAAAATAAGATTGTTAAATGCTATAGTTTTTGCCTTTCCTTCTAGGAATGTTGAAATTGTTATCTATAGTGATGCTTAATTTAAAAAAATGGTTGTTTTCTAATGATGAATGATCATGTAATTGTTTATGCTTCACATTAGTTGAAATCCCATGAGTAAAGTTACTCTACACATTATTTGGAATTATTTGTTGTTGTTTTTGCATTAAAAATATGTAGGCATCATTTTATTGGAGCAAAGCATGAAAAATATATTGATCACAAATGTTTTATGAATATATTCAGTCCAAAAATAATTGAACATGATATGGAGGGGATGGATGGAATTAATCAATGACTATGATTTCACGATTCATTATTATCTTGGAAAAGAAGAAAAAAGTGGACGATTATTTTAGTTGAAAGAGTAATGCTACATTAAAAACCCTACGTTTGGAATGAGATCCTTTTCTAAATGAATTTTTTGATTTATTCTTGGAATCTATTGGTGTAGGAAACTCTTCTGTTTTTTTTCTAGTGGTAGGGAAAAAAACTCTATCATACATAATTTAGAAAGCACAGAAAGAAGATGGTGAGTTAAAGAATAAGGAAGAATTTGTCCAGAAAGTTAAGTTACCTAAATTCAACATTGATAAAGAGTGCGTTTTGAGGGTTTTAAAGAGATTATGTGTTCCAAATGATTTATTTTTGAAGAAAAAATTGTAATGTGAGGGTCATAGTTCTCCATTTTCAGTTCATCTTGGAAGATTAAAGATGTAAAAAGACCTTCAAGGGTATTATAGGTGGAATATAATGAAGAGACATATTTCTGACTATACAAAAAGATTCTTGATTTTTCAATAGGTTAAAGAAGAGTGGTAGTTACTGAAAGGGATGATTCAGCCTTTTCTAGTGCATGAGTGGAAATGGGAAAATATATCCATGGATTTCATAGTGGGATTACTAAATAATCCTTTAGGTAACAATGTGATATGGGTTCTTATCAATTTCAGGACTAAATATAATTATTTTATTTCTATTAGAGGCATTTTCTCTAGATCAACTTTCTCATATGTATCTTAAATATTTGGGCAGCTTATATGGAGTTCCTATCCCTATTAAATTAGATCATGATCTTAGGTTTACTTATATCTTTTGGAAATTCCTTCAGAAGTCATTAGGTACTAAATTAAAATTCAGTACGTCTTTTCATCCTTTATCATATGGGAAGTTAGAATGACCAATTCCGACCTCAGAAGATATGCCATGTGCTTGTTTAATGGATTACCAGGGAAGTTGGGATCAATATCTATCTTTGGATGAGTTTTCTTATAATAACAGTTTTCATTCCAGTATACAAATGGTATCATTTGATTCATTATATAGAATGTGGTGTCGAACTCCAACTTTTGGGGATGAAGTAGGTGAAAGGAATTTGATGGGACCAGCATTGGTAGAAGAGATGGTAGGAAAATATGTTGATTTAGATTCATATGAGCAGATATTAGAGAATGAAAAAGATTTATTCACATAACCAAAGGAAGGATCTTTCTTTTTAGGTAGGTGATCATTTATTTCTAAAAGTTTTACCATGGAAAAGTGTGATTTATTTTTGTTATAAAGGGAAGCTAAGTCTAAGGTTCATTGGAGCCTATTAAATCCTAGAGAAAATTGGATCATTTTCTTACAGAGTGTATTTTCCTCCATGTTTATCCTTGGTACATAATGTTTTTCTTGTTTCAATTTTAAAAATGTATATGCCCGATTCATCTCATGTTTTGATTCTTGAGGTAGATCTATTTGAAGTAAATCCTTATTATGAAGAAAAACCAGTATAGATTTTTTACTGCATATAGAAATTGTTGAGGAATAAGGTGATTCAATTGGTTATGGTTTTGTGGAAAACCCATATGGTTGAAGAGGAAACATTAGAACCATAAAATTTTATGAGGGAGAAAACCCCACAATTTTTTGATATGTAAATACAATTATGGTGATTAAATTTTTAAAAGGGGAGAATGATGTAAAATCATAGATATTAATAGAATAATAATTTTTTATATTCATTAATATTTAGGAATTAGATATTAATTTTTCCTTAAAGGGGGTGCTATGTTCAATAACGTACTCGACACACAACAATGGGTTTCTCCGAAATATTATGTTGCACAAAAGATTAAGATATACTGAAAAATAATGAATTATTAATATTATTATTTAAATTGCTAGTTATCGCCTAGAAAATGTATTGTAGTGAATTAATAAAACTAACTATATTATATTAACACATATTTATTAAATGTTTTTACATCCATCAATAAAATTTATAGGCTTAAAATGAGAATAAATATGATTTTCAGCATACAATACTCTAATATTTCTAAAAGTATGTTTTACAACCTATTGAGGACGAACCATTTTTAAATCTATTTTTTCCACTTTTATATGTGAAATTTCCAAAAATAAACTTTTTCATTGGAATATAGAAGTCAAAATTTACATTAGTTGAAATTTTGGTATCATTTTGATAAAATTCATATTTTAATGAATAGTAAATAATATTGTGTTTTAATTCAAAACTCTCTTTTGGTCTAGTTTCATGTGGAAATATGATATAAACACATGTCAATATGTTGATGATTTTTTCTTTTAATACCCTGTTTTCTAATTTGGAAAATAGGGATTAATTTATATATGTTTTTTCTCTAATTCAGTTTTCTGAATTTGGAAAAATAGATTATATATTTTTAATAATAAGGTCCAAATTATATAAGTTTTTTCTCTTTCATTTTTTCACATTATGAACAATAACTTTGGTAATAAGTTTTGTTACCAAGATTAAAGGAAAATGAGGTAGTTAAAGGTAAAAATAATATTATAATAATATAAAACTACTCTAACAGTTGTACTAATTTAATATTATCAGTGTATCTAATCCATGATCATCCTTGGGTCTATTTTAAGACAACTTAGAGTAATATGGATATGATTATGACACTTATATAAATTTTATTTAAAATAAAAACAAAGATGACATAATAATGTCTCTCACAACTAAATCAATTTTATTATGTGATTATAAATCTGATAACTTTTACTATAAATATTAATTAGAATTAAAAAAATATTTCCAACATCATTGTAGTATATTTATAATTTACATAAAGTAAATAACTAAATTAATTTTTTACACAATGATGATTTATTAATTTATTAATTAATGATTGGATCAAATAAATGATATTATAAATATTATTAGACATAATTTATGTCACACACGATTATTATGGATATATTTGACATATTTTTGATGATTTAATATATTTTGGTTGAACTTATCTTACTTTTATGATTTATTGTAAATTCAACTAATGAATAGTGTCAAAACTGACACTATTGGTATTTTAAAATATAAAATATATTATTAAATGATATTAAATTAGTAAAAATATATTATTCTGTAAAATGGTTATGATAAGTCCAAATATGTCATAATTATTTCCTTCTGGGTTGTTTAACATGTTATGGAAGTTTCATTAACCCATAATGTGTAAATAACATAATTTCACATTAAGATTAAAACGGTAAAATATGGGTTTAACAAAAAAGGGAAGGACTAAAAAATATTCAAAACATGTCTACTTTTAAATTTATGATAGTTTTTCTACCAAAAAATATATTATATTAGAAATAAATTATTTTGGGACCATTTAGAACCGAAATTCAATTTATATTAATTTAATAGTTTAGGAGTTTTCAATAGTGCCCCTCCCCTCACCTATAAAAAGGTACCCACTCTAATCTAATATTCACAGTTCAAAAACCTTTTGGTTTGGAAAACATCTACCCAAAAATATTCCTAGAATCACTACCATATTTTTGAGACATTTGTTTTCACATAATACCCTCCGTATATGTGTTAAGTTGTTCTTCAAAGGTAATCAATCAAATAAGAGGAAGAAAAAAGAACATACATGATGAGTCAAATATAAGGTAAAGGATTTTGTCTCAATATTCATTCATTGAGGTGTATTTCAATAATATACACCACATTCTTTTATATGAAGTATAATTTTCGCATTTGACTTTTACTTTCATTCAATGTTTTTTAAAAGGAATCTTTTTCTACAAAGCATTTTACTAAACGACAAAAGGAATTTTTTTAACGTACATGGAGAGAATGACTTCTCTACAGCCATAAACATTATTTTATATTTGGAATACTCTATAAGACTTAATGTTTTAAAAAGGAAAATAAATCCATTATTCCATTTTTTGGTGTTTTGTAATTTAAGATGATTTTGAAAGTGGATTTAATATTTTAATATCACTAAATGAATTCTTCTGATAGAAAATGAAATTTTCATAGTGAAATGTTGATAATTGAAATCATTATCTGTTATTATTATATAATGGTACTTGGAAATTTGACAGTTAGCTAAATGATAAACCAAGTATAGGTGGTTTTGTGATAAACCAAATATAGATGGTTTCGTGATTAATCAAGCATGGGTGGTTATGTTATAACGTCCAATGCATTGGGTATAGAAGTCGGTCATGTGGTTATTTCATTTAGTGATATTTGTGTATGTTGGCCATATGTTCATTTCATTTATGTATTATTTTGTACCATGTTACCTTTATAAGTTATATGATTATTTCTATAGGGGTTATGGTATTCTTCTGGTTAGAAAAAGTGTAATCAATGAGCTTATATTTAGTGAAGAGTATTTACTACTTCATAAAGGTGAAAAGTATTAGTTTATAATAAAGTATTCATAGTTTAAATGTTATCACAAGGATAATAATTTTCTTTCTTTGTGTATTTCTAACAGAGATTTTTATTATCATCCCATGTTTTGAAATTTTTTTCATAGTATTTAATGAATAATAGAGTTAATGGTGGGATCATGGAACAATTATGATTAAACGTGAAAAGAAATCACCTTTCATTCTAATTTTTTTTGTTTTATGGAAGAAATTTATACTATTGTAACTCTAAACTTTTAATTTCTATGGTTCTATTATGTATGAGTTATGGCCTAACTCCCTAAAGCTCTAAACGTGAAAATATCCTAAATGTGGAATAACGTAAAATTATTTAATTTACTCAGTATTACATAATGTTTATTGTCAGGGTCTTATAAAAAGTTTATAAGGATGACATTTAAGAGAACACGTTTAAGATAATTTAAAGACATTCATGAATCATGTACTTTTGTATATAATAAGAAAATTTTATTTTGACATAAAAACATGGGATATTTTTGGTTTATGTAGCTACAAATTATTTGAATATATAAACCTAAAAATTTATTTTTGATTTAATAGATTCATTGTTAGCTATTGGTTTAGTAATTATGGATACACATATCAATTATTTTTTAGTTGCTATCAATAAAATTGATTATAATAAGTGGTTATGGCATCGAATATGGTAGCATGGGACTGGGGCATTAAATTTGGACTAAATGGAAAGGTATAGAAATTGTTGGGAATTATGATATTTAGGATAATCTATGTGTTAATTATTTATTTTTGATTAATGTTTTGAAAGTATATATAACCACTTGGAATGGTATATACTTTTATGTTATGGTAATAATGGAAATGATATTTGAGGATTCGGGTTATAGAACCCCAGTAAAACCGATATAAATAAGTCTGAATGTTGGACAACATATTTATTCTTTGCAAAAATATATATAATGTGGTTGGTCATGAAAGAGATCCCTATATTGATACAAGAAAGGGGATGTAGCTATGAAACCCATGCACTAAGGGGTAATCACCCCGAAAAGGGTTGGTTGAGAATTGAATCAGTCATCTCTCCAGTACACAATGAGTGGGCATAATATGTCACTCCTTGTGAGAGACTCCCATATGATATTTTTGGGGTGTTAACATTAGCTCTATAAACCATTATTAAGTATATACGAATAAATATAATTCATTTTTTAGAGAAACTAAAAGAAAAATTACCATGGATAACAAAGTATATATAAAAGAGAGTCTCAGGTTGTTTTGAATGTAATATTCGTAAAAAACAATGGTTTTATAAGGGAATACATATTTATATTTATGTTTATTCATATTTTGGATATTATAAAAAACATTTTTTGTTTTAGTATTGGGTTTAAACAAGATAACAAAAATAAAGGTGATATAGATATGTACATGGAAACTACTATGTCTTATAACCGAATAAGGGATCATATTAAATGGTTATATATTCAGTATATCCATATTATAATAAAAAATGTGAAATTTCTAGTATTACGTATGGTGTTGAAATTAATATAATATTGAAACTTATATCAATTTACATTAGTGAGTGATATTTATCAATGATATTATGTTATATAATAAAATTTATAAGGATTTTGTTAAACATCGAAGTATTATCATTTGGTAGTTTTACTTAAACAGTATTATTACATATATTAAATGGAATCAATCACCTTGGAATGTGAGTTTATATGATGTTTATATTTTTGTAAACCAGTATTATAAAACACTTTATTGAGGTATGGATAACTCTAAAGTTTAATATAATATTGAGGATGAGATTACAAAGGGTGGTTTTATATTGAACAATTGGTGGTATATTAATTGTTATCCTTTGTATTGATAATTGATTGATGATATATTTTGAGAAGTTAATCTCATTTTTTGGATAATGATATATAGAAACTAATGTTGGACCACATGAACTAGGGGTTAATATAATTATAATGTTAAAGATAACGTTATTTTTTTAGGAATATATAATATTTTCATCCATTAATTTCTTGGATATTCATGTAGGTTTTGGGAAATTTATGTTATTTAGATTATATGATTTTGGAATATGCATACAAGGGTATATAATTTTTGGAATTATTAATTTTTTTGAGAATGATAAGTCATATTTTTAGAACATGTATTTTAATGATTTATAGAAATAGAATATTTTAAGACAATTCATGATAATTTGGGATATGATTTTTACAATTTAGGTTAATAAGTATGAGAGAACCCAAATCAAGGCAACCTAGGGTAAACCATGAATTATACAAGAGAGTGATATATGTCAAACTAATTCTAATATAGGTTGACCTTTAAGTATTATAGGCTAATATGATAGCGTTATAAAGTGAGACATCTTGAGGTTAAATTGTTCTATGGTTATTTTTGATAATTCTGTTATAACGATCCTCAGTTATGATAACTCTTGTGGGTTTAATAAGAATTAATGAAAATAAATATTTTATTAGAAATATTTCTTGAAAAATAACAGTAAATAATATTCATGACTTTGTAATTAAGATCATATTTAATAGAATCTTATCCATTGAAATCAATCAGATCCCATTTATGTAAATCATCAAATTTAATCACAATATCCCCAAATATAATATCAATAGGATTTATATAAGATCCTATATTAATCTCACATTGAACATACTTACGACCCATATGGTGTAAATATCAGATTCTAAACACTTTTATTCCTCCAGTTAGTAATAACTGAATAGGATAATTCCCTATGACTTGTTAAGGGCTGTGGTAAAAATATAGATTAATTATTATAATAAATCAAATAAACAAAAATATATCAAAAAATATCCAACCTTCGATATAGATTATTAAGTATTAATTAAAGATAAAAACTAATTTATCGTAAAATGGGTCATTAATTGATTCCAAGTGTTAGGTATTATGATTATTAGCTAACTAAAATTACAATTACAATATCCTTCATTTGATAATAAATCATAGGTCCTGGAGTAGTGATATAAATTGATAAGAGGGGTCCAATTTTCTTTCTTTTAGAAACTAACCATATTATTAACATTATGGGATGAAATTGATCAATTCAAATATTAAACTACTCAACCCCTATGATATTAGAAAAGTGAGAGAAAAGGGAATAAAAAATAATAAAAGATTAGAAATGGATTTTAATAGTATTTAGGACCTAAATGAGATTAATTTTACTCATCACACACCAACCTTGTGTATAGAACCAACTATACTATATCACTTTTCAAGTACAATTATACATCTTTAAATATTTTTTGTCAAACCTAGAGGGCTTATCTAAATCCCTTATCATTTATTGGTTCAGAAAAAACCCAACCTTTTGTATGAGAAGACCCATCCTAGAACCTTATATGATAAATCGAAACCTCTTTCCATTTTGAAGATTAAATGGAACGAATCCTTTTATAAGAAAAAAACATAACCCTATTTTTTATTCGTGTATACCCAAATTATAATTTTAAAGGATAATTATTAACCTATTTTATGTTATGGGTAGAGAGGAAACTATTATTCTAAGGGTATAGACTATACCTTAACTCTTATATAATAATTCTATTCCTTTTCAATTTTCAATTTTAATAAAAATTATGACTTGTAAGGTTATTGACTAAACCAAGTCTTCTATGGGGATAGAACAAATCCATACATTCCTTTTGGTATAGAACTATAACCTCAAATAGGATTCACTCTGTTTGAGAGTATAACCTAGATAGTCATAGCATAGAGAAAGAATAAAAAAATTTAACCAGGATAATTTTTATTGATAGAGATTTTGGTTTTTTGATCGGGTAATTTTTAGTCCCTTTAAGATGTGGAAACATTGATAACTAGGAAACCATCAATTTACTTCAACAAGCAGTTCAAAAAATAAATCCCATGATAGAGTTTTTTACTTATGCAGCAAGAGTGTTTAAAATCATAATAACATCCCTTTAATTCAATAAATGGTTTTTTCCTTTCATACATCAAATTTTAATAGTTATTTTCTCATATTTTTAAGCCATAATACTCTATCATAAATTTAAATGTTAAAACTATCACATGGAGGTAGCTTTTAAATAGCCTCATTGAAATGTAAAAGGTTAAACCATTATTTATAAATAGTCTCAATATAATAATAAAAAACTAAAATAAAAATTAATATATCTATAAAATTTGACGATAAATTTATTAGAATACTGAAATAATTTATGCCAGACCAACATTCAATTTTAAATATAATTCTAATTTAAACATTTCACTTTAAATGCATTTTTACTACTTGTACTTAGATAAAAATAGATAATTAATATCTACATGATATTTATCTATATATAATGTTTTGAAAAATTAATATAGTAGTTATTAATGAATAATAATTTCCTTTAAAAGGTCCTAGAATACATTTGATGCAAACTCTTCTTATTCCAACCTCTTTAATTTTGAATATCTAAAGTTCCAAAATTTTAGGATGAATATTCATACATGGTTAATCTAATGTAAATATCAGTTAATAACTCATCAAAAAATATGTAACCTATAAAATTTAACTCTATATATTTAATAATTAATTCTAGGACAAACAATCTCTTAAAAATATTCATAAAAAACTTTTATAAAATTGAAACATCAAGCATCATGTAAAACATAGCATATTCCCATTTTTTAGAAAACCCAATATAAATTTACAAAACAAAAAAATAAAATATTATTAAATGTTTCAAATATATTATTCTCATAAGAATATTCACATATTCATTTTAGTTAAGTGAATTGAAATATATGGATTCATATAAGTGAATCAATGTAGCCAAATTCACAGGGGGGAATCGATGTTTCCATTTCACGTAAGAAAATTCACATAACCATTTCCCAATATGTAATAAATTTATTCTTATAGGAAGTAATTCTCAAATAGATTAATATCCACATATTAAATTCCCATTTAATATAATTTTCTCATGTATGAAAATTAATCACGTAGACAATTTCATGTAGTGGATTTTGGAAATTTGAAAAGTACAAAGACTTATCTATTTTCAGTCCTAATACAAAGCATCAAAAAGGAATAATTATATTTAGTTTCATTTGAATTATATTTATATAATTTCATAAATCTTATAAATAATCAATAATAGTGTTTATAGAAGTAATGTAACACATGTTATCATCAATAAAATATTGAATTTTTTTTTCCAAAAACTATAATTTTTTTTCTAAAAAAATTCATTATCTTTTAAACTAATTTTAAGCAAGATAGATATCAATTCAATACTTTATGAATTCTAAGTAAATGTATGAAATTTATATGGATTTCCAATGAATCAATAACGAATCAATGTTGAGTTATATATCTCATAATATTTTCAATATACATATGGTAACTGATTATAAAAAATCAGCTATGCGGATTCACATTTGGCTATATAGATTCACATTGGGATATGTGGTTTTCCAATTTGCCTATGTGGTAATATTATTTGGATGAATGGGAGTAGTAAATTTTGTATCTTGAATATACAGATTATACACAAGAGGGGGGGGGTGAATTGTGTCTTTCAGATTTCTTGTTAACTCTACGGTTGAACAAGTTCTGTCCTCTATGCTTTATCAGATTTGATCATGAAGCGAAATAAGTGAAAGCAAGGACACATATATGTATAGTGTTTCAGGAAAAAAGCCCCCTAGTCCACTCCACCAATGCTCAACTCCACGAGCTTGGTGATTTTCACTATCTAGTCCTCGTTACAACAGACCGGTTCACAATTGAGTATAGGAAGTTGACACCTTTACAATCCAAGGAAAAACAAAGCCTTCTGGTTCAAACACGAACCTACATAGCATAGTACGAGAAACTAGTCACTCAAGAATAGAAAGAAAATATTTTCATATTCTAAAAATACTTTCAAGGTGTTCTTCACAATTGCAACAACATGCAATTGACAACAGATGGATCGTCGTCTCTAGAAATATTGATTTTCAAGTCGAAGCAGTTCTGAGTCGATCCGGTTGCAGTAGATATAGAGATATAATTCACAACTTTAGTAGTAGTAGATCCACATTATATATTCAATGTAGAAAAATTGAATCTTCTGTCGAGTTCCTTCTCCTTCTTAAAATAAACAGAGTTTTGACGCTCATCTTAAATCAGTAGAATGGAGTGCTTTTTGCATGTTTTACACCTTTTTGAATAATCGATTGATCACCGCACACTTGTGCCTGGTGTTTCAGAGAAAAAATATATAATAAAGAAGAGCATATTCCCTGCACATTTAGATCCATAAAAGTAACCTTTTGATTCGCGAAATTAAAAAATTTGAATTTATAGAGTAGTTGTAACTTCCATGAAGACTCGGCATAAAAAGATCATTTTAATTCAATATTTTATCCATTGATAAAACAGCTTTGAATCAGGCAAAGTCGTATTTTAAAATCAACATTAAATTCGGCTTGAAATCCGCATAACAATTAGCTTGCTGACCGTTGCATAAAAATATCATCTTTTAAACTTTCCGACGCCAAACATAAGGTCGATGATGTGGCCTCCAAATGTAGGGTTGATGACATAGTCTTGAAATGTATGTTTCACAACTTAAGGTTGAACATAAACGTAGGGTTCATGTTACTTTCTTCAAACATAAGGTTGATCATAAATGTAGGGTTGTTCATCCACACTTTTCTCTTAAACTTTAAAACGTACGGTAAAAGATCTATACTTTTCTCTTAAACTTTCAAACGTACGGTAAAAGATCCATACTTTTACTTGATCCATAATTTTCCAAGAACGTATGGTTGTTTACAAAAGTAAGGTTGATGAACCATACTTTTGAGAAAAAAACATAACATTTTAATATTTACGTATAGTTCTCCTTCCATACTTTTCTGATAACCAAAACGTAAGGTTCTTTCATAACATAAGGTTCTTCTTCCATACTTTATTGATAACGTATGGTTGATTAACCATAATTTTATATTATCTCAAAAATTATACACGATTTTTATCCTTACACTACGTTTATCCATGTAGGGTATGAACAGTGATTACATGACACGCTAAAGCAGATTCCGACTAAGTAGCGCATGAATAGTGTTTCCAGAACACGCTAAATACGAATACTTTAACAAAAAATTCCTGTAATTTCAAGAGTAAAATAAAATGTTAAATTCCTACAAAATACTAACTAAAATCATTAGAAATTAATAAAGGGTATTTGTGAGGATCAAAATTATCATAAAGAGACAGAGTATTCTTTTCAATAATCTCCCCGTTTAAATAACATTACTATGTATTGTTGAAAACAATAATTTTCTCAACAATCTCCCCCTTTTTGATGATCACATAACCCATAAAATAATAAGACTAATTAGATGAAATTAACTTTCAAAATTAGGTTCATAAAGTTTTAGAATTTTGAGAGGATAAAACAATATTTAATTTTAACAAGATCATTTCAATAAATATAAATTTCTCCCCCTTCATGAAAATAAAAGTTTCTAGTTTTATCCAAATTTCTCCCCAAATAACTTAAAATATTTTTATGTATAAATCCAAAACATTAAATATACAGGAAATCATTCAAATAAGGTTTTTAAAATAAAATTTTGTGTTTATCAAAATTTCTCCCCCTTTTTGTGATATAAAAATAATGATAAATTATGGATTTGAACACATTTAATTTTGCACTGAACTGTAGGTAAATTCTATTATTAACTATTTATCAATAATTAAATCTGGAGTACTGGAATATCAAAATAAAGACAGTAAAACAAATAGAAAGAATCAAATAGGTAATGGAGAAAATTTTCATTAAAAAAATCAATATTTACATGATAATGATATACACAGGAATCAAGGTTTGGGTGAGGTAGTCAATATGTTCTATCTCCTCTGGATTGCAGACCTGATTTCTATGAACTGTTCCCTGAGTCTCTTCATCATCCCACTCCAAGTTTGATAATGAGATCTCTGTTCTCCTGAGTCATATGAATATCCTCGATTAAATTGACCCTGAAAAACTCAGGCATCCTTTCCTCTTTTTCTATAAACACTGACAGCTTCTCTGACATCCGATTTAATAGTGTTCTGATTATTGGCTCATTAGATGTTAGTTGATCCACTAAAAATTTCTGATTGTCCAGCAACTCTGATAATGGAGCACTATTACATTGAAGATCTTGCAACCTGTCATTCATGTTGCTCATCACGGATGTGATAGCTTGAAATCTTCTGATTAAATCAGGTGAAGTGCCTGATCCACTAGAAACATTATTTGCAAATGATTCAAATTGGTTCTCCATAAACAATTTTCGATTTGATAAATCTGTCTTCATAACCATTTCAGATTTCAACTTGACAACTGCATTCAGCATATCCTCTTTAAACATTTCAACTTCTTGCATTGAGACTGTACGCTCCTTCAACTTTTGAAATCTCAATTGTTCTAAGTCTAAGGCATTTCTCGGAATGACATTCTCATATTCCAACTAAGACACCTTTTTTTTACAGTTCTTTAACTTCATTATTTCTTGAATCAGAGGCACCCTGTTATTGATTCGCATTCTCAGGCTCTGGATGATGCAACAGTACCAAAGGTAATGTTTCAGTATCAGATTTTTCTTTCTCTTTGTCCTAAGTAGGTTGGTCCACATATTTTTTTCTTTAGATTCCGCAGACTCCGCCACAGAAAAATCCTCTTGAAGTACTTCTATTAGAGCTTCAGAAGCATGCTCATCACGAACATCAGCATTTTTGTCTTCCACTGTAATTTCGAGAACAATATTTTTAGGATTTTCATGAGGTCTGGACACTTCCTCACCAGGATCTGTCTCCTTATCTTGTTCCTATTGAAGTGTAACTTCAACATCATCTACAATCTGTTCTGGAGTCTCCCTTTGAGCTTCTTCTTGAACTCCTAATTACTCTGCTGGTGCTATCCTTTCACATACATCTTCCATGGTCTTATCAATAACAGTGTCTCTTACAAAAGAATTAGAAAATAAAGCTTCTTTTTTTGCCAATACAGGGGATGTAATTTCCTTAGTAACAGGTATAGTTCTTCGATATTGAAGTCCCTCCTGACTTCTTTCTTCCTCATCATCTTCCACTTCAAATCGGATCTTTATTGCTACATTGCTGACTCTTGATTTAGCTTGTCCCTCCTTGGACTTAGCAGGTTGAGCCTGAGCACTCTCTTAGTCATCCTCATCTCTTACTAGAAAAAGTTTTCCTTTAATGGTGCTCCAGAAATAGCCAATTTTTCTTAGAGTTCCAGAATTAAACATATTACTGTGATGACAGTGTACTCGGGCATCCATTAATCTCACCATGTCCTTTTTAAGCAACAACTTGGAAATAAATTGAACAAAAGGGTAAACGTTCATCCGGGCGTCACTTTGACGACAGTAATGAAGGATCCTTACCATGTACCTTGGGAAGTTTAATTTGATATTTCTTAACAGAAGATACATAATGTACATATCAGGGTACAAAATCTTTTCCATTTCTCCCATTCTGGGAGCTATTCCTGTCTGAACAAATTTAACCAGGATATTCTGATCCAGTCCTAAATCTTTCACCATCATTTTCTTAATAGTAGATGTTCCAAACAAAAAGGACATAATGTCCTCAGATTTATACACAACATCTCCTATGTTCTCCAAATCAAAATGAAAAACTCCCTCATGAGGGCAGTTGAGAATCTGACCAATTTTTACTGATGAGATTGAGAAATCCCTATCCTTTATCTTAGACATCATACTGTCCTCAGTATCCCCCAGACTAAACTATACATATTTTAAGAAGTATCTAAGTTCTACCTCATATTGAAATTCCATATTTTCAATGTTGAATGTTTGTTCAAGGTTCGGAAATGACAGTGCTTGTTTCAATAGTAGATTTTTCTGAAATAACCAGTCGAGATCGATTACCTTGCCCTGTAAGATTTTTCTTCCTTTGGAGCGTTGTATCATGGAATTGCATGGCTCAGCTTCACTGTCTCTTTTAGTCCTTACCATCTATGTGAGAATATCTTAAGGTTTGGAGGTTAGGTTTTCAGAGGTTCGAAGGTTAGGGCTCACGAGCAGAGGTGCAGTTTACAGATTCGAAAAGGTTTCGATGGAAATGAAATGGTTTAGATGTCAAAAGGGTTTCTGACAACCTTGATTCATGTGTGTTTAATAATCAATACAAATATTTAAAAATAAATAAAATATATTACGCGGATAAAATAAACTTATTCTGTTTGAAAAAAAAATATCAAAATTATTTCAACTAGAATAAAAAATAAAAAACAAGCATTGTAAAATAAAATTTTATTTAAAATCAAATAAACCTAGCTCCCCCTTAATAAAATCAAACCTTGTAGTGGGAAGTGGTTTAGTAAAAATATCTACAAATTGAATTTATATATTTACAAATTCTAAAAATATATCCTTTTTAATAACATGATCTCTTAAAAGTGATGCATGATATCAATGTGCTTAGTTCTATAATGACTAATATGATTTTTTGAAATATTAATTGCACTTATATTGTCACATAAAATAGGTGTATTATTAAAATTCAATCCAAATTCCATAAGAGTGTTTTTCATCCACAACACTTGTGCACAAAAACTGCCAGCAGAAACATATTCTGTCTCAGCTGTTGACAGGGCAACTGAATGTTGTTTCTTACTAGACCATGACACCAAAGACTTTCCTAAAAAGTGACATGTTCCTGATGTGCTTTTTCTATCTAATCTAAAACATCCAAAGTCAGCATCTGAATATGAGATCAAATTAAAATCAGAAGTTTTAGGATAAAGTAGATATTGAAAAATAGTTCCTTTTAAATATCTAAAAATTATTTTGACAATAGTTAAATGAGATTCTTTGGAATTTCATTGAAATCTAGCACAAAGACATACTGAATACATTATATCTGGCCTGTTAGCAGAAAGATATAACAAACTACCAATCACACCTCTATATAACTTGTTGTCAACTGATTTCCCTGTTTCATCCAAATAATGTTTTATATAAGTACACATAGGAGTTGTAAATGGCTTGCTATTTTCAAGTCCAAATTTCTTAAGTGAGTCAGTAATGTATTTGTTTTTATTAAAAACATTTCCAAAATCTTTTTGATAAATTTGAAGTCCTAAAAATAAATTTAATTCTCCCATCATACTCATTTCAAATTATTTTTGCATTAACTTCGAAAAATAATGACAAAGGGTTTTATTAGTTGATCCAAAAATTACATCATCAACATAAATTTGTACCAATTAAAAATTATTTTTTACAGTTTTCTTAAAGTGTGTTGGATCTGCCAATCCAACAGTAAAGTCATTTTTTAAAATAAAACTGCTTAATCATTCATACCAAACTCTAGGTGCTTGTTTAAGGTCATAAATAACTTTAGTAAGTTTAAAAACAGAATCAGGTTTTTGAGAGTTTCCAAAACTAGGAGGTTGCTCAACATAAACTTCCTCCATTAAATAACCATTTAAAAAGGAAGATTTAACATCCATATGAAATAATTTAAAATTCATATAAGATGCATAGGCTAAAAGGATTCTAATGGATTCTCACCTAGATACAGGAGAAAGAGTCTCATCATAATCTATTCCTTCTTCTTGATTATATACTTTATCTACTAATCTTACTTTATTTTTAGTTATTGTGCCTTGATAATCATGTTTATTTATAAAGACCCATTTGTTTCCTATTACTGGATAGTTCTGTGGTCTTTTAACTAATTCCTAGACTTCATTTCTTTTGAACTGGTTTAACTCTTCTTTCATTACTATCATCCAGCTTTCATCATCTAATGCTCTTTCTATAGTCTTGGGTTTTTGTTGGGATAGGAAGGCAGAGAATTGCACTAGGTTTCCTATGTTTCTTCTAGTTTGAATTCATGTATCTAAGTCACCTATAACAGTTTATAAAGGGTGATTCTTTAGGGTTATAGACTGTCTAGGAAATACACTTATAGGTTCTTTAGTATCATGTTCTTCTGAACTGGACTGAATTTCTTTTATATCATTTTCAAAATCATTCTTTAAGTTCTCAAGTCTCATGTTATCATTAGATTCAGGTTCATCCATATGATCTATCTTTTTCTAAAAGGGATCATATTCATCAAATTTCATATAAACTGATTCTTCAATAATCATTGACTTTTTATTATAGACTCTATAAGCTTTGGAGGTATCATAATATCCTAAGAAAATACCATCATCAGATTTTGGATCGAACTTACCAAGATTATCTTTGGTGTTCAAGATGTAGACCTTGCAGCCAAAAACTTTAAAGTAATTTACTTTAGTATTTCTATTATTCCATAGTTCATAGGGTGTCCTTTTCAAAATAGGTCTAATTAAAACTCTATTAATTAAATAGAAAGCTGTATTTACAGCTTCTTCCCAAAAATATATAGGTAGGTTATATTCATTAAACATAGATCTATCAATTTCTTTAATTGTTCTATTTCTTCTTTCTACAACCCCATTCTGTTGAGTTGTTCTTGGTGCAGAGAAGGAATGTTTAATATCCATGTTTGAGAAAAAGGAATTAAATTCCTGATTCTCAAATTATCCACCATGATCACTTCTCAATGCGATTATATTAAAACCATTTTCATTTTGAACAGATTTGTAGAAACTTTCAAATAATGTAAAAGCTTCATTTTTAAATTTGAAAAATAAAATACAAGTAATTCTATAATAATCATCAACTAATACATAAACATATAATTTACCAGTTATCCTTGCTACTCTGGAAGGTCCAAACAAATACATATGGATAAGTTCTAGTGGTTTAGTTTTTGAAACTTTATTAATAGATTTGAATGATGGTTTGTGTTGCTTTCCAAGTTGTCATGCATCACATAATCTGTCACTTTCAAATTTAAGACTAGGCCAATAAGAAACTAGATGTTTCTAAGATAATTTTTTTAAAACAAATACATTGCAATTTCCAAGTCTCCTATGCTAGATCCAAGATTCACTTATTTTAGCAGTCAAGCTGTTTACTTGTTGTTTACACAACGAATTTAAATCCAAAGTATAGACATTATCAGTTCTTGGTGCCTTAAATTTAAACAGTTTATCTTTAGAAACAGTATCAATTTTTAGTAAAATCAACAGTATATCCATCATCAAAAAGTTGATAGATACATATCAGGTTGTGTTTTAATCCTTGTACATAAAATACTTTGCTAATTGAGACTGTTTTTGGATCTCCAATAGTTCCAATGCCAATGATTTTTCCTTTGGCATTGTCACCAAATGTGACAAGTCCTCCTTCCTTTTGAGTGAGTAATGAAAAATTTAATGAGTTCTCACTCATATGACATGAGCAGCCACTGTCCATGACCCATATATCTTTTCTAATCTGGTGAACTGCTACCTGCAAATACATTCAAACAAATTGCTTTGGTACCCATATTTTTTTGGGTCCAGGGGTGTTAGCTAGCAATGATCTGGGTATCCAGATATGCTTTTTCTTTTAAAATCAGCTGAATCATATAAGTATTTTGAAACATAGGCTTTCTTAATACCACGGATTTGAGGTTGCCTTAAGAAACAATTTTTAGCTATATGTCCCTTTGTCCCACAAATGTTACAATTAACCCTTTTAGATCTAGGAACAAAATAATTTTTATATAGCTTAGGTTTTTCTCCTTCACTTCCAATTCCAAATATCTCCTTTTTAATGATAGTTTCTCCACGAATTTAATTTAATGAAATATCTCCTTTTGTAAAAACCAATGCAGCCTGTTTGTAAGATTCTACTTCATCCTGTAGAGTTTTTATTCTTGATTCAAAATTAATATAGTTAGTGTTAAAATAATTGTATTTATCAGTTAATTACTTATGTTGTTTCATCATTGTATCTCTTTTATCTAAAACAGCTTTATGTATGTCTTTAGTGAATTATGTTTCTTAAATAGTGAGTCATATCTTTCTTCAAGCATATTGGAGTAGGCTGCAAGTTTGTTATTTGGGTATCTTGATTCAGAACTTGATTCATTAATTGAGTCAGAGGAGTAATATGAGTGTACCTCATCGGTTTATTCCATGAAACACATGTTTGCTTTTATATTGGATTATTCTTTCTCTGAGTTTGATTCAGGAGAGCTACTAGAGTCTTCAGATACACTCCAAGTGGCTTTCATAGCTTTCTTGTCTTTCTGCTCATAGTCATTTATTTTGAAGAATTTCTTCTTCTTTGCATCTTTAAATTGTGGGAAATCTGGTCTGATATGCCCCATCTTCTTGCATTCATAGCATATTACTTTTTTATCATCTCTCTTAAAATATTTTTTGAAGTATCATTTCTTACTGTAGAATTTTCTAAATTTTCTGGCTAGTTGATCCAGTTCTTCATCTAAGTTTGATGAGTCAGAGCTCTCTTATTTAGCTTTGACTTCTCTGCTTTTAATCTTTCTACTTCTGATCTGTGATGAGGCTTTAAGGGCAGTATCTTATCTTTTGATAAGCACTTTATGTTCATTATCTTCATCTTCCATATCATCTTCATACATCATTAATGTTCCAATCATTTCTCTCATGGTTAAATCTTTGATAGGTGTCGACTGTCTGATTGCTGTAGATATTCCATTCTATTTTGTAGGAAGTAATCTCAATACTTTTAAATCTTGATCAGCTTGATTAATGGGATCTCCCAAAGAAATTATGTTATTGACAATCTCTATCAATATTCCATTCATTTGAGTAATACTCTCACGTTCAACCATTCTGAATGTATCAAATTTAAGCTTAGTAGTTGCATATCTCATTTCCCGGATATTGTTAGTTCCTTCATAAGCAACAGCAATAGTTTACCACATTTCATATGCTATTGTGTATTGAGATACTCTGTTAAACTCATCTGGTCCTAGACCACATATAATTTCATTCATTGATTTTGAATTCATATCATATTCTGCTTCAGTAGCTGCACTCTATGTTTCAGGTTTTTCTGGTATTTCATATGGAGTTAGAATCTTAGAATAGAATCTATATCCAATATTTTTTAGTCAAATAATCATTCGAGACTTCCAACATCCATAATTTTCTCCATTGAAGTACGGTGCTCTAACCATAGACATTCCCTCTCTTGTATCAGTCATGATGCTCTTTTTTATAATATTTAAATGCTTCTATCTTGATAAGGCTCTATTAGAAGCTCCACCTCTGATACCCATTGTTGTATCTTGAATATACAGATTATACAAAAGAGGGGGGTGAATTGTGTCTTTCAGATTTTTCATAAACTCTTCGATTGAATGAGTTCTGTCCTCTATGCTTTATCAGATTTTATCATTTAGTGGAATAAGTAAAAGCAGGGACACATAGATGTATAATGGTTCGGGGAACTGAAGGCCCCTAATCCACTCCACCAACGCTAAACCCCATGAGCTTGGTGATTTTCACTATTTGGTCCTCATTTCAATAGAACAGTTCAAAACTGAGTACAGGCAGTTGACACCTTTACAATCCAAGAAAAAACAAAGCCTTATAGTTCAAAAACAAACCTACAGAGCATAGTAAGAGAAGCTGGTCACTCAAGAATAGAAAGAAAATATTTTCATATTCTGAAAATAATTTCCAGATGTTCTTCACAATTGCAACAACATGCAATTGACAACAGATGGATCGTCGTCTCTTGAAATATTGATTTTCAAGTCAAAGCAGTTCTGAGTCAATCCGGTTATAGTAGATATAGAGATATAATTTACAAATTTAGCATTAGTATATCCACATTAGATATATGATATAGAACAAGTGAATATTCTATCGAGTTCCTTATCCTTCTTAAAATAAACAGAGTTTTGACGCTCCTCTTAAATGAGCAGAACATAGTGCTTTTTGCAGTCTCTATTTTCCACCTTTTTGAAGAATCGATTGATCACCACAAACTTGTGTCTGGTGTTTCAGAGAAAACATATATAATAAAGCAAAGCATATTCCCTACACATTTAGATCCATAAAAGTCACCTTTTGATTCGCGATATTCACATATTTGAATTTATAGAGTAGTCGTAACTTCCCTGAAGACTCGGCATAATAAGCTCCTTTTAATTCGATCTTTAATCCACTGATAAAATGGCTTTGAATCGTTCAAAGTCGTATTTTAAAATCGACTTTAAATCCGGCTTGAAATCTGCCTAACAATCAGCTTGCTGACCGTTGCATAAAAATATCGTCTTTCAAACTTTCTGACGCCAAACATAAGTTTGATGATGTGGCCTCCAAACGTAGGGTTGAAGACATAGTTTTCAAACATAAGGTTTACAATGTAAGGTTGAACATAAACGTAGGGTTCATGTTACTTTCTTCAAATGTAAGGTTGATCATAAACATAGGGTTGATCATCCATACTTTTCTCTTAAACTTTCAAAGGTACGGTAAAATATCCATACTTTTCTCTTCAACTTTCAAACGTATGGTAAAAGATCCATACTTTTACTTGATCCATACTTTTCCAAGAACGTATGGTTGTTTACAAAAGTAAGTTTGATGAAACATAATTTTGAGAAACAAACGTAATGTTTTAATATTTACGTACGGTTCTCCTTTTATACTTTTCTGATAACCCAAACGTAAGGTTACTTCCTAACATAAGGTCCTTCTTCTATACTTTACTGATAACGTATGGTTGATTAACCATACTTTTCTCTTATCTCAAAAAGTATACACGCTTTTTATCCTTACGCTACGTTTATCCACGTAGGGTATGAATAATGATTCCGGGATATGCTAATGCATATTCCGACTAAGTAGTGCATGAACAATGTTTCCAGAACACGCTAAATATGAATACTTTAACAATAAATTCCGGTAATTTCAAGAGTAAAATAAAATTTTAAATTCCTGCAAAATACTATCTAAAATCATTAGAAAATAATTAAGGGTATTTTTGAGCATCAAAATTATCATAATGAGACAGAGTATTATTTTCAATAATCTCTCCCTTTAATTAACATTATTATGTATTGTTGAAAAAAATACTTTGGTCAACAGTAAATACATGTCTAAATGATATATCAATGCCCTTAATGATGTTTTTATCTGATGAACTAAAAGTAAAACTCTTAAAGAATGATATGACCAATCAAAACATGAAATCAAATCCTAATTTAAACAACGAAATATTAGATACCAATCAAAGTTAAGAATACATTAATAAACACATAATATAATAAAATAATGAAAAACTAAATTATATTAGTAATAGAGAAAAACAAAATTATATTAGTAATAGATACAAACTAAATTATATAATAATAATAGTAATGTCCACCTAAATCAATATTTTAGATAAAAACCTGATGTAACCCTTAAATAAGACTTCTATTTAAGATAATTACATAAGTTATGTTGTCAATATATTAATAATTATAAACTATATAATGTATAAAAAACAAAAGATAATACATAGTTAATTTTTTAAAATAATAATTAATCATCATAGGATATTTTTTAACTATCAAAACAATATATAGTTCAAGGAGTCACTCAACACAGCCTTTTTTGTGGGAGCTCTTATGATAATGCTCACTATTTTTAACTGGGTTTCATGGGAATTATTGGTTTTTGTTTTGGGACCATTATTTTGGTGATTGAAATCTTTTCCTTGGAGCTTATGCTTGTATCATTTTCTTTTATGGATACTTATCCTTTTGGGGGTGTTCCTTGTAAATTGTTTCCTTTTGGGATGTTTTTATGAATGGTTTGAAAGATAATTTATGAAATGTTTTGTTCTGTTAAATAATTTCTACCCCTATCCCACCCTCTTGGGTATTTTTTGGTTATGTTTTGAGTGTTGTTTCATTAAGCCTCGTTATTGGGACATCATTTCTAAGTGATAGTTGTTTTGTCTCGTTCTATTGGATGGGCCTAGTTGGGATCATTGTTTGGACTTAAGAGAGGCCTTTCAGTGAACTTTTGGTCAACTGGATGGTTTTTTATACTATTCAATAGTGGTATATTAAATTTTATGTGGTTTTGGGACTTATATGGGATGAACCATGTGTAACACCCTAAGTTTCAATGGACCCTTTTTCAAATAAATAAATTTTCATTGATGGCTTACATTGCACTAAGTCAAACATTATTTTCACATGGAATTGAATCTGAGAATGCAACACCGACTCATTGTAATTTACACACTATACTACATGAAACAATGACTTGGAATACATTATATGCACCACAGACTCAGAGTACGTTACATGAAAAACTGAGGTTTCTACAAGGCATCATTTAATTGTTATAATTATTTAAATGAGATAGTTAAAGCCTTTCCATTAAAAATATTAATATGAATTGAAATAAATAGTTTTAAAATATTTTTAATGGTTTTATATAAATATCAAATTTTTATAATAAAATATATAAATTTTGGTAATGTACTTATATGTTGAAAAATAGTATTTTCTCAAATGAACTGCTTTTAATGTCTTTCTGTATTAATTCCAGTAGAATTAATAAATTTAATTTGATAAAATAAACTTATAATGTTTAAATTATCTTAGGGTGGATTTTTGGGATTTTTCAATGAAACATCAATATTGATTAATAGTGAAAAAAATAAATTTTAATTCAAAACTTATTTTTCATTTAATTTATTGATAAGTTTAAATTATATTTTAAATTAGTTTAAATGTTTAATTATATATTATTTTAATCAATTAATACAATGTATGATATTAAAAAATCACATTAAAATTGGATATTCAAACTTAGGAAACTTTTGATCATTTCTACTTTTAAAAAATTGTAGTGTCATCCCATTAGTGGGGATAATTTTAAATTAATTTTTATCACGTCTATGATTGCAATTGGAATAAATGGATATGAAATTTGGCATAAGAATAATTTGAAATGTCTAATATGGTCAGCATAGACTTTGAGAAAAACTAATAGTGGACGAAATTAAAATTAATTAGAGCGATAAAGGTAAAATTATGATAACTAAGGACTAAATATAACGACCCATACTTTACATACATTGTTAATACTTCAAAATTTAAGCATAATTATTACAACATATAACAATACCACGAAAGGACCATATAGGTATAGTGTCTTTAGAAACTGGGAAACATAAACAACTGGTTCATAAATCGTCTACACTGTCTCCCAATTATTTCATCATATCTATAGTCCCTTTTGGCATATCTTACTTAATAACCTTCTTCCTGGCCTGGGGAGAGAAAACATACAAAAGGGTGAGCTCAAATGCTCAGTAAGGGTAAACAAAAGAAATATCAATCACATCATATACATAAGCACATAACCTTTTGGAAATCTTAACCTGCAAAAGAGATCATAACTTCATAACATGAGATAAATCATGGCAGTGAAATGTAATCACAATAATCATAACATAAAACATGAAACTTTGTGGCATACACACATAATCATAGAGATTCATTTCTTATTAGTCAAGACTCATTTCCAAGACTATCTTACTGGACAAAGTCCTTTTCGGAACTGAGTCACCCTCGTTTCAGTCCTGTTTCACTGAACCGGTATAACCTACCAATCCAGCCATGTCTATCTCATGAGATATAAAATCTTTACCCAATGCATTGGAGGGAGATATAGGTCCCACACATCTCATAATGATACCATTCTTACGTGTGCCAGTAAATCATAAACCATACATCATAGCATAACCCATGTAATAAAAATGGGAATCATAAACATCATGACATCATAAAAAAATTAATATAAGATAAAGGAATTCATAAAAATATTTCCATCACAACATAATCAAATCCATGTCATAATAGGGATAGAAACAAAACCCTATATTATCTTAGGTGGAAAATAATTTTGATAAAACTCTTGAACTCCATTCTTGAGGAAAATATCTTTTCTTCTTCAAAAATATGTTTTCTTTCTTAACATGTCATACAATTTTAAACTAAAAGAAATTGATTAAAAATAAACTTGAAAACTTGTAAATGAATCTTCTTGGAAATAATGTTTTAAAAATCCATTCATGCCGTATAAGTTAAAAAAACATTCTTCCCGTACTTTTGTCGGAAAAGTCAAAAAGTACATCGTACGAAAAACGACAAAAGATTCCTTTCATATCTTTTACTAAAAACAAACCGAAGGGTAAAATTGTATTTAAAAAATTGTAGGTGGATGTAATTAATGTTACATATTGAGGAAACATGGATTTGGATGATAAAATACACCCCAGTAACATTCAAAGTATAAACAATCTCGGATAAAAATGAGATTCTGATATTTCCCTTACCTTAGGTCCGTTTTGCTTCATAAGTGTCCGAACCTCTTGTATAATGATTTAAATAATGTTATTGACTTATTCCAGAATCATAATTATTTTTATGATATCATATATGGTCATTTTCTTAGCTTCTTAGTAGTAATATTTCATTGCTACTTGTTATTCGGGTGTTTATAACTTTTTGTTCTTATGTGTGTTTTGTCGAATAAATTCTTATTCTTATATTTAGATTATATATACCACATTTCCATAATGGTATTAGTGTAATATATATCATATTAATTCATTCAATTCATTTATATGATCATTATGAAATGAATATCATGTAGAACGAGTCTCATCACATCGTGGAGACGGTATTCCGTACGTACGCACGAGTGATGATATCGTTCCTATGATAGTGGAATTGTATTGGAGTGTATTTATACTATTTCAGAATCAGTATCACTTTATAATAGTCATATATAGTAATTATTTACACTATTATACCCATCCAAGTAAGGTGGCGGTGGAAAATAGATTACACCACGTCGTGGAGACGGTATTCTGTACGTACGCACGCGCGGTGATTTCTTTTTCCGTAGGATGGATAGATGGTGAAATAGGGTTGTTTCATACATATAATAACATATCAGTATATGAGTCATACTGATGTTATTACTTCATAATGAAACAACTAAAGAAGAAGAAGTGGAAGAAGAAATAAAGATGAAAGAATTGGTAACGGACATTACCTCTTCTTTGAAGTGCTTCTTTGATACCTTCTTTTAGGGAACTAAAATTGGTCATTGAAGAAGACCAGGACCTCTAGGATGTCTCTAGGGAAGTGTAGAGGAGGAATTGTTAGGGGTTGGATGAGCTTGAAGGCTCAATGTGGTGTGAGGAAGAGGGGGAGGAGGTGCCCTTTTATAAGGGAGGAGAGGGCCACCTTTGGGAAAACTAAAAATATTATTTTATTATAAAGTCAAGTTCGGTTTTAAATAGCTCCATATTGATATATTTATAAGCTAAGGTGGGTATTGGTCGAAATACTCTCATCCAATAGAATTTAGACAAGTTTAGGTTACTATTTCAACCTTGTCATTAAGTTAAATAAGTTTACTTTTACTGTGTCTTCTTGTGTTCTTATACTATAAGGTTAATAAACATTCTATAAGCAGCCAAACGAACCCCAAGTTGTTTATTATTAATATATATAACCTTATCTAAGTCATTTAGCCGAACCTTAGATTTTTAGGAATAAAATAACAATTACTAATATAATATTTGTTTTAAAAACTATTTTATGTCAATTTTGACACTATTTAGTAATTGATTTTTGTGAAAATCATAACAGAATTATTAGTTAGAAACAAGTTAATTAAATCAATACTAACATGTTATATTAACCTATAAAATTAGTGGAATTCATAAAAAGTCTCAAATTACATTTATTTTGGGGTTTATAACATTAATTATGTCAATATTTCATTAATAAGATAATTACTGCATCATCTTTGTATTATAAATAAATTAAATTATTTAATGTCAAAAAATTACCAATAAAATTCCATTTTGTAGGAAATATTTTTAGCTTTCTAATGAATATTTATAGTCGAATTTATCTTATGTATTAACCCATATTAAAAATTATTTACTTATTAAACGTTGATTTTAACTATTTTAACCCTTCTTTAAATAAATTAATAATAAATGTCCTAATCTAATCCAAGTGGGCCTAAATGGTCATATTTTATTCCTAAGTTTGTTTTTGGTCGAATTACACTTATCCAATAGAATTAGAACATGTGTTAGGGTAATAATAATATCATCTTTACCCTTAATTACCCTATTTACTTTTAACTGTGGTAAAAAAAGTAAAAAGTTACTATTCACCAAAAATTATTTTCATCTCATTGAACCACATTTTAGTCCTTGATATTAACCGTGTCTCTCGGATTTTCGAAATTCTACTCACAGAAGCGGTAAAATTAAGTTTTATGAAAAATTCATTTTTTTTAACTACCACTTAGTGGTTTCACTATTCATGAAAAATTGAAAGTTTTCAGAAAAATACCAAAATTTCACCCTAGGATAATTTCGATATTCCAAATCCAAAAATGAAGTCCATTTTAAAAAATAAAATTTATTAAATTTCAAAAAGTGTTTATTACTATTCATAATGGCTAGTCTTAATAATATTTTAATAGCATATCGTTTTTTAGTGAAACTCGGTGTTGCATACGACGCAAGCTATCGAGGAAGGTCGCGATTTTGTGTAAAGCAAGCAAAGCAAGTGTTGTGTAGAAAAAGATTCCTTTGATGATTTATTTAACATAAAAGTCTCAGGTGTTACATTATACCCCCCTTAAAATGATTTTCTCCCTCGAAATTCGTCACTTTGTAACAAACAGATGAGGATACCTCTCCCTCATCATATCCTCAAGCTCCCATGTAGCTTCTTCTAATTGGTGGTTCCTCCATAAAACTTTCACCACTCGAGTGGTCTTTATTCGTAGGACTTTTTCGCTACGATCCAGAATCTCTATTGGTTGTTCTTCATAAGAAAGATCTTGCTCCAGCGGTACAACTTCTGAGCTGAGTACATGTGAAGGATCAGGTATGTACTTTCTCAGGAGAGATACATGGAACACATCGTGAACATGAGAGAGATTCGGTGGAAGCGCCAATCGGTAAGCTACCTTCCCAACATGAACCAGTATTTCGAAAGGACCAATATATCTAGGGCTCAACTTCCCCTTCTTTCCAAATCTCATAACCCTCTACTAGGGAGATATTCGTAAGAACACTTTATCACCCACTTCAAACTCTAGGTCTTTTCTTCGGTTGTCGGCATAACTTTTATGTCGAATCTGAGCTGCTCTTATGTGTTGTTGAATAGATCTGACCTTTTCTGCCATTTCATCAACAAGATCAGGTCCTAATAGATTTCTTTCCCCAACTTCATCCCAGCAAGTTGGAGTCCTGCATTTCTTTCCATAGAGAGCTTCATAAAGAGCCATCTGAATACTGGAGTGAAAGCTATTATTATAAGAAAATTCCACCAAAGGTAGGTGTTGATCCCAACCACCTTTGAAATCCATAGAGAAAGCTCTCAACATATCTTCTAGGGTTTGAATTGTTCTCTCAGACTGACCGTCTGTCTGAGGATGATAAGCAGTGCTGAAACTCAACTCTGTATCCAGAGTATTCTGAAGACTTATCTAGAACTTCGAGGTAAATCAAGGATCTCGATCGGATATAATAGAAAGTGGTAATCCATGAAATCTTACCACTTCCTTTACATATATCATGGCAAGCTGATCTAGAGAGAAATCCTCTCTAATAGAAATGAAGTGTGCAGACTTTGTAAGACGATCAACTATGACCCAGATAGCATTATTTCCTTTGGATGTTTTAGGAAGTCTTGTGACAAAGTCCCTAGTTATGTTTTCCCATTTCCATTTGTGTATGGGTAATGGTTATAACATCCCCTTAGACTTCTGTCTCTCAGCTTTAACTTGTTGACAAACCAATCATCGAGAGACATATTCAGCAACATCTCTTTTCATTCCATCCCACCATAAGTACTCTTTCAGGTCCCTATACATCTTCGTGCTTCCAGGATGAATAGAGAATGAAGAACTATGAGCCTCATCCAGCAGCTCCTTCTTTAATTCGGGGATGGGAGGAACACAAACCTGATTCCTGAACTTTATTATCCCATCACAATCAAGGTTTAATTTAGGAACATTTCTCACCTTCTTTTGTAACTCGAAATCTTCTTTCTGTGCCTCTTTAATCTTCACATGTATAGATGGTTGAACATTCATTTGAGAAAGATAAGATTTTTTCCCTTCCATTATAATTCCAAGATCCATCCTTTGTAAATCCATAAATATTGGATCTTTTGTGATCCTCATCATGGATAAACTAGCATGGTCTTGTTGAATTAATGCATCTTCCACCTTGTTTACTTTCCCAGGGTGGTAATGGATTAAGCAGTCGTAATCCTTACTCAGCTCCAACCATCTTCTTTGACAAATATTCAGCTTCTTTTGTGTGAAAATACACTTTAAACTTTTATGATCAGTATGAATATCACACCTTTCACCATAAAGGTAATGCCTCCAAATCTTTAAAGTAAAGATTACCGCAACTAACTCCAAATCATGTGTTGGGTAGTTTTGCTCATGGATTTTCAATTGTCGTGAGGCATAAGATATCACCATATAATTTTGCATAATAACACCCCCCAATTCCTTCTTGGATGCATCACTATAGATCACAAACCTTTCTCCACTACAAGGCAGTGTGAGCACAGGTGCACTGGATAAACTTCTTTTCAACTCCTTGAAATTCTCTTCACATTCTTCCGTCCAGACAAACTTAACTCCTTTCCAAGTCAACTTGGTGAGTGGATTAGATAATCATGAAAAATCTTTCACAAAACGTCGATAATATCTAGCCAAACCAAGAAAACTTTGGATCTCAGTTACTGTTGTTGGTCTCGACCATCTTTCGATAACCTCTGTTTTTGCTGGATCCACAGATATCCCATATTTTGAGATTATGTGACCCAAAAATGCAACTTTTTGAAGCCAAAATTCGCACTTGGTAAATTTGGCATAAAGATTCTCCTTTCTTAGGGTCTTCAATTTAATTATCAAGTGATCTTCATGTTCTTCCTTTCTCTTTGAATAGAAAAGAATATCGTTTATAAAGACTACCACAAATTGATCAAGATAGTCTCTAAAGACTCTATTCATCATATCCATGAAGACAGCAGGGGCATTAGTAAGACCAAATGGCATCACTATAAATTCATAGTGTCCATACCTTGTACGGAAAGCCGTCTTTGGTATATCCTCCCTTTTGACCCTTAATTGATGATACCCTGAACAAAGATCAATCTTGGAAAAGTATTTAGCTCCTCGTAGTTGGTCAAATAAGTCATCAATGTGTGGGAGAGGATATTTGTTCTTGATAGTGATCTTTTTAAGTTCTTGATAATCAATGCGGAGTCTTATTGGTCCATCTTTCTTATTAACAAATAGAACAGGTGCTCCCCAAGGTGACACACTAGGGTGTATGAATCCCTTATCAAGATTCTCTTGGAGTTGCTTCTTCAATTCCTGCAACTCAATTGGGGCCATTCTATAAGGTGTCTTTAAAATAGGCAAAGCACCCGGTACGAGTTCTATTGAGAACTCAACTTCACGATTTGGTGGAAGTCCCGGTAATTCCTCCGGAAAGACATCATCAAACTCCCATACAATGGGAATATTCTTAATCGTGAGTTTCTCACCAACCATTTGAGATAAATAACCTTCATTTAGTGGAATCAAGACCCATAAGATGGAAGAAATTTCCACTGGATGGTTATGTTCATCCTTGCATTGATAGACGATCATAGATTGATCTGGAATATGAAATGTGACTTCCCTTCATTGGCAATTGATATGAGCTCCATATAAAGAAAGCCAATCCATGCCAAGAATCACATCAAATTCCACTACAGGAAGGATCACAAGATTTGCAGGAAGCACTTTCCCACAAACCTTGATCGGAGAAGAATTATAAACTTTTTATGTGACTTTTGTGCCATTAGGTGTTGTCACAACTAACTCAACATCTAATTGTTGAGGTAATACGGTCATACCCTTAGAAAATTCTTCAGAAATAAAAGAGTGGGTGGATCCAGAATCAAATAAAACATTCGCTACTTTAGAGTGGATGGTAAGTGTACCTTTCACCACATCGTTATCATACTCCACATCGCTGATAGAAATTTCATGTGACTTTCCTTTGTCTTTAGCCTTAAGAGTTTGTTGACGTCGACCATCATCATCAACCCTTGGATTAGGGCATTTATTGGAATAATGTCCCATCTCCTTGCACTTGAAACATTGAAGTGTAGTAGGTTCATTCTGTGTATCCCTTCCTTTGTTTGCATCATTAGACATCTTTTTCCCATCATCGCGGCATTCAAATGCCCGATGACCTTCCTTTCCACATTTGAAACATTTACTTGTCCCTTTAAGACAACTCCCTCCATGTTTCTTTCCACACTTTGAGAATAAGGGAAAGCTCATCTTCTTTTCAGTGTGCTCTTTAGATTTTCCTTTAAATTCCATTTTCCTCTTCTTATCAAACCCATATGACTGATGGGTTACTCCAATCTCCATCTCAACTTTTAGATCACATCGAATGATTTCCTCGTAGCTATTGAAGTCCCTTATGGCTAAGGCCCTTCGAATAATTGGTTTTAATCCACTAATGAATCGATCGATCTTACTCTCAGGTTGTATAATAATACCAAAAGCGTACCTTGCAAGTCTTGTAAAAATTGCATCATAAGTACCAACAGATTCATCATCCTTTTGCTTCAGTTCCAGAAACTCTTTCTCCATATCTGTTCAGAGAATACGAGGGAAGTACTTATTGAAAAATAAGTTCTTGAACTTGTCCCATTCCATGGACTCAATTTCATCCCTTTGCCTCGTATTCTTAATAAGATTCCACCATTGATCAGCATCTCCTTCAAAACGATACACTGCTAAGATGACTTTATCATGCTCAGAACATTGAAGAACTAAAAATATATTTTCAGTAGTACTAATCCATTGTTCAACAACTAATGGATCAGTAGACCTGCTAAATGAAGGTGGACGCTGTCTCATGAAGGATTCAACAGAATTTTTCTCCTTTATTTGCTCATTTAGAAGTCCTGTATGATTCATAGCTTGAGAATTTTGTGTGAGAATGGCTACAAGATTTTGCATTCCATCTCCCATAACGTTTGGTTGTTCAGGGGGACAATCATTGCATTGCCCGTCGCATTCCGCATTAACACGGTTCCTTCGGGTTCCAGCCATTGACTAAAACCAAGAAGAATAGTGTGAGAATCACTAATTATAATAGGAAAACCACATAATCAAGAATAAAATTTCACACTTAAGGTCTTATCCTTGGTTATTCATTGCCATTTCTAAAACACTAATATTGTGTTCTATGCTTAGACTTATCCTTAGGGTTCTTACTAAGTCTTTCACATCCTAGTTTCTGAAGGTTGACTATACCTTTCCTCTGATACAAACTATAATGACCCATACTTTACATACATTGCTAATACTTCAAAATTTAAGCATACTTATTACAACATATAACAAAACCACGAAAGGACCGTATAGGTATAGTGTCTTTAGAAACTGGGAAACATAAACAACTGGTTCATAAAGCATCTACACTGTCTCCCATTTATTTCATCATATCTATAGTCTCTTTTGGCATATCTTACTTAATAACGTTCTTCCTGACCTGGGGAAAGAAAACATACAAAAGGGTGAGCTCAAATGCTCAGTAAGGGTAATCAAAAGAAATAACAATCACATCATATACATAAGCACGTAACTTTTGGAAATCTTAACCTGCAAAAGAGATCATAATTTCATAACATGGGATAAATCATGGCAGTGAAATGTAATCACAATAATCATACCTTAAAACATGAATCTATGTGGAATACACACATAATCATAGAGAATCATTTCTTATTATTCAAGACTCATTTCCAAGACTATCTTACTGGACAAAGTCCCTTTCTGAACTGAGTCACCCTCGTTTCAGTACTGTTTCACTGAACCGGTATAACCTACCATTCCTTCCATGTATATCTCATGAGATATAAAATCTTTACCCAATGCTTTGGAGGGAGATATAGGTCCCACCCATCTCATAATGATACCATTCTTATGTGTGCCACAAAATCATAAACCATACATCATAACATAACCCATGTAATAAAAATGGGAATCTTAAACATCATGACATCATAAAAAAATTCATATATGATAAAAGAATTCATAAAAATATTTCCATCACGACATAATCAAATCCATGTCATAATAGGGATAGAAACAAAACCCTATATTATCTTAGATGGAAAACAATTTTGATAAAACTCTTGAACTCCATTCTTGAGGAAAATATCCTTTCTTCTTCAAAAACATTTTCTATTTCTTAACATGTCATACAATTTTAAACTAAAAGAAATTGATTAAAAATAAACTTGAAAACTTGTAAAGGAAGCTTCTTGGAAATAATGTTTTAAAAATCCATTCATGCCGTATAAGTTAAAAAAAACATTCTTCTCTTACTTTTGTCGGAAAAGTCAAAAAGTACATCGTATGAAAAACGACAAAAGATTCCTTTCATATCTTTTACTAAAAACACACCGAAGGGTAAAATTGAATTTAGACAATTGTAGGTGGATGTAATTAATGTTACATATTGAGGAAACATGGATGTGGATGATAAAATACACCCCAGTAACATTCAAAGTATAAACAATCTCGGATAAAAATGAGATTCTGATATTTCCCTTACCTTAGGTCCATTTTGCTTCGAAAGTGTCCGAACCTCCTGTATAATGATTTAAATAATGTTATTGACTTATTCCAGAATCATAATTATTTTTATGATATCATATATGGTCATTTTCTTAGCTTCTTATTATTAATATTTCATTGCTACTTGTTATTCGGGTGTTTATAACTTTTTGTTCTTATGCGTGTTTTGTCGAATAAATTCTTATTCTTATATTTAGGTTATAGATACCTCATTTCCAGAATTTTATTAGTGTAATATATACCATATTCATTCATTCAATTCATTTATATAATCATTTTGAAATGAAGATCATGTAGAACGAGTCGCATCACATCGTGGAGACGGTATTCCGTACGTACGCATGAGTCATGATATCGTTCCTATGATCGTGGAATTGTATTGGAGTGTATGTATACTTTTTCAGAATCAGTATCACTTTATAATAGTCATATATAGTAATTATTTTCACCATTATACCCATCCGAGTAAGGTGGTGGTGGAAAATAGATTACACCACGGCGTGGAGACGGTATTCCGTACGTACGCACGCGCGGTGATTTCTTTTTCCGTAGGATGGATAGATGGTGAAATAGGGTTGTTTCATATATATAATAAAATATCAGTATATGATTGATACTGATGTTATTACTTCATAATGAAACAACTAAAGAAGAAGAAGTGGAAGAAGAAATAAAGATGAAAGAATTGGTAACGGACATTACTTATTCTTTGAAGTGATTCTTTGAGACCTTCTTTTAGTGCACTAAAATTGGTCTTTGAAGAAGAAAAGGACCTCTAGGATGTCTCTAGGGAAGTGGAGAGGAGGAATTGGAATGGGTTGGACGAGAATGAAGGCTCAAAGTGGTGTGAGGAAGAGGGGGAGGAGGTGCCCTTTTATAAGGGAGGAGAGGGGCACCTTTGGGAAACCTAAAAATATTAGTTTATTATAAAGTCAAGTTCGGTTTTAAATAGCTCCAAATTGATATATTTCTAAGCTAAGGTGGGGATGGGTTGAAATCATCTTATCGAATATAATTTAGACAACTTTAGGTTCCTATTTTAACCTTATCATTAAGTTAAATAAGTTTACTTTTACCGTGTCTTCTTGTGTTCTTATACTATAAGGTTAATAAACTTACTATAAGCAGCCAAACGAACCCCAATTTGTTTATTATTAATATATATAACCTTATCTAAGTCATTTTTCCGAACCTTATATTTTTAGGAATAAAATAACAATTACTAATATAATATTTGTTTTAGAAACTATTTTATGTCAATTTTGACACTATTTAGTAATTGATTTTTGTGAAAATCATAACAGAATTATTAGTTCGAACCAAGTTAATTAAATCAATACTAACATGTTATATTAAACTAGAAAATTAGTGTAATTCATAAAAAGTCTCAAATTACATTTATTTTGGTGTTTATAACATTAATTAGGTCAATATTTCATTAATAAGGTAATTACTGCATCATCTTTGTATCATAAATAAATTAAATTATTTAATGTCTCAAAATTACAAATAAAATACCATTATATAGGAAATATTTTTAGATTTATAATGAATATTTATTGTCGAATTTATCTTATGTATAACCCCATATTAAAAATTATTTACTTATTAAATGTTGATTTTAACTATTTTAACCCTTCTTTAAATAAATTAATAATAACTGTCCTAATCTAATCCAAGTGGGCCTAAATGGTCATATTTTATTCCTAAGTTTGTTTTTGGTCTAATTACACTTATTAAATAGAATTAGGACATGTGTTGGGGTAATAATAATATCAGCTTTACACTTAATTACCCTATTTACATTTAACTGTGGTAAAAAAAGTAAAAAGTTACTATTCACCAAAAATTATTTTCATCTCATTGAACCACATTTTAGTCCTTGATATTAACCGTGTCTCTCGGATTTTCGAAATTCCACTCACAGAAGCAGTAAAATTCAGTTTCATGAAAAATTCAGTTTTTTTAACTACCACTTAGTGGTTTCACTATTCATCAAAAATTGAAAGTTTTCAGAAAAATATCAAAATTTCACCCTAGGATAATTTCGATATTCCGAATCAAAAAATGAAGTCCATTTTAAAAAATAAAATTTATTAAATTTCAAAAATTGGTTATTAATATTCATAACGGCTAGTTTTAATAATATTTTAATAGCATATCGTTTTTTAGTGAAACTCGGTATTGCGTACGACACAAGCTATCGAGGAAGGTCGTGATTTCGTGTAAAGCAAGCAAAGAAAGTGTTGTGTAGAAAAAGATTCCTTTGATGATTTATTTAACATAAAAGTCTCGGGTGTTACATTCTACCCCCCTTAAAATGAATTTCGCCCTCGAAATTTGTCACTTTGTAACAAACAGATGTGGATACCTCTCCCTCATCATATCCTCAAGCTCCCATGTAGCTTCTTCTAATTGGTGGTTCCTCCATAAAACTTTCACCACTCGAGTGGTCTTGCTTCGTAGGACTTTTTCTCTACGATCCAGAATCTCTATTGGTTGTTCTTCATAAGAAAGATCTTGCTCCAGCGGTACAACTTCTGAGATGAGTACATGTGAAAGATCAGGTATGTACTTTCTCAAGAGAGATACATGGAACACATCATGAACTTGATAGAGATTCGGTGGAAGCGCCAATCGGTAAGCTACCTTCCCAACACGATCCAGTATTTCAAAAGGACCGATATATCTAGGGCTCAACTTCCCCTTCCTTCCAAATCTCATAACCCTCTACTAGGGAGATATTCGTAACACTTTATCACCCACTTCAAACCCTAGGTCTTTTCTTCGGTTGTCGGCATAACTTTTATGTCGACTCTGAGCTGCTCTTATGTGTTGTTGAATAGATCTGACCTTTTCTGCCATTTCATCAACGAGATCCAGTCCTAATAGCTTTATTTCCCCAACTTCATCCCAGCAAGTTGGAGTCCTGCATTTCTTTCCATAGAGAGATTCATAAGGAGCCATCTGAATACTAGAGTGAAAGATATTATTATAAGAAAATTTCACCAAAGGTATATATTGATCCCAACCACCTTTGAAATCCATAGAGCAAGCTCTCAACATATCTTCTAGGGTTAGAATTGTTCTCTCAGACTGATTGTCTGTCTGTGGATGATAAGCAGTGCTGAAACTCAACTCTGTATCCAGAGTATGCTGAAGACTTCGCCAGAACTTCGAGGTAAATCAAGGATCCCGATCGGATATAATAGAAAGTGGTAATCCATGAAATCTTACCACTTCCTTTACATATATCCTGGCAAGCTGATCCAGAGAGAAATCCTCTCTAATAGCAATGAAGTGTGCAAACTTTGTAAGATGATCAACTATGACCCAGATAGCATTATTGCCTTTGGATGTTTTAGGAAGTCCTGTGACAAAGTCCATAGTGATGTTTTCCCATTTCCATTCGGGTATGGGTAATGGTTATAACAACCCCTTAGACTTATGTCTCTCAGCTTTAACTTGTTTACAAACCAAGCATCAAGAGACATATTCAGCAACATCTCTTTTCATTCCATCCCACCATAAGTACTCTTTCAGGTCCCTATACATCTTCGTGCTTCCAGGATGAATAGAGAATGAAGAACTATGAGCCTCATCCAGCAGCTCCTTCTTTTATTCGGGGATGGGAGGAACACAAACCCGATTCCTGAAATTTATTATCCCATCACAATCAAGGTTGAATTCAGGAACATTTCTCACCTTCTTTTGTAACTCAACATCTTCTTTCTGTGCCTCTTTAATCTTCACATGTATAGATGGTTGAACATTCATTTGAGAAAGATAATATTTTTTCCCTTCCATTATAATTCCAAGATCCATCCTTTGTAAATCCATAAATATTGGATCTTTTGTGATCCTCATCATGGATAAACTAGCATGGTCTTGTCGAATTAATGCATCTGCCACCTTGTTTGCTTTCCCAGGGTGGTAATGGATTGAGCAGTCGTAATCCTTACTCAGCTCCAACCATCTTCTTTGACGCATATTCAGCTCCTTTTCTGTGAAAATATACTTTAAACTTTTATGATCCATATAAATATCACACCTTTCACCATAAAGGTAATGCCTCCAAATCTTTAATGCAAAGATTACCGCAGCTAACTCCAAATCATGTGTTGGGTAATTTTGCTCATGGATTTTCAACTGTCGTGAGGCATAAGCTATCCCCATATCATTTTTCATAAGAACTCACCCCAATTCCTTCTTGGATGCATCACTATAGATCACAAACCTTTCTCCACTACAAGGCAGTGTGAGCACAGGTGCACTGGATAACCTTCTATTCAACTCCTTGAAATTCTCTTCACATTCTTCCGTCCAGACAAACTTAACTCCTTTCCGAGTCAACTTGGTGAGTGGATTAGATAATTATGAAAAATATTTCACAAAACGTCGATAATATCCAGCCAAACCAAGAAAACTTCGGATCCCAGTTACTGTTGTTGGTCTCGACCATCTTTCGATAACCTCTGTTTTTCCTGGAGCCACAGATATCCCATATTTTGTGATTATGTGACCCAAAAATGCAACTTTTTTAAGCCAAAATTCACACTTGGTAAATTTTACATAAAGCTTCTCCTTTATTAGGGTATTCAATATAATTCTCAAGTGATATTTATGTTCTTCCTTGCTCTTTGAATAGACAAGAATATAGTCTATAAAGACTACCAAAAATTGATCAAGATAGTCTCTAAAGACTCTATTCATCAGATCCATGAAGATAGAAGGGGCATTAGTAAGACCAAATGGCATCACTATAAATTCATAGTGTCCATACCTTGTACGGAAAGTCATCTTTGGTATATCCTCTCTTTTGACCCTTAATTGATGATACCCTGAACAAAGATCAATCTTGGAAAAGTATTTAGCTCCTCGTAGTTGGTCAAATAAGTCATCAATGCGTGGGAGAGGATATTTGTTCTTGATAGTGATCTTTTTAAGTTCTCGATAATCAATGCAGAGTCTTATTGATCCATCTTTCTTCTTAACAAATAGAACAAGTGCTCTCCAAGGTAATGCACTAGGGCGTAAGAATCCCTTATCAAGATTCTCCTGGAGTTGCTTCTTCAATTCCTGCAACTCAATTGTGGCCATTCTATAAGGTGTCTTTGAAATAGGCAAAGCACCCTGTACGAGTTCTATTGAGAACTCAATATCACGATTTGGTGGAAGTCCCTGTAATTCCTCCGGAAAGACATCATCAAACTCCCGTACAATGGGAATATTCTTAATCGTGAGTTTCTCACCAACCATTTGAGATAAATAACCTTCATTTAGTGGAATCAAGACCCATAAGATGGATGAAATTTCCACTGGAAGGTTATGTTCATCCTTGCATTGATAGACGATCATAGATTGATATGGAAAATGAAATGTGACTTCCCTTCTTTGGCAATTGATATGAGCTCCATATAAAGAAAGCCAATCCATGCCAAGAATCACATCAAATTCCACTATAGGAAGGATCACAAGATTTTCAGGAAGTACTTTCCCACAAACCTTGATCGGAGAAGAATTATAAACTTTTTATGCGACTTTTGTGCCATTAGGTGTTGTCATAGCTAACTCAACATCTAATTGTTGAGGTAATACGATGATACCCTTAGAAAATTCTTCAGAAATAAAAGAGTGGGTGGATCCAGAATCAAATCAAACATTCGCTACTTTAGAGTGGATGGTAAGTGTACCTTTCAACACATCGTTATCATACTCCACATCACCGATAGAAATTGCATGTGACTTTCCTTTATCTTTATCCTTAAGAGTTTGTTGACGTCGACCATCATCATCAACCCTTGGATTAGGGAATTTATTGGCATAATGTCCCATATCCTTTCACTTGAAACATTGAAGTGTAATAGGTTCATTCTGTGTATCCCTTCCTTTGTTTACATCATTAGACATCTTCTTCCCATCATCGCGACATTCAAATGTCAGATGACCTTCCTTTCCACATTTGAAACATTTACTTCTCCCTTTAAGAAAACTCCCTCCATGTTTCTTTCCACACTTTGAGCATAAGGGAAAGCTCATCTTCTTTTCAGTGTGCTCTTTAGATTTTCCTTTGAATTCCATTTTCCTCTTCTTATCAAACCCATATGACTGATGGGTTACTTTAATCTCCATCTCAACTTTGAGAGCACATCGAACGATTTCCTCGTAGCTATTGAAGTCCCTTATGGCTATGGCCCTTCGAATACTTTCTTTTAAGCCACTAAAGAATTGATCGATCTTACTCTCAGGTTAGATAATAATACCAGAAGCGTACCTTGAAAGGCTTGTAAAATTTTCCTCATAAGTACCAACAGATTCATCATCCTTTTTCTTCAGTTCCAGAAACACTTTCTCTATCTTTGTTCGGAGAATACGAGGGAAGTACTTATTGAAAAATAATTTCTTTAACTCGTCTCATTCCATGGACTCAATTTCATCCCTTTGCCTCGTATTCTTAATAATATTCCACCATTGATCAGCATCTCCTTCCAAACGATACACTGCTAAGATGCCTTTATCATGCTCAGAACATTGAAGAACTACAAATATCTTTTCAGTAGTATTAATACATTGTTCAACAACTAATGGATCAGTAGACCCGCTAAATGAAGGTGGACGCAGTCTCATGAAGGATTCAACAGAATGTTGCTCCTTTATTTTCTCATTTGGAAGTCCTGCATGATTCATATCTTGAGAAAGTTGTGTGAGCATGGCTACAAGATTTTTCATTCCAGCTCCCATAACGTTTGGTTGTTCAGGGGGACCATCATTGCATTGCCCGTCGCATTCCGCAATAATATGGTTCCTTCGGGTTCTAGCCATTGACTAAAACCAAGAAGAATAGTGTGAGAAACACTAATTATAATAGGAAAACCACATAATCAAGAATAAAATTTCACACTTAAGGTCTTATCCTAGGTTATTCATGGCCATTTCTAAAACACTAATATCGTGTTCTATGCTTAGACTTATCCTTAGTGTTCTTACTAAGGCTTTCACATCCTAGTTTCCAAAGGTTGACTATACCTTTCCTCTGATACCAACTATAATGACCCATACTTTACATACATTGTTAATACATCAAAATTTAAGCATACATATTACAACATATAACAAAACCACGAAAGGGCCATATAGGTATAGTGTCTTTAGAAACTGGGAAACATAAACAACTGGTTCATAAAGCATCTACATTGTCTCCCATTTATTTCATCATATCTATAGTCCCTTTTGGCATATCTTACTTAATAACATCCTTCCTGACCTGGGGAAAGAAAACATACAAAAGGGTGAGCTCAAATGCTCAGTAAGGTTAAACAAAAGAAATATCAATTACATCATATACATAAGCACATAACTTTTGTAAATCTTAACCTGCAAAAGAGATCATAATTTCATAACATGGGATAAATCATGGTAGTGAAATGTAATCACAATAATCTTAACATAAAACATTAATCTTTGTGTCATACACACATAATCATAGAGAATCATTTCTTATTAGTCAAGACTCATTGCCAAGACTATCTTACTGGACAAAGTCCCTTTCTGAAATGAGTCACCCTCATTTCAGTACCATTTCAATGAACCGGTATAACCTACCATTTCATCCATGTCTATCTCATGAGATATAAAATCTTTACCCAATGCATTGGAGGGAGATATAGGTCCCAACCATCTCATAATGATACCATTCTTATGTGTACCACAAAATCATAAACCATACATCATAACATAACCCATGTAATAAAAATGGGAATCTTAAACATCATGACATCATAAAAAAATCATATAAGATAAAGGAATTCATAAAAATATTTCCATCACGAAATAATCAAATCCATGTCATAATAGGGATAGAAACAAAACCCGATATTATCTTATATGGAAAATAATTTTGATAAAACTCTTGAACTCCATTCTTGAGGAAAATATCCTTTCTTCTTCAAAAACATTTTTTCTTTCTTAACATGTCATAAAATTTTAAACTAAAATAAATTGATTAAAAATAAACTTGAAAACTTGTAAAGGAAGCTTCTTGGAAATAATGTTTTAAAAATCCATTCATGCCATATAAGTTAAAAAACATTCTTCTCGTAATTTTGTCGGAAAAGTCAAAAATTACATCGTATGAAAAACGACAAAAGATTCCTTTCATATCTTTTACTAAAAACTCACCGAAGGGTAAAATTGTTTTTAAACAATTGTAGGTGGATGGAATTAATTTTACATATTGAGGAAACATGGATGTGGATGATAAAATACACCCTAGTAACTTTCAAAGTATAAACAATCTCGGATAAAAATGGGATTGTGATATTTCCATTACCTTAGGTCCGTTTTGCTTCGTAAGTGTCCGAACCTCCTGTATAATGATTTAAATAATGTTATTGACTTATTCCAGAATCATACTTATTTTTATGATATCATATATAGTCATTTTATTAGCTTCTTAGTAGTAATATTTCATTGCTACTTCTTATTCGGGTGTTTATAACTTTTTGTTCTTATGTGTGTTTTGTCGAATAAATTCTTATTCTTATATTTAGGTTATATATACCTCATTTCAAGAATGGTTTTAGTGTAATATATATCATATTCATACATTCAATTCATTTATATAATCATTATGAAATTAAGATCATGTAGAATGAGTCGCATCACATCGTGGAGACGGTATTCCGTACGTACGCATGAGTGATGATATCGTTTCTATGATCGTGGAATTGTATTGGAGTGTATGTATACTATTTTAGAATCAGTATCACTTTATAATAGTCATATATAGTCATTATTTACACCATTATACCCATCCAAGTAAGGTGGTGGTGGAAAATAGATTACACCACGGCGTGGAGACGGTATTCCGTACGTACGCATGTGCGGTGATTTATTTTTCCGTAGGATGGATAGATGGTGAAATACGGTTGTTTCATACTTATAATAACATTTCAGTATATTAGTGATACTGATGTTATTACTTCATAATGAAACAACTAAAGAAGAAGATGTGGAAGAAGAAATAAAGATGAAAGAATCGGTAATGGACATTACCTCTTCTTTGAAGTGCTTCTTTGAGACCTTCTTTTAGGGAACTAAAATTGGTCTTTGAAGAAGACCAGGACCTCTAGGATGTCTCTATGGAAGTGGAGAGGATGAATTGGCAGGGGTTGGACGAGTTTGAAGGCTCAAAGTGGTGTGAGGAAGAGGGGGAGGAGGTGCCCTTTTATAAGGGAGGAGAGGGGCACCTTTGGGAAAACTAAAAATATTATTTTATTATAAAGACAATTTCGGTTTTAAATAGCTCCAAATTGATATATTTCTAAGCTAAGGTGGGGATGGTTCTAAACCCTCTCATCCAATAGAATTTATACATGTTTAGGTTCCTATTTTAACCTTATCATTAAGTTAAATAAGTTTACTTTTACTGTGTCTTCTTGTGTTCTTATACTATAAGGTTAATAAACATACTATAAGCAGCAAAAAGAACCCCAAGTTGTTTATTATTAATATATATAACCTTATCTAAGTCATTTGGAAGAACCTTAGATTTTTAAGAATAAAATAACAATTACTAATATAATATTTTTTTTAAAAACTATTTTATGTCAATTTTGACACTATTTAGTAATTGATTTTTGTAAAAATCATAACAAAATTATTAGTTCGAAACAAGTTAATTAAATCCATACTAACATGTAATATTAACCTAGAAAATTAGTGGAATTCATAAAGTCTCAAATTACATTTATTTTGGTGTTTATAACATTAATTATGTCAATATTTCATTAATAAGATAATTACTGCATCATCTTTGTGTCATAAATAAATTAAATTATTTAATGTCCCAAAATTACAAATAAAATACAATTATGTAGGAAATCTTTTTATCTTTTTAGTGAATATTTATAGTCGAATTTATCTTATGTATAACCCCATATTAAAAATTATTTACTTATTAAACATTGATTTTAACTATTTTAACCCTTCTTTAAATAAATTAATAATAAATGTCCTAATCTAATCCAAGTGGGCCTAAATGGTCATATTTTATTCCTAAGTTTGTTTTTGGTCGAATTACACTTATCCAATAGAATTAGTACATGTGTTAGGGTAATAATAATATCATCTTTACCCTTAATTATCCTATTTATTTTTAACCGTGGTAAAAAAAAGTAAAAAGTTACTATTCACCAAAAACTATTTTCATCTCATTGAACCACATTTTAGTCCTTGAAATTAACCGTGTCTCTCGGATTTTCGAAATTCCACTCACAGAAGCAGTGAAATTATGTTTTATGAAAAATTCAGTTTTTTTAACTACCACTTAGTGGTTTCACTATTCATCAAAAATTGAAAGTTTTCAGAAAAATACCAAAATTTCACCCTAGGCTAATTTCGATATTCCGAATCCAAAAATGAAATCCATTTTGAAAAATAAAATTTATAAAATTTCAAAAAGTGGTTATTACTATTCATAACGGCTAGTTTTAATAATATTTTAATAGCATATCGTTTTTTAGTGAAACTCGGTATTGCGTACGACGCAAGCTATCGAGGAAGGTCATGATTTCGTGTAAAGCAAGCCAAGCAAGTGTTGTGTAGAAAAATATTCATTTGATGATTTATATAACATAAAAGTCTCGGGTGTTACACTAAACCTTAAATTTAAGACCCAAAATGACATAATTACTTGTCCAAGATCCATTAGATGGAAATATTTATACTCTATCATGATTTGGATTGACTTTTTTAATTATTTGATCCACTTTCTACTTGAAAAACATGGGTGTAATTATATCTTCAAATGTTTATAAGACTGACACTCCTCCACCACTATAAACATTCATCCTCTCCTCCCACTTCCTCACACCTTTAAAACCACCTAGGTTGATCCATGATCTACCCAATACATATCCCAAGATCGCTCCCTTCAACCAATAAGCCTCCCCATGCGAAAAAAACCAAAGGATCATTTGTGAATAAAATAAAATGAGTTTCCCAATTAATAGGTAACAACTTCTCTAATTCTCTTATATTTTTTTTTGTTCTCCACCAGATCTACTCTTTTTATTCCATGATTGTATAAAAAATTAGTACATTCAACAAAATATGATTTTTTATGATTTTTGTTCAACTTAAAAATACAAAAACCTCTATCTAATGGGTAAAAAACATATTATTATTTTGTAAGATGAAGTACCACCTCACAAAATTATTGTTGTACATTTTTATTTACTATCACTCATGGTAGAAATTATGATGGAAACACTATTTGTGGACGACCGTCCTTCAAAGTGATGTGATTCATCCACACACTACATGGAATTTATTAAGGATGGGTTTAGTAAAATTATGTGAAATATTATATATAATAATTCTACATGAATTATGATATATATATATATATTTACATATAAATAAACATATGTCATTTATAATCTTTCTTTCATGATGATAATAAAAACGGAAACAACATTCAAGCGTATGTGTGACTTATCATCTCTATGAAATGTGTATTACATTTCATACTTATATATTTTATAGATTGTTATAGAAAAAATATAATGAATATACATGATATTTATTTCATGATTTAAATTATGGAAATCATGATATAAGTATAAAGACCATATATATAACAAATTAAAACAAATGAAAAGAATTAACCGAATATAACCTGAAGTGAAACCTTAACATATGATTGTTAACAAGTAGGTAATATAAGGTCAAAATCAAAACATATATGGTATTATAATTAAGAATATGTCTTGTTGATAGATATAAAATAGTCTTATATTTATTATACAGAAGGATTTAATGGGTACGATGAGAGTCAAGACACAAGGTAAGGGGATTACATTTCACTTTTTATTTCAATTAGATACACGACTTAATAAAATCCCATTACATTTGTGTGGAGTGTATAATTAACATGGATGTATGTAATGATTCTTATACTTAATTTTATGGGTATTTACATATACATTTTATGATATTTATTTCACGGGGTTTAAGTTTTAAAAAATATGAAATCGGTCAAATAGTTTTGTCTTAATTTTCCATCTTTTAGACGCATGTTTTTTTATACAAATAAATTATTTTTTGAGGTGTATAAAATTCACTTTTTCATGTTATCGAATTAATATACTAATTCTCATGATATTTTAGGCTTAATGAAATTCATTTTTCTTAAATGGAGAGTATGATGAAAAGTAATCAAGTGGTAAGAGTTAACAAAATCAATCTCATCCCTTTTTGATTTTGTTAATGATTATGATTAATTGATGAAATATTAAGATCCATCTATGAAGAAAATTAATGAGTATCCTTTTACAATATTTATTCAATATATATCCATGTATTAGTAAAATTTATCAACTCTTTTTTACTTAAGATAATTAAGAATTTTTTTTAAGAAAACATGACAAGAATTTTCTCTTTGTCGTAAATATTTTTTATTTCAAAAATAATGTTGAAAAAATGTCTTCAAAAAAGTACTAAAATAAACCATGAAGATAATTTTAAATAAAAACTGATTTAAAAAATGAATTATTATTTTCAAATAATTCTTTATATGTATTTGAATTATTTTTCAAAGAGAAATGTTTTCAAAGGGTTTTATGTTTTAAAAAATAATTTCTTAAAGAAGAATATTTTCCTCAATAATTTTTTTAATAAATATATTTTAATTTTTTTTCATAAAATATGTCATCTATTGGTTTTAATCATTCCTTTAATTGGAAATTACACAATTTTCCCATTCATATTATTTCTATGAATGATTTACCGTTTTGGAATTATGTTTACGATATCGGTTTTTCATTCACGGGTTATTTGCCTATGAAACCCAGTAATTTTCACATTTATGATTTTCTTAAATTATTATGAAACCTATCTATCTTCCATAGGTTATGATATGTTTACATATTTAAGAAATCCATTTTATTTCATGGGTTATGGTATGATTGTTTATGATTTTGTGGAATATATATGTAATATTTCATTATTATATGGGTGGGACCTATATCTACCTCTAATGCATTGGGTAAAGATTTATATCTCATGAGATCAACATGAATGGAATGATAAATGAACTTGGTGAAGTAATATAATGTCGTAACAAGAAATTAACCTGGTTTAGTATTACATTTCTAGAACAATAAATAAACATTGTTCAGTATTATGGTGCTAGAATGAGGAGTGAACTCATTTTAGTAAAGCATGACAAGAATAGGGTGTGAACCCAGTTTAGAAAAGGAATTTTTCAATTAAAATGGTCTGGTATAAATCCCTTAACTACAATTAAAATCTTTATATATTCTTATGTGTCTTCCATAACTAAATGTTTTATTTCTACTTTATGATTTGATGGCTTATGTTATTTATTTCCTTATGATTCATGTCCTATGAACTTCCAAGATTTATTCCATGATTCATGTTTATGATATTTGAAATACATATCATAATATTATATTTTCATTATCATTTTCTCATACCCTTATGCTCATGATTATGATTATGTATCTCCCACGTTTACCCTTACTAAGCATCTGAGCTCACCCATTTTCATGTTTCCATCCCCCAGGTTATGAAGATATGTATTATCTTTGATGTGTCTAATAAGGGTGATACTCAAGAAGAACCTTATGGGAGATGATGTAGCTCATTTTTTTATGTGTGTTTATGTTTCCATGTTTCTAAATCTTCTAGACTAATATGGTCTTTGTTCATCCATTTGTATAATTTTTTAAGTACTCTATAAAAGTTATATAATTTTAATGTATGAAAAGTGACAGTTTTTAATCTATTTCATCTTGATATAGTGTTTTAATCTAGGTTATCCTATTTTATCTTGACCCTTGGGGAGTTATATTTTTAAAAATATTAGCCTCTTTTGGGTTTTCCTTCTATTGGTTTTGGACATTTTTGTGGTTGAGAGTGTATTCCTCTTATATTTTTTGATTTTTTTTATTTGAGGACGGATTCTTGGCAGTGGTTATTTTGTTTTACCATGTTAGATGAACTATAAATAGTGGTCAGACCATTTTACAGAAATTATAAATGGTTGGGAGACAATGTTAGATAACCCAGGCGTTTTAGGGTTTCTTATTTGTGGTTCATGTAAGATTCTAAAATAAGAAATTTCATCCTCTTATTTTTGATTATTTTTATCATTTTTTTGGATTTCCTTGGCTGACCATGTGATAGTTCCATGATGAGTTGTTAATTTGATTATATATTCATCAAATCTTCCACTCTTTATTTTATATCTACCAAGACATTTTTGGATCAGAATTCACATGTTGGGGACTTTTTTACACCCCCATGACATCTTTTTTTATTTTCATGATCTTTTAAAAAGTGGTGGTTTGGGTTCTGTATTCCCCGAGTTTCAACATGGAACATTGAATATTTTTGGGTTTTGATACAGTGCATGGTTCAAGAACATGGTTTGAGGGAAATTGTGTTACCTCCCTTCACAAGGATACTTTTTAGTTCATTTTGAACTACAATACAATCTCTTTCATGGGTTGTACATATTTAATTACAACCTATGTAGCCCCTTTGAGAAACTATGAGGGTTCCCTATTTTATTTAAGGTTTAGTGGACTACTTATTCATAGTTTTTTTAAAATTTTGTGTCATGTGTGTGTTTGGTTCAATCATTTTTGAAAAATCCATTTTCATGGATTCAACATGATTTTTCAAACCATTAGGGGAACCCCAAAAGGTCGTGTGAGGCATGGAGTGGTCCGAGAGTGAGGCACGTGGTTATAATAACCACAAGGCATCATAAAAGATTTTGTCTGGATTGATATTTTTTGGATTCAGTGGCTCCCATGTGGTTGGTTCATAGTTTCCCAAATTGTGCGGCTAAACCATGTGAGTTGTCTAGGTGTCTAATGTTTTTTTGTTTTTCATATTTTAAACCTATCAACTATTATATGGTTTCACCCCCATTTTTATTTACATATTTCGATCGACTATAGAGTGATTTGGAGCTGCTCTATTTTCAGCCTTCCCTTAGATTCATGGATCCATTTGGCATTTTCAAGCTGATTTCATGTTATATTTTCCACCATTTACCTCTTTCATTCTCTCCCTCATTTATCTTGGATTTGGCTTCCCCCATAAACCCTAAATATCATGTGTCTTGATTTAAGGGTCCTTGTTGGATTTTTATGGGAATTTTTATTTATAGGGATTCTAGAAACCATTGCTTTTCCCCGGGTGGGGTCGTTATTAAAGGTGACATGTTTTGGGATATTTTTGAGTAGTTTCCAGTTCATTGTGGTTTGTGTAACTATTAAATTACTTCATTTTAAAATTTTAACAAACATTTCACCTTCTAAATCAACATTTTATCAAGGAATGGTTATATATGGTTTCCTAATGATTATTTGGAACCATTTCGTTGAATATTATGCCTAACATTATGGGATTTATATGGGAATTCCATGTTTTATTTTTCAAAATAGAATATTTTATTATGAAAAAATTCTATTTAAATTCATTATGTAATTATGAAATGGTTTTCATGATTCGAAATGGGATTTGACCTGATTTTTTTTAATGAATGAAAAAATGGTTTTAAATTGAATTTGGTATTGAATTGATGTGTAGGGCTAAAAATAAATTGAAAAGGGGTGTTTAAATGTATTTGTAATTGTGACTTGGAATGTGTTCTTGGTTTAAGACTTCCAAATTTTCATGTTGGATTGTTTTCAATTTGTTTTGGTTTAAATTGTTTTCCTTTTTTCATTGTTTTTTACAATGTGAATAATCTTTCTCGAAGGGTATATTTTAATCTCGTTAAAAGAAGTGGGGGGGGGGGTCTATTAGGACCTCTAAAAAAATTTAAAATGGAATACCTGAAAAATTGTAACAGAAATAATGGATTTCTTCCATGATTTAGATTTTAGAAGAATGATACTCTTATGTAGGGGTTACTTTGAATTGTTTTTAATGATTAGATTATCCCAATAATTTTCCAAATGTTGTTTGGAAATTGTTTTATGAAATTTAAAAATGCATTTTCAATCTAAATGTTTATTTGGTGTTAATGGTGTATTTATAAATATTTTTTTAAATAGTGTATGTAGATAGAACCCTAGATTTTCCCTATATTTTGTACCCCTTCTCTAATTTTGTGATCACTATGTGCTGCATGTTTCTCTTGTTTTGTTGGATAGTGCTTTCTAAGCCTTGTGTACATGTTAACTATATGGGGATTTTCATCATTGGGTGTTGTGGGTGAGGGTAGTTATGGTTATGGTTATGAATTGAGGGTAGAATTGGCTCTTTTTCACAATGCTTCACCTCCTTTATTGGTCATGGGACACCAAAAACTGTTTGAAATTTCTATTTTGATCCACTATTTGGTTCATATGCTGCAAGTTAATCACTAGTCATGATAGGCACAAGGACTAGGTGGGGGTTGTATATTGCAGTGATGATTGTGTGGTATAATTGGATAAAATCATGGACTTAGCATATGTAAATATATATTTAGGGTGTTTATACCCATATAGTGTAAGATTCATGGCACATTAGTGAATTTATTTAGAACTGAGGAACAATATTTTACTTTGTGAGTATGTGATAGAGGAGAGTTTGATCAAGTACTTGATTGTATTATTTCAAATTATTTATTTGATATGGAACCTTCATTTCTTGTGTTTTGATTAATTATTATTTTTGATATATATATATATATATATGTGTGTGTGTGTGTGTGTGTGTAGTCCATGTGTGTTTTGTTTAAACCAGGTGATTTGGGATGTTTCCATTGAAAATGAGTTTTCAAAGTTGTTTTTAAAAACTGGTATTGAGTTTATAATGATTCATGTGTGAGTTATTTAACATGTGTCCGAAGATTGGTTTTGTTATAAAGATTTATTTGGATAGTAAAATAGTTAAAGAACCGTTTTTATTTTAATAAATTAAGTGTAAGTTGTTTATTTGAAATTTTAACGGTGTTTGTGGTTTTTGAAAGGGCCCAAGATAGTGATTTTTCTCATACTTGTGTGTTCGTTTTTTTGTAGAAAAAGATAAAATTATTTTAATGTGTATTATATTTTTTTCATGATTATTTATGTTTAAATATAACTCTATAACTTATATTTCAAACTTAAATAGTGAATTTCATCAAGAAATGAATTATATAATTTCAGTGGGTTGTGGTGAATTCATTTTATTTTTAGATCACACCTATAAAATTTTATGTTCTAGGTTCTCAATTGGATCTTTCTATTTTTTGGACAATATGGGTGATTTGGGTGGTGGTTAGCAACCATATGGTTCATTGAGATGGTTTTAGGATCATCTAGAGTTGGATGGTATGTAACAGTTTGCTTTTGTTTAGTAATGTTCCATCATTTTCCTTTTTACCTATATCTCTTTGTTAATAGATTTTTATAATGTATATGAAAATGGGTTAGATCATGGTAGTTGTTTATGAACAATTTGGAATGTTTATTTTCTATCATTTTTGATTTTTTATTTAGTTATTCTGATTTTGTAAGTCTGATTTGGGAAAAATATTCCAAAATGAGTACTTATAATGACCAGGTTCTAGTTTCCAGCTTGTGTGGATCAGGAAAACCCTTCAGGAATTTTGATGAATTGGGTTTTGTTTCAGATAGGATGAAAGACTAGGCTGGTTCATTAAATAAGGTATTAAGTACTCACCATTCAATTCTAAACATATGCAATGATATAAAACATTAAATATGATTTACCCCTTTCTGTTAATATCCAAAAATCTCAGACTTTTACTTGGATCCCATGATTAATTAAATAACATATTCCTATAAATCCTTAAAAAATACTTTTTTAAATGGTTTTATCAAACTGGATTTATTTTAGAGAAAAACCTTTATCTATAACATAATCACTATACAAATTCCTAACTTTATGATCTTATAGGCCAAAATATTATTGAAAAAATAGGAAATCATTATTTTTCCTCTAGGAAATCATTATTGTTACTCAAGCTCTTTAGAGTTCTAGTGCGATATTCATCAAAAATAAATATTACTCTTATCAACATTTATAACTTAAGATGGATTATTTAAATCATATTTATATCTATATAACATCATTTTACATGACATTTATTGATCTCTAGACCTAGAATAATTTCAATATATTATATGTTATATCATCATCATTGATTCTCTGAAAAATACAAACATTGTTGATGAATACATAAAATGTAATTATTCTAGTGGATGAGTAGATTACATTACCCTCATTTTGGTAGCTAAATATAACTCATGTACTTCAAAATAAGAGGTCCATAAATGTCTATAGACATATTTAATCAAGGGTTAGATCTATTTTCTTTTCATACTTGTGTAAAAATATCATGTTGGTTGTAATCTAACTGAAGATGTTATTGGAAAAAGTCACAACCACTACTTTATTAACTAAGTCATAATTAATCTAATAAGAATGGAATCAATGTTTGGTGGTTGTAATTATAGGTATCTCAACTGTCTTAGGTAATAATTTTTTATTATTTGAATACACACAAAAGTATATCGATGACTGTATGAAATTCTCAGGGACATACCTAATAGTTCAATACAGAAATAGGTTTCCACATACTTTCCCATGAGTCTACTACTCATGATACTCTTAAAATATAATCAAAACCCATAAAACTGTATGACGATCACTGATTATGGAAAACATAAATTCATTCATTAATTATATATTATAATTTTATTATTAATCTAAAGTAAATTATATCACACATGAAAGAATGATAAATAGATATTTCATTTATTTTAAATAAAATTATACATTATGAAAACATTATATCAATATATTAATTATCATATTACAATGGATTCAACATGACCCTCATGATTATACTAGGAAAATTATTTCTTCAATGGATTGGATACATTTTCATTATTATCCCGAAACAATCCTAACATTACCCCTATAAATGATCCCACATATAATATGTTAATTTAAAAGCAAGTTTTTTCTCTTTTTTTGATATCATGATTCCCATTATTGAGTAGTATCTCTTTTATTGTCACAGTAAAGCATGACCATTCACTAAAATCTAGGAACCTTCTCTATTTCAGAGATGAACTTCTTGGTCTAAAATACATCATTTACATCATCTGATGAAGTAATGTACTTGAATATATTGTCAACTACTCTATAGTGGTTTGTTTGGAACTATTTAAACTTTAATTGACATCATTTATAAAAAAAAGGAACCAATTTTATGTTTCATATCATCCTAATAAAATTGAAAACATTCATTCATGTAACCCTTTGCATAAATCTCCTCATCTTCTCTAAAGATCAATAACATATATTTAGAGATTATCAAGTACTTTATAATGTCTTCACAACAATCATGTAACTCTCACTAGTATTGACTTGGTATATAAAATTAATTCTAATAGAAAAGGTGACTTTATGCCGACTACATAACAAAGAATACATGGTGAAAATTATGTTCGATGTAGAGGTATTTATATCCATCCTTTGTAACTATTTAAAAGCATCTTTAATCTTTCAATGTCTTGGGCCATGAAACATAGGTAAATACCCCTTCTAGATATCTCTATGATAAACCTCTTTATCTCTTTACTAGTGAAAGTGTTTAGATTGAGTCTATGAATTATTTTAGATTTATCTCTATAGATCATCATACCTAGTATGAAGGGAACTTCACCCTTTCCTTTCATCATGATATATTTACCTAAGCACATCTTCATAGAGACAAGTGTTAGGATTTCATTTTTGATAAGGAGTATTTAATCCACTCAAAATATTTGAAACACTTCTAAAATGTAACTAACCATTTCGTATACATAAGAATCATCCATTAATAATATGAAGAACGATTTTTTTTTTACATCATCCTGACCGATATTCCGTCTCAGGGAAGTATTCTTCAATTTATAAATGGACTGTTTTATTATTCAAACCATAGTTACTCATTTGTCACATAAAATCATCTGGCATGTATCATGTACATTTTATGAATTAAATTACCAATATGGAATGTTTTTTAGACATACATATCATTTATCCCATTGTAAAAGTAAGTTGTAACGATGATAAATATATTAATGGAATGTTTCGTTGCAATATGTAAAAAGGATTATTCATTATCAAAACCAGGGATTAATTTTATAATCTTTTTTCAATAGGAATGATTTATAATTTCATACTCCACAATTAATTTTAGTTTTCTTATTGAAAATCCACTTCAACCATATGGGTCTTACCACATTATATATATTGACCAAGTTCCAATGTTGGTTAGTTCACCTAGAGTACATTTATGATTCCATGACATTTATCCATTTCTTAAAATCATAACTTGATATGGACTCTAATTAATTTTTAGGCCCATCTCTTTAGAACATAACCACATGATCAGTATATATATGAAATATATATCTCACAACTTCTTGAGGAATACTATAATAACATCAAGGTCCTTGTGTAACATTATTCAATTATTATTCCACAACATTTTATGAGATCTCCTTGACCTCCACCTCCAGAACATTTACTGTTTAATAGTATTTAACTTCCTAAAATTCAAATTCACTTACACTTAATACTTAACTAATGTGTTCCTTATTTATGAAAACACCAATTTGGACGATAAATACTATGTTTTTTGTAGGATTATATAATTATTATCACAATTTTTTAGTAGGATATCTAATAAATAATCATTTTTCAACATTAGAATCAATATTATCAGAATCAAAACATTATATGAATACCTCACATCCCCAAATCATAATAAACTCTATAATATGATGTTTATCATTCTATATCTTATATATTCTCTTGATGAATGGTTTATATAGACCCCAATTTAGTTAAAATGAAGTATCTTCTAGGGAATAACCCCAACATAAAATATTAAGGTCATATTAAATCATTACCAATTGAATCACATCCAAAAACGTACAATCCTTTATGTGAAAAACCCCATAACATTGTAGTGTTCTAGTAAGAGTGAGTTCTGAAATAATTCTACAATCTATATGTTTATAAATGAATTCTTCTATTAATTATTCACCACCATGATCTGAGTTAATTTTTTTAATGCACTTTCCCAATTGTTTTTTGTAAATAATCTTAAAAAAATATGAAATTTTAAAAAAATTAAATCTTATTTCTCATAAAAAAATGTATCTATACCAACTAAATTCATCAGTAAAGGTTTCAATGTATCATAAACCACTAATTTATGGAGTACTCATTACATTAAATTCATCAATATTTATAGGATCTATTAGTCTGCATTCTCTTTAACATTTTCCACTAAAAGGTGTTGTGGTAATATTTCAAAATAAACAAGATTCATAATTCTCAAATGATTCATAATAAAATAGTTCTATATTTCAACTGTTTATAGTACTTGGATCCATTTATTATTTACCTACCCAAATAAACTACTTTTATGATATGTAGGATTAGAATAAACCATGAACATCTTATTTTGAATTTTATAAGAAGGATAATCCATATTTATATTATTAAAACCATTTATCATATTACAAATTCTATGAAACATATCATTCATATATATAGAACAACATATTTTCATGATAGGGAATGATAATCCATTTTTATCCCAATAGGATTTAGAAATTAGATTTATTTTGATGATGGGAATATATTATCAGTTTTCTAAATCTTGTATTAATCAAGTTGGTAAAATTAGAGATTAAGTGATGAATTTTAATATAGAAACTCTTGATGAATTTTTGAGATGAAGGTCTACATCACCCTTTCTCAATTATATATTATCTACGATTCTATTATTTTTAGTAAAAATGTGTGAAACACACCTGGTATCTAATAACTTGGAGTTAGAGTTTTTGATTTTAACCCGTATAACACTGGAATTCATATACTATGAATTTTTTACATGTAGAACACTACACAACATTATATACTAGTTTTGAAATATTATATAAGTCATTCCCATAAGAGATCGCAACATTATTGTCATAAATAAGTCATTATAGAATATAGAGACATATCTTGGGTTGAGTATAATATATCATAGATTTTCATAAAGGAATTTTAATGAAATTTATCCCATTAAAAATGATGAATTCAAACAACACATTTAATTAGTTATCCAAGATCCAAATTCATTAATTAATGAATCAATGTTGGAATTTTTCTCACAACATAGTTATTTATTTAGGAGTCATAAAAATAATAAAAGTTACAATTCATTTTTAGTTTAGGAGGAAAACCCTTTCTAATATTCATCATTATACAAACTCTAACTTTATCCCTCTGGTGTCCTATAATTTAGGGTTTCCCAACAAAGTGTCACCTAAATCATACAAAGGTATTTGGTTACCTAACATGTTGTGTTAGCTGTTTCCAAATTGACTTACATAAGATAATCCAGGACAATTATTCTTATCAAAATCCACTCGATTAAATGATCAAGGTATCGACATGTGTTACTTTGGAAGAAATCCCAAACATGGTGTTTTAAGTGTATTATTAATAAAATTAACATCATTTTAATATTTATAAATATATTATGAAAATTAAACCAATTTCTTCTCATTAAATAAATTTTATTTAATGTTATATTCATTTTTTATGACTGAATTTAATATCTTAGCTTTCAAATATTATTATATCAACAAAATTAATCTATTCCCTCCCAAATAATTAGTAACTCTTTATAGAACCTACTATTTTTTGTTTCTCACTAAAAATATGAGGCCAAAATAATCATAAATATTAAAAAGAATTTCACGAATATGGTAAATTCACTTATCATTAAAAGGATTAAGGTTATATGATATCGATAGTCATAACACAATTGATATTAGAGTGATAGATAGAAAACCCTCCATGTTTCTAGAACATGGAATAATCCTCTACCTTGGTGTGTAGTCCAAACTCAAGTATATCTTCCCTGTGGGACTTTATTCAAGACAGAATTAAATTCATGATATCTCTAAAACATAACATGCAAGAATTATATTTAATTACTAATCTCAAGTTTATAACTTCAGAAATAATGGTTAAGGTGGAAGAAAAAATAAATCTTATAATGTCATACCTATATGGTAATGAAAGTATATATCTATTAGAATCAATTTATTTTATAAATAAGAATACACATTATTCATATTCTATAAATAATTGATAAAAATGAATAATATAAAGGAAAAATGAATAAATAAAAAAATTATTTATTCCACAAAACATGAGAAACTAATAAAAATATTCTATATTTTCTCTTGGCATATAAAATATTCCATTTTATAATTCCTTATATATTTAATTAACAAGAAATTAACAAAATATTATAAATTTCATAATTAAATGGAATTTTTTATGAGTTTATTATTCTAATAATGACATTCCATCATAAAATATAACTAATAACAGTGAAAGGGTGATATTATTATATATTATATTCTATGGTGTCCTATGAGTTTTATGTTGTGATTTATATCACTTGATATGAATTTCAATGTCATATTATGGTAATCTTATATAAAAATTACAGTCATATCATGTTTATGCTAGAAAATCCCATTTTTCAGATTACATAGACCTTATCCATATTTAATGATATTGTATATTGTATGATATGAATTTGTTAAAAACACTCATATTTTTTATATATCATAAAATAGTATTGAAATTTCATACCCAATAGTAATGAAAAAAGGTACCAATATACCAAATTTTTTTATATCACTCTAAATAATATTTTGAAACAAAATTCTTCTAAGACTGTTGAAATAAATACATCATATCCAAAAAAACATTCTATTATTCTACTAATGTATTTTAGGGGAATATATCAAGATCTATAGAATTAGAAAAGACCCATATGATTCATGACTTATATTCATAAATTAAATTTCCATGGAAATAAATAGTTATCCATACGTAAAATGTCATAGTGACTACCTCTATCTTCATACATTGATATAGAAAGTTTAATGAATATTAATAAGAGTCAAATAAAATCATCCTATATCCATAAGTGATCCACCACACTTTGATCCTAGTTTTCAAAATAATGATTCTTAAACCTTCCAAAGGATTCATAAAATTTTCTTTAAAGGATAGATAGATTCTTATTTGTAAAATAGTGTCAGATACCAATTCAAGAAACCAAGGAAAAATTATAGGATAAGGATATCATAATTTTATAATTTTTCCTGGTGTTCTTCATATATTAAATATTTTTTTATCTTGAATTAAATTAGTTCCATCTCAGGTAATCCATTGTCACATAATGTTAGGTTCGTTAACCAAACAAATTAATAAAAAAATTCATGCTATGAAAAATCTATATCATGGTTTTCAAACTGAATAAAACTATTTCAGTTGGACATCATGGATGCATTCATCAAATGCATGTGGGTTTTGTTCTATATAAAAAATCATATGACAGTACATAGGTAATCAGGGAATAATATACCTATTTAAGATGTGTTCCATCAGAATTTGTGATTCACATATAATGTAATTCATAACATATGACATAGTTTATATCATTAAATATAAAACACCCCTTTAAGTGTATATACAACACCTTCAGTAGCCTACCTGTCACCTTGATCCTTTAAATACTAACTATATTGGGGGTGTTGGACCATGATATCAAATAATTCCGACCATTTGAACCACTAGTGATGACTGTACCCGAAACACTAGTGTAAATTCTTTGGTTTGGAAGCACAATTAATACTAGTGTGTTTGTAATGCATTAGAAAAATAAAACCTAAGATCTTTCAGAGAAATAAGAAAATGTTATCCCACCATAAATACTTTTCTTAGATCCTGCATTCCATACCTCTTCTCAGAAATTCTTCTAGCTATTGGAAAAACCACTAGAACCCGTGCTACCATGGGAACTAGTTTCACCAAATTATACCTCTTTCACAACCTCAAAGAAGAAATAGAGATTATAAATCAAAACTTCAGTTTGTTATGTTTCACTCAAAACCATCTCAAATAGTCTCTATTTCATATCCTCATCTCCATTAATATATGAATAAAAAAGAGTAAATTTTTGAATTTAGTACTATAATCTATCATAGAAATTGATCTATTCATATGATCTATAAATTCCCAAGATTCAACTTAATGAAGATATCTAAAATATAATTCCTCAATGAAATGATTTTGAAAATCCCTCTAATAGAGTCTGTGATAATTTTCTACCACAAACATCACGTCCATTCATCGATATCTTGTTCATTGTAGCATAAAATTAGCTAGATGAAGAGATTGGTTACTGATATCCTTAATATTATCAAAGATATTGCATATAAGATCTACCCACTCATCTATTTCATGGGGAGAGACTTTACCTAAAATGGAAGGATGGTCATGGAGCTATAAATCATAAATGGATTCGAAAGTAGAGGGTTCATATTGTCTTGTTTCATGTATTTTTGCTTTATGTGGATGAATGTGTCCCTTGAGAACCTCAGGATAAAGGAATTTTCAATCAGTCATATCTTGGACATCAAATCCATACTACAGATCATTGATAGATCAATGTAGTGGCATGATATTCAATAATTAATATAATCACATCATATTACCCTCCAAGAATGGGAATAAACCATCGATACTAAACCCTAATAATCATGTCAAAAAAATAATCCAATTTCTCATATGTTTCATTCTTCATTGGTTGGTCATTTAAAAACCATTATATGATAATACTACAAGTTAATATCTAAATATAAGTATGTAAATTTTAAAAATAATGGGTTTTAAAACCCAACCAAATTACTAAAATGAGTTATAAAAAATTACTCATCAATAATAATTAAATTGGAAAAGAACATTTATTTATTCATGGGTTCACAATCAGTATAAAAAATTAAATAATTTAAATAATATGAAAAAAATACATGATATTACATATCATTCAATTATCACCTAACTACACTATTCTTCAAATGATGTATGATACTCTTATTAAAATTATTGGCTCATGGAAGAAATCATAATCAAATTTGGACTACCCCTGGTAAATTAGGCTTCCACAACAAATATGATGGAATTCCATGATTAATGGGTCACTTACTAAACTATAATAGTCTTATCTCATGACTACTATCAATCCCATACCCAACAGACCCTAGGATTTGCTTATACTAATTAATAATGACCAAAAATATACACCCATGTTAAGCCAAGATGGACCACCATAAGGCCTCAAAACACCCCCCGATCTCTAATGGTTAGTCAAAATGTTGAGGGATAAATGAAAACTATGGGAGGTGTATTTCCCTCTTTATAAGTTTAATCTAGGATAAATTATAAAATAGAATCCAGACTAAAATATGACATGACCCTTGTGGATTTTGGACTTCTGAAACCATATGTAAGTACCCACCAAAGAGATACATGTTCATTGAGTACCTGGTCAAAAAATTATGAAATAACTATATAAATAAGTAAAAATATTGTATCATTGTCTAAAGCATCCCTATAATCCAAAAAATGAGTGAAATTAGAAGAAAAAAAAACCTTTTTTATACATAAGGATTATTTCAAACATGGACTAAGGGTCCAAAATGAAGATTTTCAATGTATAATTTCCTTTGTGAATTACTAGGCAAAACCATGATATTCCCACTCAAATACCACCAAACCCCACAATTTTCTATCTTGAAACCATGAAATATGAGTGAAAACCACCCATACTATGGGAACATAGCTTTCATAATACAACACATTTATTTTTTAGGATCATGAAAATAGAATATATGTATATCCCTAAGAGAACATATATAGGATGTGAGTAAAAAATACCCCACTAAAGTCACCCCCTGAACTCAACTAGTCTGTCATATATCCATGTGTTAAATGTAGGAATATAAAGTAATAAGGTAACATGTACACAACATTTGTCTATCATGGAGTATCATTAATAATTTAATCATTCTAAATATGTAACTATTAAAACCATTAATGAAATTTTTAATTTTTACTCAACGATTCCTAATGTAAATATGTGTTGAGTATAGATGATGAGAAGTATGGAAGAGGATTAAAGTACCGTAGAATATAGTTTGAGTTGTGAATATTTGATAAAGATTGAATAAAATTTAAAAATCATGGTGTTTTAAAATATCAATTAATTTTTTATGAGAATATGGGGTTTTTATACCCTTAACTTGAGGATGACTTTATAAGTAATGATTTTCATTCAAGGGGAAAATCATATATGAGATATTGACATTGTATATATTATTTGAGATCTATTTATTGATTGATAAATATGGTTGAATATTCAGGTTGTTACTACTTCATGTGTCATATATATAATGTATTTTGGAAATTTTGTGTAAGTTGTAGAAAAGATAAGGTGTTACATGGGGAATTTATATTTCTATATAATATGTATCTAGGATGTTTCATGGATTCAAGAAATGAATGTTGGAGAAGAAAGTGAGTATTAAGGAATCATCCTTATGAATATTTTTCATGAAGGATATTATTTATATGGATATGTTTCAAGAATAATGACATATTAAAGAAACTATATTGAATCTGAAGTTTTTGTTTTGTTGATTAAAAATCGATTTTGATGAATTATTTAGTTTATATTGATTATTCATGTTCTAAATTCATTACAAATTTTCCAAAAATGATTTATGATGGTGTTATGATTTGTTAAAGTAATTAAAATAGTTTTAATATAAATTATTGTGGTTGTTAATGATTACAAATAAAATTTGATGTTTGGAAAAGAATTCTAGAAAATATTGGAGTTACAAATTTTCTAGAATTTGGAAAAGTATTTCAAATCTAAACTTTTTTAGAGAATTAATTGTTAAAGGGATAGGAGTTTTGCATTACTCTAAAAAATATCCCATATATGGCATGTATGATTGAATTTATGATACATAATACATCTTAAAGTATTAATATGCTGTAAAGACAAGGTTTTCAATATAGTAGGTAACATATTTTTGTTTTTACAAAATATTTTCCTACTGGTAAGTAAGATTTTCCATCATATTCATAAGATGAATTTTGAGTTTCCAGTGTATACATAAAATGAAAGTTTGTATAATTAATATTAACATTATTGTTTAAAGTGAAAATATATATAAATGGAAGGATACATAATATCCTGTATGATGATACATGATATTAACCTGGTGATTTATAAGGCTCTGTAAGGTACACTATATTTTTAAGTATGATTAATTATAGCTTCTAGGGAAAAATTAATCCATGAATTAGAATAATTGAAGTTATTATCTAGTATTTCAATATCAGATTTCTTGATCAGATTAATCTATGATTCAACTTGAGATAATTTCATGATCTAGAGAAAATGATTGCACTATGATCACAACCCATATACTAGAAGAGTTTTTTTCATTTATTAATTAATATATATATAAATTGAATGCAAAATATTATTAAAATTCAGTTGAATGATGTGAAAATAAATTTTAAATAATTAAAAAATTAAAACAAAATTGATGAATAAGACATGTTTGGTGGGAAATCAAAGTTCAAGATTCAATATTTATGATAATAAATAATTATTATTATACTATATCAGTTACTTATAGGTTAAATATCAATAAATAATTCATGTCAATATCTCTAATAGTTATTCCATAAATTCATTTTTAGTGAAAAATAGACATGATTAGCTGAAATTAGACTTTAATACCAATGATAATGTTAATTTTAATACTGAATTCCAAAATGAGAAATAGGTATGGAGATCATGATGCTCTATTTTTTTCAAGAAAAACTATATAATTTAATATATGGAAATATTAACCTGATCAGACTAAGATGGATAATAAAATAAAATAATAACAAGAAGAGGAGGATACTGTCAGATATCAATACTACTTCCCTTATTCATTATCAGTCAACAAATGAAAAATAAAGGATAAGTATAACACTATAGTAATAGATTATTCTTAATCATTAAATAAGAAGAAGAAGAAGAAGGGAAGATTGGGAGTGGTTAATGATGTTGATATTGGACATCTCAAGCATATAAAAATAGTGATAATATCATCCTATGATTTATATATACTATAAGGAAATTTATAAAATCTTTATGATTCATATACCAAATAGGTTTCCCTTGTGATTGTTTCATACTAGAAAATAACATCTTATCCTTTATAATCTTGAAGATACTTTTGTTTTCTTACTAAACACTAACATCAGAGCCCTAAAAATTTGGTATTGGAAGAGGAAGATTGAGTGTGTTTTGAAGTCTATAGATTGGGAGTGGATTCATGATTTGATAATAGGTTTCATACATATAAAATGGTTGGTTGTAGGAATAAAAGTTCCAATATTTACCCATCCTTGGGCTCCATCTCTATCATAAAATAGAATAATGTGTGAGTGGGATAATAACCACATAACATAAGAGATATAATAATCAATAATAGAGGTGAAACTTTTAGAAAAATTATTATATTCATTGTTATTTTAATTATTTAATACATTACATTCATGAAAACTAATTATAGACATATTATATAAGATCAATTCACCTTATTAGGAAAATAGGTAAAGAGAAATAAGGTTTACATTCTTATTAGTCTACTGAAATCATTCTCCACCCCACTCAGTGTGGTTGCACTAAGGGAATAACAATTCGTATCCGAGCCCTCTATTCCTCCGATATTAATATTTTCAACAAGTTGATGAATTTAAATTTTTAAATTTTTACTTATTGTATTCATCATATATTGAACACAGAGAGAATATACATCAACTAGTAATAAACACTATATCTCATCCATGAATGTGAATTATAAAAATAAGAAATAAAAAAGAAAGAGGACAAATGAAGTCGTGTCATGTAAATATAAAGAAATATTACATACATATGATGTAGTCCCGATGAATTCAGACCTAGAATAGATGGATAAGATTTGGTAGATAACACCACCAGTGAGAAAATAGAAAACAATTCTACCTATGATATATACCTAGATGTGTTATCTAAATATTGTTTTCAAAAATTTCCTTTTAGGGACCCAATTAAATGTAGGGAAGATTATGCGCTATATAATTCATATGATAATAAATATGTGGTTTTAAAAATAACCCTATAACATTTACCCAATTAAATAATAACATTTTTATATGTTTCATATAGATACATATTGGTGGAGATCACCCAACATTAAAGATGTTTTTATTAACAAGGATAATCACTTTAATTAAAGGTATTGAAATATATAAGTCTCACTATAAAATAATAGGCCAATCGTACTATGAATGATATACTTAAAATAGAGTATGCTATAACTATGATGGAGTTTCTCAAAAAAACTCAAGATAAAAGAGAAATCACTAAATTGGACTGAAGAAAAGTTCCATGAAATAGAAAAAATTAAATAGCTTTCATTGATTTATACAATTCTCATAAGAAAAAAATTTAAATAATATGAAAGATATTGAAATACATTGAATGAAAAGAAAAATATGTATGACAAACATGACATGAATATTGAAAATTTCAAATAGTGTTGTTATAGGAAATCACCTTAGAGTATTTTTTTTGTTTTTTTGTTGAAATTAATGTTAAAGGTATATAAAAGTAACATAAAATACATGAATATGTTAAACAAATTAGGATGATGGGGTTTTCCCAGAAACTAGAAGTAGTTGTAGTTGTTTAGTTAGCATGAAAGATTTCACACTATGAAAAGGTAAGTTTCACCTTCAAAAGGATATGCCCAAATAACCATGTATGATGGTTGGTATCATGATTATCAATACACGGAATGAAAGAGAACTAATGAATGTTATGATTAGGGGTGATTTATGCTTATAAATTATCCATGATTGGTAATTTGGTGCTATAAAATGAGTGTAGTCGTAAGTTACATGGAAAATGGAAAATTCATGTATGTATGGTCTTCCATATGTAGTATTATCCAATTTAAAAAAATTAAAATTAAAACCCCTAAATTGGATTTTTAATATCTATTATTGATGAAATGCATCATGTCATGAGTACAAGGACCATACCACGAATGGTTGAATCTAAATGATATGTAAAAATACCTTGAAAATGTATAAATAAATCCTCATTCAAATCCTTAACACATAATTACATTCTAAATACCTCTTCATCATGATGTAGTGGTCATGGAATAGGAAATATGGCCATATCATGATGAAATTAAGGTGTATTTCAAGGATTATGCATATTTAAAATTATCATACCACGGAACTAGTTTAAAAAATGAGGATTTAGTACATAATAGTTATTACTTATGGAGCACAAGAGACTATTTCAAGATGGGAGTAGTTACAACATAGTGTTCTACATAATGGTGAATCCTGATTTTTTTCCAATAAATGTTTTATAGAGTGTAATCCATTAAAATCATAGGTTTTTTATTACATTCTATAGAGTATAGTTTAATTCAATTGATGTTCATATAAAAGTAATATTTTGTATTTTTAGGTATAGAAAGATATCTGCATCAAACTGTGATTTTAGTGTTCATTCAATGAGTAATCCATGTCAAAAGATTTCAGTAATCAAATATTCTATCTATAATGAGGAAGGCTTTAGGGTTGAATCGGTGAATTTTTCTCAGTTTTAGAGGACATTAATGTTATATTTTCTCTATTCTAATATGTTTGAGTTAAAGATCTATCAAAGGAGGAACAGAGATATTACCCCAATATTATAGTGAGATATTTATCTTTAAAAGAAAAATGTGGATCATGGATTAAATCAGATGATGTATAAGAATTCAATATATATTTAGGAAATTAATATTTGGGAACAAGTAGGATCCAAGAGGCTTTATTAATATAGATTCTTGTAGATCAGAACATAGAAAAAGTTGGGGCTGATTGATAGATAATTAAAGATGTAATATCATCGTTTCTATATAAAAATGGATATGATCAGTCTTAGAGGAGGAATGACCATTATAGGTAATTGAGATTAGTTATTTCTCTATTTTTTCATGGATATAAACTTGGAGGGTTAGTGTGGTCCCAATAAATTTTAATAACAAATAATGTGCTTAGTTATTTTTGTACAATGATGCATCATAATGGTGGAACAAGATTATTAGCGAAGGTCATTTGAAGAGATTGGTATAGCCTAATTTCTTACCCCAATGGTATTTACCATTCTTATGACTAATAAGTGGTATTAGATATGTAGTTAATCTATGGTGTATTTGTTATTTGATGTAATGGTAGTGACCATTTACAATAATGGAAACATAATCATCACCAACAATAATTTCCAACTATGAATTAATTGAATGTAAAAATATGTTCAATCATGGGGAATTGATGTCTACAAAAATTCCATACATGGGATCTGGGCCTTCAAGGAGAGAAGAGAATTATCTAAAAAAGGTCAATGGTTTATTGATTTTTATGCCAAAGGAGTCAACTGATTGGCAAGTGCACTATCCAATGAAATCTACTTAAACATTATGTAGTTTAAATCCTCACACTACATGTTGAAAAAACAATAAAAAACCTATGGATGTGATTCCGTGGTATATGAAGAAAAATTATAGGTTTTATAGAATAAGTATGATTAATTGAGGATACACTTGAATGAGTCCATTGGTGAATTATTTGACAATATGAATATTTTTTTGAAGGATATTAATGGACATCAATGAACATGTGATGATATCAAAATCATGAAGAGGATCCAAAAAATATTTCATACATTTTTTAGTTTGAAGGTCCCAATACTCAATGTCAATGACCCAAATGAGGTGATGTTGGATAGTATTTATGGAACTCCAGTTATATACAAGGTGAGGAAAAATGTCAAATATTACTTGGAAATAGAACTCTTTGTAAGTGGAGTTCAAGATAATAAAAACACATTGTAGGATGTTTCCAATGAAATGGAAGTTTATGAGTTGATTTCATACCTTCCATCAAGTCTCAAAAGGTGAAAAGGAAAATTCAAAGGAAATCATGGATTTTATTTCTTTCCATGTTTAATATTTGGGAATCTCATTGCAAAGTGTATAAAGAAATTTTGATATAATGATAAATATGAATAATCTATAAAGAAATCATCTAAGGGTAAAAATAATTTTGGAGTTCCAGAAAAAAACATTTAAAATTAATAAATATATTTTTAATTTGTATGTTGGTATAGAAGAATGATAAGTGGAGTAAATATAGGACTGTAATAACCTCAAAGAAGAAGTTCTTGTAGTTTTCATAAACAACCCACAAATTGAGAAAAATGATGTTGAAATTACCAATTATTTTGGAAGAGTTTTATTAGAGGTTAAACTAGAGGATTGTCTTAATTAACTTAATATTTTGGGTCCAAAACAAATAAATCTAATTTAATGGAACATGAATCCAAAATTTATATGTAGAAGTAAAAATAATAAAAAAATAAGTTGACGGAAAAAAATTGAATAACTCAAATATGGAAATCCTAGAAACTCGTAGAAAGAAATTATGATAAAATTAAAAATATAAGACCATGCTAGAATTTTTTGTGGTTTAATTGACTGCATGAATCGTCATGTCAAGAAAATTTAGGATCATGAATAATTATTCATAAATATGTGATGAAATATTTATGGAAAAGAGATAACTCTATCTCTTAACACGAAATGAAGAAGATGAAGTGTATGAGCTACTGAAAAACATAAGGAGGGAAATAGAGAGTTAATAGAAAATTTTAACATTTTCACAAAAATTTAGATAATTAAAAATAAATGTAAATACTTTTGGGATCATCAATATAAGAAAAAAATAGTTGAAGATGATATGAAACCCTATGTGACTACCCCAACAAAGAAGGTTTATTTATGTGACTCGTCAAAGTCCCATAAGGCCAGAAGTGGAGTACAAAATACATGTAATATTACACCATGAATATACATGTATTTTTTAAGTAAATATATGGAATAAAAATTTTGTCTATTTCATAGAAAAATGGAATTAAAAGACACCAGGCCAAGAAAACAATTACCAAAAAATATTATACTGATTTGGATTTTCACAACTACTATTTTTCATGAAATGGTTTTGTGAATATGTATGTGAATCTCTTATCAAGGATATAAGGATATGTTTCAAAGGATACAGAGAAAATATAAACTCAATAGTTGGAATCATTATCAATCAGGGTAAAAACTCATAATAAATTTACATTACTATTTGTTGAGGATGATCTAATAGAGATGGTGGAGGAAATATAGTCACCACCATGGAAAGTGGAGCGGTGAACATAGATCAGGAAATACAATTATGAGAGGTTAAATTTTTTTGATTTTTATTCGCATAAAATCTATTGGAATACGTGGATCCTTGATGGTGGACTTACTTCTTATGTTATGGGAAAAAATATTTTTTTCATATGGAGTAAGTAAAAAAAATTAGTTGTTTTCACTTTTTAAATGATGCAAGCTTAATTATAATTGGCACTATAACATCTAATATTGTATAAAATGACATTAGGTATAGAAATGTCTTGGTGGATTAAGTCCTTTGTTACAATTTTCTAATTGTAATACAATTATGTGAATCAGGGTATATGGTTAATTTAAAAAAGACGTCTGAAATTATTAAATAAATATATTCTATAGTTTTTATGCAATGGATCTTTTCAAATGGGAACCTTTATCTCAATGGTCTAGAAAAAGGCATGGTGTTTCTAAATATATAGGAAGATAAAAGGTTCTGGTATTAAATGATTAGCTACTTGAGCTAAATGTCCTCAGAATATTTTTTTAAGAATGAAGGATCTTTTGAAATCATTAATCTCTCTTGTGACCATACTGAAATCAATGATACTTTTAATAAATGGGAAATCATTTAGATGAATTATAATATAAGAATATGAAAAGATTGAGATTTCAATAATTGGAACACACTGATATGTGTAGGATAATGTTACCTTAATCAATGGAGAGAAAAAAGGTATTATGTATTATTCATCATTGAATACTACATAATGGAATATAAGATGATGATATATAAAATATTTAATGCATTTAAATGTATTACATGTGACTAAATATTGTAGGAGATGACTCTCATGATGAAGATTCAAAAATTTCAGAATTATAATAACAAGAAATTATATTTAAAAAGATGGAATAATATCTATACAAGAATTGGGAAAGGAACTAACTGTTAGTTGTGAGGACTATATAACAAAATTTTATATTGAGAGGAGGAATTAGATCATTAAAAACACGAATCAAATGATTCCCATTGTGAAATAACTAATAGAGATTTAGAAAAAGCAACATGTTCTTATACTAGATTATATCTGATATAGTACTTTTTTATCTCAATTAAGAAAAGTGATCTATAAAATTTGGAATAATTACAGTCCAATATTGAAATATTTTCAATATTATATAAGTAAGTGATTTAATCTCAATAAGGTTTAGAACCATAAGTTTAAAGTTCATCAGAATTGAGGTATTTTTCTTTGGTAGTATCCAAAATTAATACATATGACTGTTATAATAGAATGCTAGGAAAAATAATTGAAATTCAATATGTTATTGGTAAATAAAATGATAATAATTCTCAATCCAATGAGTATTTTTAATAGTAAAATAGTAATACAATCACATAAGAAAGTGGTGACAAAGTGAGTAACCATGCCGAGCCCATGGGGTGGGAGTAGAATTAGATGAATATAATAGTGATGATGAATTTAAAGTAGGTTTAGTAGAAGCAAATAAATATCATTGGAGATCAAATTTCTCTAGTGTAAACAAGGAGGATGAATACTCTACAAAAGGATTATATATTATCTCAAGTAGATCCTACTTCATTTCATATACTATTAAAGATATAAATTGTTTCAAATTTATGCACAATGAGATTGAACTAATTTATATTAATCAAACATCAGAAATTATTCAAAGGTTGTAAGAAAAAAATCATTGGAACTAAGTTGGTATTCTATAAAAACACAATGTGGAATGTAAGGTGACACAAAACAACCCACATCTAGTGTGAATTAGCTATTACCAATTCTGAGGGATTGATATGGATGAAACATTTTCCCTCAAAGCCCAATTATAAACTATTAAACTATTTTTTGTAATATCAGTGAAAATAAGATTTAAGGTATAACAAATAGACTTCTATTCAACATTCCTTATTAGATTTCATGAGTATTAAGTGTTCACTGAGTAATATTATTGTTTTATTATAGATTAAGATAAGAGATATTTATTTTGGTTAAAGAAGAAATTGTATAGATTTATGTATGTACCAAGAGAACGGTGTTCTAGGCTTGATCAATACATGACAAATCTTGGATTCCATCAAGATGGAGTTCATCAAAATCTATACATATTAAAATATATTTATCAAGGGATGTTGGTTCTCATTTATGTCAAAGAAATAATTTTTATAGGATTGGATGAAACTTAATGAAATATATTTTTACAATTTATGTGGTGTAATTTTTAGATCTCTCAAATTAGTGAGTTAATAATTTTACTTGGATTTTAGGTGACTCGTGGAAGGCATGTCGCAATTATTTTTCAATCAAGATATAACGAATATATAGTCTATATCTTTAGAATAGAGGATTCCAAAGTGATGAATACATAATAAGCTTGTTTGATGAAGTTATTAAAAGAATATGATATAAAAAATGTTGATAAAGTATAATATCCAAAAAAACTAGACAGTTATTATATCTTATAGTGACATAACCCAATATTTCATTTTCCACTTATAAAGATGGGTAGTACCAACGATATCCAATGTAAATCAACTTTTTATCAGTTATGTGGGTTCATTATTATATCATTATAATAAAGTAATTTAGACTATTTTATTATGAAACATCACGAAAAGAGTTATTGGGACATGTAGATTCATATTGGGTTGGCTTAAAAGATGGTTAAAAGACAACATGATGTGGTGAATTATATGTTATTGGTCTATTTATTTCATAGTTTAGAATGAAAAAATGAATCATTTTAGTAAGTACTACATAATAGGCGAGTATTACGGATACTCAACCATTTACTCAATTTCAATGAATGATGCAATAGATTGAGGATGTTTGATTTTATCAAAAATGTACTAATAAAATTATGTTTTATAAGTCAAGTGTTATTAATATTATAAAAAATAGTGTCTATAATTCAAGGAAAATCATACCAAGATAAATTATTATTTCATAAAGGAGACAGATGCACAAGGGCTTGGTACATTATAGTATGCCTCAACCCGAAATCATTTTTTAAACCTCATGATGAAGGAACTAACCAAGATGATTTGGGATGTCATGGTTGGATCTTTGAGTCCAAACTTATCAATCCTATTATATGGTTTTTCAAAAGGACTCCCCACTCTCTTATGGAACTTTTTATTTATATTAATATATAGTGATTATCATTATGTAAATATTTATATTTCTAACCCTACCTTATGATCTTTTATAGAACTAATCTGTGGGGTTTTTAATGAGATCCTCGGGATAAGTTGTACATGATAGAGATGAAGATAGCTGGGAGTGTTCTCTATTATTCAAAAAGTGGGGGTAATCCCATGTAGAAACTTTGATAAGGGGGATATTACTTAAATGTTTTCTATTGGGATAATCAAAGAGTATTTTCATGTTTTGATTATTAATAAGTATATTAAAGGGGTATCCAAATTTTCTCACAAATTCATAGAGAACATATAACATGAATATTGTAACAGATTTGGATAAACTTATATGTATACATTTTAGTTCTATATACAAGGCATAAATCACTCTATAACTCGCTATGTTTTTTAAAGAGAAGTATAAAGTATAGTAATCTTATCTGGAGAAAGGTATCATAAATATAGAATCATTTCATGAAAAATACCATGTGAATTTTGGTCTCTAGGATAATTGTTGTTGTCAAATTATTCATTCCATGGAAGTTACAAACACCCCATTAGTGATGTTTCGTGTTACTTTGAAAGTAGAAAATATATATATTTAAATAATTCCACATGTAATATCTTCTAGAGTGTATATATTTTATAAATAAAACAAATCCCTAAAATACAAAATATATTTTAGTAAAGGAACATATCACAAGGTGAGCGTAAGGATTATGCCATGAATAGTTGGATTTGTATAACACATAAGTGAACCATGAAAATATGTAAGGGTTTACTCAAAAAAACAGATATATGAAAGGATATTCCCTTTACATTTGCATCAATACATAGTTCTCACTCCATAATAAATATGGGAAGGACATGAAGTATCATAGGTGTATTTCAGTGGATTTTTCTATTTGAAGATGACTATAGAATGGAATAATTTCATTCTGTGAAAATTTAGTGTATAATATTTGGAATTTTTGAATTCCATGAGACTATTCCATGATGGGAAGAGTTACATCGTGGTACAGTAGTCAATGGTGAATTCTATCTTTTTTCTGTGATGTGTTTTATAGAGGTCATTCTGTAAATGTAAGGGAATTTTAATTACACACCATAGAGGATAGTGTCCTATAATAGTTTTTTGAATGAATGTATAAGATTATGTTCATGGTTTTATAAGGATATCATCATCAATACATGATGTTAGTTCTCATTCCATTAATTATACAAGTCAAAATGTTTCTATAATTAAATTACATAACTTTTAGGCGTGATATCAGAGAGTTAGATAGGAAACATTGATATGATTTTGAAGTGGGATTCTAGATGAGTTCTCACATACTAATTATGGTGATTTAAATATTATTAAAAAAATAAATATTGTATATTTTATGAGTATTATAGAAATATGTTTCTCTTTAAAATGGTAGGAGGTTAACTATAAGGACCTGGCCTTAAAAAATACTTATTATTGAATTAAATGAATAATTCACATTGAGGATCGTTTCCGGTTTAGAGTTTTAGAGAATTAGGACATAAATATTACATCTCAAAGATTACAAAGTAGACACATCTACTCAGCTTCCATTTTTTTCACAAAATAAAAACTTTTAAACAAAGGAGTCATGTCTAGTTCCTTGTTTTAGACAGCCTGACATTTCCTTGATCCCATCCTTGACCCTATTCAACTTTATGTCCTGTGAAAAACATTTCAAAATAACTTGGGAGGAGAATTAAAAGCTCAGTAAGGGTTATAAAAATATGGAAAGAAAACATTAGTCCATGTATACATAAGAATCAATGAAATCATACATTACACATAAAACATAATCACGTTAACATACCTGGTGAAATCATAAGATTTATGAATAACTCATAGAAATCATAAGACATAAAGGTAACTTGAGGCATTCATGACATTCTTACATAGGGAGTAACCCTCATGGTTACGTTTGGAATACCCATCACAGTATATTACCTAAATCACTTCGGAGAAGCCTTAGCGTTTAACCCCTTCACGTTACCCAATGCATTGGAGAGCTATATCGGGGTCACCCACCCTTAGTTTATCATGGAACCAACCATCTTCCTAAAAAATGCCCAATAACCATAACATAATCATATCACATAACTTAATCATAAAGTAAAGATAACAATCCCACATTTCAACAACAATATAACATTCTAAGATATTGAAATAATGAATCCATTCTAAAAACCATTTTCAAAACCATTTAAAACATTTAATAAAGAGATTTTTGAATCAATGTGTCCCATACCACTTTGATGCTTTTAAAATTTTAAACTATTAATATCCATATAAATACATCCTTAAAACCATTTTGAAAACATGGATATTAATTAGAAATATTTATAAGAATAAATCATTAAAACATTTAAAATGATATTTTAGTTAAAGGGTTTTTAACAAAATGAGAGACACTTGAATACAATAATTGAGGAATAACATTTAATAAGAACTTTATAATATCATGATAATAAATGGATTCATGATATAATATTCCAAAGGATTGTATATACACCATATAATAGTGAATTGGTGCATAACAACAATGAAGTCTCAATAGAAATGTAAAATGAGATGAAATCCCCTGTAACGAAGGTATCCTTAAATAAAGGATAAATCAATCTCATAATTATGTGTGACAAATATAAATACACCCAATATAAGTGGATATTAAGTTTAAAACAATAAAAGGTCATTCAAACATTTTAAAAGGATGACATATTCAATAACTACAGGTTGAACCCAAAGAAATCGAAATTGGGTTAAGAAGTTCCCTTCGTAAAATTCGACAGCCTAACAACGTCACTTTAAAATTCATAAAATTAGTTTATGAGAGAGAGAATGGTATCTCATCACTTGGAAATAAAATTTACATCAATAAGGATATAGATAAGTATATCCCAACATAAAAATATGTAAATTAAAAGACATAACAAAATAAGTCTTTTAAAAAGAGGAGGGTGAAAGGTTCCCTTACTGATTTGGGTAACTTTCGAAACGTACACCCCATGAAAGAAGGACTATACACAATTGATGTTAATACTCATAAACAAAATTATATTACACAAATATTATAATAATTTCCAGTATATATACCACTCAAAGTAAATGGTGGAAAATGTAGCATAAATCTCACCAGAATAAAAGTGAGATGAAAACCCCCTTACGAAAACTCGGCAGCCTAACAACACCACTTAAAACTTCCAAAAACATGGATTGATGATATCAAATAGGGTCTCTCATCATATTAACATAGAACGTATAGTAATAGGAATATAAAATAACATCCCCCAACTAAGAAATAGTATCTTAAAAGAAATGACATAATAGAGAGTACTTAAAAACAAAGAGAGAGGTAGGATCCCTTACCTCTAGTCTGACTTGTCTTGTTCGTTTATTTATATTCCTAAATAATAAACCTTGGTCAATTTATAATTTCTTAAGGACCTAATTTAAAGATTATTATTCATTTCATATCACATATTATAATGTTATAGTAATTGGTAAATAATGTGAGTTCATATCAGACGTTTTTGTCGATGTTTGGTACATGAGTCAAAAATGAACTTGTTTGAAAATGATTGTCCATGTAATTATAAGTACATCATCTCTAGAATATTATTAATGATTTAAATATCATATATATCCAGTACATATTCATTTTATACTATTACATAAAATTTGTAGATAAAAAAAATGAAATGCACCGTTCATGGAGACGGTAGGCCGTACGTACGCATGAACGCTACTTTCATTTCTTTGTCATATTAATGGAATTAAAAATAATTGAGATATATATATTATAATTAATGTATAATATATATGTCTTATAGGTCACATAAGTTCATTTATTTCATCCTTGATAAATTCCATGTATTGCATGAACGATTCACATCACTTGAGGGGGCGGTAGTCCACACTTCCTCGTATGAAATTATCGCAATTGCACAACATGCAAAGCATAAAGGAATGTTTTAAATATAAAATACAGAAGCATATGGGAAACATAAATACCATATATATCATATATAAAATACAGTGACATCATAATGTCCATCATGAAAGGTGTTAAGAGAAGATTGAACAATCATCGTTTCGTGAGGCAGTAATTCGCTATCCACAGAAATAGTATGTTCTTTAACCATTAGACGGAGGTGTGTGTAAGTGTAGCTCTAATCCTTCAAAAAAACATCCTAGTACATTGGAGATACTTGTGTTGTTACAAAAGAAAGGAATAAAAATATTTTAGGGGTTTGGAGAAGCAAAATAAAACAAAAGAACACAAATGAAGACATTACCTTTAAAACGGGTAACTCCTCTTGGTTTGAACCAAAAGGGTTTCTTGAATAGAATTATATCAAAGGTGACTCTTAAATGATTAATAAAGAGACGTGGAGAGATTAAATGGGCAGGGTTTTGCCGAAAAAAAGGCTTGAGAGGTGTGGGTAAGGTTGTAGAGGTGGGGGCCTTTTATAAGGGAAGAGGAGGGGCACTCTTGGAAAGTTATAAACTATTACTTTATTATAAAATGCTTTTCGGATTTTAAAGGTCCCAAAAGTATATATTTATAGGATAAGGTGATAAGGTTTAGAAATACACCCATCCAATAGGTTATTGTAAAGTGTAAGACTTATATTTCACCCTATCTTCTCATTTTATTTAAATCGTTCATTTATGAGGTAATCAATGCATCATCACGGTGTCATAAATAAATTAATTTATTTAATGTATAAAAATTATAAAAAGATATCATGATGTAGGAAATATTTTTAGATTTCTTATGAATATTTATATTCAAAACTATGACTTGTATAACCCCATGTAAAAATTGTTTTAGTAAAACAATACATGTTTGTGACATTTTAATTTTAACTTTAAATAAAAAGTTATTAATGTCAGTTTCCAACCAAAGTGGCTCCATGGGGTCCCCAAGTTGAACCATGGATTTTCTTGGTCTTCCATGACCCATCCAATAAGGTTAGTACATGTTTCAAGGTCATTTCATATTATTATAACATTATCTTTACCTTAAATTACATTAATTACCTTTAATCGCGATTAATAAAACTTAAAAGTTACTATTCACCAAAAAATTATTTTAATCTCATTGAACCAAATTTTACTTCCTAATGACAACCATGTATGTAGGATTTTTGAAAATCAAATCATCGAATTGGTAATGTTTCATTTAAACGAAAAATCAGTTTCTTTAACTACCACTTAGTGGTTTCACTATTCATCAAAAATTGAAGATTTTCAGAAAAATACCAAAAATTCACCCTAAGCTATATTTGATATTCCGAATTCAAAAGTGATGTTTATTTTAAAAAATAAAAAATATATAAGTTTCATTAATTAATTTAATAATTCATTCCCGCTGTCAAAACAAATAGCGTGTTTTTAAGAAACAATATATATTAAAATATTGACACTAGTTTAAGTCCAATTTCAAAGTGAAATTAATTCCAATGACCACCATTGGATTAAATGGTAAAAATATATTCTAAATACACTTTAATATCAATTAAGAATATAATCTATCCATATAAATAAATATGATTAAAAGGGTGTTTTGAATTAAAATGCAACATTTTCACTAAAAATGATCTCTATCGGAAAAATAACAAAAATTTACACAAAGTAAATTTTGATGTCCAGATTCTAAAGAAGGATTTTATTTTGTCAAATAAAACATATAAAATTGTCAAAAGTATATTTAAAAAGGTTTCTACATAAAAATTTGGTTCATCGACCTTTTAAAGAATATCAGAAGATTTATGCTTAAAATTGGATTTTTTGCATTTTAAGCCTCTAACATTTATTGGATAAAAGTAAAAATATTTGACAAACATATATAATAATTTTGTAGTTAGTTCCGTTAATTCCTGCCATTACAATGGCTAGGCATTAACTACCATTTAAAATAATAATATTTTATTATTAGAGTGCAACGTAAGATTTCAAAGAAACTCGTTGTTGCGTATTGGGTACGCCATTGAGCATAGAGTTCCCTTTAAAGTAATATTAATATTGTATTCAAAAATATGGATAAATATGAAAATGTCATATTCTTTATTTACCTGGGGTGTTACATCCTTCCCCCCCTTTTGGGAATTAAGTCCTCGCAATTTTAAAATTGGGCTTGGAAATTTCATTGAACACATCAGAACAAGTGTCAGTAAAACTATCACATTAAAATAAAGAAAGAGAAGTACAAAGGTCACCCAAGTTAACCCATACTAGGTTTCCATGTAGGAAAGCATGGACGTGGAGGAGAAAAAAAGGGTCATGTTCTGATGGAGAGTGATAGAAAACATGTTTAGGAGAAAGTTAACCATAAGAAAATCACAAACTTGTGATGGGTTAAATAGAATTTGATTCCCCAGTAAAAAAAACTAACATACAACATTTTTTTATGTTACATTTCATTGAGGAATTTATTTATGAGCATAACTAAAAAATAAGGAAACATACTTACTTATCATGTTGACTTTCAACTTTTACTATATTTCTTACAAGAACTCATATTTTCTCTGAAAGATGAGTATTTAGGATGACTTGTTCACATTAAGAGAAATATAATCAACATCTAGAGAATAACCTAATCCACAAAAGAAAAAGATATACTTCCCATGTCTTTAGACCTTAACCAAAACTAAAACCAAAATGGTTTGTATGATATCAGATAATACCCAAAAGGATAATCCTTTATAAATAAAATCTATTCATAATCTCCAAAATTTGTCAAAAAATACCCAAAGTTCAATAAAGACCATTTAATAAACATCTATCCATAAAATTATTCAATGTTGTCAAAACTAAGACTGAAACCCAAATCTCTGAAGGATTTAATCATATATTCTTCCAAGATAAACCTTAACATTTATCTCCAAATAACATCAGTTACTCTTAAAGTCTCATACTGAAAAGTAATTAACCTAATCACATATCCTCCATGATAGGTTACTAATTTCCATAGATAACCCAAAATCAACTTATTCTAGATTCATAAGATCATCTAACTCAAAATAATTAGTCAAACTAACCAGGGACTTCACGTAGTCCAGTGGTAGGCGATAAATACCAGTCTCACTTTGGTTGTGGGTTCGATTCCCATAGCTTCGTCAGACGCGACAGGTTGTCACATGGTCTATGTGTTGCCCTTTTTCCAAAACTACAAAATTCTTATAACATTCCCCAAAAAGTGATAAAATCTTCAAAAATAACCATAACATATTTTAACCTCAAGGTTGTCTCATTCCTTTCATATTCCATCATATCATAGAGTAACCCATAATTACCTAAAAAGTAAGGATCATATAAACCCTAATGGTTACCTTTATAATTATTACCTGAACTTCCACATCAAGTTGGTTCTCTTGTACATGATGCATTAAAGAACTCACCAAGGTTCAAGTGGTTGATCAGGACTCCTGATATTTGGTTTATAATAACCACAAGATTTCTCATTAAATCCCCCATTTCATCTAGTCTCTTAATCAGAGAACCACCATAGTTTCCTTCAAACCCATTGTCACTTTGGTGCCTTCTAGATCCATCCATTTACTAAAACCAAAAAGGTCAGTGTGAGTATATCAAAAAAATGATCATGTACTAACGAGGAAGATAAACACTAATATATACTTAGTAATTCACTTTATCTAAAAACTATGACTTTTCTGAAATCCTAGACATTATGGTAATGTCACTTTTTCTTAAAGAATTCTCTAACCTCTAAAGTTATCTAAACCGACCTCTGATACCAACTATAAGGACCTGACCTTAAACATTACTTATTATTGAATTAAATGAACAATTCACATTGAGAATCTTTTCAGGTTTAGATTTCTAGAGAATTAGGACATAACTATTACATCTCAAAGATTAAAAAGTAGACACATCTACTCAGATTCCATTTTTTTAACAAAATAAATACTCTTGAACAAAGGAGTCATGTCCAGTTCCTTGTTTTTGACAGCCTGACATTTCTTTGATCCCATCCTTGACCCTATTCAACTTTATGTCCTGTGAAAAAAATTTCTAAAAAACATGGGAGGAGCATAAAAAGCTCAGTAAGGGTTATAGCAATACGGAAAGAAAACATTAGTCCATGTATACATAAGAATAAATGAAATCATACGTTACTCATAAAACATAAGCACGTTAACAAACCTCGTGAAATCATAAGATTTATGAAAAACTCCTAGAAATCATAAGACATAAAGGTAACTTGAGGCATTCATAACATTCTTACGTAGGGAGTAACCCTCATGGTTATGTTTGGAATACCCATCATAGTATATACCCTAAATCTCTTCATAGAAACCTTAGCATTTAACCCCTTCGTGTTACCCAATGCATTGGAGAAATATATCGGGCTCACCCGCCCTTAGTTTATCACGGAACAACCCATCTTCATAAACAATGCCCAAGAACCATAACATAATCATAGCACATAACTTAATCATAAAGGAAAGATAACATTCCCATATTTCAACAACAATATAACATTCTAAGATATTGAAATAATGAATCCATTCTAAAAACCATTTCAAAACCATTTAAAACATTTAATAAAGAGATTTTTGAATCAAAGTGTCTCATACCACTTTGAAGCTTTTAACATTTTAAACCATTAATATCCATATAAATAAATCCTTAAAACCATTTTAAAAACATGGATATTAATGAGAAATATTTAAAATAATAAATCATTAAAACATTTAAAAAGATATTTTAGTTAAAGGGTTTTTAACAAAATGAGAGACACTTGAATACAATAATTGAGGAATAACATTTAATCAGAACTTTATCATATCATGAGAATAAAGGGATTAATGATATAATATTCCAAAGGATAGTATATACACCATATAATAGTGAATTGGGGAATAACAACAATGAAGTCTTAATAGAAATGTAAAATGAGATGAAGTCCCCTATAACGAAGGTATCCTTAAATTAAGGATAAATCAATCTCATAATTATGTGTGAAAAATAAAAATACACACAATATAAGTGGATATTAAGTGTAAAAAAATCAAAGTTAATTCACACATATTCAAAGGATGACATATTAAATAACTTCATGTTGAACCAAAAGAAATCGAAATTGGGTTAAGAAGTTCCCTTCGTAAAATTCGACAGCCTAACGACGTCACTTTAAAATTCATAAAATTAGTTGATTAGAGTGAAAATGGTATATGATAACTTGGACATAAAATTTACATCAATAAGGATATATAAGAACATATCCCAACATAAAAAGATGTAAATTAAAATACATAACAAAATAAGTCTTTTAAAAAGAGGAGGGTGAAAGGTTCCCTTACCGATTTGGGTAACTTTCGAAACGTACACCCCATGAAAGAAGGAATATAAAACATTGATGTAAATAATCATAAACTAAATTATATTACAAAGAGATTATAATAATGTCCAGTACACATACCAATCAAAATAAATGGTGGAAAATGTAGCATAAATCTCACGGGAATAAAAGTTAGATGAAAAACCCCTTACGAAAACTCGGCAGCCTAACGACAGCACTTGAAACTTCCAAAAAAATGGATTGATGAAATCAAATAGGGTCTCTTATCATATGAAAATATAAATTACAGTAATAGGAATATATAATAACATCCTCCAACTAAGAAATAGGATCATAAAAAAACAACATAAAAGAGAGTACTTAAAAATAAAGACAGAGGTAGGATCCCTTACGTCAAGTCCAACTTGTCTTTTTCGTTTCTTTATATTCCTGAATAATAAACTTTGGTCAATTTATAATTTCTTAAGTAACTCCTTTAAATATTATTATTCAGTTCACATCACATATTATAATTCTATAATAATTGGTTAATAATGTGAGTTCATATCAGACGTTTTTGTCGATGTTTGGTACATGAGTCAAAAACGAACTTGTTTGAAAATGATTGTCCACGTAGTTATAAGTACATCATCTCAAGAATATTATTAATGATTTAAATAACATATATATCCATTATATATTAATTTTATACTATTCCATAACATTTGGAGATATAGAGAAATGAAATGCACCGTTCAAGGAGATGGTAGGCCGTACGTACGCATGAACGCTAATTTCATTTCTTTGTCATATTAATGGAATTAAAAATAATTGAGAGATTTATATATTATAATTCCAGTATAATATATATGTTATATAGTTCACATAATATCATTAATTTAATTCTTTATACATTCCATGTATTGCATGAACGAGTCACATCACTTGAGGGGGCAGTAGTCCACACTTCCTCGTATGAAATTATCGCAATTGCACAACATGAAAAGCATAAAGGTATGTTTTAAATATAAAATACAGGAGAATATGAGAAACATAAATACCATATATATCATATATAAAATATCGTGACATCATAATGTCCATCATGAATGGTTTTAAGGGAATATTGAACAATCATCGTTTCGTGAGGCAGTAATTCGCCATCCACAGAAACATTATGTTCTTTAACCATTAGACGGAGGTGTATGTATGTTTAGCCCTAATAATTCACATAAAAACATACTATTACATTGATGATATTCTTTTTGTTACATAATAATGGAATAAAAAGATTTTATGGGTTTGGAGAAGCAAAATAAAACAAAAGAACACAAGTGAAGACATTACCTTTAAAACGGGAACTCCTCTTGGTTTGAACCAAAAGGGTTTCTTGAAGAGAATTCTGCCAAAGGTGAGGCTTAAATGATTAATAGAGGGATGTGGATAGATGAAATAGGAAGGGTTTAGCTAAGACAAAGGATTGAGAGGTGTGGGTAAGGTGGTAGAGGTGGGGGCCTTTTATAAGGGAAGAGGAGGGGCACTCTTGGATGGTTATAAACTATTACATTATTATAAAATGATTTTAGGATTTTAATGGTCCCAAAAGGATATATTTCGATGATAATGTGATAAGGTTTCTAAATCCACCCATAAAATAGGTTTTTGACAAGTTTAAGACTTATATTTCACCCTATCTTATCATTTTATTTAAATCGTTCATTTATGAGGTAATCACTGCATCATCACGGTGTCATAAATAAATTAATTTATTTAATGTCTAAAAATTATAAAAAAAATATCATGATTTAGGAAATATTTTTATCTTTATAAGGAATCTTTATAGTCAAAAATATGACTTTTATAACCTCATGTAAATTTTTTTAGTAAAACAATACATGTTTGTGACATTTTAATTTTATCTTTAAATAAAAAGTTCTTAATGTCATTTTCCAACCAAAGTGGATCCATTGGGCCCCCAAGTTGACCCATGGATTGTATTGGGCGGCCATTACTCATCCAATAAGGGTAGGACATGTGTCAAGGTCATTTCATATTATCATAACATTATCTTTACCTTAAATTACACTAATTACCTTTAATTGTGATTAATAAAACTTAAAAGTTACTATTCACCAAAAAATTATTTTAATCTCATTGAACCAAATTTTAATTACTAATGAAAACCATGTATGTTGGATTTTTGAAAATCAAATCACAGAAGTGGTAATGTTTCATTAAAACGGAAAATCAGTTTCTTTAACTACCACTTAGTGGTTTCACTATTCATCAAAAATTGATATTTTTTAGAAAAATACCAAAAATTCACCCTAAGATATATTTGATATTCCAAATTCAAAAATGATGTCTATTTTACAAAATTAAAAATATATAATTTTCATTAATTAATTTAATAATTCATTCCCGCTGTCAAAACAAATAGCGTGTTTTTAAGCAACAATATCTATTAAAAGATTGACACTAGTTTAAGTCCAATTTAAAAGTGAAATTAATTCCAATGAACACCATTGGATTAAATGGTAAAAATATATTCTAAATACACTTTAATCTGAATTAAAAATATAATCTATCCATATAAATAAATCAGATTAAAAGGAGGTTTTGAATTAAAATGCAACATTTTCACTAAAAATGATCTTTATTGGAAAAATAACAAAAATTTACACAAAGTAAATTTTGATGTCCAGATTCTAATGAAGGATTTCATTTTGTCAAATAAAACATATAAAATTGTCAAAATTATATTTAAAAAGGGTTCTCCATCAAAAGGCGGTTTATCGACCTTTTAAAGAATATTAGACGATTCATGCTTAAAATTGGATTCATTTTCATTTTAAGCCTCTAAAATTTATTGGATAAAAGTAAAAATATTTGACAGACATATATAATAATTTTGTAGTTAGTTCCGTTAATTCCCTCCATTACAATGGCTAGGCGTTAAATACCATTTAAAATAATATTATTTTATTATTAGAGTGCAACGTATGATTTCAAACAAACTCGTTGTTGCGTATTGGGTACGCCATCGAGCATAGCATTCCCTTTAAAGTAATATTATTATTTTATTCAAAAATATGGATAAATATGAAAATTTCATATTCTTTATTTACCTGGGGTGTTACATTAATGGATCAAAATAGAAACATTAATAGAATTTTAGATCTGTGCTAGAATGTTTGAGTAAGGAAAAGGGAGATATGAAAGGAAATATTACTCTAAGATTATGTAGATAATAATGTGGTTTTAGTTATATTTAAATTATACAGATTCATGTTTTAATCATATTCTTGGTATATAATGTTTTAGATGATAAATTTTTGAGGAAAAATGAGATTTTTCAGTGACTCGGAGTAGTAAGTTCTCTGTTTGTGATGATCGTTAACCTAGAGGGTTAGTAATTCCCAACTAATGGTATATGATAAAATCACCATTTTATGATTCTTAGAATAGAATATTTTTGTTGAACCAAGTAATAATAATTTTTTCCCACTTTGTTTTCGATATTGATTCAAATCAATTTTTAGGAATACATGAGCTACTATTAATGGTGGAACAATATTGTCAGTAAGGGTCATTTGGAGATATTGAAAAACCCTAATTCACCTCACCCCTCATTCCACACATGATTTATATACATTTATTAAGAGTATAATGGTTTATGGAGACAAAATTTAGTCCATTTATGATCAAAATAACTCTCTAAATATGAAGGGGCTCTAACTTGTAGTGAAACTAAGAAATATGAAAACTATTCTGGTTGATTATTTAAATAAACTAAGAGAAATTGGTTTCCATAACTTAATATAAGGAGGATCTATATGATAAAATACCACTACAATATGGAAATAAAATATTGGGATAATTTAGTGTTAAAGGTCATGAAATATCAAAGAAAAATATATATTTTGTTCCAAAATATATTTTTTCACTAATTTAATTTTAAAAAAATTAGGTGACAAAGAAAAATATAGAAAAAGTAAATTTAGAAAAACGATTTCAAATAGATCAATAAATAAAAGGCGGATTTAATAATTCACAATATACTTTTCTAATTAAAATTAACATTAATATGGGTTTTTCAGATAAGAAAATCAAGCTACTTAAGTATGATAGATTGTTGTTCAAATTTGAATGTCAATGTTTTTTTGGATACTATAGGTTCTATGGTTTTTTTGGAACAAGTATATTGAATACTGGAACATTATATCAATATATGAAAGATATATTATGCCTACATTAAGGGGTAGAAAAGGTGATTTAATGAATATTATACCGAAGAAAGGTAAGAATATGTTTTCCTTAGACAAATTTTAAATTCATTTAAGTATATGTGGAATTTTCAATTATTTTTTTCACAATTATGATTTATGTTGGTCAAGATCAACCAAGTATGTGTCAAAAGAATATAAGGAAATAAAACCACAAAATATTATAAATTAATAATAGAACAATAAAGGTTACTTACCCTTGGGATATAATCTAAACAAAATTTTTGAGAAAAAAACACTCTTATGAATTCCATGAAAGATGGTTTACCAAAAATAAGAAGTTAATTATATTATAGAGGAATAGGGAACACTAAGTAATTTTGTAAATAATCCATGAGGGTTTTTTTCAAGTAGCTAAGTGTAAAAGAAAAGTAATACATTCAATCCATGAAATAAATAGGGGAATTTTTTACTCGAAGGAATTTATGATGAATGATTTAGATCTAATATGATGTTTCCAAAAAAAATAGTGACAAAAATATTCATGAGAAAACACATGTAAATTATAATTAATTTGGTAATGCTTATAAGGAATGAAATATTATTTGTATATACTAATTAAAAATGGAAAGGAATATGATAGAATCATATGAGAATTAAATGGAAATATAGAAACATGAAATTCCACATGATTTAGAATTTAAACATCATTAGTATTTGTAAGAATATGACTACTGATTTTTTTATCTAAAAACTAGAATGGTAAATAAAAGATAACTATTCATGTTTTAGAAGATTATTTAATTAAATTTTCAATTCATGATGTTATGTTAAAGAATATAAATCTTGAACCCTGAGACTCTTGTTATTTAGTAGAATATGTAAAGGATAAATTGTGACATAAGGATATTCTTCAAATAATCCAAAAGTATATTCAGCCACATGATATTGATGTTTGGGAAAATAGAAAAAATTAGTATGAAAATATCTCTCATCGATGGAGAAACAAATTATGGTGTTTTTTTGGTTGAGAAAAAAATATGAACTCTTTTGTTCTCATTAATAACTTTTGAAGAACAACCTTATAGGTGATACATAAATGGTATGTTCTAGAATATTGGATGTAATGATTTCATAGAAACTATATTGTTGTATATATGTTGGTTATGAATGTAACGCCCCGACCCTAGTTTCCTAGAGTCGGTGCATTATTACATAACATTGGCATGATCACAAGAAAGATCAAATCTCGAAAGACCGATTGGTTTAGTAGCCTTGGAAACACTAGATATATTCATAAGTTTTACATTACATCATAAAATCAAAAACTACTACAACAACATAATGTTTCCACAGTCCACACTACAATCCCCTCATAATATCCCTGCAGGTCATTCATAACTTACATCTTCACTTCCTGGGAAAAATAAAACATAGAAAAGGGGTGAGCTCAAATGCCCAGTAAGGATAACAATATAGCGGAAACTTTCATCAATAAGAATAAACATTTAAGGCAATGTATAACTAAAACAAAAGCCTTTTAAACATGAACTTTCAACATGGTATGGCATAAATAAAATTAAATAATGCCATTTACTTATTCACATGGATATTCCACTAATCGAATAATCACATGCAAAAATAAATAACCACTCTCATAATGTTGGAATGCATAATGCCAGACTATCATAACCACATAGCCAAGGCCTCGTGCCAAGACTAGAAATAAGATTTTGTCAAGGCCTTGTGCCGAGACACTAGTTTGTCTCATGAGACCTACCGATGCATCGAGGAGCTATAGCGGGCTCCACCCGTCACTTATTAAGTCCAATGCATTCCCATATGAAAAGGTTTAAACATAACATAAACATTCGTATTAAAACTAGCATACGAAATGTCAATAATTTCACCATAAACTATGAATGGTATAAAAATAGCACATCCACAGTCAAACATATCACAAAAACTTCAATACAATATAGAAGTTTTGTATTATAATAAATCAACTTCAAATAATCTTAAAATCCATCAAAGGATGTTGACATAGATGAAATCAAAATTCTTTTTAAAGAAGTATCTCCTTTTATTTTGAAATCATTTAAGATCCATATAAAATAAAACATTTTCTTTGAAAATATTCTTATAAGCTTGTATGGAAAGCTTCGAAGATTTTATAACGGCGGAAAATAACCGCACCCGCCGTATAAGTTAAAAAAAAACATTCTTACCTCAATTCTGCCGAAAAGGTTAAAAAGGACCTTGTTTTGAAAACGACGGAAAGATTCCTTTATAAACCTCTTATAAAAAGTCAAAAAAAGGTATAAATGACTTTAACCCATATTCTTGTAAATAGTAAAAATGTTTTGAAATACATTTTTAAGAAACATGGATGTGGATGATAAAGAGATCCCAGTAGATTATTACATATAAACAACCTCGGATAATGAAGAGATTGTGAAATAACCCTTACCTTGTACTTTTCCTTGGTTGGGGTAGGTTAACCTCCTGTATAATGGTGAAATAGTTGTTATTAAATTATACAAGAATCATATATATTAATATGATATCATATATGATCTTTTAACATTGATTTGTTAATAATATCTTAGAATTATCGTCGTTTCGGGAGTTAACTTACTCATTTTCTTTTATATGTTTTGTTACATAAGCCATGGTTGTTGTATCTTATTCATATCCAGAATGATATACAGTCCTTAAACATCATTTTTAAATCATCAAATGATAATTATACTTGAATGGATACGATGGAGAATGAATCTCATCGCGTTCGTGGAGACGGTAGTCCGTACGTACGCACGAGCGACAATATCATTCTTTTGATATTAAAATAATATATAAATGGATGTTATATCATATATACAGAATCATTAACATGTTATATTTATTATTTACATGAGTTACACATCATTATTATACCCATCCAAATAATATTATATTGAATAACAATTACACCACGACGTGGAGACGGTAAGCCGTACGTACGCACGTATGGTGACATGTTATTCAAAGGGTGGATAGAATACTGAATATGATTGTACCATATTTATAATAACATCACAGTATATGTGAGATACTGGAGTTATTATTTCAGAATGGTAAGAACAAAGGAAGAAGAAGTGGAAGAAGAAATGAACTTAGAAAAGGGTGGTGAAATCATTACCTCTTCTTCGGGTTCTTCCTTTTGATTTGATCAAAACGGCTCCTTAGGTTGGCTTTCTGATCAAACTAAGGCCTCTAGGTTGTATTGAGGGATGTTGGGAGAGTATTTGGGCAGAGTTTGGCCGAACCAAAAGGCTTTGATGGTGTGAAGAAATGAGAAGGAGGAGTGCCCTTTTTATAAGAGGGGTGAGGGGCACCTTTGGAAAAGTTAGAAATATTAATTTATAATAAATTCATATTCGGTTTACAAAGGCTCCAAAGTTGACTATTCAAAGGATGAGGTGGGGATAGGTCGAAAACAACTCATCCAATAGAATTTAGACAGGTTTGGGTACTTATATTAACCTTATCTTTAAGTATTAACTCTAAGTTAATTAGTTTCACTTTTACAATGTCTCTTTGTATTTTTATATAATATGATTAATAAACTTACTATATACATCCAAGCGACCCCCAAGTGGTCCATTAATGAGGAACCTATCATAATATAAGTCTCTTGGCCGAACCTTAGATTTTTAGGAATTTAATATCAATTAATAATATAATATTTGTTTTAAGAACTCTTTTATGTCAATTTTGACACTATTCAATAGTTGATTTTTGTGAAACTCCTAACAGATTGATTACTTCGAACAAAGTAAATTACATCAATCCTAATATATCATATTATCATAGAAAATTAGTTTAATTCATTAAAAGTTTCATATTATAATTATTTGGGTATTTATAAGATCAATTATTTTTATTTTTCACTATTTTAGTAATTACTGCATCATCATTGTGTCATAAATAAAATAAATTATATAATGTCTAAAAATTATAAATAAAATATCATTATGTAGGAAATCTTTTTAGCTTTCTAATGAATATTTATAATCGAAAATCCAACATGTATAACCCTATGTAAAAATTGTTCTTCTAAAAGATGTAAGCTTATGCTATTTTTATTTTTATTTTAACTTTATTAATATAAAGTGTCCCTACCACATACAAGTGGCTCCAAGGGGTCCCCAAATTGTCCAAAGGATGCCCATGGTCGGGTATGTGTCCACCAATAAGGTTAGGACACGTTTTAGGGTAATTTTTTATTATTATAATATTATTTTTTTAACCCTTATTTACCGGATTTACCCTTTAACCATGGTAAATAAAATATTTACCACAGTAACTATTCAAAATGTCTAAAAATAAAAGTTACCTATTTACACAATTTGAACATCCTGATTCCAAATATGGAATCCATTTTCCTAAATTCAAAACACAGAAGTGGCAGAAATTAATTTAAAATTAATTCCCGCTGTCAAAACAAAAAGCGTGTTTTTAAGAGATAATAACTATCAAAAGATTGACACTTGTTTATGTTCGGTTTAATTGTAAAATTATGTCCAATGATAAACATTAAATTGAATGGTAAAAATATATTCTAAATATACTTTAAAACCACTCAAATTCATAATTTATCACTATTAATTATTTTGATTAAAAAAGTTGTTTTTAATTAAAATTTAGAAATTTTCACTATTCATCAAAATATGAAAGTTATCCGAAATGTACCAAAATTTTACCCTAGGCTAATTTTGATATTCCAAATCCAAAAATGAAGTCCATTTTGAAATATAGAATATATATGATTTCAAAAAGTAGGTATTACTATTCACAACGGCTAGTTTAATTAGTTGTGGTGTGTGTTAGAACTCGAGGTTGCGTACAACACACGCTATCGCATTATTCGAAGGGAAACGTACCGTAGAAGCTTGGGGTGTTACATTCTCCCCTCCTTCAAATAATTGCGTCCTCGCAATTTCTAGGGTATTACTGCATAAAAAGACTCGGGTGGTTCTTCATCATATGTTCCTCGGGTTCCCACGTTGCCTCTTCCATTTTATGATTTCTCCACAAAACTTTTACCAGACGCGTCGTCCGGTTTCTCAGTACTTGTTCTCTTGTATCAAGAATCCTGACGGGCTCTTCGCAATAAGACAGATCGGGTTCCAGTTCTAATTCCTCATAGGTGAGTACATGCGTTGGGTCAGGCATGTATTTTCTCAACAGAGATACGTGGAACACATCGTGAACTTTGGAGAGACTTGGCGGCATTGCCAATCGGTAAGCTACAGCCCCAATTCGTTCTAGAATTTCGAAAGGTCCGATGTACCTGGGACTCAATTTACATTTCTTACCAAAACGTATGACTCCCTTCCACGGAGATACCTTTAGGAAAACATGATCACCGACTTGAAATTCCAAATCCTTCCTTCGATTATCGGCATAGCTCTTCTGCCTACTTTGAGCTGCTTTGATGTGATTTTGGATTACCTTCACCTTTTCCACCGTTTCCTCCACCAGTTCTGGGCCTACAAGTTTTCTTTCACCAACGTCATCCCAACAGGTTGGTGTACGACATCTCTTTCCATATAACGCTTCATATGGTGCCATTTGTATACTCGAATGGAAGCTATTGTTATAGGAAAATTCTACCAGAGGTAAATATTGATCCCACATACCCTGAAAATCAAGTGAGCAAGATCTCAACATGTCTTCTAAGGTCTGAATAGTCCGTTCTGATTGTCCGTCTGTCTGAGGGTGGTAAGCAGTGCTCAAATGAAGTTCAGTATCCAGGGATTTCTGAAGACTTTTCCAAAATCTTGAAGTAAAACGGGGATCACGATCAGAAACAATCGATAGGGGAACTCCATGAAGTCTCACAACTTCATTAATGTATAGTCTTGCTAGACGTTCCAGGGGTAGATCTTCTCTTATAGCAAGAAAATGTGCTGACTTGGTAAGACGATCAACAATAACCCATATTGCATCGTTCCTTCTAGGAGTCTTTGGTAGCCCCATGACAAAGTCCATCGTAATATTGTCCCATTTCCACTCCGGTATGGGAAGAGGTTTCATGACTCCTCCAGGCTGTTGCCTTCCAGCTTTCACTTGTTGACAAACCATACACCTTGACACAAAATCAGCAATCTCCCTCTTCATGTTGTCCCACAAAAAATGTTCCTTCAAATCTCTATACATTTTGGTGCTCCCAGGGTGTATAGAGAAATTGGAACTATGAGCATCATCCAGCAATTCCCTTTTTAGATCAGGTATATTGGGAACACAAAGTCTCTTCCCGAATTTCAAAATTCCATCTTCATACACAAAGTCTCTCAATCTCCCATCATTCACAGCTTTAATCTTCTTTTGGAATTCGTCATCATCGGTCTGAGAACTCTTAATCCTTTCTAGTAAAGATGGTTTGGCAACCATTTGAAAAAGCATTGATGTTTCACCTTCCCTGGTTATTCCCATGTCCATCTTCACTAGATCCATGAAAATTGGATCCCTTTCAATTCTCATCATGTTCAAAACTCCATGGTCTTTTCTGCTCAAAGCATCTGCCACCTTGTTTGCCTTCCCCGGGTGGTAGTGTATCGTACAATCATAATCCTTGAGTAATTCAAGCCATCTCCTTTGCCTCATGTTGAGTTCTTTTTGTGAGAAAATATACTTCAAACTCTTGTGATCAGTATAAATCTCACATTTTTCACCATAGAGGTAGTGCCTCCATATCTTCAAAGCAAAGATCACAGCTGCTAACTCAAGATCATGAGTAGGATAGTTTTGTTCATGAATTTTCAACTGTCGTGATGCATAGGCAATAACTCTATCATTCTGCATAAGGACACAGCCAAGTCCTTTCTTTGATGCATCACTATAAATAACGAACCCATCATTCCCCGATGGTAGAGTCAATATAGGAGCATTGACTAATCTTCTCTTCAGTTCTTCGAAACATTCTTCACACTCTTTTGTCCAAACAAATTTAACCCCTTTACGTGTGAGCTTCGTTAATGGGTTTTCCAATCGGGCAAAATTCTGGACGAAACGTCGATAATAACCTGCCAAACCAATAAAACTACGTACCTCAGTTATACTCGTAGGTGCTGGCCATTCTTGGATTGCCTTGGTCTTAGAAGGATCAACAGAGATTCCATCTTTAGAGACAATATGGCCAAGAAAAGAAATCTCCTGAAGCCAGAATTCACACTTGCTAAACTTCCCATATAATTCATGCCTCCTCAGAGTCTTCAAGATAATGCGCAAGTGATTTTCATGATCTTCGTAGGTTTTGGAGTATACCAAGATATCATCAATAAATACCACCAAAAATTCATCGATATACTCCTTGAAAACTCTATTCATCAGATCCATGAATATAGAGGGTGCATTAGTCAATCCAAACGGCATTACAGTAAACTCGTAATGCCCGTACCTGGTTCGAAATGCTGTCTTCGGAATGTCTTCCTTCTTTACACACAACTGATGGTATCCAGATCGAAGGTCAATCTTTGAAAAGTATTGAGCTCCATGCAGTTGGTCAAATAAATCATCAATACGAGGTAGGGGATACTTGTTCTTTATCGTTATAGCATTGATCTCCCTGTAGTCGATACATAACCTCATAGATCCATCTTTCTTTTTAACAAAAAGAATAGGGGCTCCCCATGGAGAAACACTAGGGCGAATAAATCCCTTATTACTCAATTCCTCTAGTTGTTTCTTTAGTTCGACTAACTCTACAGTGGCCATTCTATAAGGGGTCTTCGATATAGGCCTTGATCCAGGAATCAAATCAATGGAAAACTCAACTTCTCGTTCTGGAGGATGTCCAGGTAAATCTTCCGGAAATACATCTACAAATTCTTTCACAACAGGTACATCCTCTATTTGAACATTCCTTTCCTCACCGATAGTTACTTCATTCTCTTCCTCCCCAATAATTGAATTAAGTTGAGCTACTGGGGGTGGGTCTAAATAAGAATTAGGTGGTGACGATTCTGCTCTAAAAATAAGGTGTTCCTTATCATTATCATCAAGAATCGTAACCTCTTTCTTCTTACAATAAATCTTCGCATCATAGTCCGAAAGCCAGTCCATACCGAGGATTATATCAAACTCAATCATAGGTATGACGATGAAATCAGCAGATAAAGAAAATTTATGTGCTCTAATGGGGACTGATTCACAAAACTTTGTTGCAACGATACTTCCCTTAGGAGTTTTAACTGACAACTCCCTTATTAAATCAAATTGGAAATATCTAATTTTCTTAGCAAACTGGGAAGATATGAAACAATGCGATGATCCAGAATCAAATAATGCATTTTCTAAACTTGAGGAAACCATTAAATTACCTGCCACCACGTCTTTCGGAGTTTCTACCTCAGCAGTAGTGATAGCATAAGCCTGGCCTTGATCCCTTGGCCTTTTCTGAGGTAAGTTCTCCTGACGCTTAGGACATGCATTTGCATAATGCCCCATCTCCCTGCAATTGTAGCACTGAACGTTGGTAGCTTCCTTCTTCCCCTTGCAATCATGAGCTTGGTGGCCTTTTTCACCACACTTGTAACAGACTCCCATTCCCTTCAGGCAAGCACCGGGGTGTTTCTTCCCGCACTTACCACAAGATGGATATTCAACCTTTCCCTTCTTCCCCTTATTTCCATTCCCAGATTGATCAGCAGGTCTCTTCTTCTCTTGCTTTGCTTTAAAGTCATAAGACTTAGAGAATTCCTTTTCGGTCTTGATAGCACATGAGACAATGTCTTCGTATGATGAAAAGGATTGTGAGACTAATGCTCGACGGAGAAATGGTATTAACCCATCAAAGAAACGATCGATCTTACTTCTTGGGTTGCGAATATAATCACCAGCGTACCTCGCTAATCTTGTAAAGTTAGCCTCATACTTTGTGACATTCTCATCCTCCTTTTGTCTCAGACTTAGAAATTGTCTTTCCATATCTGCTCGATGGTCGCGAGGAAAGTATTTTTCTAAAAACAGATCTTTGAACTCCCTCCATTCCATGTTTGATACTTCATCATCTTCCTTCATGTTTTGAATCAATGACCACCATTGATCAGCATCTCCAGTGAGGCGGTAAACTGCCATGGTAACTTTTTCCCTTTCACTACTTCCCAAAGCCTGAAATATTTTCTCTAGGGAAAATATCCATTGCTCAGCTACTAAGGGATTTGTACTTCCATTGAACGTTGGTGGTTGTTGTCTCATGAATCGATCTAACATTGATCCTCCACGCTGCGGATCAGGGTGCTCCATACGGGTAAGGTTATTATTCATAACCTGAGTAAGTTGTCCCAGTACGGTGATTAGCTGATCAGCACCAGTTGCATCACCAGCCCCACTATAATTATCTTGAGCAGGAGGGCAATCCCTACATGGAGTGCGTGCATTGATACGGTTTCCATTTCTTCCACTAGGCGCCATTTCTAAACAATGGCATAAACTAGATCAGTTTATGAATCAAAATACATAATCCCATACTTATAAAACACTTAACATAAATTGAACTATCTATGGATATAATCCATAATCATAAATATGTTTTCTTTGAGGAAGTATATACTCATAAACCCTTCATAATGATTTGTAAAGAAAGTGAGAGTTATCCTAAGCATATCCCCCGGGAGTGTCGTAACCAAGAGTGCAGCAAGGCCCGTTGTCGTGCACCAGTTCCCGTTCGAGTCTAGCTCAAAGCGGTGTTTTCGGGTTTTACCCCTAGGTACATCTGTGCCAGAGCCGCCTCTACCTGCTCGTATCCAGACAGGGATGTATTGCTCGCAAAACTCACAAAGTCTCTACAATACCAAAATTCTAGGAAGTTCTTCTATACTAATCCTCAAAGTTCATCTTAGGTCTACGTGCTCTAATCAGAGTTTATCTAAATCTAGCTTCCAAGGTTTGTACTAAACTTCCTCTGATACCAACTGTAACGCCCCGACCCTAGTTTCCTAGAGTCGGTGCATTATTACATAACATTGGCCTGATCACAAGAAAGATCAAATCTCGAAAGACCGATTGGTTTAGTAGCCTTGGAAACACTAGATATATTCATAAGTTTTACATTACATCATAAAATCAAAAACTACTACAACAACATAATGTTTCCACAGTCCACACTACAATCCCCTCATAATATCCCTGCAGGTCATTCATAACTTACATCTTCACTTCCTGGAAAAAATAAAACATAGAAAAGGGGTGAGCTCAAATGCCCAGTAAGGATAACAATATAGCGGAAACTTTCATCAATAAGAATAAACATTTAAGGCAATGTATAACTAAAACAAAAGCCTTTTAAACATGAACTTTCAACATGGTATGGCATAAATAAAATGAAATAATTCCATTTACTTATTCACATGGATATTCCACTAATCGAATAATCACATGCAAAAATAAATAACCACTTTCATAATGTTGGAATGCATAATGCCAGACTATCATAACCACATAGCCAAGGCCTCGTGCCAAGACTACAAATAAGATTTTGTCAAGGCCTTATGCCAAGACACTAGTTTGTCTCATGAGACCTACCGATGCATCGAGGAGCTATAGCGGGCTCCACCCGTCACTTATTAAGTCCAATGCATTCCCATATGAAAAGGTTTAAACATAACATAAACATTCGTATTAAAACTAGCATACGAAATGTCAATAATTTCACCATAAACTATGAATGGTATAAAAATAGCACATCCATAGTCAAACATATCACAAAAACTTCAATACAATATAGAAGTTTTGTATTATAATAAATCAACTTCAAATAATCTTAAAATCCATCAAAGGATGTTGACATAGATGAAATCAAAATTCTTTTTAAAGAAGTATCTCCTTTTATTTTGAAATCATTTAAGATCCATATAAAATAAAACATTTTCTTTGAAAATATTCTTATAAGCTTGTATGGAAAGCTTCGAAGATTTTATAACGGCGGAAAATAACCGCACCCGCCGTATAAGTTAAAAAAAACATTCTTACCTCAATTCTGCCGAAAAAATTAAAAAGGACCTTGTTTTGAAAACGACGGAAAGATTCCTTTATAAACCTCTTATAAAAAGTCAAAAAAAGGTATAAATGACTTTAACCCATATTCTTGTAAATAGTAAAAATGTTTTGAAATACATTTTTAAGAAACATGGATGTGGATGATAAAGAGATCCCAGTAGATTATTACATATAAACAACCTCGGATAATGAAGAGATTGTGAAATAACCCTTACCTTGTACTTTTCCTTGGTTGGGGTAGGTTAACCTCCTGTATAATGGTGAAATAGTTGTTATTAAATTATACAAGAATCATATATATTAATATGATATCATATATGATCTTTTAACATTGATTTGTTAATAATATCTTAGAATTATCGTCGTTTCGGGAGTTAACTTACTCATTTTCTTTTATATGTTTTGTTACATAAGGCATGGTTGTTGTATCTTATTCATATCCAGAATGATATACAGTCCTTAAACATCATTTTTAAATCATCAAATGATAATTATACTTGAATGGATACGATGGAGAATGAATCTCATCGCGTTCGTGGAGACGGTAGTCCGTACGTACGCACGAGCGACAATATCATTCTTTTGATATTAAAATAATATATAAATGGATGGTATATCATATATACAGAATCATTAACATGTTATATTTATTATTTACATGAGTTACACATCATTATTATACCCATCCAAATAATATTATATTGAATAACAATTACACCACGACGTGGAGACGGTAAGCCGTACGTACGCACGTATGGTGACATGTTATTCAAAGGGTGGATAGAATACTGAATATGATTGTACCATATTTATAATAACATCACAGTATATGTGAGATACTGGAGTTATTATTTCAGAATGGTAAGAACAAAGGAAGAAGAAGTGGAAGAAGAAATGAACTTAGAAAAGGGTGGTGAAATCATTACCTCTTCTTCGGGTTCTTCCTTTTGATTTGATCAAAAGGGCTCCTTAGGTTGGCTTTCTGATCAAACTAAGGCCTCTAGGTTTTATTGAGGGATGTTGGGAGAGTATTTGGGCAGAGTTTGGCCGAACCAAAAGGCTTTGAAGGTGTGAAGAAATGAGAAGGAGGAGTGCCCTTTTTATAAGAGGGGTGAGGGGCACCTTTGGAAAAGTTAGAAATATTAATTTATAATAAATTCATATTCGGTTTACAAAGGCTCCAAAGATGACTATTCAAAGGATGAGGTGGGGATAGGTCGAAAACAACTCATCCAATAGAATTTAGACAGGTTTGGGTACTTATATTAACCTTATCTTTAAGTATTAACTCTAAGTTAATTAGTTTCACTTTTACAATGTCTCTTTGTATTTTTATATAATATGATTAATAAACTTACTATATACATCCAAGCGACCCCCAAGTGGTCCATTAATGAGGAACCTATCATAATATAAGTCTCTTGGCCGAACCTTAGATTTTTAGGAATTTAATATCAATTAATAATATAATATTTGTTTTAAGAACTCTTTTATGTCAATTTTGACACTATTCAATAGTTGATTTTTGTGAAACTCCTAACAGATTGATCACTTCGAACAAAGTCAATTAAATCAATCCTAATATATCATATTATCATAGAAAATTAGTTTAATTCATTAAAAGTTTCATATTATAATTATTTGGGTATTTATAAGATCAATTATTTTTATTTTTCACTATTTTAGTAATTACTGCATCATCATTGTGTCATAAATAAAATAAATTATATAAGGTCTAAAAATTATAAATAAAATATCATTATGTAGGAAATCGTTTTATCTTTCTAATTAATATTTATAATCGAAAATCCAACATGTATAACCCTATGTAAAAATTGTTCTTCTAAAAGATGTAAGCTTATGCTATTTTTATTTTTATTTTAACTTTATTAATATAAAGTGTCCCTACCACATACAAGTGGCTCCAAGGGGTCCCCAAATTGACCAAAGGATGCCCATGGTCGGGTATGTGTCCACCAATAAGGTTAGGACACGTTTTAGGGTAATTTTTTTATTATTATAATATTATTTTTTTAACCCTTATTTACCGGATTTACCCTTTAACCATGGTAAATAAAATATTTACCACAGTAACTATTCAAAATGTCTAAAAATAAAAGTTACCTATTTACACAATTTGAACATCCTGATTCCAAATATGGAATCCATTTTCCTAAATTCAAAACACAGAAGTGGCAGAAATTAATTTAAAATTAATTCCCGCTGTCAAAACAAAAAGCGTGTTTTTAAGAGATAATAACTATCAAAAGATTGACACTTGTTTATGTTCGGTTTAATTGTAAAATTATGTCCAATGATAAACATTAAATTGAATGGTAAAAATATATTCTAAATATACTTTAAAACCACTCAAATTCATAATTTATCACTATTAATTATTTTGATTAAAAAAGTTGTTTTTAATTAAAATTTAGAAATTTTCACTATTCATCAAAATATGAAAGTTATCCGAAATGTACCAAAATTTCACCCTAGGCTAATTTTGATATTCCAAATCCAAAAATGAAGTCCATTTTGAAATATAGAATATATATGATTTCAAAAAGTAGGTATTACTATTCACAACGGCTAGTTTAATTAGTTGTGGTGTGTGTTAGAACTCGAGGTTGCGTACAACACACGCTATCGCATTATTCGAAGGGAAACGTACCGTAGAAGCTTGGGGTGTTACAATGAACATGATATTTGGTATCTTGATAGCTATTTAATTGAATGATTAAACTTGATGACAATTATATTAATTTATACACAATTAGTAGGGGAAGTATTGATAAACCTTTTACAATTTATCATCTTATGTAAATCAATAAGTTCTAGAAACTGTTGGAAAATTTCAATGGAAATGCATATTTTTTATAATTATATTCTATATGTTTTAAAATAATCCATGAAAATGTTTAAGGAAATAAATTATATTTTTCAAGGATATGAAAAGTGAGTAGAATTTTGGGAAACAGATAGCTGTTAAGGAAAATAGTTGTGAAATTAAATAGTCACCCATATTTTTTCTTAAGGATTTATCACATTAATTTAGTATTGATTAATTAATTAACTAATATCACAATATCATCCTTTTTATTAAATATATATAAGTTTGGATAGAATAAAATGAATGTGAGATATTTTTACTTTCTTTTTCTATAATCTTATCTTCAAAAAATCCAACTGGGAGATTATTGAAGTCATTGATTATATGTTGTATTTGTAGTAAATAATTCATGCTCTCAATATGTGTTGAGTAGAGAATATGAAAAACATAAAAGAATATTGAATAATCTAAGAATATATTTTCATTTTTGTATATAGGATAAAGATTAATGAACATTTTTATCTTTTAGATATAAATTACCCAAGAATTGATTATGAAAATTTGAATAGTAAAGTTCCATTATGTTGTGTTTATAATTCTAAAGGATGATTTTTAATCAAGGAGAAATAATTATTTGAAGGTATACCATTAGATAAATTAATAGATATCCATTAATATATTGGAAAACACAGTATAATATTCATGATTTTTGTTTCTTGAAGTTTTACATATTTAATCTTTTTGTAAACTTTCAGTAACATGAAGATAAGATGAGATGTATGCTAGAGATTTAATTGTCATTAACAAATTGTCATCATGGTGGTTTATAGATGTTTTTATGAGATTGTTTAAAAAATAGATCTATTATTAAGAAACCATGCTTATGAATATCATTAATTAAGGCCAATATTTGTATACATATATCTCATGGATCATTCTATGTTGAAGAAACTATATTGAAGCTAAAATTGGTATTGTATTGATCAGAAATCATTTTTTAAGATGTTTTTTGTTTTTCAAGGATATACATGTTTCAAATTAATTAGAATCATAGATAAAATGATTTATAAAATTTTGACAGTTTTTTGAAACCAGTTGATGTAATTTGAGATTAATTTATATAGATGAGAATGATTAGAAATGGGATTCAATTAATGGAAAATAATTTTGGAAAATATTTCAGTTAATGTTATTTTTTGAAATTTGGATATTTATTTCATAAGTATGTTTTCCCAGAATAAGAATTTGTAAATAAGTTATGTGTTTCACTGTTATATGTAACATTACAATAATGATATGTAGGTTTTACTTACTAATACATAATATCTTCTAGATTATTGAGATTCAGAAAATTTAACACTTTCACCATGATATATAACTTGTATTTGATGTTACATATGATTGTCAAAGAGGTATGAAATAATTTATAGAGAATATGTAAGATAAATTTTTATTTTATATATTATACATAAGTGGAAAATTGGTATACAAAATATTCACTCTAAAGATTCAAGTAATGCCAAATAAATATTATGGATTCATAATATTTCTTCTGATGATACAAAAGATTACAAAAATGATTTATGAGGCTCCATAAGATACTATAAATTATTATGGATGATTAAAAATATATTTTATGTTAATAATAATCTATAAAATAGATGAAAATAATATATTTTTTATGGTTTATGTATTTTATTTCTTGACTGAATGAACTTGTGATTTGAACTGTGGTAATTTCATCATATGTAGAAGAAGATTGTGGTATTATAAGAACACCTGTACAACAAGAGTTATTTCATGTCATCATTCATAAATGGATTAAAATTTATAGTTTTTTTTAAATTAATTGGTGAAAATAAGTCAATAATTTTTTATAATTAAATGGTTAAAATTTATAAGAAGAAAATGTTAGGATTAATGTTAAATTTATTCATGACATTCCAGATTAAAGGTAGTTAACATTGTTTATTGATCTATATCTATGATTAATTATGAAATGGTTGAATATCAAGGAATATATTAAGGAAAATATTTGATCAGTTATTCTACACATTTAATATTATTGGAAAACCCCTTAATGATTTTGAATTGGATTTTAAGATAGAATATTATGGGAATTCAAATATTGAATTCCCAACTGTTATATGGGTATAGAGATCATGATTTATGTTTTTAAAAGAAAAGATTCAAAATTTTGATATATATAAATATTCACATGATTTAGTATTGGGTAATAATAAAAATGGAAGAAGACGAAGAATTGAACGTGAGTGATTAATATTGTTTCCCTTGTTCGTTATTTGTCATCAAAGGAAATTAAAAGAGAGATAAAACATTTAAATAAGTTATTATTCTTCATTTTTGAAAAATAATAAGTATATGAAATATATAGAGTTATATTTTGTTAATATTGAAATGTGAAGCATATAAGAATAGTGAGAAGCTCTGCCTACAATTTAGTTATATTTTAATGACAAAATATAGATTTAGGAAGCCTTTATGATTGTTGAACGAAAGAGGAAACCATTGTGACTTCTTCATAACAAATAATTAAGTCTAATCTATTATTGTACAAAATATATATATATTTTTCTTGATGATCATTATTCAAGGAAGATTCATCTAGATTTGGTATCTAAAGAGGAATAAATCATTAATGATAGACTATGTAGATTTACATTATGTGTTTTTTTGTATTGGTGTTGGGAACATGGCATGGTAGGTTCCGAGAATATATATTCAATGATATATAATTCCATATCCTCCAACTTAATAACAAAATTCAATAATTGTGTGAGTGGAATAATAACCAATATAAAATGGATACCCAATTACTAATTGAAGGTGAAATTCACTAACAAATGCATGTATTGGAAGAAGTAAGTACATTTATCCTTTTTATTCATGACATGGGACTAACTACATTCCTATTTGACAATTGGTTATTGTCCTGTGATACGTAAGTCCATTCCATAATACTAAAAAATCGAGTAAGACATGGGTAAAGGGTGAGATTCAAGTTCATAATATAAATCATATGGTTGGTATCCCCCTCCTAAGGTACCTTCAATTGATTGAATATAATCCCTAGGGTATATAAATCAATGAGGTAGTAGTCCAAAGCAGACAAAATTATGATGAAAGGGGTATAACACGGTCCTATATCTGATATCTATGCTAGGTGAAGGTTTAAACAACCTCAGTAATACTGAGGGGTGGAAAAGTAATTATAATTCTCCCTGAGTTTTGTGGCATGGGAATAAAAAAACCATATGCATTACTATTGGGTTTCATGAAAAGAACTTTGAGGTCACACCGTTATACCGACACCTCAAGTTGCACATGGTGTGAGGGTGTATATTCAAGTGTTGAATATAAATCTAAAGAGATTCCCCCCATCAATAGGCCATTCCCATTGTTTGTTATTGATCAATATTCAAGACAAACCCATGTGGTATAGATCCAAAATAGACCAAATCATAATTTTATGGATGAGAATATCATGTGCATCATATTTTTGAAACCCAAAGATAAATTTTAACTAATTGAGATATTAATGGAATCCTCATGGTAAATGTAATGTAGTGGATTTATAAAATTCACATGAGTATATTTATTATCCTCTAAATAAATGATGTTGTGATTGGATTTTTAATCCACACAAGGTGGTTTTTGAATTCATGATATGTATTCATGTGGTTACTAGTGTATATGATTTTTTCTAATGAATTCTTCTATGGGATGAAGGATTCCTATAGAGTTTTAAAATTACCTACAGGGGTTCAATTAATAAAACACTTATTGTTACAAGAAACCTCACATCATTTCATGACTATAGTAAATAAGGTTCCATAAATCCTTCAAAGGATTTAATCACCTTTTAAAGATGACATTTTAACCATGTAGAATATTTTCTATGTTTTATTCTATAAAAAAGAAGAACTTTTAAGGTTACATCATACCAAAATGAATATGGTTATTCCAAAAATATAACCTCATAGACTACATAAAAAACCACATAGGATTTATTCCATCCATGAAGATAATTTCCATACTATGAAGGATGATTCACAGGACTCTTAAAAAGTCTATAAGACATATTTACATTGTTGATTTTAGGAAATTTGATCCTTTAATTATAAGGTTTATTACAATGTGAAAGGAAGAAATCATGTTTCAAAGAATCTATTAATGTGAGGATCTTATAACAAACTGATTTTTCACACTACAAAATGATCTGGGTGGATTTTAGTGATTTTACATAGGTGAGGTTGAGGACATGAATATAGAATTCAAACCATGAATTTTTTTGGATCATTATTAATATTAGACCCCAAAAATTAAAAACTAAATTAAATGGAATTTGTCATGAATGGAAATGAAGTTATTTTTCCATAAAATTTGGATCTAACGATCATGCCATGACTTACTATATTAGATTGAGAACATGTAAAAATTCATGTTTAAGATTTATCTAACATGAAAAGATGTAAAAGATAAGTCTCTAGAATAATAACACATGTTGTTGGAATTAAATTATGGAGTTCTAGATCAGGATTTAAGACCTTAAAATATAATTAATGGAACTTAATATATAGTAAACGTAGAATGAAAAATTTATGAATAAAGTTTTGTAAAAACTACTCTATATAAATTCTAGTGAAGAATCTAAAAAAATGGAACATTAACACATTCAAATTTTAGATAATATAAGAATTATATGGGAATAATAATAATATATCTTAGAACTAGTAGATTAATATTTCAAATTAATAAAAGGTGGTTTCATGACATCCCATGGAAAAGTTATTTTGTTATCCATGAAAGATTTTATAACTTACTTCTGATGAAAAACACTAGAAATTCAAAAAAACATCTTTATACTTTCTGAATATTCATATAATAGGTTATATGGAACTTAGTACATAAACCAACATATATTTCCATTTTCCTTTGTGAGAATAGTATTAAAATTTGAGGGAAGTGGTCCCAAGGTAATAGTATATTAACACTAAACATTTTAAGAAGAGTGAACTGAATCATTGCCCAAACCAACCACAATATTAATGATGTTAGTAAATTGTTCTATATTAGCACATCAATTATTTCATTCCAATTCTGGTATCCTCATATAGATTAACTAAATAAAATTCATTTCCCATATACACTTCATTCATTTACATTCTATATTATGAAAATTGAAAACGTAGGTAAAAAACTATTAAACTAACAAGTTAAAGGTATAAGTAAAAGTGAAGTATTAATTAGATAATATTTTAAAAAGAGATAAAGTTTTTACCCTCATAATTAAGTTGTCAAGATTAGTGATGACTATAATATAGTAAGAAATCATTTAAATTAGAAATATTTTACATAGCCTGACCCCCTCCCGCTCTGGGTATCTCTCACCTTAAAACCATATGGGCCTAAAAATTTGTATCCCAGAAATGTTAATTTTCATTGTAATGTTTCTACCCCAACTTGATTGTATTTATTTGAGATGTTAAATTTCTATTTTTCCTTTTCATTATTTCAATCCATTCCATTGGGAAATAATAATATGAAAACGAAAATCTTTGATGGAATTCAATTATGTGGGTAAATTTTTGGAAAGAGTGAACTGTTGATGGAGAAGACAGATAGTATTTAAGATAATGGTATAGATAAATTATATTCAAAAACTTTTAATTCATTCAATGGTGTTACAATAATGGTCTAAAATTATTATATAAAATGAGGGTTTAAATCTACTATTATAAGAATCATTTCAACACCTAAATTTGAAAAACATAATCCTTGATAATAATAATAAGTTTCATGATGTTTTGATCAAAGTGTTGGGAATAAAATTTGATAAGTTTAAACTCCTATAAAAAAGTTTTTTTGATGTAGAAACCATCATATTTGAGAAAAATGGATCACAATATGAATAATTAAAAGATTTGTTCAGAAAGGTGGAAAAAATCAAAATAGATATCAAGGGAATGGATACATACTGAAAAGAAGTTCAGAATTTGAAATACAAGAATTATAAACATGTTGAAAAACTATCAAAACAATCTATAGAGAACAAAATTGTATAATAAGAAAATGTATATCTCTAAGATTACAAGATGATACGTCTAGTGGTAAGGTACTCCAGACAAATTTAAATTCTTGTCTTAAGATAAGAAGGAAAAAATATCCAATAGTTGGATGGGGAGTTAATCTAAACCACGAACGAAGTGATAAACAATTATGTGGGTAATGTTGAACTACTAATGTTTTTAGATTTGGTTATTGGTCACCTTTCAGTATGAAATAATGAAATAAAAAAATTAATTTCATCTCAAAGGAGAATAATGACAAGATTATAATGTCAAAAATATAATAATACTTGGTAAAATCTATTTATTTTCATGATGGCACCCCACCAGGGCATCAAGAGATATAATCTATAAAAAATACCAAAAAAATTGAATTATTTTTAGATATTGGAAAGAAAAATAAAAATGAATCCTTAAGAGGTAATAGAAACTATATTAGATAAACAAGATTCTATGGAGATGTGTTAAAGTTGTAGGATGCATGAAACAATATATAGTTTTTACTAGGAATAATAAAAATATAATAATTATTATAAACCTTATGGGAAATTTGAAAAACTGAGTCCAAAAGAATAATATAGAAGGCATGGTTATCATTTCAATTATTCATACCACACTGACCATATCATAAGTAGAAATTTTTGAAGATAGACATTTGCGATTCAAGGAATGAATATCCTGGTAGTTAATGGAAAAAATGTTCCCAGGGAAAATAGATATCATGTGATAGATAAATACTCCTATGATAAAAGTGTATTGACATGGGTTTGGACCCATAAAGCTTTGGAAAAGTTTTAAAAATATTTCCAACAATAGGAATTGAGTCGGCATGGGATTCTGGGGCTCATAGAGACTCACTGTAGTGACATTAGAAATATTAATTATATTTTATCATGCATGCATTGTTTTTTTCTGAAACATGGAATAATTATTGATTAAAGTCACTGATCATATTTCTGATACTATTGTTTATTTTATAACATGGTATTTTTCCAAGGTGCAATGTAAACTATGTCAGTTTCTGGTGTATGTTTGTAGGTGATTCATGGTTGGGCTTTTAAATGGAGGACATTGTTTTAATAAAATTAAAATAAAATCTCATATCCCCAGCCACACATGGTGCACACATGAGGGGGATATACCCTCCCTTTTCCCAAGGAGGGATGGATGGAATTGTGGTGGATCCAAGTATAAGAGGCACCATGGATCTCCGATCTTAATGGTGACAGCTCCTAGATCATGGTACAACAACTTTGGAACATGGATCTAAACATGAATATTCAGATTTTCCCATGAGTTAGAAGGATTTGATTTTTATGTCATGATCCCCCTTTCTATGCACCGTTTTAACTTTTTATAAGAATTAAATTACTACTAGAGATCCATTGAGGGTCGATCAATTTTTTTCAGGGGAAATCAGAGTGATTATAGTGGCTTGTAGGTACATTCACATCAGAACTTCCAATCACATGTTGTGTACTGCAGGGTCACATGTCCTGTATTCTTACTATTTGGGGAAGATCAATTTTGGATACTAGACCTTGTGTACTGGGGTTATACTTTGTCTTTTCAGCCCATGTCATGTGGCCATGGGACATGGCCATGGAATCCATGTCATGAGATATGGCCTTGTGAAAGTACATAGACATGGTATATGGGGATGGGGTGATAGACACGGGTACACTCAAGAGACATGGAGATGTGTCCAGTTATCCAAGATACGCCATGTATGAGGGAGTACATATCATGTGGGAGACACAACTAGCCGATCCATGCATGGAGAGACACGGTCCGGGCCTGAGTGTGGCTATACACACTATGTACTCTCACATGTATAGAACATTCATTTATTAGAGTACATGGTCAGGTGTTTAGGTTGGGTCACATGATGCGTAGACCCCCGTACATACCATATAGTTCCTTTTGAAGGATCTTCCGCCTTGTGTATCCACTTATTCGGGGATCAGATTCAGGCATTTGAGTATCCTTTCCTCAATAGTTTTTCACTTGTATCGTGATGGTGGTCACAATTTAGACCTTAAAGGTATGGTGGAGGGAAATTTTGTGGGTATCTTTGGTTAGCGATGTTTGTAACTATAGTGGTTGAATGAGTCCCTTGGTCTATCCCTATAAGGGTAAGTTGTGGCATTATGTCCTCGAGAAATTATTGTGATCCATTATCTTGAATAATATTGGATAGAGATGTTGGTTTCCTTCAAGGAAGATGTGGTGGGATCATTTATCATATTTTTTCCCTAGATTAGGTTTTTTATATCATCATGATGAACACTACATGGGTTGTGATCCCCTATCTATTAGGCTAGCCCATAAGTGTCTATCCATTATGGGGTATATGATCCCCTATGTCATGGACAGTTTATGTAGGGTTGTTAAATCATCAGTTATATGATACCCTTCCCTCCAGAAGGTATATCTAGATTTTTTTCATCATTGGTTTTATGATCCCCTAATTGGTGAGTTTTACTAGGTGGGGTTTGTGGAGTCGTCATAACCTATATTACATGGGAAACAATCCCATGTCTGATAGATTTGATCTATGAGATGACATATTGCTTTGTGGTGTCACCCATGGTCATAAGAGTGATACCCTTTTTAAGAGAAATTTGAGTTACTAAATTGGGTTTTTGGTGTCCCCTAGTGTTCTTGGGTGTGATCCCTTTTTAGAGGAGGTGTGGATTACAATGTTACAGAGTGGGTTTGTAGCATCCTCGAGTGGCCAGGGGATTGATCCCCTTTCTATGTGATGAGAAAATTTTATGGTTAGCATAGGTTTTATAGATTCCTTATTTTATTAATATTTTTATAACTTATTATATACTTCCTTTACTAATTTTATATGAAATTTTCATAATTTGTGTGAAATATTAATGATTAAATATTAAATATAATTTTAGAGCACTCTTTGAATTCATCCAGATTCTAGTCTTTTTAATGTTTTAATAATAAATCATTCCCTACTTATCCAAATTGCATTATTATTGTTTTATAATTTTCCTTTTTCAAATTACAACATTTCATTATCAATAACCATTGTCCAAATCATCCATTTAGACAGTTAAATGGTCCACACAAAAAGACCCAAAGGATCTATGAAGAAACTGGACCCGCCATAATGATTGAGTTACTAGGATAAATCCTAAAGCTCAAAATTTATGAAACTCCCCCATATGTTGTTCATTATTCAAAATAATCATGGATAAAAATTTGAAGGTCCAACTATAGTAACAAAAGGCCCAACCAACGCATTGAAGTCCATCCCACCATTCTGGATGGAAATTAAAATCTGAACACTATTCATGTCATTACTTATGATCTAGTCATCACATCAAGGTGGTATTTTTTAGTGTTAAATACAAGATTTTTTTGGCCTACTTGTTAGAAGAAAGGATTTTTATTTTAGGGCATATTCTTATTCATAATCACTTTCACATTTGGTCCTTCTAAAAAGTATGGATTCAAATGGAATATTTAAAATTGTTTACAAAAACGTCCATAATATTGGCCCCATAAGTCCAAATGCCTCCAAATGTTTTGAGTAGTCGTCCAACATTATTATCTATAACTTTTTAGAAGAGTATATCTAGAGATTCAGCTGTATGAATTATCAAAATTGCAATGCAAGTAGAATGGTTTTTTCGGAATGAAAATAGTCCACTTTCTTGGGCTATAAATAATTCCCCTTCCTCTCCTTGCAAAGGGTTGGAAATTAATAAAAGTGGAGGATCAATTGGAACGATGAACGCTCTAAAAATGGCCTTGGTGGACATTTCAAACTCATTTTTTCACTTGATATACCCTTCCTCCTTTCTTCGATTTCATGTTCTTTTCACTCATTTTCAATTGTAATTTTGTAAGTGTTTGTATTTGTAATTCTGTTTTAATGCATGTTTTTTTCTTCATAATATCTTATTATCATCTAAATTATGTATTTTAATATTAATTTTCTTTAAATATTCAAAATAAATTTGAAAATAATTCTCTCCATTCACTTTCTCATTCAAGAAAAAGTGTGTTTTCATTATTTCTCTTCATCGCTCATGTGTGTGTTCGGTACAATAATCTTTTCTTATCCCTTTATTTTTCTTCTATCAGTACTGGAAAAACGACCTATAACCACGGTTCAAAACCATGGGTATAGACCCTAAAACCATGGGTATAGTCTATACCCACTATATTGGGAATTATGGCCTGGAAAGGCGTCGGTATAGGGGTCTCAACCTATACCCCCAGTTTTAGAGAACCATGGGTATAGGGGGGTCAAAGTGTGAACCACAGTTGTACAATGTGGCACACAACATACCCCACGGTTAGAAAACCGTGGGGTATTTAAATTAAAAAAAATTGCAGCATCTGGGATTTGAACCCTAACTCCCACGATGCCTAATGAATGCGCATCACCAAGGGACCAACCAGGCTGTGAATTTGTTTGAAATATATCCATAAATCAATGTATTATATTAATTTAATCCACTTAAAATATAAAAATTGCTGGAGTTGGGATTCGAACCCGTGTATCACGATGGGCTTCATGGCCGCACACCACCAAGTGACCAACCAGGCAGCAAATTTTTTTGATATATATTTATACCTCAGCGTATATATATTAATATAATCCACATCTGGTATTTAAATTCCAAAAACGTAGACCGCGGGATTCAAGCCCGAGTCTAACGGTCGCGCCTCCACTATTGACCATCCGAGCTACAGAAATTCTGTGTATATAAATTTATATTTATATAAATATATTAAAATAAATCGTGAAAAAAATATCTTCCCGCCAATTGTTTTTCGTGTGCTGCCTAATTTTCATTCCCCACCATAAGATATCCCCACGGTTCTAGAGAACCGTGGGTATAGGGCTTCAAAAAACCCAATACCCACGGTTTTGAAGAACCGTGGGTATAGGTCTTTGGAAAATACCATATACCCACGGTTCTCAAAAACCGTGGGTATAGGTGGCATATACCCACGGTTTTTGAGAACCGTGGGTATAGGTTCACGTACTATCCCTATACCCACGGTTTTTTGCAAAATCGTGGGTATAGACCTATTTTCCAGTAGTGTATTCTTAATTCTCCATCATAAAATTATAACCAGATTATTAACCATCCAAATGGATAAGTAAAACATTCATTTTGGTGATTCAAAATTTGGGGATATTAAGTGATTGAAGGACTCTACTAAATGAGTATTTTTAAATTAATATTGTGTATGTTGAACTTAATATGTCATGGATTAATGACATGTTTTGTTTAGAATATAGATTCCATGGATTATTGGAAACAAAAATACACTACCCTAAAAAAGTAATGGTAGTTATTAGGGCCCTATGTTAAGTTACAAAATGGATTAAAACTTTAACTCTTGGTAAATCCAATCAAAGTCATCTTTTGAAGTGGGTATTAATTTAATACGATATAAATCAGATATCAATGATGTCATAAGCTTAAATACCCAATAATGACCTCACTTAAATATTTATTAAAAATTTTAAATCAATCAACCATTTCAATTAATCTTTGCAAAAAAACCCCAAATAAAAATACAATTAAGAAAAAACAATTGACTATTAAAAAGTATCATCACTGAGGACTCGACCCGAGTGATGCTATACAAATAAGAAAAGAATCAGAACCTTGAACAGTCGATAGAAGAAAATTTTACAGTCTTTCAAATTGATCTATTTATAGGGATGCTGCAATTAAGAAGTTGTTTGTTTCAAGTTATTGTAAAAAACCAATTATAAAAAAAATGAAAAAAACACGCACACAAAAAACCAACTTATCATAAAAATCATTAACAGAAAAAAACGCAAAGAAAAATCCAGATTCCTCTTATTTACAACATCTATCTGAATTCCTTATAGCCTCCCAAACAATCCCTCAGATTTGTTAGACCCTGAAATTGAGCGAACACTTCATCAACTTATGAGGAACATTAGGGATAATAAAATAATTCCAGAACGTGACATTTTCCAACCAATTGAATTAGATATGGCTAATACTAGGGAACAAACACTTAATGAACTTGTTTCCCCTGATATGAATTACAAAACCCTTGGTATTCAATATTCAAATATAGTGGCTTAATTCAAACTCAAATCATGTTTGAATCATCTTCTTCCTCATTTCCATGGGCTAGCCGGTAAGGATCCACATCTCCACCTTAAATAGTTCTAAGTGGTGTGCTCTACCATGAAGCCTCAAGGGGTTTCTGAGGAAAAAATCAAAAATTGAGAATTCCCTTTTGTCCTTAGATGAATCTACCAATCCATGGTTTTAATACCTCATTCCTAGTTCTATAACCACATGGAATGACATGAAGTGACTCTTCTGAGTGAAATTTTTTCTTGCTTCTCGTACTATTTATATCCGAAAGAAAATAAGTGGTATCTGTAAATTCCACAACGAATCACTCTATGAGTACTCAGAGAGGTTCAAAAATAATTTGGAATCCTTCCCACACCTCAAAATACTTGAAAAACTCTTGATCCAATACTTCTATGAGGGGTTATTGGCTATGGAGAGAACTGTCATTGATGCCGCAAGTGGCAATGCTCTTGTTGACAAAACTCCTGAAACTGTAAGAGATCTCATAAGCAACATGGCTAAAAACACAAAATAATTCCTTACTCGGGTACATTCTAAAGTCAAAAAATCCCAAGATATTCAATTGATAGAGCCGAACAAGCATACAGAGTAAATGAGTGAACTTACAGGTCTTGTGCGATAACTAGTAGTGGTGTCCAAAGCCCCAACCTCATCTTCTCCACAATCTCTATTCCCTGGACCTATCAAGAACTGTTCAATCTGTAGCTCCCCATCTTATCCAACTAACACATGTCCACAACTTCAAGAGGATCCATCTACTTCATCCAGGCCAATGGATCTCAATGTAGCATATGTTTAGTGGAACCCCAACACTCAACAATCTGGTCCGTTTGATAGAAACATCATCCAACCCCACTCTGAGCCTTTACGTTCTACATATAACCCTAACTTGAGATATGGGAATTCCATTTCTCATCCCCCTCAGTTTCCTCATCGAAATCCAAACCAACTCTAATATGGTCAAGGTGGTGGTAACCTCCATCAACCTTATCCTTTTGTTAATCAACCTCAAAGGAACAATCCTCTCCATGGATTCCTCTATCCTGGCGATCCTTCAAAATTTCCAAAAAAATATAATCGCTTTACCAATAACCAAAATCAAGGCAATCACAATTCAGGAAAAGCCACTTCTTCAAAGAAACCAAGGGAAAATGCAGTGGAAGATCTTTACACCTTCACCTGTTCTAGCCTTCAAATCATTGAAACCCAAATTGGTCAACTTACATCCCACCTGAGCCAAGAAAAACAATGAAATTATTCCCAACTCCCAACTTAACCATTACCCAACCCCAATGGTAATGTAAGTGAAATTTCACATAGATTGGGGAAGGAAATTACAATGCCTCAAGATAATTCCTCCAACCCCCTTTGAATTTTGACCTAGATAATGAAAAGAAAATGAAATTTGAAAAGGAATCTGAATCCATTTCCTCACCTCCTTCCATTTTAGGTAGGAACCCAATTCATTTTTCTCAAGCCATTTCTAAACCAAAGAAGTCCTTTTATCCCAATCCTGAAATTCTTGAAATATTTATACATATTGAATTCAACATTCCCCTCTTAGATTCCCTAAAAAATCTCTAAGTATTCCATGTTTCTTATGTAATTGTGCACACATAATATGCAACTTAGGTCCTTTAAAAATGTATCCACCCAGCAGTCTATTATCATAATGTGAAAAGATCCAAGGACCTTTACGGTTCCATGCCAAATTGGAAGTTCCAACTATGATTATTTACTCATAAAACTAGGAGCATAAATTAATTTCATGACCAAATCCATATTCTTCAACCATGATTGAGGTCCCTTACATCCAACTGGTGTCATATTTCAATTGGCCAATTGATGCACTGCTAGTCCTGAGGGTATAATCGAGTGTGTCCTTGTTCGTGCAAATGATCTTATCATCCATGATGATTTCTATGTCCTTGAAATGAAAGGTGAGACGACCTCTTATCGGTCTCCTCTAATTCTAGTAAGACCACTCCACATGATTTACAGAACCAAGATTGATGTCCATTCAGGCATCTTTTCCATGGAATTTGGTGACCAACTGGTCATGTTCTACATTTTCCAATCCATGTGATACACATATGAGGATCACTATGCATTCTCAATCCATGCTTTCGAGGACACTTCTGAGAGTCAATTGAACCCAATTCCATCATGTTCATCATGTTCTAATGATATAGGATATTGTGAAATATTCACCATGATTAACCATGTTATAAAGGGTGAAGTTATTGTTGACCTCTCTTTCATAGACTCTATCAATCTAGAAGAACATGAAAACTCCCTTGAATCCCACATCAACTCTAATATTTTTTTCCCCACCTTGGACAGTATTAATGAAAATGAATCAAAACCAACTGAAATCCCATCATCTATTCTAGAGTTGTCTATCCCACAAATGAAAGATGATACTGATCTGAAACCTCTTCCTAAACACCTGAAATATGAATTCCTTTTCCATTATCACACTTATCATATCATTATCTCTGCTTCACATACCGAAACATAGGAGTACAAACTTGTTCTGGTGTTAGAGGAATACAAAATGGCCTTTGGTTGAACCCTAGATGACATACCAGGAATCAAACCTTCTCCTTTCGTACATCACATTCATATTGAGGAATCATCAAATCCAATTAGACAACCACAAACAAGACTCAATCCACTCATAATTTTGGAAATTAGGGAAGAGATCACCAAGCTTCCATAAGATGGTATTATCTACCCAATTTTTGATAGTGCATGGGTTATTCCAATTCACGTTGTACCTATGAAAGGTGGGATTATTGTTGTCAAAAATGAACAAGGGGAGGTAGTCACAACTCGAGTGAACAAAAAATGGTGTCTATGCATTCATTACCAAAAATTGAATGTTGAAACAATAAAATATCACTACCCTCTTCCATTCCTCAATCAGATGCTTGAACAATTAGCTGGAAAATCACACTATTACTTTCTTGAAGGATTCCCCAGCTACTTCCAAATCCCAATCGGACCTTAGGACCAAGAAAAGACTACTTTCAAATTTCCCATTGGAACATATGCATATAATCGAATCCTGTTTGGACTTTGAAATGCTCCTACAACATTCTAAATGTGTATGATGAGTATCCTTTCAGAATTCATTGAACACTGCATGGAAGCCTTAAAGGATGACATTACTATTTATGGCGAGTCATTTGAATCTTACTTGAATTCACTCTCTCTAGTCCTCAAAAAGTTTTTCAAGTGTAACCTTGTGTTAAATTTTTAAAAATGTAACTTCATGGTTTAATATGGGTTTGTTATAGGGAACATAGGTTCAAAAGATAGTATTGAAGTTGATCCTATAAAAATAGAAGTGATCTAATCATTTCCAAACCCCAATTCTATTCGAGACATCCGTTCATTCCTCTATCATACCACTTTCTATTGGAAATTCATCCAAAACATCAGTAGGATTTCCTGCCTACTCACTCGGTTGCTCTAAAATGATGTCACTTTCCATTTTGATGAGGTTTGCAAGAGAGCCTTCATTGATCTCAAAACTGCTCTTACATCTTCCCTAATAATCAAATCCCCAGATTGGTTCTTACCTTTTGAGTTAATGTGTGATGCTTCTGATAGAGCTTTTGGGGCTGTTTTAGGTCAAAGAAATGAAAAAATTCCTCATTTCATCAATTATGCCTCAAAAACATTGGATGAAACTCAATATCACTACACTATCACTAAAAAAGAACTTTTAGTAATGGATTTTTCCTTAGATAAATTCCATCCCAATCTCTTAATTTCCAAAATCATCATCTTCACAGACCATTCTGCTATAAATTTCTTACTCAAGAAAAGTGATTCCAAACCAAGGAAAATAAGATGGATCCTAATACTCCAAGTGGTTAACCATGAAATCAAATATATATGAGGAAAAGAAAAAATTGTGGTTGATCACCTGATTAAAATTTCAAATTCTTATCATCCAGAAATCATTAATCGTGAATTTCCAACTGAGTACATTTCATCTCACTCCAAAAATACAATGGTATGCCCCAATTGTAAATTACATGGTTTCTGGTGTTTGTCTTGAAATTTTTTCAAAATAAAAAAAAGAAGTTGAAATTTGAATCAAAATAAAAAATTTGGGAAGAAAATAAACTTTCGAAAATTGGGAAAAACATTTTAATTAGGATATGTGTTGATGAAGATGATAATTCTTCTATCTTAGAATTCTGTCACTCACTTCCTGGAGGTGGACACTTTGGACCAAAAAGTTCCTTCCGAAAGGTCCTAGACTCTGGATTCTTTTGACCTGCACTCTTGAAAGACTCACATGAGTTCTATCAATCATGTACCACTTGAAAAAAAATTGGCACAGTGTCAAATATAATTTAAATGACCCAAAATCCTTTAATTTGCTGTGTGATCTTCGATGATTGGGGAATCAATTTCATGGGACAATTTACCCCGTCCAATGGGTTCTCATACATTCCTCTTGTGGTTGATTATGTTTCTAAGTGGGTTGAGGCCAAACCCAATAGAAATTATGATTCACATAATATTAGTGAGTTCCTAAAGAAACACATCTTCCACTGATTTGGAACACCACTTTCTTTGGTAAGTGACTTATTAACCCATTTTTGTAATAGAATCATGGAATCTCTTTTGAAAAATAATGGTGTTGTACATAATACTTCATCTACATGTGACCCCTAAACAAATATCATGGAATATATTTTTAATAGAGAATTTATAAGAATGCTTGAAATAATTATAATACCCACTAGAAAGGAAAAGATTGAAATACTTAGTGAAGCACTTTTTGGTTATCAAAATGACTATAAAACACCCATTGGGATGTATCCTTTTAGGCTTATCTTTGTTAAAGCATGTCACATACCAGTTGAAATACAACATAAGCCATTTTAGGATGTGGAAACTTGTAATTTTGATTTTGAAAAATCTATTGAATAAATATTGTTGCAATTAGATGAACTGGAGGAGCTTCTACATGAATCCTATGAGAATTCAAATCTATATAAAGAAAAGGCTAACCTACTCCATGAAAAAAAATCTTCAGAAAAGTATTCCATGAAGGTGAAAAGGTATTTCTTTTCAACTCTTGATTTCTTCTTTACCCAGGTAATCTTAACTCTCATTGGGAAGGCCCTTTTATTTTTTCTTATGTTTACCCATTTGGTGAATTTTAAGTTCAAGTCCCATCTTCCAAACGGACATTCAGAGTTAACAGACATCTGCTAAAGCATCACCATGAGAGTACAGACATCTCAAGAACCACCTTAACTTCTATCTGATCCATAAATTCCATAGAGCCACCACCAGATGGAAATGGTGACCCGCCAAATCCAAACCAGGGGAACCTATTTCCCTTTAACTCCCTCTTTTTATCTTCATCCTCCTTCTCCCTCTCTACCTTTTTCTTCTTATTCCTCTTTTTTTCATTTTTTAACAATTTCCTCATTATACTTTCTATTTCCTGTTTCTCTTTTGTGTGGGTGTGTATTTCTAAAAAAACTACAAAAACTGAAAAACAATAATAAAAATCACATAAAAAATATGGAAAAGGCAGAGTCATAATTACTCAACTTCAACTTTTTAGATTTTGTCAAACCATTTTGGGGAGTCAAAAGACATGGTTTAATCTCAATTTTTTGTTTTATTCATATATTTGGATAAAAAATGTTGTGTTAAAACAAACAAATTTTGAATACTTATTTTTTATTTGGAAATTTTTTCCCCAACCATTAAGAACAACATTATATTTCATATTAAGGAGTTTTCCTACTTTAGTGGGCATTAATATGATAAAGGCATTTTCTAAACCTCATGAGAATCCCAATAGCCAAATAGCCTCCCATTACTCTTACATTAACCCTTCATTTGAAAGCCCCTTAGATCCTGTGAAAACGTTTTCTTTGATATACACATTACAAGCCCAATATCTTTTCCCACCCAACATCTACATGGATTTACATTTCATTATTCATTGAAATTTAAGTGTGACGGGAACATATTTCATTTTTGGGAGCCCTTTTATTGATTTTCTACATGTTATCATATGCTTAAGGGAAAGCATCAATTTTTGTGTGGGGGATAGGTTTTCATTTAGTGAGTTTTGAGGAATGTATTTTAATTTATGTAATTTCATAAATGTTTTTTACAATTGTTCAAAAAAATGATAAAAAAAGTCAAAAAAATATGAAAAAAACATAAACCAAGGGTTGTGTCTCAAGCATATAAAAAATCACTCCTACTCAACCTTTGATCATGTTATTACTATTACAATTATTGTCACAGGGAGATCATACATGGTTTGGGAGATTAGTGTGACATTATTTTCAAGTTTAACTTTCGAAAAAAAAGAAAAACCAAAGAACACTTGCATTATATTCTTAACCCATTGGTTGAAGTTGCGTGTTTTGTAAATATTCCATATTATCATTCACATAAAAATTTAATCCACTTTTGTGTCCCTATTAACACAATTGTACCCTGGTAAATATGTGTTTCCATTTCTTTCTATGTTTTATTTCAAAAATATTTGGCATTTCTTTTTCCATGTTGATGTTTTACCCCTCTTTCTACTCTTTTGAATAATATATTCCAACTGTCCCAAAGACACTGAAAACCCCCTAAAAATACTTCTTGATTCTTGTGCACTTTAGGATATGTAATGGAATCTAAAATCACTTTCAAACACTAATATTTTCACCTTTGGTTGGTGAATGAGTGAACCTCCAGAAATAATTTTTTCTCATCTTGAGAGGAGTTAGTTTTGAGTGCCTACATTTTCCATTTTTAAATTTGAGCATGAAAAATGAATTGTTTTTTGTATATTATTTTATAATAATTTGTGGTGGAATTCAATGTGTATGAGTGAAATGGTCTAACCATCCCCTGATTGGTTTTAAAAAAATATTAATATTTATCGGCAAGTGAGAATGATTTTGTTATGTTTTTATATTTATTGTGCATGAGGACATGCACAAGACTAAGTGTGGGGCAGTTGATGTTATTAATATTTTCATAACTTATTATATACCCCCTTTATTGATTTTATATTAAACGTTCATTTTTTTGAAATATTAATGTTTAAACATTAAATATAATTTTAGATCACTATTTGAATTCATCCAGATTAAAGTTTGTTTAATTTTTTTATTAATAAATCTCGCCCTACTTATCCAAATTGAATAGTTTTTTTAGGATTTCTTATTAAAATTAAATCATTTCATTAGAAGGAACCTTTGTCCAAATCATCCATTTGGATGGTTATATAATACACACAAGAAGACCAAAATTATTTGTGATGAAATTGGACAAGCCATGATGATTGAGTTACTGGGATAAATCCCAAAGCCTAAATTTTATGAAACTCCACCATATGTTCTTGATTATCCAAAATAATCATGGATAAAAATTTTAAGGTCCAACTACAAGAACATAGGGCCCAACAAATGCTTTTAAGTCCATCCCACAATTCTGGCATAAAATTATAATCCGTACAATATTCATGAAATTTCTCATGATCTATTCATAAAATTAGTATGGTATTTTTCAGTGTGAAACCAAAGATAAGTGCATCCAAATTGTTAGAAGAAATGTTTTTTATTTTAGTTTTTCTTTCTATTCATAAACCCATTCACATTTCGGCCTTCTAAAATATCATGATTGAAATGGACAGTTTTAAATCATTTACACAAATAGTTACAACATTGGCTCCAGAAGTCAAATGACTTAAAATATTTAGAGTCTTTGGAAAAAATTATTATATACAACTTTGAAGAAGATTCTATCCCTATATTCATATGTATAAAGTATCAAATTTTTAATGAAAGTGCAGGGTTAGTTTTGGAATGAAAAACATTGACTTGGCCTATAAACATGTCCCCCTCCTCTCCATGATTAGGGTTGGAAATTAAGAATAAAGGAGGATCAGTTGGCATGACCAAGTATCTAAAAAATTCTGGGTATGACATGCCAAACTCAAGTTTTCACTTGACAGACCCTTCCTCCTCTCTTTGATTTCATGTTATTTCCGTTCATTTTCAATTGTAATATCGTAAGTGTTTGTATTTGTAATTCTATTTTAATGCATGTTTATTTATTCGTAATCACTTATTATCATATAACTTCTATAGTTAAATATTGATGTTCTTTTAATATTATAAATAAATTTGAAAATCATTCTCTTCATTCACTTTCCCATTCATGAAAAAGTGTGTTTTTGTTATTTCTCTTCGTCACTGGTGTGTGTGTTCGGCGCACCACTCTTTTATTATCCCTTACTTTTTCTGATCTTATTGATTCATCATCACAAGATTATAAACATATTATTAACCAACTAAATGGTTGAGTAAATTTTTCATTGGTTTGATTCATAATTTGGGGAGATTAAGTGATTGAGGGCCTCCGCTAAATGAATATTCTTTAAATTAATATTGTGTATGTTGAACTTAATTTGTCATGGATTAATGAAATTTTTTGTTTAGCATGTAGATTCCATGGATTATTAGAACAAAAAATACCCTACCATAAACAATTAATGGTAATTATTAGAACCCTAAGTTAAGTTATGGATTAGATTAAATCTTTAACACTTAGGAATTCCAATCAAGGTCATCTTGTGAAGTGGGTATTAATTTAATTCAATATAAAGAAAAGATCAAGGATATCGTAATCAGAAATCCCAAATAATGAACTCACCATAATATTTAATAAATTTTGAAATAAATTGACAATTTCAATTAATATCCTACAAAAACAACCCCCCCCCCAAAAATCAAAATACAATCAACTAAAAACAACCGACTAATAAAACGTATCATCATCGAGGATTTGATACAAGTGATTCTATACACATTAGCAGAACATCTGAACCTTGAATGGTCGATAGGTGATAATCATCCATGCTTTCACTTCACCAGTCTACAATGGATGATATCCCATATTTTAATATTGATATCTGATAGGTTCTAGCATGAATTTCTTCATGGAAAGGTATGATGAGTATGTTCTCTCAGATTTATGCCACCTAAGATTTGGAGGTTGTACCATCAGATTTCTTGTATCCACCGGAGTGGTATCTATAAAATGTACCATCAGGGATGGTAGGGTTGTTCCCAATTTATTGTATCTCTCAAAATAGTTTCATCTAGAATGAAGGAGTTGATGGAGTGAGTTTCTCAAATATGAGTTTTACCTTAGTTCCTTGAGTAAAATATTTTCACGGGCTATTAGGTCTGAACCTCATGAGACTTGGAGTCTAAGAAGAGCATATCATAGTGATTTTGGGAGTCCTTTGGGTGTTTTAAATTGTATTTTTTGACACCCATCATGGACTAGAATGACTTGTTCTGTATATATGAGGATGTTTGAGATGGATCTTTTATCTCATTAGGTTCCTCCTGGTTGGGTCGAGCGGACCGTTGCCTTTCAGTTTCTCTATTCTCTTCTGGATTTTTGGAAACCTATGGAGTATTGTTATAATCACCACCAAATGAGATTTCCTCAAACATGTTGTGTCTTATGTGTATTTTAGGCCTTTATATGGAGTCCCATGATGATCAAGAGTAGGCATAGATTAGAGAGCAAGATAGAACATGATGTTTCCCTAAGCTGGGTTGTGGATCATACCAGCAGTGGCATTTGACAGAGATCCCATCATTATGAGTATATTGGATAGTTTTATAGTTTTCCATTTTAGTGTTTTTTTCTTTCACCCTTTCTGTACATATGTTTTACTTTGGTTGTGGTATTGATATATGTGGGTGTGTGTGTGTGTGCAGGTATAATAGAGTAAGGCCTCCCATGTGTGTTACATTCCTACTCGGTGATAGATTCAATACCCAAGCCTATAGAGGTTGGTTGGGGAGTCATTGATTGAGCGTTGATGGGTTGGGTCTTGACATAGTGGTATTAGAGTAGATTCCACCTACAAACTGTGGTGTCGTGATCTTGTTTTGGGTTTCATGGTGATATTGTTATAGTGTTTTGAGTTTGGATTTCAGGATAGGGACTCCAGTGTTAGTGTTGTGGTTGATGTATTCATTAACTATGCATCTGATAAACTATTATTCAACTTGATACATTAGTACACTAGTCACATATAAATGTTTGTACACACATCATCTTGGAATAGGTTTCTCAGTTCCTTGTCATTATTGATTATTATCCCAATATATACTGTTTGACCATGGCACATATTAATTATATTATAAAATATCAGAGTGATGACAGATAGATAGGGTTCAATTACTGGATTATGATGATGATCGTCCTAGTGAGGCTTTGGTACATAGAATTAGTCTAGTGGGTAGACCTCCGGGGGGGAGGGGGGTCTGCCAGTTGACCCACCACCCACTGACCAAAAAGATATACTGGCAGTTTAGGCTGAGAACACACATAGGTTGAGCGCGCTACATGAGTTCTATAAGAAGTGACCTCTAAGTTTTAAATTTGATCCAGACCACCAGGAATCTATTGACTAGGTTGAGGAAAACGTGCATGTTTTTCACCTTATTAGGACAAATCTCGATCATATGGTGGTACATGTGTTGTGACTTCTGTAGGGTTAGGTCGATCAATGGTGGAGTCTGGTGATGAATACTCATGAATATGTGATCGTCACTGGTGAGGAGTTTAGTGGATCTTTAAGAAATATTTTTATCCATCCACATTGAGAGTAGTGAGTATCTTGGATGTTCGTCAACTTTGGTAGGATATCATGAGAATGGCAGAGTACTCTCTGAGGTTCATAGGCCTATCTTGATACTCTCAAGATTTGTTTCAGGATCTGTTCTACATAGGAAAGTCTATTGATTAGTGCATACATTGAGAGATTATGGATTCAGTGGTACCATTGATCATTACAACAAATACTAATGTGCTTGAGAATGCCTTTTTGGTGAAGAGATTTTTGTATGAGCATACTCTTCCTATTAGTGTTGGGGACACAGGGGATGACACCTCGATAGTACAAAGCCGATGGATAGCTCTAGGATCTGGGTGTGAGAGATGATTCAGGAGATGATCTCGGTATGGAGGGTATAAGGCCCATGTTTTCCATGTTGGTTTTGGAATGCCTCAACAAAGGTAGTTTTTCACTTTTGACAGTCATTGGCATCTTTCTAGAGATTTTCTGACATGCCATGATGGTAAGAGGGAGTCATTCAATGGATTTCCCTAGTAGAGGCATCATTTGGAGTAGAGAGTTCCAAATGATGGTGGACATGGAGGAGGATTGGGGAGGTATTCTAGAGGTGACATATGGTTTGAGTTTCAACCACCATCCCCAAGTGGTCCTCATCAGGCTCAGGGAGTTGGAGGATGGGGTGAGGAAAGATATAGGATGTAGAGTCCTATGATCCAGAGGTTCTGAGAGTGATTATAGTTACACTCTATTCCATTTTTATTTTTTTAGTATTATTTTTAGACCCTATTATGAGGCACTCTTTTATTTCCATTTCTTGCTCATGGTTTGACTAGGGTGATGTGGGGTGTTGGTAGAACCCTATGTCCGTATTGATTTTCATAGCATCGAAAGCACAATGATGATGGATTCTTTACCAAATGAGATGATTTTTTTGTAACATGATAAAAAAATATATGGAGAGTCCATACCACCCAATATAGATAGTGTTTAGGTGTGGCAGATTAGTTCCATAGACTTGGGTGTTTCAGGTGGGGTTGTGTGTCAGCAGTTTTCATAGAGGAACTGGTAAGAACCACTATTTTCCGGTGGGTAGACATGATTTTTTCATTGATGTTGTTTTTTTTCTGGTGTGAGTATTGTCTTCGACATGATGGAGGAAGGAATGGTGTGTTTTGTGGCATTTTACTCATAAGAATTAGGGACCCCTCCCCACTATGATGCATTCTTGGGACACGATACAAAATATATAGGGGTAATCCAATACTATCTATTTAGGACAGTAATGTGGTGTGGTGGATGAGTTCTATTCACTTGTGTGTTTAGTTCATGGTGTATTTCTTCTAACGGTGGATGAGAACTACTAGGTTTGTTGGTTTCTAGGTAAATTTAGTGAAGTGGTGTACCACTAGACCCTATGACTACAAATAGATTGTGGTGTCTATTGTTTCTCACTTATCATAGTTAAGGATCCTTGATCCACCTATTTTCATAATTTGGACCATGTTTTAGTGATACATGGATGTGTCTGGTCCTTTTTTGTTCAATTGAACGCATTCATGTAGCAGAATGGGAACAATATGTGATCTTGTTTGTGTGAGAGTCTCAAATCAGAGCTAAATTTCACTCCATATTCAGTATATTTGGGGGGGGGGATAATTCAGTTATGGATGATTTACTGGCCCCTCTTTTGAGTTGTAAGACTTTGGAATAATTATAAAAATATTTACAGATCAAGGAAAAGAGAGGGGATGGGATTCATGGTCCCAGAGAGCCTCTACGCGGTGATATTAAAAATATTAAAAATATTTTATCACATACCTGTAGTTTTTTGAAAAAAAATTGAATAAATCCTAATTGAAGTCTCTAATTGGAATTATGTGATTGATATTGACTTTAGAATGATGCTTTTGACCTATGTGTGGCATAAAATATGTCGATGTTAGGTGTCAAGTCATGGGAGAGTCATGGTATGGGTGTAAAATCGGCAATATTATTTTAATAAATTTAAAAAAATTCACCTTATCCCCCACTCACTTGGTGTTCACAACTGGAGGAGATCCTCTCCCCTCCCCCTTAGAGTGTCAGATGGAACTGAGGTGGATCCAAGGAGAATAGCTTATTCCGATCTCTGATCTTGACGACAATCACTCCCTGATCTTGCTGTAGATGTTTTGAAGAATTAACCAACACTCAAATCTTGAGATTTCTTCCATGAGGTAAGTTAATTTGATATTTTTTTCCAATACCAATTTATATGCATATTTTTATGGTTTTAGATCCTTTATATGACTGTTAGAGATACTATCAGGGTCAATATGTCTGTTTAAGTTGTAACAAGGGCGATTCTGGTGCGTCGTTGGTAAATTCTCATCAAGATTACCAATCACATGGTGTGTAGTGATGGTTCACACACATTGTGTTATTATTATTTAGGTAAGGTGACTTTTTGGGTCTAAACTCTATTTACTTTGGTTACACATCGCGTAGCCATCCCACGTTGTGTGGCCATGGGACATGGCTAGGGATGTCGTGACAAAAGACATGGCCATGTGAATTTACACAAACTAGGTACATGAAATTAGGGTCCCAAAAATGGGAATATAAATTAGATTCATCCAATTATATGGTTATCCCTTACACATCATGAAAAAGGGAGTACAAGTCATTTGGGAGACGCAAATGGCCGAGCCATGTGGGGGAAGGATATGACCAGGGGACCAGGTGAGGCTACAAACACCATGTACAAGCGTTTCATGTTTTTATGCCCACATGTCCTTCCAGGACATACCGTAGAAGACAATTAATTTTGTTTAGAAGGGGTCAAACACCGTATAGACACCCGTACACACCAAGTTCTTTTTGAATGAAATTCATCCTAGCATATCCCCTTCATCATGGCTTGGATTCTAGATTATGGGTATACTATCATGAGTAGTTTTCCATATAGAATACGTTCAAGGCCACGGTTTGTACCACAGAGGTACAATGTGGGAAAATGTTGTGGGCCTATTTGTTTAGTGATGTTTGGACCATAAACGGTTGAAACAATCCCTTATTCTATCCCTATGAGGGTACGTTGAGTCATTACAACCTCAGTATAAGATTGTGATCCCCTTGATGGGATGATCTTGTATAGAGTTGTTGTATCCCATTATGAAGGCTGGGATTGGGTCCTCTATCATCTCATATACCTATATTGGGTTTTTGGTATCATCATGACCAACACTACATGGGTGATGTTCCCCTATCTAGTAGGATAGCATAGCTGGGTTTGTGACATAATTGGGTATATGATTCACTATGGTATGGAATGTTTATGTAGTCTTATAGAATAAATGATATTATGACCCCCTACACAACATGTAGTTTATATAGGTTTTTCTCATATTTGGTTATATGATCCCCTACTTCAGATATTGTACCAAGTGGGGTTTTCAAAATCATCATGAAAAAAACCACATGGGTGAATATCCTCAATTTGAGTGATATAATCATCCAGATTTCATATTGGTTTTTGGTGTTTTCTAGATTTTTGGGGAGTGATCTCCTTTTAGAGAGATCTTTGAGCAACTAGAATATGTTTTTTGTGTCCCAAATCATTCATGGGAGTGATCCCCTTTCTAAGGAGGTGTGCTTTATAGTGTTCTAGACTGGGTTTGTAGTGTCCTCAAATGGTCCTCGGATTTATCACCTTTCTGTGTGGTGATGCCATTTAGTGGTTCCAGTAGGGTTTTTATCTTCCCCCCATCTGTGATGGTTGAGATATCCTAACTGAGTATCAGGATCCTCTAGGATCCAAAATGACGTCCTTCATGGTAAGGTCTGACAAGTGTGTTCTCCTAGATTTATACCACCAAGTATAGTGGGGTTGTGCCATCAATATTATGAAACCTGATGTAGTAGAATATATTAGATGTACCATCAAGGATGGTAAGGTAGTTATTGATGAATTCTATCTCTTGGGTGAGTGTCATCTGGGATGACAGAGCTCGTGAAGTGGATTTCTTCGAGGTGAGTTTAACCTTGGAGCCTCAGGTAAAGTCTTCTTAATGGTTATGAAGGTGTAACCTCATGATACATGGATTATAAGACACATATATGTGTTTGATTATAGGATTACTTATGGTGTTCTCACATGTCTTGTATGACACCCCTCTTGTACTAAGCTGACTAGTCATGTATAGCTGAGGATGCTTGAGATGAAGTTTTTCTATCATTCAATTTCTTCATGTTAGGTCAAACAGACTGCTTCATTTCTATTTCTCCCATTTCATTTTAGTTTTTTGTTTCCTATTGTGTATTTTTATTCTCACCCCCACACAGGCTATTCCCACAGTTTTTTTATCTTTTTTAAATGATATTCATTTCTACAGAGCCCTATGAGGAGCTAGAGTAGGTAGAGCTTATGGAGCTTGACAGATCGGTTTGTTTTTTGGAGATAGAATGTAGAGCATACCAGTAGTTTTGATAAAAAACTATTTTGTTGAATATTTTATTGATAATAACTGACATTATATTCTAACATTGTTCTAAATGTGTCCATTTATGAAATATTTGGGATCAGATCATACATTTGAAAATTTGATGAAAAATCCAGTTTTACCCATTTAAAATATACTATAGTATTTCACACATAAATATTTTAATATACTTTATTTGAACATAAAATATTGTAACATTGTTCCTAACTTAATTTTCTATAACTTTAATTCATGACGCTAGAGCTAAAGAGTGAATTTGGATGGAGTAAATGGGCCATTATGTCAATGGTGGGATGGACACCTGAGATTGGACATCACTTTAGTGTTTGGGCCATATCATCTACATCCATAAATAGATTGAGCCCAAATTTTTATAAGGGATAGAAAACCAAATGTAGAACATATTATCCTTCTGTAAGGACAGCTAATTCATGTGTGGTGTGGTCAATAAGGTGGTGAAAGTGGGATTAAAATATTTGGCAGAATGTTCTCATTCACACTTGAAACCACTTTTAACCTATCCTCCCCTCCAGTCTATAAATATGTATTTTTTCCAATTTTTAAGTGTTGGAACGTGAATGAGTATATTTGGAGCATATAAAAAGTGGTTCTAAACCATTTTAATTAAAAATTGGAGGAGGGAAGCTACCAATCTAGGATCTCCTCCAAAATTCTCTTCTTTTCTTCTTCTTTGTTGTAATGTTTTTGTGATTTCAATAAACTCTTAGTTTCTCTTCCACTTATTCTTTTATCTTCAATTTCATTCTGAAATTAATCATCCTTTTTTGTCTGGAATTCATGAGTGGAGACGAGATAGGGTTCTACCCTTTTAATCCTTTGCTCATGAAAAACATCTCCATGATGAATACACCACCCATGGAAGAGTAGTTTTCATAGTCATCAATCTATCTTATACCCTATTAATTTAATTATTTTGAATCATTAATATACTGTAATTAAATTAATATGATACATTAATTGAGTTTTTAAATTATAAGCAACTATGGAAACAATTGAACAATTAACACAAAATCATGTGAGGTTGAGATTTTTTGTAAATTGTGAGAGCGTGAACTTAATCGGTAATACAAGACCCCATAGGATAAGTTTGTAGAGTTCAAATATATTACCTAAACTCAATTATTCCTCATTTAGATAATTTATATATTCTCTAATTAACTACTGACCATAGGCTAACATTAGAACATCAATCAATGTAGGGTGTTGTGGTTTCGTGTTCCGGAGCTAGACTAGGGTTTATGTAATTTCGTCTTTGTGGTTAAGTTTACTCTCATAGGGTTCAAGGGTTAAAAAATTAAGGGATCATAATTAATTGGGAATTAATTAAAATTATACTGATTAGTAATTAAATTAATTGGTAGATTTAGAGAAATCACACCTTTTAATACTTTTTAAAAAATATCTTCTTGTAGTGTCATTTTAATCGAACTTCATTTCAAAAATAAAAACAAAAAAAATATAATATTCTTCCAGAAAACTTCTTCAATATTTATAAATGATAAACAACCCGCATACTTATAATTATTATTCTTATTTCCATTTATTTTATTTTCAAAATACCTTTAATATGTTGTTAAATTTATTTCCTCCTTTGATAGAGGACCTTGGTCAGCCACTCTGTTGCACCAAAGAACCCCAAAAACCATTAATAATTTGAGGGTGCCCACGAAAGCTCCTATCAAATTGTAGCTATTTCCAGATAGGCAAGTAATTATTTCAACCATTTAGAGGAATTTATTTTATTTTGCATTTTATTCTCTTCTTCTCTTATTTCTTCCTTCTTTACCCAATATGATTTTTTCTTGTTCTTCTATTTTCTTCTTTTTCTTCTTTTTGGACCACCAACTCAAACTTCTCATTTTTATTTTATTATGGTCCACTTTTCTTCTTTTCATTTTTATTTTATTTATGAAATGAACTAATATCGAGGATATTTTAAATCTTGATCCTAAGATTGAACATAACCTTCAAGATTGAATCAGACATTCTCAGTCTATAGGAAGTTTCAACATTCAACCAGTTGGAGAATTCCTCCACTCCCAGAACAATGAAACTGGAGGAAATTAAAATTCAAACATAAAACAAGAACAAATGGATGAAAATAATGGAAATTAACTTAATATAAATGTTCGAGAATCGGCTACACCTAATATTAATTATCAACTGAACTGTATTTTATACACAAATCTTGAATCAGACTTTGAACTGAAATCCAGATTAATTCAACTTCTTCCAAAATTTCACGGATTATCTGGTGAGGATAAAAATGAAAACCTTAAGGAATTTAATGTTGTTTGATCAACCCTAATACGAAGAAATTTATCTGAAGACCAAATTAAACTAAGAACATTCTTATTCCAACTTTATGGAGCTGCAAAGGATTGAATGTATTATTTACAACCTGAAGATGTAACTTGTTAAAATGATTTGAAACGTATTTTCTTGTATAGATATTTTCCAGAATCAAGGACCACTTCCATTAGAAAGGAGATCTCTGGGATCATGAAAGAACAAGGGGGTGAATGTATGAGTACTTGGAGCAATTCAAGAAGTTGTTTGCAAGCTTCCCACATCACCAAATCAATGAGGAACACCTCATCCAATACTTCTACGAAGGACTCACACCTATGGAGAGGAGCATATTGGATGTTGCGGCTAGAGGAGAATTAAGGGAAAATAAACTCGTAGATTCTTGTGCATTGATTGAATAAATGGCCAAAAACTCCCAATAGTTTGGCGATCGAGGTATACCACATGTCAGGGGAGTACATTAGGTAAGTCCTTCCTCTCATGAAAATATTTTTATTGATACTAAGTTGGAAGAATTTAACACTATGGTGAGGCTTATTTCATTGTCTCAAAATACATCTCAACCCTCTACTTCAAGGCCTTGTGGAATTTTCGCTGAGACAAGCCACCCAAATGACTGTTTCCCAGAATACAGGAAATAGAAGATTGTGCAGCAGTGTTTCTCGGGAGACCATATCAGCAGCAACAATAACCATATCCCCAAAATAATCTTGATTCCTTTTCACCAACATACAACCAAGGGTGGAAGAATCAATTAAACATGAGTTATGGATTTGGACAACAACAAAGGCCATATTTAAAACAAAACATCCATCAGCCTTCACCATACCAATAGGGTTTCCAACAACCCCAAAGGTGATTTGAAGCTAAAGCATTAACAAGTCAATAACAAGGTAATTATCAACCAAATGTAGATTTTAAAAATGAAGATATTTTGAAACAAAATTTCCTTATTTGATAGAATGATCAAAAGAGTCAAGGTTCGGAGTTGAGGTAGTTGAAGACACAGATGAGGCAGATTTCCACTGCCCTCCACGAACTGGTAAGTAATAATTCTGAAAATCTACCTTTCCAACCTACATTAAATCCTAAGAGGAATGTTAGTGTCATTACATTGAGAAGTGGGAAGCAAACAAATGATACATCTGTACCTGTTGTTCCTTCGGGATTCACCTCAACTCTAGAGAAGCCCCATTCAAAACTGTCTACTGAGTAACCCAAGGAGAGAGATAAATGTTAGAAAAAGATTGATGATGTTCCTTCTAAACCCCTTCCATTTCAAAACAACGTTGTACAAACAAAGAAGATGGCTGAAGAGGCAATGAAAAAGGATTTTATGGACACATTCAATCATGTGGAGATAATCATCCCCCTTATTGAGGCCATTAAGAAAATACCAAGGTATGTAAAATTCTTAAAAGATGATTGTACCAATCGAAGAGGTCATAAGGGAAATGAGAGGATCAATCTTGGAAGGAATGTGTTAGCACTCATTACACCCACTCTAGAAATTCCAACAAAGTGATAGGATCTAGGAACATTCACCATCCTAGGAACCATAGGGGAGTTACACGTTTCTAATGCACTTTGTGATTTAGGAGCTTCCATAAATGTAATTCCTCACTCTATGTTTTCTTCCTTATAGGTTGATGAGTTGAATCAGACAAGAGTGGTGGTGAAGTTGAAGAATAGATGAACTACATATCTATAAGGAGTCCATGTGGATGTACTTATCTGGGTAATAGACATGATAGTTCGAGCAGATTTCTATGTCCTTAAAATGGAGGATGATCATGTATGTTCCCATGATACCATTTTCTTAGGTAGAACCTTCCTCAAAACTACAAAAAAATATCATAAATTTCAATGAGGGAACACATTCCATGGGGTTGGGAGATGAATTTGTTTTATTTTATGTTTTGGACTTCCTGAAGTACCCCTCCAAGGACCATTCTACCTTTGTTATCTCTTATTCCGAACCACCAAATAAAAAGCCCAGGGATTTTTATTGTCCTATGCCTAGGGAAATTAGGAGTATTGGTTCTAGAATGATGTCTAAGATTACTTCCACACCCATTTATAATTCATAAGACTCTCTTATATTTGATTTTTAAATGAAATAATATTCTGATTTTGATCATGTGAACTCTGATTATGACATGCCTATTGAGTATGCTGATGGATTTGATGCTTTATTTTCTTATTTTGATGATGTATACTCTGATACTAATGTTGTTTGTTCACATATTTCTATTCCTTCTATGTCTCCATCCATACACCGCCTACACTGGAACTCAAGCCATTACCACAAAATCTAAAAAACTCATACTTATTACGTGGTGAGAAATTACTTGTTATAACTGCTAAAAATATCCATTTTGAACATAAAGAAAAACTTTTGACTATTTTGAGGGAGAATATCAAGGAAATCATGTGGACCTTTGTTGACATATTAGGTATTCTCCCCTCTATTTGCATAAATAAGATTATTTTGGAGGATGGGGATAAACTGGTTAGGCAACCACAAAGGAGACTCAGTCCAACACTTTTGGAGGTTGTTAAAAAAGAGGTTTAAAATTTGATTGAGGCAGGTATAATTTATCCCAATTCATATTCTCAGTGGGTGAGTCCTATTCAGGTTGTGCCTATGAATAGTTTTGTTACTATTTTTAAAAATGATAATGAGGAGTTTGTTCCAATAAGGGTGCAATGCAGTTGGCGTGTGTGTATTGATTATAGGAAACTAAATCAGTCCACTCGCAAGGACCATTTATCCCTCCAATTTATTGATCAAATGCATGAGAGAGTACCTAGAAAGACACATTTTTATTTATTGGATGGATTTTCTAGATATTTTTAGGTTCCTATAGCTCTAAAGGATCAGAAGAATACTACATTCACATGTCCCTTTGGCACATTTTCCTACCAAAGGGAGCCATTTGGACTTTGCAATGCCCCATGTACCTTTTCGAGAAGCATGTTGAATATTTTTTCTGATTTTATTAAGACCTTCATGGAGGTATTTATGGATAAACTTACAGTGTATGGATCCTCATTTTATGAATGTATAAATAGTTTGGTAAAGGTGTTGAATCGTTGTATTTGGAAGAATCTAGTCTTAAACATTGAAATGTGTCATTTCATGGTAGAGCATGGGATTTTATAAGGGCATGTAGTGTCAAAACATGGGATATAGGTTGATATATCTAAGGTAGATATCATTTAATCATTACCTTATCCTTTGTGTGTGTGTGATGTTAGATCTTTCTTATGTTATGCATGATTTTATTGGCGCTTCATCAAAGAGTTTAGTAAGATTTCTCTTCCTATGTCATGATTACTTCAAAAGGATATTGATTTTGTGTTTGATGATTCTTGCAGGACATCCTTTGATGAGATAAATAAGTGTCTGACCGCTCCACTAATCATAAAACCCTATGGTGGGAGCTTCCGTTTGAGCTTATGTGTGATGCCTCCAACTTTGTTGTAGAATTTGTCTTATCTCAGAGGGTAGGGGGATGTTCACATGTGATTGCATATGAATCAAGGACATTGGATTGGGCCCACTCAAACTAAAAAACCAAATAAAATGTGTTTATTGATATTATATTTGCTTAAGATAAAGTCCATTAATATTTATTGGGATTTAAAGTAGTTGTTTTTTCTTATAATGCAACTATGAGGTACCTCTTGTAGAATCCAGACGCAAAGCCCAGGCTAATCTGATGGATTCTTTTTCTTTAGGAATTGGACATTGAGATAAAGGAAAAAAAGGTGTGAGAAAACATGGTGGCAGACCACATGAGTAGGCTTACTCACACACTATAGGATGACACCTTGGACCAGGTAAAAGTTCGGGACACTTTCCCTGATGAGCATCTTTATTCCATCTTAGGTATGCATCCTTGGTATGCTAATTTTGTTAACTACATTTTTCCTCTAGAATACCTGAAAATATAATGAAATGTCAAACCCAAAAGTTAAAGAGTGAGTCAAGATTTTATGTTTGGGATGATCCATACCTATGGAACATGTGTAGTGACCAAGTTATTAGGAGGTGACTTCATAATCAAAGGTTGGAGTCTGTTTTTAATTTCTGTCATACACTTGATTGTGGTGGACAATTTGGACCCCAACAGATAGATAGGAATTTTTTAGACTATGGATAATATTGGCCTAGCTTATTCCATGAATCCCATGTGTTTTTTAAGTCATGATCTCATTTCAAACACACCAGGAACATTTCTAGGAGACATGAGATGCCCCAACAACCCATACTATTCTGTGAGATTTATAATGTATGGGGAATCAATTTTATGGGTCCTTTTCATAGTTCATTTGGTTTTTTGTATATTTTGGTTGCTGTTGATTATGTGAGTAAATAGGTGGAGGCTACGTCCACCAGGAATGATGATTCTCATGTTGTTGTGGAATTTGTCAAATCATAATTTTTTTTAGGTTTGGAGCACTGAAAGACATCATCAGTGACCAAGGGACATACTTATGAAATCAGAATCTTTCCTCCCTACTTCGGAAGTATGGGGTGACACACAAAACATTAACACCGTAACACACCCAAAAAATGCCCAACATGAGGAGTCAAATCATGAGTTCAAACAAATTTTGGAGAAAACTGTGAAACCAAATATGAAGGACTAGATCAAGTGTAACACCTGAGACTTTTATGTTATATAAATCATCAAAGTAATCTTTTTCTACACAACACTTGCTTGGCTTTCTTTACACGAAATCGCGACCTTCCTCGATAGCTTGCATCGTACGTAATACCGAGTTTCACTAAACAACGATATGCTTTTAAAATATTATTAAATCTAGCCGTTATGAATAGTAATAACCACTTTTTGAAATTTTATAAATTTTATTTTTCAAAATGGACTTCATTTTTGGATTCGGAATATCGAAATTAGCCTAGGCTGAAATTTTGGTATTTTTCTGAAAACTTTCAATTTTTGATGAATAGTGAAACCACTAAGTGAAGTTAAAAAAATGAATTTTTCATAAAACTTAATTTTACCGCTTTTGTGAGTGGAATTTCGAAAATCCGAGAGACACGGTTAATATCAAGGACTAAAATGTGGTTCAATGAGATGAAAATAATTTTTTGGTGAATAGTAACTTTTTACTTTTTTACCACGGTTAAAAGTAAATATGGTAATTAAGGGTAAAAATGATATTATTATTACCCTAACACATGTCCTAATTCTATTGGACAAGTGTAATTCGACCAAAAACAAACTTAAGAATAAAATATGACCATTTATACCCACTTGGATTAGATTAGGACATTTATTATTAATTTATTTAAAGAAGGGTTAAAATAGTTAAAATCAAAGTTTAATAAGTAAATCATTTTTAATATGGGGTTATAAATACGATAAATTAGACTATAAATATTCATTAGAAATCTCAAAATATTTCCTACATAATGGTATTTTATTTGTAATTTTTATACATTAAATAATTTAATTTATTTATGACACAACGATGATGCAGTAATTATCTTATTAATGAAATATTGACATAATTGATATTATAAATACCCAAATAAATATAATTTCAGACTTTTTATGAATTAAACTAATTTTCTAGGTTAATATGACATGTTAGTATTGATTTAAGTAACTTGGTTTGAACGAATCATTCTGTTATGAGTTTCACAAAAATCAATTACTAAATAGTGTCAAAATTGACATAAAATAGTTATTAAAACAAATATTATATTATTAATTGTTATTTTATTCCTAAAAATCTAATGTTCAGCCAAATGACTTCGATAAGGTTATATATATTAATAATAAACAACTTGGGGTTCGTTTGGCTGCTTATAGTATGTTTATTAACCTTATAGTATAAGAACACAAGAAGACACTGTAAAAGTAAACTTATTTAACTTAATGTTAAATTTAAATGATAAGGCTAAAATAGGAACCTAAACTTGTCTAAATTATATTGGATGGGATTATTTCGACCCATCCCCACCTTAGATTCTAAATATATCAATTTGGAACTATTTAAAACCGAACTTGACATTATAATAAAATAATATTTTTAGTTTTCCCAAAGGTGCCCCTCTCCTCCCTTATAAAAGGGAACCTCCTCCCCCTCTTCCTCACACCACTTTGAGCCTTCAATATCGGCCAACCCATGAAAATTACTCCTCTACACTTCCCTAGAGACATCCTATAGGTTCTCGTCTTCTTCAAAGACCCATTTTAGTGCCCTAAAAGGAGGTCTCAAAGAAGCACTTCAAAGAAGAGGTAATGTCCGTTACCGATTCTTTCATCTTTATTTCTTCTTCCACTTCTTCTACTTTAGTTGTTTCATTATGAAGTAATAACATAAGTATCACTCATATACTGATATGTTATTATAAGTATTAAACAACCCTATTTCACCATCTATCCATCCTACGGAAAAAGAAATCACCGCACGTGCGTACGTATGGAATACCGTCTCCACGCCGTGGTGTAATCTATTTTCCACCACCACCTTACTTGGATGGGTATAATGGTGTAAATAATTACTATATATGACTATTATAAAGTGATACTGATTCTGAAATAGTATACATACACTCCAATACAATTCCACGATCATAGGAACGATATCATCACTCGTGCGTACGTACGGAATACCGTCTCCACGATGTGATGCGACTCGTTCTACATGATCTTCATTTCATAATGATTATATAAATGAATTGAATGAATTAATATGATATATATTACACTAATACCATTCTGGAAATGAGGTATCTATAACCTAAAGAGAAGAATAAGAATTTATTCGACAAGACACGCATAAGAACAAAAAGTTACAAGCACCCGAATAACAAGTAGCAATGAAATATTACTACTAAGAAGCTAAGAATATGACCATATATGATATCATAAAAATAAGTATGATTATGGAATAAGTCAATAACATTATTTAAATCATTATACAGAAGGTTCGGACACTTACAAAGCAAAACAGACTTAAGGTAAAGGAAATATCACAATCTCATTTTTATCCGAGATTGTTTATACTTTAGTATTTACTGAGTTGTATTTTATCATGCACATCCATGTTTCCTCAATATGTAATATAATTTCCATCCAACTAAAATTGTTTAAATACTATTTTACCCTTCAATGAGTTTTTAGTAAAAGATATGAAAGGAATCTTTTGTCGTTTTTCGTACGAGGTACTTTTTTTGACTTCTCCGAGAAAAGTACGAGAAGAATGTTTTCCTTTAACTTATACGGCATGAATGGATTTTTAAAACATTATTTCCAAGAAGCTTCCTTTACAAGTTTTCATGTTTATTTTTAATCAACTTCTTTTAGTTTAAAATTGTATGACATTTTAACAAAGGAAAAATGTTTTTGAAGTAGAAAGGATATTTTCCTCAAGAATCGAGTTCAAGAGTTTTATCAAAATTATTTTTCATCTAAGATAATAAAGGGTTCTGTTTCTATCCCTATTATTACATGGATTTGATTATGCCGTGATGGAAATATTTTTATGAATTCCTTTATCTAATATGAATTGTTTTATGATGTCATGATGTTTAAGATTCCCATTTTTATTACTTGGGTTATGCAATGATGTATGATTTATGATTTTGTGGCACACATAAGAATGGTATCATTATGAGATGGGTGGGACCTATATCTCCCTCCAATGCATTGGGTAAAGATTTTATATCTCATGAGATAGACATGGCTGGAACGGTAGGTTATACCGGTTCAGTGAAGCAGGACTGAAACGAGGGTAACTCGGTTCAGAAATGGACTTTGTCCACTAAGATAGTCTTGGAAATGAGTCTTGACTAATAAGAAATGATTCTCTATGATTATGTGTGTATGCCACAAAGTTTCATGTTTTATGTTATGATTATTGTGATTGCATTTCACTGCCATGATTTATCCCATGTTATGAAATTATGATCTCTTTTGTAGGTTAAGATTTCCAAAAGTTATGTGCTTATGTATACGATGTGATTGATATTTCTTTTGTTTACCCTTACTGAGCATTTGAGCTCACCCATTTGTATGTTTTCTTTCCCTAGGTTAGGAAGAAGGTTATTAAGTAAGATATTCCAAAAGGGACTATAAATATGATGAAATAAATGGGAGACAGTGTAGACGCTTTATGAACAAGTTGTTTATGTTTCCCAGTTTCTAAAGACACTATACCTATACGTTCCTTTCATGGTTTTGTTATATGTTGTAATAAGTATGATTCAATTTTGAAGTATTAACAATGTATCTAAATTATGGGTCGTTATAGTTGGTATTAGAGGAAAGGTATAGTCAACCTTTGGAAACTAGGATGTGAAAGCCTTAGTAAGAATCCTAAGGATAAGTCTAAGCATAGAACACAATCTTAGTGTTTTAGAAATGGCCATGAATAACCTAGGTTGAGACCTTAAGTGTGAAATTTTATTCTTGAGTATGTGGTTTTCCTATTATAATTAGTGTTGCTCACACTATTCTTCTTGGTTTTAGTCAATGGATGGAACCCGAAGGAATCGTGTTAATGTGGAATGCGACGGGCAATGCAATGATTGTCCCCCTGAGCAACCAAACGTTATGGGAGATGGAATTCAAAATCTTGTAGCCATGATCACACAACTTTCTCAAGCTATGAATCTTGCGAGACTTCCAAACGAGCAAAGGAAGGAGCAACATTCTGTTGAATCCTTCATGAGGCAGCATCCACCATCTTTCAGCGGGTCTACTGATCCATTAGTTACTGAACAATGGATTAGTACTACTGAAAATATATTTTCAGTTTTTCAATGTTCTGAACATGATAAAGTCATCCTATCACTGTATCTTTTGGAAGGAGACGCTGATCAATGGTGGAATCTTATTAAGAATACTAGGAAAAGAGATGAAATTGAGTCCATGGAATGGGATGAGTTCAAGAACTAATTTTTCAATAAGTACTTCCCTCGTATTCTCCGAACAAAGATGGAGAAAGTGTTTCTTGAACTGAAGCAAAAGGATGATGAATCTGTTGGTACCTGTGAAGCAAATTTTACAAGACTTGCAAGGTACGCTTCTGGTATTATTATCCAACCTGAGAGTAAGATCGATCGATTCATTAGTGGCTTAAAACCAAGTCTTCGAAGGGCCTTAGCCATAAGGGACTTCAATAGCTAAGAGGAAATCGTTCGATGTGCTCTCAAAGTTGAGATGGAAATCGGATTAACCCATCAGTCATATGCGTTTCATAAGAAGAGGAAAATGGAATTCAAAGGAAAATCTAAAGATCCCACAGAAAAGAAGATGAGCTTTCCCTTATGCTCAAGGTGTGGAAAGAAACATGGAGGGAGTTTTCTTAAAGGGACAAGTAAATGTTTCAAATGTGGAAAGGAAGGTCATTGGGAATTTGAATGTCGCGATGATGGGAAGAAGATGTCTAATGATGCAAACAAAGGAAGGGATACACATAATGAACCTACTACACTTCAATGTTTCCAGTGCAAGGAGATGGGTCAATATGCCAATAAATGCCCTAATCCAAGGGTTGATGATGATGGTCGACGTCAACAAACTCTTAAGGCTAAAGACAAAGGAAAGTCACATGCAATTTCTATCAGCAATGTGGAGTACGATAACGATGTGGTGAAAGGTACACTTACCATCCACTCTAAAGTAGCAAATGTTTTATTTGATTCTGGATCCACCCACTCTTTTATTTCTGAAGAATTTTCTAAAGGTATCACCATATTACCTCAACAATTAGATGTTGAGTTAGCTATGACAACACCTAATGGCACAAAAGTCGCATCAAAATTTTATAATTCTTCTCCGATCGAAGTTTGTGGGAAAGTGCTTCCTGCAAATCTTGTGATCCTTCCTATAGTGGAATTTGATGTGATTCTTGGCATGGATTGGATTTCATTATATGGAGCTCATATCAATTTCCAAAGAAGGGAAGTCACATTTCATATTCCAGATCAATCTATGATCGTCTATCAATGCAAGGATGAACATAACCTTCCAGTGGAAATTTCTTCCATCTTATGGGTCTTGATTCCACTAAATGAAGGTTATTTATCTCAAATGGTTGGTGAGAAACTCACGATTAAGAATATGCCCATTGTACGGGAGTTTGATGATGTCTTTCCTGAGGAATTACCGGGACTTCCACCAAATCGTGAAGTTGAGTTCTCAATAGAACTCGTACCGGGTGCTTTGCCTATTTCAAAGACACCTTATAGAATGGCCCCAATTGAGTTGCAGGAATTGAAGAAGCAACTCCAAGAGAATCTTGATAAGGGATTCATATGCCCTAGTGTGTCACCTTGGGGAGCACCTGTTCTATTTGTTAAGAAGAAATATGGATCAATGAGACTCTGCATTGATTATCGAGAACTTAACAAGATCACTATCAAGAACAAATATCCTCTCCCATGCATTGATGACTTATTTGACCAACTACGAGGAGCTCAATACTTTTCCAAGATTGATCTTCGTTCAGGGTATCATTAATTAAGGTTCAAAAGGGAGGATATACCAAAGACGACTTTCCGTACAATGTATGGACACTATGAATTTATAGTGATGCCATTTGGTCTTACTAATGCCCCTACTATCTTCATGGATCTAATGAATAGAGTCTTTAGAGACTATCTTGATCAATTTGTGATAGTCTTTATAGATGATATTTTTGTATATTCAAAGAGCAAGGAAGAACATGAAGATCACTTGAGAATTATATTGAAGACCCTGAGAAAGGAGAAAATTTATGCCAAATTTACCAAGTGTGAATTTTGGCTTAAAAAAGTTGCATTTTTGGGTCACATAATCTCAAATGAGGGGATATCTGTGGATCCAGCAAAAACAGAGGTTATCGAAAGATGATCGAGACCAAAAATAGTAACTGAGATCCGAAGTTTTCTTGGTTTGGCTGGATATTATCGACGTTTTGTGAAAGATTTTTCACGATTATCTAATCCACTCACCAAGTTGACTCGGAAAGGAGTTAAGTTTGTCTGGATGGAAGAATGTGAAGAGAATTTCAAGGAGTTGAAAAGAAGGTTATCCAGTGCACCTGCGCTCACACTGCCTTGTAGTGAAGAAAGGTTTGTGATCTATAGTGATGAATCCAATAAGGTATTGGGGTGTGTTCTTATGCAAAATGATATGGTGATAGCTTATGCCTCACGACAGTTGAAAATCCATGAGCAAAATTACCCAACACATGATTTGGAGTTAGCTGCGGTAATCTTTGTATTAAAGATTTGGAGGAATTATCATTATGGTGAAAGGTGTGATATTTATACTGATCATAAAAGTTTAAAGTATATTTTCACACAAAAGGAGCTGAATATGCGTCAAAAAAGATGGTTGGAGCTGATTAACTATTACGACTGCTCAATCCATTACCACCCTGGGAAAGCAAACAAGGTGGAAGATGCATTATGTCGACAAGACCATGCTAGTTTGTCCATGATGAGGATCACAAAAGATCCAATATTTATGGATTTACAAAGGATGGATCTTGGAATTATAATGGAAGGGGAAAAATCTTATCTTTCTCAAATGAATGTTCAACCATCTATACATGTGAAGATTAAAGAGGCACAGAAAGAAGATGTCGAGTTACAAAAGAATGTGAGAAACGTTCCGGAATTCAACCTTGATTGTGATGGGATAATAAAGTTTAGGAATCGGGTTTGTGTTCCTCCCATCCCCGAATTAAATAAGGAGCTGCTGGATGAGGCTCATAGTTCTTCATTCTCTATTCATCCTAGAAGCACGAAGATGTATAGGGACCTGAAAGAGTACTTCTGGTGGGATGGCATGAAAAGAGATATTGCTGAATATGTCTCTCGATGCTTGGTTTGCCAGCAAGTTAATGCTGAGAGACAGAAGTCTAAGGGGATGTGACAACCATTACCCATACCCGAATGGAAATGGGAAAACATCACTATGGACTTTGTCACAGGACTTCCTAAAACATCCAAAGGAAATAATTCTATCTAGGACATAGTTGATCGTCTTACAAAGTCTGCACACTTCATTGCTATTAGAGAAGATTTCTCTCTGGATCAGCTTTCTAGGATATATGTAAAGGAAGTGGTAAGATTGCATGGAGTACCACTTTCTATTATATCTGATCGGGATCCGAGATTTACCTCGAAGTTCTGGCGAAGTCTTCAGCATACTCTAGATACAGAGTTGAGTTTCAGCACTGCTTATCATCCTCAGACAGACGGTCAGTCTGAGAGAACAATTCAAACCCTAGAAGATATGTTGAGATCTTGCTATATGGATTTCAAAGGTGGTTGGGATCAACACCTACCTTTGGTGGAATTTTCTTATAATAATAGATTTCACTCCAGTATTCAGATGGCTCCTTATGAAGCTCTCTATGGAAAGAAATACAGGACTCCAATATGTTGGGATGAAGTTGGGGAAAGAAAGCTATTAGGACCTGATCTCGTTGATCAAATGGCAGAAAAGGTCAGATCTATTCAACAACACATAAGAGCAGCTCAGAGTCGACAGAAAAGTTATGCCGACAACCGAAGAAAAGACCTAGAGTTTGAAGTGGGTGATAAAGTGTTCTTACGAATATCTCCCTAGAAGAGGGTTATGAGATTTGGAAAGAAGGAGAAGTTGAGCCCTAGATATATCGGTCCTTTTGAAATACTGGATCGTGTTGGGAAGGTAGCTTACCGATTGGCGCTTCCACCAAATCTCTCTCAAGTTCACGATGTGTTCCATGTATCTCTCCTGAGAAAGTACATACCTGATCCTTCACATGTACTCAGCTCAAAAGTTGTACCGCTGGAGCAAGATCTTTCTTCTGAAGAACAACCGATAGAGATTCTGGATCGTAGCGAAAAAATTTCTATGAAACAAGACCACTCGATTGGTGAAAGTTTTATGGAGGAACCACCAATTAGAAAAAGCTACATGGGAGCTTGAGGATATGATGAGGGAGAGGTATCCTCATCTGTTTGTTACAAAGTGACGAATTTCGAGGGAGAAATTCATTTTAAGGGGGGTAGAATGTAACACTCGAGACTTTTATGTTATATAAATCATCAAATTAATCTTTTTCTACACAACATTTTCTTGGCTTGCTTTACACGAAATCACGACCTTCCTCGATAGCTTGCGTCGTACACAATATCGAGTTTCACTAAACAACGATATGCTTTTAAAATATTATTAAAACTAGCCGTTATGAATAGTAATAACCACTTTTTGAAATTTTATAAATTTTATTTTTCAAAATGGACTTCATTTTTGGATTCAGAATATCGAAATTAGCCTAGGGTGAAATTTTGGTATTTTTCTGAAAACTTTCAATTTTTGATGAATAATGAAACCACTAAGTGGTAGTTAAAAAACTGAATTTTTCATAAAACTTAATTTTACCGCTTCTGTGAGTGGAATTTCGAAAATCCGAGAGACACGGTTAATATCAAGGACTAAAATGTGGTTCAATGAGATGAAAATAATTTTTTGGTGAATAGTAACTTTTTACTTTTTTACCATGGTTAAAAGTAAATAGGGTAATTAAGGGTAAAAATGATATTATTATTACCCTAACACATGCCCTAATTCTATTGGACAAGTTTAATTCTACCAAAAACAAACTTAGGAATAAAATATGACCATTTAGGCCCACTTGGATTAGATTAGGACATTTATTATTAATTTATTTAAAGAAGGGTTAAAATAGTTAAAATCAAAGTTTAATAAGTATATCATTTTTAATATGGGGATATACATAAGATAAATTCTACTATAAATATTCATTAGAAAGATAAAAAGATTTCCTACATAATGGTATTTTATTTGTAATTTTTATACATTAAATAATTTAATTTATTTATGACACAACGATGATGCAGTAATTATCTTATTAATGAAATATTGACATAATTGATATTATAAATACCCAAATAAATATAATTTGAGACTTTTTTTGAATTAAACTAATTTTATAGGTTAATATGACATGTTAGTATTGATTTACGTAACTTGGTTAGAACTAATCATTCTGTTATGAGTTTCAAAAAAATCAATTACTAAATAGTGTCAAAATTGACATAATATAGTTATTAAAACAAATATTATATTATTAATTGTTATTTTATTCCTAAAAATCTAAGGCTCGGCCAAATGACTTAGATAAGGTTATATATATTAATAATAAACAACTTGGGGTTCGTTTTGCTGCTTATAGTAAGTTTATTAACCTTATAGTATAAGAACACAAGAAGACACAGTAAAAGTAAACTTATTTAACTTAATGTTAAATTTAAATGATAAGGTTAAAATAGGAACCTAAACTTGTCTAAATTCTATTGGATGAGAGGATTTCGACCCATCCCCATCTTAGCTTACAAATATATCAATTTGTAGCTATTTAAAACCGAACATGACTTTATAATAAAATAATATTTTTAGTTTTCCCAAAGGTGCCCCTCTCCTCCCTTATAAAAGGGCACCTGCTCCCCCTCTTCCTCACACCACTTTGAGCCTTAAATCTTGGCCAAACCCTGCCAATTCCTCCTCTCCACTTCCCTAGATACATCCTAGAGGTTCTGTTCTTCTTCAAGAACCCATTTTAGTGCCCTAAAAGGAGGTATCAAAGAAGCACTTCAAAGAAGAGGTAATGTCTGTTACCGATTCTTTCATCTTTATTTCTTATTCCACTTCTTCTTCTTTAGTTGTTTCATTATGAAGTAATAAAATCAGTATCACTCATATACTGATATGTTATTATAAGTATGAAAGAACCTTATTTCACCATCTATCGATCCTACGGAAAAAGAAATCACCGCGCATGCGTACATACAGAATACCGTCTCCACGCCGTGGTGTAATCTATTTTCCACCACCACCTTACTTGGATGGGTATAATGGTGTAAATAATGACTATATATGACTATTATAAAGTGATACTGATTCTGAAATAGTATACATACACTCCGATACAATTCCACGATCATATGAACAATATCATCACTCGTGCGTACGTACGGAATACCGTCTCCACGATGTGATGCGACTCGTTCTACATGATCATCATTTAATAATGATTATATAAATGAATTTAATGAATGAATATGATATATATTACACTAATACCATTCTGGAAATGAGGTATCTATAACCTAAAGAGAAGAATAAAAATTTATTCGACAAGACACGCATAAGAATAAAAAGTTATAAGCACCCGAATAACAAGTAGTAATGAAATATTACTACTAAGAAGCTAAGAATATGACCATATATGATATCATAAAAATATGTATGATTCTGAAATAAGTCAATAACATTATTTAAATCATTATACTGGATGTTCAGACACTTACGAAGCAAAACGGACCTAAGGTAATGGAAATATCACAATCTCATTTTTATCCGAGATTGTTTATACTTTAGTATTTACTAGGGTGTATTTTATCATCCACATCCATGTTTCCTCAATATGTAATATTATTTCCATCCACCTACAATTTTTTAAATACTATTTTACCCTTCGGTGAGTTTTTAGTAAAAGATATGAAAGGAATCTTTTGTCGTTTTTCGTACGAGGTACTTTTTTTGACTTTTCCGAAAAAAGTACGAGAAGAATGATTTCCTTTAACTTATACGGCATGAATGGATTTTTAAAACATTATTTACAAGAATCTTCCTTTACAAGTTTTCAAGTTTATTTTTAATCAACTTCTTTTAGTTTAAAATTGTATGAAATTTTAATAAAGGAAAAATGTTTTTGAAGTAGAAAGGATATTTTCCTCAAGAATGGAGTTCAAGAGTTTTATCAAAATTATTTTCCATCTAAGATAATAAAGGGTTCTGTTTCTATCTCTATTATTACATGGATTTGATTATGATGCGATGGAAATATTTTTATGAAATCCTTTATCTTATATGAATTGTTTTATGATGTCATGATGTTTAGGATTCCCATTTTTATTACTTGGGTTATACAATGATGTATGATTTATGATTTTGTGGCACACATAAGAATGGTATCATTGTGAGATGGGTGGGACCTATATCTCCCTCCAATGCATTGGGTAAAGATTTTATATCTCATGAGATAGACATGAATAGAATGGTAGGTTATACCGGTTCAGTGAAGCAGGACTGAAACGAGGGTAACTCGGTTCAGAAATGGACTTCGTCCACTAAGATAGTCTTGGAAATGAGTCTTGACTAATATGAAATGATTCTCTATGATTATGTGTGTATGCCACAAAGTTTCATGTTTTATGTTATGATTATTGTGATTACATTTCACTTCCATGATTTATCCCATGTTATGAAATTATGATCTCTTTTGCAGGTTAAGATTTCCAAAAGTTATGTGCTAATGTATACGGTGTGATTGATATTTCTTTTTTTTACCCTTACTGAGCATTTGAGCTCACCCTTTTGTATGTTTTCTTTCCCCGGGTCAGGAAGAAGGTTATTAAGTAAGATATTCAAAAAGGGACTATAGATATGATGAAATAAATGGGAGACTGTGTAGACTCTTTATGAACCAGTTGTTTATGTTTTCCAGTTTCTAAAGACATTATACCTATACGGTCCGTTCGTGGTTTTGTTATATGTTGTAATAAGTATGATTCAATTTTGAAGTATTAACAATGTATGTAAAGTATGGGTCATTATATCAAGCACTTTAATGATGCACTGTGGGATTATAGGATAACATACAAGACTCCCATTGGTATTTCCCCATTTGGGATTGACTTTGGGAAGGCATGTCATCTCCCCATGGAATTTGATCATCGGGTTTATTAGGATATAAAGAAATGCAACATGGATTTGGCCCAAGTTGGAATCCAAAGGAAGCTTCAAATTTAAGAGCTTGAGGAGATTCTATTGACTTCATATGATTACTTATGGCTCTACAAGGAAATATCAAAAGCATCTGATGACAAAATGATCTAGAAAAAAGAATTTCAAGTTTGAGAGAAAGTCATTTTATGTAGTTCACGACTTAAGCAGAAACTTGGTAAGTTGCATTCCAGGTGGTTAGGTACTTATGTTGTGACTAATGTTTTACCTTATAGTGTAGTGGAGATCAGACAAGCGGACATAGGAAGGAGCTTTACAGTTAATGGGAAACGTTTGAAGAAATACATTGAGGTACTTTCTGCCAACACAGTGGATTTCATCACACTGCCTGACCCCAACATCACTTGAGCATATCAGACTGTTCCTAACCCTTTCACTTTTAAATTATTTTTCCTATTTAAAATTAATCTTTTCATGTGAATATATCATCTCATGGGTTCACATTGAAGAAAATGAAATATTTTAAGTGTGGGGGAGGGAACCGTTTAGTTTAGTAATTTTAATTTTTTCCTGTTTTTCAATGTTTTTTAAAAAAATCTATGTGTTTTTTAAATTTTATGTGTTTATTTTTTAATTTTTTGAGTGTTTTTGAAACATTTGAGCTGATTCTCATCACAATTTCTAAATCCATATCAATAAGTGAAAAAATTTATCCCATGAAACTAATATTAAATGAATGCTAAAATGACTTTGTTTCAAGTTCAAATCTTTAATAATTTCCTGAAAAGTACTTTGAATTTTGAATCCCATGCCACATCTCACTATCTTTATATTTGAAATCACTTTCTTGCGAGGCTTCTGAACCATTATTTTCATATTTTTACATTCACCTCACTTATTAAGCGAACCAAACCATGCTTGATTTAACCAGAATTTGATTTATTCCTATCAAAACTTGGGGGATTGAGGTACTTATGTTTAAATGATTGAGGAATTTATTTGGTGTTAAAGCCCCTATTTCAAAGAATACGTTTTTATAATGGAATAACATGAACGTTTAATCCTTGTAGCCCTTAGAATCCTTGAACAATATATTAGGATAGCCACATTACAAGCCAATTTTCCTTATCCAACTAACTCTTGAAGTGAAATTTCATAATCTAGTTGAACTTAAGTGTGGGTGAAGCTGTCATGATTTGTGCTACCATATTTTGTGATACTTTGGGTGAAACTTTATATTCTGAAAAGATGTTTTTACAGCTTAAAAAAAACATTATTTTGGAAGTTGTTCCTTTTCTGGAGCTTTCATGATATGTGAACATATGCCTTTCTGGAGCTTCTAATAAAGGAATAAAGTTGTTCCTATCTGGAGATTTCTAGAAAATCATGTTTGTGAAGATTGAAATTTTTTCTGCTGAAATGTTGAATGGAGTGAACATTATTTTATTTTTCAATATGATGAAGATTAATTGATTCTATGGGGATTGAGGAGGAGACTATATTCAAGTGAAAATTATATTAATGCAATTTTTCTTCAAAAAGAGTCAAGTCCTCTTCATTGTGCCTTAGAATTTTTCACATCTAAATCCTATCAACCAAAATCCAAAAAAAACCTTGAAAAGTCCTCATGATAAACATACATCCTTGTCTTAGATAGGGTGGAAATGTAAGAATTTATCAAGCCTATGGTGACCCCTGTATGAGTTTTAATGAGAAAATAATTACTGAAAAATTGACATTTGTGTGATAAGAGAAAATTCAAGTGAGGTAAGTGTTTTTTGCATGGTATGATAAATGAATTAGAAATATATTGAATGATATAAATGGAGAAATTGAAATAATGGTTCTTATGAGGCATGATATCTTTTGTTTCTTGGTATGTAATTATTGAATCTCAAAGATATGTGTTTTAAAATTTGTTTTGATTTGATATTGATGTTTACATGATATGAGTTTTTTTCTGGGAGTGAAAATGTGTAAGTGTGGGGGAATTGTTAAAACACTATTTTGTTGAATATTTTGTTGATAATAAATGACACAATTTCTTTAAATTGTTCTAAAAATGTTCATTTATGAAATATTATGGATTAGATCATTCATTTGAAAATTTGATGAAAATTCCAGTTTTACGTTTTTAAAACTCACTGTAGTATATCGAACATAAATATTTAAATATATCTTATTTGAACTTAATGTTTTGTAAAATTGTTACTCACTTAATTTTATACAATGTTAATTCAGGACACTAGTGATAAAGAGTCCATTTGGATGGAGTAAATTGGACATTAAGTCATTGGTGGGCTAGACATGTGAGATTGGACATCACTTTAGTGTTTGGGACATATCTTCTACATCCGTGCATGGATTGAGCCCAGATTTTGATGTGGGATATAAAACCCAATATATCACATATTATCATACTTTAAAGTCAGATAATTCTCGTGGTTTGGTGGCCAATTAGGCAATTCATTTGGGATTAAAATATTTGGCAGAATCTTATCATTCACACTTGAAAAAACATTTAACCTAGCCTCCCCTCCACTGTATAAATATTTATTTGTTCACCTTTGTAAGGGTTGTTACGTGAATTAGGATTTTGGGAGAAGTGTTTATGTGGTTCTACACCATTTTAATTCACAATTTAAGAAGGTAATCAACCAATCTAGGATCTCCTCTAAAATGCTCTTCTTTTCCTCTTCTTTGTTGTAAGGTTGTTCTGCTTTCAATATACTCTTAGTTTCTCTTCCACTTCTTATGTTATTTTCAATTTTCTTGTTATATTAATCATCAGTTTTGGGCTGTAATTCAATATTGGATATTATATTGGGTTCTACCCTTTCAATCCTTTGCTAATGCAAAGGGTCTCCATGATGACCTCACCGCCCATAGAAGAGTAGTTTTCTTAGGGATCGATCTATCTTCTACCCTATTCATTTAATTATTTTGAATCATTGAGATTCTATAATTTAATTAATATTATCCATGAATTTATTTTATTAATTAAAATTAACTAAGCAAGAAATTGAACAATTAACACAAAAACACGTTAGGTCGATATTTTGTGTAAATTGTGAGAGTACAAACTTAATCGGTAATTCAAGACCACACATGATAAGTTTGTAGAGTTCAAATATATTCTCTAAACTCAATTAATCATCATTTACAGATTAGATATGTTCTCTAATTAACCAATGATTATAAGCTAACCATAGAACATCAATCAAATCGGGGTGATGCAAGTGCGTGTTCTGAAGCTAGCCTAGGATTTAAGTAATTTCATCTTTGTGGTTAAGTTATCATCTATAGGGTTTAAGGGTTAACAAATTAGGGGATCATAATTAAGTGGGTATTAATTTAAATTATAATTATTAATAATTAAATGAAGTGGTATAGTTAGATCGATTAAGAATTTTAATATTTTCTAAAAAAACATATTTTTGTTGTCTCATTTTAATCAAACTTCATTTCAAAAAAAAAATGTTCTTCCAGAAATCTTTTTATAGATTTGTAAACGATAAAAAATCCCATACTTTTAATTTGTATTCTTATTTTCTTTTATTTTATTTTCAATATACCTATAATATTTTGTTAAATTTAATTCCTCCTTTGATAGACGACCATGGTCAGCCACTCTACTACACCTAAGAAACCCAAAAACCATTAATCATTTGAGGGTTCCCACGATAGTTCCTTTCATGTTTCATTAGACAGTGATCCCATCCTTATGTTTAGGTTGAACACATTTATAGTTTTTATTTTTTATGGGCTTGTATTTCACCCCTTTTTTACTTATGTTGTACTATAGTAGTGGGATATATCTGTGTGGTTTCATGTGTACATGTATCATAGGCCAAGGCCTCCCATGTGTTTTCTATTCATACTCTATGATAGATACCATACACTAGCCTATGCAGGTTGGATTTGGGATTTGGGGATTGAGCCTTAATATGTAGGTTAGTGATTGAATGTAAATTTGAAGGATATCTAAGACTGGTAATAAAGCTATGAATTTCTAGAAAGACAAAAAAAATAATTTTACGAATGAGAATAATTCACATGATACTAAATTTATAATAGTTCATAAAAAGGGTATGTCCTTAGATAAGGTATATAGTACATAATATATTAATACATTCTAGGATAATCAAAACATTAAGGTCGCATGGATAAATAATGATCAAAGTGTAGTGGAAAGGAAAATACTTAATGGTAATGTTTTCTATTAAAAAATAAGTATTGTTTCTTGTTTTGTTGATGATAACAAACTCAATAGAGTAGAAAAGTGATTGGTTTTAATTAAATGAAACTGAAATAAAAATATGGAGTCTAATATGAAGGAAAAAAATTAATATGATGGTCCATAGTGCCTTAACGTTTTCCTATACATAATGAACATGGAGGGTACCCCACTATCCATGTAATTTATTGTATTTTTTTCTATTTTTGGAAGTGATGCATGGAAAATGTAAAGATATAATCCCAGGGTTTGTGGTAATAAATAATATGTGTGAAGGATGGATGTAAATTTTTGAATTGGAAAAAAATCAAGAATCAAGTAGATTATGATGCATTAAAATTCTAGTGGTATCATAAAAGTGATATAATAATTAGAATCAAACCATAAAGAGATAAGTGAATGTCTTGGAGGAGTATTACAAAAAATGATTTCATGACCTATTTTTTATCTAAAAATTTAATTTTTTATTTGAAATCATATAAATCATTTTAGGACATAAAAAACTCTTAAAATTAGATTAATTTCATTCTATATTTATTGATAATTTTGGTGGATTTGGGGGGATTTTTTTAGGTTAAGATCTAAAAGTTTAATCCCCTTTAAACAAGAAATGAACCCAAGAAGAATGTGTATAAATCTGTTTAATCAAGTGGTATCAATCTATTTTTAAAATATATTATGACTAATGTAGTCTATATCTAAACTAAAATAAATAAATATGATATTAATCACACACTACATGGTTATTTCTTTTTTTAGATGGTTTTATCAAATTTTTATTTGAGTTTACAGGAAGAGTTTCTTGGTCAAAGTGGAAAATTGTGACTACATGTACTATATTACAACAGGTGAATAGAAATGGGTAACATAAGCTATGTTATCTTAATCTATTGTTTCCTACACTGATCCATGGCTTAATAGATATAATGGTTGTGTCTATGGCTTACTACTAAATGGTATGTGAACATACTAAAATTTCAAGAATGTAGCTTTAATTCGAAGTATCTTTTTTGAGCACGAATTAAAAATAAATAATTTTATTATTATTGACATGTGGTCATAAAATAGAGATTTAAATTGAATGAATCTTAGAAAACATTAAAATTGGTTAGTTTATGTTCTCCCTATTTAATTATTGGTATTTCTTGAAAATCTAGGAGAAGATCAATTGATGATATCCCCATATTCTATGTAAGGGGTATTTCATGAAAGTATGTTGTTAAAAGATAATATTTGGTTTTATTGAGGTTGAGATTATATTTTTTTGGAACCAGGGACAAATGGGGAGTATGAAAATGAGTGGTATTCTCTCCTGAGAAAATAATTTGTAATATTTCCAATAGATAGGATAGGTCTAGAAGAATACTATTGATTTTATGAAAATGGGGGAGAATCACTAATTAATCTTGAGGGGGATAAGCATTCATGAATCCACTAATAGAGATAATAATTATTCCCTACCATTATATTGAAGGAAGAAAGTGTTGTGGTTCCCTATATACAAGAGTATACATATTTACTATAATGAAAAAAGGTAAAAGTGATGTATTCACAATATTATATGTTTCCAAAAAAATCCAAAGGGGTATTTTAAGCATGTAGATTCCCTTTTTTCATTGTGAGACATTGAAATATTTCTATATATATTTCCCAAGATCCATGCCAAGAAGACATGCAATTCCAAGGCCCAGTGTTCCCAAAATTAATTTTATTAAAATATAAAATATATTTTATATTGTGCATGTCTATCCTCTTAAAGAAAATAGTATAAATATTTAACAGAAGATTGGATTAGAAATCCAAGACTATAGTTGAATTTGGTATGAGGTGTTTACCCTATGTACGACATAATGTGGGTCAACACATGGTCTTTGAACTCCTCATTCCTTGGAAGTATGTTCATTGAAATAATTAATAATTTAATTTATTAATTTTTTCATTTTATCCTAAAGAAATGTTTTAAATGAATAACTCCATGGATAATTCTCTAGTTTTATCTAGATAAACCTTGTGAGAATTCCAGTGATCCTCCTTACTCCTCCATTAGAGAATTGCATCTGATGATTACGAAACTCTAGATCAAAGAATATCGGGACTCAATGAGTGAACTGAATCCCTAAAATCATTTTTGAGAACATTATTGGATAAATAATGATCAACACTAAAGGTAGGACTACTCAATTCGTGATTTATTCCATTTTGACTAAATGGTTGGGCAGATGGACACTTATTCTCTGATCTGTGCCAATTGTGGCCTATGCATTATCCTACACACGTGTTAAATTGATTTATTTACATGTTTTCAAATCATGAATGTTGGTTCATGATAATTGAACATGAAATCTTGTCCAAGGATTTTTAAATCTATGTTATGGTTTTTTTGATCAATATCTTTTTTGAGTTCATCACTATCAGGAGCCCAATGTCCTGGTTTGATATTTTTGAATAGTATCGAGCCTGACCAAACCACTAGAATGAAGAAAGATTCATGATTGAGGCTTGCATTAATGAATCAGATAAAGATATATGATTTTTTCAAGGACCAAAGGTTATTTTCTATGTTTTTAAATAAATAAATCAATGGTGGAATGTGTGGTGTGTAAAAGTCAAGAAAAGATCCCCTTACCCTCTACCGAATACCAATTTCTGGTGAAGGATGGTAAGAAACCATGAATTTTGGACAAATCCTTGAGTTTCAGGTAGAGATAATGTAACACCCGAGCTTTTATGAGAAATATTTTGTTTTTATGTTATATGCATCACCAAAGGAATCTTTCACTACACAGAACACTTTCTTGGCTTGCGTTACACATAGGATCAACCTTCCTCGATAGCTTGCGTTGTACACAATACCGAGTTTCACTAAACAACGATATGTTATTAAAATATTATATAAACTATATATTATGAATAGTAATACCCACTTTTTGAAATTTTATAAATTTTATTTTTCCAAATGGACTTCATTTTTGGATTGAGAATACTGAAATTATCCTAGGGTGAAATTTTGGTATTTTTCTGAAAACTTTCAAATTTTGATGAATAGTGAAAACATTGGGTTACTATTCAAAAACCAAATTTTTATTTAAATAATTATTTATTTTATTTAAATTTATTTAAGGTCAAAATTGATACATAATAACTATATAAGTTCAATGTAATTTATTGGAGTCATTTTATAATAATTTTAGATATATAAAAATTTTATTGAACTTTTCAGCATCATACCCACCTCCTAGGAGAATTTGAAAATTTACATAAAATGTAATTTTACCGCTTCCGTGAGTGGAATTTTGAAAATACAAGAGACACGGTTAATATCAAGGAGTAAAATGTGGTTCAATAAGATTAAAATAATTTTTGGTGAATAGTATATTTTTACTTTTATTTAACACGGTTAAAAGTAAATAGGGTAATTAAGGGTAAAAATGATATTATTATTAACCTAACACATGTCCTAATTCTATCGGATAAGTATAATTCGACCAAAGACCAACCTTAGGAATAAAATATTACCCTTTAGGTCCACTTGGATTAGATTAGGACATTTATTATTATTTTATTTAAATAAGTGTTAAAATAGTTAAAATCAAAGTTTAATAACTAGAAACATTTTTAATGTTGGGTAATACATAAGATAAATTCGACTATAAAAATTCATTAGAAATCTAAAGAGATTTCCTGCATATTTTTATTTTATTTATATTTTTTAGACAATAAATAATTTAATTTATTTATGACACAATGATGATGTAGTAATTACCTTATTTATGAAATACTAACATAATGATATTATAAATACCCAAATAAATGTAATTTGAGACGTTTTATGAATTAAAATAATTATATAGGTTAATATGACATGTTATTATTGATCAAATTAACTATGTTTCAACTAATCATGCTGTTATGATTTTTACGAAAAATCAATTACCAAATAGTGTCAAAATTGACAAAAAATAGTTTTTAAAACAAGTATTATATTATTAATTGTTATTCTATTCTTAAAAATCTATGGTTTAGCAAAATTACTTAGATACGGTTATATATATTAATAATTAACCACATGGGGTTCGTTTGTCTTGTTATAGTATGTTTATTAACCATGTAGTGTAAGAAAACAAGAAGACACGATAAAAGTTAAAATATTTAACATAGAGTTAAATATAAATGATAAGGATAAAATAGTAACCTAAACCTGTCTAAAACCTATTGGTTGGGATGATTTAGACCAATCCCCACTTTAGATTCAAAATAAATCAATTTGGAGCTATTATAAACCGAATATGACTTTATTATAAAATAATATTTTAAGTTTTTCATAAGGTACCCCTCTCCTCCCTTATAAATGGGCACCTCCTCCCTCTCTTCCTCACACCATTTTGACCCTTCTATATCAGCAAAAACCTGACCATTTCCCTTCTCAACATCCCTAGAAACATACTATAGGACCTAGTCTTCTTCAAAGACCAATTTTAGTGCCCTAAGAGGAGGTTTCAAAGTGGCGTGTCGAAGAAGAGGTAATATTCGTTACTGATTCTTTGAAATTTATTTATTCTTCTACTTCCTCTTATTTAGTTTTTTCATTATGATGTAATAACATCAGTATCACTAAGTGTGCTTCAATTTTTAAGTAATAACAATGTATGTAATGTATGGGTTGTTATAGTTGGTATCATAGGAAAGGTATAGTCAACCTTTGGATACTAGGATGTGAAAGCCTTAGTAAGAACCCTAAGGATATGTCTAAGAATAGAACACAATCATTGTTTTTTAGAAATATCCATGAGTAACCTATTATAAGACCTAAAGTGTGAGATTTTATTACTGATTATGTCATTTTCCTATTATAATTATTGTTGCTCACAATATTCTTCTTGGATTTAGTCAATGGCTGGAACCCGAAGGAACCATGTTAATGCGGAATGCAATGGGCAATGAAATGATTGTACCCCTGTGCCACCAAATGTTAGGGGAGTTGGAATGAAAAATATTGTAGCCATGCTCACACAACTTTCTCAAGCTATGAATCATGTAGGACTTCCAAACGAGAAAAGGAAGGAGCAAAATTCTGTTGAATCCTTTATGAGGCAGCGTCCACCTTCATTCAGCGGGTCTTCTGATCAATTAGCAGCTGAACAATGGATCCGTACCACTGAAAATATATTTTCAGTCCTGCAATGTTCTGAACATGATAAAGTCATCTTAGTAGTATATCGTTTGGAAGGTGAAGCTGATCAATGGTGGAATATTATTAAGAATATGAGTCAAAGGGATGAAATTGATTCCATGGAATGGGACGAGTTCAAGAACTTATTTTTCAGAAAGTACTTCCCTCATATTCTTCGAACAAAGATAGAGAAGGAGTTTCTTGGACTGAAGCAAAAAGATAATGAATCGGTTGGTACCTACGAAGCAAATTTTACAAGACTTGCAAGGTACGCTTCCGGAATTATTATCCAACCTGAGAGTAAGATCAATCAATTCTTTAGTGGCTTAAAACCAAGTCTTCCAAGGGCGTTATCCATAAGGGACTTCAATAGATATGAGGAAATTGTTCAATGTGCTCTCAAGGTCGAGATGGAGATTGGAGTAAGCCATCAGTCATATGGGTTTGATAAGAAGAGGAATATGGAATTCAAATGGAAATCTAAAGACCACACTGAAAAGAAGATGAGTTTTCCCTTATGCTCAATGTGTGGAAATAAACATAGAGGGAATTGTCTTAAAGGGACAAGTAAATGTTTTAGGTGTGGAAAAGAAAGTCTGTGGGAAGTTGAATGTCAAAATAATTGGAAGAAGATGTCTAATGATGCAAACAAAAAAAAGGATACACAGAATTCCCCTCCTACACTTCAATGTTTCAAGTGAAAGGAAATGGGGAATTATTCTAATCAATGCTCTAATCCAAGGTTTGTTGATGATGATCGACATCAGCAAACTCTTAAGTCCAAAGAAAAAGGAAAGTCACATGCAATTTCTATCAGTGATGTGGAGTATGATATCGAAGTGGTGAAAGGTACACTTACCCTCCACTCTAAAAGAGAAAATATTTTATTTGATTCTAGATCTACCCACTCTTTTATTTCTGAAGAATTTTTTAATGGTATCTCCATATTACCTCAGCAGTTAGATATTGAGTTAGCTGTGACAACCCCTAATGGCACAACAGTCGCATCAAAAGTTTACAATTCTTCTCCGATTGAAGTTTGTGGGAAAGTGATTCATGCAAATCTTGTGATCCTTATTATAGTGGAATTTGATGTGATTCTTGGCACGGATTGACTTTTTTATATAGATCTCATATCAATTTCCAAAGAAGGGAAATCACATTTAATATTCCCGATCAATCTACAATCATATATCGATGCAGGGATGAATATAACCTTCCAGTGAAAATTTCTTCCATATTATGGGTCTTGATTCGAATAAATGAAGTTTATTTATCTCAAATGGCTGGAGAGAAACTCACGATTTTGAATATGCCCATTGTACGGGAGTTTGATGATGTATTTCTGGAGGAATTGCCAGGTCTTCCACCAAATCGTGAAGTTGTGTTTTAAAAAGAACTCATACCGGGTGCTATTACTATTTCAAAGACACCATATAGAATGGCCGAAATTGAGTTGCAAGAATTGAAGAAGCAACTCGAAGATAATCTTGATAAAGGATGCATATGCCATAGTGAATCACCTTGGGGAGCACCTATTGTGTTTGTTAAGAAGAAAGATGGATCAATGAGACTCTCCATTGATTACCGAGAACTTAACAAGATCAATTTCAAAAAATAATATCCTCTCCCATGCATTGATGACTAATTTTACCAACTAGGCGGAGCTCAATACTTTTCCAAGATTGATCTTCGTTCAGGGTATCATCAATTATGGGTCAAAAAAGAGGATATACCAAAGACATATTTTCATACAAGGTATGAACACTATGAATTTATAGTGATTCCATTTGGTCTTACAATGCCCCTGCTATCTTCATGGATCTAATGAATAGAGTCTTTAGAGACTATCTTGATCAGTTTGTGGTAGTATTTATAGACGATATTCTTGTCTATTCAAAGAGTAAGGATGAACATGAAGATCACTTGAGAATTATATTAATGACCCTATGAAATGAGAATATTTTTGCCAAATTTACCAAGTGTGAATTTTGGCTTCAATAAGTTTCATTTTTGGGTCACATAATTTTAGAAGAGGGGATATCTTTGGATCTAGCAAATACAGAGGTTTTCGAAAGATGGTCGAGACCAACAAAACTAATTGGGATCCAAAGTTTTCTTGGTTTGGCAAGATATTATCAACGTTTTGTGAAATATTTCTCATGATTATCAAATCCACTCACCAGGTTGACTCGAAAAGGAGTTTAGTTCATGTGGATGGAGGAGTGTGAAGAGAATTTCAAGGAGTTGAAAAGAAGGTTATCCAGTACACCTGTGCTCACACTGTCTTGTAGTGGAGAAAGGTTTTTGATCTAAAGTGATTTATCCATGAAGGTATTGGGGTGTGTTCTCATGCAAAATGATATGGTGATAGCTTATTCCTTATGACAGTTGAAAATCCATGAGCAAAATTACCCAAATCATAATTTGGAGTTAGCTGCGGTAATATTTGCATTAAATATTTGGAGGCATTATCTTTATGTCAAAAGGTGTGATATTTATACTGATCATATAATTTTAAAGTATATTTTCACACAAAAGGAGCTAAATACGTGCCAAAGATGATGGTTGGAGCTAATTATGGATTACGACTGCTCAATTCTTTACCACCCTGAGAAAGAAAACAAGGTGGCAGAAGCTTATCCATGATGAGGATCACAAAAGATCTAATATTTATGGATTTACAAAGGATGGATCGTGGAATTATAATGGAAGGGGGAAATATTATCTTTCTAAAATGAATTTTCAACCATCTATACATGTGAAGATTATAGAGGCACAAAAAGAAGATTTAAAGTTAGAAAAGAAGGTGAGAAATGTTCCGGAATTCAACCTTGATTGTGATGGGATAATAAGGTTCAGGAATCGGGTTTGTGTTCCTCCCATCCCTGAATTAAAGAAGGAACTGATAGATGAGGCTCATAGTTCTTCATTCTCTATTCATCCTGGACGCACGAAGATGTATAGGGACCTAAAAGAGTTCTTCTGGTGGGATGGAATGAAAAGAGATGTTGCTGAATATGTCTCTCGATGCTTGGTTTGCCAGAAAGTTAAAGCTGAGAGACAGAAGTCTAAGGGGATGTTAAAACCATTACCCATACCCAAATATAAATGGGAAAACATCACTATGGAATTTGTCACCAGACTTCCTAAAACATCCAAAGGCAATAATGCTATCTGGGTCATAGTTGAGCGTCTTACGATGTTGGCACACTTCATTGCTATTAGAGAATATTTCTCTCTGGATTGGCTTGCCAGGATATATGTGAAGGAAGTGGAAAGATTGCATGGAGTACTAATTTTCATTATATCTGATTGGGATCCGAGGTTTACCTCGAAGTTTTGGCAAAGTCTTCAGCATACTCTAGATACATAGTTGAGTTTCAGCACTACTTATCATCCTTAGACAGACGGTCAGTCTGAGATAACAATTCAAACTCTAAAAGATATGTAAAGAGCTTGCTCTATGGATTTCAAAGGTGGTCTATATCAACACCACCATTTGGTAGAATTTTGTTATAATAATATCTTTCACTCCCATATTCAGATGGCTCCTTATGAAGCTCTCTATGCAAAGAAATGCAGGACTCCAACTTGCTGGGACGAAGTTGGGGAATGAAAGCTATTAGGACCTGATCTTGTTGATGAGATGGTAGAAAAGGTTAGATCTATTCAACAACACATAAGAGTAGCTCAGAGTTGACAAAAAATTTATTCCGATAACCATAGAAAAGACCTAGAGTTTGAAGTGGGTGATAAAGTGTTCTTACGAATATCTCCTTGGAAAAGAGTAATGAGATTTGGAAAGAAGGGAAAGCTAAGCCCTAGGTATATTGGTTCTTTTGAAATACTGGATCATGTTTGGAAGGTATCTTACCGATTGGTACTTCCACCGAATCTCTCTCAAGTACATGATGTGTTCCACGTATCTCTCCTGAGAAATTACATACCCGATCCATCACATGTACTCAGCTCAGAAGTTGTACCACTGGAGCAAGATCTTTCTTATGGAGAACAGCCGATAGAGATTTTCGATCATAGAGAAAAAGTTCTACGGAACAAGACCACTCGCTTGGTGAATGTTTAATGGAGGAACCACCAATTATAATAAGCTACATTCTAACTTGAGGTTATGATGAGGAAGATGTATCCTCATTTGTTTGTTACAATGTGACGAATTTTGAGGGCGAAATTCATTTTAAGGGGGGTAGAATGTAACACCCGAGATTTTATGAGAAATATTTGGTATTTATGTTATATGAAACACAAAAATAATCTTTCACTACACACAACAATGTCTTGGCTTGCATTACAAGCAGGATCAACCTTCCTCGATAGCTTGTGTTGTACACAATACCGAGTTTCACTAAACAACAATATGTTATTAAAATATTATATAAACTAGCCGTTACGAATAGTAATACCCACTTTTTGAAATTTTATAAATTATATCTTTCAAAATGGACTTCATTTTTGGATTTGGAATATCAAAATTATCCTTGGGTGAAATTTTGGTATTTTTCTGAAAACTTTCAATTTTTGATGAATAGTGAAAACACTGGGTTTCTATTTAAAAACCGACTTTTTATTTAAATAATTATTTATTTTATTTAAATTTATTTTAGGTCAAAATTTATACATAATACCTATATATGTTCAATGTAATTCATTGGAGTCATTTTATAATAATTTTAGATATATAAAAATTTTATTGAACTTTTCACCGTCTTTTACCCACTTCCATAGAGAAGTTGAAAATGTACATAAAACATAATTTTACCGCTTCTATGAGTGGAATTTATAAAATCCGAGAGACATGATTAATATCAAGGAGTAAAATGTGGTTCAATAAGATAAAAATAATTTTTTTTGAATAGTGACTTTTTACTTTTATTTACCACGGTTAAAAGTAAATTGGGTAATTAAGGGTAAAAAAGGTATTATTATTACCTTATCACATGTCCTAATTCTATTGGATAAGTGAAATTCGACCAAAAAACAACCTTAGGAATAAAATATTACCCTTTAGGTCCACTTTTATTAGATTAGGACATTTATTATTATTTTATTTAAAGAAGTGTTAAAATAGTTAAAATCAATGTTTAATAATTAAAAACATTTTTAATGTAGGGTTATACATAAGATAAATTCGACTATAAATATTCATTAGAAAGAAAAAAATATTTCCTACATAATTGTATTTTATTTATAATTTTTAGACATTAAATAATTTATTTTATTCATGACACAATGATGATTTAGTAATTACTTTATTTATGAAATATTAACATAATTGATATTATAAATACCCAAATAAATGTAATTTGAGACTATTTATGAATTAAACTAATTTTATAGGTTAATATAACATGTTATTATTGATATAATTAGCTATGCTTGAACTAATCATGTTGTTTTGATTTTTAAAAAAAATCAATTACCAAACAGTTTCAAAATTGACATAAAATAGTTTTTAAAACTAATTTTATATTATTAATGGTTATTCTATTCATAAAAATATAAGGTTCGGCCAAATGACTTAGATAAGGTTATATATATTAATAATTAACCATTTGGGGTTATTTTGGCTTATTATATTAAGTTTATTAACCATATAGTATAAGAAAACAAGAAGACACGGTAAAAGTTAAAATATTTATCTTAGAGAAAAATCGAAATGATAAGGATAAAATAGTAAGCTAAACATGTATAAAACCTATTGGTTGAAAGGATTTCGACCCATACCTACTTTATCTTCAAAATAAATCAATTTTGAGCTATTATAAACTGAATATGACTTTATTATAAAATAGTATTTTATGTTTTTCTTAAGGTGCCCCTCTCGTCCCTTATAAAAGGGGACCTCCTCCCTCTCCCCCTCACACCATTTTGAGCTTTCAAGTTCGGCCAAACCCTGACCATTTCCGTTCTCAACTTCCATAGAAACATACTAGAGGTCCTGGTCTTCTTCAAAGACCAATTTTAGTGCCCTAAGAGGAGGTTTCAAAGAGGCGTGTCGAAGAAGAGGTAATATCTATTACCGATTCTTTTAAAAGTTTTTCTTCTGGTACTTCATCTTATTTAGTTGTTTCATTATGAAGTAATAACATAAGTATCACTAATATACAGATATGTTATTATAAATATGAAACAACCCTATTTCACATTCTATCCATCCTATGGAAAATGAAATCACCGCGCGTGCGTACGTACAGAATACTGTCTCCACGCAGTGGTGTAATCTGTTTTCCACCACCACCTTACTTGGATGGGTATAATGGTGTAAAGAATAACTATATATAATTATTGTAAAGTGATATTTATTTTTAAATAGTATACATACACTTCAATACAATTCCACGATCATGGGAACGATATCATCGCTCGTGCGTACGTACGGCCAACCATCTCCAGGATGTGATACGAGTCGTTCTAAATGATCTTCATTGAATAATGATTATATAAATGAAATGAATGAATAAATATGATATATATTACACTAATACGATTCTGGAAATTAGGTATCTATAACATAAAAAGAAGAATAAGAATTTATTCGATAAAACATGCGTAAGAACCCAAAGCAATGAACACACGAATAAAAAGTAGCAATGAAATATTACTAAAAATAAGATAAGAATATGACCATATATGATATCATAACAATGAATATGATTATTTAACAAGTCAATGACATTATTTAAATCATTATACAGGAGGTTCGGATACGTACAAAGCAAATCAGACCTAAGGTAAGGGAAAATGTCACAATCTCGTTTTTATCCTAGATTGTTTATACTTTGGTATTTACTGGGGTGTATTTATCATCCACATCTATGTGCCCCCCAATATGTAATATTATTTCTATCATCCTAAAATTTTTTAGATCCATTTTTACCCTTCAGTGAGTAAAAGATATGAAAGTAATCTTTTGTCATTTTTAGTATGAGGTACTTTTTGTCTTTTCCAGCCAAAGTAAGTGAAAAATGTTTTTTTAACTTATACGGCATGAAAGAATTTTTAGGATTTCATAGAACATTATTTCCATGAAGATTAATTTACAAGTTTTCATATTTATTTTTAATAAACTTCTTTTAGTTTATAATTGTATGACATGTTAACAAAGGAAAAATGTTTTTGAAGTAGAAAGGATATTTTCTTCAAGAATGGAGTTCAAGCGTTTTATCAAAATTATTTTCCATATAAGATAATATAGGTTTCTATTTCTATACCTATTTTTACATTGATTTGATTATGTTATGATGGAATTATTTTTATGATGTCCTTTTATTTTATATGGATTATGTTATGATTGCATGATGTCTATGAATCCCATTTTTATTACATGGGTTTTACTATGATGTATGATTTATGATCTTGTGGAACACATAATAATGGTATCATTATGAGATGGGTAGGACCTATATCTCCCTACAATGCATTGGGTAATGATTTATATCTCATGAGATAGACATGGCTGGAATGGCAGGTTAATCTGGTTCCGTGATACAAGACTGAAACGAGGAGGGAACTCGGTTCAGAAACAGACTTTCTCCGCTAGGATGGTCTTGGAAATGAGTCTTGACTACTAAGAAATGATTCTATATGATTATGTGTGTATGCCACAATGTTTCATGTTTTATGTTATGATTATTGGGATTACATTTCACTACCATGATTTATCCCATGTTATGATATTATGATCTCTTTTGCATGTTAAGATTTTCAAAATGTTATGTTATTATGAATATGTTATGATTGATATTTCCTTTGTTTACCCTTACTGAGCATTTGAGCTCACCCTTTTTTATGTTTTCTATTTCCCAGGTCAGGAATAAGGGTGTTAAGTAAGATATGCCAAAAGGGACTCTAGATATGATAAAATAAAAGTGAGACAATGTGGATGATTTATGAACCAGTTTTTTATGTTTCCCAGTTTCTAAAGACACTATACCTATACGATCCTTTCATGGTTTTGTTATATGTTGTAATAAGTGTGCTTCAATTTTGAAGTAATAAAAATGTATGTAATGTATGGGTCGTTATAGAGAAGGCTTGATATAAAGCAGTGAGGTTTGACTTAAATCATGGTCATGGATATAAAATTCCTAATAAATCCCAACAACATGGGTTTTACAGGGATGTACACACAGCATGTATCCCCCTAACTATGGTAACTAGGGTTTCAGGAAATCATTTGGATGACACGGCATGTATCCCTCTTACATGACATGTATCCCTTCCCCAAATGGACAACCTGTGTAGTGGATCACACAGGAAGGATCTTTTATGGTAGCACGTGATCAGGTAGCTGATTATGTGAATATGGCCAGATGACACTGGTTGTACCCCATGTAATGCTACTTTTTGTGTACCGAAGTACATGGAAATAGGGTCTACTACACAGAAAGGTCCAAAAGGAAATAGAACAGGTCCCAATTTCCTTGTATATACTACGTATTCAACCTATCTAGTGTTTCTGGTTACATAGATTGGCATTCGTATAACCCTAGGGACACAACCCTATGGTGGAGTGGGACAAAATTCTTTGTGGGCTCCCTCACACATCATATACCCCTTGGCCTATTTTTTGGAAACATAAGTTGATCGTATCTCTATTTCTTGGAACCGTAATTTGGCCAACGAGTATCTTATCCAGAGTTTTTCCTATCTAAAAATATATTGTTACCTCAATTGTTGCATTCAAGATATAATGTGAAATGTTCTAGACATGTATCATGGATCTATGATGCTCGATGATGGTAGAGATCACATAGGACTGGGAGAGACTTTTCAGGTGGTACCCTCTAATAGGGATGGGAAGCGGAGTTCATCGATGCTTTTCAAGTGGTACCCACTAACATAACTTAACAGTGGAGTTCCTTAATACATTCCAAGTGGTACACTCTAATAGGACTAGGGAGTGGAGTTCCTCAATGTTTTCCAAGTGGTACCCTCAAGTAGGGTTGGCCAGTCGAGTTTCTTTACACTTTATAAATGGTACCCTCTAAGAGGACTTATATTTGGATCTCCTCAATGACTATTGAGTGGTACACTCAAGTGGGGATGGGTAGTGTAGTTCCTCTAGGATTACAAATTTTAACCTCTAGTAGTTCTGGGAAGTGGAGTTCTTGATGACTATTAGAGTGGAATCCCCAACAGGCATGGGTATGGGTCCTCTATAATTACATTCCCAGTGTAACCTTCCATAAGAGTTGGGAAGTGGAGTTCCTTGGCCTCTATCAGAGTACAACCCCTTCTTTTCTACCAGGGCATTGGTTCACTACCATGATTTTATGTCCCCTTGACAATATGAAACTGTGACGAGATTTGGTTTGTTTGGATGTTTACTTTTGGTTAGACACATTAGATTATGGGCTTAATTGATGGAATTTTGGAACTGTTGACGACTCTTATTCTTGGGATGAGCTGTGATATGGAGACCCCCTTACTCAATCATTTAGGATTTTTTTGAAGGAGAATATATGTATCTAATCTTTTGAATCCATAACTATGTATTTTTTTACTCTCCTTACATGATAGGTATAGACATGCGGTGTATGCCACGTGCTTTCAGTTTTTAGCTTCTCATAGTTGGATGAGTTTACTCTCCTACTATAGGATGTGAAGTCTCAAAAGGTTTTTCATCTACTCACCGTGTTGAGATCATTGTTTTTGCATGAGGTTTCTTCAATAGTTGGTTTGGGTTAATATGTTCTCTTTGACAAATTTTGTATCTAATATCTTTCTACTTGTTCTTGAATATCTTAATACCCCCCTTAAACATTCCAAGCATCCTACTGGGTTGGTATATACTCACCCATACATGTAATTTTCCCAAAGGTTTCGTGTCTTATGCAGATGGTGGAAAGGTCTGCGGTGACTTTAGAGGTGCTTATGGATACATGATACATTGAACTACATATGGTGGTCATATATTGGGATTCAGGAGTCAGGATCTCTCAATAGTTTACTTTTCTGTTCTTTTTAGGTTCATGCATATTTTTTGTTGGACATTTATTTTTCCCCTTTACATTTTATTTTTCAATGTTGGGCTCTTATACACCATAAGTGTTATGAATGTTTTGTTTACTTTATAGTTGTTTCATCTTCTTTTCATATAATCCCTATACACTTATTCATTAAGATGTTTGTGTATATGCATACAGGTATGTATCCAATGGCCTCCCTATGTTAGTTATTTATTCAGTACTTGACTCCACCCCTAGCCTATGGAGGTGGGCATGTGGTAGTTGCAACTCAAGCCCTATCTTCGGTCGAGTCCTAAAAAATTGGTATTATAGAAAGTTAATTCATTCAGATGTTGTTCATACTAGTCCCATTATTAGAACTTGATTGGATTTAGTGAAATAATTTCAAAGTGTTTTGTGTTTGGATCCCTAGACAGGGAGTCCAGTCATGGTGTGGGCGGACGATGTATCCATTCATAAGATCCTTGACAACCCTATTTTCAACTCAATGCACCGAGACATTGGTTAAAGGGACCAATGGAACACGAATAAAATAGGATTTAGTATTTGAATATACTTTTGGAGGAAGATATCAATTTTTGTATATATATATTCTCATTTCATGGTGGTACGTCTTGATAACATTCTGGATGCCTCTACGACAACAAATATCCAGGATACCAGTTCTGGGTCGTGATAGTGATCTTTTGAGCTATGAGGCCTTAGTTCACAGATCATCCCATAACCCCTAACCTCTAAGTATACTGGACATAGGAGATCCACCTATCATGTATCTAATCATCATACTAGTGAAATCTGAGGATATATATAGTCTTATCATGTTTTTTGAGTTCTAGCACCCAAAGCTACTGAGGTTCCATAGTGAGACAGGTCCCTATGAAGCAGAGGATTGTCTGGAGTCAGTTGACCATGTCTTGCGGCTCATCTAAACACTAACATATTAGTTGAATGAATTAGAAACTACCATCCTCAATGGAGTATTTGGGTGTTGGTACATCTTTTTTATGAAGATGCACAACTAGTCAACACCCTAATGGACTATCTTCTAATAGTTATTTCATGAGGAGTAATACCCATCTTATTTATTAATTATTAATATTTAGGATACTATAGAGATACATAGGGGAGGGATGATGGTGGATGAGTATGCATCGAGGTTCAGAGACCTTACCCTATACTCCATTGACATGATCCATGATGTCTTATTCATAGAGAAGTTGTTTGAATATGGACTCCGTACAGAGATTTATTCCAATGTAGTTTGCTTTTTCATCCACACCTAAGTCATCATGATGGATAGGAAACTATTTATAGATATATTTTTTGTTGGAGGGATTCTAGTTAGTTGGGGATAGTAGGGGAATCGCATAGCTTGGTCATCTGCAATAGCAAGCAAGGCACCCATTGGTAGGATCTCAGCACAGGGAACCCTTTTGAGAAAAAAATAAAGTGTGTAGTCATAATTTACATAGGTAGAATAGAAAATGATGGAATTCTATATATGGGTGGTTATTCTTTTGTAAATTTCTTGGTGACATTACAAAATACTGTCCGGCCAGATTTACTGAGAAGCACAAAAAGATAGCCGATGGACCACCACGGAAGAGGCAGTGCTGTGATAAGGGATCTCCCAGAAAAGGACATGGTTTTTCCTAGGGAGGCTTAGATATTATAGGTTTTAGAGGATATTGAGGAAGTAGAGGAATCAATATGATTCATCCCCTACCACCACTAGGTGGCCCACATCAGGCTCATGGAGATGGTGGTCAAGGACACAAACAACTACAATCCATGGAGGCTTGTGACCCCACAACATACGAGATGATTAGGGGTATAATCTCTATTTATTCTATAGTTAATTTAGTATTATTAGTCATAGCTTCCATTAAATAATATATCTCTACACTCTTAGTGTGAAATATGGGGTTCCAAGTTGAGGCACTAGACTAGGTACTTCGTCTTGATGTTCTTATATGGAATTTTTCTTCTATATATTTTATCTATATTTAGTGTGAGATATATCTTTGTGGATAGGGTTTCATGTGGGTCCTTTTTTCATCATGATGGAACCTTATGGAATTATCCTAAGTGTGGATTGGTTGTCCCTGGTCTGAGCCCAGATTGACTACCACTGCAAAAAAATTAGAATCATATGCATAAATGGGATGATATTATCCTTATCTAGTGAGAGATATCTCATAGAAGGGACATCAGGATTTACAATCAAGAGGTTGAAGATGTTGGATCGAATAGTCGATATAAAAGTCTATTAGATGGAACAATACAAGAGGGGGGGTGAATTGTAGGTTTAAAAACCTTTGAGTTTTAGTAACAAAGAGATTAGTTTAAATGAACTTAAACTAATACAAATACAAATACCCTCAATTGTATTGAAAGTAAAAGGTATGATGTATTTTAATACTAATGTTATGTAAAACAATTGTATTCAAGATGAACACAATAATCAGAGTAGTACAGATATGAATGATTCTACCTTAAAGCGTATAGAACCAATCAATACAATATGTAATGGAATGATTGTAATTGAAACAATTAAAATTGAATATGTAAAGAAGAAAGGAAACAATACAAATCCCTTTCTAATACAAGTAACAGCGGAAATGTAAAAGTAATACAATTCATTTAACCCAAAGAGAAGGGTTATCCTTTCACCTAGGATAAAAGGTCTGTCTCACCAATACCTTGGTGAGCCCTCGATACGATGATCGGCACGTCTGTCTGCCTATCCCCGGCACCCCTCGATACGATGATCGGCACGTCTGTCTGCCTATCCCCGGCAGCCCTCGATTTTGCAGGTAATCGGCACCTCTGTCTTTCAATTACTTGAAAGCCCTCGATACGATGATCGGACGCACAAAGCTGATGAGAGAAGTCACAGTGTCTCTCTCTAGAATCTTCGTAGTTCACAGAGTCTCTTCATTCGTTCTCTTTGTTCATCGTTGTGTTCTCAGCTTCAAATGAACTCCTATTTATAGGCCTCGTGTTCCAACGGTCATATTGCCTTCAACGGTCATATTGAAACAGAAAGCACGACATCGTTTTGATTAGTTTGTAACTAACTCGACGACATCGTTTTGTTAGGACAAGAGATATATAGAAATGTAAAGCATGAGTACGATTCATATGCAGAGAGAGTTTTTGACAAAGTACCAAAACAAATAATGATCATCTGAATAGCAGAGTCAGTACGATACGATTGACAGAGTCAATACGATACGATTGACAGAGTCAATACGATATGATTGACAGAGTCAGTTCGATACGTTTTGGTCGGTACGATCAACATCGTACGATACGATAAACATGATAAAAGACATTTTGTTATTTACAAACATATGATAGAATACTTTTGAGATTTCCAAAACATGACAGAATATATTTGTGATTTCCAAAACATAATGTAAAAGCCAAAAGAAGACTTTTGACTTAACAGTCTCCCCCTTTTTGGAAAGCACAAATACACAAAGTAAATGAAACAAGAAATACTTATCTCCCCCTGAGTTATTGAAAACTCTTCTGAATAAGAAATTGAATACAACTAACTCCCCCTTAGGTATTGACTTTCCTAAGGATTGTATTCATAGATTTTCCTTAAGAGCATTGTAATGCATTCTCCCCCTTTGTAAAACAATCTTTGCTTTGTAAATATTCTCCCCCTTTGTGATTTACAAAAAGAAAGGAGTAATCTCGAATTGTCTGGAAGAGTTAGTGAAGTAATACAAGACAATGGATAAAAGAGAAAGAATTATAAGAGTTATTACAAAACAGACAAGTTCCAAAAGAAACAAATACAACAATCATTTGTTTTCTCTTTCCTTCTCTTTCTTTATAAGCTCATGAAGCACAGCTTTCATCTTCTTGATCTCCTTCTTGTCTTCAGAAATTGATTCACCCTGAGTTTTGAGAAGCTCTTGTTGATCCGCAAAAATCTGATCTTGATTTCTGATGGTTTCCTCCTGGACTCTGATTACTTCTTCAAGAGTATCAATTCTGATTTGCAGAGTCTTGTTATCCTTGGATAACACAGAATTTTGATTCTTCAGTAAAACCATTTCATCTTTGAAAGATGAAACCTTCGAGAATTCAGATTGGAAAACATTCATCCTCTCTTGCAAGTCTTTTACTGAAGGAACATCGGCTCTTTGAGAAGATAAAAGGTTCATCCTTTCAACCGTTTCTTTATCAAGCTTGTTGAAATCAATTGCTAGCTCATTTGATAACTTCCTTATATCTTCAATAGCTATTTCATGATCATTGATTGAGCTCTCTGTTTTGTATGACCACTTGGTCATCTTATTGCAAGCCTTCTTATGAGAAACTGAGCTTTCCGAAAGAACTTTCAGATCGACTTCTACTGACAAAACTTTCTTTCTCAATTCTTTTACAGAGCCAAACTTTTTCCTTTGATTTTCAGTAATAAAATCAATCTTCCCTTCCAGCCTCGGAAAATAAGGAATGGTTTTCTCCATCCTTCTCAAAACATGAACAATGTAATCACTCTTCTTGAGAGAGATTGTATGCTCTGAATCAGTATCTTCATCGTACGATGCTAGTTCATACGATCTGCTTGAATGAACAACTGGCTGTTTCCCTTTCGCTTTTTCTTTCTGTTTTCTTTCATCTTCCACTTTGTCACTAATGACAACTACTTTATCAGACTGAGAAGATTGAGCACCATGCTTTTCTCGAGATGACATCCTGTCCGGAGATCTTTCCTGATCGGCATGAGGAGTTTGTTGAACACCTTCGCTCAGCTTTTGAAGCGATTCCTCTCTACTTTTATTTGAACTTTGAAGAAATTCTAACAGAAAATCTCCTTCTTCTACTTCCACTTCTTCTATCACTTGTTTTCCTTTTTCTTTCTCAGGCAGACTCTGTACGATGGGCTCTTGGTGCACTTCCACAGTTAGTTGAGCACTAGCATCTTCAACTGCTTTCAAGACTTTAGAGATATCAAAGTCCTGAGCCTTTCCTTTCAAAAGAGTCTTCTTTTTCTTTTCAGCTTGAAGGGTTTCTTCTACCCTTATTCTTTCTGCAAATGCCTCAGCAGGGTCAAGACCAAACTTCGGATCACCTTCCTTTCTCTGTTCCTTGTCCTTTCTCCATTTGGCTACAACTTCCTTACTGTACCTTGGATTCTTCTTTGGTTTTGAACTAGTTTGAGGATCAGACTTTCGAGTAACACCGGTTGATTGATTGTCCTTGGCTGGCATAGGTGCCGATTGATTCTGAGCCAATTCAGCTTCTACATCTCTGACAAAAAGTTTTGAATTTGAATCAAAACAAACATTCAGCTTTTTCATCGTACTCTTATTAATCAAAGATGGCCTCAAATCCATAGGTTCTCCTTTCAAAGGAATGTTACAAAACTTCATACTCTCAAGAATGAATTTCGTAAGGATGGCTGGATACATTATTATCTGGGATTTAATCCCTCCTTTCTTGACATTCTTGATGGTTTCAAAAACATATCCCATGAGATTTACTTTCCTCATATTCACAAGATAGTCGAGCATAAAGACATCAGAAACTTTAAGGGTTTCTCTATCCCCTTTCCTTGGGATAAGAAAACCTTGCATCCATAAAGTGACAAACCGATTGTCCGGTGAAAGATGAGAAACTTTTCTCTTTTCCTCATTAATAACAAACAAAGTTTTTTCAGCACTTTCTCTATTAAACGTACCAACTTCCTCTGGTAGTTTGTGAGATGGACAGAATGCATCGCCTTCTATAGAAACATTCAGAAAATGTGCCGCTTGTTTCACAGACATAGATAACTTTCTATCGTACACAGCAAAGTTTATAGTCATATCTTTGTCGAAAGAAACGGTTTTGTAAAACTGACAAATTTCATCAAAAAGAACTGGATCTTGAATATCAGGCTTTTCCACACAGAGATGTTCCCATCCTTGAAACAGAATGATCCTCTTGATTGTAGAATCGTACATATCGAAAAAATCTCGGGATACTAACCTTTCTCTGTGAAAGTCTTTCTCTGTAAAAGTCTTTGAAGACATTTCGGCAGGAGTATTAGCAGAGGATTGAGACATAAAGGTTCTTCCGATGAGAAGATCGTACGATTGTTTATAACCAGTGGAACAGAGCTTCGCCTCAATTCCTGAAAAAGCAATGTGGGTTTGGGGAGGGGAGGGGGGTATTTATAGGCAATAAAGAGATGACTGTTGATCTTATACGGTCTAAAAAGGGTGACCGTTGATATTCTACGGTCAAGATTAGATAAAACCAGATCAATGGTTAGGATTAAAACAAAGGAAAATTTTTTTTTTTTAAAAAAAATGAAAAAGATACCTGTCGAAGAACATAAGGTGATTGTTGGTTTTGGTAAGTATAAAAAAAATCGTAAGGAGAAAAAAAAAATATGATGTCGATGAAAAACAAAGCCATTACTATGATCGGACCGTACGATGGAAAATAATTTTGTTACCATGAGCTGATAATACGATGGAAAACAATCTCAATACCATCATCGGTCGATACAAAAAAAATTGAATGATACGATGGAAAAGAATTTCAATACTATCATCGGTCGATTCAAACAAAATTGAATGATACGATGGAAAATAATTTCAATACTATCATTGGTCGACACAAAAATATTGAATGATACGATGGAAAAGAATTTCAATACTATCATCGGTCGATAGTAAATGATACTATAAAACTGTCAATACGATAAACAGAAAAACTAAAATTTTTCAATACGATAAACAGAAAACAAAAAATGTCAATACGATAAACAGAAAAACTAAAATTTTCAATACGATAAACATAAAACAAAAAATGTCAATACGATAAACAGAAAAACTAAAATTTTCAATACGATAAACAGAAAAACTAAAATTTTTAATACGATAAACAGAAAACTAAAATTCAAAGAGTAAATAGTTAAAGAACATAAAATAAACATAAAGATAGAAAGAAATGTCCTCCCCCTTTCTACAAGGAGTTTCTTACTATTAGGAGAGATGTAAAACAGGAAGTAGATATGAATGATTATTTTAATGTAATCATTCCTAGCTTCTGTTTTATAAATTCAAATCTATCGGAAGGTAAAGGTTTTGTAAAAATGTCAGAAAGTTGTTCTTGCGTTCCGATGAATTGTAAAATAATATCTCCTTTCTGTGTGTGATCCCTAAGAAAGTGATGCCTAACATCTATGTGTTTTGCACGAGAGTGATGTGCTGGGTTTTTACTAAGAGCTATGGCACTTGTATTGTCACAAAGAATTTGAGTTTTAGAGAAACTCAAACCATAGTCAGTGAGTGTGTGCTGCATCCACAAAACTTGAGCACAGCAACTTCCAGCTGCTACATATTCAGCTTCAGCAGTGGAGAGTGCTACTGAGTGTTGTTTCTTGCAGGACCAAGAAACCAAAGAGTCTCCTAAGAAATGACATGTTCCAGATGTACTTTTTCTATCCATTCTACAACCACCAAAGTCAGCATCTGAAAAACTTTTTAAAACAAAATCATTTCCAGAAGAGTAGAAAAGTCCTAAATCCATAGTGTCTTTTAAATACCGAAAGATTCTCTTTACAGCCTTTAAGTGAGACTCTTTTGGATTAGATTGATATCGTGCACATAAGCATACAGAAAACATCAAGTCGGGTCGACTAGCTGTCAAGTATAGCAAACTCCCTATCATACCTCTAAAAATTGTTTGATCTACTGGTTTTCCAGTTTCATCAAGATCAAGAGTATTTGAGGTACCAATTGGGGTGCTAATACTTTTAGTTTTGTCAAATCCATACTTTTTGAGTAAGTCTTTAATATACTTATGTTGAGATATATAAGTACCTTCTGGTTTTTGAGAAATTTGAAAACCTAGAAAGAATGTTAACTCACCCATCATACTCATTTCAAACACAGATTTCATTAAATTTGCAAAAGAATCGGTTAAAGATTTTTGAGTTGATCCAAATATGATGTCATCAACATAGATTTGGACAACCAAAACATTTTTGTTTTCCATTTTGATAAAAAGAGTTGGATCAGCTGTACCTTTTCTATAATTGTTTTGTAAAAGAAATCCTGTGAGTCTATCATACCATGCTCTAGGGGCTTGTTTAAGACCATATAAAGCCTTGGTAAGTTTAAAAACATGATCAGGATGTTTTGGGTCTTGAAAACTAGGAGGTTGTTCGACAAAAACTTCTTCTTGAACAAAACCATTTAAAAAAGCACATTTGACATCCATTTGAAATAGTTTGAAATTGAAATATGCCGCGAAGGCTAATAGAATACGAATAGATTCAAGTCTAGCTACAGGGGCATATGTTTCTTCATAGTCTATTCCCTCTTGTTGATTATAGCCTTTAGCAACAAGTCTTGATTTATTTCTTACAATGATTCATTTTTCATCACACTTGTTTCTGAAAACCCATTTTACACCAATTACAGTTGTTTCTTTAGGTCTTTCAACTAAAGTCCAGACTTGATTCCTTTCAAATTCATTTAGTTCATCCTGCATTGCTTTGATCCAATCATCATCACCTAAGGCCTCACTTGGACTTTTAGGTTCAAATTGGGAAAGAAAAGCAAGATGTTCTATTTCATTTCATAAGGAATTTCTGGTCCTTACAGGTTGATTTATATCACCAATGATGTTATCACTGGGATGATTCCTAAGAAACAATTGATTTGGGTTTTGTAAAACCTGTTCATCAACATATGGTAGAAAATTTTCTGTGGTAAATGTTTCAGGAATACTTTCTTGAACATTTTCCTTATCAGAATTCTCTTCTAATAAAGGTTGATAAACATTTTTAGAAAACACATCCGAGGATGTAGGATTGGGTTGGTTGAAAACAAAAGGGTTAGTTTCATCAAATTTTACATGTACTGTTTCTTCAACAGTACAAGTGTTTTTATTGAAAACTCTATAAGCCTTAGAGATTGTGGAATAGCCTAGAAAGATTCCTTCATCAGATTTTGGTGCAAATTTGTGTAAATTATCTTTTGTATTCAGAATGAATACTTTGCATCCAAAAACTTTGAAGTAAGAAACTTTAGGTTTTCGGCCAGTCCATAACTCGTAAGGAGTTTTATTATGAAATGGTCTAGTTAAAACACGATTTATAGTATAACAGGCAGTACTTACAGCTTCAGCCCAAAAGTGCTTAGTAATTGAGTATTCACTCAACATGGTTCGAGTCATTTCCTGAAGAATACGATTTCTTCTTTCAACAACACCATTTTGCTGAGGAGTTCTTGGAGCTGAGAAATTGTGAGTAATACCTTTCTTACTACAAAAAGTTTCAAAATATGAGTTTTGAAATTCACCACCATGATCACTATGAATAGTTATCAATGGTGGGTTTTTCTCATTTTTAACTTGGGCTCTAAAAGTTTTGAAATAGGAAAAGGCTTCAGATTTCTTTGTGAGAAAGTAGACCCATGTAAATCTAGTAAAGTCATCAACTAAAACAAATACATAGTATTTTCCTCCAATGCTTCCAGATTGTGAAGGACCAAACAGATCCATATGCACAAGCTGTAATGCATTAGAAGTTGAAACTTCATTAATTGGTTTAAAGCTAGTTTTATGTTGCATGCCAAATTGACAAGGATCACAGACTTTTGAAGAATCATATCTAAGATCCGGTAGCCCTTTTACAAGTCCTTTCTTTGAGAGTTTTCTTAGGTTTCTCAAATTACAGTGTCCTAGTCTCCTATGCCATAGCCACGATTGGTCTTCTATTACACTTAAACAAGGTAAGTTTTGGTTCCTAAGGTCTTCTAAGTTAATAGTGTAAACATTCTATTGCCTATGGGCAGATAGAATGAATTCATCCTTGGAATTGTGAACTAGACACTTATCATTTCTAAAATTCACAAGGTAACCTTCATCACATAATTGACTTATGCTGATGAGATTGTGCCTAAGACCTTTTACAAATAAAACATTTGAAATAAGAACTTTTCCAAGAAAAACGATATTACCTATACCAACAATCTTTCCTTGAGCATTATCTCCGAAGGTAACTTTTCCACCTTTTGTTTTGATAACCTCTTCAAAGAAATCTTTGTTTCCAGTCATATGTCGAGAACAACCACTATCCATGTACCAAATATTCTTATTGATACACTTCTCGTTTCCCTGAAAAAGAAACAATTAGATTTTCGGAATCCAAACTTGTTTGGATCCAGAAGGATTAGATAAAAGAATTTTAGGAATCCACATTTGTTTTGCAAAATGAGCTTTATGAAATCCTAAGGATTGAGTTTTGTTAAGAGAACAATCTCTTCTCCAATGTCCACCACATTGACACTTGGAAAAGAAAATGGTTTTTTGAGGAACAAAATAGTTATTACTAAAAACAGGTTTGGAATAAGTATAACCAAGACCAGAACGATTTCTCAAAGGTATTATTTGAGAGTATATCCTATCAAAGTTTTCTTTTCCATGAGTAAAGTTTGACAAACACTTTTTCAGGGATAAAATCTCTGGCTTTAGTTTTAAAACCAAATTTTTGTTTTCTAAAACATTTGAATTTGAACTAGAGTTAGACTCTATGATATTTTTCTTTGAAATAGCAGTTTCAAGATCCTTAGAAAGTTTATCCTTTTCAGATTTGACTTTCTCAAGGGTTTTCAAAATGCTTTCAAAATCAGAAGTTTTCCCATCAAGATCTTTAGAAAGATCTGATACTTCTTTAGTCAAAATAGAAATTCTAGAATTTGCTTTTTCAAATCTCTTTTTGAGTTTAGAATTTTCATTTTCAAGTAACTTAGCAAATCTAGAAACTTCTTCAAAAGAAGGTAAAGTATCATCTTCTGATGATGAGGGTTCATCATTTGAAGATTCATAATATCTATTATCAACATAATTTGCATTTAAAGAGACATTTGTAACAGCTTCAGTATTATGTACCTTAGCCATGAGACAATGATCTTCAATTGGTAGTCTGGCTAGAAGTCCAATATTCCTTTGTCCTGACGTCTCATATTCTGAAGAATCATCTGTGAAATCACTACCACTTGCACTCCACGTATCATTTGCTTTCAAGACTTTCTTTGTCTTATAAAACCTTTTCTTGTTTCTTTCAGAGTGTTTCTCTTTTCTATCTTTCCTCTTCAGTAAAGGACAATCAGGTCTTATATGTCCTACTTTCTTGCATTCATAACAAGTTACCTCTGAATCTTTCCTATCTTTCCTGTCTTTCTTTTTGAATCTATATTGAAAATCTTTCTTTCCCACAATCTTGTTCATCCTCCGAGCAAGATTGGCTAATTCATTGTCTGAAAGATTACAATCACTTGAATCAGATACAACAAATTTCTTGGATTTAGACCTTGTAACCCTTTCAGGTGTTTTAGCTTTAGATGCAAAAGCTACACTTCCATTCCCATTTTTCTTCTTATTGAAATCAGCATCTCTCTTCATTCTTGTCTCATGCTGTAGAAGAGTTCCAAAGAGTTCATCAAGAGTAATCTGGGAAACTTTTCTATTTTCATCAATAGCTGTTCTTTTTGACTCCCATTCATTCGGCATAATATCTATAATCTTATCAACAAGAGCTTCATCATTAAGACCTTTTTCTCCCATAGATTGTAAGCTGTTGACAATTGTCATAAACCTTTGTTGCACTTTACATACTGGCTCTCCATAAGGAAAAACAAACCCATGATACTCTGCTCGAAGCATTGCTCTCCTTGTTTCTATAACCTTGGATGTACCAAAATGAGTGACTTCTAATTTCTTCCAAATACAGTTGGCTGCTTCACATGAAGATATCTGACTATATATATTCCTGGTCATATAACATAATAAAGTATTGCGTACCTTGTAATTCAGTTGATATTCTTGCTTCTCTTGATTGGTAAAAGTACTAACTTCTTTGTCAGGAATTTTGTAACCCCCAGTAAGCATAATAAAATTGTCTACACCAGTATTGATGACGAAAGTCTTCATACGATCTCTCCAATACTCATAATCATTCCCATCGACAATTGGTGGTCTAGAAGGATTCAGATTATCTATTGATCCGATATTCATTCCTGCCATCTAATATAACAAAAACAACTTTTCCACTCCACACGTTAGTGTAGTAAGTATTCAAGATAGTAATAAGAAGTAAAGCTAGTAATACAAATCAGTGGAAAACCGCCTCTGATACCAATTGTTGGATCGAATAGTCGATATAAAAGTCTATTAGATGGAACAATACAAGAGGGGGGGTGAATTGTAGGTTTAAAAACCTTTGAGTTTTAGTAACAAAGAGATTAGTTTAAATGAACTTAAACTAATACAAATACAAATACCCTCAATTGTATTGAAAGTAAAAGGTATGATGTATTGTAATACTAATGTTATGTAAAACAATTGTATTCAAGATGAACACAATAATCATAGTACATATATGAATGATTCTACCTTAAAGCGTATAGAACCAATCAATACAATATGTAATGGAATGATTGTAATTGAAACAATTACAATTGAATATGTAAAGAAGAAAGGAAACAATACAAATCCCTTTCTAATACAAGTAACAGCAGAAATGTAAAAGTAATACAATTCTTTTAACCCAAAGAGAAGGGTTATCCTTTCACCTAGGATAAAAGGTCTGTCTCACCAATACCTTGGTGAGCCCTCGATACGATGATCGGCACGTCTGTCTGCCTATCCCCGACAGCCCTCGATACGATGATCGGCACGTCTGTCTGCCTATCCCCGGCAGCCCTCGATTTTGCAGGTAATCGGCACCTCTGTCTTTCAATTACTTGAAAGCCCTCGATACGATGATCGGATGCACAAAGATGATGAGAGAAGTCACAGTTTCTCTCTCTAGAATCTTCGTAGTTCACAGAGTCTCTTCATTCGTTCTCTTTGTTCATCGTTGTGTTCTCAGCTTCAAATGACCTCCTATTTATAGGCCTCGGGTTCCAACGGTCATATTGCCTTCAACGGTCATATTGAAACAGAAAGCACGACATCGTTTTGATTAGTTTGTAACTAACTCGATGACATCGTTTTGTTAGGACAAGAGATATATAGAAATGTAAAGCATGAGTACGATTCATATGCAGAGAGAGTTTTTGACAAAGTACCAAAACAAATAATGATCATCTGAATAGCAGAGTCAGTACGATACGATTGACAGAGTCAATACGATACGATTGACAGAGTCAATACGATATGATTGACAGAGTCAGTTCGATACGTTTTGGTCGGTACGATCAACATCGTACGATACGATAAACATGATAAAAGACATTTTGTTATTTACAAACATATGATAGAATACTTTTGAGATTTCCAAAACATGACAGAAAATATTTGTGATTTCCAAAACATAATTTAAATGCCAAAAGAAGACTTTTGACTTAACAGAAGCCCATAACCCATCGGTTAGCGAGTATATCCCTTGGCGAAGTAGGTTCTTCATTCATATGAATTTCTTCAATTGGGATGGATTATATGGATGTCTTCCCTGAAGATGTTTTGGGACTACCTATAATTTGGGAGATTGTTTTTTAATATAAATACATCCCATCCCTGCTACTATATCTTATGTGAAATATTTTTTGGACCTTACCAATCATTGGGAGATGTGGTTGTAGGTTGAAGACCTTTGAGAGAAGGTTTTCATTAGAACTATTATGACCCCATTCGATGAACCACTATTGTTGTTGAAAAAGGCAGATGAGATCATGTGTATTTTTGTATATTATCATCACAGGAAGAATTCCATGATAAAGAAAAATTACCCCTTACTGTAGATTTATGGCCTCTTTGACCATTTTTGAGGTGTTTGATGGTTCTCAAAGGTCTATCTCAAGTTCAGATACCTCCAATTATGGGTTAACAAGACTGATATTCCAAATTTTTTATTCTAACGATTCTATGACCACTATGTGTTCCTAGTAATTCTTTTTTTTGTGTGAAAAATTCCTCCACCAAGTATTAATATTTTATAAACTAGGTTTTCCAGAAGTACATGGACCAATTTTTTATTATCTTCATTGAAGACATACTCATCAACTCCACATCAGTCAAGGAACATGCAGATCATTTGAGGATGATTATAGATTATCATTTAGAGAACAAGATTTATGGGATCCTCTCAATGTTCTGGTTCTAGATAAACAAGGATCATTCTTGGGGAATGTTATTTATGAGCATGGTTTAACCATGGACCCCAAGAAGATTGATTGAATGATTTATTAGGATCTACCTATAACACCCCATGTTTTTTGAAAATAAATTTAATATTGAAGGCATGAAACACTGAGTCTCTACAAAACACTACTTTGTAATAACATATCCAGTAAATATAATTTTCCACCTCTGTGATTTGAATTTTGAAAAACTAACATACACAATTGCGCTTAGTAAGATATTTAGAGTCTGATAAGACAAACATAATTTATGGTGAATAGTAATATACCCATAAGAATATCAATATGAACTGTATGAATAGTGCATAATAATATTATTTTATTTTCTTAATTATATAAAATAATGAGATATTCATTAATTTTTCAAGGTGATATAAAACGAATTATAGTTTTGAAATTGTTATTTTCCAAATAAATTATTGATTAATTAAAAATTAAATTAATAATATTTTGAAAATTATTTTAAAAAATGGAGTTCATTGTTGAAATCAACACATTTAGAATTTGTTAGGAAGATTTTTTTTGGGATTTTTCTGAAATACTCAAAAAATTAATGAACATTAAAATACAGTAATCTACCATATATAAACATTATCAGTGGAATTTACTATTCCAAGTATCATGGATGATATAAGAACAATTAGTTTAAAATCACATGTAAATATTCCTAATCTTGGTCACATGAATCCATATTATTGGTTTTCTTTAAGGAAATAATAAAATAATGAATAAAATATTCACAAATCACTCCTCTACTCCACAATAAAAACCCCTCTCACTCCATCTTTTGTTCACTCATCTGAAGCATTGTGACTACTATAAATTATGCCCAAATCTCCTCCCAAGATCCACCCCCACGTCCAATAGACCCTGGACTTATAAAAGGACCATGATCTATCCCCTAAAGAGGCTCTCTAGGAATATTACTTCCAGAGGTAAATTCCTCTTTTAAATTATTTTAGTTAAATTTCAGTTATTTTCTTTTTCTTTCTTCCCCTACTTTCATAATAATATTAATATGAATCTATTAACTTACATGTAATGGAATTTTGTTATGGAAAATGAATAATTATTAATCATCTCCACTCCCCCTTCTTTTAAACTAGAAATGAATACACTATCTAAGATGTGTTAATTTGTCACATTCAAGGTTGACGGGTTTTTCAATTTTGATCACCATATTCAATTCAGGCCATAAAACCATTTTGATGGTTTAACCAGACTATAATATATGTATTATAATTTATTTAAGGTTTTCGAATCCTTTTGTACACATTATATTAATTTATAAATCAAAATTAATTCGTTGTGATCAGGAACCGCCAATTAACCCAAACAATTTTTATTAAAGTTGTACATAATAATTCATCTACACGCCCAATAACCATAAATATTTTATGACCATGTGATATTATTATTGGTCACTAGTAACATATAACTTTTATTTTTGAAAACCATTCTCATTCTAAATTTTTATCCATACATGAATATAAGTAACCCAGTCATGAAATCCAAGGAAGAAAACACTCCCAAACAATGAAATTGAATCTCTTAACCCCTAAAAAACCATGAATGAACCAAATATGGTTACAAACAATTAATTACATTTATAAGAGGTCCTGAACTCATTAATTTATGAATCAAAAATTGTTTATTGATGTCATTAAGACAAACCTAGGTACACCTTCAAACTTAAGTTAAGTGTTTTCTACCCAAATTTTTATTTTCATTTGGGTTTCTTTTATTCTTTAGTTACCTAAATCAAATTCTTATTTATTCACATGTAACATCATAAATTATTTTTGAATTTTAAATATATATGTACCCACCAGAATCTTACTTTATTTTTTGGGGAGTTAAATTCTTAAAATGGATCTTTCAAAAATTCATCATGTAATATGAGCCCGATTCAAGGGAACTTCTCAAACTCTTACTTATTTTCAATCGCACACTATAGTATTTTTTTAGAAAACATTTAACCTCTAAAATACTCATTTTATAATGAGAATACTACCTTACTTAACGTATATTTTTATATAAAAACTTTTCCAAAGGAACTCTTCTTTTCAAAGTAAAATAGTAATAATCTCAAGAATTACTCGATGATTTTATAAGAGTATCTTCATTAGTTTCAACACTCTTGTTTAATATTATGTATTATTGGGTTTAATCATTTATGAAATCATCTACCACATTTAATTGAATTGTTTATTATTATCTTGACTGTGGAGTGCTATCTTAATACCATTCACCAATTTACTTGAAATGGTTAGTGTTTATGCTTAATATACAAGGAAAGTTATTAGTTTGAATATGAATGTATATGTTGTTTATGTTTATCCCCATTCATATGAGGAATGAATTATACTTATTATGTGATGGGTGGGGCACGTTATAGCCTTTCTATGCATTGATAGGTCAAATGAGACAAATAAATATGGAGTTGTCTGAGGCCTTGTCCATTTTTAGAGATGGTTTTCACTGAAGCCTTAATCAATTTTGGATGTCATGGTCGAGGCATTAATGGTATGTTTCAGAATGTCTGGAATATGAATTTCCCCCCATTATGAAGCTATAAATTCAATGTTTATGGGGTTATACGAAAACTAGAATACCCATGATTTTTTTTATAATGGCCATATTTACCCAGCTCATATTCCTTACATATTATGATCATGTTTTACTTTTAAAGGAATGTATTTTATATTATTCACCATGCCTAATTTTTATGTTATCTTCCACTATATTGCTTAATATTACTGAGAATTTGACCTCACCCCTTTCTTATGTTTCAATTTCTTAGGAAATGAATAAATTTATTATTAATGACCTGCATGGATTAACATATTGTTATGGATATTCCCAATAAAACATATATGATGTATTTCATTTCAAGTTGTAATGCTGAACTTATATAAGTGTCTAGATTTCTAAATCTACTAAATTTTTCTTTCCTTTGGGATATGAATTTATTGTAAATATGCCAATGTAATATAATAAGGCACCAGATCTTGGAAAATGGGGATAGGTCTTTACAGTTCGTATCAGAGGAATTTTAGTAGAAAACTTAAAAACTATATTTAGAAAAATTAGATTAGGGAACAAAACCCGAAGATAGCCTTTTAGGATAGACAAACCAGAATATCCTAAAATTTTTGGTAAGGTATATATTCTTTGGATCTTTCTAGGAAGTACATCATTGTTGAGATACTACAAGTGGAAGTGGTTCTAGCATAGATATATCGTGTAGTGAAAACACTAACAAGGTATTTTGGGCTTGACCTAGGGTATCCTAGTACACAAAAATGGGCCATATTATGCACCTGGTTTGACACTCCTAGGGGATATGCTTAAGATAATTCCCATTTTCTTTATAATCCATTATGAAGGATTTAAATTTATGTTTTTCCTCAAAGAACCCACTTTTAGGATTATGGGATTACCCATGAATAATATTTCAATTTATATTAAGTATTTTTTTCCAAGATGAGATAGTACATTATGATTCATAACCTAATCTAGTGTGCGACATTATTTAGAAATGGTGCCTAGTAAAGGTAATGGAAACCACATGAACATGCATATCCCATATAGGGATTTCCCTCCTATGAGAGATAATGATATTTGATATGGAGCTACGACTGGTGTGGAGAAACTGATAACTATACTAAGATAACTTACTCAGGTTATGAATAATAACCTTACCCATATGTAGTATCTTGATCCACAGCATGGATGAACTATGTTAGATCCCTTTATGTGTCAATAGTCTCTATAAATTAATGGGACAAAAAACCCATTCGTAGTGGAGTAGTGGATAAGTTCCTTAGAGAAGATATTTCTCACCTTGGGAAGAGATGAAAGGGAGAAAGTTGTCATGGAAGTTTATCGTCTGTCTGGAGATACTGATCAATGGTGGTCACTAATTCAAAACATAAATGAAGAGGAAGATATAGAAAACATAAAATGAAGTTAATTTAAATAAATTTTCTGATAGAAATACATTCCTCAGAAACAATGAGTAGATATGGAAAGGTATTTCTTGAATTTGAGGTAAAAGTAATACGAGAATGTTGCAAAGTATGAATCTAACAAAGCGAGGTTATAATGTCATGATATGGATTATATATGAAATCCAAGCGAACTATTGATTGATTATTTTACGGTTAAAATCCATTCCTCTGATAGACACTATTATGCCAAAGTGTCAAAAAAACGTGCCTCGGAAAAGGTCAATGGAGCAGGGACAAGCTTATGTGATCACAACGACTAATATTGAATTTCCTAATGATGTGGTGGAAGATACATTAATCATTTCATAAAACATAGCCATTGCTTTATTTTATTCCGGATCATCACATTCTTTTATATATTCCAAATTTTCGAAGGAAATTATATATTTACAGTTTGATTTAATGAGTGAGTTTTCAGTCAAAACTTTCAAGGAAAGTATCATTGTATCAAAGTTGTGTCAAGAAGTCTCTGTTATGGCGTATTAACATTCTTTATATACTTATTTTATTTTCATACCCATGATTTACTTTGATATAATCATTAGTGTGTATTGGATATCAAAACATGATGTGAAAATTTATTTCAGGAAGGAGTTCGAAATTTTTTAGGGTGATGTGGAATCCATTATCTTTAGGGAAAAAACATCAATGCCTGATTTTCATTTGGATCCACCCCCATTAGTTCAATTGAATTCAATTATTGGGGAGAAATAGAATGCAATAACTATGTGTGAGGAATGGAATGTTCAAATAGGGGATGTATGTATTGTGCAAGAATATATTGATGTGATTCTAGAGGATTTACTTTGACATCCTCTAGAGTGAGAAATTGAGTTTTCCATTGACTTAACTTATGATTCAAGGCCTATATCAAAGACCCCTTATATAATGGACACTGTGGAATTTTTGAAACCAAAGAAAAAACTAGAGGAATTTAGTTATAAAGGATTTATTCTCCCTAGTGTTTTCCCATTGGAAGCCCATGTTCTTTTCATTAAGAAAAATGTTGGACATATGCAGCTCTGCATTTACAGTAGGGAGATCAATGTAATAAAAAAAGAAAAAGAATTCCTTACCTTGCATTGATGATTTATTTGATCAACTTCAAGGAGCCCAATATTTTTTGAAAATTGATCTTTGATCTAGATATAATCAATTCAATGTGAGGAATGAAGACATTCCAGAAACAGTATTTCGAACTAGGTATGGGCATTAAGACTTTATAGTAATGCCTTTTGGATTGACTAATCCACCCTCTATTTTTATTGATCTAATGAATAGAGTTTTCGAGGAATATCTTGATGAATTTGTGGTTGTATTTATTAATGATATCTTGGTATACATCAAAATATATGAAGATCATGAAATTCACTTATGCACTATTCTAAATAATCTTAGAAGAAATGAATCATATGGGAATTTTAGCAAGTGTAAATTTTGGCTTCAATCGGTTTCCTATCTTGGCCACATTGTCTCTAAGGATGGAACATCCGTTGATTCTATGGTGAAAAAGTCTGTATAAGAATGTCCTACTCCAATTAACATAATCTATATTTGTACTTTTTATTGGTTTAGCATGTTATTATCGGTGTTTCGTTCAAAACTTTGTCTGTTTATCCAACCAAATGACCAAGCTTACACGTAAAGGGGTTAAGTTCGTATGGAAAAAAGAGTGTGAGGAATGTTTTGAGGAATTGAAGAGGATATTAGTGATTTCTCTGGTCCTTACTCTACCATCGGGGAATGATGGGTTTGTGATCTATAGTGATGCATCAAAGAAAGGACATGGTTGTGTCCTTATGAAAAATGATAGATTTAATGCCTATGCATCAAGGTAGTTAAAAAGTCATGAACAAAACTATCTTAATCATGATATTGAGTTAGCATCGATAATAATTTCTATGAAGATATAAATACATTATCTCTATGGTGAAAATTTTAAGATATATTCAGATTAAAAAAGTCTGATGTATATCTTCTCACATAAAAAACTCAACATGAGGAAAAGGCGATGAGTAGATCTACTGAAAGACTATGATTGTTCCATACACTACCACCTAGGAAAGAAAAATAAGGTTGTTGATTCATTGAGCAGGAAGGATCATGGAGTTCTCAACAAAATAAGGATTGAAAAGGATCCTTTGTACATGGATCTTGTGAGGATGGATATGGAAAAAATCAAAGAAGTTGAATCATCACTACTTTTTCAAATGGTTTCCCAACTATATTTATTAGAAATAATTAAAGAATCACAATTTTATGATGATAATCTTCAAAAAAACATAATTACGTTGGGAAGATGGTTGGCTTTGTGTGTGAAGATAGAATTCTGAAATTTGGGAAGAGGTTTTTATTTCCATCTCTACCTGAGCTGAAAAGGGAGTTTTTGGATTATGCTCAAAACTCAAATTTCGCTATACACCCTAGTAGCACTAAAATGTATAGAAACATGAATGAAAATTTTTGGTGGGATACACTATTGGAAATCCCATCTATACCAACACTTTTTTCCCAACGGTTTGAAAAAACCATTGGGATAAAAAATCTATACCAATGGTTATTTGTAATGCATTGGTATAGAGTAGTATATTCTGGATATATGCACGGTTTTCCAATGGTATTAAGAAACCATCCGAAAAAACCACCTCAAATACCAACGGTTCATATGAATTATTGGAATAGAAACACCTAAACCCGATTTCCATCAGGATTATTCTCCCATCCGCAATGCCCCTTGCGCCCCACTTCTCCAGCCCTACGGAACGACTCTTCCCGATCCCCCCTCATTGCCGCTCCCATCCCGATCCCCCTCGCCGCAGCTCCCATACTGATCCCCCTCACCGCCTCTCTCATTCACCTCGCGCTCCCCTCCTCCCATTCCAACTCCCACTCGACGTTCGCTGCTCGCTGCTCGCCGCTCACCTCTTCCCTTCTCCCATCATGATCCCTATCAGCCGTCGCTCGCCCCTCCCCCGAAAACTCTACGTTCCTCGTGTCATCCACAAGAAGTGCACAAAGATAGCATTTCTGATTTCAGAAGTGTATGATTCAGGTTTATTCATCGATTTCACTGAATTATGGTGAAATCAATCATTTTTTATAGATATTTTTCTATAATTAGGAATAGGGGAACCCAAAATCAATGTTTTATATTCTGTTTTAGGGTTATTCAATGTTTCATATTCAATGTTTTCTATAATTAGGATTATGAAGGGTTATTCATAGATTTTTATATAATTAGGAAGGGTTATTCATCCTTTCTTGTTTTTTCACATCGATCCATTGAGGTATTCAATGTTTCATATTCTTCCAAGTGGTTTTCCTAAAATCAATTTTATTAGTTATTGAATAGGCATTTTCAGTGGGGGCTTTGTGCAGCCGAGATTCATGGATGCATTGGAAGTGACATAGTAGAATAACAACACTATATGAAGGATTTATTTTGAAAAATTATATTCCTTTAAAATATATATATATATATATATGAATTGCGTGTTGTGTGACATTTCCAGCCTACCTATGCTTACAAGTCCTCACCACCACACTAACTCAGGTACCATGTACTATCAGTATCATAAGATCTCTCAAGACCACTTGTTGAAGGAAAAATATCTATGTCACACCATTTCTAGTCCTTGAGAAATAATTATACATATTTCACACATCATATGTAATTCCACCATTAGGAGTGTGCTCCCGTCCCCAGATGGGGGGGGGGGGGTACATTCTGTTTTATTGCATGTGACTAGTTTTTGTATCATTCACAATATTTTGGTCATATAAGATTATCCTCAACTCGACTTTACATGGCTTCGACTTTACTGTCAATGTCTCCTTCTAGTAACATGTCTTATGTATTTTGAATCGAACCATCAAAATAGTCCTAACCCTTACATGTATTAACTTCATAATCCTCATCTTGGATATTTCCATTTAAGGATGATTTTTTGGGTATTTTAAAATACATTCGGGGACTATTTTCCATTATATGTTAAAATATATAATGTTATACCTATTAAATTTACTAAAACTTTGTGATACCTTAGTCCCCACCTGAGAGGATAATCCCTACATGACATTGGACTCCCACCACACTAGCCTCTAGGAAAATGTATGGCTTAATTCCCACTATACACGATACATAGTGATGTCTAGAAATCATGTCATAGACCAACACAATTTTCATTCCTTCCAAGATATTAGGGATTGTGACACACTCAAGTTGATCCCCTGCCCAGCCTAATTCTCAGATGATGCCCCTTCCCCGAGTATTAGCTATATTTGTGTGAGAGGTTCAATTGGTTTTTCTTGGGTGATAAGGATATACTAAATTCACATAAATAATTATTTCCCATCGTAGCATTTCCCATCCTTATGTACATGATCGTGATCTTTATAGAAATATGCTAGTCCAAACACCATGACCTTAAAAGCTGTGTACTCATACATGATTTGTTCTTAATAATCCCTAGGCTATGAAAACAAGAAAAGTTCATTTTCCCCCTATTTATTTATTTTCCATCTATCCCCTTGTTCCTTGCAACAAGTCCTTAAAAATTACACCCCTACACTCTAGGTTATATGACCTTATGGGTTATCCCCCCACTACTGGAAATCGATCCTATACCAACACTTTGTTCCCAACGGTTTAAAAAACCCATTTGGAAAAAGAACCTATAACAACTATTCTAATAAACCGTTGGTGTAGTTTGTTTTATTTTGTGTTTTCCCAATGGTTTAAGAAAACTGTTGGGAAAGAGAACTATTTCCTATGGTTTTAATTAACCATTGAGAAACATTATACCCAAATTAGGGCTCCCTCCCTCGCGACATTTCATCCCTGCGCACTCCTCCCCTCCCCGACCTCGACCTCCTCTCAGCCTCTGCCTCCGCCTCCCAGCCTCCGCATCTCGGCCCTCCTCCCTCTCCTATGGCGATGTTACCCCTCCCCTCTCAGCTCCTGGTGATGTTCCCCCCTCCCGTCTCGGCTCCCGGTGACGTTCCCCCCTCCCCTCTCGTCTCCCTCTCTTGGCGACATCCCCCTCCCCTCTTGGCTCAATCTCCTCCTCTGAGGTCCCCCGACCCCCTCTCCAGTCGCGCGCGAGACCCCCCATGGACGAGCACCCCACAGGATGTCCCCCTCTCTCGGATCCCTTTCCTCCCACCTGGGAAATAATATTTTCGGGGCCAACACCTACCCCCCCCAGAGCTAGAGGTAAATCTTTTACAAATCAATGCATTGGACTGCCCATATAAGGTAGGCCTGACCTCTCCTAAATTCTAATATCATTGTTTCTGTGTTTGTGGATATTTAGTTGATTATTTGCTTTTGGTTTAGGTGTAACACCAATTTTCCATTTTTTCATTTGTTTGTACAGTCCAGATGTCCAAAAACTTTCATCTATTAATTCTTCACAGGTCTAGCTCAACCATGTTATTTTTTTCATTCAAATGTGAAATTAATGGTTTAGTTGTTACCATGATGCTTGTAATTGGAATAGTTGGATCATGGATACTGCATGTGATGAGAGGTATATGAGTAGGGGAATCTGTTGGACTATAAATGGTGAAAAATGTCTTTTTATGTTCAGTAGGCATTTGGAAATGTGCAAAAATTTGGTTCGAAAATCAACATAATGTGTTCTTAGTGGCCGGTTTTTAGGATTCTATTGGTTATAAAAAATGAAAATTTTAGTAGTTTGGTTATATTTTTTAGATCATAAATGCAAAGGCGCGGAAAACGAATCATTGTCACTCATTAAAGGGCATAAGTATGAAATTAGACACTTTGGTGTGGTGGGAGAGGGGGGGGGGGTGAAATGCCAATGACTTCAACCCAATTGCAGACATAAATGGAAAGGGGTTGATTGTGATAATTGGTGTTATACAAATTGCTAAATAGTTACGTAATGAGGCATGGTACATATCAATAGTTTGGGTCGGGTCCCAGTCCAAGTCTTTTAAAAAATGTAAAATGTAAAAAATAACATAAATTAACAATAATAAATATAGTAAACATAAAATTCATCAAACTAAAATAAGATTAAACAAAATTATCAATTGGGCTAGGCCAGGCTTGGTCTGGGCTTGGGTTTGGTCTGGTTTTGTTGGGCCTTCACTAGTTTGAGTCCTACCCTAAACACTACTTGGGCTGGGCCCATTGTAAAAAATATGTCTCACTGACTATCCATGTCTATGCTAGGCATCAGGCCATTTTTACACCCCTGTTGAGTTTAACAACTAAGTTGTTATGTTATTGTTTTTTACATTCAAGAGTATTTTTGGACTCTAAACATTGCGTTATTACATTAATGTTACATTAAATAGAAATTTTACCTAAATAAACATTGCAATGTTACAGTTTTTACAATCCCCAACACAGCAACCGCTTTCTCTTCAATTATTTTACATTATAACCACTCAACAGGCTATTAAGATGGGGTTTTGAGAGTTTTGGATTGATATATGTATTAATTTTGTTTGAATACATTATAGACCGAGCTCACAATTGACCGGGGAATGATGGATTCTAGAAGGAGAGCTATTTAAGACACAAGGTTAATCTATGCCGAATTTCATTTTATGATGCATTAGTTATTATTCACCATAGTAGTCAATCATGGATCATGGTGTGATGTGGTGGGGTTCTAGTAGGGTTATGTGCACAATCTTCATCTCAACTAATGAAGCATAGGTTCATATTCAATGGATAAGTGTACTAGTATGGTGTTTCCAACAACGTGCTATATAAAGAACATAATGAAAAATTAATAGATTATTAAATGGAACTATTTCCCCCTTGCTTCCAGGAACATGATTTGACCCATGTGGCGGTGTGGTTCTTATATATTAGGAAGTGACATGTGTAGTCACATGATACATGTATGTTTTTGTTTATTTTTTATTTTATTTTCTTTATCACATTGGCCACTTCGCTATTTTACTTCTTGCTACGGACGAAGGGTAGTGATGCTATCCTGACTAGTTGATGTAGATCACTTGTATACTATAATACCATGAGGTGTGAGTGTGAGGAAACTTTGGAAGATAGAGGAGCCTTGGGGTCTTCCATGAGATGGAATTGTTTTTCTAAAAGATAGTGTGAGAACATTTCTGGAGTATGTTGGAGTCATGAAATAACCCCAAGTGTCTCCATGAGATAGCATAAATAACCCCAAGTGTCTCCAAGTGTCTCCATGCATCGTATCATCCTCGCATGGGTTGGCCACTCACCCAATCCTACCAAACCTATCCTTTTCTATCCTCTCAATCGCATATTCTAGACTCATCTCTCGAGGATTATCCCATGCCTCGATGCACATCTCATCATCCAACTAGACAAAGAGGATTATTCACCTTATGATTGTCCTAGTCACAAAAGCACACCATGTCGAACATATCTACATTATATTCTCAATAATCTCATCAAGAATCTCATCAAAATCATGTATTATAACCCATCCCCACTAACCAGGTTCTATCCATAGCTAAATCACACCAAGCCTCTTGGAATTATAATGCCAATCTGTCCGAAAATACCAAATACCCACACTATCATCTCATCCTTCATCTCTTTAGTTGAACTCTTGAATCATTAAATGGAGTAAAACCTTTCATAATAAATTTTATATACTCAGAGGGACCATCCCACTCTAAGAACCTACCAATATTCCAATCCATCCTCATAAGTATTGCCTCATCAAACTCTAGATGTACAATTTCCACACCTATCACTACAAGGCCCAATCCTCTTAGGAATATTTTACTTGATCTAAATCCCTATCGTTAGTGACATCAATCACATTAAATCACATAAATGTCAACTGAACCCTACATTCCAAGAATTATTAATGTGGACAGGCCCCATAACAAAAAACTAAGAACTAAAACCATAAATAATAATGCCAAATACATGCATCATTTTTAAATAAATATATCAAGTGTAAACATAAAAACCAAGAATAATAAGACCTCATCCCTTGTATCGAACAAAACCAAACTAAGTTGAAACTCAGGCCAAATTGATTATATAACATTAATAGGAAGAGTAATTGTTAAGTAATAGGAATGTACTTTTTGATAGTATCATTTTGAAACATTGATATGTTTCCACTTTGCTTGCAGGAACATGATTTGACCCATGGGGCACTGTCATACTTATATGTTGGGTGGTGACATTTATAGTCACAGGAGACATGTATGTTTTAGTTTAGTTTTTATTTTATTTTCTTTATCGCATTGGTCACTTAGATATTTGACCACTTTCTATGGATAGAGGGTAGTTATATTCTACGAAGGGTGCCGGAAGGATTTCAGATTTATTCAGTCCATCGAATTTGATCCGAGGTAAGATTCTATGTTTACTACTTGTCTCGCACCTCATGTATTTGGGGGTTTAGTGTTTTTGACTCGATATTATGTTTTCGGCAGGGCGTTGGATCATTTTGTGTTGGTTCGGGTGGATTTGGTTCTCCGCTTCCAATCTAGGTAAGGCTTTAATGCCATTGGTTGGTTTCTCACTGGTTATGTAGCTTCCTTCATGTGTTTTAAGGTTCTTAATATCCTTTGTGTAATGCATTGATCCTTGCTCGTTGGTTTCGAGTCTCCAAGTCACGGGTGACTCATCCTTCATGTGTTTCAAGAGTCTGTTTTTTATAACAAAATATCGGTTTCTATAATGTGAAGGACAACTACATAGGATTAATTTGGAATCCTGGCCGGAAGATACTGCTCCGTGGATGTCACTGGACCGGGCCAACACGCCGCTGTCTCACTGCGATCACGTCATGGTGACGCCGCAGTCACGCCATGGTAATGCCGTGATTTGGCCCTGCTCCCGGACGACACCCTGCGGCGGTTCGCAGTCCTGTCAGAATTTAATGTTTGATACCTAGATAGAGTTTTAGATACATTACCCATCCATAGTTAATGGGGAGGGAGGGGATGGCTAGAATATTTCCCCACTTCCTCCTGCTCCCTTCGCTCCTGGCCGGAAGATGTTGCCCCGCGGATGTCACTCGATCGTACCAACACGTTGTGGTCTCACCGCGGTGACGCCATGGTCATGTCGCGGTCATGCCGCGGTCACGCCGCGGTCACACCACGGTCACGCCGCGGTCATGCCGTGGTAATGCCGTGATTTGGCCCTGCTCCAGGACGACACCCTGTCATGGTTAACATTCCTATCAGAATTCAATGTATGATACCTAGATAGATTTTTAGGTAAATTACCCATCCATAGTTAATGGGGAGGGAGGCGACGGGCAGAATGTTGCCCCGCTTCCTCCCGCTCCCTTCACTCTTGGCCGGAAGATGTTGCCCCGCAGATGTCACTGGACCGGGACAACACGTTGCGGTCTCGCCGCTGTCTTGTCGCGGTCACGCCGCGGTCATGCCGTGGTCATGCCGTGGTCACACCGCAGTCACGCCGTGGTCACACAGCGGTCTCGTCGCGGTCTCACCAAGGTCTTGCCGCGGTCACGGCACGGTCACTCCGTGGTCACGCCGCGATCACGCCGTGATTTGTCCCTACTCCAGGTGACACCCCGCGACGATTCGCAGTCCAGTCAGAATTTGATGTATGATACCTAGATAGAGTTTTACATACATTACCCATCTATAGTTAATGGGGAGGGAGGCGACAACTTGAATGTTGCCCTACATCCTCCCGCTCCCTTCACTCCTGGCCGGAAGATAATTCCCCGCAGATGTCACTAGACCGGGCCAACACGCCGTGGTCTCGCCATGGTCACTCCACGGTCACGCCGCGATAATGCTGTGATTTGGCCCTTCTCCAGGACAAAACCCCACGGTGGTTCGAAGTCCTGTTGGAATTCTATGTATGATACCTAGATAGAGTTTTAGATACATTACCAATCCATAGTTAATGGGGAGGGAGGCATCAACCGAAATGTTCCCCCGCTTCCTCCCACTCCCTTCGCTATTGGCCAGAAGATGCTGCCCTAAGGATGTCGCTAGACCAGGCCAACACGCTGCGGTCATGCCGCGGTCACACTGCGGTCACGCACGGTGTGACAGGTATCACTCTAACTGTCTCTCTTTTGTTTAAAATGGACATCATTTTAAGTAAAAACAACTGGCATACAAAAAAATAACCAAATGTATTCGGATTTTGTTGATACTTTTGAAAAACGATCCATGGGTCGTATGTGACGTGTATAAGTAAACCCTGCCTCAATCCGAGGCACGTTGTGGCCGACACCACTCAAAGTGTCTCACCTTTATTTGAAATGGAAAACATTTTAAGTGAAAACAACAACTTACATACAGAAAACTGACCAAACACATTCCGATTCTGTTGATACTTTATCAAAATGATTCATCAGTAATCTGTGACATGTACGAGTCAACCCCGCCTCAATACGGGACACGGTGTGGCCGGTATAACTCCAAGTGTATGCCTTTTGTTTAAAATGTATATCACTTTAAGTGAAAACAACAACTAACATACATAAAACCGACCAAACACATTTAGATTATGTTGAAACTTTAAGAAAATGATCCATGGTTCATATGTGATGTGTACGAGTCAACCCCACCCCAATCCAAATTGCGGTGTGGCCGGCACCCCTCAAAGTGTCTCTCTTTTGTTTAAAATGAACATCATTTTACGTGAAAATAAAAAATGGCATACGGAAAACCGACCAAATGCATTCATATTCTGTTGAAAATTTAAGAAAACAATCCATGGGTCATATGTGATGTGTAAGAGTAAACCCCGCCTCAATCCAAGGTGTGGTGTGGCCGACACCACTCGAAGTGTCTCTCTTTTGTTTAAAATGGACATCATTTTTAGTGAAAACAACAACTGACAGATGGAAAACCAACCAAATGCATTCAGATTCTGTTGGAACATTAGGAAAATGATCCATGGGTTATATGTGACGTGTATGAGTCAACCCCGCCTCAATATAAGGTTCGGTGTGGCCGATATCACTCTAACCATCTCTCTTTTGTTTATAATGGACATAATTATAAGTAAAAACAACCGGCATATGGAAAACTGACCAAACGTATTCGGATTCTGTTGATACTTTAACACAACAATCCATGTGTCATATTTGACGTTTATGAGTCAAACCCACCTCAATAAAAGGCGTGGTGTGGCCGACACCACTCGAAGTGTCTCACCTTTCTTTGAAATGGAAACATTTTAAGTGAAAATAACAACTGGAATACGGAAAACTAACCAAATCCATTTAGATTCTGTTGATACTTTATGAAAACGATTCATGATTAATATATGATGTGTATGAGTCAACCCCGCATGAATCCAGGGCACGGTGTGGCCAGTATCACTCCATGTGTATGTCTTTTGTTTAAAATGGACATCACTTTAAGTGAAAACAACAACTGACATATGTAAAACTGATTAAACGCATTCGGATTCTATTGAAACTTTAGGAAAACGATTCATGGGTCATATGTGACATGTATAAGTCAACATCTCCTCAATACAAAGTGCAGTGTGGTCGGAACCACTCAAAGTGTCTCTCTATTGTTTAAAATGAACATCATTTTATGTGAAAACAACAAATAACATACTATAAACCAAACAAATGCATTCAGATTATCTTAAAAATTTAGGACAATGATCCATGGGTCATATGTGACGTGTAAGAGTCAACCATGCCTCAATCCAATGCGCGGTGTGGCAGACACCACTCGAAGCATCTCTCTTTTGTTTAAAATGGACAACATTTTATGTTAAAATAACTGACATATGAAAAACTGACCAAATGCACTCGGATTCTGTTTAAACTTTAGAAAAACGTTCCATGGGTCATATGTGACGTGTATAAGTCAACCTCGCCACAATCCAAGGCGTGGTGTGGCTAGTATCACTCTAACCGTATCTATTTTGTTTATAATGGACATCATTTTAAGTAAAAACAACTGGCATATGAAAAACTGACCAAACATATTCGGATTCTGTTGATACTTTAACACAACAATCCATGGGTTGTATGTGACGTGTAGGAGTCAACCCCACCTCAATCTGAGGCACGGTGTGGCCGACACCACTCAAAGTGTTTCACCTTTCTTTGAAATGGAAAACATTTTAAGTAAAAATAACAACTGGCATATGGAAAACCGACCAAACGCATTCAGATTCTGTTGATACATTGTGAAAACAATTCATGAGTAATCTGTGACGTGTATGAGTCCACCCCGCCTGAATCTGGGGCACGGTGTGGCCGGTATCACTCCAAGTGTATGTATTTTGTTTAAAATGGACATCACTTTAAGTAAAAACAATCGGTATATGAAAAACTGAGGAAACATATTCGTAATTCTTTATGCAGCATAATTCATTTTGTATGTGTTATTGATCATTGTTGTCAAAGGCGCGCTGAGGCACGTGCCTTGGAAATGGGTGCGGCGAGGCGAGGCTGGAGCGCCTCGCCCCCTACAAGGCAAGGTGACTTTGTTGTGGCGCGCCAATGGCGCGCGACTCACCCGCCATTCCTTGAGGCACTCGGCCACCATGCGCTATAAAGGCACGCCTCACTCTCATATTCCTTGTTGGGAGGCAACCGTGTTGGTAAGCAGAGAAGCAGATGATGTCGGCGACAGCTGGGGTTTTGAGTGCGCAACAGATGAATCGTTGTAGCATAGATCAGGGTAGGAGGCGGAAAGGCGGGAAAGGCGGAGATTGGGGTAGGAGGTGGAAATCATGGGGAACCATGATGGAAATCGGGGCAATCCTAATTTCAATTAAATGGACTATTTAATATATTAATAAAAAACAGAGCAGACTATTTTTTTGGCAAGGAAAAACATAGCAGACTATAAAAACATTGTTGTGACATCACTCACATTAGAACCTCTTAAAAAATATCTGTATGTATTTTAATTTGATTTTTTTTATTGAAATTATATTTTTTAAAGTTAAAAATATTGTTCAAAACTGTATATAATTAATTATGTGCGCATGCGCCTTCGCCTCGCCTCGCGATGTGCCTCACGCCGTATCCCCAAACGGTCTTTGCGCCTTATTGCGCCACACGCCTTTCACAATATTATCTTTCGCTGCTTCAGTTCCTCTTGGCTCTCGGTGAACATCATGGGAAATTATTACAGTTTCTTGAAGTCTACCCAAGGCATCAGACAAGAGGACCCTATCTCGCCATCGCTGTTCATCATCATTCATGATGTTTTGATCCGGGTCATCTATAGGAGTATCAATAATGGAGGCATTCTTCTGTATCTTCTTCGATCAAGGGCCCCATGAATTTCGCACATTATTTTTGCCGATGATAACATCTTATTCCTGAATGGAAAGAGCAGATCAATATGAAGTCCGAACGGAGTGCTGGAGAAATATAGTCGTTGGAGTGACCAGTCCATCAACAAGGGGAAAAGTTATTTCTTTTTCTTCCACAAGTGATCCATCGAGAGACTGCAAACTGTTAGTAGTCAGCATGGAATCCAAAGGTGCGAGTTTCCTATGGTCTATCTAGGTGCGCCTGTCTCGGCTGGGTAACATCTGATTCAGGACCTCGACGCACTCTGCACCATGGTTTCAGATAGGGTGTTTAATTGGAAAAATAAATTCTTATCCTTTGGAGGTGGCATTGCCCTAGTGAATAGTGTTCTGGTGGCCTCTCTGATTCATGGTCTGTCCTCCGTCAAAGTTCCCAAGGGTGTTATTAAATCGATTGATAGGATACTTTCCAATTTCATATGGGATTCGTTATTAGAGAGAAAGAAATACTAGGTATCCTAGAGGGAAAATGGCATGGCTTGTGAATGAAGGAGGCATCGAGGTGCGCAACATGGCGGATACCCTTTATTACATGCATGTGAGGCTTGCATGGAGTGTCTTCTAATAGCGTACCCTATGGGAGACTACCACGCATGTGTACGTGATGTTCCTTAGCACTTCGTGGGAGAGGAATCTTTCTCCCCTTTGGTCGGTGATATTCCCTATTGTTTAGATCCTTCGTCCCTTTTCGAGATCGGTGGTGGGGAAGGGAGATATATCCTTCTGGCATCAAGATTGGTGTGGCACAGTGCGGGGTTTACCTGGATGCTCGGCTACAAATATTTCGCTCAAGGAGGCCAACCTCTTTCCTAGCTTCACCGAATAGGTTTTGGATAAGGAACAACAGTAGTGTTTTCAACTCATTGATATTAATGAAGAGGAGGACAAGTGTGTGTTCACGGCCTCCTCCTCGGGCCTGTTATCGTCAAAGGATTTCCGCCGCATTGGTAATGGACAGGAGCATAATGAGCTTCTATGGGTGGAAAACATCCCCCACCAAGATCAAATTTATCACCTAGAGGATTCGTAACAAAGGCCTCCCAAAGGATGACAATATCCATATGTGTGGTATCCCCCATGCGTCCAGGTGCGTATGCTGTAGTGTTCATAGTGAAGAGAACACTGACCACCTGTTCTTTGACAGTGATTGGGCACGTGATGTCTGGAAAATCCTGGGGGACTTTGCATTCGTTCCCTTGGACGGTTCCATCCCTGCTTTTCTTGATATGTGGTTCCATGGTTCTGAGGGAAGAGGTCTAGAGTGGGTGTCCTGTGCAGTAGTGCTGCATGTGGGGTGCTGGACCATTTGGTAGGCTCGGAACAAATCGAAGCACGAGGGGGTGGGGGTTTTGGCTCGTGCCATTAGTTTTTGGGAGACAAATTTGCTATTGGATCTGAATATAGCTGTGAGGACATGGATGGTAGCCCATATGTTTCGTCGGCTCTTAAGGGGATCCAATATGGACATGGAACCTAGAAGAAGGGAAAGAAATTGGGTTCAATGGAAGCCTCCTTCAGTGGGTTTGAATCTTAATACATATGGCTCTTGCGTCCAAGGGAACCTACATGGAGGAGGAGTACGTGACCACAATGGTTCGGTTTACCTCGCTTTCTCAGGAAGACTAGGCTAGGGGTCTTCTCTGTAAACGGAGGTGAAGTCAATTCTCATCGGGATCAACGTTTTCATGGAAAAGGGTCTCACAATCTCTGAAATCGAAACAGACTCCATTATTGTGCACAACTCTTTGAAAGGGTACATCGAGTCTCCTTGGTCGATTAAATATGTCATCAGAAAATGTATAAGTATGATTAATACTGGAGTGAGTATCCTTTACACCTGGAGAGAAGGGAACAAGGCCGCGGATCAGTTGGCCGCGGTGGACATCAACCGCACGGAGGAGGTGTTTCTTCACACTGCAGGGAGTATCCAACCCAAGGGGATTGACTCTATCAAAGGGGATTCACTAGGTCTTCATCACTTAAGACCACCCTAGTCTGTCTTGGCTAAGGGGGTGAGGGGTCTTCCCCCGGGGCCTCTTCTTTGTTTCTTGTTTTTCCCATTCCCTTCTGTTTTTTCCTTTGTACTTTTCCCCTCTTTCAATAAAAAATTACATAATGATGATGAGAATTCTATTATGAATTTTGTATTGCATAGGGTAATTGGGTTCATATACATGATTACAATTTTTGTACATTCCAAGGTTATAAGAGTATCCACTTTTTATGTGCTTTTGTGTGCTATAGAATATGTTTGTTGTTGCTAAGAGTGTATTCAAGTGTATGTAGTTGAGTTTTCAGTGGTTTTGTTGGTGTATGTAGTTGAGTGTGCAGGTGGTTTTGTTGGTGTTGAGTGTAGAAGGTGGTTTTTTTGGTGTATTCAGGTCTTTGTTCTGTATTCCATGGTTTTTTTGAGTTTGCAGGAGTGGTGTTTGTTCTGTATTCCACGGTCTTGTTGAGTGTGCAGGAGTGGTGTTTGTTCTGTATTACATGGTTTTGTATTCCATGTTTTTGTTGACTGTGCATGAGTGGAGGAGATTCTGGGTGGCTGGTCTACAAATTCTGGTATAACACTATACCAACGGTTTAATAAAACCATTGTTATAGTGATAAAACGTGAAAATGAGTATTACCAACGGTTTTAAAACCGTTGGGAATAATCATATTTCACACCGCCAGTAGCCAGTATTTCCAACTGTTTTCAATCCGTTGGGAATACTCCTATTTAGTTTCCCATTATTTCCAATAGTTTTCAAACCATTGGGAATACCCCTATTTCACACATTATTGCCAATGGTTTTCAAAACGTTGGGAGTACTTTTATATACCAACGGTTCAAATAACCATTAGGAAACTCTAGTATTACACTGCCTTTGCCAACAGTTGTACTAAAACCGTTGGTAATGGGCTGTCCCAATGCCTTACTTGCCTACGGTTTTCCAAACAATTGTTATATAGTGTACCAATGGTTTAGAAGTCTTTACCAATGGTTTATAACCGTTGGTAATGCCTTAGTTTCCAGTAGTGATAACAAGAAGCAGGGAATTTCTGATTATGTATCTTGATGTCTAGTATGTCTGCAAGTAAAGGAAAAAATAAAACATCTAAGAGGAGTCATGAAACCACTATCTATTACTATATAGAAATAATATGACATCACCGTGGATTTTTTTACTGTATTACCCCAAGCTTCAAGTAATAATGATGCGATATGGGTACTTGTTGGTGGACTTATTTAATATATGCATTTCCTCACTATAAGGGAAGAGTTTCCACTGTCATTCCTAGAACAAATCTATATCAATGAAGTTGCGAGACTTCATGGAGAAACTATCTCAATTGTGTCTAATAATTATCCATGTATTATATCTATATTATGGAAGATTCTTAAAAAATCCTTAGATATTGAGCTTTGTTTGAGTAATGCTTATCACCCTCAAACTAATGGGAATTCAGGGAGGACGATCCAAAAATTAGAATATATGTTGATATCAACCTCACGTAACTTTCAAGTTATGTGGGATCTATATTTAACATTAGTGGAGTTTTCCTAAAAAAATAGTTTCTATTAATATACTCAAATGGAACCATATAATTCATTGTAGGGAAAGAGATGTCATACACCAACTTGTTGGGATGAAGTTGGAAAAAGGAATTAGGTGGGCCTAGAACATGTGGAGGAAACAACAGCGATGTTAAAGACTATTCAAGACCATATCAAAACAGATCATAGTAGAAAAAAAATATATTCATATAATTAAATGAAGGATTTGTAGTTTCATATGGGAGATCAAGTTTTTTTAAAATTATCTCCATGGAAAGGTTTTGTAAGATTTGGGAAGAAATGGAAACTGAGCCCTGGGTAAATAGAACCCTTTAAAATTCTTGAGAGAATTGGAGATGTTTCATATTGTCTGGATATTACAATAATCCTATCCAACGTATAAAATGGCTTCCATGTCTCATTGATGATAAAGTACATGCTAGACCGAATGCTTATCCTCACTTCTGATGGTATAAAATTGGAACCTGAACTATCTTATTATGAAGAGACTAATCAAATTCTTGTAACAAAAGAACAAGTGTTGAGGAAACAGATGAATTTATTAGTAAATTTACTTTAAACAAATCATAAAATCAAAGAGGAAACATGGGAGCCTAAGGAGCTTATGATGAAGGACATCCAAAATATTTTTGTGAGGTAACATTCTGTTAATTTCGAGGACAAGTTTTTTTAAGGAGGGAAAAATATAACACCCTCAGTTTTTTGAAAATAAATTTAATATATAATGAATTAAACACTAAGTCTCTACAAAATACAAATATATTATAACCTAGCTAGTAAACATAAATTTTCTACCATTGTGATTTGAATTTAAAAAAACTGACATACACAGTTGTGTTCAGTAAGATATTTAGAGTCACATAAATCAAACATAATTATAGGTGAATAGAAACATACCTTTATTAATATTAATATGAATAGTAATATGACCCTTATGAGTAGTAAATCGTATTATTATTTTATTTTCTTATGGATATATGATAATGAGATCTTGATTAAATTTTCATGGATATATAAAACTAATTATGGTTTTAAAATTTTTATTTTCTGAATAAATTATAATTTTATTTAAAAATTAAATTTATAATATTAGTAAAATTATTTTCAAAAAATGGTGTTCATTTTTAAATTGTACTTGTCAAAAAATGGTTTGGGTGAATTTTATGGATTTTTCTAAATTAAACAAATGTTTTATGAATAGTCAAATACGGTAATGTACCATATAAATACATTATTAGTTCAATTTACTACTCCTAGAATCATGAATGATGCAAACACACTGTTTTAAAACTCACATGCACATATTACTATTTTTGGTCACATGAATCAACAGTATTGGATGTCTTGAAGGAAATAATAAAATTATGAATAAAATATTCGAAAATCACTCGTCTCCTCCACTATAAAACCCCCCATCACTCCCACTTCTCTTCACTCCTCTAAACCCTAATTTATTCTATAATATATACCCAAATCTCCCCCAAATATCCTCCCACACATCCACAATCCCTTGGTCTTATAAAAATACCAATACCACTCCCCTAAAGAGTATATCTAGTAAGATTATTTCAAGAGGTAAATTCCTCTTTTCATATCTTTGATTTCAATTTCAATACATTTCTTTTTATTTCCTTTCCACATTCCATCCAAATGTTGTGATGAATCCACTAACTTATATGTACGAGAATTTTTTATTATAAAGGAATAATTATTCATCATCTCCCCTTACCCTTATTTTATACTATAAATGAAAACACCATTCGAGATTTGTTAATTAATCACATCGAATGACAACATGTATTCAATTTCTATCACCATCTTCAATTCGGGTTGTAAAACTATTTTTATGGTTGAACCAGAATATAATATATTTATTATAACTTATTTATGGATCTAGAATACTTTTTTACCCATGATATTAATTTATAAATCCAAATGAGTTTGTTGTGATCATGAACCACCAATTAATCTAAACAATTGTCATTAAAGTTTTATATAATGAATCATCTTCACTACCAATAAACAAATTTTTTTTAAACTTGTAATATTATGGTTATTAACTAATAACATAAAACTTGTATTCTAGACAAGCATTCTAATTCTACATGTTTATCCACATGTGAATATAAGTAAACCAATTTTGAAAACCAAGGAAGAAAACACCCCGAAACAATGAAATTGAATCTCTTAACCCATCAAAAGACCATTAATGAACCTAATATGGTTATAATTAATAAAATAAATGTAGTGAATTTTATAGAATCATTAATTTATGAACCTAAATTTTATTATTCCACCATTATTATCATGCGAGGAACAACTTCATACTTAAGGTATGGGTTTTCTACAAAAATATCCATTTTCATTCGGGTTACATTTATTCTCTACTTAACTTAATCAAATACTTATGTATTTCCATTTACCCATAATATATTCTATGTGAATGTTCAATATATATGTACTGACAATAATCCTACTTTCATTTATGTGAAGTTATATGTTTTAAAAGGATATTTCAAATATTCATCTAGTAATACAAGCTAGGCTCAAGGGAAATTCTCAAACTCTTACCAATTTTCAAGGGCACTATATATTTTTTTTATCAAGAATTGTATTTATAAAAATATAAATTTTATTATGAAAGTACTACCTTACTTCACATATAGTTTATACAAATAATTTTCTAAACTAAATCTTCATTTCAAAGTAAAAGAGTAATTATCTCAAGAATTACTCGATGATTTTATAAGAGTATGTTCATTTGTTTCAACACTCATGTTGATTCTTTTGTATTATTTGGATTAATATTTTATGAAATAATATACCATATTTAATTGAATGGTTTATTGTTAGGTTTACTTTGGAACTTCTATCTAAAAACCATTCACCAATTTACTCCAAATGGTTTGTGGTTATGCTTAATGTATGAGGAATGTTATTGGTTTGTATATGAATGTATATATTGTTTATGTTTATCCATGTTCATATGAGGAATGAATTGGACATATTATGTAATGGGTTGGTATCATTATATCTCCTCTATGAATTGGTAGGTCTCATGAGACAAGTAGATATGGACTTGATGGAGGCCATCCCTATTTTCAGATATGGTTTTGGATGAGGCCTTAATCATTTTTGGATGTCTTGCCCGATGACTTGGAGGTGTGTTTTAGAATGTCTGGAATATGCATTTCTTTCATTACATAGCTATAAATTCAAATTTCATGAGGTTATTATATTATTAGAATACCCATGATTATGTTTTTATTATGTGAATAATTACTCATATCATAATCTAGCCATATTATGTTCACGTTTTTCTTTTAAAGGAATGTGTTTTCAGTTATTCACCATAACTAAGCCTAAGATAGTACTGCTGGTTAGAGTTCCTATAGGACTATGAATTTGTGATATCCTACACTCTAGGTGAGAAAAATGTAGAAGTAGATTCCCTTTGCAGGATGTCCCAGAATCACTTAGTGTGGGAGGATTTAGAGAATTTATATTACCTAGAACGAACCCTAGTAGAGTATGACGTTATAGTTTTTCTCTAGTTGATGGTGTGTACACCTATGAATCTAGAGTGAGTGGGAGGGTTTTGGATTTGAAACATTAGCTTTGAGGTATTACATGATAAAATATCAATTGGATACTCCACAAATGAATATTTTATGGAGGTAATCATGTAACATTTTTTTAGGGATGAACATTGGTACCAATCACGATGTGGGTGGAGGTGATGTGAGAGTTTCACACTTCTCCCCTAGTTATACATATCGCTGTGGGAAAGATGTATAGAGAGAATTGTTCGCAATATTGGTGGTCCAACATGAGACAATGGGTAGCTCAGTTCGTCTCTTGGTACCTCACCTGTCTATAGGTAATGGTTGAGAAAAAGTTCCAGTAGGTTTTTTGCAGACCCATGAGATCCGAGAATAGAAATGGTATGGAATATCCATGGAGTTTGTGACATTTCTTCCACGTAGAATAGAGGTCCATGATTCCATCTGGGTGATAATTGAGCAACACATGAAGTCAACACACATACATGCTATTAGGGAGTAGATTTCATTGGATAATTTGGGACAAATGTATTTATGGAAGATTGTTCACCTTTATGGGGTTCCCTAAATGTTTTTCTCCGATTTTGATGTGTGGTTTATGTCATGGTTTTGGAGAGGCCTACATGAGGCACTCATAACCCAAATGAGTATAAGTACAACCTTTTACCACGAACCAATGGGAAAACTAAGATCTTATCCAAGTGTTAGAGGATATTCTATGGGATTTCATATTAGACATCAGCTGGAGCTGAGGGTCACTTGGCCTTGGTGGATCTTGTGTAAAAAAACTTCAACCACTCTACTATTGGAATGAGACATCGTTATACCCTTAACGAGAGACTATACATTTTAACCTTGTTCTATACATTGATCATTGAAACATCTCTAATGGGCCCAAATATTGTGTCGGTGATGATAGATATGGCCTAGGTCATCTGTGAGTATATGAGGATAGAATAGAGTATATCGAAATCTTACACAGATCATTATCCTAGGCCCTTGGGGTTCAAGTAGGGGGGACATGATATTTTGTGAGTGACCCAGTGGTGAGGATTATAGAGGTTCGTCTAGGGATACAAGTTATCCTTTAGGATCATCGGGGTATTAGAGATCCTATATATGGTTGGATGGGTTGCTTACCACATTTTTTTACACCTACATCTTGAGTGTATAATGACCTTAAATGTTATAAATACAATTCCCTTTATGAGTTAAAAAATGTCTTCTTATGTAATACAGTTGTAGATGACACATGCACATATTTTGTTTTATTTTAACCAATTGGATTAAAAATACTGTTATGTTTCAGTACCGTTTATAATATATCCATTGAAAAAATGATCACATTATTAGTATATATATAGGTTTTTAATGAATCCAATTTAAATTGACAAAAGAAGTGATGGAATCAACTTGAACGATCATACCCTATGAATCCCATTTATCAGATCTTCTAAGGGAGATGTCATCAATAGTATTTTCCCATGACTAATCTAAATATGATATCCAATAAAATAAGAATGAGAAAAACCATTTATAGAAGAAGTTAAAGATCATTGAAATCATGACCCAAACCATGTTCGTTGAACCACCCCATGAAAGCCCCACCATCGTTCACCTTACGTTTAGGGTGTTTGTTGGTGTATTAAAGGGATATGTATCAATAACCTAAAACAATGAGTATGTAAATTATTTTTTATAGTATTATGAATATATTTTCATCCTATTATTGTTACTTTATAAATTATTTTTATTTTGATAAAATAAAACAGAAATAGAATTCTTGGGTAATATTGAAAATCAATTAAGCAATTTAATTGGATGAATTAATGGAATTTTTAAATAAAATATATTCTAATAAAATAATAACATTAAATAAAATATATTAAAAATAAATGGTCATATAATTTTTAGGAATTCAAATATAATTTTTATAAGGGTTCAAAAACTGTTATTGTCATAATAACATAGTATTTCCTAATAAATTTAGATTTTATTTTAAAACTAAAAATTCAAATATTAAGAAAACCAATTCAATAAAATGACTATTATTTTTGGAAACAGAATATCATAATTATCCAACAGTGAATTTTTTATAATTTTATCAGACTGTCGAATTTTCAGGTAAAGACTAAATATCTTATAAATATACTTTATGTATTATGACAATATAATGACCCAAAAGTGATGTAATAAATACTATAAAGGGTATAAATGGACAAATATAAATTTTAACTATTAAAATTATGTGATTTTAGTATTATTTAGTTTATTTTACAAATTCATTAGGAATCCTACAAAACCATTAATATATTTTAAGGTTTTAAAATCTTTTCTTTAAGAGTTTGACTTGTATCCACATAACCAATGGAATTATTTTATTATGTTTGTCCATTTTACTTATAAAATATTAATAACCAATCCAATTTGGTAGAATCCATGGTAAAAAATCATGGAATGGTATCTAGTTTTTTTATTTTATTATGTAAACTCCAAAACCTACAGAATAATGAAATCTCACTCTTTTACTATCTAATCCCACCTAAGAACCCATTTAAATTCACTCAACCCACTTGGATAATTTCTATGATCTTCCATACACTCTATAGAGTCCTCAAAAGGCATCGATATTCTCTCAATACCCCACTTTAAATAATTTGGAGTGACGCACTCAAGTAACGTATTCCTTAAATATTCTTTCAATTCAAACACTACATTTGAAATTAGCCCTCTTAATTTCAATTGATTATATTTCAATTCATTTATAAAAATTATCTTACTATAAAATTGTATTTTTTTGAAATACATTCTATTTATCCTTTCTCATTTTCAACATTACTTAAGTCGTTACTATGCTAGAATTCATTAAGGGATTTATCTCTTCTCATTTCCATTCAAGCACTTCATTTATCCCCTCACATAGACCCATTTTTATAAATCATTAACTGACAATGTTATGATACCGAATTATCTCCACAATATTCCATGCCAAATCAATTGTATAGTGAATACCATAGTCATTTATTTCCAAGGTTTTTTACCTTTATGCACATATACTTTTTATTGGGCACTTACATGTATCTATTCCACACTCCTTTATCATGGAATAAATTATGATGATGAATGAATCCATGTTTTATGATTAATTTGAGACACTTATGCATGATAATGAAATGAAAGTTGTGGGTGATTCCAAAATTAGATAGCTCTCTAATGCATCGGGTAATGTTTAGTTCCATGATAAGTCATGTCGGGATAGAGAGTAAGCCTAATTATTATTATGGTACTTTTTCCACCATGATTTCTTGGTAGTTTATCTTTTAACTATGTTTATGATGTAGTGTTTTTCATTGTGGAAACATTTCTCATGTTATGATTATCATGTTATATCATGACTCATTTTTCATGTTTTTTATTATTACTCTTTTAATGCCCCATTAATGTTCCTATTTTCTAACATGTATCACATTATGTCATGTTTATTTCTTTACTAGGATCTATAGCTCACCACGTTATTATGATTATCCCTATGTTTTCTATTGAATTTTTAAAAATATAACGAATTTTAAATTCATGTTATGGAATTTTTTGAAAATGTAGTTGTATTACATATTCAAGATGTTATAATATGTGCCTAATTACTAAATAGAATATAATTTTCAATATTTTATGTTGTATAATGCGTAATTTAATGTAATGAAACATTAATTAATGTTTTATAAATAGAAGGGTTGTTATAGAGTTGGTGTATGAAATATTCTACAAGTCATTGATAGGGATATACCTATATAACCCTACACAAATAATCGACTAAGGAGATATGGACGTCATGGATAAAGCCACCTTTGTAGAGCACCCAGTGGTGATCGATGATATACAAGAAAGGACCCTGCACAGACAGGCCATCCCATTGGTTTGTTTCTTGTGGTAGTAAAGGAACATTCAGGTGATTTCCTAGGAATATGAGATCCAGATGTGGGCCCAAAATCCCACATTTTCCCATAGATTTTCTTTTTGAGGACCAAAATCATGAAGGAGGTAATAATGTAGAGACATTTTTTTCCCTTGTAAGACATTGAAATATTTCTATATATATTTTCACAGCTTGGCACTGATACGGTGTGAAATTATGAGGCCTAGTGTGCCCGAAATTGTTTTTACTAAAATATTTTATATATTTTATATAGTTCATGAGAATATTCTTACAAAAAATTGGACACTCTTAAACATAATCTTAGATCAGAAATCGAATACATCGATGGGTTTGAAGCGACGTTTTTACCCAAGGTGAAAAATATTTTGGATCGACATGAAGAATTCAAAATCCTTGATCATTGGTGGTACATTTAGTGAAATAAATAAATAAATAATAAGTTAATTATTTAATTTTAATGTAGAGAAATGTTTTATAAGACAACTACCATGGATAATGTTTTAGGTATAGCTATTAAACCCTAGGATAATTCCATATATTCTCTTTCCTCTCCTATTAGAGAATCACTTCAGACAATGATGAAACTCTATATCAAAGAAGATCAGGACACAACGAATACAATGACATCCTATATTAATTGGTGTTCATGTTCTTCGATGAAGAATGATCCAATATCTAGGTAGAAATAATTAATTTGTGATTAACTCAATTTTTATTAAATGGTTGAGAAAATTGACCCTTTTTATTGCATCTCCGTCAGTTGTGGGATTTTCATGCTCATACGCACTGATTAAATTTATTTATTCCAATGTTTTCAAGACCTGGATTCTTTTTCTTGATTTGTTTCCAATAATTTATGGCCAACAATGTTTAAATAACTTTAATGGTTCCTTTAACCCAAATATATTTCTCATTTTCCATCAGTAGGACCCCATGTTCCCAGTTCAACATTGTTAGATGGTATTGAGCCCAATTAGACCTATAGAATCATGAAAGATCAATGATCGATGCACGTATTAATGAATCAAATGTAGATCTAGGACTGTTACAAGGATCAGATAACTGTTTCCATGTTTTCATATCATAAAATCAAGGGTATAAGTTGCATTGTGTAATGGTTGAGATAAAAACCTTCAACATCCCACTAGAGACCGATTACTAGAAAAAAAACAGTCAAAAAGCATTATTTTCAGGAAAATACAAGAGTTTCAGGACGAGATGGGGTTGGCGATAAAGTGGTGAGGTTGGACATGAAGTGCGGATCACAGACACAAATTAATGGAAAAATCCTTACTACACACCCTGTATAGGGATGAACACACTGGTTGTATCACCTTAAGTGTGGGGGATAGAGTTTTGGTAAATCATAAGGATCACACGGTGTGTATCCCTCTAACATGTCATGCACCCCTTCCCCAGATGGACAACTCGTGTAGCACATCATATAGGTATGATCCCATGTTGTAGAACATGGCCATGCACCTGAGCACACAGAACTTTCCATATAACACATGCAGTACCCCATGTGAAATGACACGTCATGTGGTGAATTACATGGACATGGGGTCAACTACACATACATGACTAGAAGAACATGTCCCATGTCCCGGTTTTTAGGGAAATTCTATGTACTCCACTATACCGATATGTACCATTACATGCCTTGGGAGAAATGTATGCTCCATGACATGGATTGGAAGTGTCAAAGGACTACACACCGTGTGTGTCCCATCACAGGTCGTGTACCCCTTGGCCTTTTTCAAGAAACTTCCTTCATTCTTATCTCCTTTGTTTGGAAACATATTTTGGCTTGTGAGTAGCCTATACTGAGTGTTTACCTATGTAAATGATATATTTCCATAGGTTATGGATTTAGTGATACAATACAAAATTTTTAGGGAATGATGCTTTTTTAATAGATGGTCAATGATGGAACTGATCTCACAAGATCACTAGAAAATTTTTGAGTTTTACCTTCTAGTAGGGATGGGCAATAAAGTTACATCAATCATTCTGATTAGAACCCTCAAGCAGTGAGAGAAGTGGAATCACTCGATGCTTTCCTAGTGTTATCCTCCAGTAAGGATGGATATTGTAGTACTTACTTGATTTTCTAGTGGTACCCTCTAATAGGGATGGGCAGTGGAGTTCCTTGATTATTTTTAAAGTTGTACCCTCCAGAAGGGATGGGTTATGGAGTTACTCAATGACTATCGAGCAGTAATGTCTAGAATGTCTAAGCTATGGAGTTATTTATTGATTAATTATTTGACCCTTTTGTAGAGATGGGAAGTGCAGTCCTCGATGACTATTGTAGTCAAATCCCCCATCAGCATGGAAGCGTGTCCTCTACATTTAATTTCTAAATGTTACCCCCTAGTAGAGCTGGGAAATACTGTTCCCTGCAAAGTATTGGTGTACAACCCTCTTTTTGTACTATGGAATGGGTTCCCTACCTAGGTTTCGTATCCCCTAAACTATGTGGCATAGTGATGAGGCATGGTTTATTTATACAACTACTTATGAGAATATGCATGAGATTCCAAGAATCATTGCTGAAAAATTTAGAATTGTTTGAGACACGTATTCTTAGGATGATCTGTGAGATAGGGATACACAAACTATATTATTTTGTATTCCTTTGACTAAGCATATATAAATATCCATATATATCCATACCCTTGGATTTGGTTACTCTCATTCTAGGAGAGGAGAGGATATGTGGGGTATACCATATACTTTCCATGTTTATCTTATCACGATTAGATATGAATAATATCCTGCTATAGGTATAAAAAAATACATGTGTAGTTCATCAACTAACTGTGTCTATCCCCTTATTCTTAGACTTGGTTACTTCTACTCTTCCTTTTGGTAGATCTATTCTATTTAACTGTATCTTGTATCTATTGTCAATCTACTTTATATTGTATCTATTATTTATCACCCATCAAATTTCAAGGATTCCTAATATTAATGTATATACTCAAAACTGAATTGGTTGTTCCCACATGTGTCGAGTCTTGTACAGATGACTTATAGGTCAGTGGTGACTTCAGACAATCTTAGGGATACATGTTACTTTGGACCACATACAATGGTCGTAGCATGGGATTCTAAACCCAGGCTCTCTCAAGTGTTTACATTTCTAAATTTTTCATTTTGGGATATATATTTTTGTTCGGTGTGTATTTATCTCTTTTACTTTTCAGTTTCTACTATCATACTCTTGTACACCCTAGAGGTTATGCTTTCATGGTTTACTTTAGAGTTTTTGCAACTTCTTTTCTTTTACTCCCTTTTCTCTTTTTCAATGAGATGGTTGTGTGTGTGCATATGGGTTTTTAGGTAATGGAATCCCTTAATTAGTTATTCTCTCAGAGCTTGTCACCATCCCCTAGCCTATATAGGGGGGCTTAGGGTAGTTTCATATTGATCCCCTTAATTTTTCCGTCATGAATCGGGATCCCTGTTGTAAATATTAAGTTTTTATAAGATTTGTAACATCACTATGGTGAAGATAAAATCTTGGATTTATAATCATCACATTATTATCTTTATCATCCTTTAATGTAATAAAATTATGATCGTATTTTGTATCTATATAATGTGGTCATAGAATCCATGAGACATATTCTAGAGGTTTTTGGAATAGTGAATTTTTGATAACTAATCTTTATATGTGATGAAGGAGGCATCATAATTTTGGAAGTAGTTAGAGGAGTTATATCAACATAACACGATTCTTGTTGTGATACCTCATGTCTTGCCATGCCTAATGTTCAAAAGGTTCTTAAAATCCTATATTGGGTTGAATACCATTATAAAACTGATTGTTAATCCGTGAAAAATATTACATAGGTTTCATTCTTGGCAATATAATAACATCACAACATTTTATAACGCCACAAAGAATATGACCAGAATTCAAAAATGGATTTTTAAAATATGTGAAAACCTGAATAGGAATGTCCTGTTATACTAATATATTAATCACACTTTAACACAACTATAATTTAAAAAAACAGTATGTTTGATTATGTATATGACACACAACTCCGAGCATAAACGAACCATGAAATATTATTATTCAAATATGACCATTATAACCTAGATATTGAATTAGTGAGTATAGATAGTATTAATTGAATAGTGATATATATATAAAGGACTTAATCAATACGAATTCATTGTATAATACTTAATAAATAATTACTCAATTTTCTATAATGTTTTTTTCTATTTTAGAAAGAGGTTTTCCTTTAAAATAATTATTAATTATTTTATTATAAAATATTATAATATATTTAAGGAAACTGTATAACTTTTATCTTAAAAAAATAATATCATTCTTAAGACATTATAATAAAGTTTTCTTAGGTTGAAATTTTAATATTTTTCTATGAATATTGATTTTCCTAATGAATAGTAAAAAATATCAATTTTTCTATAATTGTATTTCTGTTACAAAAATTTACAATTTTATTTTTTGTTTTATACGCAAATTATTTCTATTTTATATTTTAATTAAATTTTATACATTAGTTTAGTATAAGTTTTTTTTTCATAAAATGCATTTTTATGAAAAAATTGATTTTTGTTGTGTTTGAAATTTAAATTCTAAAGTCAATTTTTCCACTTATTGGTATTGAATTTAATTATATTTATTTTTCAGATAGAATTAGGAGGTTCAAATTTGGTAAATATCACTCTTTTTTATACATTATTAATATTAACCATGAAAAAATATATTACATTGGTATAGGGTAAATTGGGTTAATCGATGTTAAAACTAAGTGATAAGGCCATAATTTTTCAATATAATTAATATTGGATAAGTTTAATTAAAAATTTATCACATTATAATTTAAATTGAATTTTTTAATAAACACATTTCCATGAAAACTTCCCTTAAAATATTTAAATTAAAGAAAGTTGGAAAATGTCACGCTCTTAGTTTTAAATATCTATTATTAGTCAACATAGAGAAATCATGAATATATAATTGAAGATAAATGTATATATTGAGATTGATGAAACTATTTTCATGTTTTAAATTTATATCAAAATTTTAGAAATTATATAACTACTTTATATTCTTGTGAAATGCTAATACAATATTAATTTAATTAAAATAAAAATAAAATATATTATTTTGAAAATATTAAAAGTAATATAATTTGAATGATTTAATTTTTCCCACAAATTTTTTAAAACTGTATGATATAATAGAGAGGTTTTAAGGAATTATATTTGAATTAAACCTTTTTATTGATGTATTTAATGTCAAATTAATGGAATAGTATAAAAATGACATTAATAATAATTTATAATAGACAATATTTTATTAATTGATTAAAAATTAATTAGAACATTTCATTCAATTATATGAATTCTATATGGTTTTAAACATTATCCACAATCCATTTATGAGTCATTAGAATGATTATAGAGACATTGTCATCCCTTAAAGTGTAAGAAACTCTCATATTATAGTAATTGTCAAATGCATTAAGAGGGGTTAAACGAGAAATATAAGGGTAAAAACATACCAAAAAATGTATAAATTTTAAATTATGAGTTTATATATACTAATAATCATATTTTATTTTAAAGGTATCATTTTTTAATGTTTTTTTATATCAAAATTTATTTTTATTAATTTAATATTTAAATAAATTCAATGAATTCCCCTCCCACAATTATAAAAGGGCACCCATTATATTAATGCGTATCACAGATTTGATCCATATATATTGACCAAAACATGAACATTTATCTTATAAAAATAATTATCTATTTTTTAGAGGTTGTAGTTTTCTCAAAAAACAATTCCTATGATCATTAATAGGATATTAAATAGTTTTCTTCCAAAGAAGAGGTAATCAAATTAAACAATTACTTTATTTTTTTTACATCCTCCTTTTACTCATATAAATAAATAATATTTATCAAAAAATTATAACATCATCTTCTTAAAGATAATTAATTTTTAAAATAATAATGAAACAACAAATTCCCTTCATCTGTCCCATAAAATGAGAAGTGAAAGTAGTGCACGTGCGTACATAGGGCTTATCGTCTCCTAGTAGTGATACAATTCATTTTTTATCACCGAATTTAATGGATGGGGATTATATGGTTTTAATTTTTCTATATTACATATAAAAAATTAGTATACATCTGGAATTATTATTCCATATCTACCTTCTTACATTCCTATCAATTAGGAAACGATAACGTCGCTTGTGTGTATGTGTGGACTACCCCTTGCATGAAGTGATTTGATTCATTTTTCATTTCTATTTTATTTAAAGGGTAATAGGAATTTATTTTACGAATATATAGACTTTATAAGATATAATAATTATTCCATATATGTTTTTTATTTTTTACCTTACATTCATTCTATCTGTGAAAAAATTGAAACAATATTCATGTGTATGTATAACCGACCATCTCAATGAAAGGTGTAATTTGTTTTTATATATTTATGTTTTATGTATTACTCTAAATATATACTTATAATGAATATATATTATTTTTTAAAAAATTATTAAATTTCCATATATTATGTAAATATTATAAATTTAAAAATATTTAATCTATCAAATAGAGACAGACATGATAAAGGAAGCAATTATTACCAGAAATGGTGATTTTAAGAAACAATTGTTAATAAATGGGAGATAGAAGATTATAAGTTATTAATATATGGAATTATCTATATTATTATGGGTTTTTGAATATATTTATAAAAATATATATTTATTATACATGTGTTTTTGGGACATATGAAGGAAGCTAGACTTGTAGTGAGGGTTCGTCTCAAATTGTCGCTTTTGGGACATATGTTGTGTTTTACACCTATATCATTTTATAAGACGTGTATGCTGATAATTTGATATATTATATCATCAATATATTTATACTCATAGTATTTATTGTTTAATTTGAATTTATTTAATTCATGGGGGCCATGATTCAAAAGCTAACAAAGTGGTAAGGGTTTATTTCACAATCTCGTCATTATTCGGGATTATTTATATTTATGTCTCAGTGAGGGTGTTTTGTTCTTTAATATCCATATTATCCTTAAAAATTTTCAAATAATATTTATATTCATATCAAATTATTTATTAATTTCATGTTCCCCCATTTTTTGACTTTTTAGAAAATGGTTTGAATGGAATAAATTTTTCATATTATGAACAAAGTATTTTTTAACATTTTTACAACTGTGTGGAAGGATTGTTTTTAACTTATATGGAATTGAATGTTTTCACCACATTAATGAATAATATATTATTTTAATCTTACATTGAAATTTTACATGGTTATTTTAAAATAAAAATTTTCCTTTTATATTTGAGAAGTTTTAAAAATATGTTATTTCAAAGTGAAAATGGTATTTTCCACTAGAACATTCTGATAGTATTTTCAATGTATTTTTATCTACATCATAATAATTTGTTAAATATTAATATTTACGAATATAATTATATTATGATACCATAAAACTCATTTTAATTTATTTTTTATGATTAATTTGACTGGAAATATATTATTTTGATACAATTCGCTATATTACTTTGGGTGGTTTATCATTATGTTTATAGATTGGGGGTAATTAATAAAATTTCATATGATAGTTTCAATATGAATGTTTATATAGATTATATTTCACCTTTTTTGATGAATTAATTTGAATTAGTAAGTGATTTTTGGGCACTATATATCCCGTTGATGAAATAGTCAGTCTTATAAGACAAACTAGTTTGGGTATTGGCTGAGGCCTAACCCATTTATGTAAGATTCATTTTCATGAGGACTTGACTATTTTTTCATGGTGTATAACATTATTAATTTCCTCATTATGAGATTAGTCATTCATTTCCATGTGATTATTTGATTAGTTATAATATCCAAGGATAATTATCTACATCAATTGATTATTTATATGGTATTATTTTTACTACTACAAAATAGGCCCTTATGGTGCTAGTAAAAATGATTTATCAGTGCTTTAAAAGCATTGATATTATGAGTGATGTTAAAATTAGACATTTAAAAGGGATAAAAATTTTCTCATAAAGGGTTCCTTTAAAATATCTTTTTGTACTAATAAAGGGTACCATTAATAGCACTAAAATTGAGCTGATAAAGGCATCATCCAGCAGCGATTTTTTTTATCATTGTTAAAAAATTGAAAAAATTAATCATTAAACACACCCCAAACACCCCCCAATTCATAGTTCTTACAGACCCCATTTGTTAGCACATTCCACTACCCAAAACCATCACCCCCTCCACCTTAATCGGCTCAAGAATCCTCCACAAAATACATATGCACTCCACGATTTCATCTTAGGGCCTCCCATATATGGCTAGATTCATATTACCACTCTGTCATGCTTGTTATATTTTATATTTTATTGAATTCATATTTCTATTAATATTTTTATATATTTGTGATATATAAATATATAAATATATTTATTTAAACATATTATATATTTTTTTCATTTAAATATATTTTCATATAAATATAAGTATAATAATGTTTACTATTACATACATATGTATATATAAAAACTTTATATACATATTATTTCATTTTTATATAGTAAATAGAAAGGATAATTTTTTAATTGAAATAAAATTTATAATAAAAATTTAGTTTAATTTGGATTATGTAATTATAAATACCTTTTTATGTAAATATGTTTAAATGTGTATTTATACAATATATTTATTATAAGGTAATATTAGAACATTTTCATACATTTAATTATATAAAAAACTAAATTGTGAAAATGATAAAATCTATAAACAATAATATCTATATGAATGTAAACCCGGGGAATAAATTTATTCCACACTGTATAAGAAAATTATACCCATTTAAATGAGTATTAAATTTCATTGAATGTAAAAGAACATTGGGATACCCTGACTAAAAATCCATTTTGGGGGAATTTTTGTCTTTTTTATCCTCCAAAAATCTGACTGGGGGTTCCCCCAAGTCACCATAGTAGAGATATATTCTTTGGATTTGATTTGATATGTGGTATATGCCATGAAAATACAGTGATCAACTGTTTTGGTTGCTTGAAGATCAAGTCATGTTTTCAACTTATCTTAGACCCATCATTAATTCATCTTAATTTTTATTTCATCGAATTGTTATTAAATGAGTATCAATCGATAATAATTATCAAATTATTAATTAATCTAATTTTTTATTATTTTATATTCAATTTATAACTAAATATATTATTTAATAGTTGGAAATGTGTATTTTTCTTTATCAAAATCATATTTTAAAAAATATATATATCAATTTAAAAACAATTTAATATTAATAAAATATTATTAATGAAATTATTTTTTTGTTAAATATACCCTTTATTAGTGCTAGAAAAAAGCACTGGTAAAGGGGTGTCTTTAAAATCTCTATTAAAAAAGAACTAACAAAGGCCACCCCTATATCTGTGGTTTTTATAGAAATAATGAACTCCCCCTTTATCGGTTCTTTTTTATTAGCACTAATAAAGGTAAACCCTTTATTTTTTATTTTTTAATTAGTATTAATCAAGGGGGCCATTATATGTGTTTTTTATCACTAATAATGACCACCATTTATCAATGTTTTCATAGTGCTGATAAAGGATCCTTTTATTAGTTTATATCTAGCATTGATAAATACTTTTGTCATTAAAGGCCAAATCTATAGTAGTGTTATCATGACATATTCTTTACAGATTATTTTTTATGACTATATTATTGATTAAATGGAATGTTTTTTCATATATTTATCTTTCTGTATTATTAATCACTTATTTATTCATGTTTTCCTCCTCAATACACATACCCTTACTAAGAATCAATGGTCACCCATTTCTTATGATTATTTTTTCAAAGATTTACAAAAGTGTATTATGATTGATATTGAGGGATATGCTAAAAGAAATAATGTTCAACTCAATGAAAATACTTGGATGTGTTATGTTTTCTAATTTAATGTAATATTAAAATATGTATCTATATTTCACAGACTACTAAACTATTTGGTCATTTTGGATGTGATAACCTGTATATAGTGACAATGTGAGAAAGAAACCACTAGATCTAGGAATAAGGGATGTGGAATTTAGATTTATTATCATATAATGGTTACTATAATCCTAGGAAATATATTTTGGAAAACATCGGTTTGGGAACATAAACATAAGATATAATTTGAGAATAATAACCAAGAAACCATGCTTATAATTAAATGATTTTATATAAATATATTTTTTAAATTTTCATGAATTTTTCACCAGTTTAGAAATTATAGATTATGATTCATAATTTAATGATTTATTCTAGTGTACACCATTGTAGAAAAGTAGTTCATAGTGGAAGTAATGGAAAATGTATAACTACACATAATCCATGAATGGATTTCCCTTATGGTAAAAATAATAAAGATCGAGATAGAAATACATCAAGAATGAAACAAATTATAACTATATTGGGGTAGCTGAATCAATTTATGAGAAAAATCATTTCCTAAATAGAGTATCCTAATAAACCTTAAAAAGGTGAAACAATGTTAAACAACATTATATGTCAAAAAACTCAATATTTCAATGGGAATTAAAAACAATTTTTTTGTTGAGTAATAGACAAGTTCCTTAGAGTAAATATTTATCAATTTGGAAGCAATGAATTAGATAATTTTTTCTTGGATGTATATCATCTCCTATGAAATTTGGATTAGTGTATGACATTCATTCGAAACACTAATAATGAAGAGAAAATATAAATAATGTAATAGAAATATTTTGAGGATCTTTTTCCATAAAAATATATTCCTCATGAGTAATGAGTAGATATGCTGAGATAATTCTTGACTCAGAGTTAAAAAGAAGAGGAGAATGTTTCTATACAAAATGCTAACTTTATAAGGTTATCCATGAATTTTTTGGTATATGTATGAAATCCTAAGAGAATTATTAGTCATTTATTTAATGATATTAAAGAAAAACTTTAATGGGAACTAGTCTCGAAAACATTCTCATCATATAAGGATATAGTATAAAAATCAATGAAGATAATTAAATTATTATACAAGAATTGTGGTTTTCATGGAAATAGAGATAAGAAAATGATGGAAGAGAAAAATTTATTAGGTTAAGAAGGGAATGAAAGATTTTCCAACATGTTATAATTATGGAAAGAAACACCCTAGTAATTTCATTGAGGTGATGTGATTTTTATTCAGGCATGTAGAAAATTACAATTAAGAATGTTAATATAGGGGTAGGAAAGGACGCTATAATGTTTACTATTATAACTATAAGTATATCAAAATCTACATAAATTAATACCACAAAAATTAAGGGAATATACCTCAAAAAGTGAATCGATGTTTGTCTTATACTATATCTAATAATAAAAGAGAAAAAATAAAGAACTTGTGTATTTAGTTTCATGAATTATGTTGTATAATTATTTTACCAAGGATTTTCTAGTTATATGAATCTGGAAACATTTAAATATTTTACAGTAGTAGTTTATATTTAATTATTTGAAACAATATACAGAATGGTACCAATAACCATGAAATTTTATTAGTGATAAGGTGATATTTCATTAGTATACATGAAAAAGAGAGAGTAAACCCTTAATATATTCCTAATGTTAAGTTTATTTGGGATAAAAGGAAGACCAACTCTAAGGATGAAAATATGATATTACTGGTAATCATAAAACAATTGGTAAATTTATGACAATGTGATGAATTTAAATTCATTATAGGATTTTTGGGATATATTTGAGAGTTTAAGGGGAAAAGGGATAGTTAATTATTAAAAACATTCTTGTTTTCATTAAGATTTTATAGGGATTCAAATTATTACCTTATGATCAAGTTATTTACAAGTGAAATTAAAAGTCACATTATAAGGGATTAATGATATGATGATTTTGAAAATTTAGTAAACTCATTCCTAAATTTTATAGATTTTAGAATTTGGTTGGACATATTTATAGGATCCATTATTTGACTACATATCTTGTGGATTTAGTTGAACATTGGATATTACTATTTTTGGTTAACATTTGATAACATGTGCTAACAGTCATTGTTTTGGTAAATTTTTAGAGGCCTAAGGAATAAATTTTGTATCATATGATTCTATAACTGATTATTTTAGTTCTTCATGAAGGAAAAGATTTATCTCAAATTTCCATTTCTAGGTGTAAGATATGAAGTATAAAATTATTAAATCATAACCAATTGATGAGATTTTGTTTTTGAATTGGAAGGAAATAAAATTTACATTCATAAGTACTTCAACTATCTATTAAAATAAAACCTCAAATTTAGGAAAATTAATTTTAAATACAAATGTTATCTGTTTACTATTATTATTTAAAATTCAATGATCTTTTAACCTATAATATATTAAAAAAAATTGGCCATTAACTTTCTCATGAACATATTCTTTATCACTCTCTATTAATCCTTGGGAATTATATTTTTCTTCCCTGTTTACATTTTTTACTCCCTACTTCTGATCATTTATTTGGAATCCAATTTTTCTGTTGATGATTATACTTCCCTTTCCCTCTTTCTAAGAGCAATGTTTTATTAACAAATATTTTTGATGTGGGTTTTCTATAAAGTAATTTTCAAAAATAAAAAAATTTATACAATGTTTAAATTGAAAGGGAAAATTTTAATAAATTGGGGTAATTAATTAACATGCGATTTTGAAACAACATTATGTTTGATTGTGTATACAACCCACAACATCGAGATTAATCAAATCATGAAATATCATTATTTACATATGATCATTATAACTGAACAAATGAATTAGTGGTTACGAATAGTAATAACTAAATTATGGATTATATATAAAGGACCTACATGATATAAATTAAATAGTTAATTATTAAGATATATTTACTCAATTTTTGGTAATTTTTTTTATGTTTTAGATATACATTTCTTCAAAAAATGCATTTTATGAGAAAATATTATAATTAATTTCAGGGTGTTGTATAATATTTATTTTATAAAATTAAAGTAATTTTTAAGTTATAATATTAAAATAAATTTATTATGCTTTTTTTAGATCAATATGAAAATATTTATTTTCCCAATAAATAGAGATAAATTCCAATCTGTTGGAAAATGATAACATCGTTCGTGCATACGTGTGGACTATCTCCACCATGATGCGATGCGATTGATTTTTCATTTATATTTTACTTTTATGTTAATAATAATGTATATGTTGAGTATATATTATTTATATGATATAAAAATAATTATATAAGGGTCTATTATTTTTTACCTCTCTTTCTTTCTATTTGTCAAAAAATGGAAACAGTGTTTATGCGTACGTATGACCTACCATCACGATGAACGATGAAGTTCATTTTTTATATAAAAGTAATATGGATTAAACATATATATATATATATATAATTAATATATATGATTTTTATGTCCTCATTATTTTTTTTGGTGATGTTGTTAACTTGATCTAAGTACAAATACAAAAACTACCATACTAAAACATGCCTGAAAAATGAAGCTGTTATTACTTGAAACAAATATTTTATAAAATAATTATTTATAAACTAGTTATAAATTAATAAAATTACATAATATATAGTGTTATATATATTATTATGGTTCTATATTATATTTATAATAAATTTTTATTTATTATACAGGAGTTTGGATCATGTACAAATGATGTCAGTCCTAACGTAAGGGTTCTTCATCTCAAATTGTGTTCTTTGGTACATTTGTTATGTTATACACCTATATCTTTCTATATTGTGTATCTACATCCCATTTGATATTTTATAAAAATAATATATTTATATTTATGTTATTTAAATTTTCATTTTATCTTATTTATTTCTTGGGGGTAATGTTTCCAAAGTTACCAATGTGGTAAGTGTTTATTTAATAATCTCATTGTTATTTAAGAATATTTATGTTTAACTCCCAAATGGGGGAATATTATTATTTCATATGAATATTTTCCAAAAAAATATTTTAAATAATATTTATATTTCTATCTAATTATTTATTAATGGAATTTTATACATGTTTTACTTTTTACAAAATGGTCTAAAATGAATCTTCTTGACTTTTTCCAAATGAGGTTATTTTTAACAATTTTAACAAAGTGATAATGGAATATTTTTCAAAATTATATAGCATGAATGGATTTTAACTACAACATTATTAATCATTACATTTTATATTCCTTTAGAATTTTATAAGTTTATTTTCAATGAAAATATTTTCCTTAATGTTTTCAATGTTTTAAAATTAAGTGATTTTAAAATGAAAATGGTATTTTCCTTAAGAATTATCCAATGTTATTTTTAAAGTGTTTTCATATTTTCAAAAATCCCTTGTTGAATCATTTTATTCACTGAGTTAATAATATTATGATACAATCTATGATATTTTATTAGATGGTTTATGATATGTTTTTACTGGGTCTGTACAATTTCTATACCATTGTCTATATTACATTGGATGGTGTATGATTATGTTTACTGTTTATAGTAATTATTAACATATCATATCTTAGATTCAATATGAATTTTTATTTTTATCATGTTCCACCCATTTAATATGAGGAATTTATTGGAATTATTATATGATGTTTGGGGCCCGCTAAAGCCCTTGATCCATCTGTCGGTCTCATGAGACAAACTAGTCTGGGTATTGGTTAAGGCCTTACTATTTTATGTACGATTTCTAGGAATGAGGCCTCAATGATAAGTTTATTATTCATACAATTATGAATATCCAATTTATGATATTATCTATCAATTTCATGTGATTATTAAATTAGTTATAATATCCCTGGATACGTTTCAAGATCATTTTATTTTTTATATGGAATTATTTTATCATTATTTATTCCTACCATATTATTAATCATGCATATGCAATTTATTAAATGGAAGGTGCGGTTATAAATTTACGTTTTCATATTTTTTATGCCTTATTTTTCATGTTAACTTCCTCTATTCACATACCCTTACTTAACACCAGATCTCAAGACATTATTATTTTTACTTTTTCAAGGATTTTAGAAAGTGTATTATGATTGATATATATGGACACGCTAAATTGGATAATGGAAGAATCAAATTAAATACAATTTTGTATTATTTTTTCAAATTTTATTTTATTTTTAACTATTTATCTATTTTTTGAAGACTATCAAACTATTTGTTCCTTCTATATGTGATCACTTATGTGTAGTACCAATATAATAATGAAACCATTCGATCTAGGCTTCTAGTTTATGGATATTTATGAATACAATTATAAGCTCCAATTACAACTCTTCAAGAATTAATATGATTTTTTTATTCATTTTAGTAAAATTCATCACTTCATGATAGATGTTGTTGTACCAAAATAAGAAAAATATGGATTTAAAATAATCTGTTTTAGTGGGGAACAAGACAAAAATTGATCTGTCACACAACAATAGAGTCAAGCTAGATTTCAATGATTCTTCTTAGGTTAGGATGATGGTATGAATAGAAGAGTCACCCATTGAGAAATTTGAGGATCATGATTAATTTTAGGTCTACCCTATAATTCTTAGATGATGTTAATGGTACATGTTATTAATTAAAATAATTTTATTTAGCTATAAATTTTTGATTTTAGGATCAAGTGAAGATGGAAACTATCACACCATGAACATATTAAAATTCATATTGTTTACATTATAACAAGTGGGTAAGGCTATGGGGGAAATTTTTTTCAAAATAACTACATATTCAGTAGGAATTAAATTATTTAGTAATGGATTTGGATTTTCAACCGTAAAATAGAACTTATAACATAATTAACATAAAAATGTTTGTTTCACATTCACAATAATAGTTGGAATTAAGGTTTATATATAAAACTTCTCCTTGTAAATTATTTAGAAGAATAAAAAAAAGGACACTTATAGATCTTATATATAAAGAATAGAATAAGGAGAACATGAGAATAAAAAATATTTCATAGCAATAGTGAAATACATTTCAAAAGAATTAAGTGGATTAAGATTATGTATTTCTCATGAAAAAATGATTATTTTATCCATGAAAGTGTTTGTAGCCTTCCTATAAATAAAAACACTACATGTTCAATGAAACCTATTCATACTTGGTGTGTATTAATACAATAAGTGATATTGTTTTTGGTTTGTGTTCTAGTCTATTTTTCCTATAAGTGTATAGAAAAGAGGAGGAAAATGTAATGGATATGATGAGAGAATAAAAATATATAATCCCTAAACATTTCAAGGGATGTTCCTAATGATAACGTGATTCAACTAATATATCAGTGATTTTAGTGAATTACAATGCATCGACACAACATTGATTGCATGGTCCTTATATTAGCTTACTGTGGGTGAACTAAACTAAATCCTTGTTTCAAGTTTTCTATAATAAATTAATATTCAATATGATAAAAATAAAAAATGGGTAATCAATTATTCAAATAACTGATTAAAGGGAAGTGATTTATTTTATTATTAATGGGATCAATATATTAACAATATCTAAAGGTTTTAACCTTGTAATTTGGAGGTCAATATCAGTGATGGATATAAGTTTTTATGAAAAACTGTTCAAATATTAAACATCATTCATACCATGATTCACCCTCAGTGTATCTTTTACCTATGTCCCTTTAAGACTTACAATTGGTATCAAATCATATGTTATTTTAATTTTATTTATTCTTCCATAGCTTGATTTAATTGATATTTTAAATTAACAATGCACTTTCCCATTACATTTTTTATCAATTACATAGGGGAGGAATAAAAATAAAAATAAAATCTTTTGAGGAATTCCATTGAGTGGATAATTTTTCTAAAATAGTGAAATTATAATAGAAAATACAATTTTTGTCACAGATAATGGTATGTATAAATGAAATTCTAGAACAATTAATTCATTCAATGATATTACAAGCATGGTTGAATAACCCAATATTACACATGGGATTAAATCTATCAATTATGATGATATCCCATGGATGAAAAGAGTTGAAATTTTAAACTTATGAGAAGAATTATATCAATACTTAAAAGATGAATACATGAAGCTTAATGATGAGAAAAACACTCATGACATATAGATTATAGTTTTGGTAATATAATTTGTAAATGTCGAAGGGCCCAAACAAAAAGATTATTGGGTTAAAAACCAATCTTGGGGATAAAATTTAATACTGAGATGAAAAATCTGATGTGATGTCCACAAATATAAAAAATATCAAAATTAATTTAAAGGGAATGAATTTGAATTCAAAAAAATCAAACTTTTAAAACCAAGAAATTTCAACTTATTGAACTTGTATCTGAAATAGTTAAGGATAACTAAATGTTTCAATAATAAAATCTATGTCTCAAGGACTTTATTTCACAAATTAATTCTATGATGATAGAGTATGAATAATTTTTTTGAAAACTATCTCAAGAATTAAAATATAATATATAAATATAGTGAAAAATAACTAAAGGAATATTTAAATACATAGCTTTAAAAAATATGTAAAAATATCCAATAGTTATAAGACAAGTTAATCTCATATAATAAAGAAGTGAAGCATTTTAATGTCAAGGGTATTATTAAACATAGGTTTAATTTAAAGATTTTGTTTCATTACCCTTCAATATGTGAAAAAAATAATGAAGAAGTATTGTTTCTTAGTGGAGAATCATGAATATATTGTCATATAAAAAGGTCATAATCAATGGATAAATATTTTTTGGAAATAATGGAACCCCCTTAATACATGAGAATTAGAAATTCATATAAATTATCAAGAAAATTGAACCACAATTAGATAATGAAAAATATCTAAAAAGTCCTCATGAGTGATAATGGAAACTAGATAAGACCCACAAAGTTGTATGGAGACATCTATAAATTTATTGGTATTTCTGAAAACATCTGTACAATTATAATTCATTAATTGATGTGAATATAGTTATAAATTTTAAATACTAAGTCTCTAATAAGGAAAGACAATGTATGGTTATCACATCAGTAGTTTTTACAATACTAACTAGGTCTTAATTGAAAATTTTATAAGATAGCTTGGAGGGGTTAAAGGAAATAGTAATAATAAATTCAGTAGTAAAAATGTTCCCAAGAAAATATATTCCATGGCTTAGATTATGACTCATATTTTTATTTTAATGAAAAAAATCAATCTTTATCTAGAACTAAAAAACCATCCCAAACAGACCAAAAAATTTATTTGATGTATGACAATAGTTCACGTGATTCTGAAACAATAAAATTTCATGTGAAGGGATATCCTAGAGAGTGGTTTTTACTAACAAACCTAGTAATATATTTATGTATTTTCGAAGCATTAATTTGGTTTTGATAAATAAATATCAACATATAATTTATTGTAATATACATGGTGGTAATATTTTTCATCAAAATATAAGTTGTGTTTTGTTTTTTGTTGAAGAAAAAACCCAAAAAAGTAGAAAATATATTTGACTCCATTAAATCCAATTCATATATGAAAATTTAATCAAATTATATGATAGAAAGAAAATGGTGGTCTATAGTAACTCATCATCTTTCTTAGCATGGGTAAAATTGAAGGTCCACCTTTACCTTTGTAATTAATTGTATTCTTTATATTAATGTAAGGAAGCAGTCTTAAATATTACATATTAGAGTATTTTTTAACTAGAAATCACATTCTTGGATCTTATAATTTTATAGTTTTTGTGAATTGTGGAATCATCATACAAAGTATAGCCATACATTACCAATGTACACTTATACTAAGTATCAATTTTTCTTCCAATGGAAACTCTTTAAAATCAGACATGTTTTCTATTTCTAAAAAATTATAAATAAATCTCATTTATCTCATTTTTGTATCAATTACCCCTTAAATCCTATGAAAAATAATTTAAAACATTGGATAAGCACAAAAGGAATTATAAGGGACATAATAGAAGGGAAAATTTTATTCCATTGAATACATGAAAACACATTCAAAAGATTTTCTTTAAAACCCATTAGTATACATAAATACATCACATAGTTCCCTTGGTACATAATTACCATATCACTATTACATTCACCATTACAAATTGAATAACCATATGGTTTACATTAAACACCATTTTCTCCAATTAATTAGATATCGATAGTGGGGATCCCCCATTGTATAAGCTCTATTAGACTCACCCATTTCTAATGAATTATAATTGTGCTCAATCCTTTGTATATGATATATTGGGATCATATATGATATATAATGGGTCTCTAACCTACTTATATTATATAAAATACCATATCATGAATTAAAACCATGAAAACTCATTTATACCCATGTGTAAAACACTTTCAGGTATCCAGATACTAATTTCTTTTAAAAATATATCTAAAATAAAAAAACCATGAACGAAATAATTATGGAATTTTATACAAAAATAAAAATGGAAACATATAAAGGAAACATTAATGTTATCAAGAATCATTAAATTATGAAATTTTGTTCTTGATTTATGTGTGAATGAAACATTCCTTTTGGTTTTTGTAAAAATAGTTGAATAGGTGACTTCATAAGAGGTTTTTATAAGAAAGACTCTCACATAAAACCTTATAAAGATTCCTTTTTTAAAACATTTTAGAGAAATAAAGAAAAATTATTTTTATAAATTTATTTCCATATGAATAAGTTTATTGAAATCATTTTGAAAACACATACTTGAAAGAGAAATATTTAGAAAATGAATATTTTAAAAATTTAAATTAAGGTTTATTTCGTTAAATGCCCATTACCTTGAGTTTGAGTCATCACGTACAAGAATTATATTCAAAAATAATAAACTTATGATAATTTATATAATTTCTTAAAAAAACTATTTTTTAATATTCTTTTTATACCACTCATTACAATTTTATATACCACTAATTAAACACCTAATTTCACGTTAGATTTTTTGGTTGTATTCGATAACGAAGTCCAACATGACATTTGTATGACGTCTATAGTAAGAGTGGCCCATATTCCATCATATAAATTGTAATTTTCATTAAGTAATACATTCTTTTATATATATATTATACTTTTAAATCCATATATTATGTATTTATATGAAAAATGGACTATATTTCCATCATGGAGATGGTAAGTCATACGTACACGTGAGTAACATTTTCATTTTTCAATGATCATAATGGAAGTAATGTAAGTGTTTTTTATATTTAAAATATGATAATAATATCATCAACATCATATTTATCATTTAAATTCACTTAAATAAACCATCCATATTTTTTGGTGATGAAAAATGAATCATATCACTTCGTAGAGGTAATAGTCTACATATACGCATTAACGACGTTATCATTATCCTTTTCATGGAAATGTTAGAAACAAAACAAAATATTAAAATTTAATAATGGTAAATATTTAATTTATATAATATATATAAAAAATCTATAATTATAGCCAGTCTTGAGAGACTGTGATGGAAAACATACTACATCGGTTCGTGAGGTGGTAGTTTGCCATATACGCAAACAACGAATTCTTTTCCAATCTAATGCAAGTGGAGATGGATTAAGATTATTATATTTACATAATAATATCTCATTTAATTTATGATAATTTAATTTTTATTTTATAATGCTTGAATAGTATTTAAAATAAGTGGGAGATGAAATAAAAGAGAAATAATTGTTTAAAAACAATACCTCTTCCTTGGACAACCTCCTTTTTGTAACACATTAATCACACTAAGGATAGTGTAATACCTAAAATAAGAGATCCATAATTTTGTTATGGAATATATTAAGATACTTGGGATGATATTTGGCAAACCAAATTTTTTATGTATGAAGAGAAGAGAAAATAGGTTCGTTTTTAAAGATAGGGGAAGGGGACTCTTGATGTTCTTGAAAATAATAATTTAATATAAATTAAATTTCTTTTAAAAATGGATCCAAAATTATTTATTTGTCTTATATGATGATTTTGGGACTAAATAAATTTATAAAATTAAAATTAATTAGTTTTAACTACTTTTTTAATCCTTATCTTTTGGATTTATCCTTTATTTAACCTCATCAACTCTTACTGTGAAAACATTGTATTTTACTCTTTATCAGTTAATATAGTTTCAATAAAATGTAAAATGAACCATTAATTAATAATTTATGATCCTTTCAACCTTATCCCTATATTTTGGCTGATTTTATTATTTTTATGAATTTTATATCATATAATACATTATTATTTATTTTAAAATATCGTTAATGTCAATTTTGGTATTATTCGTAACTTGAATTTTTAAAGAATATCATGAAAACATGTTATATTTGAACAAAATATTTTATAACATATCAAATATTTCAATTTCATCTATAAAATTCATGTATGACACTAATTATCTCAAATCATATTTATTTTAATATTTTTAATATTATTTATTTGATATTTCCATTATTTAAACTATTACTACATCATCATTTTAAAATTATTTACAATAATTATTTCTACATAGAAAATAAAAAAAATATTAATGATGAATATAAATAATTTTTCTTCAAAAAGAATTATATTAAAAAATATCCACTATTTGACCCCATGTTGTAAATATTTGATTTGTTAAAAACATGAGTTTGACAAGTTTGACTCTTTGAATAAAATATTATAAAGGTTACAATAACATCAAAACTGAAATAAATAGTCACATAACTGATAATATAATTATTATTGAAAATAATTACCCATAAAATAAAAATTGTGTAAGTGTTAGGTTCATTTTATAATATTTATAATATTATATTTACCCTTAATTTCCTGATTTACCCTTAACAATGTTAAAAAATTTTACTAATGTTACTATTCATATTATCCATAAACAAACAATACATATTTAATAATTATTTAAATTCTAATTCCTTTTATGGAATAAAATTTTTCAAATTCAAAAAAAATAATTGGAAAAAAATAATTTAAAATTAATCTTGTAGATGGGTGAAATAAACAAGTTTTTAAAGTGAAAACATTCAAAAGATTGAGATGTTCTTATATCCTAATTAAATATTAAAAATATTAAAATTTACTATTTTGGATCAATATATGTATTAATGATCTAATATTACTTTAATAAATATTTAAAATATCAATTAACGTTAAATATTATTTAAATAAAAATTCAGTTTCAAATTAAAATGCGGAATTTTTTCACTATTCATCAGAAAATGAGACTTCGTAAAAAAACAATAAAAATTTAATCAAATTAATTTTTGATATTTTTATTTAAAAATTTAAGTTTATTTTTTTCAAATATAATTTATATATGTTTCAAACTTTAGTTTGAGAATAAGTCTACCAATAAAATTTTGAAAAAGTGTTTTTTTATAAAAATAAATATTTTACGCATATAATTGAGTTGTTCATATCTTATGACTAATAAATATAATGGATTAATGTAAAATAATTTAAATTAATTTATACATAATATATTTAGTCAATTTCATACTCTACAATATAATGGATTGTAATAATGGTCACATAATAACAATAGTTATTTGTTCGTTTAAGCTCAATGTAGCTTATTTTTTACGCTATATAACATAGTCATTCCTTAATTAAAAACTCGAGATGTTATATTATACCCCTAACCTTAAATAAATTTATTCCTCTCAATTTTAACTTGGTATTGGTAACCGGGTTTCTACCATTCAAAATACATTTATTGAAATCCAACATCGGAACAAGGATCGATAAAACATCCTCTTTAAAAATAATGAAATGTAAGTATGAAGTTCACATAAGATAACACATTCAATTCTTCCATATATGAAAAAATGGAAATGTAAGACACAAATAAGAATCAATCTCTGGTGGAGAGTGATAGAGAACATGACCATTAGAAAATTATTCATCCCAAAACCATAAATCTTTGATGGGTTAAAAGGAAACTGATTTCTCAATAGGGAAACTAATCAAATAACATTTTTGTATAAAGATCCTTTTCATAGAGTTAAGGAATTTGTTTTATTCTTAGACTAATAAAATAAGGGAATATAATTACTTGAAAATTTTATTTTCATTCTTTAATAAATTTTCACCACAAACTCATCTTTTTTATATGATCAATGAGTATTCAAGATGATTTTTTCAGGCATGTATCACTTGAGTAAACTTCTAGAGAATAAAATAATCCATAAAAGTATAACTATATATTCCTCATGTATTTTTACATAAACCAAAACAAAAAATGGATAGAATAAAATAATTCCCCCAAAAAATAAACATTTATATGACGAAAAATTATTGTACTATCAAGAATTCAACAGTAATACCCAATGATCAATATTTATCATTCAAAAAATATATATCCTTAAAATGTATCAAAAATATTATAGACTAATATTTAAACACAAAAATTATACGAATTTTCTTACATCATCTTCCCAGATAAATTTTTGTATATATCTCAAACTAACATCAATAACTCTCAACGTCTCATACTAAAAAGAAATTTCCCTAATAAACTTCATGATATAGTAATGATTATTGTAAATGACCTCAATCACCATAAGTTAAAAATAAAATCATTAATACTTCAAAACTATAATTCAACATTCATTCCTCAAATAGAATCATGTATTATTATATTTACATAAATCTTATAGGATTCCAAAAATAGTGAGCATATTTCAAAATAACATTAAACTCATAATAACCAAATCATTATCCAATACCATGGAAATATATTCAATAATACAAATTTTATAAAAATAAACATATAATTCATCCACTAAATCATTTAACTAAAAAATTTACAGTAAATAGGACTTCGTGTTGGGAAGTATTAGGAGATGCACACTTGTCACCCTTCGTTTATGGATTTGATTCTCGTGGCCTTGCCGAATGTGATGGGTTTTCACCCATCCTAAAGTTTTTTCCCTTTATAAAAAAATAATTCTTATAAAACAATGAAAATATGATAAAATCCAAAAAAATAACCATAACATTTTTTAACCTCAAAGGTTATCTCATACTTTTCATTTTCCAGTATAAAAAGTAATAACCATAATTAACTCCAAAATATATGTCTCCAAAAATACTTTCAATCAGTTTGAAATGTCACATCATAAATCCTAAAAGGTGTTTCTAAGAAATTAAACTTATAATAAGCCTAAAAATTATAAACCAATAATTATATCCTTGTATCTCAAGAAAACATAACAATCTCCAATGTTGTTTAAATAATACTTTGATACCCAATGTTAAGACCCAACCTTAAACATTATATATTCTAGACTTTTTCCAAAATAACTCATATTTAAGAATATTTTTAGTTTAAAATTTTATTCAATTATGAAAAACTCTGAAAAAGTAAACCCATACTTTAAAAGTTGAGTTTTATAATAGGGATCCATTTTTTAACCAATGGAAACTCCTTAAAATAAAACATGCTTTTCCTTTATATGAATCGTAAAAATTATACCATTGATATCTTCTTTGACACCATTACCCATTAAATCCTATGAAAAATATTTCAAAACATGGGATGAAAACGAAATCATATTATGAGACATAAAATAATGGAACATGTTATTCTAGTGAAGACATGAAAACCCATTAAAAAACTTTTCTTAAAAAAAACCATTATCATACAAAGGAAAATCACATAGGCTCCTTGTGACATCATTACCATATCACTCTTACACTCACACTTAAAAATTGAATAACCATATGATCAACTTCCATCTTCAGAGTACCCAATCCATTGTAGACCTATAATGGGGATCATTCTTTGTATAATCCATATCAGGCTCACCCATCTCTCATGAGCTATAATGGGGCTCATCCCTTCGTATAAGATATATTGTGATAACACATGAGATTTAATGTGTCTCATCCCTTCATATAAAATATTTGAGGACCATATCGTGGATAAAACCAATGAAAACTCTTTTATACGCATGTGTTAAACACTTTCGTATATCAAAACACCCATTTCTTTTAAAAAATAACTTATAAAATATAAATATTACCCACAAAATAATGAAACCATTTTTATAGAAAATAAAAATGAAAAATTATAAATAAAAAACGAATTTTATAAATAACCAATAATGTATGAAAATCAATTAATTCCATATATGTTATAAAAATTAAATTTTCCTTTTATAAAAAAATTTCAAGGAGTAACTTTACAAGGTTTTTTTAGAAGAATGCCCCATACATAAAAACTTGAAAAGTTTCCATTTTAAAATTTTATAAGGAAATTAAAAAACTCTAATTTTAATATATTATTTTATATAAAAATACCTTTATAAAATAATTATAAAAACATGTAAATAAAATAAAAACATTTAGCATATAAATCTTTAAAACAATTAAAGTATGGTTTATTTAGATAAAAAGTACCTTACCTCGAGTCTTACTCGTCATGTGGATTCCTATGGTTCTTAAATAATAAAAATATGTTATTTTATACTTTATTTATAACCTTTTTTATGTTTATTATTACTTTTATATCACCCATTAATAAGTTATATACAATTACTTAATCATTTATTTTCACATCAGACGTTTTAATGATATTTGATTCCTAAGTCCAAAATAAATTTGGTATGATGTCTCTAGAAAAATTGATAATTATTAAATAATATCTATAATAATATAAATGTAATAATAATAAATTTTATTCATTAATTATACTTTCAAATCCAACCATTACTAATGGGTAAGAAAAAATGAACTACGTCACAATCAGAGAGATGACAAGTCATACATACGCATGAGTATTGTTTTAATTTTCAATGATCATTATGTAAAGAAGGTAAGTATTATTTAATCATTCCTAAATTATCATAAGATTATTAATATCATATTAATCAATTATATGTACTTATATATATCATCCATATGTTTTGGTGATGAAAAATGTATCACATCTCTTTGTGGAGGTGATAGTTCACACGTACGCACGAAAGATGTTATCAATTATATCTGCATTGAAATTTAATAAATTAATTAATATATTAAAATTTAGTAATGATAAATATTTAAATAATATCATATATAAACATTAATTTCATCATTATATCTAGTTTTTAGAGATATAAATGAAAAATAAATTGCATCGATTCATGAGGTGGTAGTCCACCTTACACACTGATGATGGATTGAGTTCCCATTTAATGGAAGTGGATATGGATTTATATGTTTATATAACCATAATTATATCTCATTATAATTTTTATTGTTTATATATATTTTTCATCATCACAGAAAAATATTTTAAGGATGTCGAAGAAGAGATAAAACCAAAATAATTGATAAAAATGATACCTCTTCCTCGAACCACCTCATTTTCTTAAAACCTTATATCCACTAGGGATGGTGTTTTTATAAAACTAAGAGATATATAATTAGGGTGGGAATTCAGGTAATTTATTTGGATATATATTGACCGAACCAAATAGCTTTTTTTATGTGTGAATAAAAGTTAAAAATAAGTTCCCTTTTATAAGAGAGGTGAGAGGCACTTTTGGGATTCTTCAAAATATTAAATTAATATAAAATAATTTTATTTTAAAAATTGATAGAAAGAAATTCTATTTGAATATATTATTATTTTGAGTCAAAATCTGTTCTTCTAATCAGATTTAGATATGTTTTGACTATTTTTTAATCCTTATCTTTTCGACTTAACCCTTATTCAACCCCATTAACTATTACTATGAAAACATATAATTTTACCAGTTAAGGGTTAATATAGTTAAAATAAATTTTAAAATGAGTCAAAATTAATAATTGGTTATAATTTAAACCCTATCCCAATATTTTCACTATATTTCATATTTTTATGAAATTTTTGTCATTAAATAAGATATTTTTTATTTTAAAATATTATTAATATCAAATTTTTACACTATTGATTATATGGATTTATCAAAAATATCATAAAAATTATATATTTGAAAAAAAACTATTAAAATACTTCCAATATGTCAATTTCATCTATAAAAATCACCAATGAAATTAATAATTCCATATAATATTTATTTTAATATTCTTTATACCAATTATTTGATATTCCCATTAATTAAACAATTAGTACATCATTGTTGTGTAATTATTTAAGGTAATTCATTCTTAAAAAATTAAAAAAAATTACCATGATGGAGATAAATATTTTATCTTTCTAAATACTATTTATAGTTGAACATTATTTTAACACCCCTACCTAGCTTACCGTCAAACTGGTAGCCAGACCGGTGGGTCCCATGGTCTCAAGCATGTCTCCTCGTACACTAGAGGACGCTGACTAGCAGAAAGGGTCTCAATAGGTGATAGTGAGGAGACTATAACCACATTTTGGAATTTAATAGTGGTATCATCTAAAAATAAACAACAAAAGATGTCAGATGTAGTATATAATGAAGTGACAAAGCAATGGGAGAAAATATATTCAATTTAATAAAAGGGCCCATTGTAGGTTTACAATGAATGCATGTACTGATGATGATACTCACATTGAAAAATGAAACACACATTATTCTATTAAAAATAGAAAAATTATAGGACTCACAAAAATAAAATAAATAAAATCCCAAAGGTGATATCCATGACATCTTGAGCTTTAGCTTAGTCCTTTACTCAAAACTCCTCAGGTATAAGCATACATCAATCGACATAAGTCTAGAAAATATAAGGCTTACTTGAGTACCAAGGGTAAGAAAGTAGGGTGTGAGATGAAATCTCAGTAGTTCATCACACACAGTGTCATTTTCAATCCCAAAGGTGTAGTATATATTTAATAGTGTTCACGTCTTGAAGAAATAAAAACATAGCTCAATGAAAAAAGAAACACCCATCTAGGTACCTAGTGGACACATGACAGTGATACCAACATCATCCCATCCTTAGTATGACCGATCATGTCAATTATATATATATATATATTATAAAAGTATATATGTATTAATATATGTTAGAGTTGATTAGGACAAACCTTCTCCATCCAATTTCAGGGGAGCTCTCACGGAATGCACCTAACCTCGGACAGATAGGCCTTTCTATCTCCTAACTACTAAGCATCTTTACATATGAAAAACATAAATGGTGTGGGGTAAGAATTCATCCTACCCATAATATTTACAACTAGTGTGGGTGTATGTATGCCTCCCTCCCATAACATTAATAACTGGTGTGGGGTAATAATGCCTCCCAACCAAAACATTTATAACTATTGTACGATAATAATTCCCACCACCCACAACATTTATAACTGGCGTGGGGTAAAAATAGATCCCATCCATAAACATATATATATAATTAGAATGGGGAAAAACTTCCTCCCACCCATAAATATATCTAACTGGCATGGGGTAAAACATCTTCCCATCCATATATATATATATATATATATATCAGTAAATAGTGTAGAATGCCCATAATTTATAGGTTGAGCATAAGGAAATACGGTCACTCTTATAACATACGACATGGGTAACAACCTCTCATGTAACTTAGAAATATCCAGGCTCAATCATAAAAAGGCTTACCAATTTAAATTAGCATACATAAATTTCAAAATCAATATAATAATCATAACCTCATATTCTTTCTGATTATATGTGAACAAATGCATGATCTAACCATCCTCTCTATGTGCCTTCCATTTTGACCCTTTTACTTTTCGGATTCTCAAGGATTAGATTAACCAAATGCGAGGATGTACCACCCTAATAATTCCATTTCAACAAATAATTTTACTAAAATTCAAGGATGGGCTTCATCAATCTCAGGTTATTCCATATAAATGATTTCACCAACACCAATTAATTATGGTTACTCAATTCATAAAACTCTTTGGGTCCACATATAACGAACCTCTAAAATTTTTGAATTTACCTAATTGGTAAATTCTATTCATTGTGAATGTTATCAAATTATAAAGACACCTATCCCCTATGCACATGTCTCCAAGTCCATGAAAATGTGCAAGGGGATCCTTAAACATAGGAATTTATGCATACACCCAACTCCACTTACCTAGATTTTCATTTTGCATATATACACATAGGCACACCTAGTACCCCACAAATAAATTCACTAAGATGGGTGAATATACACATAATGGGGGAACCTACATATATATAAACATACTTACTGATGCATATGTATGCAAGAAACCATAGAGCCAGTGACTTGAAACCACAAAAAATGGTCCAACTCACTACAAAATAATTACAAGGAACCTTAGACCACCCAAAAGACCCATTTTAATAAGGTCGAAATCTAATTGTGGGTATACAAAATTTCCTCAGATGGAATCGGTGAATTGAACCAACCCGAATCGCTTTGTCTTTGGAGGCTGTTTTCGGAACAAGAAATAAGACACCATAGGAGACCATTTTTAAAAACTAACATCAAAGGAAGCCACAGAAAACCAGGTTAATTATACTTCTTAGATTGGAAGAACCAAAATAAAGTGACGAAAAGAATAAAATTCATCTAATCATGAGAGAATGTTGATATAGGGTTATTACCTTGATGAATCAGATAATAAATCTGAAGAAATGGTGGAAGAAACTGATGAAAAGAAGAGAGCCGGAGAGAAGAGCTCGTGTGTGCGGCTAGGGCACCCAAGGGAGGATGTTGCAATTGGGTATGAGGGGATAAATGGGTGAGGGTTAAGTTTTTATTTTATTTTATTTTAATTTTTTAATTAAACTGAATTTTAAAATAGGACTTAACACATGGTTTATGTCACATGGTTTATAAAATCTTACGCCAACTATGCAAACTTTTCTGGTAACCTGGTGCATCCCACAAGGGATGGCCACACAGTTTATAAATTGTGATCCAACCATGTTGTGAACAGTGTTCAGATACTACCCATACAACTAAGAATGTGATATAGGATCATGGTTGGTAAAACCATGTGTTGACCATGTGCACTACTACTACCCCCTTTGGACAGGGCTGCACGATATCTTGTATTGGGATAGACTGTTTCAAAGAAACAATGTGCCACCAAAATCCTTTTAAACACATTCCTTTCTAGGTACATCACTCCAAAAATTCACTAATAAATTTGGAAAAAACCTTGAGCCTTTACCCATGTAAAAAACATCACCTTGAAGTGGTCCAACTCTTTGAATTCCATTCTGAATCTCATTTTCAAATTCGTCTCATTTAGTAAATGAAAAAGTCAAAATTCCTTCTGAACTTCCATTCGATTCAAGGAATATTATGTTAAAAACTTCTCACCTTATAATATCTCATCCCAAATAGGACTTTGGAACAATTAACACGATAACCAACATATGAGGGTGGTCATGACTGAGTCCAACAAACACGTTGTTTTTAGAAAACCGAACACACCTTCGAGCCTTACTTTAAACACACGAAACTTCAACTATTAAAACATGACCCAACACTAGTTCTCCAATATAAACACTAATACATCTCTTACCCAATCATATTTACCTAGAGACAAAATCTAATAATAATCTTGTTAATAAATCAGCCATAGGTACTTCCCACCATAGGATTTAACATTTAAGAGGGACAGTTCCAATTCACGGCATCTCCACTATTGGAGTTTCCTTTCAAGGCATGTAATTAAGAATTTTGACAATGCTACTAGCATGATTTTTAAATTAAATATATTTTTGATTTTATATTGACCAAAATCCCAGGTCGAGATGGATTTTCATGAAAATCCTCATCCGACACCGATATCTCTCACCTATAGATGACAACATGCCAGAAATGATCCTTTATTGACTACATTACTGAACAAGAGAGGCAACTATTCATGCTAATATGACCAACCATTCAAGAAGGTATTAGAACTAGACAGTCAATATTTTATAGAAAAAACTAATATTTTTCCTCCCATGTAATCCTGCTTAGAGCACAAACACATCCACTGAAGTACATACCTATCTTTTGGTTACATTCCTAACCAAACCACCAAGGAAACCATGCATCCAGCACGCAACTCCAAAAGAGAACCTCTCAGACAAACAGAAAAGCATTAAAGTGTTAGTTCATTGTAATTCCTGAACTCTTATAGTGAATCTAGGATGATTTCAAGACATGTTACATGCATGTAAGTAAAAAGAAACACTAATTGGATAGAAACAATTTTATTTAAACATTCCAAATTACTAGAAAAATTAAAGGCTGATCCACCCCTAGTCGACATGCATTGAAAAAGACTCTACTTCACCTATCATTGCATCACTCCAACAAACCATAATAATTTACCTCCAAAGGTTATCCATGATCATTCATTATTTAATCATCAGATTCCATTCAAGACCAATAGTGTTTCCCAAAGGTTTCATACACAACCAACCCTTTTCAACTTCGTACTTCCGCAAAAGCAACGACACATTTAAACACTCACAAACCACAAGAGCATACAATCATGATCAAACAATTATATATGTTCATTTTATGTTCCTTGTTATTGGAAGGGATCATTTATCAAAACTAATAGGATTATCCCCACAATACGAGTGTCCTAGTCGAAAAAGTAAAGAATATAAGCCACTCATAATCACACTTGATCCAAACACCCTAAATAAACATGTGACACTCTTCCGAGACTTGATCACACCATCCAAAAAATCAAGAAATCCAAACCAATGATACCAGCATGTCAAAACATCCGAGTCTCTAAAAATTCATCCCATGCATTGGGATAAAACTAATCATTTAATTCGAAGGTCACTATACGTGGAGATGACCCGAGATGACACTCAACTATTCAACCTTGAAAGATCAAATTGAAAAAATATAGTTCATTATCACATTTAACACTTGACCGTACTGTGTATATCAATGAATACTACCTGAGGAAAAGAAATAGGTAAAATGAACAAAGAAGATGTCAACCATGCTTGGTAAATATCTAACCAAATAAAACCAAGTGTTTTCTGATGTTCAAGCCCGCAACGAAATTCAAAAACAAAATGACCAATCATCCAAAAAACTATGTCATTAGAAAATAAAATTCCTATAAGGGAAAACTTTAGCTAAATGACACCAAATGGATGATTGCACATTTAACTATCAAGGAATTCTAGTTCTAAGGGTTCTACTTACCACTGCCTAGCCCCTTACAAAAACACATGTTCCAACCTTATTACTATTTCATGTTAATACAATTCATAAGGCTCAAATTCGATCATCAAGTCATTTCTAAAGCTTATTTTTTAAAGAAACTCAAGGATAACTCAAAAAATGCATTTCGAGGGTTTAATAATAGGGGACACCACTATAGGTTCCATTTATAAGACCTTTGAATTTAATCATCTTTAAAATCTTTAAACATCTAAAATATTTAATTTATCGCATTTTGTAACATTTTCCAAATAGTAACCAAAGTTTCATTATTTTAACCGGCCTAGGTTCATCAAAATGTAACCCAATTACAGTTGATAAATCATTAAAGTTAAGAAACCCAAATGGTTCATCTCATTAAAACATTTCCCCATTTTAACTACATGGGTCCTGTTACACATTTTAGAAGCTCAAAAATTTCATTAACAATTAAAAACCAAACATTATTTCATTTAAAACCATCTCAAATCATGTAACATGGTTTTACCTTTAATATGGGTTTCCATTTCTGAATTCATGGAGCACCCATACACTTCATAAATTGAAAATTGGATCCCATTTATCACAACCAAATTACAATTCAAAATTTTTCATTCTTGAAAACAATAATATAATCATATGGGAGACCACCAACCATTATATAAATTCCCCATATACATTATACTATTGAATTTGGATCTTATTTAATCAAAATAAATTCACATAGCATTAAAAACATAAAATCCTCTTACCATGGTTTCAATACATGTGTTACCTTTTCCCAGTTATGAGGTGCCCATACACCATAGAATAGAGAATTATATCTTATCAAAATTTCCACCAATAAATTTTGAAAAAGAAACCAATTACTTGTCAAAAATTTTAGCACTATATTTTTAAAAGTAAAAAATAGATGAACTATATTAAACATATAATCATGATACACATGAAAAAATTCTAAGTAGTCAGGAATCATGGCATATTAATAGGAAACCATGCTGTGAAGTTACCTAATTAGATAAACCTAACAAAGTTATTAAAAAACCATGCATTCCATACAATAATTATACACATTAATCAAAATCATGGATTTGTATTAAAGGCATGCGATTCTACTTATTTGGAAACAAAGCCAAACACTTTTGTTCTAGACACTTTCTAACTCAAAGCTATAACAAACCCCACTAAGAATATCTATATTCACATACATATAAGGACATGTAGACCCTATCCACACATCTAAATGACCATGAACACGTGGAAGGGGATCCTTACACATAGGATTATATGAATACCCTCATATCCACTTACCTACTTATGCATTTTTATATATATACATAGGAACAACTAGCCCCATTCATATATATTCACTACCATAGGTGAATGTGCACATAATGGGGGAACCTACATATATATACATATATACCAATACATATGTTAGAAATTTGCCTTAGACCTTGTGACTCGAATTCACATGATAGCGTCCAACGCACTGTAAAACAATTACTAGGAAAATTAAAACACCCAAGGGATGCAATTTAATATGGGCGAAATTGAATAGTTGGTATAAAACATTACCTCAGATGATGGTGGAGAACCAAACCAACCCAAACCACTTTTCTTCAGGGTATGTTGCTGGAAAAATCAAGAATACATTGTTGGATACCATTCACAAGACCTAACATTGAAAGCGACTATAAAAAACTAGGTTAATCCCAACCCTATGTTCATCTGAACCAAAATAGGGTGATGAAAAACAAAAATTCAGCTGAGAAAGGGAGAATGAGGAGCTTTCATTATTATCACAATCAATTAGATAAAAAATAAGAAGAAATGTTTGAAGAAACCAAAGAACATGGGAGATATGAAGAGGGGATTTCACAAAAATGTCGAGGGTGCCTAGGAAAGAGCTTCGTGATCGGGTCTAAGTTGAGAAAGGGGTGAGGGTTGTGTTTTTTTTAATTTAAATTTAATTTTTAGTTTAATTAAATTTTAAAATAGGTCCGTACACAGGGTTTAGGTCAAAAAGTTTAGAAAACCATGTGCCAATTGTGCACCCCTTTTCTAGGCACCTGAATCGTCTTACACAGGCTGGTTTCATGGTTTTTAAATAGTGATCCAACCATGTGGTGAACAATATTGAGCTACTGACCGTGACACTAAGCTTGCTGTCTAGGTGAAAGGTTTTGAAAACTATGAACTTATTATGCACACTACCTATGCCCCTTTGTATAGGGCCTCACTGTTTCTTAGTGTGGACCACATAGTTTCTGATAAATTGTGTTCCCTTCGTAGACTTTCAAAACCAAGATTTTCAAAGTCTGGAACTCCCATAACTTAACGAGAACTTCAAGAAACTCATCAATCATTCACCCAAGTCCAATAACATCGTGTTAATGTGATATAAATCTCATAATTCTATTCCAAGGCTAGGTTTTAAATTTTCCTATTCAGTAAATGAGAAAAAATCAAATTCCTTCTAAATTTCGATCTTGTTCAAAACACGAAACATTAGAACCTTCCCACCTTATAAATTCTCATCATCAATAAGCATTTTGAAACAAAGTACACAAAAAATAACCTAAAAAGTTCATGAAGACTTGGTCCAGTGGTCACATTGTGTTTAGAACACCCAACACACCTTCGAGCATTCATTTAAAGACACCTCCCTTATGTTGATAAAACATGATGCAATGCTCATTCTCAAATCGAATCATTGAGATGGCTCTTACCTGATCCCATTTACCCAGCGATAAGATCTCATCATAATCTTGTAAAGAATCTAATCTGGGGTACTTACCAGCATAGGCATTAACATTTAAGAGGTCCAATTCCATGTTACGACATCTCCACTATTATAATTTCCCTTCAAGGGAAAACATAAGTGTTTTGATGAAGCTCCAAACATGATTTTTAAATGAAAACATTTGTTCATTCCCCATTAACCCCCAGCCCCTCTAAAGATGTATTTTTATGAAAATCCTTAGCTAACACAGACCACACTCACCTCCACTTAAAAATGTACAAGAAACATCCTTTTATTGATTGCTTTACCAAAAAAGAGAGAAAACTAGTTGGGCCACTATAGCCGACCATTTAAGAGGACATTCAACCTAGAAAACCAGAATTTTATAAATAGAACAGTGATGCCTCCTCTCAAGGAATAATTCCATTACCAAGAACTGATCCACGGAATTTCATACCTGAATTTTGGTAAAATTTCTTACCAAACCACAAAGGAAGCCACACATCTAGCATGGAATACCAATGAAAATCACCCAAACAAGTGCAACAGTTTTAAATCATTAGCATGGAGTAAGACCTACACTCTCTTAGTGCATCTAGGATGACACCAAGTTAGGTGAAAAACTCGTCACTAAGTTGAAAAACTAAGAGGATTGAAACTGTCTCCATTCAAACATACCCAATTACTAGAATGGAGGTAGGTTGATCCACCACTGGTCAGAATTCATTAAAAAAGACCCATCTTCACCTACTAACACTACGCCAAAATAGGCAAGGGAAGCGCTACCCCTTTATCAGCGCTTCTTTTAGTAGTGCTGATAAATGTCGAGTTTCAAAAAAAATATTTTTTCATGAAAAATAATATTTTGTTATATAAGTATATTTATATTGATATAAATACAATATATATTTTTTAAATATGTTATAGATACATATAAATATACTATTACATTTAATATATAAAGAAATTTAGTGAAAATGGCTTCAAAATATTTTTAAAAAATATTATTAATCAATATGTTTCTAATTTTTATCGATTAAAAATCATTTATTAATAATTTGAGGACACAAAAAATCAAAACAATTAATAAAAGATCTAAAATACGTTGAAAATGTAACTCAAACTTCAAACAACCATAACTTTTGATCAGGGTGTCCGTTTGAGCTCTAAAACATATCAAATCAAAGCTTGCGACGAGCTCTACGCGTTAGAGACAAAAGAAAAGTCTTTGTCACATTTTTCGAGCCCAAAAAAGGCCTAGAAGGCCTCCAAAACTGAGTATTTATTCGGGATACCCTGATTTTTTAACATCCAAACAAGTATAACTTTTGATCTGGATGTCTATTAGGCCTGTACCACATATCATATTGAATATTGTTTCATTTTCTTTGATTTGACAGGTTTTTGTGTTGAAACGGAATTCTAAATTATTAGTTATGGTCGTTTTAACATTTTATAGATTTTCAAATACACATATATATGTATTTATTAGTAAATATATATGTGTTTGTGTGTGTGTGTGTGGGTGTCTATGTGTGAGTCTGTGTGTTGTATATATATATATATGTATTTATTTATTTACTTACTTATAAACACACATCAAAAACATATATTTTTTTCATAAATGCATTTAAAACTAATCTTATATGTACATTCTATGGCTTTTCAAATACACATATATATGTATTTATTCGTAAATATAAATGTGTTTGTGTATGTGTGTGTCTGTGTGTGTGTCTGTGTGTTGTATATATATATGTATGTGTGCTGTATATATCTATGGATGTATGCATGTATTTATTTATTTATAAACACACATAAATAACATATTTTTTCATAAATGTATTTAAAACTAATCTTATATGTATATATTAATATACAAATAAATATATGTATAAAAAATTATAACTAAAAATATATATAAAAGTATATTAATATACGAATTAATATATATATACTAATATATGAATAAATATATTTACATTAATATGAATCTATATCAATATATGAATAAATATATGAATAAATATAACTATATATATATCACTAAATAGAGAACAAAATGAAATGGCATAGTGGTAAAGGTGGAGCAGCGAATGGGGGAGGTCTCGGGTTCGAGTTCGGGTGGAAGTGAAGGGGGTGCGCGCGTATGAGGATGCGCGGGAAGGGCAGTGCGCGGGAGACCTCATAGCGCTGATATAGGGGGTGTGAAGCGCTGATAAAATCACTCCCTCCATATTATATTTAATTTTTTTTATTTTTTCCATTTTTTGACCTTTATCAGCACTAAGAAAAAGCACTAATAAAGGGGTCTTTTATCAGCACTTTTTTAGCGTTGATAAAAGTGGCATTTTTCAGTACTTTTCGGAGCCCTGATAAAAGGGACGCCCTATATGAGTGTTGAACTTTACAGTTCTTTTTTAGCGTTGTTAAAGCCATTTTTTAGCATTGATATATGCCATTTTTGTAGTAGTGTGATGCTTCATTCCAACCAACCACTAGACATTAACTCCTAATTATTTCCTTGATCGCTCTGGATTTAACCATTGGAGTCCATTTGAGACTAACAACATTTCAAAAAGGTTGTATATATAGCCAACCCTTTTCAACAACCAACTGTCGAGCAAGAACTGATATGTTTCCAAAATCACCAGCACCATGAGAATTTAAGAAGGATCAACCATTTCCCAGTAGTCCTTTATTGTTCCTTCTACTTGGAATGGCATATTTTTTAAATCTAACTAGAATATCCACACCATAGAATTTTCCTAGTTGTAAAAGGAAAGAATACTAAACACTCATAATAATTCTACAATAGAAGACCCTAAAAAAATGTGTGACACTCTTATGATCCATGATCACAACATCAAAACATAGAACAAAGCTAAACCAATAAGAACAGTGTTTCCAAGCACCCGATTCTCCCAAAATTCATCCTAAGAATTGGGACGAATGCATTTATTTGATTCTCAAGTCACTCTACCTGAAGATGACATGAGACCACACTCAACTGTTCAAGGTTCATAGCATTAACCAAACTCATCCAATTATTTATCACATTTACCACCTGATGGTACTGTGTATATCAGTTAATACTGCCTAAGGAAAAGAAAGTGTTCCAACGAACAAATAATTTATCGACCATTCCCAAGGAATATCTAACCAACTGAAACCAAGAATTTTCTAATTCTCAAGCATGAAAATAAAGTCAAAAATACAACACAATCCTACTTAGTAGGAAACCTACCAATGAAACTACATGGAATGGAACATGCATAAGATATTAATTTTCTATGTGCCTATATGATGAATAAAATGCAGATTTCTTTCTATATCAGGACAAGGGTAAAATTTCATAATGTCCATAAATAGTAAGCTACAGAAAATACAACAATCACTCAAGGTGAAATCACATCAAATGTAACTTCAAACGCAATGAAAAACAATCTCTATCCCATGATACTAAGTCATTTCCCATATATGAGGTGATTATTTTTAAGAAAGACTGTTAACAAAGCACTAAAACATTCCATGTATCATGTATACAAACCCAAGATAGTAAGACAAAGGGAAAAATTTAATCCTCTGATACCAACTTGTATCATCCCAACAAGAATTACCATCAAACCGATAGTTAGACCAATTCATCACTTGGACTCAAGCGCATCTCCCCATATTCCAGAGGCTACCAACTAGCAGCGACAGTCTCAGGAGGTGATAATGGGGAGACAATACCCACATATAATATTTTCACAGTGGTATCATCTGATAATAAAAAACAACAGACATTCAAATAACTATATAAATAAGTCACAAAGTAGCGGAATAAAATATATTCAATTTTATAAAAGGGGCCAACAATATTTTATAATGAATGCATATACTGATGATAATAAATAAGTTAAAATAGTAAAAAAACAACATGTTTTTCAAAATAGAAAAAAAAACTAGACTAATGAAAAGAAAAGAAATTGAATCCCTAAGGTGATCTTCACTAGCATCATGAGCTTCATATTAGTCATTTTATTCTAACTCCTCAGGTATAGGCGTACATAAATCAACTTAGGTCCTACAAATATAAGGTCTACTCAGGTACCAAGGGTACTCGAGCATGGTTTGAGATGATATATTCATAAGTAGGTACACATGGTTTCAATCCCAATCCAGATAAAGTAGTATATATTTAATAGTGTACAAGTATAACAAAAATAATTACATAACTGAAAGAATAAAAAAGTACCCATCTTGGTACCTAGGGGACACCTGACAATGATACCTGCTTTATCACATGGTTGGAATGTCTGATCATGTCAATTTCATATAAATAATAGCAGTATATATCTATATATATGTGTGTGTGTGTGTGTGTGTGTGTTGGGGAGGATCATGACATACCAACGCTGTCAAATTATAGAGGAGCTCGCATGATCTGTCTCTAACCGAGGTCCAGGACCCCTTACAGTCTCTTGGCCTCCAGTAATCTTTATATATCAAAAACATAAATGATTTGGGGTAATAATTCCTCCCACTGATAACATTTATATCTGGAAGGGGGTAATAATTCTTCCCACTCATAACATTGATAACTATTATGGGGTAAGAATTCCACTCACCCATATCAATTATAATTGGAGTGGGGTAAGAATGCCTCCCACCCATAACATTTAAATTTGTTATGAGTTAAGAATTCCACCCACCCAAAAACACACGCAGATATATATATATATATATAATTGTAATGGGGTAAAAATTCCTCCCACCCCTAAAAATATTCAACTAGGATGGGTAAAAACATCCTCCCATTAATAAACATATATATATATATATATCATTAAATAATATAGTATTCACACAATTTATTTGTTGAGAATAAGGCATCATGATCATTCTTATAACATAAGACATGAGGCAAAACATCTCATGTAACATACAAATAGTTAGGCTGAATCATAAAAATTCTTACCAGTTTAATGTAGCATGCTTAAATTCACAAATCAATATAATATCCATGACCTCTTATACATTCCTATTACATGTAAACAGAGGCATCATCTAACCATCCAACTCATATGCCATCCATTTTAACCATTTAAGAAGCATGACCCGCAATTATTATAATAACCAATGGTGTGGTTGTACCACCTTAATCCATTCAATTTCAACCTAGAATTTTAATACAGTTCAAGGATGGTTTTCATCATGCACATTCCATTCCATTTAAAGTATTTCACTTACACTCATCAAGCATGGAAACTCAATTTTAAAAATTCAAAGGGGGACATAGAATTAACCAATAACAATTTGGAATTTATATACATGGTAAATTCTCTACATTAATAATTTTATAAAATTATGATAATTTTCCAACAAAAGAAGCCAGAAAAATGGTTAGCAAAAAAGATATACCAAACTGAAATGGCCCACAAGTTAAATGCACATAAAGGATCGCTGTGAGTTTTTTCTGACAACACAAGTCCCTTAGAGGGATTTTATTATAAAACCACAAATTTTTTATCAAACCAAACATTTATCAAGCCTATAGATTTTATCAAAAATCAAAATTTAACTTAACAAGTGGGTATTAAGTAGGCATTTAATGAATATTAAAATTTAAATTGAATGGAATGTGATACAAAATCATGGTGGGACAATATTGAACACTTCAGCTCTTGACGGTCTCGAACTGGTATCTTCTACTACCCACATTGATAATATGCACTTTCTCAAACATATAAGTACACTTATCCCATTGCACAAATCCACATGTACATCAACATCTGAAAGATGATACTTACACATAGACTTATATGAAAACACCCATCTCCTCTTACCTACGTATGCATTATATATATATATATATATACATATGCACACCTAGTCCCATACATATATATTCACTGACATGGGTAAATATAAACATAATGAGGGAACCTACATATATATTCATACATACATACATATACATACGCAGGAAAGTCACAATAGACCCAGTAACTTATACCCACATGAAAGTGTCCAACTCACTAAAAAACAATTACTAGGAAACATACAACAACCAAAGGATGCAATTTAATAAAGGTGATATCAAATAGTGGGTATAAAATATTACCTCATATGGTGGTGGCAAACCATACCCACCTAAACTACATCTCCATTGGTTTTGGTTACCACAAAAAGCAAGAATACATCCTAGAAGACCACTCTAATGTAATAACATTGAAGGAAACCTCAACAATTGAGTTAATAATAACCCTAGGTTTATCCAAACCAAAATATGGTGATAGAAAAACTAAAATTCTGCCAAGAAATTATGAAGGATGAGTATGGGTTCTTAGTTCGATCAATCCGAGAAGAAATCATAAAAAACAGTGGAGGAAACTGACGAATGGAGGAGACCTGAAGACAAGAGCTCGTGTGCGTGGCTAGGGATCTAGGTGGAGGTCGTTGCAATCAGGTATGAGGAAGAAAGGGGTGAGGGTTGTGTTTTTTTGTTCAATTTTAATTTTTAATTTAATTCAATTTTAAAATAGGACCTCAAGCATGGTTTAGGTCTCATGGTTTAGAAAATAGTGCACCAACTATGCACACATTTTATGTGCACCCTAAACATCCTACACAGGTTGGCCAAATACTTCAGAAACCATAAACCAATCATGAAGTTTATAGTGTTGAGATACTACCCATGGCATAAATTGTGCAAGCTAGGAACATGTTTTGTAAAACCAAGAATAAACCATGCACATAGCCCATTCACCCTTTGAATAGGGCCAAGTGGTTTTTTTGTAGGGGGTTGTACAGTTTCAGGCAAACCATACTCCCTCTGTATCCTTTGAAAACCATGTTTTTCAATGTTTGACACTCCCAAAACTCACCGAGACCTACAAGACTCACCTAGGGCATTTATCCAATTATATAAAAATCACCTTTAAGTGATCCAACTATCAAAATTCCATTCTGAGGATTAGTTTTATATTCATCCTATTTAGTAAATTAAAAAAATATAAATTCCTTCTGAATTTTCAACTTGTTCAAAACACGGGACATTACAAATTTCCTACCTTGGAACATTTAATCTCCAAGAAGCCTTCAAGAACAAAAAAAACACAAAAACTGACCTATGAGGGTCCCGAGGACTCAGCACAGTGGTAATGTTTTTTTATGACACCCAATGTACGTTTGTGCATTCCTTTAAACAAACAACACTTAGGCCATTAAAACATGATCAAATACTCGTTCTCCAATTGAAACACTGATATGTATCTAACATGATCATGTTTTCTAAGAGTCATGATCCCTTCATCATATTATAAATAAGTCACCTAGAGGTACTTCTAACCTGATTATTTAACATTCAAGAGGAGAAAATCCAACTTACTACATGTACACCAATGGAATTTCTTTTCAAGGCATGCCCTGGAGAATTTTGGCGATGGTACTAGCATGACTTTGAAATAAAAAAAATTTGATTCCCTATCAACCTGAATCCCTTATTAAGACAGATTTTTATAAAAATCCATAGAAGATACCAACTGCACTCACCTCAACCTGAGGATGTGCCATAAATATTCCTTTATTGACCACTTTTCTAAATATGTGAGACAACTAGTCATCCCACTACGACCATCAATTCAAGAGGACATTCATCCTACACATACGGTGTTCTACAAATAAAACTTTGATGCCTCCTACGAAGACATCCTACCTTTACCTTGAACATGTCCAGTGATATACGTACCCAAATTCTGATGATGTTCCTAACTAAACCACAAAAGAACCAATACATCCAGCATGACACACCAAAATAGAACCACTAATACATTCACAACATCTTTGAAGAATTATTAAGGCATAAGTCCAATGATCTCTTAGTTCATCTAGGACAAAGTCAAGATATGGTACATGCTCTTAACTAGGAAAAAACACAATGAGGATTTAAATGGTTTACATTCAAACAAACCCGATTACTGGAAAGAAGAAGGTTAAGCCACCACTGGTCATCTTGAATTGGAGAGGACTTCACTTCACATAGGTACACATCATTTGAAACGACCACACGCCTTTAATTACCAACGTTATCTGTGATCAGTTAATATTCAACCATTATATTCCATTCAATACCAATGAAATTACACCAATGTGGCATACATAGAAAACCCTTTTCAATGCCGTGCTGCCGAGCAATAACCGATTTGTTTCAGAACTCACCAGATCCAAGAGAATTTATGCAATATTGACTATTTCCAAATTCTCTTATGAAGTTATTTCTAAATGGAATGTAGAATTTATTAGAATCGACAAGATTATCCCTATCATAGGAGTTTCCTAGTCAAAAAAAATGAAATGTAACAAGCTGCTAATAAGTGACCTAGATCAAAACACTCTAAAATAACATGTAATGATCTAACTAGACATGATAACAATGTCAAAACATATAGAAAATCCAAACCAAGGAGAACATCAAGTCAAAACACCTTATTATCTAGGAAGTCATCCCAAGCATTAGAAAGAACCTATTTATTTAATGCTCAGGTCACAATACCTGGAGATGACTGGAGACCACACTCAATGCCTCATGGTTTAAAGATTCAACTAAAATCATTCAGTTTATTAACACATTTAAAACTCAACAGTACCACAAATATAAATTCCTACAGCTTGAGGAAAAGAAAGGGGATGAACGAACAGAGAAACAACTAACCATTCCCTTGGCATATCTATCTAATAGAAACTGAGCATTTCATAATGCTCAAGCCATCAATGAAAGTCCAAAACACAACAATCACCAATCTGAACAAGGGTTTCATTAAAAACAAAAAGTCATGTGAGTTAAAATTGTACCAGAACAGAACCAAATGGTAAAAAACACATGGCACTATCAAGGAATTCTACATCTAAGGGAGCCACCTACCACAGGTCTATCACCTTATAAAAACATAGGCATCAACCCAATTACTATGTCACACTGACACAAGTCACCAGGAATAAATCCAACCATCAATCCCTTGAAAAAGGCTTCATTCAAAGGAAAATGAAGATGAACTCAAACTACCTTTACTCATAGATTTTAAAATAGGGGGAACTACTACAGGTTCCATTTTCAATCCCTTTTAATATTTTCATATTGAAATGATTAAGCATATAACAAATTTAATTTCAAGAAGTAGGTACCATATTACATTATAGAAACACAAGTTACATGATTTTAACCATACCGAGTTCATCATAATATAACCCAATAGTAGTTGTCAACTCATTAAAGTTTAAATAACCAAATGGGTCATCTCATACAAAAATTTCCCCAACTAGCCAACTTCATTCCAGGTGAAAATTTTAAAACGTAACGAATTTCATTTTAGATTAAAAACCAAACAGATTTTCTTTTAAAAAAAATGTCAAAACATATAACATGGTTTCAAGTTTAATATGGGTTTCCATTTCCCAATTTAAGAAGTGCCCACACACATCCTAAATTGAAAATTGCCTCCCATTTGTCACAACTAAATTACAATTCAGAATTTTACATACTGGAAAACAATGGTCTAATCATATGGCTGGACACCACCAATCATTAAAGTTAGGATAAAATTTAATGTTTTGAATTTGGCTCCCATTTAATCAAAATAAATTCACTTGCCATTAAAACCTTGAGATCCTATATCAATTGTTCTAATACATGGGTTTTCTTTTCCCAGTTATAAGGCAGTCATACACCTTAAAACTGATAACTACATCATATCATAATTTCAATCGATAAACAGATAATAGGAATCTTATAAAATGTCAAAGAAAGATAGAATTCCATTTCTAAAAGTAAAACATAACATTGCTAATATTCCCAAAAGGCAATAATATAAGAAAAACATGTTAAGAAGTCTGGAAGAATGGAATATAAACATGAAAGGATGCTAAGAAGTTACCTATATAGATATAACAATGAATGTTTTTTGATAACCTACCTTGGAATATAATATGCATGCAATTAAAACAAAATCATGGATTAGCATTTAAGGAACACAATCCTACATACCAGAAAACGTACTAATTTAGTAACAATGCATGGAAAGTACATGACATGTTAATTTTATATGTTCCTATATGATGCATGAAATGCAGCTTCCTTACTATATCTAAAGAAGGGTAAAATTCCATAAATTAAATAATTGATAAGCATTAGAAAATACAACAGTCAATCCAGGTGAAATCAAATCAAATGTAATAGTGAACAACACGAACAAAAATCCCTAGTCCTAGAAACATAGTCATTTCGTTTATGTGGTGTGATCAGTCCTGGGAACAACTATTAACCAACCAAAAACACATTATTAATATCTAGTAAACCAACCCAAAATAGTAATACAAAGGATCAAAGTTAACCCTCAAATACCATTTTGTAACATTCCAACCCAACTTAAGATCAAATAGTTAGTTGGACTGGTGGGTCACTGGCCTAAAGCACATCTACCCGTACTCCAGAGTCTACCGAATATCAAAAAGTGTCTCATGAGGTGATATTGGGGAGAATATAACCTCATAGTATAGTTTATCATTGGTATCATCTGATAACAAATAACCATAGAAAACACAATCATTATATAAAAAAGTGAAAATGTAGTGGAAGAAAATATATTAAATTTAATAAAAGGGTTCAATTCATGTTTATGATGCATGCATGTAACGATGATACACAACTTAAAACAGTAATCATACAACATGCATTTCCAAATAGCACAAATATAGGACTCATGAAAAATAAATTTAACAAAATCCCTAAGGTGATCTCCACGAGAATCCTAAGCTTCAACTCAATCATTTTCTTTTAACTTCTCCAGTACAAGCATATAGAAATCAACCTAGGTCCTGTAAATATAATGTTTACTCATATACCAAGGGTACTCGAGAAAGGTTTGAGATGAAATATTAATACTCTGGTACCCACGATGTCAATCCTAATCCAGACAGTGTAGTATATATTTAACAATGTGATGGTATAGTGGAAACTAATTATAAAAATAAAAGAATAAAGAAACACCCATCCTGGTACCTAGGGGACACCTGACAGATATACCTACTTCATCCCATGGCTGGTTTATCTGATTGGGTCAATTATATATATAATAGTAGAATATATATATATATATATATATATATATATATATATATTTGTGGATCAGGATGTACCTCTGCCATCAAATTCTATAGGACCTTTTATTGTCAGCCCCTAACCTAGGTCTAAGAGCCCTTATAGTATCTTGGCCTCGAAGAATCATTATATATCAAAAACATAAATGGTTTGTTTTAAGAATTCCCCCCACCCATATCATTTATAACAGTGATGGGGTAATAATCCTCCAACCCATAACATTTATAACTTGCATGGGGTAATAATTACTCCAACCCATAACATTTATAAATGGCATGGGGTGATAATTCCTCCCACCCATAAACATATATATATATATATATATATATGTATAATTGGAATGCGGTAAAATTTCTTCCCACCAAAAAACTTATCTAACTGTCATGGGGTAAAACTTCCTCCCATCCATAAACATATAAATATATATACATCAATAAAAATTGTAGGATGTCCACATTTTATTGGTTGAGCATAAGGCAGCACGATCATTCTTATAACATATGACATCATTCACAACCCCTAAAATAACTTATAAATAATTAGGATCAATCACAAAAATGATATATATTTTAAAGTAGAATACTTAAATTCACAACCAAAAATAACAAGCATAACCACTTATTCTTTCCTATTATATGTCAACAAAGTCGTTATCTAACCATCATACTCATATGCCTTCCATTTTAACCATTTAAAATTCATGACATGAACTTATTAGATTAACCAAATAAGTATTCATAGCACCCTAATCTATTCCATTTTGACCTAGTATTTTAATAAAATTCAAGGATGGGTTTCATCGTGCTCATGTTATTCTATTTAAAGTATTTCACTTACATGCATCGAGCATGGTAACTCAATTCATAAATTTCATAGGGGGTATATAAAAGAAACTGCTAACAATTGTTCATTTATCTAATTGATAACTTTAATTCATTAAGTTTGTTATTATATTATCATAAGTGGACAACAAAAAGGAGTAAGAAAAAATTGTCTAGAAAAATGAGGTACCAATAAAAAATGGCCGACCAGCAAAATACACATAAATCATCACTTTGAGTTTTTGTAGACATTGAACATGCATGAGATATTAATTTTCTATGTTCCTATATGATGAATGAAATGCAGATTCCTTTCTATATCAGGACAAGGGAAAAATTTCATAATGTCCATAAATAATAAGCTACAGAAAATACAACAATCACTCAAGGTGAAATCACATAAAATGTAACTTCAAACGCAATGAAAAACAATCCCCATCCCAAGATACTAAGTCATTTCCCATATATGAGGTGATTATTTCTAAGAAATAATGTTAACAAAGCACTAAAACATTCCAAGTATCATGTATACTAACCCAAGATAGTAAGACAAAGGAAAAAATTTAATCCTCTGATACCAACTTGTATTATCCCAACAAGAATTACCATCAAACCGATAGTTAGACCAATTCATCACCTATACTCAAGCGCATCTCCCCATATTCCAGAGGCTACCAACTAGCAGCGACAGTCTCAGGAGGTGATAATGGGGAGACAATACCCACATATAATATTTTCACATCGGTATCATCTGATAATAAAAAACAACAGACATTCAAAGAACTATATAAATAAGTCACAAAGTAGCGGAATAAATATATTCAATTTTATAAAAGGGGCCAACAATAGTTTATAATGAATGCATATACTGATGATAATAAAAAAGTTAAAATAGTAAAAAAACAACATGTTTTTCAAAACAGAAAAAAAACTAGACTAATTAAAAGAAAAGAAATTGAATCCCAAAGGTGATCGTCACTAGCATCATGAGATTCATCTTAAACATTTTATTCTAACTCCTCAGGTATAGGCATACATAAATCAACTTAGGTCCTACAAATATAAGGTCTACTCAGGTACCAAGGGTACTCGGGAATGGTTTGAGATGAAATATTCATAAGTAGGTACACATGGTGTCAATCCCAATCCAGATAAAGTAGTATATATTTAATAGTGTACAAGTATAACAAAAATAATTACATAACTAAAAGAATAAAAAAGTACCCATCTAGGTACCTAGGGGACACCTAACAATGATACCTGCTTTATCCCATGGTTGGAATGTCTAATCATGTCAATTCATATATATAATAGCAGTATATATATAAATAGATATATATATATGTGTGTGTGTGTTGGGGAGGATCAGGACATACCTACGCCGTCAAATTCCAGAGTAGCTCTCATGATCTATCTCTAACCGAGGTCCAGGACCCCTTACAGTCTCTTGGCATCCAGTAATCATTATATATCAAAAACATAAATGATGTGGGGTAATAATTCCTCCCACTAATAACATTTATATCTGGAATGGGGTAATAACTCTTCCCACTCATAACATTGATAACTATTGTGGGGTAAGAATTCCACCCACCCATATCATTTATAATTGGAGTGGGGTAAGAATGCCTCCCACCCATAACATTTAAAACTATTATGAGTTAAGAATTCCACCCACCCAAAAACACACGCAGAGATATATATATATATATATATATATACATATATAATTGTAATGGGGTAAAAATTCCTCCCACCCCTAAAAATATTCAACTAGGATGTGTAAAAACATCCTCCCATTAATAAACATATATATATATATATATATATATATATCATTAAATAATATAACATTCACACAATTTATTGGTTGGGAATAAGGAATCATGATCATTCTTATAACATAAGACATGAGGCAAAACCTCTCATGTAACATACAAATAGTTAGGCTGAATCATAAAAATTATTACCAGTTTAATGTAGCATGCTTAAATTCACAAATCAATATAATATCCATGACCTCTTATACATTCCCATTAGATGTAAACAGAGGCATGATCTAACCATCCAACTCATATTCCATCCATTTTAACCATTTAAGAAGCATGACCCCCAATTATTATAATAACCAATGGTGTTGTTGTATCACCTTAATCCATTCGATTTCAACCTAGAATTTTAATACAGTTAAAGGATGGTTTTAATCATGCACATTTCATTCCATTTAAAGTATTTCACTTACACTCATCAAGCATGGAAACTCAATTTTAAAAATTCAAAGGGGGACATAGAATTAACCAATTACAATTTGGAATTTATATACATGGTAAATTCTCTACATTAATAATTTTATTAAATTATGATAATTGACCAACAAAAGAAGGAAGAAAAAATGGTTAGGAAAAAAGATCTACCAAACTGAAATGGCCCACAAGTTAAATGCACATAAAGCATCGCTGTGAGTTTTTTCTGATAACACTAGTCCCTTAGAGGGGTTTTATTATAAAACCATAAATTTTTTATCAAACCAAACATTTATCAAGCCTATATATTTTATCAACAATCAAAATTTAACTTAACAAGTGGGTATTAAGTAGGCATTTAATGAATATTAAAATTTAAATGGAATGGAATGTGATACAAAATCATGGTGGGACTATATTGAACACTACAGCTCTTGACGGTCTCGAACTGGAATCTTCTACTACCCACATTGATAATATGCACTTTCTCAAACAAATAAGTACACTTATCCCATTTCACACATCCACATGTCCATCAACATGTGAAAGATGATCCTTACACATAGACTTTTATGAAAACACCCATCTCCTCTTACCTACGTATGAATTATATATATATATACATATGCAAACCTCGTCTCATACATATATATTCACTGCCATGGGTGAATATAAACATAATGAGGGAACCTACATATATATACATACATACATACATATACATATGCATGCAAGTCACAATAGACCCAGTAACTTAAACCCACATGATAGTGTCCACCACACTACAAATCAATTACTAGGAAACATACAACACCCAAAGGATGCAATTTAATAAAGGTGATACCAAATAGTGGGTATAAAATATTACCTCAGATGGTGGTGGAAAACCATACCCACCTGAACTGCATCTCCATTGGTGTTGGTTACCGCAAAAAGCAAGAATACATCCTAGAAGACCACTCTAATGTAATAACATCGAAGGAAACCTCAACAATCGAGTTAATAATAACCCTAGGTTTAGCCAAACCAAAATATGGTGATAGAAAAACTAAAATTCTGACAAGAAATTATGAAGGATGAGTATGGGTTCTTAGTCCGATCAATCAGAGAAGAAATCATAAAAAACAGTGGAGGAAACTGACGAATGGAGGAGACCAGAAGACGAGCGCTTGTGTGCGTGGCTAGGGATCTAGGTGGAGGTCGTTGCAATCAGGTATGAGGCAGAAAGGGGTGAGGGTTGTGTTTTTTTGTTTAATTTTAATATTTAATTTAATTCAATTTTAAAATAGGACCCCGTGCATGGTTTAGGTCTCATGGTTTAGAAAATATACATCAATAAAAATTGTAGGATGCCCACATTTTATTGGTTGAGCATAAGGCAGCACGATCATTCTTATAACATATGACATCATTCACAACCCCTCAAATAAATTATAAATAATTAGGATCAATCACAAAAATTATATATATTTTAAAGTAGCATCCTTAAATTCACAACAAAAAATAATAAGCATAACCACTTATTCTTTCCTATTATATGTCAACAATGTCGTTATCTAACCATCCTACTCATATGCCTTCCATTTTAACCATTTAAAATTCATGACATGAATTTATTAGATTAACCAAATAAGTATTCATACCACCCTAATCTATTCCATTTTGACCTAGTATTTTAATAAAATTCAAGGATGGGTTTCATCGTGCTCATGTTATTCCATTTAAAGTATTTCTCTTACATGCATCGAGCATGGTAACTCAATTCATAAATTTCATAGGGGGTACTTAAAAGAAACTGCTAAAAATTGTTCATTTATCTAATTGATAAATTTAATTCATTAAGTTTGTTATTATATTATCATAACTGGACAAAAAATGAGTAAGAAAAAATTGTCTAGAAAAATGAGGTACCAATAAAAAATGGCCGACCAGCAAAATACACATAAATCACACTGTGAGTTTTCGTAGACATTGAACCTCCATTGGAGGGGTTTTATAATAAAACCATTAATTTTTTTATCAAACAAAATATTTAAAAAATATAATCATTTTATCAATTATCACCATTTAACATATCAACGGGACATTATATAGGAAATTAATTAATTTTAAATTAAAAGGGGATGGAAATGGATATTACCATAAGGTGGGACCAAGACAAGCCCTTCATCTCTTTATGATTTCTAACTCAAAGTTTCTGCTACCCCCTAAGCATATTCCCTTTCACATACAAATAAGGACACCTAACACCTATGCATGCATCGATATTTCCATGAACATGTGAAAGGGGATCCTTACACATTGTATTATATGCATACACCCATCTACACATACCTATGTATGAAATTATCATATATATATATATACATATGCACACCTAGCCCCATACGTATATATAATCTTCCATGGGTTAATATACAAACAATGGGGAACTTATATATATATATACATACTTACCTATGCATATGCAGGCAAGTATCCTTAAACCCAAATAATCAAAGCCACGGGATATGGTACAATGCACTAAAAAAATTAATACGAACCTGTAAATACCCAAAGGAGGAAATTTATTAAGGGAGAAAGAAAATAAGAGGTATAAAACATTTCCATGGATGGCGGCGGTGAACTAAACCAACCAAACCCACTTCTCATTCGGTGGTGGTTGTTGGAACAAGCAAGAAGACATCCTGAGAGACCATTCACACACACTAAATTCAATGGAAACCACTAAAACTCAGTTAATACAAACCCTATGTATCACAAATCGAAATAGGGAGGTCGAAATTCCAGAATTTGGTCAAGAAAGGGAGAAGGAGGATATAGGGTTCTTACCTCAATGAATCAGAGAAGAAATTAGAATAAACAGTTGATGAAATATACGAATTGAGGATAGACGAAGAGGGGAGCTAGTGAGTGTGGCTAGGGCACCGGTGGGAGGGCGTCGTGATCAAGTCTGATGGGGGAAATGGATGAGGGTTTTGTTTATATTTTCATTTCTTTTATTTTTTTTATTTAATACATTTTTAAAATAGGACCCCACACATGGTTTAAGTCACATGGTTTTGAAAAAATTATTCCAATCTTGCACCCTTCTTCTGGGAACCTAGATAATCCCACATGAAATGGTTACAGTGTTTTCAAATGGTACACCAACTACGTTGTGAAAAGTTTTGAGCTACTTCTCATGCCACTAAGAGTACATGAAAGTTGTATAGTTTGGAAAACCATGTGCAACTCGTGCACACCACCACTGCCCTCATTGAACAAGGTCGTACAGTTTCTTGTAGTGGGCCTCATGGCTTCAAACACATCATTATTCCTCTACAACATTTCAAAAGAATGCTTTTGGGGGTTCAGTTCTCTAAAAAATCACCAAGACCTTTGGTAAACGCCTCAAGCCTTCACCCAAGTCCAAAAAAAAACACCTTCAAGTGATCTAACTCTCAAAATTATATTCCATGGATCAGTTTTTAATTCAACTCATTCAACAAATGAAAAAGATCAAATTTTTCTGAATTCCCATCTGGTTCAAATCATTGGACATTACAACATCCCCTATATAACCAAATATTAAAAAAATCACTTGTTAAAAATAATATTATGACTAGTTTGAATCTTCATTGAATAAAATATTATAAAGGTTATAATATCATCCAAAAGCCCATAAATGTTCACATAACTGATCCTTTAATGATTATAGATGACAAATACTAATCCAATAAAAACTAACCAATTTTTTGGGTCATTTTATAGTTTTATAATATTATTTTTACTCTTAATTTTTTGATTTACCCTTTTCTATGGTAACCAAATTTAGAAAAGATATTATTTTTATTGTCCATAAATAAATGGTACCTAATAAATAAGGGTTATAATATTTCTTTTTTGTGTAAAATTAGATTTTTTTTCTTTTTTTTTCTAATAAATATGTTAGATGAATTTAAAAACATTTTAATTTCGAGTTTAAAAATGATATAGTTAGTCTTATTCATACACTCCATTATAATGAATAGTTATAGTGGTCACATAATAAAAATATTTATTTGTTTATTAAAACTCAATATGGTTTATTTTGTATTAACTCTAACATATTATTTCCTTTTTAAATACTCAATATGTCATAATTACTTGAAGTGATCCAAAATAGAGGGGGAGATACAATCCCTGAGGTTTTTGTTCAAAAATTTTTAAATATGTGAAGGTTGAAAATAGATCTGTTGAATCTAAAAAGTGGCATGGATTAAGTGGAATAATAGGTATTATATGACCTATGGTATCGTACAAGTGATATCCTGATTGGTTTGTAGGATTGAAGAGGTAATGTGTTATCTTGAAGGAGGAGGAGGAGGAGGACTAAAAAGGATTTCAAAACTTTTGTTTTTTTAAGGTATCATTTTTTATTTTATTTTATGTCATATTTCTTGATTCAAGTAATCAAAATACGCTAAAATAGATGAATTTCATTTTAAATTTATTAATGAAGATAAGGATGTTAGTGGGTTTTTTAGTTAAATTTAAAAAATAGGGATGCCCTTCAACAACGTATGAGAACCCAGAATCTTAAGCTCAAATTAGTTTAACCAAGTAGTATCAATATTTTTTTTCAGGATGTATCAGGATTTCATTATAGAACTTTAATGAAATGTAAGAAACTGGAATTAAAAATACACTACTTGGTTGATGATCATTCATTTCTGGTTTTGTGGAAATGTTCTTGTGTGTATAAGAATATTTCCTTTTTATAAAATGAAAATGGTGACTACATGCAATATATTATAGAAAGTGAAGTATAACAGATAACATGCATTCTAATGTATTAATCTACTGTTTCCAACACTGATCATGCGCTTAGTATGATTAGAGGTGGTATTGATGCCTTAGTGCTAAGTGGTCAGTATATTCTCTAAAATTTAAAAAATGTGGCTATTGTTTGATGTATATTTATAGGACACCTCATAAGACTCCTCGTGAGTTAAAATTATTTTTTAGTATTACTATTTTAGTAAAATTAATTGTTCTATTACACGTTTCATTTCACCATGAAATTACATAAGTTAATTTTGGATAATGTTTTCACAGTAGGAACACAATGTGAACCGATTTATCATATTCCAATGGGATCTGTGTGGATTTCAATTATTTTTTCAGGTTTTGTCTTATTTCATGAAAAGAATAGTCATTCCATAAAAAAATCAACAACAATAACTAATATTAGGTTCACCCAAAAATTCATTGATGAAGTTAATGGTAGATGTCATTAATTGATATGCAGTTATTCAGTCATAAATTTTGGATCTATGTATAATGTCGTGAAGGATACTCTAACACCATGAAAATCACTAAATTTGTATTTTTCATTAGACAAATATTATTACATAAATTTTAGGAGAAATTTTAATAATAACTATTGATGTATATATAATTAAATGGAGGGTTTATGGCTGGGGATTTCATGACATCACATGGAATTAATGAAACTTATTGGAAATTCAAAATTTATGGGTACCCCTAACATGATTATGGGTTGAATGATGTTTTATATATAAACATTATCCTTATAATTTATAGATAATAATAATAATAAGGGGTATAATTAAACATCCAAATTTCTAATAATATAAAATTATTAAAATGAGAAGGATATAGCTTGGTATTAATTGAGTTATTTTTCAATGAAGGAAGGGGAGGTGTTATATGATGTTTCATGGAAAGGTGATAATATTTTCCATGAATTATTTTATATCCTACCTATGAAGAATACCATTATAAGTTCAATGAAAACTATTCATACTTTGTGTAACATGATACAGTTGGTGATATTGTCTTGAACTATGTGCCAATCCATTTTTTCTTTTAGAGCAGTGATGAGGGGAAGTAATTGTTAGGGAAGTTTTCCAGGGTGATAGTTTATCACCCCTAAAAATTTTATGGGGAGCTTCCATATTCATATCCCAAACCCACCACTACATCTAGTATGTTAGTGAATTCTTGAGCATCGCTACATCACTAGTGACATTTTCTTTAGATTATTCTAGTGCAAGTGATCCAAGTAAGATCTTTATATCATGTTTGATTTAATTTATTTATATTTGTAGTGATGAAAACATCAAAAGTGGGTAAGAAACTATTGAAATGACTAACTATAGGCACGAGGATACGTGAATTAGTAATCGGATCAATATATTAACAAGGGAAAAAGGTGTGGCCCTTGTAATAAAGAGGTCATGATCTATGGGGGTTTTACGATTATAATTATTTGTGTTTCAATATTAAATAAAATACATACCTTGATTCATCCACCATGATCTTTTGATATTTCTCACCTAATTACGTAGTTGGTATAACATCGTGTGTATTTATATTTGTTTGTTTATAAGGAATTTTGCATGAAAAATAATATTTGGAAATGTATGTTAGGCCATTAACACTACGAGGTGTGGAGGTAAATTGAATGATGTTTGAAATTAGTATCTATATATCAAAATAATCACCCCCTTGGTGTAGTTTCATAAATCTATGTTTAAACACAGTATCCCAGTTCATCAAAAAAAAGAAAAAATATTACCTTTTAGTAACAATTTGATTAAATTTTCCAAACTTATTTTGATCGAAGCTCAGAATCAGAGTATAGTACATATCCCCCAAGTTGGTTTATCTTTGAAGGACTCCCATCATAACTACTTCACTATATTAAGAGTGGAAAATTTATATTTCTATTAATATATATATATATATATGTGTGTGTGTGTTGATATTCATCCTCACAAAGGGTCACTTTTTCCTCATAGGGAGGAACAACTTACATATATTAAACATCCTCCTTTTTGAAATCACGCATCACCACAATTTTTTAGGTGTGTGTGTATTTAAATTACCATGTACTTATACATAATCTATCCTATATATGAGTTCCCCCCACCTCTTAAGGATATAAATACCAAATGTATAAAAAATTTCACATGATGGTGAAATTTATATGCCATAGGTTGGAACATGAAAGACAATGGTGAATACCTATATATCTAATATAGAGCAACACATGGCCATATATATGAACTATCATAAAACAATTATCTGTATAAATACCATATCATTATCAAATAAAAGTAGCTTCGAATTTGATTCGTATTTCAAGAATCTAGTCACAATGTATACTGAGTTCATGCTCAATAATAAATTGTCACAACTAACATGTTTGGTAATTTCAACAAGATAAAACATGAGTATACATATATGATATTGCCTAATGTTTTAGACTATGAATGGATTCATAAGTTAATTGAACATGTTATAACCACGCCAATCATATAGGGGTATTTTATACACATTTTTTAACTCATAAAAACACATGTAATGAAAAACAATAACATAGTTTAGATAATATCATCATTAATTTAACTCTCAATGAAGCACAATAAAAAAATAATTATTCAATAGTTGATGAGGGATATCAATTTATACTTGTTTATTTAGGGAATGTATTTTATTAAATTAATCATTAGTGAAAAACATTAATTATTAATCCCTCAGTCAACCTATTCGAATTTTTTTCCATTGGTTTTTTATAAAAAAACTACCTTTTAAATATTAGTGGAAACCAAAACTTACCAAACCGACCAAAAATACCAATAAAAATTATCTACCAAATAAAATAAAAAATTTAGAATGAAAAGACATAAAGTAGATATTAATGGTTCCTAAACACAAATAACACCATCAGGATAGTCACATCGAGTCTTACACTATAAAAGGCCCCTATTATACTTGAATTATAAATTATATTTTTGGAAACACGCAATCTGATCTTTACTAATGATCTAACTCCTACAGATTATTGTTTCCCTATTGATACATTAGGAAGATGATGTGAACCAGTAGCTGGCACCATCACCATCCACCTGAAACCCCTAAAACAAAATTGATAGTATAAAAGAATCATGATGTGGATTAATACCATAAAGGAGAAAAAAACGTCACCAATATCTATGGTCATCATTGATAATGAAACATTCTGAACACCATCACTGGATCATCCCAAACTCTACGTATAAGTGAAACTAGAGCCATCAAAAAATGAATCAACCAAAAAATATAAATCAACCAAAGATAAAATTATATAAGATAAATCAACCTCTGCCATCTTATCCGAACACCCCATGCATGAAATCAACACTTTAGGAATAATCCACCACATTAAATACATTCTCCTTTACTATAGAATACACCCTATAAAACCATTCATAACAGCTATGAAAGAAATAGATCAAATAGGCAAGCTAAGTAGACTATAATAAATGGGGAACAAAAATTTGGAAATCCCCAAGAAGCACCACCTGCACCACAAAATTCCATGAAAACAAGATTCCCCAAACCACCACCTTTAAGGGACCACAAAAACAATATTGATGAAACAAAACCAATGTAGGTCATGCCTCCCTTAACTAAGTATAACAATCAATCTTCACATCCCAAAACCACCATGAAAACTATACAAAATGTTTGACATGGGGTCTACTAAAATGGATCTGAGAGGAAGTATATAGATCGAACAGAGATAGGGAATTGATACGGAGGTATGACTGTAAAGGCAAGATTAATGCAAATAACTAGGAATGATTTAGCCAAATCACCCAAAAAAACTCCCCATCACAAACATATTTTGTCACCAATAATATCTTTACAATCAAAATATGGTGTCTAGTGTGATGGGATATAAAAAATGCCACATTGGGTGAATAAGAAACCACACGTACAAGAAAAAACCCCCAAAACCATGAAAATGATGATAACCCAAAAGTGAAAATTGAAGAACCAAACAAAAAAAGAACAACCATTAAAGAGTAGAGAAACACAAAGAGAACATGAGGAGAAAAAAAATTATAGGTAGTATGATCCAACTTCATAAAAAGATGTATCAAAGGGAATCTTATAAGATGAGAGATATAGGGGAGTGAAGTTGGAGTCCAGTAGAATGAAGTTCCATCAATTATCTTTCAAACTACCACATTCCGAAGAAATAGCCACACATTGATAGTATGGAAAATAGAGAAGTGGATAATCCATAAATTCTTATGGAGATGAAAATCCCAACTCTTTAAACGAAATCTATGCCACCAATTATTAATTTAAGAACCTAAGATTTTTAAAATTGATATTTTTTCAAATCCATAATAGTTTGACATGAATAAAATGCCAATATATATAGCCTTACCTTGAGAGTGATGATTACAGACTCTGTCTACCACCCCGAGGAATATGGATTAGATAAAAAACAATGATAAAAACACTATAGTAAAGAAGAAGTTGAGGATATCTAAGAATTACTCCAAAAGAATTAAATTTTTAAAAATAATGGAGAGAATAACTTTTCATTATTGAAAAGGTAATCCCATTGCTACTTGTTGATGGTTCTAGATGAGTATCAACAAATTGTTTGAAAGAGTTGAAAGGTAGATAGAGTAAGAGATGTCATTTTGTGAAAAATACAGAAATTAATAAGATAATCCTATGTTTTGGAAAAAGAGGAGATAACCAAGGGTGTGAATGTGCCGAATTCTCCCTTATTAAGGGGATTTCACCTATGTGTCTACTCGATAAACTATACAAGTACATTGGGAGCCGAGTAGACTCAAAAGATCCACTACTACCCTGGAATCCACCTAAGGTGCTTAATATAAATCTATCATGTACCTAGTGATTCTAAAACACCTAAGGAACATTCCCCTACCTCTATCAATCTCTATAATGCCTCTAATACCTCATAACCCATGAATTTAACTGAAAAAATAAAATAAAATGCACAAATAGATTGAGAAAACAAACTAGAAAGGTTATGGGTTTATACTGTGTTAACCAAGATGGGGACCATATAATATAATTTCTCTTCTACATTAAGATATTAGAATTATGTTAAACATACATGAAGATATCTTTAAAGATATTTTGATTGAAGAATAATTTATTCAAGAATGTTAAACTAATATTTGGATGGTTATGTAGATTTTTTATATTTAACTACTCATATAATGTTCAATATCAAACTGAAAATTACTCCTGATATGGTGGAACTTTATTTCATGAAATCCTAATAAATCAACTACTTTTATGACTTGAAACAATCACTCTGTGTCAATTGAAATGAAGGATTAAAATCAAGAATGTATTTGCTCAAGATTGATTATTCAATATATTATATCTAATTATTGATTAACTAAGAATTATGATATTAACACAACTTCACGTGATGATAATACAACTTATATAAAACAATTAAAAAATTATATCAAGGATGATAGAAAAACCATATCTCTGTAAAATAATTTTTTACTCATGATTATCAATGGAACATATAGATTTGTATCTATAAAATTAAATAATGTGATAACATTTCATATAAGTTTACAAGCACATGAGCCTTAGCCTGGTTGGAAAGGTCTCTGATGGTGAATCCAAGCGACCAGGGATCAAAACTAGGCAGAGGTAGGATTTCCGGTACTGTAGCAGTACTGTAGTAGTACTGTAGCAGGAACTGTAGCAGTTACTATAGGAGTACTGTAGCAGGCACTGTTTGTCACTGTAGCAGCCGGGAATATGCTCCCGTTTGGGCCTTCGGGCATCAGTTTTGGTCCTTGAGTCCTTCATTGTCCTTCGGGCACCCAGGCCTTCGGGTCAGTTGGGCCTTCGGGCTATCCATGTGGCCTTCGGGTCACCTGCAGATACAAACACCAGACCAAAACTACAAGGAACAACCTCTAAAAGGAGGATGGGCAAAAGGGGATTTCACCACAGTAGGAGCTAACGGATTGCAAGAATGAGAGGGTATGGAACCTGCCATCGGGACAAGCCTGTTCATGCACGGGAATGCCTAGCCAAACAGCCATGCGGAGGTGAAGAGCTAATTTCAAAGATGAAGATGATGGGGAAGAGCAAGTTCCAAGTTGTTTGTCTAGGTTGTATGGTATGTTTTTGCCTACGGGCATTGGTTCCTAAAAAATGGCCTACGGGCATGTAATAGGGTTCCACCTAATCCCTTGAGAGGTGGATTATCAATCAATAAAAAATGAAGGCCTTCAGGCCATTGGAAGAGGTGGATATAAGTTTACAACAACATTACCAAATAAATATTTTATATAACTATAATTTAAAGACTTTAATAAAAGGTAAAATTAATGATAGTTTACCGATAGTGTTTGGAAAAATATCCAAAAGTTTTTTGGATATTATTTCATGAGTTATCAAATATGATATTATATGAGTTAAAATATTGTAAATAATTATAATAATTAATTTTGGAGGGATATTTAAGGGAATATTACCTAATGGTATTAAATATATGTGATATATATAATTATATGATCTATATCAATTTTCATCATAGAATTTATCGTATTGAAAGTGAAAATTCCACAACACATATCAAATATATAGTAAAATTGAGAAAATTATAGGGTGTGGTTTGAAATGAGATTTCATGTCATTAATTTAATAAATCTATGTATTCATATCATATAGCTATATTTTATTTTAAAAAATGGCATGTTGTGCCTTTCTACTAAGTCATATGGTTTGGGTGGTAGTAATCTTACAAGATTATATCATTAAGAATTAGTAAATGATATGTAGCAGTAGAGAATACACATTTATGAATGAGATGTGTAGATAATATAGTGTACCACTTAATCATGATTTATAATTCATAAGTTAATGATACAACTTCAGAAGAAATCTCTAACAACTATATGAACCATTGTAATGTGATAGCTATGGGTTTGGATACTCAGTTGAAACTCCCCAACCCTCTCACTCTCTTCTTTTACCTCATTTGCATCTTGAGATACTAGCATATCTTGAAGGATGAAGAATCCAACAAATAAAAAATATGATCCAATTCTTCATAATGAAACCTCAAAAGGTTGGATGATAACATTTTCCACTCTGACAAGACTCATTAATTAGATTTAAATACATATAAGGATATTGTAATGGATATATCAGTTTTTGTATATGGTTTACATGTTGTTCATTTCAAGACTATATTTTTTTATATTTAATATGAATGATTGATCTTAGGAAGGATTTAGTAAATTATTTGTTATTAATAGAATCATAGGACTCCCTTTATTGGTATAAAGGCATTCCATACATTAAGATTCAAGAAATCATATGAGAAATGTTGTTTATATGAATTTTAATAAATATTCTAACAATATTCATAAGACATGATTGAATATTTGTTTTAAAGGTTTAATATTATTAAAATTGACCTGGGATATTATAAGGTTCTATATAGATTGAAACTTTTGTTTATCAAATTTCTTTGGTGTATGACCTCCTCTCAATTAAGGATATAATTAGCACCATAAGTTTTCCTAAAACATAGCAATGTATCATGTAAAATAATATGATGTATGTCAAAAAAATATGATTCAGATGCATTGTGGAACTTTATAATTAATAGAATAATGATGAATCATAAAATATGTTTGATAAAAATGTGATTCCACAACATAAAATATCAGTTTAATGATAAAAAATTTCATAATAAAATTTTATTTTTTTCTATATTCAATTTCCAATTGAAGTAATTATTTATTTATTATTTATAAATAATAGAAAATGGTATTTTGAGAATATTTATTAATTTATAAATTGGTTATAAATTATTTACTTTCAATGTGTTTATATTTGATTAATAAAATTTTATGAAATATTTTTTAATAAATATTTTATTATATAATATTTAATATTAAATAAAATTTATAAAATTATATGGCATGACTTGTGAATTATAAATAAAGAGTTTATCTATAAGCCATAATGGTTAATTTATAATTAGTTTAAAAATTACATAATTATTCCCTCAATATAACTTGTTTATATTTTCATGACTTTGAATAGTTCATAATAATTAATTTAAATAGTTTAAAATAATTGGACTTATTTGGGTAAGTATATAATCAACAACAAAAGGGTTTTGATCATGGTTTACATAATTTTTAAATATAGTATTGTTAAGATTATATAAATAATTTACATAATTGTATTATAAAATGATAATAATTCATATAAATAAAATATATTTAATTTAAAATGATATATGAAGAATAATATGAATAGTTCATATTTTGAAATAATATAGTGTTTATATGCCTAAATTATATAATTACCATAATTAATAAATCTAATATTTTGACATGTTTATGATTATGTTTTTTTTTTGAATTTTTCAAGAGTTTTTATCTTTGATTTAAATTCATAAAATGTTCATTTATTTAAAGGCTATTAAATTGTTTTAATTATAAGAATAAATTGTTACTAATTGTTTTTTATGTTTTATGTTATTAAGATAAAATTCTTCTTATAATGTTTTCATGTCCATAATTGTATACTAGTTTCATCAATGGAGTATTTCATTTTTGACTAACTTCAATTTGGATTATGATTGAAGTCAGAATCTTGAAAATAATTAATGAATATAGTTTATATATATTAAGAGTTATAGTTTTCCAAAATTTAATTCTCTATTGAGTAAATTCTACCCATGAAGAGGGACAAAGGGTCACACTACCCACTGACTAGGAGTCTTATGTATTATTCTAGAAGCATTATGGGTTTTATATTTTTTCTGTAGTCTTACTCATGAGTACATTATTAGTCTCATATTATTTTAATCTTACACATGAAGTGTTAATATAACATATGCATGAGATTAAATATGATATGTGTAAATATATTTTAACTCTATTTTTAGTTCAGTAAAAAACTATGGTATTTGTAAAGAGATACATATTAATATGGTGAGAACTTATTGGTTAGAAAATATTTATTTAAGAATGAGATGAACTCTGATATTTTTAAATATATTTTATTTATATATTTCTAGTAAATAAAAATATGGGTTTTGTAAATAGATAAATATCAAAATAGGTAGAAAATATTGATTTAGTGGATAGAATAAGATTCCAAAGCTAAATTTTTAGAAGCGTGCTTGCCTATTTGGAATAACATGTGATAAGATAGTGTGATTAAATACCTATAAAATGTTATGTGATAGATTCCTTCAAAAAAAAAGTTCATGACAATGCCTCAATCTTTATATATGGGTGACCCTAACCATTAGGTTCCGATGAATTATATTGTATAAGGGAATCAGGCAAGAGATAACCCTAACAATTAGGTTCCTTTTTCTTGGAATCTTCTTTGGGTTACACTTTTCTAGGAAACCCTAACTGATAGGATGCTAGAAAAATGGAATTGTGTTATCCAATTGATATATTAAATATGTAGTTGTATTCTAGAATATTCAAGAGTCATATATTATATGATTCATTAGTGTTCTCTACTACATGTATTGATAGCTTATTTACATGATTAATGCATGTAATTTATCAGGAAATATAGATCTTGTCCTAATAATAAATACATTTAATTTAAAAGCATACATTATTTTAATGGGATCCCATTTAATTAATGTCCATATTAATGGAAATAATACATGATACAAATCTAATAAAATAATCTATTATAGATATTGGGATAACCATTATTAAAATATACCCTTAGATTCATCCTATGAAAGAGAATATTAATGTAAGAAAATCATTATACTCATAAATTTAAGAAAATTTTTTATGTGTAAGACGATATTCTAGGTGTTAGAGTAGCACAGTCCTGGATAACATCATGACAATGTTTTTAACAACTAAATAAAATTTCTTATAAATAATAGTATGAAAAACATAATCTTTAAAAAAAATTAGTTTCTGATTGACCTATTTAATTTTGATCACTATTTATATACTCACTATAATTCAATATTTTTATGACTTATTGAGACAAGAATTTTCTTTAAGGATTATTATAGGTTATGAATTCATCTCATCATTTTCAATGGAAATTTTATATCTATAACTCTGAGATCAAAAAAATTTACATGATATTCAAAAATATTCAGAATAAATTAATGGGGTACATGATGTTTAGGTTTTGATATTTTGTAGATAGTAAAAATTGGTAGAAGTTAAAATTGGAAGAAGAAAAGTTTTGTGGAGAATCTAATGATGACTCTTCAAGTAGTAATTCATGGTCATTGAAACATAATGGTGTTATCTATAAGGATGAGTAAAAATTATAAAATATGTAATTGTTTGAAATATCTAAAGATTTTCATCAAACTCCATGGAATGTTCATGTCACGTATCAATGTAATAGACATTGTTATTAACCATCCTAAATACCATGGTACATAGATACCTAAAATGATCCATACATGGCCTGAAGAGCATTCACGATCCCTATGGTTTGGACACTAGCACATAGGATCACATCAAAGACTAAAGGGTGTGGTTTTTCCATTAGCATTGATAAAAATCTAATCTATTAAATTTAGAAATTAGTATAAAGAATAATACATGAGGAGAAAATTACCATCAATAGATGGGTATCCAAATATAAAATATCATCCAAAAGACAAAAAGACTTCAATCAAATTTAAGTCTCTCGAACCCTATGCAATAAGTAAACCATAACTCCAATGGTGGACATCGTCACTCTAGATTCCCACAGATCATGCCCAACTACCACCTCTAAGTGGTACTTTTACTTTCCCTTACCTAGAATAACATGATCTACAATGACTAAAGGAAAAAGTATTGTGTGGACTAAATAGCCTGGTAGGTTCTTACTAAGTGTTCTATAATAAATTCAATAACAATTAATTAATTTATTATTTCAATTTAATTAAAACGAGGCATGGAAGGTAATTTAAAAATTTTAAACAAAATCATTATTATGATTCAAAAGTTTTAAAATATATTAAAATAAACTTAAATAAAAATTATATATAAAATTTCTCTATAAGGAAACTAGCATGAATAAAACAGCTCTACAAATTTTGTTTTGTGTAATCATGTCAAAAAAAAGAGCCATGTTCTCAATCACTAATGTATCTTAATATCTACCTATAGGACCCACACACTTCTCAATAATCATCCTTGTTCAAGTATATTGGCACATTCCCTATGGGTTAATACTTCAGGATACTATATCAACACCCCATTAGAGGACCCATAATGGGAAATCCATTCAAAATGGTATAGTTTTAGTTGTCATCATCAATCCATTATTTAGAAGTCAAATATATATCATGATTATCCTAATATCCAATTAACTACACAATTATATATGAGGATCAATAAAATAATGAATCAATAATTTATTCATAGGTAATTCATTTATTTCAAAATCAATTCAACATTCACAATTCAATATCCTAATTTAATGTTCAATTGGCCTTTTCAATTTCAAAACCAAATCATTGGTTTTTATATAATCCATTCCATTTAAAATAACCATTCATTTTAATTCCATTTTTTCAAGAATCAACATCAAATAATTTAATCAAATAAACATTAAATTACTTCCATTTTTTTCAAAATCAAGACAATAATTTAAATTCCATTGAAATTGTTGGTTTTTCACAATTCCCTTTTTAAATAAAACATCAAATAATAGAAAATATTAGTTTTTTAATAAATTAAAACTTATTTAAAATCATTCCACCTAATACAGTTTCAATTTTTGGTTACATCCTTATAGAAAAACCTATATTTATTCATTTGATCTAATAAATTCACATAAATTGAAATTCCAATGAATAACGAAGGTGAAAGAGATCAAGGAACCAAACTGAGAATCAAGATCTATAATATCATATATTTGATCCATAAAATCATATATTAGTTGCATCAAATACGGATTAGTGAACCCTATCTATGAAATTGAAAATCGAAGATCTAGAGAAACTCAATGATATGATATCCACATACCGATATGAGATTGAAGAGAAACAATAGTTCTTCAATGAGTAGATAGGAGAGGTTGTAGGAGTTAATTTCACCTTTTTAGAGCCTCTAGAAACTATATTCACTTTTTTCTAGGTCAAGACACATAGTTAGTACTAATTGGTTTCCAACTATGAACCCTTACTAGGATTCTATATGGGATGTATAGTTTCACTTCGTCATTAGCTAAACCATTCACAAAACATGAAAACCCTCATTGTATAGTTGTTTAAGGTTTGTATGGGTGGTCACATGGTTTTGAAAAATTGTGTTCCCCCTTCCAGTGGATCAATATAGGGTGCATGGTTTGCTGGTCTGAACCATACAGATTTCCCTAAACATGATCTTAACATTCACAGCCACCAAAACCTCTAAAAAAAATTCACCCAAAATAACATAATACAACTCAAAACATAAGAATATCAATAAAAGGGACAAAAATTAGTCATAAGAGCTAAAATAATTTTATAGAAATATATTATTTGGTTTTGAAGGGTATATGATACCATGTATATACTCTAATTTTTTTTAAATATAAATGAGTTTCAAATCAAGTGAATAATTATTAATCTTATAATTTTAAAATTAATTAACAAAGTAAAGTGTTGTTACAACAGAATTTGAATCTAAAATAATTTATCAAGCTTAGTAGAATCAATGTAGAAGATTTATATCTTTGATTTATTTTTATTATATATGATAATAGAATATTTTCATTAACAATGTTTTTTTTAAATGAGATTATTTATTGTAAAGACGTGGTTTATGATTCATCAAATTTTGGGACATGATTTTTAAAATGAGATTTTTTTTAAAAAAAAATAGTCCAATAAAATTATTTCATCTATATATTTGTTAAAATAGGAAGGTATATATTTCTTCCACCCATTAGTAAAAAAATTTGATAATTAGTTTTCTGTTCATATGGTAGTGCTTCAATCATATAGAATACAATATATTATATGGAAACAGATTTAATTTATCAAATATTAATAATAAAATGATATAAAATTCATTCCTAAACATAATAGTGTTCTAATTTTCTTAGCATGATATTTTAATAAGAATATAATGTATAAAATATTATTAGAAGTATATTTAATCTTATTGAAGTTAAAATTTAACATGTAAAATATTTTACTTGTCTAATGTAAATGACTCTCGATTAATATACTAACATATTTTAGGTTATGTAATGTTAAATGAAAATGTAAGAGAAACATTTATTTACCATTTGGTGGTGAACACAACTATTTCCTAAATAAATTCACTAATAAAAAATAATGTTAATTTTATTTTATCTTAATATAGTTTAGGATGTGTTGATAAATAGTAATGTAAATAGTTATATTATTTCATGTAAAGAATTTTTATGTCATAGGTTCCTAGGATAATGATTTTTTCTTAAAAATATTTATAATCAAAATAAATAATTTTACATAATAACATTTGATTTTGTGATGCTAAGGAGTTAAAATGTGTTCAATGGGTTAAACATTTGGAATATTATTCCTAAATATAATCACTATTATAACATTATCAGTCCATATATTCTACGCACTAAAGAGTTTAGTAGGAGGATTTTAGCAGATTGTCAGATAAAGATGTGATTTGAATTACATATAGTTTTAATATTTAAAGATAACCTATGAAAGTGAAGAAAGCATAAGGATACTCTATAATTTTATTATAAATGATATGATAGACTGGTGCTGATGTTTTTTGTTAAATATTCTTAAAAAAATGATTTATGAATATAAAATATGTCATGTAAAATACAATATTTATTTTATCATACATTCATAATATATATATAAATGTATTTATAGATATACATTTTATAAAGTGTATTGATAATTGACCACTCAATGTAGAACTTTTATTCTGTCCCTAACTGATATTAATCATGGTGTTTTATTCGATATGATAAAATGTAATGGTTTTAAAGAGTTTTATTTTTATATAGATGTATAGAATATCCTCTTGACACACAAACACAATGGGAAATTTTCTTTGTGCGCATTTAGTAACCCACTAAGTATGCTCTATGGAGTGTTATACACGGTGTACCTCAAATACATGGGGTATATGGATCATATTTTTACCACAATATGTGATTTTGGTGAGATTTATTACATGTGACCCTTCAAAATTTGATAACATTCGTAAAATATTCATTATAACTTAGTTAATCCTATGGTGGTCGGGTATATTACCAATCATGTCATCAGTTGGGGAGCAACCAATATGGGACCCCCCCTCCAATTTGACATGTATGGAATATAGGACCACTCTTGAGATGGATTAATAAGGGTGTGTAAAAACCTAGATAGAAAATATGGTGTTCGTATCTATTCAGATAAGGGTCATTTGTTGTGCTCATCCATAAAGATGGTTGGCATGTGATGTATTCATCGACTAGACTAATATTCATGTAGGGATTCAAGAATATGTGAGTTAGCATTATAGGGTTGACATACATCATGTCATAAGGTCAAATGATGTATTGGATAAAGTTAACATTTAAGAATTCATGCTTGCATGAGTTGCAATTGGTGGACATAGGTAAATTCATTCGTATGTTTGATGAAGATAGTGTTATATCCCGTTGTAGATTGAGTAGATTTAATGGTTTTCTAGAGTAAACTCTTTGACTATATTAATAGATCTGGTTATTCATATTTTTTCAACACTATAAATGCTCATGGGGTCAGAATTTGTGATTGATTGATTGAGGATTATTTTAGAATAAGAGAGATTCTATAAAATAATTTTATAGTTGATCTAATTTTTTTTGTTTGGGTATTTACAAGGTGTCACATATGATGTGATACAAGGAAAAAATTATGATATAATTAAAAATTATTTTTGGATGATAGAAAATAAAAATTTGATATGATTTCTTGAGTTATTTTATATGATATGATATATAGTTAAATGGAATTAAGTCCTATATTATTTAATGAAAGTGATAAATCGAGTGAATTATACCTGAAATATCATTTATATATGTGATATATAGATGTATGAGTTATATCATTTTTTGGATGGGGGTGTATCACAGAGAATGTTAGAATTCAACATCCCAAGTCAATCATATGTTGGTGTTGAGGAAATCATAGGCCTTGGAATGAAATAATATTCTATTCCATTACCTTCATTAGTCCATGTAGTTATATTTTATAACTATATTACATCATAAAACTGGGCATGTGATTCATTTATAATACCTCCAATGGTTTGGGTTGATGAACTCTACCATGAATCTGCCATTAAAATTCGTTACATGAAATTTAATTGTATGGAAAACTTATACATTCATGAGATGCATGGATCAATTAGTATAGTCTATACTCATCCATTATAACACCTGAGTAGCTTTAATAACTCAATTAGAATCCTTGAATCCCAATAATAACTATATTGAGTGGATCCTAATCAACTCATATATTGATGTTTTTATAATTATAAAAATTCACTTTATTTGTTTTTATTTGTGATATTAAAAACCGTATACTCAATTACGATTTTAAATTAAAAATTAATTGTTAAAAAAATATCAATTTAATTTATTATCATAAAAATGGATTTTCATTATTTGAAGCTTACAGTACTTGTAGAAGAAAATAATGATGTTAAATTTATGATTTTATTTATTATCCTTGGATCAAAAAAAAATTCAATTTTTTTGTTTTTATTGATTCTTATGAACATATTGTGTAGAGAAAGGAAATTGATATGAATGTATTTTTTACTCATATTATTTCATTGTGCTTAAAAAATTATATGTATCAAATGATACATACACAGTATAGGATGACTTTTACGCCACTTACGTGGATCGAATGAATAGATAAATCATTAATAAAAAGATATGCAATGATTCTTTCAGGGGTCAAATGACTCATATGTCAATAAATATAAAGAAATAACCCATACTCTAAGGAATGACTCAAATGGAGAGTTACTACAACATAGAAATGACTCATATATGTTTTTTTCAATACATATTATTATTATGATTTTGATATTTATTATACAATTTTTATATTCCTGGTTTTGTAATGTCATTAAAATTTATATTTTTTAATAAGGAAACTAAATTTAATGTTTTATTTAGTTTTTATGGTAATATGATTCTAAAGGAAAGAACAACTATATACTTGTTCTCTATCTCAGGGTTGATATTTATGAAAATTTTACTGGGCATTCATAGTTGTTAAACAGTATTTTTATTTCTATAAATATTCATGAATATGGATATTATTATTATTATTTTGACTTTTATAATAATTTTATAATTTACTTTTATCCTTTAAAACTGTTATATGAAGTTACAATCTACATGAAAGTAATTTCAATCACAATATATCATGACCCCGAAATTACTAGACCCTTATATACTTGAATGAATATTTTTATCACTATGTAATAAAATTTCAATATATTGGATAACCCTAAAGAAGGAACAAAACCTTTTTGATCACAACTGTCTTAAAGAGAAAAAATGTGACATTTTTAAAAACTGGTTGTTATGCTTCAGTAATCAAATATTACCAACTAGTTCTTTCAGACTGTACATAATTATTTATATTAATTATCATATGATTTATCTATATTTTAGGTATTATTTTCCCTTCCATAATTAGTTTTCTTATTAGGTTGTACTACATTTAAAAATGAATGTTTGGGTTCTGACTATGGGATAAAAATATAGGGTTGTAATAGTTTTTTAAATCCCCATTAATATCCATGGTTGTTGTGTTATTATTACTATACTTGAAAAGGTATCCTATAATATGGTTGTGACTCCCCTTCAAATGTAATGTCTTATATTGAATACCATTTATCGTGCTGAGTGGGGAGAAGTGAAGAGTACACATACGATATTATTGTTCTTAACTGAAATAAAAAAAATTGTGTTCCTTATTTATTTTTTAAAACGTTTTGATGTACATATTTACTCTAATGTAATTTATGTATAAAATTTAAATTTTTCTATTCAGCCCCACATCATTATACAATCATTCACCTCATCTGAGACAAAAAATTGGTATCAAAGGATATCCCTTTAGAAATGTTCTATATTTTTTGTTAAAAACATTTTCTATACATAATTGGCTAGGGGAATGATATTTAAGATAGTAGAAACAAGTTTAAAAAATAGATGAATTATAAAAAAACCACCAAACTTTAATGGCACTATCTGTAGCTATTAGATAAATGAAAAAAGAAACCTATCTTCAGAAAATAAATATCAATAATTGGTACAATATGGTAAAATATTTCAAATTAAAAAATTATAACCCTTATTATCATATAAGAAATGATGTAGGTAAATATATTTCAAATTTTAAATTTATGGATATTTTTTATTTCTTCATTAATAATAGTGTTATAATTAGGGTTTTTCTTATAAAAATACCCATGAAATTTCAAGAATTTTAGAATTTACTTTCCATGGATTAAATAATTTGATAAGGAAAAATCATGGAATGACTCGGGTTGTATATCAAGTTTTAAAAATTTGAGAAAATGAAACTATTAAATATATGTATTTTAGATTTACTAGAATTGTAAATGCAATGAATGATCTAGGAGAAGCATTGGACAAAATGTTCTTGTTGAAATATTTTTTAGGTCTTTCCCAAAGAAGTGACATGTAAATAATGTTTTCATTAGTGAAAATATAACTTCATGGAGTTTAATCTTGGTGAGTAGTTTGATTCATTGTTTTAATATAAATTGGTTCTAAAAACATAGATGGAGAAGAAACTATAAAAATGAAAACTGTAGATTTTAAATCTATTAATATTATTACTTTCGAATCTTCTTATTGAAAAATTTAGGTAACTGAGAAAGAAGAAATGGATAAAATTTTGACTGCTGTTTATAATATAATGGAAGTGAAACGTTTTAGAAATGAATCCTGAACGAACTCTCCAAATTATAATTTAATATGATTAAATGGGTAATATTAACATTAATTATAATTCCTAAAATTCTATGTGATTTAAATATGTAAACAATTGTAATACTAGGTTATATTGCCCATGAATGAAGAATGAGGAGAAGGAAAAAAATAAATAAAAAAGATAATAACTACAAGATGGAGTTGTATTGAATAATACAATTCCCTTGAATTATCTATAAATTAAAATCAATCCACTAACTTCAACTTTATGGGACCTCTAAATGAGGATTTTCTAATTTTAGTTTTTATTTAAGATGTTCTAAAAATGGGTTTGATTTTATTAATCCGAGTATTACTGAATTGAATAAATAAGTTGACAGAAAATATATTTTTAAAAGTATTGTATTATTTAATGAACTTAATCTAAAAAATAAAAATATTGTGGAGGATAAAGTTCACGGGGTACCAACAGGTTGTGAGAGGATTGTGTATTTATCCCATGAAAGGAATAATATGCATGAGGTTTCACAACAGGCTAAGGTATCTTAAATGAGATATCCAGATGTGGATCAATAAACAACCCCCTCAATATAATTAATTACACAATGTGAATTTAGAATTCAAGAGACCAGAATCTAGTGAAAAATTTACAAGAATGATGAATTATTTGGAGAGATGTATAGAAAGGAGTATATCTTGTTGGAAATGTTACAAAGGCAAGAATGTTTGGCGCATAAACAGAAGAGAATAAAATGGATCTGAGAGGGTGACCAAAATTCAGCATATTTTCATGCATGTGTCAAGGAAAATATCATACCATCAGACCCAATATCGGGCTAACAGACCGAACATTTTTTGGTGACCAGATCATGGTTGGGGGAATGGATGGGTCTTGCCTAAAAGAACCCCTTATAGGTCCTAATATAATAATTCTTTAAGGATATATGAGGTTCTATCAATAGAACATGAAAATAATCTTAAACAGTGTCTAAATCCATGACAACACACTACTTGAATATATACCTGACAAGAAATAAATATATCAGGAAATTATTAGACTTAACCTAAAGAGTGATCCAGGACCATGTGGCTTTTTTGGATCTTTTTATAGGGTCTCATGAAATAAGATCTGAAGTGACCTTGTGGCAGCCATACTAGACTTCTTCTAGGGGTGTTATTAGGCAGTATCTCTCATGTGGATAGCACTACCACTTCTCTCCTCATTCCCAAAATTATGGACCCTTATTCCCTATAACATTATAGGCCAGTTAGAATGATTAATTTCTCATAAATTGTATTGAAAAGTGTCATCAACATAAGGAAATCTACTATCCTTTCATGGTGGATATATGATGAACAACATTTCTTTTTTAAAGGGAGGTCTAAAAAAGGGGGCATTACTCTATCTTAGGAAATGTTAAGTGGTCTCAATCTCAAAGTTCATGGCTCAAACTTGGTAATAAACCTGGATATGGATAAGAGCTATGATAGAATTGAGTGGAGATTTATCATCAATATTATCATAGGTATGGGTCTCTCTCTTTGGTGCTCTATGTTAATTTTCTGGTGTTTTTTATTATAATGGATCATTGTCCAATTTATTGGGAAAATCATGAATTTTTTATGGATAAACCAAGGCTGACATAAGGAGATCCCATATCCCTAAGAAATTTCATCATCACCCAATATGTCCTTTGATGCCTCATCAACATAATAATTTTTAGGGGTATTCTTTTTCTTCATCATTTTAATAAATTATCTAACTAAATATCCCATATCTTGTTCATAGATGATAAGATCATATTCATGAATTTAAATAGTAGATCGGTTTGTTGAATCAATAAGGTCCTTGGAGACTTCTATCATTTTAGTGGAAGAATCATAAATCATGCCAAAATCACCTTTCACATATCAAATAGGAGTTTAAATATGTGTATTAAATGAATATCTATAATACATGACATGATGAGAGGGAAACATTCCATAGAGTACCTAGGTTCCCATATATACTTAGCTAGGTTGCGTATACAACACTTTGATCACGTTTTTTGAAGGATCTTAGGATGGGTGTCGAACTAGAACAATCAAATTCTATCTTTCATAGGAAAGATAAAATTGGTGAACAACATCCTCACATCCATACCAATTGATGCCTTATCATCCATTACGGTCCTAAAAGTTTGATATCAAACATAGATAACATCCTAGCTTCCTTCAATTGGGATTCACATTCGGATGGAAAGCGGCATTGGGCTTCCTAGGAAACTATGGAAAACCATTTTTTAGAGGGATGTACTAATTTACAGATCATATCATATATCCATAAAAATGAATTCAAAGATATATTTGTAGGTTATAGAAGAGATGTCTCTATGGGGGAATGTTTATGGAGTTTAAATATAGAGGAAATAGGGGTAGGGCTAGAGGAAACTCATCTTACATATGGCCTCTGATTCATTCCCATTTTTTCATTATCCAATACGATAACATATGGACAATATGCAGTGGTAATAAATCATTTTGTCATCACAATAGGTTTGGTAGAAAACTCAGGTTCCAGGATTCCCTACCACATACATTTCCTTCTAGCTTGCTAGCATTCTACCAATATTCATTAATTTCATTCTAGAAAAAAACAACCGAGAGACCTTTGATATAATTAATATTAAAAATGGTCGAGACGTTTATGTATTTACTTCATCCTCTTTAGGTTCTTTCACAGTAAATTATTTATGAATGGATATGATCCCCATGAACCACAATGATTTATAACGTGTGACTCCTTAGTAGAAAGATATACATATGAAGTACAACATTATTTTGTGGAGAGTCATAAACTTTTTGATACCTAATGATAGGAATGTGAAATAATGGATTTTAATCTGGTGTTCAGGTTCCCCTTTTAGATGGAAATATGGGAGTAAATCTCAGGGGACCTGATTTTTTAAGGGAGAATGTGTGTGTTTTATTGGTAGTTTCCTTAGAGACTTTATTATATTTCCATCCCATGATCTTTCAGACTCTTTATTTTTCAATCATTGGGTTTCTCTTGTGGGGTTCATTGGTCTGGAGAAGAAAGCCTATGTTGTGGTGATGGCTACAAGCTGTTGGTACATCTATAAAGGAAGGAAATAAACAACTGGATAGGGGACTATCTGCTCTATGAAATCATTTATTTCCAAAAATAGGAACCTATTGACTAAAATGGTTAATATTTTCATGAAATAGAAGGATTATACCACCCTTATAACGATCTCAGACACCAACATGGATGATAATCTCACTCTCACTATAGAACATGGACATTGGGTGTGTTAGTTTCCATATCCCTCAGGACCCAATCTGAATACATATGGATAGTGTAGTATAGGAAACATGAGGGGAGATGGCATTGTTCATGATCTAATGAACTTGATTATCCTTTATTCTGCAGCAGGATTGGTTTCCTATCACTCCCTATATGAAAAATCCTTATAATTCATACTATAAACTAATTATGTAGATAAAGGAACATCAAAATTACAGTAGTGGAAACCAAATCCATAATTATCTTCAATGTGTTGTAGTGAAATAGTACCACCACATTGGCCAATCAATTATAATATCAGATTATGCATTATATTTATATGTGATCATATGGATATTATCAAGAGTTATAATGAGGGAAACATGGTTTATGATGACCTACACTCTATTAAGACCAAAGGGACAAGTGTCACATGCTTTTCAGGCTAGAACTCTCTGTCTATTGAGTGGAAGAATCTTTGGATATGGGACACCCTCATTATCCATTTTTTGACGTCCAAAATCTATTTTTTTATTATTATCTCATTTCTATACTTAATTCATTTAATAAAATGATATGATGATTGATTAGATCATAATAGAGATTTTTTATAAGAAAATGACCAGTACTAAAATATTGGTTCTACAATAAAAAATGGTTTATAAATATGTAAATACTTTACATAATTTTAATGAAAATATAAAATATGATATTGAATGTTTGATTCAAACTTTTTCCACTTTTGTTCATATAAAATAAAAGTTTAAGAAATATGTTTTCAATGATGATCCAAAATAATTAAAATGCTGGTTTTGGTAATGATTGAAACAGCTGAGATTTTAGGAGAATATTTTGTTTTTATGTTATATACATCACCAATGGAATCTTTCACTACACACAACATTGTCTTGGATTGCGTTACACGTATAAGCAACCTTCCTCGATAGCTTGCATCGTATGCAATACCGAGTTTCACTAAACAATGATATGTTATTAAAATATTATATAAACTAGCCATTATAAAAAGTAATACCCACTTTTTGAAATTTTATAAATTTTATATTTCAAAATGGACATCATTTTTGGATTCGGAATATCGAAATTATCCTAGGGTAAAATTTTGGTATTTTTCTGAAAACATTCAATTTTTGATGAATAGTGAAAACACTAGGTTACATTTAAAAACTGACTTTTTATTTAAATAATTATTTATTTTATCTAAATTTATTTTAGGTCAAAATTGATACATAATACCTATATAATTTCAATGTAATTCATTGGAGTCATTTTATAATAATTTTAGATATATAAAATTTATATTGAACTTTTCACCGTCTTTTACCCAACTCCTAGAAGAATTTTCAAACGTACATAAAACATAATTTTACCACTTCTATGAGTGGAATTTAGAAAATTAGAGAGACACAGTTAATATCAAGGAGTAAAATGTGGTTCAATAAGATAAAAATAATTTTGGGTGAATAGTAACTTTTTACTTTTATTTACCACGGTTAAAAGTAAATAGGGTAATTAAGGGTAAAATTGATATTATTATTACCCTAACACATGTCCTAAATCTATTGGATAAGTTTAATTAGACCAAAAAAACATTAGGAATAAAATATTACCCTTTAGGTCCACATGGATTAGATTAGGACATTTATTATTATTTCATTTAAAGAAGTATTAAAATAGTTAAAATCAAAGTTTAATAAAGAAAAACATTTTTAATGTAGGGTTATACATAAGATAATTCGACTAAAAAAATTCATTATAAATATAAAAAGATTTAATAAATAGTGGTATTTTAATTATAATTTTTAGACATTAAATAATTTAACTTAATTATGACACAATGAGGATGTAGTAATTACCTTATTTATGAAATATTAACATAATTGATATTATAAATACCAAAATAAATGTAATTTGAGACTTTTTATGAATTAAAATAATTTTATAGGTTAATATGACATGTTATTATTGATCTAATTAACTATGTTCGAACTAATCATGATGTGATAATTTTTATAAAAAACCAATTACCAAATAGAGTCAAAATTGACATAAAATAGTTTTTAAAACAAATATTATATTATTAATTGTTATTCTATTATTAAAAATCTATGGTTCGGTAGAATGACTTATATAAGGTTATATATATTAATAATTAGCCACTTGGGTTTCTTTTAGCTTGTTATAGTAATTTTATTAACCATATAGTGTAAGAAAACAAGAAGACACGGTAAAAGATAAAATATTTAACGTAGAGTAAAATCTAAATTATAAAGTTAAAATAGTGACCTAAACTTGTATAAAACCTATTGGTTGAGATGATTTAAACTCATCCCCACTTTATCTTATAAATAAATCAATTTGGATATATTATAAGCCGAATATGACTTTATTATAAAATGATATTTTAAGTTTTTTCTAAGGTGCCCCTCTCCTCCCTTATAAAAAGGCACCTCCTCTCTCTCCTACTCACACCATTTTGTGCCTTCAAGCTCGGCCAACCCCTGACCATTTCCCTTATAAACTTCCCTAGAAACATACTATAGGTCCTGGTCTTCTTCAAAGACCAATTTTAGTGCCCTAAGAGGAGTTTAAAAGGCATGTCGAAGAAGAGGTAATATATGTTACCGATTCTTTCAAATTTTTTTATTCTTCTACTTCCTCTACATTAGTTGTTTCATTATGAAGTAATAACATCAGTACCACTCATATACTGATATGTTATTATAAATATTAAACAACCCTATTTTACTTTCTATCCATCCTACAGAAAATGAAATCACCGTGCATGCGTACGTACGGAATACCGTATCCACGCCGTGGTGTAATCTGTTTTCCACCACCACCTTAATTGGAAGGGTATAATGGTGTAAATAATAACTACATATGATTATTGTAAAGTGATATTGATTATAAAATAGTAAACATACACTTCAATACAATTTCACGATCATGGGAACTATATCATCGCTCGTGCGTACGTACGGCCTACCGTCTCCACGATATGATGCAACTCGTTCTACATGATATTCATTGAATAATGATTATATAAATTAATGGAATAAATAAATATTATATATGTTACACTAATATAATTCTTTAAGTGAGGTATCTATAACCTAAAAATATTAATAAGAATTTATTCGACAAAACATTCATAAGAACATAAAGCAATGAACACCCGAATAACAAGAATCAATGAAATATTACTAATAAGAAGATAAGAATATGACCATATATGATATCATAACAATGAATATTATTATTTAAAAAGTAAATGACATTATTTAAATCATTATACAGGAGGTTCAGATACGTACGAAGCAAATTGGACCTAAGGTAAGGGAAAATCTCACAATCTCATTTTTATCCGAGATTATTTATACTTCAGAATTTACTGGGGAATATTTATCATCAACATCCATGTTTCCTCAATATGTAATATTATTTATATCCTCATACAATTTTCTAGATCCAATTTTACCCTTTGGTGAGTAAAATATATGAAATGAATCTTTTTTCATTTTTAGTACGAGGTACTTTTTAACTTTTCTGGCCAAAGTACGAGAAGAATGTTTTTTTAACTTATATGGAATGAATGGATTTTTATGATTTCATAGAAAATTATTTCCATGAAGCTTCCTTTACAAGTTTTCAAGTTTATTTTTAATCAACTTATTTTAGTTTAAAATTTTATGACATGTTAAGAAAGGAAAAAAAATTGAAGTAGAAAGGATATTTTCCTCAAGAATGGAGTTTAAGCATTTTATCAAAATTATTTTCCATATAAGATAATATAGGGTTCCGTTTCTATCCCTATTTTTACATTGATTTTATTATGTTATGATGGAATTATTTTTATTATTTCCTTTTACCTTATATGGATTATGTTATGATGGAATGATGTTTAAGAATCCCATTTTTATTACATGGGTTATGATATGATGTATGATTTATGATCTTGTGGAACACATAATAATGGTATCATTATGAGATGGGTGGGACCTATATATCCCTCCAATACTGTAGATACCCGAAGCTTAACGTACATGGACATTACATTACATTTTGCGGAATACTTAGTACATAACAAAAAACACACACACAAGGATCGTAATAGTTTAGTGTCTTTGGAAACTCGGAATATAATCTTCTAATCATGGTGAAAGATCTTCAAAATCTCCCATAAAGATCTTCCTTTTTTTACCTAAAACCTTTCTTTATATCTTGGGGAAAAGAAAACATAAAAGGGTGAGCTCAAATGCTCAGTAAGGGTAAACAAAAGAAATATCAATCACATCATATACATAAGCACATAACTTTGGAAATCTTAACCTGCAAAAGAGATCATAATTTCATAACATGGGGTAAATCATGGAAGTGAAAAGTAATCAAAATAATCATAACTTAAAACATGAAACTTTTTGGCATTCACACATAATCATAGAGTATCATTTCTTGTTAGTCAAGACTCATTTCCAAGACTATCTTAGTGGAAAAAGTCCCTTTCTGAATCGAGTAACCCTCGTTTCAGTCCTGTTTCACTGAACCGGTATAACCTAACATTCCAGCCCTGTCTATCTCATGAGATATAAAATCTTTACCCAATGCATTGGAGGGAGATATGGGTCCCACCCATCTTATAATGAATCATTTCTTATGTGTGCCACAAAATCATAAATCATACATCATTTCATAATCCATGTAATACAAATGGGAATCTTAAACATCATGACATCATAAAACAATTCATACAAGATAAAGATAATTCCATCACAACATGATCAAATCAATGTAATAATAGGGATAAAAACAGAACCCTTTATTAACTTAGATGAAAAATAATTTTGATAAAACACTTGAACTCCATTCTTGAGGAAAATATCCTTTCTTCTTCAAAAACATTTTTCCTTTCATAACATGTCATACGACTTTAAAATAAAAGAAGTTGATTAAAAATAAACTTGAAAACTTGTAAAGGAAGCTTCTTGGAAATAATGTTTTAAAAATCCATTCATGCCGTATAAGTTAAAAAAACATTCTTCGTACTTTTGTCGGAAAAGTCAAAAAGTACCTCGTATGACAAAAGATTCCTTTCATAGATATTACTAAAAACTCACCGAAGGGTAAAAATGGATTTAAAAAATTGTAGGTGGATGGAAATAATATTACATATTGATGAAACATGGATGTGGATGATAAAATACACCCCAGTAAATACTTATGAATAAACAATCTCAGATAAAAATGAGATTGTGATATTTCCCTTACCTTAGGTCCGATTTGCTTTGTACCTGTCCGAAGCTCCTGTATAATGGTTTACATAATGTCATTGACTTATTAAAGAATCATATTCATTGTTATGATATCATATATGGTTCACTTAAGACATTATATTACCCGTTCTTTTGTAAATTCCATGTTAAAGAAGCGTTTTGGGTAAAATCGTTTCCTTTATCGTAGGTGTTTTGACTTGTTGTTCTTGACATTATTATTACTTATATCATGATTTACATACTTCCAGAATATAAAATATGATTTATATATCATATATATTCAGTATATATATATATATATATAATAGATAGATAAATGAAATGAAAAACACCGTTCATGGAGACGGTAGTCCGTACGTACGCATGAACGCTGTTTTCCTTTCCTTATTGTCTTGAATGGAAGTAAGTAGATGACATACATATATATATATACATAAATCCAGTGGCTTTATAATGTCATATATTTCATTATTATTTCTTATATATACTTTATAATCATTCTTAATTGGTTAACATGGAGAATGAATCTCATCGCGTCGTGGAGACGGTAGTCCGTACGTACGCACGAGCGATGATATCATTTCCAGAAATATTGAATTGAATTGGAGTGGATTATACAATATATCAGAATCAATATTATGTTTTAATAACTATGTATAGTTATTCTTTACACCATTATACCCATCCATGTAAGGTGGTGGTGGAAAATAGATTACACCACGGCGTGGAGACGGTATTCCGTACGTACGCACGCGCGGTGATTTCTTTTTCCGTAGGATGGATAGATAGTGAAATAGGGTTGTTTCATACTTATAATAACATATCAGTATATGAGTGATACTGATGTTATTACTTCACAATTAAACAACCTAAGAAGAAGAAGTGGAAGAAGAAATAAAGATGAAAGAATTGGTAACGGTAATTACCTCATCTTTGAAGCGCCTTTTGGAGACCTCCTCTTAGAGAACTAAAATTGGTCTTTGAGGAAGACCAGAACCTCTAGTATGTTTCTAGGGAAGTGGAGAAGAGATTTTGGCAGGGGTTGGCAGAGCTTGAGTGCTCAAATTTGTGTGAGGAGGAGGGGGAGGAGGTGTCCTTTTATAAGGGACGAGAGGGGCACCTTAGGAATACCTCAAAATATTATTTTATATTAATGTCAAAATCGGTTTATAATGGTTCCAAAGGGTCTTATTTGGAAGCTAAAGTAGGGATGGGTCGAAATACTATCATCCAATAGGATTTAGACAAGTTTAGGGTATTATTTTAACCTTATCAATTAGATTTAACTCTAAGTTAAATAATTTAACTTTTACCGTGTCTTTTTGTTTTCTTACACTATATGGTTAATACACTTACTATAATCATGCCAAACGAACCCCAAATTATTTATTATTAATATATATATCCTTATCTAAGTCATTTGGCCGAACCTTAGATTTTTAGGAATAAATTAACAATTAATAATATAATATTTGATTTAAAAACTATTTTGTGTCAATTTTGAAACTATTTGATTTATGATTTTTGTGAAAGTCATAACAGAATTATATGTTCAAACCAAGTTGATTTAATCAACTCTAATATATCATAGTAACCTAGAAAATTAGTGTAATTCATAAAAAGTCTCAAATTACATTTATTTTGGTGTTTATAACATCAATTATGTCAATATTTCATTAATAAGATATTTACTGCATCATTTTTGTGTCATAAATAAATTAAATTATTTGATGTGTAAAAATTACAAATAAAATACCATCATGTAGGAACTCTTTTTATATTTCTAAAGAATATTTACAATAGAATTTATCTTATGTACAACCCTATATTAAATTTTTTTAAGTAAATATACTTTGATTTTAACTCTTTTAACTCTTCTTTGAATTAAATAATAATAAATGTCCTAATCTAATCCAAGTGGGCCTAAATGATAATATTTTACACTTAAGGTTATTTTTGGTCGAGATACACTTGTACAATAGAATTAGGACATGTGTTAGGGTATTATCGATATCATTCTTACCCTTAATTACCCTATTTACTTTTAACCGTGGTAAATAAAAGTAAAAAGTTACTATTCACCAAAAATTATTTTTATCTCATTGAACCACATTTTACTTACATACATCAACCGTGTCTCTCAGATTTTTGAAATTTTATTCACAGAAGCGGTAAAATTAAGTTTTATGAAAAATTCAGTTTTTAACTACCACTTAGTAGTTTCACTATTCATCAAAAATTGATGTTTTTCAGAAAAATGCCAAAATTTCATCCTAAGCTATATTTCATATTCCGAATTAAAAAATGAATTCTATTTTACCAAATTCATAACATAGAAGTGGAATTAATTAATTTTATAATTAAATCCCGCTGTTAAAACAAATAGCGTGTTTTTAAGAAACAATATCTATCAAAAGATTGACACTTGATTATGTCTGGTTTAAATGTGAAATTACATCCAATGACCAACATTGTATTAAATTGTAAAAATATATTCTAAATATACTTTAAAACCACTCAAATTAATAATTTATCACTATTAATTATTTCGATTGAAAAAGTTGTTTTTAACTAAAATTTAGTAATTTTCACTATTCATCAAAATATGAAAGTTATCCGAAAAGTACCAAAATTTCACCTTAGGCTAAATTTGATACTACGAATCCAAAAATGAAGTCCATTTTGAGAGCTAAAATTTCTAAAATTTTAAAAGGTGGTTATTACTATTCATAACGGCTAGTTATAATAATATTTTAATAGCGTATCGTTGTTTAGTGAAACTCAGTATTGCGTACTACACACGCTATCGAGGAAGGTTGCGATTGCGTGTAATGCAAGGAAAGTCAAAGATGCGTGTTGTGCAAGCTCCTTTTGGTGTAGCGTACAACACAAGAAATTAATAAAATTAAAAAGAATATTTTTCATAAAATCTCGGGCTGTTACAAATACATTGGGTAAATATTTATATCTCATGAGATTGACATGGCTGGAACGGTAGGTTAATCCGGTTCAGTGATACAAGACTGAAATGAGGAGTGAACTCGGTTCAGAAATGGACTTTGTCCGCTAGGATAGTCTTGAAAATGAGTCTTGACTACTAAGAAATGATTCTATATGATTACGTGTGTATGACACAAAGTTTCATGATTTATGTTATGATTATTGGGATTACATTTTACTACCATGATTTATCCCATGTTATGATATTATGATCTCTTTTGCAGGTTAAGAATTTCAAAATGTTATGTTCTTATGAATATGATATGATTGATATTTACTTTGTTTACCCTTACTGAGCATTTGATCTCACCCTTTTGTCTGTTTTCTTTTCCCCAGGTCAGGAAGAAGGGTATTAAGTAAGATATTCCAAAAGGGACTCTATATATGATAAAATAAAAAGGGAGATAGTGTAGATGATTTATGAACCAATTGTTTATGTTTCCCAGTTTCTAAATACACTATACCTATACGGTCCTTTCATGGTTTTGTTATATGTTGTAATAAGTGTGCTTAAATTATGAAGTAATAACAATGTATGTAATGTATGGGTCATTATAGTTGGTATCAGAGGAAAGGTATAGTCAACCATTGGAAACTAGGATGTGAAATCCTTAGTAAGAACCCTAAGGATATGTCTAAGCATAGAACACAATCATAGTGTTTTAGAAATAGCCATGAGTAACTGATGATAAGACCTAAAGTGTGAAATTTTATTACCGATTATGTTGTTTTCCTGTTATAATTAGTGTTGCTCACACTATTATTCTTAATTTTAGTCAATGGATGGAACCCGAAGGAACCGTGTTAATGCGGAATGTGATGGGAAATGCAATGATTATCCCCCTGAGCAACCAAACGTTATGGGAGCTGGAATGAAAAATCTTGTAGCCATGCTCGCACAACTTTCTCAAGCTATGAATCATGCAGGACTTCAAAATGAGAAAAGGAAGGAGCAACATTCTATTGAATCCTCCATGAGGTAGTGTCCACCTTCATTCAGCGGGACTTCTGATCCATTAGTGGCTGAACAATGGATCAGTACCACTGAAAAGATATTTTCAGTCCTGCAATGTTCTGAACATGATAAACTCATTCTAGAAAAATATCGTTTGGAAGGTGAAGCTGATCAATGGTGGAATCTTATTAAGAATACGAGGTAAAGGGATGAAATTGAGTCCATGGAATGAGATGAGTTCATGAACTTATTTTTCAATAAGTATTTCCCTCGTATTCCTTGAACAAAGATGGAGAAGGAGTTTCTTGAACTGAAGCAAAAGTATGATGAATTGGCTGGTACCTACGAAGCAAATTTTACAAGACTTGCAAGGTACGCCTCTGGAATTATTATCCAACCTGAGAGTAAGATCGATCGATTCTTTAATGGCTTAAAACCAAGTCTTCGAAGGGCGTTAGCCATAATGGACTTCAATAGCTACAAGAAAATTGTTCGATGTGCTCTCAAGGTTGAGATGGAGATTGGAGTAAGCCATCAGTCATATGGGTTTGATAAGAAGAGGAAAATGGAATTCAAATGGAAATATAAAGACCACACTAAAAAGAAGATGAGTTTTCCCTTATGCTCAAAGTATGGAAAGAAACATGGAGTGAATTTTCTTAAAGGGACAAGTAAATGTTTCAAGTGTGGAAAAGAAGGTAATCAGGCAGTTGAATATCGAAACAATGGGAAGAAGATGTCTAATAACGCAAACAAAGAAAGGGATACACAGAATGCACCTCCTACACTTCAATGTTTCAAGTGCAAGGAAATGGGGAATTATGGAAATCAATGCCCTAATCTAATGGTTGTTGATGATGATCGACATCAACAAAATCTTATGTCCAAAGACAAAGGAAAGTCACATGCAATTTCTATCGGAGATGTGGAGTATGATAACGAAGTGGTGAAAGGTACACTTACCATCCACTCTAAAGTATAAAATGTTTTATTTGAATCTGGATCCACCCACTATTTTATTTCTGAATAATTTTCTAAGGGTGTCGCCATATTACCTCAGCAGTTAGATATTGAGTTAGTTGTGACAGCCCCTAATGGCACAACAGTCACATCAAAATATTACAATTATTCTCTAATTGAAGTTTGTGGGATAGTTCTTCCTGAAAATATTATGATCCTTCCTATAGTGGAATTTTATGAGATTGTTGGCATGGATTGTATTTCTTTATACGGAGCTCATATCAATTTCCAAAGAAGGGAAATCACATTTAATATTCCCCATCAATCTACTATCATCTATCAATGCAAGGATGAATATAACCTTCTGGTGGAAATTTCTTCTATCTTATGGGACATGATTGTAATAAATGAAGGTTATTTATATCAAATGGCTGGAGAGAAACTCTTGATTAAAAATATTCCCATTGTATGGGAGTTTTATGATGTCTTTACAGAGAAATTCCATGGTCTTCCACCAAATCGTGAAGTTGAGTTTTCAATAGAACTCATACCGGGTGTTATTCCTATTTCAAATACACCATATAGAATGGACCCAATTGAGTTGCTGGAATTGAAGAAGCAACTCCAAGGGAATCTTGATAAAGGATTCATACACCCTAGTGCATCACCTTGGGGAGCACCTGTTCTGTTTGTTAAGAAGAATGATGCATCGATGAGACTCTGCATTGATTATCGAGAACTTAACAAGATCACTATCAAGAAAAAATATCATTTCCCACACATTGATGACTTATTTGACCAACTACGCGGAGCTCAATACTTTTCCAAGATTGATCTTCGTTCAGGGTATCATCAATTAAGGTTCAAAAATGAGGATATACCAAAGACGGGTTTTCGTACAAGGTATGGACACTATGAATTTATTGTGATTCCATTTGGTCTAACTAATTCTTCTGCTATCTTCATGGATATAATGAATTGAGTCTTTAGGGACTATCTTGATCAGTTTGTGGTAGTCTTTATAGATGATATTCTTTTCTATTCAAAGAGAAAGGAAGAACATGAAGATCACTTGAGAATTGTATTAAAGACCCTACGAAAGGATATGTATTATGCCAAATTTACCAAGTGTGAATTTTGGCTTCCAAAAGATTCATTTTTGGGTCACATATTCTCAAAAGAGGGGATATCTGTGGATCCCGCAAAAATAGAGGTTATCGAAAGATGGTTGAGACCAAAAGCAGTAACTGAGATCCGAAGTTTTCTTGGTTTGGCTGGATATTATCGACATTTTGTAAAAGATTTTTCACAATTATCTAATCCACTCACCAGGATGACTCGAAAAGGAGTTAAGTTTGTGTGGATGGAGGAGTGTTAAGAGAATTTCAAGGAGTTGAAAAAAAGTTTATCCAGTGCACCTATGCTCAAACTACCTTATTATGGAGAAAGGTTTGTGATATAAAGTGATGCATCCAAGAAGGGATTGGGTTGTGTTCTCATGCAAAACAATATGGTGATAGCTTATGCCTCATGATAATTGAAAATACATGAGAAAATTTACCCAACTCATGATTTGGAGTTAGCTGCGGTATTCTTTGCATTAAAGATTTGGTGGCATTATCATTATGGTAAAAGGTGTGATATTTATACTGATCATAAAGTGTAAAATATATTTTCACACAAAAGGAGTTGAATATGCGCCAAAGAAGATGGTTGGATCTGATTAAGGATTACGACTGCTCAATTCATTACCACCCTAGTAAATCAAACAAGGTGGCAGACACATTAAGTCGACAAGACCGTGCTAGCTTATCCATGATGAGGATCACAAAAGATCTAATATTTTTGGATTTACAAAGGATGGATCTTGGAATTATAATGGAAGGGGAAAAATATTATCTTTCTCAAATGAATGTTCAACCATCTATACATGTGAAGATTAAAGAGTCACAAAAATAATATGTAGAGTTACAAAAGAAGGTGAGAAATGTTCCTGAATTCAACCTTGATTGTAATGGGATAATAATGTTCAGGAATCGGGTTTGTGTTCCTCCAATCCCAAAATTAAAGAAGGAACTTGTGGATGAGGCTCATAGTTCTTCCTTCTCTATTCATCTTGGAAGCATGATGATGTATAGGGACCTGAAAGGGTACTTCTGGTGGGATGGACTAAAAAGAGATGTTGCTGAATATGTCTCTCGGTGATTGGTTTGTCAGCAAGTTAAAGCTGAGAGACAGAAGTCTAAGGGGATGTTACAATCATTACCCATACCAGAATGGAAATGGGAAAACATCACTATGGACTTTTTCACCAGAATTCCTAAAAAATCCAAAGGCAATAAGGCTATTTGGGTCATAGTGTATCATCTTACGAAGTCGGCACACTTCATTGCTATTAGAGAATATTTCTCTATGGATCAGCTTGCTAAGATATATATAAAAGAAGTGGTAAGATTGCATGGAGTACCACTTTCCATTATATCTGATCGGGATCTGAGGTTTACCTCGAAGTTATGGCGAAGTCTTCAACATACTCTAGATACAGAGTTGAGTTTCATCACTGCTTATCATCCTTAGATAGATTGTCAGTCTGAGAGAGCAATTCAAACTCTTGAAGATATGTTAAGTGCTTTCTCTATAGATTTCAAAGGTGGTTGGGATCAACACCTCCCTTTGTGTAATTTTCTTATAATAATATCTTTCACTACATTATTCAGATGGCACCTTATAAAGCTATCTATGGAAAGAAATGTAGGACTCCAACATGTTGGGATGAAGTTGGGGAAAGAAAGCTATTAGGACCTGATCTTGTTGATGAGATGGCAGAAAAGATCAGATCTATTCAATAACACATAAGAGCAGCTCAGAGTCGACAAAAAAGTTATGTTGATAATTGAAGAAAATACCTAGAGTCTTAAGTGGGTGATAAAGTGTTCTTACGAATATCTCCTTGGAAGAGAGTAATGAGATTTGGAATGAAGGGAAAGATGAGCCCTAGGTATATTGGTTCTTTTGAAATACTGGATCGTGTTGGGAAGGTAGCTTACCGATTGGCGCTTCCACCAAATCTATCTCAAGTACATGATGTTTTCCATGTATCTCTCCTGAGAAATTACATACCTAATCCTTCACATGTACTCAGCTCAAAAGTTGTACCGCTAGAGAAATATCTTTCGTATGAAGAACAACCGATAGAGATTCTGGATCATAGTGAAAAAGTTCTAAGGAACAAGACCACTCGCTTGGTGAATGTTTTATGGAGGAACCGCCAATTAGAAGAAGCTACATGGGAACTTGAGGATATGATGAGGGAGAGGTATCCTCATCTGTTTGTTACAAAGTGAAGAATTTTGAGGGCGAAATTCATTTTAAGGGGGTAGAATGTAACACCCGAAATTTTATGAGAAATATCTTGTTTTTATGTTATATGAATCACCAAAGGAATATTTCACTACACACAACACTATCGTGGATTGAGTTACACGCAGGTGTAACCTTCCTCAATAGCTATCGTGTACGCAATACCGAGTTTCACTAAACAAAGATATGTTATTAAAATATTATATAAACTATTCGTTATGAATAGTAATACCCTCTTTTTGAAATTTTATAAATTTTATCTTTCAAAATGGACTTCATTTTTGGATTCGTAATATCGAAATTAGCCTACAGTGAAATTTTGGAATTTTTCTGAAAACTTTCAATTTTTGATGAATAGTGAAAACACTGGGTTACTATTTAACAACCGACTTTTTGTTTAAATAATTATTTATTTTATTTATATTTATTTTAGGTAAAAATTGATACATAATACCTATATAAGTTCAATTTAATTCATTGGAGTCATTTTATAATAATTTTAGATATATAAAAATTATATTGAACTTTTCACCGTCTTTTACCCACCTCCTAGGAGAATTTGCAAATGTACATAAAACGTAATTGTACCGCTTCTATGAGTTGAATTTCAAAAATCCGAGAGACACAGTTAATATCAAGGAGTAAAATTTGGTTCAATAAGATAAAAATATTTTTTTTTTCAATAGTAACTTTTTACTTTTATTTACAACGGTTAAAAGTAAATAGGGTAATTAAGGGTAAAAATGATATTATTATTACCCTAAAACATTTCATAATTTTGTTGGATAAGTGTAATTCGACCAAAAAACAACCTTAGGAATAAAATATTACCCTTTAATCCCACTTGTATTAGATTAGGACATTTATTATTATTTTATTTAAATAAGTGTTAAAATAGTTAAAATCAAAGTATAATAACTAAAAACATTTTTTATGTATGGTTATAGATAAGATAAATTCGACTATAAATATTCATTAGAAAGCTAAAAATATTACCTATATAATTGTATTTTATTTATAATTTTTAGACATTAAATCATTTAATTTATTTTTGACACAATGATGATGTAGTAATTACCTTATTTATGAAATATTAACATAATTGATATTATAAATACCCAAATAAATGTAATTTGAGACTTTTTATGAATTAGAATAATTTTAAAGGTTAATATGACATGTTAGTATTGATCTAATTAATTATCTTCGAACTAATCATGATGTTATTATTTTTACAAAAAATCAATTGCCAAATAGTATCATGATTGACATAAAATAGTTTTTAAAATAAATATTATATTATAAATTGTTATTCTATTCATAAAAATCTAAGGCTTGGAAAAATGACTTATAAAAGGTTATATATATTAACAATTAACAACTTGGGGTTCGTTTGGCTTGCTACAGTAAATTTATTAACCATATAGTGTAAGAAAAAACAAAAAGACACGGTAAAAGTTAAATTATTTAACTTAGAGTTAAATCTAAATGATAAGGTTAAAATAGTAACCTAAACTTGTCTAAAACCTATTGGTTGAGAGGATTTCGACCCATACCCACTTTAGCTTCTAAATAAATCAATTTGGAGCTATTATAAACCGAATATGACTTTATTATAAAATAATATTTTAAGTTTTTTCTAAGGTACCCATCTCCTCCCTTATAAAAGGGCACATCCTCCCTCTCCACCTCACACCATTTTGAGAATTCAAGCTCGGCCAACCCCTATCCATTTATATTATCAACTTACCTATTAACATAATAGATGTCCTGGTATTCTTCAAAGTCCAATTTTAGTTCCCTAAGAGGAGGTTTCAAAGCGGCGTGTCGAAGAAGCGGCAATATCCGTTACAGATTCATTCATGTTTATTTCTTCTTCTACTTCCTATTATTTAGTTGTTTAATTATGAAGTAATAACATTAGTATCACTAATATACTGATATGTTATTATAAATATTAGACAACCCTATTTCACCGTAAATCCATTCTACGAAAAACGAAATCATCGCGCGTGCGTACGTACGGAATACTGTCTCCACGCCGTGCTGTAATATGTTTTCCACCACCCCTTTACTTGGATGGGTATAATGGTGTCAAGAATAAATATATATGATTATTTTAATGTGATATTTATTATTAAATATTATACATACACATAAATACAATTCCACGATCATGGGAATGATATCATCACTCGTGTGTACGTACGGCCTACCGTCTCCAAGATGTGATGTGACTCGTTCTACAAGATCTTCATTGAATAATGATTATATAAATGTTTTTGCGTGAATAAATATTATATATATTACACTAATACCATTCTATAAATGTGGTATCTATAACCTAAAAAATAATAATAAGAATTTATTCGACAAAACATGCATAAGAACATAAAGCAGTGAACACCCGAATAACAAGTAGCAATGAAATATTACTAATAAGAAGATAAGAATATGACAATATATGATATCATAACAATGAATATGATTTTTCAATAAGTCAATGACATTATTTAAATAATTATATAGGAGGTTTGGATACTTACAAAACAAATCGGACCATAGGTAAGGGAAAATCTCACAATCTCATTTTTATCCGAGATTGTTTATAATTCAGAATTTACTGGGGAATATTTATCATTCACATAAATGTTTCATCAATATGTAATATTATTTCTATCCTACTACAATTTTTAATATCCAATTTAAACCTTTGGTTAGTAAAAGATATGAAAGTAATCTTTTTTTGTTTTTAGTACGAGGTACTTTTTGACTTTTCCGGCCAAAGTATGAGAAGAATGTTTTTTTAACATATATGGAATGAATGGATTTTTATGATTTCATAGAACATTATTTACATGAAGCTTCCTTTAAAAGTTTTCAGGTTTATTTTTAATCAACTTCTTTTAGTTTAAAATTGTATGACATGTTAAGAAAGAAAAAAAAATTGAAGTAGAAAAGATATTTTCCTCAAGAATGGAGTTCAAGTGTTTTATCAAAATTATTTTCCATCTAAGATAATATATGGTTATATTTATATCCCTATTTTTAAATTTATTTGATTAGTTTATGATGGAATTATTTTTATGATTTCCTATTATCTTATATGGCTTATGTTATGATGACATGATGTTTTTTGAATCCCATTTTTATTACATGGGTTATGATATGATGTATGATTTAGGATCCTTTCGAACACATAAAAATAGTATTATTATGAGATTGGTGGTACCTATATCTCCCTCCAATTAATTTGGTAAAGATTTATATCTCATGAGATAGACATGGATAGAATGGCAGGTTAATCCGGTTCAGTGATACAGGAATGAAAAGAGGAGTGAACTCTATTCAGAAATGGACTCTCTCCAATACGATAGTCTTGGAAATGAGTATTAACTACTAAGAAATTATTCTCTATGATTATGTGTGTATGACAGAAAGTTTCATGTTTTATGTTATGATTATTGGGATTAAATTTCACTACCATGATTTATCCCATGTTATGATATTATGATCTCTTTTGCAGGTTATGATTTTCAAAATTTTATGTTTTTATGAATATCATATGATTGATATTTCCTTTTTTTACCCTTACTGAGAATTTGAGATCACCATTTTGTATGTTTTCTTATCCCCAGGTCAAGAAGAAGGGTATTAAGTAAGATATTCCAAAAGGGACTCTAGATATGATAAAATAAAAGGGAGACAGTGTAGAAGATTTATGAACTAGTTGTTTATGTTTCCCAGTTTCTAAAGACACTATACCGATATGGTCCTTTCATGGTTTTGTTATATGTTGTAATAAGTCTGCTTCAATTTTGAAGTAATAACAATGTATTTAATGTATTGGTAATTATAATGATAATCCAATAATTTAAATTTACATATATTTCATTGTTCAAATTTTTAATGGAAGTGTTTCTAATGAAATGTTCCACAAATATAGATTACAAGGACACTATGCTAATTATCATTCACAAATATTTGCATAGTATTTGGGATATACTATGACTCATATTTATAAATATTCATCTTCAATACTACCTTCTAATAACTGCATTAAATTTTTCTAGGTAATTAAAATTTGTATACTAATCCTATTAAAACCAAAGTATCTTGGGTACCAAAAAATTATACAAAATTAATTTTCACAAAAAATGACTCATAATTATTAATAATGGTGTATGATACATGTATGTTATGTAAAACCCCATGATCATAGTATCAATTTATCATTAAATAAATACTATAATGAATATATTATTTCACAAGAAACTTAAAACTAAAACAAACCATACACTTTACTAAGATTAAAATATCACAATGAAAAATAAACATCAATACATTATGATGATGAAAAATTAGAAATAATAAGAAAAATACACGCCAAATAGAAAAAAATGTATATAAATATACAAAAAACTTAAACACATTATCTAAATGGACTGAAATAAATATAATTACCCCAATCAGAACTATAGAAATATGTTTAAGCACTAAAATATTATTTTCATGTTGAGAAACAAGTGAATGAATGGGATGGTTGATCTTAAAATATATAAAAAAATTAGACTATTATAAATATGATCATAGGAAATGTGATCATTAGATACGTGGTCGTTGGATATATATGCCTCAAATACGTATAATTATATTTTATATTGTTTGTAAAAAATCTAAATATTAGACATGATAAATAAATAAAAGTGTAATATTTAATTAAAATTTTACTTTATGTGTTCAAAATATTCTTATCAAAGAATGATATGATTGAATTTGAAGAAATATTTTAATATTAATATATTGATAAAATTAAATTATTAAAATATAAATAATTATTTTTATTTCTATTTTGGTGAATATCATTTAATGTAAAAGGGATGATTCTCCCTCAATTCTTATGAATTTGGAGTATCGTTTAGTATGAACCAAAGCTTAAAGTAAGTCTTCAATTGTACTTCCTTCATTTTCCTATAAAGGGTTCATTTGAATGTTTTATCTTCTTGTGAAGCCCTAAAACCGCACTTTTCTAGCATATAATAAGTTTTATCTTGAAGGTTTTTTGAGTTTGAATATGGGCTATTATTATGTGAGTGGTTCCTAAGAGATAAAAGGTAGGTGGTCTTAATTATTTTTCCCATATCCATAATATTTTATATCTATATATAGTTTTTCTAATTTGATGCCTTGGAGCATTTAAATTTCACTAATTGAGCAAAGTCATATCAGCCTTTGATTAAGATGTGAAATACTTCAAGGACCCCACTGGGTTCATTTATAAATTGAGACTAGACCAAAGGCTACCAATGGTGTATGCCGAGCCCATGGAAATGGAGAAATATTTTTGGTGAGTGTTAAGATAGGGTAATTTTGAGAGTAAATGGGTTGGGGTTGTGGCATAGTAAATGGTCTTGGTCAAAGGGATAATTGAAATGGTCATGAGTTGGCCTTTATGAATTTTCTAAGAGGATTTTGATATGGTTTAAATGAGCTATTTTGGATTTTGATCCGATTATGTTTTTAATTGAATTAAAATGGGGTATGGATATGGTTAATGTTTTAAAAGTATATTTTTACCTCATAGTGATTTGAGAAGGGGGTTTTCATAATAGATTTAAAATTATGGTTTGAAAAGGGGGCATGGTTCCCCATTTTATATATATTCTATTATTACAATTTTAAATGTTTAAAAATGGAAATGAAAACCATGGGCTTGGCTTAGTTTTCTAAAAGAGTGAGACCCATGTTTTAATGGGTGGCTTCAAGGTGATTTTAATTGAGTATTTTCTTTGGTGTTTTATGTAAGGATTTGATTTTAAGGGTCTGATGGGACCTTGTAAAATGAAATAAAAAAGTGTTAAATGGGATAAAATATTTTAGAATCATGTTAATGGGGTATGTTGTGTGATTTTGGTATTGGAACAAGGCTATACTTGCACAGGTCGATCTGTATAGACGCACTTGGCCCAACCAATTTATTATATGAGTAAGGTTTTCGTACTGAGGCTCTATGCTCCTAACATAGGGACCGAGCTTCCTTTTTTGTTTTGGGATAGACTGATGTTGTAGGCCCCACTAATTTATTGTTTTGTTAAGTTTGTCAGATTGAGAATCTATGTTCTTAATTGAGGGACTGAGTATCCTTTTTAGGGTTGGGATGGTGTAAGATCCCAGACATCGTGGATGAATATACTTTTTTAAATCTAGGTTTTAATCACTAGATTTTGTCTAAATAATTTTTTTTGAGTGTATGTGGGTGGTCTGGGGAGTTCTGGGGATTTGGAACCTATAGAAAGTGAAATTGGTCCATCCAAAACATGTTTCACAATTGGATCATACTTAGAGTAAATTGTGCAATGGGGAAACCTGAACCATGCAACCTTGGATAGAGGCATTCCACATGGTTGTAACAGGGTTTTCCAGCCCATGTGGAATCCCTAGGTAACCTTTTGACTTAGAAATATTTTAGACCTAGGCTGATAGAAATTTGGCATATGGTTTTGAAAACTATAAAGTCAAACCATAAACCTCATTAAAAATGGATTTTCACCAAGTTTTCCCCTTTGAATTTTAGGGTTTCTCCCCAAATTTCTTCCTCCATTTGTCCTCCAGAGGACATAGTGAGGAACCATTTCAACCAAGACTTCCCTAGGGTTGATCTACTTTGATTCTAGGATGTTTGGGGAAATGTTCAGAGCAGGTAGACACTCAAGGTAAGTCTAACATTTCTCTTACTTCCCTTTTCTGTATTATGTATTGTTGTTTTATTCTTCTACTTCTGAATCATTGGAACCCTATCTTTCTATAAGATCATAGGTTTGGGATTTTAATAGTTCTTGAATCGGAATCAAATCCCAATGGGATTTATTAGGATTAATTAAGCTATTTAGGACCACCTGTGGGGTGGAACAATATTCCAAAACCTGTAAAATTGTTATGTTATGCATAAAGTTCTTTTGTGTTGAAATGAAGCCCATGAAAATTTTGATGAAAGGACATTTATAATTATAAAAAGGAAATAATGATAGTTTCTTAAAATCATTGGAAAATGAATAAGTAATTGTATAGAAAAATGTTAAAAATGGTTTAATAGAATGAATTGAATGTGTCAATTTACTTATGAGATTGTAATTGAATTGTGTAAATGGGATAATGCATGAGAATTGATGAATTATGTGAAGTGGGTTAATGTATGAGAATTTTAGAATGCGTTAAATGGGTTAAGGTATAAAAAGAGAAATGGGTAATTTGGGATATGTGTTATAAATGGTAAATGTGCTAATGGGTTAAGGCTTGATAATGGGTTATATATGAATGAATATTTATTTAGAATGTTATTTGTGCTAATTATGTGTGGTTTATGAAATGGTATATCTGATTAATGAATTAATAATATTTTTCACATGCCTTGGTAGATTTTGGGTATTGTACTTTAAGATGTACACTGACATGTTAGGTTAGATATAGGATCTAAACCCCACCCCTACAATGCACATGTTAGGTAATGAGATCAAGGATTTGTGCCCCAAATGGTTTCATTTTATGAGACTAACTTGACTAAGGATCCAAGGTTAATGTGATGTCTATATTTATGATATGTTTACCCCATGGTAGATAGAGAACATGACTAATTACCTAATGTATGGTAGTTAACTAGCTTAGGTCATCATGTAAATGATGTAATTGGATAACCCATGGATTAAGAGATGAAAATGAATTAAGTTTTGGAAATTAAAATAATGGTGGAAAAAGGGTTAAAGTGACCGTTGTTATCTAATGGAACCAGAGTTGCCTTTTTTTCCTTGTCATCTATTTTGAAATTTAATGCAATATATGTTTATGTTGGATATTTTGTAGACACCATTGGTGGTGGGATATTGAGTTATACTCTTACACTGATCCGGCATCCACTAGGTACCAGAGTGAATACCTTGATTTCTAGTCAGGACAAGTGAAAAGGCCCTATTATAGGGAGTTGAGTAGGTATTGGGAAGTGAAAGCTTAAGGATATAGGAAAAGAGTTAAGATCCATTTTGGTCATTCTTCAATTTGTTTTATATTGGGTTTTCATTAAATTTTGAAATTGTTATCATGACATGATTTTTTTGTGTTGGTTATTATTGTAAGAACCCAGATCTACTTTTGAGGTATGTTTTTCCTTTTTCTAGTCTTTTTAGAAAAAGAAAAGTTTCTAGAAATTTCTTAAGTACACGCCGTGTACTTTATGAGTACATGTTATGTACTCTATTTCCAAAGGTATCCAAGTGTTGTCCATGTAGTGGTCATGCACACGACCATGTGTGGTGACTTAGAGGCTGTCTAAAGTGAGGCTAGATACGGGCAAGTACACTCCATGTACTTATAAAGTACACGCAGTGCACAATTTTCATTAAACATACTAGGGTCACATCTTATGGGCAGAACCATCTTCTTCTAGGTCTGTCTCGTCTGGGAGAAACTATTAGGCTGCAAAACTTCTCTTATCCCACAAGCGAGCGTCTGTTCTCTGAATCGACCACCATCGATTTTGTTGGGATCACCTCTGTAAGATATTCCTTCTTCTAGAGCCTCATCTCTTGCTTTCTCATATTTCTCAAGTTATAGTTGGTTCAACTTTTTAGACTTTTTTATAGATCTATGATGTTCTTGGGAAATTCAAGGCTTAAGGTTCACGTATAAAGATCCTACAACACCAAGGTAGGTGGTTTGTGCCTTTTCTTAGAGAGATATTGAGTTATATGAGAAAAAGTGCACAATACCCTTAATTTGGGAATTGCGTGTTTACTATTTTACCCCTATTAATTTTCTGTTATGATTGTATACTTTAATAGAGGTTAATTGGATGTTAATAGGGTTAATTACTATTCTTTGGAAGTGTTTTCTTGTGCATGTTTTGTTTATGACCGTTGGTCTAGCCAAGCCTGCCTGACTACTATTTTTTCCCTTGTCTAGAATTATAGGATGGAGTGATTTTCTTTCTAACATGCTAATATTATATAGATTGATTATACAAATAGTTCACAAGGTTTACTTTGGCAGCTATGCATTTCTATGCTCTATTGACTTACACAGGGCCATGAGAACCTGGTGTAGTTGACCGGAGGAAGAATGGTCGTAAGGGATTCTCCAGAGTGTATATTTACTATCACGATGTGAGACCATAGGGGTAATTGACATAAGTTCTTCCTCAGAGTGTCTGTAGTTCCTTGACACAGGCCCCAGGGTGAATGATACATTGAGTGCTTCCGTAGAGAAACTTTTAGTTATCGATACGAGACTACAGGGGGAATTGATAGTGAGTGCTTCCTCAGAGAGTCTATGCTTCAGCTGAACTAGAGTGGTTAGACTCCGTATGTATCCTATAGGGTTGCTTGCACTTGTTTGGTAGAACCAGGGGGGTTAGTATGTGTGTGTACTTCCCATAGGGTTACCTTTTTTGATTAGTTGTTTTTTATTATATGAAATTTAATTCATTGACCTGTAGGATGTTTACTTTTGAGTACTTCCTGGTTTACTGATTCCTTTTGATTATTGCATGCCATATATATTCACTGACTGTAAGGAAAATATCATTGGGTGGTTACCTACTGGGATTCGTATTACACTCTATTTGGGTCATGCTTTTGGGCCCAAATATATTATATTATTTTATGTATAAATAAGGGAAAGCGCCCTTCTACTTTAGGTACTTGATTGATGTTGAGCTGGAGAGAAGGTGACCAAGCTGAGGCTTGCGATGCTGAGGAGTATATCTACTTTTATTTTATAATTTGGTTAATTCTGTAATTAATAATTGTGACATGTTTGGGCTCTTTCCTAGACATATATATCATGCATCATATTATATATATGCTCCAGTTGTTTATTGTTACAGTTTTCTGACGTTATATTGGTATGGTGTTATTACTGCTTCCGCTATTGTATATCTATTTTACTTCCACTATGTACTCTTCCAATGAGGGCATAATTTCCCCACTATCACACCCATGTCCCTTGCTACTAGTCTGCAGCCTATGGGTTTTGGGGAAATGTGCCTGAGGCCATGTAACTAACTGGGTACGGGGTGCCTTTGGGCGGCTTCCAGAATGGGATTTTTCAAAGTGGTATCAGAGGGACTCTTTTCTTCTTGACTTACTATTTGGAGCCTATAGTCAGGGATAGGACAAAATTGGAACTTGGTATTAAGTTGTGCCCAGGAGTAGCTAACCTATGAATAGGAAAAATCCAATCTTCCTCGTTTATTGCAATTTTTTGGTTTTTCAATTTTACCGTTGACTTGATTTTCACCATTGGATTATTCACATTATTTGTTCTTTTATAATTGATATTATTGAGGTTCTATCTCTGTTTCAACCCGATGAGATGAGGGTATTCGATCTCATGCATCATACAGGCATTTGCTAGAAATCACATGTCATGCATTATTGCCATGCCATTTAGGGTGCATTATTGATTGCGTGTTGTTGGGATTGATTTTGTGCTAGATATGCATGCTGTTGTGATAGATGACTTAAAAAAATACATGATGTTTGATAAGGTATTTTTTGTGTAAGGCTTTGTTTGAATGAATGTTCAACTTTGGTTCATGTGGTGTTATGGGCCCTTATGAACTAGAATTTGGTGGATCAATGTATTGTTAACCTTTTTTATGAAATGTATAAGATGCGAAGCTTTGATTCGCGGGGAGTATGGGCCCTCACGGATCAAAATGTGGCACTTTAATGTTCTTTCTGTGTTTTCAAGGCTTCCATAGTAGTTTCTTAGGCTTACTATCCAAAAAAACCCATAATACACAGCGTGTAGTGACGAACACACGTCTTGTGTCCTTCTGTTCAGGAAAGAAAAAAATTTCTTAAGTACATGCCATGTACTATATGTACACTCCATGTAGTTTATAACTATTTCACAGGTTGTGTGTGCAAAGACATAGGGTTGGGAAATCATGGAAGGACACACCGTGTACCGGAAGTGCATGTCGTATGTAGAGACCCCGTGTCCACCTGTGTGACTAGCAACACAGATGAATGAAAACATAAGTATACACACTGTGTTAGGTTAGAACATGCCATGTAGTGTAACCCGTGTAGTCGTTCGTGTATCTAACAGCACGGGTCGGTGAAACCTTTTTAAGTACATGTTTTGTCTATCTGGAGCACACCTTGTAGGGTAAACTATGTAGTCGCCCGTGCAGCTAACAACACGGTTCGGTGGAGTATTTTCTTATACATGTTGTGTCCACCTGGAAGACGTCGTATAGTGTTAGTCGTGTATCTGGCCATGTCACTAACAACACGGGTCGGGGAATCTCGTCTAGTACACACCATGTCTGGAACGAAAACAACATGTAGTCTTATTTTAGGAGGACTGTGTGGGTGAGTTGTCTAAGGGGACTCAGGCAGGGAACGAGAATTCAAGTGCATGCCATGTGTTAGGAAAACACGCCATGTGTTAGGACAACATGTCATGTGTTTTGAGTGTTACATGACCAGTTGTGGCAGGAGTACACACCCATGTGAATGAATTTAGGGAACATGCCATGTAGGAGGCATACACACCATGCATCCATGTTTTGAAAAACTTAAATTCTTCATTTCTATCTCGAGTAGTTCCAACGTATATTCTTTGACTACTTCTTTCTGGAGACCTTGAGGGCCGATCAAGCCCGAGTGTTCGTGAGTCTAGAACAAGGTACTCTTACTTTTATGGAGTATCCCTCTCGCTACACTGAGCTTTAGTGATTTTCACCCTTTCTAGGGGGAGATGGGTTGTTTCTAGAAAGGATGTTTGAGGATGGTCTCAAACAATACATTTGAGCTCAGGTAAACATCTTTAGGTTGACTTCCATCACATCTATCATCTACCAAGCACTGATTACGGAATTCAATCTGAGGGATTCCAGAGTGGTGAGCCAAGGTGGCTCGACATCTGGAGCTAGTGTCCCTCTTTTCGATAGCAGGAAGTGTCGTAGGCAGTCTACGTGTGGGGATACGTGGAGGCGAGAGACACCTTCCGTTATCTAGGGGGTATGCTAACAGCGAGAAAAAGATGTGCATACAAGGCCATAGTGCCAGAGAGACCTAGTGGTGTGCTGATCATGTGGCAAGATGGGCCACCTTTAGCGCTTCTCTCTGGTCTTCTCAGCAGTAGCTGGTGACAGGGGTTCTTTCTATGACTTCTCATTTAGGAGCAGCTCCACCAATTTCTCACCAGTATGGGAACTGGAGTTCTTCCGACCATTCAGTCCAAGTTGGAGGCCGCGGTTGTGGTAGTCAGTTTCCAGGCTATCAGCGACAGCAGGGTGGATCAGCTCAAAGTTTTTAGGTAGGGTCACAAGGCCGAAGTGCAGGATAGCATTTTATAGTGGAGTAGACCTAGACGGAGTAGGATCCTAGACCCTCTATAGTTTGAGGTACAATCCCAGTTTCATAAATTTTATCTTTTTCTCTTTTCGATATAGGGGATTACCATAGCTTTATATCTATTTTTGTTGTGGAGATCCTTGGGTTCAGTATCTTTTATTCTGTTGATATATTGACGCTAGACACTCCATTGGGGATGAGAACATCTAGTGTACATCAGTGAAAGGAGTTCCCTCTTGAGGATGCTGGGTGTCACTTCTTATGGGAACTCTATGTATAGGAGATGATAGGCTATGATTTCATTCTCAGAATGGACTTACTAGTTCCTTTCTAGGTAGTTGTTGATTGTTATCTTTGTAGGGTGAGTTTCACATCACTAGACCGAGTATCATTACTTCATAAGGGTGAATGGGATGTCCAGGGAAGTAGAGTGGGACACGAGCATCATGGATAGGAGGGGTTACATCCCAGATTTCTAGTTTGTATTTGGATGACTAGGGGACTTCACAGATGGGCTTTCCTCCAGTGGTGGATCGTTTCAGGGATGTCTTTCCAGATGACTTTTCTGGATTATCTCTGGAGTGTGACGTAGAATTTTCTATTGATCTTGTTCCATGGGTGGAACTAGTGTCCATTCCTCCTTAAAGGATACCTAAACATGAGTTTCAGGAGCTCAAGAAGTAGTTGGAGGAGTTGTAGTAAAAGGGTTTCATCTGACCCAGTACTTATCCTTGGGGTTCGCCTATCCTATTTGCAGAGAAGGCATACGATACTCTCATACTTTTTGTGGATTATCTGAAATTAAACTAGTTTACGGTCAAGAGCCGATATCCCAAGTGTAGGATTGATGATCTCTTTGACCAGCTTTGAGGAGCCCGAGTGTTCTTGAAGATTTACTTGAGATCCAGTTACCATCAGTTGCGCGTTAGACCATCTGATATACCTCTTACAGCCTCCCAGAGTAGGTATGGTCTATACGAGTATGTGGTTATGTCGTTAGGTCTCACGAACGTGCCTGCAATTTTCATGGAACTGATGAACTGAGTGTTCCATCCATACATGGATTCCTTTGTGGTAGTCTTCATGGATGATATATTGGTTTACTCTCGCACTCGACCCGACCATTCCACATATCTTGAGATCGTTCTGAGTACACTGAGAGAGTATCAGTTATATGCTATGAACTTAAAATGCCACTTTTGGATGGACCAAATTCACTTCATGGGTCATGTTATCTCAGAGACAAGAGTGTCAGTATACCCAGAGAAAGTGAGAGCAGTAGTTTCCTAAGAGAATATGAAGAAAGTCTTTGACATAAGCAGTTTTCTAGGGCTGATGCATTGATGCATTGAGTTGGAGGACTTAGATTCCGGAATTTTAGGAGGCCAGCAGTGAGTGGAAGTTTATCGAACTGTTCTCTGATATGAATTTGGAGGTTCACGATAGACATAAGAATATTTTTCTATCTTATTTATCACTTACCTCTACTCTTCTTGATTGAGTATGAATGAGGCAACTATCCGATTCTGAATGCCAAGTCCAACGGGAATGTATTTCAAGAGAGGACCCAATTCATGTATGGACTATAGGCATGGATGATGTCTTACGTTTTCATGGGCATGTATGGGTGTCAGCAGACATACATGAGGAGGTGATGCAGGACTGTCATTCCTCAGTTTGGGAAGTTCATCCTGGTGTCACCAAGATGTATCGTGATCTACACCATCAGTATTGGTGGCTAGGTATAAAGAGAGATGTTTCAGGTTTTGTCATGAGGTGTTCCACATTTCAACATGTGAAGGTAGAGGATCAACGACTAGTAGGGCTTTTCCAACAGTTACCCATTCTTGAGTGGATGTGGAATGACATTGTGATGGATTTCATGATAGGGTTGTCGAGGTTTCCTCAAGGGAATGATGTAGTTTGGGTTATCATTGAAAGACTCACAAAGTTTTCTCACTTCTTACTAATCAGGGAGACCTTCAATGTTGATGAGTTGGGATGGTTGTACATCTGTGACATTGTATGTATACATGGAGTTCCGCACTCCATTGCTTCAGAAAGGGATGCACGTTTTACTTCTCGGGTCTAGAAAGGGCTTTAGAAGGCTTTTGGTATGTAGGTACTTATGAGTAAAACATACCACCCCCAAACAGATGGCCAGTCTGATCATATGATTCAGGTGCTTGAGGACATGCACCGAGCATGCATCCTTGATTTTGGAGGTTCATGGGAGAAGCACATACCTCTGGTGGAGTTTTCGTACGATAATAGTTTTCAAGAAACAATTCAGATGGAACCTAGTGAGGCTTTGTATGGTAGGCCATGTTAATCACCCTTATGTTGGATGGAGGTAGGACATGAAGTTATGCTGGGACCTCATCTTGTCCAGGAGACCACAGAGTAGATAAAGTTGATTCAGAAGAGGATGGCTACTGCACAGTCTCGACATACGTCTTATGCTGATCGACGAAGATGACCTCTAGAGTTCGAGGTCGGAGATCAGGTTTTCTTGTGTGTCACACTGAGGTTGGGACACAGAAGGACTAGAGACAAGGAATTCTTTCACTAAGGTATGTCGGGCCGTTTGAGGTTTTGAAGAGAGTTGGGACATTTGACTATTGGTTGCAATTACCTCAGAGGTACTGGTCTATGCATGAGGCTTTCCACGTTTTTTAGCTTTGATGATACTTATTTGACCCGTCACATGTTTTTCAATCTGAGGAGGCTGAGTTAGAGGTGTATACCTCGTTCGAGGAGCATCCTATCCGGATTGTTGATTGATGTATGAAGGTTATCTGTGGTCGGTCTCTTCCTCTGGTATGGGTGCTATGACAGCATGGTCGAGTATAGGACGAGACTTGGGAGAGGGAGGCCGATGTAAGTGTATATTGGCCATAGCTATTCAGGGTTTCTTCTTCTACACTACCTTGCAAGGGAAATTCTAAAATGAATTTCTTTAAGGGGGGATGTTTGTAATAACCTAGATCATCTTTTGAGGTATGTTTTTCCTTTTTCTGTTTTTTTAGAAAGAGGAGTTTCTGGAAATTTCTTAAGTACACGCCTGGTTCTTTATGAGTACACGTCGTATACATTGTTACCATGGGTAGCCAGGTGCTGGCCATGTAGTGATCATGCACACGGCAGTGTGTGGTGACTTCGAGGCCACCTAAAATGGGGCTCAGTAAGGGAATGTACATGTTGTGTACTTATAAAGTACATTTTGTGTACTTTCATTTTTTCCATTAAACGTACCAGGGTCACGTCAAACATAAAGAATAATCTTATTCAAGGTCTGTCTCATCCAAGAAAAACTGTATGACCATGAATCTTCTCTAAGCCCCTGAGCGAGCGTTGTTTCTCCGAATTGACTATCGTCGATTGCATTGGGATCCACTCAGTAAGCTCTTTTTTCTTCTAGAGCCTCATCTCTTGCTTTATCCTCTTTCTCAAGTTGTCCACAGTTGAATGTTTTAGACTTTATTGTAGATATATGGTGTTCTTGGGAAATTCAAGGATTTAGGTTCACATATAATGATCCTATAAAACCGCGGTAGTTGGTTTGTTCCTTTCCTTAGATAGTTTTTAAGTTATATGAGAAAACATGACCAATACCCTTAATCAAGGTATTGTGTGTTTACAGTTTCACCCATGTTAATTGCCTGCTATGCTTGTATGCTTGAATAGAGGTAAATTGAATGTCAATAGGGCTTATTACTATGCTTTGGAAGTGTTTTCCCATTCATGTTTTGTTTATGACCGTTGGTCTAGCCTTCTTGCTTGGCTGCCATTTGTTTTTCCAATTCCTAGTATTGTAGGATGGAGTGATTGTATTTCTAACATACTGATACGCTATAGACTGATTAGCCAATTAGTTCTTAAGGTTTACTTTGGATGCTATGCATTTCTATGCTCGATTGACTTACACAGGGCCGTGAGAAATTGGTTTAGTATACCATAGGGAGAATGAATGTAAGGGCTTATCTAGGGTGTCTATATTTACTATCACGATTCGAGACCACATGGGGAATTGACGTAAGTTCTTCCTCTTAGTGTTTGTAGTTCCTCAATGTAGTACATAGGGGGAATGAGATGTTGAGTGCTTCCCCATATCACCTTTTAGTTACCTATACGAGACTATAGGGGGAATTGACGGTGAGTGCTTCCTTAGAGAGTCTATGCTTAAGCTGAACCAGAGGGGTTAGACTATGTGTGCTTTCCATAGGGTTGCTTTTACATGTTTGGTTGAAACAGAGGGGTTAGGCTATGTCTGTGCTTCCCATAGGGTTACTTTCTTTGATTAGTTGTTTGCTTGTAATATGAAATTGAATGCATTGAACTGTAGGATGTTTACTTTCGATTACATCCTGATTTACTACTTCCTTTTGATTGTTGTCTGCCATATTTATATTCAATGACAGTTAGGCACAGATCTTTTGGTGGTTTCCTACTGAGATTCGTCTCACACCCTATTTGGTTCATGCTTTTGGGCCCAAACAGATTATATTGCTGAAGGTATAGATAAGGGTAAGCACCCTTCTACTTTAGGTACTTGATTTCTATGAAGCTGGAGAGCAGGGGACCAAGCTGAGGCTTGCGATGCTGATGAGTTTATCTTTTTTTTTTGTAATTTTGTCACTTCAATATTTCAGCATTATGATGTGTTTGGATACTTTCCTAGACATATGTATCATGCATCATATTATATATATTATCCATTTGTTTATTGTTTCAGTTTTCCGATGTTACTTTGGTATGGTGTTATTATTGCTTCCGATATTGTATCTCTATTTTACTTCTGATGTGTACTCTTACAATGAGGGCCTAGTTTCCCCACTATCACACCCAAGACCCTCACTGCTATTTGGAAGCCTCTGGTGCTTGGGGAAATGTGGTTGAGGCCATGTAACCAACCGGGCACGGGGTGCCTCTGGGTGGCTTCTAAAACCAGGACGTTAAAATTATTGTACATTGTTTGGAAATTGTTTGGTAAAGCATGTTTCTAAATTATTGATTACTGTTTCTTTATTTTTTTTTATGTTATCGTCTATGTGTTACTCTATTAATGGTTGTATATTCTTTCCACATGATCTTTTAGACCCTCACTACTAGTTGGCATCCTCTAGCATATTCGTATGTGTGCTAGAGGTCATGTGGAAAATAGGACCAGGGAACCAGTTTAGAGGCTTCTAGGTTATGGATGTTATAGATAGAATGATCCTTTAGGCCCCACCGAAGTATTTATTTGGTTATGATGTTGGACTAAGGCTCTATGATTCTTACATAGGACATGGATTGATTATTAGATTGGGGCTCTGATGTATGTTCAAAAAAATTTGATTAGTGAATTCCATTTGTGAATTAATGTATGTAACCCCTTTTGAAGTGATTTCTAGTCTCTTAGCATGAATGGAGTTAGTATTTAATTGGTTAACACTATGCAATAGGAATGATAAAATGGTTAAATTTATAGATGTATAATTGTGAAATATCCTTCTTTTACTTCCACAATTATTTATTTCGCTAATATTTTCTTCATACAAAATTTTAAAAAATGGATATTACTTTAATCTCCATTTATGATGGACTACTAAGTCATACTCAAACCCTTCTCAGGGCTCCATGGAACTTGGGTACCTGAGCGTTTTCTACTTTTTCTAGTACATGTTTAGTATAAGGATCTGGTTTGTGGTAGTGCATTGGATGATGAGTTGGAGAATGGGATGTTTGGATCTGGTTGGCTATCAGGACTATATCCTGGTGTTATTTTTTTTTTTTGGTTTGGTGGTTTTATTTTAATGAAAGTCTATATTATTGGACACTTATCATATTTTCATGGAATGTGTTGTTTGGTTACTTATTAGACCTTTTCATATGTTTTCCATTTATTCTTCTGTATGGTTTTTTTGTCTTATGATATTATTTAGGATGTGTCTTTACTAGGATAAGTGGTTCTAGCCTCCTAATCATAACCTCATTTAGCTTCTTTACTAGTCATCATCATCTAACAAACAAGGAGGCCCACCTTAGGTCATGTGGTGAACAGGTTTAGGTTACCAGTTATAGTGGAACCTAGGATAGGATAATTATAGAGTGGTATCAGATCTGTTCCTTTTTTATTCTATTTGGGGGTGGTATACAAGATACTAAGAAATTTTCAGGTTTTGGTAATAAGGTCATGAAAGGGTGTACGAAACCCAATTCATGAGGGAAAACCAGAGTTTCTAGTGATGGGAATTTATGATATACTTAATTCTTTTTTAGTTGGTTTATACTTCAACCTTGATTGGTTCAATTGGATGTGAGGATATTGATTTATGAGGTTTTATCTCTTGGTATAGTGTTAAAAGAGTGGTTGTTTGGGTTCATGTATCAAGATAGAAACATATAATTAAAATTTCATCCATAAGTTTCATGTGATTAATATTTTTTTAGGAAACTCATATTATTATTGTTCTTTTATACCTGTAGATTATACCTGATGATCATTCATTGAAATCATTATTAATGAAGGATTTTTTAAAAATTAATTTGATAAAATAATTTAAAAAAAATGTAGTAAAAAGGATTTTGAGAGTGTAAATCCTTGGGTTTTGAAAATTAAATGTTTTTTAATGTGAATCCATGTGTTTTAAATGCTAATGTTTAATTCGTAAGATAAAGAGGAAATTATTGAACCATTAGGGATAATGGAAATCGGTATCTCTATTGTTGTGTTTTGAACCCATTTATGGGATGTTTGGGTGGTGAGAGTTTCCTAGTTTGAGACCTTGGTTATGGATCATGAGTCATTTTGGGGTTCTAATTTGGGGTTAAAGTGATGTTTCTTGTAGTACCTTAAGCTAGGTTGTGACCTTAAGGTTGTAAAAGTTCCTTTATAAAAATATATGTGGTGGACCTTGTTGTATGAGACACTGTGATGTGTGTCTTGAACCCTACAGTGGGGTTTTGCCTCATTGGGATGATTTATGTGTTTTGGTATCAATGGTGTGGTCCCTATATTAAATATTTTATTAGGAATGTTAGACACAATGTGTTTTGGAATGGGAACAGGAGTGCCTCTTATAAGAAATGGGTTGTTTGAGGTTTGTTCTGAATGTCTTAGAGTAAGATCTAGTAGACTTTGTTATACATGAATCCAGTTTTGGGATCTGATGATGTTTATCTTTTGAGGGTGTCTTATAAGAGGGTTTGATCGGATTTTTGGGGATTTTGGGTGAATATGACACAAGAAGATGTTTTTTTCTCAGAAAGAGTTTCACATATAGTGATATCTATTTAATGTTTGTCCCATGGGTATTTTTGGGAATTTTAGTAGTTTTGTAGATACAACTCGAGTTTTGTCTATGAGTTAGATGTTTTCAGAAATCAATGGTTTATTTATGGGAGGATAACCCATCATTATAGATGTCTTAGAATGTTAAGTATGGGTGGTTTCTCCTTTTGTATAATCAATACACGATCGGTACCATTGAGTTTTGTAAATGTTCTTATTTATGAATTGGTGTATTTCTCATGAGACATCTAAGTGCTTATGGTTGGTTATAAGGTTCATTTCGATATAGTTTAATAAATTAATCAGGTTAAGTTGATCGGACAAGAAAAGGGGTTCCAAAGGGTGGATGAATGTTTTTAATATGAAGGTGACTCCTCAGGCGATGTTTGGTGACATGGTTCGGCTTGTTTTTTTATAAAAGTTGGGTTATTGGATGAGGTAATTGAAGATGACTTGACTATAATGAGGCTTCAGGACTTGGAGGCATGGTTATTTATATAAGTGGGGGGTCGGCCTAACTCTGTGGTTGTATGGAGCATGTGACCTTGATCCGAGTTCAGTGTGTGGTCATAGAAAAGTGAGAGGCCTCAAAGTCTCACATGAGGTCTAGAGGTGGGAAATTTTTTAGAAGACATGATTCCATTTGAGATGGGTGAACATGTTTCCTGGGATAAGTTCCTTTTGATTTTTCTAATCCAATGTGGGAAACATGGTTATGGGAGACACTGTTGGGTTTTTGATTATTTTGAGGAATGGTTGTGTTTCTATTGTAAATATATAGGGTCATGATAGAAGAAATCAAGTGGGGGAAATGGTAGTAGTTCCAAAGGGAATGTTGGGTCACAGATTCTTGGTCGAGGGTCAGGTTGTAGAGATTTGGGTTTGAACTTGTCAGACAATCTCATATTTATACATATAATTACAGAACTAGGTGCTGAGACTGCATGCGATTCCATAGAATGGTTTTCTCGGAATAAATTTTAAATAATATTAAAAAAATTATACAATGCATGTGGTGTAAATGGGTTATCTCATAAACGGTAGCTCGTATCAGAAATATGAGGCCACAATTTCATCTGAATCATGCCGTACACACTAGCCAAGGTATAAGTTTTGTGGTCAAAGGTGTTCTGTTGAAACATTTATCAAGAGAGTCTTAATAAATTATTTTAATTTATTTATTATGGAATTTATATCATATAAAGTCTAAATGATGTCTTGGATCATATTTTTTATCCTACGGTTGGGTACAAAATATCATGTTTACCCTATGCATGATATAAAGTTTTCTACAGCAGGTGTTCTGGATAGAGGCATGTTGATGGGGAGATAAATGGGAGAGATTATTTATTTTAAAAAAAAACAATAAATACATTCTCCTCCCCCACCCCTTTCCTTGCACGTAGGAGGAACTCCTCCCCCCTTCTTCACTGACGAACAATCGGAGGCCAAATCGAGCGAACGAGGTGTCATCAGACTCCGATCGTGATTTTGATCACTCCCGGATCACAGTACAATGGCTTCAGAGCATGAATTTGAACTCAAATCTTCAGTGTTTCACAGTGAGGTAGGTGGATTTTAGTTTTAATCCTGATTCCCTTTTTTATGCAATGTTTCTTTAGATTCATCATCACGGCTGTTTGGATCAGGTCCCAAGGTTTCTGAAACATGTCTGAAATTTGTTTTTGGACCACCAAAGTGTTCCCGATGGTCCAAGGAAGGTGGAGGTGCATGGTTCCATCAAGGTAATATCCAAATAGGTGTGACAGTGTGGAGGAGGTCACGGGTGTCATGGTGGAGGCCGGAAGGCCAGGGTGGCACATGGCGTGCGGGCGGTGGCTAGGGGAGCATGGGTGGAAGTGTAGAGAGTGTGTGTGATGATGCGAGGAGAATAGGATGCAACGTAGCTAAGATATGGGGTGATAGAATCGTGTGTCATCATGGTTATGCCACGGTCTAGTGGTTAAAAGATGCACTTGCTGATTCAGGCCGATCTAGGAAGTTTCCACCGGTTCAGGCTGGTGTTTTTTATTAAAAACCTCATAACCTACAAACCAGGGGTCCGATTTGTGAGAAGTGTATGGAAACACAAACAATACTTTGAGGAGGAAATTTAGAGGATTCATTGCAGATCTTTTTTTTCGGGTTCGAGACTTGGTGGCCCAAAATGCCCAATAATAATCATAACATAATTATTATTATTTGTAGCTTCTTGGATTGGACATATCTCATGCGTCTGATTTCTGTTTGATGCTTTGCCTGTGGAATTGGGACCTTAGAATCAATGCGGAAGTTTCAAAAACTGATTTTGGGTATTTAAACCATGATCAGGGTGCAGTCCCCTATGAGGTCTGGTTTGGTTGTTTGTGGTGAAGTACGACTTTTTTTCGAGGTGTCCATTTTGAAAAGAATGAGTAGTTGATCTAGTGCGTTTTTTGTGAGGATCACATCGTTGTGATCCATTTCATTTGTTCAAAGGTCAAGGTATGGGCCCCAAAATGACTCCTTTGGGACTGTTGTAAATAAAAGTTTCCTTCTTCCTGGTTATCCATTTCGGGAATATAAGTACCCTAACCTGCATGTTTTTCTACGTAAAATGGGATGGTGGCCTCCATTATAAATTTTGGGATATGAGGTGGATTTAATTGAGAAAGAATATAATAGAGTATTGTTTGGTTGATATTTTTGATCTATGGTTCATGAATAGAGACATTGGGTAAGGAACTTCCCTATAGCAAGGGTGTGGGTTTCTGTTACCTCTCTATTTAGGTTGAGATGGGACTCCCCACGATGTGTGAGTGGGTTCATTATCATTGTGTAGTTTTCCTCCAGGGGTTTCACTCCCCCGATGGACTAGGGTATGGGTTCCCCATGATGTTCATTCAATTGGTCAGATCCCTTTCCGTGATAGGGCCTGGGCTCTCCAATCTCATTGGAAGGTAGATTCTGTACTACCCTGACATATTAGGGTGTGGGTCCTCTATGCTCAGTGTGGTGATCCCCTACCATGGGCATGGTAATATGTTTTACAGAGTGATTTCTCCCTACCATGTTAGGGTGCGGGCTCATGTTTCTCAGGGTGGTACTCCCCTATCTCACCAGGGCGTGGGTTCACACCTATAGAGTAGTGATCCCCCGTGTTCGACTTGCAGCAAGGAGTGGGCACCTCAACTTGTTATGTGTCGATTCCTGGTAAGCATTTAGTGATCCCTCAATGGACCATGGTGTGCCCCCCCAGACTAGAGAGAGAGGTTTTACTAGATGGTTTATGAGCTAGTAGTCCATCGACTCTGGGGTTGCGGTGAGGTTTTTGAGTCTCTGCAGTTCTGCAACATTGCAATGGGCACTGTTCAGCGTTGGCGTGATCTCTTCTTCTAGGCACTAGAGCTAAGCTTAGGGAATTATTACTGATAGTGCCTAGAGTATGAACCTATCACTGGTGATGATGTCAAAACCTAATGAGTGTTGCTGCCAAAGGAGAATCTTTCTTGTGTTATTTCAGAGTAATCCTTGTGGTGTTTTCTCTTTTTTCTTGACACACATGATGGTTCGATTTGACTACTCATGTTTAGTTGACGATGGTCTCAAGATAAAGATTCCCTATCATTTGGGTTCCCTATGGCTAAAATGAATTGACTGATGACTTTTAATTGATCATTTTCTGTTGGATTTTTCAGGGTGACTACTGAGTATCTTTATACCCACCCATTCACGGGCTTTAACAACACAAGTTTTGTGACTTTTAAAGATCACATTTCATTCAAAGAAGTCCATGGAGGACCGGAAGTAGGCCAAGCATAGAGAGCTAGAATCACTGGGGTGTTGACCATATCTTGTCCAATGAGATTTATAGTGGGACATATGTATGCATGTATTTATTTTCAGTTTTTATATATCATATCACTATTACATGGAGGTGTGTGTGGGTTCATTTGTAAAGGTATAATAGGCTAAGGCCTCCCATGTGTGTGATTTCCTACTCGGTGCTAGACGATAGCCACAACCTTATTGGAGATGGTCTAGGGGAGTCGTGGCTCGAGCCCTATTGGGTCACCTTTTGACGGAGTGGTATAATATTATGTTACACCTTTGGAATGTCACAGAATAGTTTTTGTAGCTATGAGCATGGTTTTGGTTGCATAGAGACCATATTAAAGTATTTTGAGTTAATCTTTTCAGCCCAGGACTCCAGTGTTGGTGCGGCAGCCAACATATCCATTCATCAGGACATTGATAACCTTACCTTCAACTCAAAAAATTAGGACAATAGTCACATGGAATTAATGGTACGTGCATCATATAAGACTGGGTTTTGGGTTTTCCCTTTTCCTTCTTCTGTTAGCTCCCTAGATATACACTTTTACCCTGGTTCATATTGAAGTTATTTCTGTTTTCCTCCATGATGACTACCTGAGAGGGTTCTGTGATGGTATTTTAGTGATGATACACCCCTAAATGAGGATTTGGTGTAGGTTATGGATTCTAAGGTAGGACCTCTAGGTGGTCCTCAGGATGATCCCCACCTTTTGATAAATAGGTCGTACTGATATTGTAGAATGAGGATGTGAACAGGATGGGTGCAATGCATGAGTACCAAAAGCAGCAACCACTAAGGTTTTGAGGATACCTAGACCCCCAGGGTACTGATGAATATCTTGAGGCAGTCACCCATGTTTTTTGAATTCTGTGGACACCACCTGATTAGATGGTTGTCTTATAGGAGAGCCTTTTTATGGTTCGGTTGGGCACTTGTTGTGTCTTGTGACACAGAACCACAATGTGGAGACCCTCACATGCGTGGAGTTTGGGAGCCTCTTTAGGGAGGAGTTTTATTTGGCCATGCTAATGTTAGTGGTGATCCAGAAGTCTATACAGATTTGGCAGGGTAGCATGACAGTGGGGGAGTACTCAGTGAAGTTTACTGACCTATCGTGTTACTTCCTTGACATGGTTTGTGACCTTTTAATTTGGGCCTAGAATTTTGAGTAGGGCCTCCATAAAGACGTCCAGGTAGGTGTGGTCTCCTTGTTCCTTCTACATATACGGGGGTACTAGAGAATTTATAATGGTTAAGAGCTTCCTAGTAGAGGGACAGACAAACATAGCCTACAATGGGTTTTTAGGATAAGATGTCATCCACACCTAGGAGGCAATTGGCATCCAGATCAAAGTTCATGAGGCAAAACCATCCCTGGACTCAGGCACATGGGTATGATAGGTGGGTACCAGGCCAAGGTTTTAGTCAATATTAGGAGAGGTGATTCCATTCTTACAAAATAGAGGACATATTTCATGAAATTGGCCAACCCTTCATGCTACTGAGAGGGAGATAGTTGGAAGACCACCTTGGTAGAGGCAGCGTCTCAAGCATTGAGGTCCACAGGGTAGAAAACATGCTAGAGGATAGGGTACAGTATTGGGAGGTATAAGGTGGTATGAGTTACCACTACCACCATCCATAGGTGGTCTACTCCAGGCTTAGGGAGATGGAGGATTGGGATGAGGGAAACTGTTGGCCATAGAGTCCATTAACTCAGAGGTTTTTTGGATGGATAGAGGTACTCTTTATGTCCTTTGTATTTTATATAGTAATTTTTTTAGACACTGGTAGTAGGTGCTATTCCATTTTTGTTTCTTGATTGATATTTTTTCAGGGCATCGGTAATACCTTGTTTTGTTGTTGATTTTTTTAGCTTTTAATGAACGAGAAAGAGGGATCCTTCCCCCACTGAAATACATTTTTGTGATGTGACTAAAACAATGTAGTATAATTAGTGCCTCCCAAATCAGATAGCTTCGAGGTGTGGTGGACAAGTACCTATGAATTGTGTGTTCAGGGATGGGTTGTGTGATGGTAAGTTTGCATGAATGGCCTAGTAAGACCCAAGGTGTGTGTTTGGGTGGGCATATTGTGTTCTTTTATACCCTCATCTGTTCGGCCTCATATTATAATGTGATTAACTTGAGGTGGTCATGGTTTATTTTGACATGGCATCAGACTCATAAGAATGAGGGACTCTATATCCATCAAGAAACATTATAAATCATGGTAAAAACTTGTGCGAGTGAATCAATGCTGCCCAAAGATGATAGTATCAAGGTGCGGTGGATGAATTTGTTTGACCAGTGTGTTCGAAGTGGTTTATATGGTCCCCATATTAGGTTAATGAGCTACCATACCATTATACACTATGAATGAAAAAGATGAGGTATTTGTGGTTTCCCACCTATTGCAGCTATGGTGACATGTGCCCAATTGCAGGATGTCAACATGTAATGAGCTGGAAATTGGTGTGGTATACTTTGTGGCTCAACTGAGTGTGTTCTGGTTGAAATCATTGGAACTCTTGGTGGCCTTTATGGCTATTTTGGTGAACTTGTTGACAAGGGAGACCAAGATAAGAGTTCGGTTTCATTCCCTTGTGCCAAGACTTTGGCTTTTTGGGGAAAAATCAATATGGTGGGGAGGATGCTTCTAACTATTAGACTTTGGAATAATACTATAGGTAATTCCAATGCTAGGTGCTGATTTGGTGTGCGATTCCATGGCATGGTATGCTCAAAGTAAATTTTCTAAAAATATTAAATATTTTTATACTATGCATGTGGAAGAAACATGTTGTATTTTTAAGGGTAACTTAGATCAGAAATATTAGTAAACAATTGTGTCTGAAGCATTTCATTTACACTAGGAGGGTTATATGTTTTTTGGGAGCAGGATTTCTATAGAAAACATTATGTATTGTATTTTTGTAAATAAATTAAATTAAATTATTTTGGACGTTATATTGAATAACTCCAGAATGGAGTCTCAGATAGAATTTCTGAGCCTGTTGTTGGGTTCAAAGTGACGCGTTTACCCTATTCGCGACATAAGGTTGTCCGCACTGGGTGTTTTGGACAGAGGTGTGTTGATAGGGAGCTAAAAGAGGGAAATGATTTATTTAAAAATAATAAATATAAATCTCTTCTTCTCCCCCATCTCTTGCGATGCACGAAGGAGAAAATCCTCCATCCCTTCATTGTCGATGAAGAACCGGAGGCCAAATTGAGAAAACGAGGTGTCATACGACCCCAATATTGATGGAGATCACTTCTGGATCATGCTGAAGAGGCTTAGGATAGCATATCTAACCATAAAGATTTTTTTTTCTCTGTAAAGTAGGAGGATTTAATTTTTATTCTTGATCACCTTGTTTATGCATCATTTTCGTCGATTATTCATCAAGGATGTATAGATTGTGTCATGAGGGTTTGGAAACATGTCCCATATTCGTTTTATAGACCTCAAAAGTGTTCTCGTTGGTCCACGAAAGATGGAGGTTCTGACGTCCGGTGAGGACAGGCTATGGTGAGGTGTGATAGAGCGGCGATGTCAGGAAGGTCGGGGCAACACGTGGGTACCGGTGCGGGGTGTGCGGGAAGCAGTGCGGGGTGCACGAACTGCAGTGTGGGTCGCGGGGGCAGTGTTGTGGGGTGAACAGGTAGCAACGCGTGGGCAGGGGGGGCTGAGATCCGGTCGGAGAGGGGGTGTTATCTATGATGGTGATATGGTACAGATGGGATGTAGGCTGGTGGTTGTGAGTAGGACTAGCCAGTTCAGGCTGGTCCAAGTGGTTTGGGCCAATTCACGCTAGGGGTTTTTATTATAAACCCCATAACTTGTGAACCAGGGGTATGATTTTCATGTCCTATGTGTCATCACAACACCTTATTCATGGAAGACATTTTTAGGCCACTTTGAGGAACTTTTTTTGATATTAAGGCTTGGTGGCCGGAAATTTCCATTAATAATAATAATAATATATTTATTATTATTTAGAGCATCATGGATATGATGTATCTCATGTGTCAGATGTTAGTTTGATGCACAATTATTGGCATTGAGATCCTATAATTAATAAAAACTTTTCAATAATAGATTTTAGGTGTTTAAACCAAGATTACGGTGTGGGCACCAGGAGGCCCGGTCTGGGTGTTTGCGGGGAAAAGTGACATTTTCACTAGGTGCCCATTTTGAACGAATGAATAGTTGATCTCTTGTGTTTTTCTGGGAGGATCAAATTAGTGTGATCCATTTAAAGTCTTCCAGGATTGAGGCATGTGCCCCATAATGACCCATTTTTCCTTACTGCATATAAGAGTCCCTTTCCGTGATTATCTGTTTCGAGAAAGTAAGTAGCCTATCCAATATGTTTTTTCACATATAACGTGATGGTTGAATTCATTACGGATTTTGGGATACGAGGTGTCTTGTATCAAGAAGGACGTTTTTGGAGTGATTATAGGATGATGTTTGTGATCGGTTGCTCGGGAAGAGAGACATTGGGTCAAGTACGCCATTATTGATAGGGTGTGGGTTTCCCTTACCTCTCTGTTTAGGTAGCTACTGGACTCTCCTCGATGTGGGTATGGGTACATCACCTTTGGGTCATTTTCCTCCAGGGTTGTCACTCCCCTAATGGACCAGGGTGTGTCTTCCCCATAACATTCATGTAGATGGACTGTTCCCTTTCCATGATTGGGTGAGGGATCTCCAATATCGTTGGATGGTAGAGTTTGTACTCCCCAGCTAATACCAGGGTATGGGCCCTCAAGTCTCAGTGTGTTTCCCCCCTAATGTGGGAGAAAGAGCATGTTTTATAGAGTGACGCTCGCCTACCATGTTAGGGTGAAGACTCAGATTTCTTAGGGTGGTACTCCATTGTCGCACGAGGGAACATGTTCACACCTACGGAGTTTTGATCCCCCGTATTCAAGTTACAGTTTGAAGCGAGCCCCTCCACTTGTTACACGTGAACTCATGGTTAGGAGTAAGTTCTCCCTTGAAAAAACGTTGTATTGGGCCCCTACAGGATAGAGTGAAAAAGGTTTTTAGGTTGGTTTAGTAGCTATTACTCCCTCGATTACGGGGGAGTGGCGATATGTGGGACACACCGCATTTTTTTTGACCTTGCACTTGGCACATGTCAGTGTTAGTGGGATCAATTGTGTTGGTTTCTAAATATATTATTAGTGTGTTGTTATTGTTAGAGCCTCAAGATGGAACCTATCACTAGTTGTGAGGTTGGAACCTCATGAGTGTTGGTGCCTGAGACCCATCTATCTGGTGTTCTTTCTTAGTTTTACATATGGTGTTTCCACTTCTTCGTTGACACACCTGACGGTCCGATCTGAATAGTCATGTTTAGATGAGGATGGTTTTGAGATGGATTTTCACTCATGTTTGGGTTCCCTCGTGCTTGGTTGAGATGACCGGTGCCTTTCAGTTTCCCCATTCCTTTTCTGGTTTTTGGGGTTTTTACTGATTATCTTTATACTAACCACTGTCAGGTTTTTTCTCAGACATGTATTGTGACTTGTAAACACCCTAGGCCTTTCAATAGAGTCCTAGGATGTAACACCGTGAGATTTTATGAGATATATTATTTTTAATTTATTTGATATCTTCTGTTGTACTCTACACAAATATTATCTTGTATTATACACAACATCGTATTATCTTGCAGTATACACAACAATATATTTGGCTTGTGTTGCACACAATTTCATGTACTTTTGATAGAATTCAGCTCACACAACAATGATTATATATTTTTTTCAATGTATAAATGAAATAATTTTGGATTTTGAGATATGCCGCACCTAAGGAATCTTTCACTATATGCAACACTAACATGGCTTGTGTTACACGCAAAAAGGTCCTTTGTCGATAGCTTGTGTTCTACGCAATAACGAGTTTCACTAAACAAAGATATATTATTATGTTATTATGAACTAGATATTATGAGTATTATTAATCACATTTTTAATTTTATAACATTATCATTCATCTTACACATTTTCTAGAACATTGTATGAGAACAAAATAAATTTTTCAGATAAAATAAGTATTTTTCAAAAAATGTATTTTTGCCGCCTTTTGATGGCACACACAAATTAAATCTAGTTTTTGAAACATTTATAAGTTGAATTTGACAAAATAATCTAATTAATTGCAATCAGGATATAAAAATTTACTTTGGATAATTTTTTGATATTTTTCTGATAACTTTCATATTTTGATGAATAGTAAAAATACGCTAAATTTTAATTAAAAATCACTTTTTCCCTTAAGATAATTTATATGGATAAATTATAATATTGAATGGCTTTAAAGTATAAATAGAAAATATTTTTACCATTTAATATAATGTATTTAAATGTCATTAATTTTACATTGAATTCACAGGTAAAAAGATTTCAATCTTTTGTAATGTTTTAAACAAAAACACATTTTTTCGACAATCAGATTAATTTTAAATTAATTACTACATCATGTGTATTTTAAATTAAAAAAAATGATTCCATATTTGGAATCAGGAGGTCTAAATTTTGTAAATAGGTAGATTTTTTTTAAACATTATTAATAGTAACTGTGATAAATTGTTTTTATGAAAAATAAAGGTAATTTAGGTAATTAAGGGTAAAAATAATTTTATAAAATTACCCTAATACTTGTCTTAATATAATTGGATGATTATATTTTTCCCTAAAACATACTTGGGTTGAAATTGAATCTGTTGGAACTCACTTGGATGAGATTAAGACCTTTAATTTATTTTATTTCAAGGAAAGTAAAATATGCCTCACTCAAACTTTAATTATTAAATTATTTTTAATATAATGTTAAAAAGTTGGATTATAAATAATCATGTGAAAGATAAATGTTTTTTATTTATCATGGTAACATATTTGTAAATTTTAAGAAATATATATTTACCTTAATAGCTTGTACTTTAATGATGCTTAAATTATTTATTTTGTGAAGAAAATCAATAATATAGTTTTTATTAAAATAATAATACACATCCAAAGGACCAAAAACTTGACCAAACCTTATTGGTAGAGTATATGTAAACTCTAAGAATCCAATTTTTGACTTTTGGACTATTTGTATCCTTATAAAAGAGATTATGATATTAATATTATTTTATTTTAAATGATGTCAAAGTTGTCTCCTTTATAATTTAATAAAGATTACATTTTAAATGTAGGGTGTTTTGGAAGATAAATTTGACTAAAAGTATTCTTATGAAAGATATTAGATTTATCTTCATTATAGTATTTTATTTTTAATTTTTATAAAACATATAAGTATATTAAATAATTATAAACAATATTGTTTTAATTATTTTATTAATAGAAATATCAAATAAATGGTTTTGAAAATTTATAATAAAAATTATATGAACTAATTAATGTGATCCACAGATTTTATAGATGAGTAAGATATATTTTTAATCTATTCAATATTTTTTCGAATATATCTTTTATTTGGATTTTATTCAAATTCCAACAAATGAATAGTGTCAAAATTTTCACTATTGGTATTTTATAAAAATAACATATTATTAAATTTTTTAAAAATCACAAAAGATTTTAAAATTTAATATTTAATATTTTATGGTCTAAAATATCGTAATGTATCTAATTATTTATAATTTAAAACACATAAGAAGGTATTTATAACCATTTAAAATTTTGAATATTATTACCCAAAATAAAATTAAATAGATTAAATAAGGATAAATCAAAATGATATGGTTTAAAATAAAATATTAACAAGTATAAATTTTATTGGATGATGATATTACAACCATATATCATATCAGATTTGATTTTGATTCATTCTTTAGGTTTTAATGTTGGTTTTTTTATTATAAATTAAGGTTTTTGAGGTTTCCAAAAGTGACTCTCTCCTCCCTTATAAAAGGGAACCTCCTCCCTCTCTTCTTCCCTTCATTTTGATCCCTGAAAATAGGCCATACCATATCCATTTATCTTCTCAACTTCCCTAGAAATATACTATTGGTCCCGGTATTCTTTAAAGGCCAACTTTAATGCCCTAAGAGGTGGTTTACAATAGCCACATCAAAGAAGAAGTAATATCCTTTACCGATTATTTCAAAATTCTTTCTTATTTTACTTATTCTATTTGAGTTATTTAATTATTAAGTAACAAATATAGTATCACTTGTATACTAACATGTTATTATGAATATGAAACAACCATATTCCATCTTCTGTCCATCCTATGAAATATGAAATCACCACACGTGCATACGTACGGCCTACCGTCTCCACGCCGTAGTGTAATCTGTTTTTCCATCACCAACATACATGGATGGGTATAATAATTGAATAAATGACTATATATGATTATTGTCAAATTATATTGATTATGAAATATTCTACACCATACACTTCAATACAATTCCACAATAAATGGAATGATATCGTCACTCGTGCGTACGTACGGCCTACCGTCTCTATGATGTGATGTGATTCGTTCCACATGATATTCATTGAAAAATGATTATATAAATGAATTTAATGAATAAATATGACACATATTATACTAATACCAATCTGAAAATGATATAACTATAACATAAAAATAGGATTAAGAATTTATTCAACAAAACATGCATAAGAACATAGAGTAGTTAAAACCTGAATAATCGATAATAATGAAATGTTACTAATAAACAGATAAGAATATGACCATATATGGTACCATAAAAATGATTATGATTCTGGAATAATACAATGACATTATTTAAATCAGTATATAGGAGGTTCAAAAACATACAAATCATATCAGACCTAATGTAAGGGAAAATTTTGCAATCTCATTTTTATCTGAGATAGTTTGTACTTAAGTATTTACTAGGGAAGATATACCATCCACAACAATGTTTACTATATATTTAATGTCATTTATATCCTCCTACAACTTTTTAATTCCAATTTTACCCATTGGTTAATTTTTATTAAAATATATGAAGGTAATATTTTGTTTTTTCAATAAAAGACACTTTTTTGACTTCCCCAGCAAAAGTACGAGAAGAATGGTTTTTTAACTTGTAGAGCATAAACTGATTTTTACGGTTTCATAACACCTTATTTCCATGAAGAATTATCAAGAATATTTCATGTTTATTTTTAACATAATTCTTCTCTTTAAAAATTTCATAGCATTTTGAGAAAAGAAATTCATGTTTAAGAAGAAAGGATATCTTCCTCAAGAATTAATTTCAAGTGTTTTATCAAAACTATTTTCCATCTAAGATTACATTATTTAATTTGGTTATGTTTCAAGTATAATTTCCCTATTATTTACATGGTTCGATTTTTTTTGTGATGAAATGATATCCATTTATTTTATATGGGTCATGTTTTGATGGGATGATGTTTATGAAACCCATTTTATTTGTTGGGTTACGATGAATGATTTTTTTTTATTTTGGGACACAGGTAGAATGATTTAAGTATCAGATGGGTGGGACATACATCTATCTCTAATAAATTGGGTAAATATTTATATCTCATGAGAGACATGGCTGAAATGACAAGTAAATCTGGTTCAGTAATACAGGGCTGGAACGACAAGTAAACCAGGTTCAGTAATGGACTTCGTCCACTATGATGGTCTTGGAAGCAATGCCTTGGCTAATATGGAAATAATATTATTTTATTAATGGTTTTCCTCAATTACCTGTTTTATTACCATTCTATTTTATAATGATTAATGTTCCTTTTTGATCTATGCCTTACGTACTGCCAAGAATTTTTTCCCAACTCATGATTTTGATGTTTAAACTTTATGTTTAGATTTTTATGTTCAAATGTATATGGTTTTTTTATTTTCTCCTTGTATAACCTTATTGAGAATTTGAGCTCACCTTTTTTATGTTTTATTTTCCCCATGATATAAAAGAAGGTTTTAGGTAGAAAAAAGGGGAAGATCTTTATGGAAGATGTTGAAGTCTTTCACCACGGTTAGAAGATTATGTTCCAAGTTTCCAAAGACACCAAACTAGTATGGTATTTGGGCGTCTTTTTTTAATATGTATTAAGTATTCCAAAAAAGTAATGTAATATACATGTACGTCAAGCTTGGGTCTATATAGTTGGTTTCAGAGAAAAGGAGGTAGGAATGAATCTGATCCTTGGGAACTCTCATGTGTGAGCATTGGACGAAGCATGGCGCTCTGCCGAAGGGATTCATGAGGAAATGGCTGCCTGTGGGGATGATGGTGTGTCCCAACCAGGGGGTGTATCCACCCATGGAGTGCTCTGATAGGTATTAATTCTAGTCCACTGGAAATAATTCTAGAACATTATAGTTGGTATCATAGCGAAGTTTTAGTTAACCTTTGAAACTATGATGCAGATACTTTATTGAGATCCCTAGAGATATTTCAACGGTATGTTTGGGGATGTCCCTAAGGTTATGTACAAGTATAAGTTATAATCCTAGAATTATGGTTAAGATCATGAATAACCAAGGATTAAACCTAAGATGTTAGAGATTGAAAGTACTTCCCCTTGATTATGTTGTTTTCCTAGTATGATTTTTTGCCTCTCACACTATTCTTTTTGGGTTTTAGATAACGGACAGAAACCAAAGGAACCATGTTAATGATAAATGCATTGAGAAATGAAATTATTGTCCTCCTGAACAACCAAATGTTATGGGAGATGGAGTGAAAAATCTTATTGCTATACTTAAATAAGATATGAATCATTCTGGACTTCCAAATGATCGGAGAAGGGAACAATATTCTATTGATTCCTTCATGAGGAAATATCCACCTTCCTTCAGTGGGTCTTATAATACACTTGTTTCTAAACAACGGATCAGTACCATTGAAAATATATTTTCCATACTTCGTTTTTCAGAACATGAAGAAGTCATTCGTGATGTTTACCATTTAAAAGGTGAAGCAGAACATTGGTGGACTGTAATTAAGAATATAAGGCCCCTGATGAAATTGAATCCATGGAATGGGATGAGTTTAAGAAATTATTTTTTAATAATTACTTCCCTCATATTCTTCAAAAATATATGATAAAGTAGTTATTTAAGCTTAAGAAAAAGGATGATGAATCTATTGATACCTATGAGGAGAATTTTACAAGGCTTGCAATGTATGAATATGGATTTATCATCCAACCTAAAAGTAAATTTGATCGATTCTTCAGTGGCTTAAAACCAAGTCTTCTAATGGAATTAGCTATAAGATACTTCAGTAGATTTGAAGAGATTGTGTGTTGTGCTATCAAGGTAGAACATGAAGTTGGTGTTACATATCCATCTCATGGTTTTGACATGAAATGAATGATGGATTTCAAGGAAAAATCTCAAAACAATGGTGAAAACAAGAAGAATATTTCTTTATGCTCAAAGTGTGTAAAAAATCATGGTGGAGATTGTCTTAAAGGGATTAAAAAAAATTTAAGTGTGGAAAAGAAGGTCATAAAGAAGCTGAGTGCCAAATTAATGTGAAAAAGGTATCTAATGATGTGAATAGAGAGAAGACTGTAGAGAACGCACCACCAACACGTCGATGCTACAAGTGAAAGGAAATGGGGAATTATGACAACCAATTCCCTACTCCAAGGGTTAATGATGATCGACATCAACAACCTCTTAATGAAAAGGGCAAAGGGAAGTCACATGTGATCACTATTGGTGATGTTGAGTATGAAAATGAAGTGGTGGAATGATTAAGTTTGTATGTTATGGGATTCCGAAATAGTGTTGTGGAATCTCATTTATAGTATCGTGGAATATTAGATTATCTATGTATTGGTTTATTGCGGTTTTTAATAATTATATGGTATCAATAACCATGAATAGTGATTGAAATGTTTTTTGAAAGTAGATGGTATGTGCATAATGAAGGGATGAGGATAAAATAATATGTTTGATAGTATTATTGAGATCATGATTGATATAAGGACAAAGTGATATCATGGTTTGAGTATATAGAATATTTGGGATTTTGGTATGTGGAAATAGATAACTTTTAATTGCATTCATGCTTTCACTAAGGTTCTATGGTAATTCATGTTTCAATAGAATACATGATTAAGGTATTCATATGTTTGGAATGTGACAATCAAGAAATACCTTCTTAGATATGGGAGAAAAATGTTAAGTAGATTTAGTTCACCTCCTTCTAAATTTTTATATTTTTAGTTTTTGGAAGGATTGTAATGTTATCCATTTATGGATAGTATAAGTTATTTTCTATTTTAAGAATAATTTATTATCTTGCTACCGGTGGACTTATGCTAACATGTTCAAACCTTTTTTTTTTGAGACAGATAGAATGACCTATCATTCTATCACATGATCTATTAATACTTCATGAATGACAAATTCAACTACATTTCTTTAAGTGGTGAAGTTGAAATTTTTCAAGGCACGAACAACGGCGATATTGTACCAACATGAAATAATAATTTCTACTTAGGAAAAAATTCTTCAACTTTATGGAAATGATATTGAAAACCAAAAATTTTATCCAAGTACCCTCATATCCAATGAATCAGATGGTACCTTAGATCCCCACAAATTTATGGCTTTGTGATTGTTGTCTTTTTCTTATCCAATTTCTCTACCACTCCCCATTCAAACTTAATGGTTAGATTTATCTTCCATATCCATGTTTTCACCTATGTTCTCCTATGTGGAAACGTAGTGACGAGTTAATTTGGGTAACCATTATGTTTCTTACTCTACTTTTTTAAAAATATGTTTTAGTATTCCTTTTTCCGATGTGGGTTTCTCTGAAAGAAACTTTCATGTAGTAAACCATTAATAACCTCAACGAATTTCGAGGGAGAAATCCATTTTATGGGGGGTAGAATTTAACACCCTAAGATTTTATGAGATATATTCATGTTAATTTCATTGGTATCATCTCTTGTATGCTACACCAAGATTAGTTTTCGCTAAACGCAACACTGTTTTAGCTTGCAGTATATGAAACAATATATTTGGCTTGAGTTCCTCACAATTTAAAGTTATTTTGATAGAATTCATCTCACACAAGAATGATTATAATTTTGTTCAATGTATAAATGAAATAAGTTTGGATTATGTTATACACAACACCAAAGGAAGCTTTCACTACACACAACACTAACATGTCTTGCGTTTCAAGCAAGAGTGACCTTCCTCGATATCTTGTGTTGTACGCAATACCGAGTTTCACCAAACAATGATATATTCTTATATTATTATATGATTATGAACATGTTGTTATGTATAGTATTAACCACAGTTCTAATTTTATAATATTATCATTCAACTTATACATTTTCTTGAACATGGTATGGGAAAAAAATTTTGAGATAAAATAAGTATTTTTCAAAAAATGCAGTTTTGCCACCTTTTGATGGCACAACGACTTTAAATCTAGTTTTTGACACATTCATAAGTTCAATATGACAAAATAAACTTATTCATTTCAATTAGGATTTAAAAATTTACTTTGGATAATTTATTTGTTATTTTTCTAATAACTTTCATATTTTGATGAAAAGTAAAAATACACTAAATTTTAATTAAAAATAACTTTTTTTCTCAAGATAATTTATATGGATAAATTATACTATTAGATGGTTTTAAATTATAAATAGAATATATTTTTACCATTTAATATAATTTATTTTATTATCATTAATTTTACATTGAATTCATAGGAAAAAACATTTCAATCTTTTGTAATGTTTTAAACAAAAACCCATTTTTTTACAATGGGATTAATTTTAAAATAATTACTGCGTCTTCTGTGGTTAGAATTTGAAAAAATTGATTCCCTGTTTTTAATCATGAGGTCCAGATTTTGTAAATAGGTATATTTTATTTTTAGAAATTATGAATAGTTACTACGGTAAATTTTATTTACCACAGATAAAGGTAAATAAGGTGATTAGGGGTAAAAATAATATTATAAAATTACCCTAATACTTGTCTTAATATAATTGGATGATTATATTTTACCCTAAAACATAATTGGGTCAAAATGGAATCTACTGGAACCCACTTGGATGAGATTAAGACAATAAATTTATTTTATTTAAAGGAAAGTGAAATATGTCTCAATCAATATTTAATAATTAAGTAGTCCACAAGTAGACCCTTGGATACTTATGGTTAAGATATACTCGACAAATAAGGTTTGGTCAAGTTTTTGTTACTTTTGATGGGTATTATCATTTTAATAAAAACTATATTATTGAATTTTTTCACTAGATAAATAATTTCTGCATCATTAATGTATAAGATATTAATGTAATTATATATTCCATGTTATTTCCATCTTATGAAAATTGAAATCACCACACATGCATACGTACGGCCTATCATCTCCACGCCGTGGTGTAATCTATTTTTTCTTCACCAACATACTTGGATGGGTATAATGATGGAATAAATAACTATATATGATTATTGTAAAATTATTTTTATTATGAAATATTATACACCATACACTGTAATACAATTCAACAATCATGGGAATGATATCGACATTCGTGCGTACGTACGGCCTACCATCTCCATGATGTGATGCGATTCGTTCTAAATGATCTACATTGAAGGATGATTATATAAATGAATTTAATTTATAATTATGACTCATATTATACTAATAACAATCTGAAAACGATATAACTATAAAATAAAAAGAGGAATAAGAATTTATTCGACAAAACATGCATAAGAACGTAAATCAGTTAACACCTGAATAACGAGTAACAATGAAATGTTACTAATAAACAGATAAAAATATGACCATATATGATATCATAAATATATTTATGATTCTGTAATAATTCAGTGGCATTATATAAATCATTATACAAAAGGTTCGAATACGTACAAAGCATATCAGACCAATGGTAAGTTAAAATCTTGCAATCTCATTTTTATCTGAGATTGTTTATACTGAAGTACTTACAAGGGTAGATATATCAACCACGTCCATGTTTCCTAAATATGTAATGTTATTTTTATCCTCCTACAATTTTTTAAATCAAATTTTACCCATGGGTGATTTTTTATTAAAATATATGAAAGGAATATTTTTTCGTTTTTAGTAAGAGATACTTTTTTGACTTCTCAAGCAAAATTACGAGAAAAATGTTTTTTTTAACTTATACGACTTGAACTTATTTTTACGGTTTCATAATTCCTTATTTACAGGAAGCTTCCTCTACAATATTTCATGATTATTTTCAAAAAAAATATTTTCAAATTTCACGGCATTTTCAGAAATGAAAATTATTTTTAAGAAGAAAGGACATTTTCCTCAGTAATTCATTTCAATTGTTTTATCAAAACTATTTTCCATCTAATATGACATTACTTAATATGGTTATGTTTTAAGCATAATGTCCCCATTATTTATGTGGTTTGATTTTGTTTATGAAGAAATGATATCCATTTTTTTATATGGGTTATGTTATGATGGGATGATGTTTATGAAACCCATTTTATTCATTGGGTTATGATGAATGATTTTTGTTTATTTTATGGCACACGTAAGAATGATTTCATTATGAGATGGGTGGGACATATATCTCCTTACAATTCATTGGGTAAATATTTATATCTCATGATATAGGAATGGCTGGAACGATAAGTAAATCTGGTTCAATAATAGAGGGCTAGAATGAAAAGTAAACCTGGTTCTGTAATGGACTTCATCCACTATTATTGTCTTAGAAGAAATTCCTTGGCTACTATGGAAATAATATTATGTTATTAATGGTTTTCCACAATTACATGTTTTATTACCATGATAATTTATCATGATTAATGTTCCTTTATGATATATTCCTTACGTACTGCCAAGATTTATTTCACGACTCCAGATTTTAATGTTTAAAATTTATGTTCATGTTTTTAAGTTCATATGTATAAGGTTTGTTTTATTTTCTCCATTCTTACCCTTATTGAGAATTTGATATCACCCTTTTTATGTTTTATTTTCCCTGGGATATAAAGGAAGGTTTTATGTTGAAAAAAAGGGGATGATATTTATGGGATATTTTGAAGATATTTCACCATGATTAGAAGACTATGTTCCATGTTTCCAAAGACACTAAACTAATACGGTCTTTGGGAATTTGTTATTGTTATGTATTATGTATTCCACAAAAGTAATGTAATTTCCATGTACTTAAATCTTGGGTCTCTATAGTTGGTATCCGAGCAAAGGAGGTAAGAATGAATCTGATCCTTGGGAACTCTCACATGTGGGCATTAGATGAAGCATGTCTCTCCACCCAAGGGCTTCAGGAGGAAATGGCTGCCACTGGGGATGGTGGTGTGTCCCACCCATGGCGTGTAGCCATCCATGGAGTGATATATTAGCTATAAATTCTAGTACACTGGATATAATTCTAGATCGCTACATTTCTTATCAGAGTGAAGATTTAGGTAACCTTTGTAAATTAGGATGTGAAAACTTTATTGAGATCCTTAGAGATATATCTAGGTATGTCTTCGGATGTCCCTAAGGTTCAGTATAAGTGTAGGTTAAAATACTATAATTATGATAACGATCATGAATAACCTAGGATCAAACCTGAGATGTTAGATATTGAATGTACCCCCACCCTTGATTATGTTGCTTTCATAGTATGATTTTTTCCTCTCACACAATTCTATTTGGGTTTTAGATAATGGCGGGAACCCGAAGGAACCTTGTTAATGATCAATGCACTGGTCAATGCAATGATTGTCCTCTTTAACAACCAAATGTTATGGGATATGGACTAAAAAATCTTATTTCTATACTTTCACAAGCTATGAATCATTCTGGACTTCCAAATGACCAGATAAGAAAACAATATTCTATTCAGTCCTTCATGAGGCAACACCCACCTTCTTTCAGTGAGTCTTCTGATCCAATTGTTGCTAAACAATGGTTCAGTACCATTGAAAATATATTTTCCATAATTTTTTGTTCAGAACATGAAAAATTCATTCAGGATATTTACCATTTAAAAGGTGAAGCAGAACAGTGGTGGACTCTAATTAAGAATACAAGGACCCGAGATGAAATTGAATCCATGGAATGTGATGAGTTTAAAAAAATATTTTTCAATAAGTAAGTCCCCTGTATTCTGTTAAAAAAGATGGAAAAGGAGTTCCTTTAGCTTAAAAAAGGATGATGAATCTGTTGGTACATAGGAGGTAAATTTTACAAGGCTTGAAAGGTATGCATCTGGCTTTATCATCCAACCTAAAAGTAAAGTTGAACGATTATTCAGTTGCTTAAAACTACATCTTCAAAAGGAATTAACTATAAGAGACTTCAGAAGTAATGACTATATTGTGTGTTGGTCTATCACGGTAGAACTACAATTTGGTGTTACATATCCATCTCGTGGTTTTGACAAGAAACGAAAGATGGAGTTCAAGGAAAAATCTCAAAAAATGGTGAAAAGAAGACGAATGTTTTGTTATGCTCAATGTGTGGAAATACACATGGTGGAGATTGTCTTAAAGAGACTAGAAAATGTTTCAAGTGTGGAAAACATGGTCATTGGGTAACTGAGTATCATAGTAATGGGAAATTTTTTTCTAATGATGTGAATAGAGAAAAGACTACAGAGAACGCACCACCAACACTTCAATGATACAATTGCAAGGAAATGGGGAGTTATTCTAACCAATGCCCTAATATAAGGGTTAATGATGATCTACATCAACAACCTCTTAAGGTAAAGTACAAAGGAAAGTCACATGCGATCAGAATTGGCGATGTGGAGTATGAAAATGAAGTGGTGGAATGATTAAGTGTTTATGTAATGGGGTTCCAAAAATGTGATGTGGAATCTCAATTATAGTATAGTGGAATATTGGAATATCTATATATTGGTTTATTCTGGTTTCAATAATTATTTGGTTCTAGTAACCATGAAAAGTGATGGAAATAGTTTTGGAAAGCAGTTGATATGTGCATAATGAATGGATAAGGATAAAATAATATGTTTTATAGTATTAATGAGCTCATGATTGATATAAGGAAAAAGTGATATCATGGTTTGAGTATATAGAATTTTTTGGAATTTGGAATGTGGAAATATATTACTTTTGACATCATTCATTATTTCACTAAGGTTCTATAGAAATTCATGTTTGAAGATAATACATGATTAAGGTGTTCCTATGTTTGAAACGTGACAATCAATAACTACCTTATGAGATATGGGAGAAAATTTTTATGTAGATTAAGTCATCCTCCTTCTATTTTTTTATATTTTTATTTTTTCAAAGGATTGTAATGTTATCCATTTATGAATAGTATAAGTTATTTTCCATTTTAAGATTAATTTATTATCACACTATAGGTGGAATTATGCTAACATGTTATAACCATTTTGTTGAGACAGATTGAATGACCTATCATTCTATCACATTATCTGCTAACACTTTATGAATGACAAATTCAACTTTATTTCATTAAGGGGTTAAGTGTAAATTGTTCAAGGCATGAACAATGGTGATATTGTACAAAAATAAAATAAGTTTTTCTTCTTATGAAAAAATTGTTCAAATTTAGGAAAATGATCTTATAATCCTAAAATGTTATCTAAGTACCCTTATATCTGAGGAATCAGATGGTACATTAGATCATAAAAAATTTATGGCTTAGCGATTGTCGTCTTTTTTTTTATCCATGTTCTCTACCACTCTCCATTAAAACTTGATGGTTATATGTCTATTCTATATCCAGGTTTTCATCTATGTGCTTCTATGTGGAAACTCAATGATGAGTTAATTTTGGTAACCATTATGTTTCTTAATTTACTTTTTGATAATTATCTTTTAGTATTCCTTTTTATGATGTGAGCTTCTTTGAAAAAAAATTCATGTAGTAAACCATTTATTACCCCGACGAATTTCAAGGGTGAAATTCATTTTATGGGGGGTAGAATGTAACAACCCGAGATTTTATGAGATATATTATTTTTAATTTCTTTGATATCTTTTTTTGTACACTACACCAAGATTAGCGTGCACTATACACAACGTCGTATTATCTTGCAGTATACAAAATAATATTATTGGTTTCTGTTGCACACAATTTCGAGTTCTTTTGATAGAATTCATCTCACATGACAATGAGTATTTATTTTGTTCAATGTATAAATTAAATAAGTTTGGATTATGTTATACATATCACCAAACGAATCTTTTACTATACACAACACTGACATGGCTTACATGACATGGAAGATCGATCTTCCTCTATAACTTGTGTTATACGCAATACCGAGTTTCACTAAACAATGATATATTTTTATATTATTATGAACTGGCCCTTATGAATAGTATTAACCAAATTTTAAATTTTTTAATATTTTCATTCATCTTACACATTTTCAAGAACATGGTATGAGAACAAAATAAATCTTTCAGATAAAATAAATATTTTTTGAAAAATATATTTTTCCCACCATTTGATTGTACACCCACATTAAATCTAGTTATTGAGACGTTAATAATTTCAATTTGAAGAAATATACTTATTCGTTACAATAAATATATTAAAATTTAATTTGGATAATGTTTTGTTATTTTTCTGATAACATTCATATTTTGATGAATAGTAAAAATACGGTAAATTTTAATTGAAAACAACTTTTTTCCTCAAGATAATTTATATGGTTAAAATATAATATTGAATGGTTTTAAAGTATAAATAGAATATATTTTTACCGTTTAATATAATTTACTTCATCATCATTAATTTTACATTGAATTCATAGGTAAAAACATTTCAATCTTTTGCAATATTTTAAAGAATAACCCATTTTTTTCAACAAAGGAATTAATTTTAAATTAATTACTTCATATTATGTGTTTTTAATTTAAAAAAATGGATTCCATATTTGGAATCAGGAGGTAAAAATTGTTTAAATAGGTAACTTTCATTTTTAGACATTATGAATAGTAACTACGGTAAATGTTATTTACCAAAGTTAAAGGCAAATGAGATAATTAAGGGTAAAAATAATATTATAAAATTACCCTAATACTTGTATTAATATATTTTGATGATTATATTTCACCCTAAAACATACATGGTTGAAATGAAATCTATTGGAAGCCACTTGGATGAGATTAAGACCTTTAATTTATTTTATTTAAAGGAAAGTGAAATATGTCTCACTCAAACTTTAATAATTAAATTATTTTTTATATATGGTTATACAGAATATAAATTTGATTATTAAAACTCATTTTAAAGGTAAATTTCTTTCTTTATCATGGTAATTTATATGTAATATTTTAGGAAATATATATTTACCATAATAGCTTATACATTAATGATTTATAAATTATTAATTTAGTGAAAAAAATAAATAATATAGTTTTTAATAAAATAATAATACCCATCAAAAGGACCAAAAACATGACCAAACCTTATTTTTCGAGTATATCTAAACCATAATCATTCAAGTGTTAACTTTTGGACCATTTGAAGACTTAAAAAAGGTATTATGAAATTTATATTATATTATTTTTAATGATGTCAAAGTTGTAACCTTCATAATTTAATAAATATTACATTTTAAAAGTTGGGTGTCTTGGAAGATAAATTCAATTTAAAGTATTATTATAAAATCTACATATTTATATTTATCACATTATTTTATTTTTATTTTTATGCAACATATAAGTATATTAAATAATTATACAAAAATGTTGTAGTAATTATTTTATTAAGAGAAATATCAAATAAATGGTTTTAAAAAAATTAAAATAAATATTATATTAACTAATTAATGTGATCCACATATTTTTTAGATTAATAAGACCTGTTAGGAATCTATTAATTTTTTTTCGAATCTATATTCTGTTTGGATTTTATATAAATTCAAAAAAATGAATAGTGTCAAAATTGACACTATTGATACATTATAAAAATAACATATTATTAAATTGTTTAAAAATCACAAAAAAATTAAAAATTTATAATTTATAATTATATGATCTACTATGTCATAGTGTATCTAATTATGGACAATTCACAACACATTAATATGTATTTATAACCATTTCAAATTTAGAATATTATTACCACAAAAAATTAAATATATTAAATAAGGATAAATCAAAATTATAAGGTTTAAAATAAAATCAAAACATGTCTAAATTTTATTGTTTGATGATATTACAACAATATCTCTTCTCATATTCAAAGTGGAGTCATTTTGGAGGTTTTTGTGTGTCTTTTTTATTATAAATTAATATTTTTGAGGTTTCTAAAAGTGCCCCTCTCCTATATTATAAAAGGGAACCTCCTCTATCTCCTATTAATTCTGGAGGAAATGAGTTATTTCCTTATTAAGTAATAACTCCAGTATCAATTGTATAATGATATGTTATTATGAATATTAGACAACCTTATTCCATGTTCTAGCCATCCTATGAAAAATGAAATCACCAGGCATGCGTACGTATGGCCTACTGTCTCCACGTCGTGGTGTAATCTGTTTTTTCATCACCAACATACTAGGATGGGTATAATTAAGGAATAAATAGCTATATATTATTATTCAAAAATTATATCAATTAAGAAATATTATACACCATACACTTCAATACAATTCCACAATCATGGGAATGATATCGTCGCTCGTGCGTACGTATGGCCTACCATCTCCACTATGTGATGTGATTCATTCTACGTGATCTTCATTGAAGAATGATTATACAAATAAATTTAATGGATAAATATGAAAAATAGTATGCTAATACCAATCTAAAAACAATATAACTATAACATAAAAAGTGGAATAAGGATTTATTTGAAAAAACATGCATAAGAACATAAAGCCGTTAACACCTGAATAACAAGTAACAATGAAATGCTACTAATAAATAGATAAGAATATGACCATATATGATACCATAAAAATGATTATGATTCTTTAATAAGTCAATTATATTACTTTAATCATTATTTAGGAGGTTCAGATATGTAAGAATCATATCAGACCTAAGGTAAGTGAAAATCTTGCAATCTCATTTTTATCCGAGATTATTTATACTTATGTATTTACTAGGGAAGATATATCATCCATGTCCATGTTTCCTAAATATGTAATGTTATTTCTATCCTCATACTATTTTTTAAATCAAAATTTACCCATTGGCATATTTTTATTAAAATACATGAAGGGAATATTTTGAAATTTTCAGTAAGAGATACTTTTTTGACTTCTCCAGCAAAGTACGATAAGATTTTTTTTTAACTTTTACAAGATGAACTGATTTTACGGTTTCATAACACCTTATTTACATGATGTTTCCTCTACAAGATATCATTATTATCTTCAAAAAAATTCTTTTCTTTTAAAATTTAACATCATATTTAGAAAAGATATTGATTTTTAATAAGAATGGATATTTTCCTCAAGAATATATTTCAAGTATTTTGTCAAAGCTGTTTTACATCTAAGATGACATTCTTTATTATGGTTACGTTTCAAGTATAATGTACCTATTTTTTACATGGTTTTTTTTGTTTATGATAAAATGATATCCAACTATTTTATGTGGGTTATGTTATGATGGAATGATGTTTATGAAACCCATTTTATTCATTGGGTTTTGATAAAGGATTTATGTTTATTTTGTGGCACACATAAGAATGATTTCATTTTGAGATGGCTTGGACCTATATCTACCTCCAATTCATTGGGTAAATATTTATATCTCATGAGATAGACATGGCTGGATTGATAAGTAAATATTGTTCAGTAATATAGGGCTAGAACAGCAAGTAAACCCGGTTCAGTAATGGACTTTTTCCACTATGATGGTCTTAGAAGCAATGCCTTGGATAATATGGAAATAATATTGTGTTATTTATAGTTTTCCACAAGTCCATGTTTTATTCCCATTCTATTTTATCATGATTAACATTCCTTTATGATCTTTTCCTTACGTACTGCCAATATTTATTTCACGACTCACGATTTTGTTGTTTAAACATTATGTTCATGTTTTTAACTTCAAAGGTATATGATTTATTTTATTTTCTCTATGCTTACCCTTACTGAGAATTTGATCTCACCCTTTTTATGTTTTATTATCCCCTGGATATAAAAGAATGTTTTATATAGAAAAAAAAGGGTAAGATCATTATTGGAAATGTTGAAGATCTTTCACCATGATTAGAAGATTATGTTCCATGTTTCCAAAGACACTAAACTAATACAGTCATTGGGTAACTTTTTTTGTTATGTATTAAGTATTTTTAAAAAGTAATGTATTGTCCACATACGTCACTCTAGTGTCTCTACATTGGAATACCTAGAGAAGGAAGATAACAGAGAGATAGACTGACTAGGGTCTTGACCGAATCTTGTCTGAGGATCCTTCTAGCAGGTGTACTTGACAGGGATCCCCTTCTTCTTAGCATCTCGGACTCTTTATTAGTTATATTTTATGGGACTTTTATTTTCCATTTTTTATTATTGTTGTACTATAGTTTTGGGGATGATGTACGCATGCATTTATTTGTAGTTTTTATATATCTATACATCCTTTGGTGGAGGTGTATGTGGGTTCATTTATACAGGTACGATAGGTTAAGGCCTCCCATGTGTGTGATAGCCTACTCAGTGCACGATGGCATATCCTGGACTATTGGAGGTGGGCTTGGGGGGTCACAGCTCATTCCCCATTGGGTCGAGCCATAAGTCATGAATAAGTATCAAATTATTAGTTGGAAATCCCACATGCTCATTGGTTCTTGAGTTCGAATGAAATGCTTGTGGGAAAGGAATCTGAAGGCTTTTGGCTGGTTAGTGTGTCCCTATAGTATAAGTGACATCAGGAATGGATATCCTTTTATAGTATTCATCAATAAATTCTCTCAATACACCTAGTTAGTCATGAATATGCATAATATCTTGACATCTTCCTGTGTATACTGTGAATTATATGGATTTATGTCTAGGTACCTAAATGTGTTTTATTCAGATATGGGTCTCCATGGAGGTTATTCTAATAGAGAGGTGTATTTAGAGTTTTATGGTTAGATATACACAATACACCAGTTACAAGAGAGTTCCATGGGATATAATGGATGTTAACAGATTTTATGAGTATCGTCCTTGATAAACTGGTAGTGGTTTTCATTTGATGATGTTTTATTGTTCTAGTGGAAGCTAGATGATCACATTCATGTTTTGGGGTTCAAATAGTGATCAAATCGCGAGACTTGATGGTTAAATGTTTTTGAGGAAATTAGGGATAACATCACACCTAGGTGGGGAAATTATTTTAGACATGGATGACTGGAGTAGAAAGTGTAGTTGATGTGGAGGAATTGGGATTCCGATGATAAAGTGGTGAGGTTCGTGTTTCTATTCCTTAGGAAATTCTAGGAGGGATTTGAATGTGGTGGTTGTTTAAGCCAATTGTTGGATTCAGCCTCAGGTTGGTTATAAGCTAAATCCAAAATTCCACTATTAGAGTCATTGATGGACATGATAAGTCATGAAAATGGTTCTTGTAAATGTTGTTTGGTGCACAAACCTCAGCAGAAGCCGATCATGGACTATGGAGTATGTGATTGGATGATTGTGATATGTCTATCAGTATGAAGGTATCTTTTTCATGTGATGTAGTGACATGTAAATAGTGAAGCTTGGCATTCTAGGATGATTTGGTTGGGGAAAACCAAACTTATGTAGAAAATGCTCTGAAATTTGTAAGTTGTAAATGGACTTTAGGGAATATTTTTATAATAATTATCATGTTTTGAAATTGAAATGGGTTTTGATGAATAACCTTAGTTTCATTAGTAGGTGTGGGGACAATGAATTTTCTTTGGTTAGGAATGTCGAAGACTATCATGGATTATAGTGATGACCTATAGAGTAGTGTATTCCAATATAGTGGGGTTTACTTGAAGTTAGGGAATAAATCTGGTAGGTGAATCAGGTGATGGTGGTATTCCTTATGTGAGAGGGCTCTCAGAGCATGTTAAGGCGCTAGTGTTTTAATAGTGGAAAATGGAGTTTATGGGAACAATAATTCAAGTAAAGTCCAACATTATACAATATAAGTAACAAACATGGTGAGTTATAAGACACCACTAATTTTATGTTTCAACTGTAACTTCATTTTATAAATGAAGTTGAACTTGAGGGAGTTCTAGTTGTTCTTAATCTGTAAATGGATGGTGGATCCATATACATTCTTGTTGGTTTCAATGTAAACATTGGGCGAAAATGTTTGATGGTGTTAGTGTGGATATTTGGTGTGTTGAATAGGTAAATTCATTGGGTATATTATAGAAGTTGATTTGAGGTTCTATTGGTCCTTTTGATGGTGGAAGTGTCACACATGAAGGTGGGGGTGGTGATCTGAAACATATGGTGGTGATCACCAAGGTGGGTATGTGGTTGGTTGATGATGTGATCTGCGTTACAGGTTAGATGGGCTTAGATAAGATTCATCTTCATGTTTTAGTTTTGGTAATGAGTGTTGGTTCAATTTTTGACCTTTTGAGAACATTGAGATTAAGGTTATTATTGGGTTGTTCTTTAGATGTTTGAATATGGAATTATATCATTGTGCCTCGAGTTATGGACCAATGTAGTTCTAGAAATTTTATGGTAAAACCATATATTCTTTAAGTGATTTCGATCTTGGGTCACTATTATAATTTTAGAAATTGGGGGAGATGGTGCTAAGAGATTTGGTCCATGAGTCTTGAAGAGGTTGAGACTGAAGGTTTTTTGATTTTTACTCATAAGGTATTGTAGTAAATCTTCAATACCTTTTTTGTGGGGTGTTTTATTTTTTTAACCTGGAAATTTATCTAGTGTTTGATGTTGGTAATGATGAGGTTAATATTGTTGGGTCGTTTTAGGAGAATCAGGTTATTGATTGTGGATCACATTGGGAAAATTTTGCTGGGTAAGTCTCTTTAATTATTCATTGTGTGGTGATTGCATGTCCAGGATTAGGATGAAACTTGGGAGAGTTAAGTTGATGGGTACGAACATAGCATGATATTTTTTGTTGGAGGATCCAAAATTCATAGAATTTCATCATTAGGATAATTTATTATGACGTTGTGAGGTTTAAAAAGCCTAACCTTTTGTATATTTATATCATTGTTTAAATTTTTGTAAAACTCTTTTTTGTTAATGAAATGTTTCTTTGGATTAGGGAAGTTTTGGGGGTGTCCTATGTCTTAGGGAATGCGAAATAGGGAAGAAATGGTAATCAAATTAATGTTGCACAGTTGGTGCATAGTTAGGAGTGACCTTGCACCATAAATTTGAGAGATAGGGAACACAGGTTCATGGTTTAGAAACCATCCATGGGGTATCATAAAACCATTTAGGCTTGGACAGATCGGCCCCAAACATCTACCACATGGTTTGTAAAACTATGCAAATTTTAAGGAGACCATGCTACCATGGACCCCTCTTTGATAGAGGGTTGTGCATGGTTAGCGCATAGTTTTTCCGACCGCATGACCAAACCATTACCCTCATTAAAGATTCAAGAAATTCCAATTCTATTCCATCGGAATTTACGAAACCTCACATGAATTTCCTCCCCTTTCATGAAATAGTAGAAGGGGTTATGAAATTTTATCCCCAAACATCCAAGGGATGATTCTCCAAATTTTCATAGTAATTAGCTATGCCATTTTGTACGAATCAATGATTTGGGAAAGTGTTTGACTCCATTTCCCTTATTTTTCTATAATATTTTTGTTAAATGTTTTTTATCCTTATGAAAACCTAAAAACTGACTTTTCTATCAGATTCTATGTTCTGGATTGAATATTGTTTGAGTTGGAATAAACTGATAAGATTAAGAGAGAGGTTGTTAATAGACAACTAGTAGATGGCCTTAATGATTTTTTCCACAATCTTAATGTAATATATATATATATATAGTTGTTACAATTTTCTGCCTTTCTATTTTTTAATTTCATTAACTATGAAAAGTGATTTGTTCCTTTGATTGTTGTGAAAAAATCTTCTCGAACCCTGTTGGGTTCATTCATGAATCTAGAATGGACCTAGGTCTTCCCAAAATATATGTCAAACCACTAGATTTGTATAATTTTGTTAGAAAACATTGATATAGGGTTATTTTGAGACTCAATGGGTAGGATTTTTTAATTATTAAATGGGCTTGGTTTAAGGAATAACTTAAATAATCATGTGTTGTCTTTTTGTGAAATGCCTAAGAGGAATTTTATATGTTTTAAATGATGTGTTTTGGATTTTGATCTGATTATGGATTTAAATGAAGTAAAATGATATTTGAAATTGGTTAATGTTTTAAAAGTACATGTTGAAATAAAAGTGATTAGAAAAGGGGGTCTTCTTAACAGATTTAGAATGACTATTTGAAATGAAGGAGTGGTTCCCCTTTTTATATAATTTTTTTTGGATATTTCTAATAGCTTGAAATTGAAAATAAATCCATGGGGAATGGTTCGGTTTTTTTAAAAAGAAAGACCAATGTTTTAATGGTTTACATGGAGGTGATTTTAAATTGGTATTTTCTTCTATTTCATAATCTAATTTGATTTTAAGGGTCCAATAGTAACTTGTAAAATGAAATGACAATGTTGGAAAAGTGATAAATGCTTTTAAAAATCATTTCCATTTGGTTAGTTTTGAAATTGGGGTAGTGGACCAAGGATATACTTCTATGGGTCAGGCTAGACATATGATCTTGTACCCACCATTATATTGTATGAGTTAGGTTGTTGTATTGAGGCTCTCTACGTCAAACATATGGACCATGTTTTATTGTTTCGGTTAAGCTAGACTAATGATCAAGGCCCCACTGATGTATTGTTTTGGTAATGTTGTCGGACTAAGGATCTATTCTTCTAACTTTGGGACTGAGGTTTCCTGTTAGGGTTGGGAAAAAATGATGCTCTAGGCCCCACCAATGTACTTATTTTGTTATGATGTCAGATAGAGGCCTTATACTACAAATATATGGACATTTCTTGATTACCGAACTGATTCTCTAAAGTAAGTTGATCAATTTTTGGAATAGTGAATTACCTTTGTGAGTAAAAGTATGTGAACCATTCTTTATGTGATGGATTAGTCTCCTGTAATGACAATATTTAGTTGTTAATTGGTTGACACTATATAACGTGAATGATTAACTGATTGTATTAATATTTTTATAGTTTTAAAATAAGCTTCTTAAATTACCCTATTTATTTATAGCACGATGATTGATTGAATACACTATTGTAAAAACTAGTCATTACTTTACACACCATTAGTGTTGGCCTAATAAGTATTACTCACACGCTACACAAGACTCCATGGAACTTGGGTACCCAAGCCATTGCTACTTTTTTTTTATGATATATGTTCATGATAGTGACATTTTGTTTTGTTGTGCATGGGATGATGGGTTGGAGCATGATATATCATGGATAGTTTGGGACTCGAGACTATTTTTGAGTTTAATTTATAGTTTTTGTTTGTAAGTTTAATTTTGATGAATGTATATCCTATTTTGTGCTCATTATATTTCTTTAGAACATGTTTCTTGGTCCTTTATTAGCCACTGACTTATGTTTTCCATTTTTTTATTTTTTGTTTCATTATTTTAACTATTTATCTTATGTTAGATGTGGATTTACAATGATAAGAGGGTATAGTGTCCACATCATAACCTCTTTAACCTACGATTCTCGTCAGAAGCCTCTGGAATACGAGGAGGCATGCATGTGGTCATGTTGTGAACTTGGTCAGGGAAGAGGGTATAATGGCTCCCATAATGAGGAAATTACAATACATCCACCACACCTTCAAATTCACTCTAAAATTTAGTATTTTCCTCATTACACTACCTCAATTTTTCCAAAAAAATCATATCCTATGTTATTGAGTGTCTAGTCCCTCGAGATTGACCAAATCCATTCTAAATCAATATAGATTCCAAGAGAATATTAAATTATTCTACATAGGTATTTTCTCCACCCTTATTATTCTCATATTTATTCATCATATTACTCTAAATAAACATATTTATCACTATATAACCATGTTTTTTTAAATCATTAATATTTTATAAAATTAATATTATCGTTATTAAATATTTTTTCTCATTCATTCAATCATTATAATAGGTTATGCTTAAGGTCTGCCAGACCAGCTATGTGAACGATGTTATAATGATTATATCACACATGTTTGTTAAATATTAAATACTGGTAATATTATATAATAACGACAAATTATCTATTATCTATTTATTTTTTAACTATTATAATGTAATAAAACCATTCCATATTCATAAATATTGATCTAATTAGGGAGAGTTCTCATTTTGTTTAGTTTAAGAACCCATATGAATGATGCTATGAATTTTTATCAGGGATAGTTATGGAAAATAAATTTCTATAAATATAAGATTTTAATATACAAGTAAATAATTAATATTCACTCAATAATGGTAATATTTTTTAACTTGATATTAATAAAAATCTTTTTATGTTAATTTTCTTTAAAACAAACACATTTTAAATTTCTTATTTATAAATCATACCTTAAAGTTCAATAGAATGAACATGGAATTACCTAAAAAATTATAGAAATTTTATTTCTAGTAACTTGAAAAATATAGAAATGAAGAACTTTTAAATATGGGGTGATAAAGGAAATTATTATAGAAAAATGCATGGAATAGTTAAAACCATTGATTCCAATTGATTAATGTTAACTAAACACAAGTCAAAAATTTATAATAGTTTAAGAAATAATATTATTCAAAAAGGTAATAAAAACGGGTTTCGTGAATGTATGACTAATGAGTCTATGGTCACTATACAAGTATATGTAACTCATCTAAGTGAACAATAATTCACAATAAGGTTAATCATTGACTCAATTTTCTTTTATGAGGTTATAGACTATTTTCCTTGAATAACCTATTCTAAGTTTCATTTTTCATTCAATTTAACTATTTTATATTATTTTTTCTATTTTATAAGGATAATTTACATTTTCATATCAAAATATTTATCTTTGGTGAATTTCCACATTCTTAAACGTTGTACATTTTAAAAATAATCTTTATCCCTTTAAATGGAACTTTTTATTTTTTAGCCATGACTTCCTCCCACCAATGTTCTGATTTTATTAATTTGAAAACAAATATGTTTTCTCTCCCTTAATCATTATATTTACCTTTACTTTGTTTATATATAGTTTTTCTTATCATTTTTACTAATATTTGTTTCAATAAAAGTATTTTAAAATAATAAAGAAATTTCTTTTCTACGTGAAGACTTTTATATTCTACTCCACATTTGTGATTACGATTATTATTTATTTCAATGGAATCATTACATAATATACTTATTTAGATGAATTTTTGAAATGTTTTTACTTTTAATTCCAAAAAATATTTTCTAGAGTAACTATTAATTTCATGTTTTATGACAATGATAAAAATGTTTTGGGAAAACTTTTTTTTAGTATATTTTATTATCTATATTAATAATTTTTTTTGTTCAACATATAAGGGATATAATGAAATAATATTTGTATTTGATTGGATTTTATCATTATCTAATCAAATTATTGATGCCATTTTTTTGGTTATATGAGTAAGAAATGTTATGATACCCATTTTCATTTCCTGATTTATTTATGATATGGTGAATGATTACGCTCACGTGTGACCAACATGTACATATAATGAAAATTTGGGTATTATATAGCCCTCCAATATATTGGATAAGGATTTATATTTCATTATATAAAGAAAGGCATGGGAAATATTGGCTTTTTTTACATTTTCAAAGTGTAGACATGACTGGGTGTTTTTTAAAAGAATAGGAGTGATTGGGATATCTTGTAATATTTTCCAATTCCTGTGTTTTTGACACATTTCTAATAAAGTGATACATTTCATGGATATTCTATATTTCTATTTTTTTCCCTGACCTAATGTTTTGTTTATATGAATTATGATTATTTTCATTTATTCCCATGAAACGTTATATGTTTTAGCTTTTATGATGAATATTTTTTTTCTAATTCCTTTATTAATGATGCTCCATCATTACATATGATTATCTCTTATGATTAAAATTACTATTTAATAATACATTTCTCCAATAATTCTTTCTTTTCATAATTATATTCCCTAACCCATTGTGGTTTGATGAGAATTTTCCCTTACCGAGTGTTTGAACAGACCACTTAATTTTTTTCCATTCCATTGTTTATGGAGATAATTGAGGAAGAACGAGATTTAGAGGAGAGGTTTATTAGGGAAGAATTATTGATTAATGCTACACCATGTACATCCCGCATTACCTTGGCTTCCACATTCTACTTGGTGGAAATGAATTGGTTATTGAGACTTTTGAGAAACTAGATCTACCTCCTTTTGGTGAGTTTTCAAATGTTGATCTTTGGAGGACCTATTCTTCCACTGAGAAGTGTCCCTAGGTAGTTGGGACATCAAAGGTTAAGGATGATCTCGATCGAATAAGAAAATATCCATTCTTCAATATGGGATCTCAATATCATATCCTTCAAAAAGTCAATATGGATCACATTATTGGGAATGAGTATGTGATTAATGAGATATTTTCCATCTATACATTTTCCATTATTATTCGTCTCATGTTTCCATGAGGGTAAAAATGTTGAATTATATAAACCCAGTGAATCATATTTCTATGGTCTGAGGATTCCATAATTTCAGTTTCATTCTAATGGATCATGTGTTTTCACAGTTTTTTTTTCATTTTGATGATTAGAAAAGGAAATCAAGGGAGTTTGGTAAATCTCTATGAAACATGGGATGATCTTCATTCAAGAGTCAGAATACTTGTTCAATCCATTGGAAATATAGAACCCTAGAACCCACATATAGGTTCATATACTTGGTTTCAATAAGATTCTTTGGCACTCCACTATTCTCATTGATATTTCTTCAAGAATTTATGTCCAATTAATCTTGGTGAGGAAATAAATGTTTCTAAATTCGATCATTATTCATGGTTCGTTGTCGAAATTGATTTTAAAACAAATATGATCGAAAAATTAGTTCTTTTAATTGATGAAATTATTTATACCAGATTTTTTTTAACATCTACCTCATTTTTCTTGAAATTTAAATTCATAAAACATTATGTTAATAAATGTTATAGAGATTTTGTCTACTCTTCACACTCCATGAAGGGGAATAATTTTGAGATGTGTTGGTTGAGGAAATCTAAATGTGTTCTTGAAAATAATGGGAAGGAATCCTCGGATAGTTGTGGGATCTTCTCAAACTCAAAATCTCACCTCAAATGAGTTTCTTGTGCATGGAGTGGATGTCACCACCTCTTTGAGGAATGTCAATGAGGAGTTGGAAAAGGCTAATGAAACTGGGTCTATAGTCCAGGTAGTGGTGATGAGAAAGTTCCATTGAAATTAGTTATTATTAGATCCTCTAAATCCAATCTTAATAATTATCATCATAATGGTTCTGATTATAAGGTTGAATTATAAGTTGATATTTGTGTTCATTTTATATAGGATAGATATTTTCTTGATCCAAGAGGAATAAAATGGAAAAACCATGAGTATATTCCCCTTCGGTCAAGGAAAATAAGTACATTTGGAATTATTAATATAAGGAATTCAAAGATGAGAAACATGGGCTAGGAATCCCTATCATGTATTACTACTAATGCTCACACTCATGTGCTTGATCCCTTGTAGCAGGATAATGACGGTTCTGCTCTACCAAGGGATGATAAAGAAAGATCAGAGGGTATTTTACATTTCCAAACTCTTGATGCTGTTAAAGGAATAATACCACAAAACATAAATAATCATACACAAGTGGATATACGAGGGACCTCATATAAAGTTAAGAAATAGTGGTTTAGGATGAGGTTTTCTAAATGTTTATACCTTGTATGTCCAAAATACAAATTCTTCAATTGAAAGATTCTCAATATGTATCTCTTATAATTGAAATGAAGGATGAAAAAATATGGGTTGGTGATGATCAAATGAGTGTTGAGTGGTCCTATGCATCACACATTAATAATATTATGAAGAATGAATATATTACTTTTGGCAAGGCCTCGCATGAAAAATTTTTTATTTCAAAAAAAACAATTTAAACATCATAATTTCCGAATATTAGGAAGGGGAAAGACTTATTAAATTCCTCTATGAGAATGTAGAAGAATGGTATTTTTTCCACTCTACGTTGTTTCCTCTATGATGCAAAAAAAAATCATCGGTTTCAAAGACTATATATCTGTGCATAGGTTTCCATCTATAAACCATGAATACTTCCTCTGATCCAATCTATAATTGGTCTTTTATTATCTTTATTGTAAATTCAGGATCTGTTCCAGCTAAGGAGGTTCATATGATTCGTCTTCAGAAGATGAATGTGAGGCTCTACAAAGGATAATGACTTGGGAAAGAGGACAACATCCAATGGGTAGAGGAATATTTTTTTATTAATTTTGGATCTCAATGGGATTGAATGAATATTCATGAGACCTCTTTTTTATGCGGGATTTATTACTTGTTTGTATTGCTTCATTATCACTTTTTCTGTTTTTATTTTAATAATAAACATTGGATCCATGGGTTTGGTTCTAAATAATTGGATGACTTGTTTAAGGTAAGATGAGTGTACCCTATGATGAGTCTTGTAGGGTACTAATGTTGCTGTATTTTACAAAAATGTTCAGAAGTATAGTAAAATAAGTTCTTAATATACATAGTCCCCAAATATACATAACTATTATTTATTTGGATTATGAGATTATTTGTGAGTTTTAATTTCTACCTTCTGAAATTTATGTAAAAAAAGATATCTTTAGATTTGGTCTCCTAATTAAAAATTCTATAGAAATAATAAAATATACACATCAAAATTTATTACATACAATAGATTTAGTGGAGGAGCTATGGCATTTAAAGATAATTCAAATGTCAGTGTGAAATGTTATGGTAAAATTATTATTTTTAACTCTACTATTATGTATAAATTTAATGCGATAATGGTTTAAATCATAACATAATATGTATATCACAACTATGTGATGATGATAGGAGTGTTAGATTTCAAAATGATAAACTTTTTATTTTTAAGGTTAATTATTTATTCTTTTATCATATCCATAAGGAAAATATATACTATATTCACCTTGTTGAGTTAACAGCTCAACATGTAATGTGTTTTAATTCTATCATGATTGATAGTGTTCTTTAGTATTGTATACTAGGTTATTTAAATTTATGATTTTTTTATTAAAAAATCTATATGTAATAAAATAGCTATAATATTTAGACTTTAAGAAAGATTAGTTTCATGTTTATGATTCCTACATGGAAGGAAAATAAAATAATGTTTTACTTAGTATTGTAAAAGTATTATACTCAAAAAAACTCTATAGTTTGAACATATTTACTTTCCCCTACTTATAATACTAGTCTTGGTGAAAACATTTACACATTATTTATCATATATGACTATTGTACATTCAGAGGGGTATAATTTGTATCTCATAAAATTGAAGCATTATAATGATTTACTTCCTTTTGAGATTTAGTGTTTAATGAGAGAGGGTTTTTAAATGATGTAATTCCTATTTATAGAATAAGTTAATTTCAAAACATATAATTTTAAAAATTGTATGAAAATAAATGTCATTTATATGATTTTTCATCACCATGGTCCCCATTAAAATTTTTATTTTTTAAAGAATGAATTGAACTTTAATTGACATGTCTGGAACAATGTTAATAGAATATTTCTTACCTATGTATCTATTGGATTAATATATTTTTAATACTTGATATATTTCAAATATAGTTATTATTAGACCTATTTTAATGAAAATGTCATATAAATTATGGAAGTAAAATAAAACCTGAGTTGGTTATCCAATAGATTATTGATGTAATATTTTTATATTAAATATTAAATATAATTAATATAAATTTGATATTAAAAGTGATGATATAATTTTTATAGTTTACTCAAATATTATTAAATATTATAGAGTTTATAATAAAGTAAATGTTGTTTTGGAATAAATTTTTCATGTTATATTTGATGAAAATAATTGGAATAGAATTCATATTTAGAACATATTTAAGAATAAGACATAGATATTATTTTTGGTGAAAACGAACCTACAAATAATTTATCTATTTAGAGAGAGAGAGAGTATTTATTCTCAATATGATCATAGATCTCGGAGAACTCATAATTATCACCTAGTTTAAAGTGTGATTTGTAATATTGATTCTTAAATTAAAACTAGGATATATGTTTTAAATTTCTGTGTAAAGTTTTATTTTGTTTCTAAATTTATGACTAATGATATTAATGAAGAATTTAAATATTTTAATTGGATTTATACTATGGAAAATTAATGTAATCAATTTACTAGGAATGATGTCTGTACTTTGGTCAAATTCCCAGAAGATAAAAATATTAACATAACTAAATGGATATTTAGAAATAAACATGATGAGTCTAATTTTTTTTAAATAATAATGAAATACATATTATACAAGACTCTTATCAAGATAAAGGTATATATTTTCCTGATTATTTTACACCTATTGTTAGAATTCAATCTATTACAATTTAAATATTTTTTTCATCATTTCATGGTTTTAAATTATATAAAATAAAGGCTAAAACATTTTTTTAAATGTTTTTATTTTTAAAGAAGTTCATATTAATCAAAAAATTATTTAAAAGAAAGAAAAATTTCTTAATTATTTTTTAAATTATCAAATTATTTATATTAAAATTAGCAATATACAAGAGCTTGGAAGGAAAGGTTGTGTTTATTTTTTGGTAAATTATAATTATTATAAAGGATACTTTTATCCTTATATTTATAAAAGTATATTTAATGAAATATTCATTATTAAAATTTATGTTGAAGATATTGTTTTTGTATCAATAAGTGAATTGATTTATAATGAATTTTATAATACACATACTAGTAAAACTTACATGATTCTTGTGGGAGAATTAATATTCTTATTATAAATTGAAATTTATAAATAAAAATATTGAATATTGTTGAATCAATATAAGTTTGATAAATAATTACTTAAACAATTTGACTTGATTCCTCTAAAAAATTTAGTTCTCCTTATGATTATTTATTATATATTGGATTCAAATAAAATTGGGAATATTCTTTTTAATGACCCGAAATTTTGAATAAATCTCGTTTCCTAATTTTATGTGTTATTTTATTTTATTTTTATACTCAAAAAAATGTTTCATTTGATAACATGAGTATAATTAAAATGAGACCATTGGGTTTTGACTGTTATATGACCATTGGTCAATATGACCGCTATAAACTAAACATTTCGATTATTGTCTTTAAATACAAGTAATCGTGGTTAATTATTGTAGAAAGAAGAATTGATGGCCTCACCCAGTAGTCTTGGACCGATCGAAACCCATCTAACAGAACTTGGGAAAGAGGTAGCACCACTAGGCTTTTCTCTTGACCAATCCCAAGCTGAACTTCATCGTGTGAAGCTAAAATGGAATCGCCTTTTCAAGAAGTTCAAACTGATAGAAATTACTACTTGTGTGATGTTGGTCGAGCCTCCCTCAGATTCTCACACCGTAGCACACCTTACACTTAGGTCCTATGCTGGTGTGATAAGGGGTTATGTAAGGAGACCGTATCTATCTTGTGTAATCCTTTGTTTTAAATAAAAATTGGGATTTCTTATTATGATGAAGTTTATGAATTTTCAAATGACCGGATAAATATACTATTCATATTTTTGATGAATTTTAGAAAAAGGATATTTTAAAAATGTTTATGTAAACCTTAAATAATTAAAAATTTGTAATGATTTTCAAAAAATGGTCTTCTACAATTATGTTCAGTACGAAATTTAGAGTCTAATAAGATCAACTTGATTTTTGATGAATAGTAAATTATGAATAGTGATTTTATACTTAGGATTAGTAATGTGACCAAATGGATTAGTAATCTCACATAATGAAAGTATTAATATAATCTAGGCACCTTGATTAAGTAATGTGATTCAATAAAATGGTTAAATAAAGGTTTCATAAATTATTATTCAAGTATTAGTTTTTTCGGTTGAATAGTGTTTTTTAATTAAAAATTAAATTAAAATTATTTATAAAAATATTTTTATAAAATGGATTTCAATTTTGAACTCAGAGCATCGATATTATGTTAATGTAATTTTTGGGGATTTTTCTGAAAAAAATGAATTTTCGGTGAATAGTGTATTTATTTAAAAAAATAATATAAAAATATTTAGAAAATTATTTTTATAAAACGGAGTTAATTTTTGAAATCAGAGCATTGATATTTGGTTAAGCTGAAATTTTGGGATTTTTCTGAGAAAGATGAATTTTTAGTGAATAGTAAAAATACAGTTTTAGGGTTTCGGTATGTTTAATGACATCATAACTGTGTCATGATGATGTCATGAGATATTTTATGGGTTGGCCGACCAAAGGTGATGAATTATTGTATGGGGGTCCCCATGTGGCCTAAATCCATGGGAAATACCATGGGAGAGCACATGGTTTTTGAGAAAACCACTTTTGAGGTGTCCCTTGGCCATTAATGTCTTGTCCCCTCACTTTCCTTATAAATACCAAGCCATCCTCTCATCCATTTCGACTCCCCACTCTCCCCAACTAATTTCTGGTCTCATTGCCTCCCAATGAGTCCTCCCAAGGTGCCCCCTAGCCCTCAAGGTTCCAACCTTTGAGTTTTAAGAGTTGCGTTTTAAGGTAAGGGATCCGACCTCTCTCTTTCTTTTCAAGAAATCTCTTTTATGTAATTTCTTTTATGCTCCATGTTTTTATGTTAAAGGATGCTCTTTTATTCTCCTCTTACTTCCCTTTTCATTTTCATAAAATTAGAGATCCCCTCTTACTCTCATTATTTCGTTTTATGAAGTTTTAAATGGCGCGGTAAGGCTGCCGAAATTTTTATAACGGATTCTTTCTCCCTTCTCATTTTTCAAGATCTATTTTCATGTAAAGTATTTCAAGTTACTTTTTATTATGTAGGGGTGTGATCTATAAATTTATCATACTGATCTTTTATGATCATATGATGAGAGACCCCATTTGATCTCTTCAATTCAGTATTTTGAAATTTTAAGTGGCATCGTTAGGCTGCCGAATTTTAAGTGGTTCTTTCACCTTTCTCCTTTATCAAAGTTCTAATTCCATGTAAAGTCTTTAAAGTTCCTTTTTATTATGTTGGGGTATGATCTTTAAATCTATCATACTGATATTTTATGTTCATATGATGAGATACCCTATTTGATCTCATCAAATCATTTTTGTTGAAGTTTAAGTGGTGCTGTTAGGCTGCCGAATTTCTAAGGGGTTCTTTCACCCTTCTCGTTTTCAAGATCTACTTTCATGTCAAGTCTTTCAAGTTACTTTTTATTATTTTGAGGTATGATATCTATATCTATCATACTTATAATTTATGTTCATATGATGAGAGACCCTATTTGATCTCGTCAATCCATTTTGGAAGTTTTAAGTGATGCCATTAGGCTGTCGAATTCTCATGAGAGAAATCGTATTTTTGTCTTCCTTTCATGTTTTTCGTTTCATATGGTATATCATTAAAATTTCATTACAATGTTATTAAATACTATATATTATGTTCCCCTACTGTTTTATGTATCATTTCTGAGTGGGTGACCCATGTCCCCTTTCTTTTCAATGTTTTCTAAAACCATGTATCGTAGACGTTATGCTGCATAGTTTTCGTCTCAAAATGCCTCCCTCTTTATCTCGAAATTACTTTATGTTATTAAGTGAATACTCAAAGCTCTTATTTATACAGGGGTATTCACATTTATATCAAAATTTTCTATTTTAAATTCTGGTATTTACATACATGAAACCCTTTTTCCCTTTTCCGTGGGTTTAAAGTGACATAAAGATCATGTCTTTAAAGCAGTTTTTAAAACGTTATGATTACGAAATGAAACCCATTTATTTTATTCTATATGGGTTGTTTATGAAATGATTGATGATGATATATGTGGCTCACATGATAATAAAGACATGTCAAGGGTGTGCCCAGATAGCGCTCTGATGCATTGGGTAAAGACTTAATCTCTAGAGATGACTTTTTAGACTGATACCTTGGTGAATAACCTTGGTAATTTTTAATGACACCTTGGGGATGGACCTTGGTGAAACGAAATGATTTTCAATATTAAATGTGGTAGCCACATCTTCATGTTATGAAAAATGTTATTTTTATTATGATATATCTCATTATTTCTTTCTTGTGCCTTAATGTTCTTTTCATTACATTTTTGATGTATCCCAAGTTCACATGTTAAATGTTTCCCCTTGTTTCCCTTACTGGGCCTTCTACTCACCCTTTATTTTGATGTATGTCCCTAGGTTTGAGATGCAGTAATGAACCTAGGATGAACATGAGGATAAGCCTTTCAAGTGTTTAACAAGAATGTTTTATGTTTTCATGTTTTAAGTTCCTGGTTTCCAAGACACTAAACCTTAAAGATCCTCAGTTTTGTAAAATGTAATGAATGTTTATGTGATAAAAAGGTGGGATGCTATATTCTTGATATTAATTTTTATTGATTACTTATAATTATTTTACCTTATTTTACTACTTTTTCACTGAATATTATTTTTAGTATATATTTGGTTTCTAGATTTTAGGTTTATCTTAATTTATCTCACATAATGTTTGTTAAAATATTAATTCTATATTTCAATGGAGGTTGAAATCCTATATTTTTTTATTATATAAAATACAATTTTTGACTATTTATATCTCTTCTGGTCTGGATTTTAGAGGTTATAAGATTGATAATGTATATCATTAGGAATGTCTGACTAATTTGGGAAACGTTTTTTTGATCTCAATGAATCAATTATTTGTTCCTTTATCAACATCTAAAGGTAAATATATAGATTTTTTTCATTATTGTGATAAATGTTTATGTATAAAGAAATAATTTATTTCTTTTAATGATAATTTTAATAAGTTTATTTTTTATTGAGATAAATCATCAGATAATTCTATTTATAAGAACCCATTACATGATTCTAGAACTAAAAATATTGATGACAGGTTTTATTTTATTAGATACCTTGTATAGAAAGGTGAAAGTTGTTTAGAAAATGTCTCCATTGATAATCTATTGGAATATATCTTTACTAAACCTTTGTATTTGATTAAATTTGAGAAAATTATTTTTCAATTTGGTATGATGAGATATTGATAAGATTTTTTTTTATTTTTTTGACAATCATTAGGGCTTTTCTAATATCCTATTGGGTTAATAAAAATTTACTAATTTTTAAAACATATATAATATTACTAAAACGTAATTACATGGAAAGGATAGTGTTAAACACACAAGGATGGTATTTATGCCTTAACTTAATTAAAATTATTTAAAATATAAAATTTTATATTGATTTAAGGGTAGGAGAAAATGAAATAAATATAAGGGTTTAAAATGAAAAATGATCCACGTTATGATCGATGATTATAATTTCAGGTTTGTGGGATAGGGATTCCATTAATTTGGGGTTCATTAATGTTTCGCATAGAAATTTTTTCATTAGGTATCTTTGGTATGGGTACCCTATACTAATCCATTTATTAATCATTTGGTTTGATAAAATATTTGGTAAATTAAAATATTTTGGTCACCCAAACCCCTATTTAAATTTAATTGACTAAATCTACATAACGGTGATACAAAAAATAACTAAATTAATATATACAATAAGATTTAACTCCATTAAATGTAGAAAATGTCAATGAGATATTAAAATAAGGATAATTATAATTAATAAATAGAGTAGAAGTAATCTGAAACATGAAAATAAAGTAGAAATAGTCTCTAACTTCACTTCCCCTTACAATCACATCACCCAACATGGAAAAGATTACTCGCTCATTCTAGACATTATAATAATGATTATCATGGATAACAAGAAGGAATTTAAGTGAAATATTGTCTAATAAAGGAGTAAAATTGTGCACTCGTTATTGTATGTCAACCCAAATCTAATATCTCCCTTGGGATATCCCAAAGCTATGGTTATAGGTTAGAATTTATAATCCTTCTACATCAATCATTTTATCTCGTGTATCTAAATTTTTTTTATCTCAGATGGATTCAAGATGTGAAAATGTTACATGTAATTTAATTTATTGCATTTATGTATTCCACTAGTTTTCTTCTATATCGAAACTTTCATGTTGTGTACAGTGTTCATGACGTGTGATTATAAAGGCCATGAATCTCTATTTCTTGGATGGTTGGGGCATTGCTCCCCTAATGAAATCACATTGTGTATTGAAATACATGATGTTTAATAGTTCTAATCATGGTAATCAACTCTATTGTATCTTCAATTTTTCAATTCAATGTCAATTCACATTGCATTGTATTGTGAAGTGCCTTTTAGCACTAATTTTTTGCTATTTTATCTCATTTTCCAATTATCATTTGTTTCCTTTTATAAAACATAAGACAAGTAAAATAATATAATAACTAAAATGATTAATTCTTTATTTAAAAAAATAGATGTATTAAAACACCATAAAATGTATGCATAAAACACACATATTAGTTTTATATCCAATAACCATGGGTAATATTTTTTATAATATTGTTTATTAGAAAATACTTAATTTTTTTATTACTATTAAATTCAATGTAAATATTCTATGAACTAATTCAATATCATTTTACATGTTTCATGGATACTTTTATGTTTTAAAATTTTATACATGATTATTTTTTATCATTTTATACAAATTGAAATTTCTAATCTATAAAAACTTGTTTGATTATTTTAAGGCATCGATTAAGAGGGATTTTTACTAATTTTATTTACATTTATTTATATTTTTCTTATTTTTATAATGTATTAATTTAAAGAAATATATATATAATAAATATTTTTTTACTTAAATGTACTATAATTATTATTTTTCAATCTATTTTTCATACTAAAATATATATTAATTTTTAATTTGGAATCTATTTTTTACTTAATTCTGATATCAGCTACTTCGTTTTTTAATATTATCATAGAAAAGAATTTTAATTTTTTTTAATTATCACTAAAATTAAGGAGATTATGAAATATATATTTTATATATGTTTATGTATATTAAATTATAATTTTTCAAATCAGTTATAGACCTATGTTATGATAATGTGTTTTTAGTTCAATTTAAATAGATCAATTTTATTTCAAAAACGGAAATATTTAAAAAAAACAACCATTTTTAATATAACAATATGAGAAAAAATGTTTAGTAGTATGGTTAAATTTTGTAAACACAAAAAAGGATATATTTTTTTATATATCATCGTCAATTCATTTATTATATTTTCATATTTATAAATCCTCACATTATTTGGTTTTATTTATGAAATTACAACCCATAATTTATTTATATTTATAATTTAAAAAATAATTAGTTAAAAACCCTCTATTTTATTTCTTCAAAATAAAAAATGATTTTTTTATTGGAGATCGCAATGCTTGTGGAATAAAATAATGATGTTCGATTGATGTTTCTAATTTTATTGTTTACTAATTGATTAAACATAATTTCAATCGTTCTTCACATTTTTTATATTTCATAATAGAATATTTTGAAGAAAAATAAACTTCAGTGTGACTGGATATTTGAACCATATAATGATTTTATGCTTAAAAAATCTATATTTTTCAATAGATACCAACAGAATATGAAATGAACCATACATAGAGTACATGACTTGTAAATTAAACAAAATTATTCATATTTATATATGAAATGATTCTTATGCATTTTTATTAACTTCTACAATGATACTCTGTAGAAATGAATCATACAGTGAGGAATAAACCATCTGTATATTAAATCATAAATAGAAATGACTCATAAAATAAAGAATAAATCATACACACAAATGATGTAGGATTTTTTATATGTCTTGTGAATTAATTTTTTTTATATTTTAGTAATTATTTTTTACTCTTTTCTTTTAAAATTAATGTAATTGTTAAAATTTGTTTTTGGAAATTTCAAACTGATTTTTTATTTATTATTAATTTTTTATTGCTTGTTTATATGGTTTTATAATGATATTATAAAATTTAAATTTTGTAGAAGGAAACTAAATTGATTTTTTTTTGGAATTATTAAAATTTGCATGAATATGCATTGTAGCCTGATTATTATGGAGTGTATATTTTAAAGTAATGAACAACTAAAATTTTTTTTGTTATCTCAGGTTTGATATTTTTGGAAATCTAGACTAGGTATTCATGGTTGTTTAATTGTGGTTGTATTAGTGGAAAATTTCACGGGAATTGATATTATTATTTTTGAATTATACTAACTATTTTAGGATGATTTTTTTCCAGTGAGGAATATTTTTTAAAGGTTGAAGGTACATGAAAGGTATTAAAACCATGATATACCATTATGGTAAAAGAACTAATCTATGATAATATAGAAATAATCATTTACTCACTATGAGAAAAATATTCACAATGTTGGAAGATTATCAAGAAAAAATAATAAATTTGTAATCACTCTAACTATGAAGGAAAAAATTATTCCATTACTTATGAATTGGTTATTGTGATTCAACAAACAACTAGTTCTTTAAATCTTCACATAATTATGCCTATTATTTCTTATATTCTAAAATTGAATTTGGTTTATGTTTTTCCATTTTAATATATGTTTTCAAATAGGGTTATACCACCTCTGAAAATGTTTGTTTGGGATATTCCTCCAAGATAAAAAATTAGTCTTTCAACTATTTATTACTACCCATTAAAACAAAATGTTGTTTTCTAGGTAGTGTCTCTACTAGAAAATGCATATTGTAATGCTTGTGAATACCCTTCAATACTATGGTATATTATTATATACCATTTTTCTATCTTAATAAATATAAATAAAGAGTAAATGTAATATCAATTTGATTTTAACTACTGTAATAAAAGGATATGTTGTATAATTATTTTTTTTGTTCGTATACGTCTAAATGTTTTAATTAATTTATTTTATTTTATAATTTTAATCTAGCCTATCCCCCTCCACCCCTTATGGACAACCAGCCTTCTTAGTTGGGACCTAACAAACCACTATAATGTACTGGAAGTTGGTGTGGATGTTTGACTAATTCTCATTATCCCTCACCCTCGCTTCTTCTACCTTGTTTTCATCTTGAGATGTTAGAACATCATAAAGGATAAAAGATCTCACAAAAATGACTTTTGATTCATGTGGAACTATGAATACCTCTAATGGTGGGTTGAATACGTTTTTACTTTAGTGATCTTAATTAATCGCTTCTAAGGAAAGATGAGAATATTGAAGTGGATTCATCAGTGTAAGGTACACTGTTTACATTTTTTCATCATTTATTGACTATGTGTTTTGATATTTTGTATACATGGGTGATCATCAGTGGGATTCAGTCACTTCCACAGTTGTTAAGAGTAACCCATGAATCCCCTCATTTAAGGAATTTCAATATTTTATTTTTGGTAGTTGATAATGTTATATAATTTTTACCTTCTTCAGAATTTTCTCATTATATTTTCCTAATTAGTTTTTAAATAGTTTACTTAAAAATGATATCAAGTTTAATCAATTTTGGATTTACTTATTTTTTTTAAATATTTTTTTATAAAATTAGTAACACCTAAGAGGAAGTGTGATAAATTAATATAATTATGGGTTTCATAATTTTAGATGTTTGAGAATTCTCATTGAAATTGTAACGTCTCGGATCCGAAAGCCACCCAGAGGCGCCACGTACTCGGTTGGTCACATGGCTTCAAGTGCATTTCCCCAAATTCCAGAGGCTACCGACTAGCAGCGAGGGCCTTGGGTGTGATAGTGGGGAAACTATGTCCTCATTGGCAGAGTAACACATCGGAAGGGAAACAAATAGCAATAGCATGAGTAGTAATAATCCATACAGAAGTAACTAGCGGAAGACTGGAAAATAATAAACTGGATATGTGGTAGGTAAAAGTACAGAAGCAGTAAACAATAAAGTACTCAGCAGAAAATAGTTCTACATATCAAAAAAACTAATCAAGCATGGTAAACATATAGGAAGTTCACACAAAATATCCCATCTGGTTCAGTTATAAGAATACATAAAGTCTCTTTGAGGAAGTGCTCACAGTCAATTCCCCTTATAGTCAAAAATAATTCAATACTCTCTGAGGAAGTTCGCACAGTCAATTCCCCTTATAGTCTAAGGTAAGTGAAGGACTCTATGAGGATGCTCAAATGGTCAATTCCCCTTATATCCCCAAGATCATTGAATCTTTGAGGAAGCTCACTCGGTCAATTCCTCTTATAGCACCAAGTGGTTCAAAGACTCTCTGGGGAAGCTCACTATGTCAATTCCCCTTATAGTCTAAAGTGGTTCAAAGACTCTCTGTAGAAGCTCACTTGATCAATTCCCCTTATAGTTAAAGTGATCAAAGACTCTCTCAGAAGTTCAATTGTTCAATTCCCCTAATAGTCTAAAGTGCTCAAAGACTCTATGAGGAAGATCACTTAGTCAATTCTCCTTATAGTCTACTACACCTGGTTCTCACAGCCATGTGTTGGTCAGTGAGGATAGCAAAGCAAAAATAGCCAAGGTAAACCTCAAGAAGTACTTGTCTAATCAGTCTATAATATATCAAACATGTCAGAATACAAACATTCAACCCTACAACACTAGGCATGGAAAACAAGCAAGGTGGACAAACATGCTAAGTATACCAACAGTTGTAAACCAAACATGCATGGGCAACACATCCAAAGTATAGAAATCAACCCTATTCATATCCAATTAACCTCTACCGAAGCATACAAGCATGGAAGACAAACAACTAGGGTAAAACGGTAAACACGCAACACCTCGTTCAAGGGTATTGGTCAAAATTCCACATAATACTCAAAGACATTCAACGAAAAGGCACAAACCACCTACCTCAATGTTGGTAGATCGATATAATCCGGCGTCAGCCCTTGGATTGACCTAGAATGCTGTAGATCTAAAAAAATATCTAAAATTTTCAACCCACGATATCTCACAAGAGAGGAAAAATCAGTAGATAGTGCTCTAGGAGAAGAGAGAAATCACCAATATGATTCCAACGCAACCGGTGATGTTCAATTTGAAGGACAGATGCTCACTCAAGGGCTCGTTGAAGATCTACGGTCGTACAACACTCTCAGACGAAGAATTCGAAGAAGAACATGTTTATGTCGATAAGATGTGACCCAAGTCCATTTAATGAAAAAGAACAAAATACAAGGCGTGTACATTTTAAGTACATGGTGTGTACTCGCCTTTTCCGTACTCCTCTTTAAGAGGCCTCTAGGTCACCCCCACAAGGCCGTGTGCATGGCCACTACACGGCTAGCACACGGTTACCTGCGGTAACTGAGTACAGGGCGTGTACTCACAAAGTACAAAGCGTGTACTTCATAAATTTCTAGAATTTTCCCTTTTTCTAAAAATGACCAAAAAAGGAAAACATAGTTGAAAATAAGGTCCGGGTTCTTACAGATATTATCAATCATCTCTGACATTTCATTGTCCACTATATATGAGAATATTATAATATATGTTGAATTTATTTTTTTCTTGTAAAATAAATTAGATCATTGATTGAATTTGATCATTACACATGTATAATAGGTTTGTAATCATTACATTATCAAATTGATATTTCTTCACTTATTCATAAATATTCTATATTTTTAATTTGTCTTACTATAGTTATTTTCAAAAATATATAATTTTATAAATTTACTAAAAAATATTTTTAACATGTAATTAAATTTTAAAATTAATTTATAATTAAAGGCATTTATATTTATTGGAAAATACCTATTTATTTATCATGTATATAAATTATATTAAATTATAAATTAATTAACTATATTAATAATTGATGAGGAATTCATTAGAATAACAATTATAGTTATTGTAATTTTAACTGAATAATGGATTGTCAAAAGTACTCATCGTCCTATTTTTATATCTAGCCACATTAATATAAAAAAATATTCTTCATATATATATTAACAGTTATTATAATAAGTATAAAAATAATAATGATGTTTTGATGTTTTTTATTTGTATATATTTTTCCATTATTTAAATATAAACAAAAATTAAATTTTTTTTAAAACAACATTTTTAATTATGTTTAGATAAATTATTCATTTATTATATGTATAAAAATTATAATCATAATAATAAAGCTATTATTTATTTAGGTATATATATTTTTTGATGATTTAAAATAAAAAATTATAAATAATTTTTATCTAATTTATATATTTTAATTATAATAAAATATTAAATGAAATAATAAATTTTTTAATATAATTTAAAAAAAACATAATAATAAATATATATTTATATAAACACCATGTTATTTATTCAAATTAAAAAAATAGTGATTATTTTTTAAAACATTTTATAATAATTATTATTAGGATAATAATAGTGTTTACACATATATATTTATAATGTTTTAAAACAATATAATTTGTAGTATTTTATTTTAAAATATATATTAAAAAATATTTTTTTTAAAAAAAACAATAAAGGTAAATAGAAATGGATTGAAGTGTATGTATATATGTTTGAGTATATATATATGTACATAATGTTTTCAATGTAAATTTTACATTTAAAATTCAAATTTAATATTTATATTAGTGTAAATATAGACATAAATATGTATGATTTTATGCATCCATGTAAGTATTATTTATTTTTATAATATATTACCTTAATAAAAAACTTTTATATTTATATTAAGATGTTTATAAAAACATATATAGACACTTAAACACATATAATGAGTAGAAAATATATTTCTAACACTTTCACTAGAAATTTAAGTTGAATTTTACACATAAAGGATCCATTGGAAATTTAAATTAAATGTTTCTAGTATTAATTTGTATTGAATTTTTTTGGGAAAATTTGAATTTTATATTTATGTATTAACATATTTTCATCATAATTTTTATTAAAAATTTGAACTGCAAATTTTTTGTCATTATTTTCACTGATTTTTCTTATTGAAATATGAACTAGAAATTCGGACTACTAATTTCCCTTTGGAATTTGGAGTTAAATTTATCTAGTGAAAAATTATGTTGGTTATTTATATGTTAACAAATTTTCACTAAAAATGTAAACAGTCATTTAGTTTTTAATCCTTGTAATCAAATTTCCTGAAAAATTATAGAAAAATTCAGTGAAAATTTACACAATAAATTTAACTTTAAATTTAAACATTAATTTTCGAATGAAAAATTACACTAAATGTTTCTTGTGAAAATTTTAAATTTAAATTTATAGAGAAAAATTATTTTTTTCTATTTATGTATTAATATTTTTTAATTCTAATTTTAGGTAAAAATAGCAACTAAAATTCCCTATAGAAATTTCCACTATAAATTTCCTATCGAAATTTCCACTAGATATTTACTGTGAATATGAATTATAAATTTACATTAAAAATATTTTCTATTTTTTTATGCATTAATATATTTCTATTGAAAAATTAAACAATTATTTAGTGTTTAATTTTGGGAAAAAAATTTATAATACACTTTTTATGTAAAATTTCACTGTAAATATTGAGCATATGTTTCCTCTAATAATTTAAAAATTCTTTTACAAATTTGAAATTTATGTTTCTATATATGTTTATAAATATATTAATATATATATTTCGGTATTTGATGACTTAATTATTCAATTCACTTTTTTTAAAACCTTGAAACAACCCATAAAATTTTCTATATAACTTAATATTACTGTTTTATACTTCTAGTTTTCTAGTTATATAATACTATTAAATGAAATACTAATAAATTAAGGTTTAATGAAAAATCGATGGAAATAAATTATAAAAATATGAAAACTTATATAAAATCACAATAGAAAAATTTTCTGATTTTCATATGAAAAACAATAGTGGTGATGAAAAAACCAATAAGAAGATAAAGAAAGAAACCAACTCCGTCAAATTATGAATAGTGATTTAATGAAAATAATGTTGCACCATACCCTAATATTTTCATAATCGGATGATTAGAGAATTTATTAAAAATATATATTCACCTCATGGGTCAAAATACATGAATTCCATTATATAAATTTATGAAATTTTTTCATGAAAACATTTATAGCAATAATCTATTGATGTTTTAAACTAATTGTTGATTAATATACATCTGATTGTTTTCCATTCTGGTAGTTCTCTATGAGATTTCACTTGTGATATTTTAGTTGTAAAATAATCTATAATTATTTTTGTATTCAGGTAACTAATATAGTAATTATATAGTGTAGGTAAACTGAGCTACCAGGAAGGTAGTGGGGTAAACTAAGCATCCAGTTACTATAACAAGGGAAATAAAGATTATGATGATCAAGGTCTTCCATTGTAAAGAATATAGAGTCATGTATTTAACTTTTAATAAGAGTATACCTTTAAATTGGTTTAAATTTGAGGAAATCTCACATCATGTCTATAGATTTACCTTTCCATTCAGTTTAAAAGATAGATTTATAATATCCGTGTGTATTTGTTAATTTTCATATTAATATTTTAGTTTATATAATTCATTTATTTATATTTTTTCTAACTCCCATTTATTAATTTTAAATACAAAATTTTTCTATTTACAAGGTTCATACTAATTTTTATTTGTAATTTTAAACACTAATTCTTAAAATTATACTCTAATTTATTATTTTGATAATTGTCGTTTAATCAAATTTTCCTAACATAGATTCCATTATAAGTTGAGGAGAATAAAAATCCGTAGTTTTTCACTATAATACATCCCTAACTTATATTTGTCATGCATTTTATCTAAAATTACCATCCAAAATTTGGTATCATAGGAGGTTTATTTATTTGAGACTCTATTTTATATTTTCTAAATTTTCAGTTCTATGGAATTTTTATCTTTTTTATATTGGGGATTAAGCCCCCTCTAATATAGAATAAAATACCTCATCATGTCTAGGTAGATGGATAATAATTACTTATCCCATAGGCCCATGGTCAAGTGTCCAATAAACTTGTCCTGAATCCCAGTGCAGCGCCATGAATGCATCATTTTTCCGACATCATGTCTGCATCACCACCTACCCACATCATGTCTACATCACCACCTACATCATAAATCTCCTAAGGGTAATTCTAATATCTGATCCTTGATATTTTAGATGCAGTATTATAGTGTTTACCACTCAGTTTCCACCCCAATTTTTTATTTTATTTTTATCATAGTGTTTCAAAACACCGAAAAAGATTATACTGAATTTTTTCTTGAATGGATTCTATACACAATGTATCCGTTGATAATATGATTCCTAATATACCACCAATATTTTATGGTAATGATTTTGAGTACTATAGAGATAGAGAGGAAACCTATTTCACTAACACTAGTGTTGAAAACAACATTATTCTTACTGAAGAATACAATATACCAAAAAAAGAGTTTTATTATTTTTCATGACAATAGAAAAATGAATTTAAGAAAAAAAATAGAGTCACAAATAATATTATATAATCAATACATAGAAATATTTGTACCCAAGTATCTTCATGTTCAACTACATGCGGAGTCTAGAATAAATATGAAATGAAAAATTTCAAAACATGAAAAGTCTTAGAAACAAAAAGAGTAACTCTAAGAGAAAACAATCAAAAAAATTATTTTTTACATAGAGAAACTGGTACCCAAATTCATGAGAGATTATTCAAAATTTAAATATATTAAAATCTATTCAATAGAAATAATTTTTTTATGCTCATCTTGTTGAGATAATTTTATACATCCTTCCAAAGGAATAAGAATAAATAAGGATAGTAATTAATGATACCAAGTATATTACAACGGTAATTTTAGAGAACTTAATTTGTAATTTGATGAATTATGAATGAAATTTAAAAAGTGATGTTGAATAATAGAAAAAAAAAATTGTCAATTGTTTTACTATAATAAATTTAACTACTAGAAGTTATAAAAAATTTTCTTCTTAGAGAAATTATATAAATGATTCTCATGAAAGAATAAAAGTACATACTAAGTGATACATTAATAATTTAGAAAAAAAGGATATCAAAATATATTTCTTAAAAAAAATTATTCAGAATAAAGGAAATAAAGAAATTATCTCTCAGATCCCATTTGGTACAAATTTAAAAAGTGAGTTCATATTAGATTTAACTATCTTGGGATTAAAAATAATTAAATAAAGTCTTCTAGAATATTTTAAAATAATAAAAGAAATAAAATTCATAAATATATAGATATATATAGATCTAGTGAAAGGGACAAAATTTTAGATATTTATTCTGAAGGTAGTGATTATTGAAGAAATATTATTTGATTTTATGATAATTTTCCTAATTCAGAAAAATATTTGATGGGAAGAATAACTATTGAATATCTTATTAGTTTATCTCTATAATATAATTGTTTTTATAACTCATCTATTGAATATGATTCCGATAGAAATAGTTTAGATAAATAAATGTATCCTAATGTACTTGAGGATATGAGAGTTTATATATTTATGATTTCAAAATATATATGAGAAAATATATAATAAATTTATTATACTTAAATAATAATATGTTGAATGGAAAGAAATATTCTTAAATGTTTTATATACACCATCCAATATAATAAAGGTAAATGAAAAACATGATTTAGAATTAGAAAATGAAATAGAGAAAACAGAAAAACCTAGAGTTGATCTGAAAGAAAAAACCAAATCCTTTAAAGGTACAAAGATAGAAAGTCTAAAAAAATGAAAATTAAAAATTAGTAATCTTTACTCAATATAAAAATTATATTGAAAAATAAAAAACATGGATTGATTGTCCTTCAACATCATTGGCTAAATTTATTATTGAATAAAATTATTTTTAAAAGATTAATAAAAAATTTCCCATAAAAACATCTAGATTATGAAGAAAATCCAATAGATGTTCAGGAAAAAAAAGTTTTTAGGTCCCAAATAGAAAACACTTATGTAATTTATGATTGAGTTGATGAAATTGGAAGAATAAAATTTACCATAATAGACATAAATACATTATATTACATAGAGACATTATTTAATCTAAACAATCCATTTATAAACATAAAAGTTCTTCTCAAAATTAGGTGAGAAATATTTTATTCACAAAATATTGGAGAACCAAATATGATTATAATTTAGAGACCCATTTTTTACCAATGTATGAATCTAAAATATCTCTAGATATATTTTCAAAGCCACACACTAAAATTTCGTTCAATTCAGAAACCCTATGTGCCTAGAATTAATTTTATAAAAATATTAAATATATTTTTTATTAGGTGTGTAAATTTTCTTAAAGAAAATGGGATATCTTATAAAAATAATTTCATATCAGAAATTGGGACCATGTTTGAGTCCAAAATGTGAGGTTTACACAAGTCATGGTGTTAAACTATTCGGTGTGGTGCATTTGGATATAGAGATTGTTGGTAGGTGTGTTTTTTTAAATAAATAAATATATTTATTTATTTAATTTAAATGAAAAAATAGAAATAAATTATTTAATCCAACTAACAATGTATCTCCATGGTTAACTACATAACACTAAAAATTTTAGGCGCAGTGTTCTTCCACCTCCATTATAGAATCAGAATTAGACAACGATGAACCTTTAGATTCAAGAAAATTGATGCGTATTGAATGCAAAAACTCCCATTATTCATTGGAAAGTGAATTCTTTATTGATAAACAATCCAAAACCGGTTAGGACTCATCTATTTTTACATTCATCCTTTATTGATTAAACTGTTGGGATTTATCATCTTTTTATCTATTTTATATACCAATTGTGAAACTTCACATGGGCCTATAAACTAGTTTAATTTGACTGTTTAGTTTTTCTCACCTCAGGTATCTTGATTTGTTGTATTTGGACACGAACACTTGAACAAAAAATTTTAAACAATTTTTTGATGTATACCTCCCTTTAATTCTATTTGTGTGTCATAATTGGACCTTGGGGTTATGATTTAAAATTCCCGAGTGGAATTGAGCTCAATCGAACCACCAAATTTACAATTGTTTCATGTACGATTAATAATTTGTGAATCAATGATTATTAGCGAATTAAAATGGGATTTATTTGATTATTTCATTGATATAGAATCTGAAACAATGATAGTGGGAAATGAAAACGTGTGTGAGGGAATTTGGGTGTTGGATGGACCATCATGATCTAATTTTCAGCCATTTGATGGACATAAATAATGCTTGTAGCAAGATACCATTGTTTTAGGGTGTTAAAATGATGGATTCATTAATTTACCAGAACTAGAATATGGGGATCATATCCAACTCTCTAAAAAAATATTGACTGCATGTCATATACTTGGATGAATACACACCGTGAAGTACCCATGCGTTTATGGTTCTAGGGTATTGGGAAGAGTTAGGTATCATGCATCATGTGACTAGTTCATACACTGTGTGACCCTCCCCTGGGGAAGAATCCATGTGAATAAACACATGTGAAGGTCCTCGTGTGGGATAACACACCATATACTGAAGACATGAACATGGGAAGAGTTACATGGACATGACCAGGAGCACAGGCAGGACCACAGATGGCTCGGACACACCATGTAGCCCTCTAAACGTTGTTTAACACTACATGAGCTATGAGATGTGTACCAATAGGGAAAAAACTAGGTAGTGGAGTTGGGAAACATGTTTTGCCGGTCCCCTAGCACATCTTGTTTCCCTACATTCCCATTGATGGAACATCAACCTATCATATATTCTACATTTGGTCACATGTTTTTACATTCGAGTAGCCTATTACTAGTGTTTTTTCACATAGAATGTGATGGTGTCCACCAAATTGGATTTTGAGATATGATACGAGATGTTTTGGTTGTGATTATTATTTAGTAAATGCTTGACAATAGTAGTGATTCTGTCGGTTCACAAGAGGATTTTATAATGGGACCCTCTAACCGAGATAGGGTATGGATATTTTACTTATGTTCGAGTGCCACCCTCATGTTGGGATGTGAATCGGTCCTTGAATACTATTGTGATGCTCTCCATGTAGATAGAGAATGGGTCCTCAACTGACTACTAAAGTGGCACACTCATGCAGGACTAGGTAAGGGCCATCTACTTTTCACTATAGTGGAACACTCTAGTTGGGATAGGGCATGGGTCCTCTGTTGACTATTGAGTGGGACCCCATTACAAAGTCATTGAATGAGTCATCAGCCATCAGATTGGCACCCACCTTCGGGGAGAGAGTATGGACCCTCTAGATATCGACTAAGTGGAACCCTCCCAGGGAGTAAGGTTATGGGTCCTCTACCTACTAAATGACAACCTTCAATAGTAAAATGACATTTTTCCTCTACTTGTAGATTGTTTCCCTCTACTTTGAGACATAGTGGTAAGGTTTATCTTTCCTTAGATGGATCTTTAAATTGATGGGTGAGATGTTAGGCATCGATGATGGACTTTGGAATAGTAGTCACTCCTTTCTTAGGATGGGTTGTGATGTGGAGATTTTCTTCCTATATCATTTTTCTTTTCCTTGGGTTGGAAATATATATATGTTTCCATGTCTTTGGATTTCTTACTCTCTTTATTTGGGTCTATTTGTCTAAAATATATTCATATCATGTCTCTTACAAATCCCCTTAATATTTTGGGGCATCCAACTAGGTATGTTTATAATAACCCCTATATGGGATTTTCATGTATGTCTTGTGTCTTATCAAGATGATGGATAGGTCTTCAGTTTTTACAAATTATTATAGGGATTTTTGGTAATTTTGACTATTTATGGTGGTCAGATCTCGGAGATCTAAATTTGGCCTCTCTCATTATCTTGGTTTTCTATATTTGTTAGGTTTTGACAACATTCTGGATGGATGTGTATTTCTATCCATTACATTTATGTTTAACCTATCGTACTGTTGTACACTGTAGAATTTTTTTTCATGCATGGTTATTATCTAGATATTTTATATTTGAATTATTATTCCTCTGTACTTATCAATATATATGGTCAAATTTGTGTAGATGAATACATTAGGTAGATTCCCCCAATTTAGATTATCCCTTTCAGCACTTGTCACCACCCCCTGGTCTATTGATGCAAGATTGGGATAGTTGGGGTTCAAGCCCTGTTGTGTTGGGCCATGATAGATTGCTGTTAAAGTAGTTCATTACCTTGGATTATTTTTGGAGTAGTCCTATTATAAGTATTTGGTTGGGATTAAGGGAAACAATCTCAATTTTTTTCATTCGTGTCTTTCAGGTTAGGGAACCTAGTGATGGTACAGGTAGTAGACTTATGAATTCACCAAGAATCAGACTACCTACATAATAACTCAGTATAATGATGCATTGGTTGTATGGATCAATGGTACACACATCATATTTGATTGAGTCCCTTGAATATTATTTTTGATTTATCTCCTCATTGTATATATATATACTCATCTGATCATGATACATATTAATTAAAACTTCAAGATTCCTCTACAATGATATTCATCCTGGTAACCGGTTCTGAGTTGTGAATATGATCTGATTAGTTGTAAAGCCTTAGTTCATGTTCCATCCTATCAAATTCTTCCTCTTAGGGGGGATATGTAGTAGAACCCTCACCAGTTGAGTATGATATTAGACTAGTAGAGTAGGATGAGGATGCACACAGGCTTAACATACTCCATAATTTCCAACACCAGAGGCCACTATTGTTCTGTGGAGATCCAGATACCCATAAAATAGAGGATTGGATAGATTCAGTGGTCTATGCTAACAGGATTATCCAGTCAATGATAATTCAATTTGTTTTATTTTAAACTAGCATTTTCTACCAATCAGTTAGAAGATGGTGGAGACTTGTTACATAGATACATGATGATTCAAAACTCTCATGGTGAAACTTCCTATTGATTTTCTATGAGGATTAATAACCCTCTACTTTATAATCAATTAATATTCATGATATTATGTAGAAGCTGTAGGGAGTAATGATAGTTTTATAGTATACTACGAGGTTCACATACCATATGTGATACTCCCACAACATAATTAGGGATGCTACTTCAAACCATGGAAGTTTGAGATAGGTCATTATCGAGATATCCAAGCTAGTGTAGTTTTGTTGTGCATTACCACCTATTCTAGGGTGTTGGAGTGGTTGTTGGTGTAGGAGATCTTCTTATCTTATGGACACAAGGAATTTGGAGCTATTAGTGGGAGTTACATGGATGTGACTTCTATAGCAGCCATAGAATGCTAGTTAATATGATCTTAATTCATAAGATCTTCCCAGGAATAGTCTTTGGCATGTGATCAGTGGAAACATAGAGTACCAACGTATTATTTATATGGTCATTTCTATTCATGTGGTGGATGAGGTCACATGGTATGTGATTTCCCAACCATCAGTGTTGAGAAGTAATAAAGATTATTGATGGACTTCCATGTTAGGGTCAACACCATGATCTGGGATCTCCTAAGAGATTTTAGGTTGGCCCTCATGGTGGAAAAGATATAATAGGTGTAGGTGGATCTCTAGGATGAGTTGTGGGTCATGGAAGACACTATGAGATTTTTCCACCACTAACACCATAGGGTGGACAATGTCAGGATCTGGGATCTAGTAGCTGGGGCTACAGACAGCTGGTGGTTGTGGATTCTTATGACCCACCTGCACATTTGATGGTTAGAGGTATGATATATGAGTATTCTACTCTTACATTAGTATTAGTATACACATTTTGGATTCATTCCTTCACCTATTGACTCCGCCTATGAGAGATGGAGCTCCTGGGCATGGTGTTATCCTATAATCGTTGTATTGAGGTTCCCACGGGGAATGCTTCTTTTATATCTTTTATATGTCGTTAGTGTGAGATATAAATTTGTATAGCGAGGTTGTCATATGACCTTTTATTTAGCACGATAGAACCGTAGGAAGTGATATTAGGTATGGATTAGTTGTCCATAGTCCAGGACCAAAATGATTATCACTAAAGACAAGTTAGATTCCATAATACTGATGGGATGATATTTTCTTTTACAATATAGAGATAGATATAATGGAGGTATGAGTGTGTTTTAATCATAGGAGGATGAAACCCACCACCCACCATTTGGTGAGTGTAGCCCTTGGGGTAGTAGGCTCTTTAGGCATCTAGAATCCTTTAGTTTTGGAGGAATTTATGGATGTCTTCCTAAAGTAAGTTCTAGGACTACCTCTGATATGGGAGATAGAGTTTTTTATTAGCTTTCATCACAATGATGCTCTGATATCTTCTTCAGCATATCGTATGGCCCCTATCATTCTTGGAGAACTACGGTTGTATTTAGATGACCCATAAGATAAGGGTTTTATTAGGCCTAGTGTGTCCCCCTAGGCATCTCAAGTGTTGTTCATGAAAAATGTGGATGAGATATTGAAAAAATGATTAGATTATCATCACATAAACCATGCCATAATAAAGAATAAGTACCCTTTTTCAATGATAGATGACATCTTTGAACAATTTCAAGGTGTGAGATTGTTCTATAGGATTGATATTCTGTCCAGCTACCACCTATTAAATGTTCATGATGATGATATTCCAAAGCTGCAATTCAGATGTTGCTATAAAGACTGATAGTTCTTGGTGATATCATTTGGAGTAAAAAATTACCCTATCTTTTTTTGACTTTGATGAACTGGATCTTCCAGCCATACTCGGGACGCCTTTTTGTTGACTTCGTAGATGACATAGTCATATACTCTATGTTAGAGGATGATTATTCCAAGTACATGAGCATGGTCCTAGATTTTCTTTGGGAACACCAGTATTATGGTAAGCTCTCGATGATCCAATTTTGTATTCATTAGGTTCGGTTTTTGGTTAATTTCATTTCTAAGCATGGTTTAACTATGAACATAGTGATGATCGATGAAGTTATTTCTTGGGATACAACTAAGAGGATGTTAGAGGTACGTAGTTTTCTTTTCTTGGTGGGGGTACTATTGGAGTTTTGTCAAATAATTCTATCATATTGTATAACCTTTGACTTATCTAACACAAAATGAAAGCCTTTTACCTAGACTGAGTAGTTCTATAGGTCCTTCGAGGAGTTTCGAATGAGGATGAAGAGTGATCCTATTTTGAGACTACAGAAGGAGGGTGTGGATTATGTTGTGTAGTGTGATTCCTCAAGAGTAGGGATCATATGTGTGTTGATGTAGATATGGTTAGTTATCACATATGGGTTGAGTGAATTGAAACCCCATGAGGATACCAACATGAATCGTGACATATTGATGGAAGTGGAACTATTAAACTATAATATGTAGAGGCACTATCTTCTGGGAGAGATTATTGTGGTTTAATCAGACCATCAGAGTCTCATGTGTATTTTCATTCCTAGAGACATGAACCTAGGATGGAGGTGTTGGTTGGAGTTCATGAAGGACTGTAAAATGTAGATATTCTATACTCTGTAGAAGGGAAATGTTGTAACTTATTTCCTTAGTTAGAAGTCCTAGGCTCTTTAGGACCAAGTGGAATTAGATCTATTGATTCCTTATATAAGACCCTAGTTAAGCATGGGGTATAGATTCTATTCAGTCGATGATGTTAAAATATCCACTTCTCCAATGTGTGAGAGAGTCCCAGTTTGGTGTCATCGATTTTGTGGAATTGTGTAACTAGTTATCCTCAGGAGATTAACCTAATGGATTTTCAAAAGGGTGAATCATGTCATCCTATTCTAGTAATGGAAGGTGATCACAATCATGATGAAAGTGGAGGTGATAAGGGAGTTATACACTTATCTTTTATTTGTAATTCTTGGTGTGTGGAAGATTTGAAAATATCATTAGAATTAGTTTTTCTGGGTCAACACGAGGTGGAGTGTGGCTGAGTTTGTCTCTTGATGCCTTGAATTTCAATAGGTGAAGTCTGAGAACCCAGTTATGATAGGTCTGTAGAAACCCCTTGAGATCCTGGATTGAAAAGGAGATGAAAATTACAAATACTTATTTATAAATATATCAAGGGGAGTGAGTATACATGATTCCATCTGGGTGATAGTTGACTAACTCATGTTGTCAACGCACTTCTTTTCTATCTGAGAGTATAGTTATATGGATAGTTTCAAGAGGATTTTTGTATGTGAGATTTTTAACCTTAACAGGGTTACCTCGACTATTATATCTGAAATTAATGTGTAGTTCATGTCACAATTATTGAGAGGCCTATAAGAGGAATTTAATACCCAAATGAGGATGTGTACATCCTTCCACTCCCATAAAGATTGGCAGACCGAACCCACTATCCATGTGTTAGAGTATATTCTAAATTTTTTCATGTTATACTATGACCAAAGATGGGAAGATAAATTTATAATTTTTTAGTTTTCATAAAACAATATCTACCACTCTACGGCTATGATGAATTTTTTTTAGGCCTTGTATGGTAGACCCTGAAGTTTACGCTTGTGTTGGGAAAATACCAGTGAGGAATTTGTTGTGGGTAAATGGAAACTTAATGTGATGAAGGAGAAGGTCTAGGTCAATTGTGAGTGGATTAGGATAGCCCATGTCAGGTATAAATCTCATTTTAATCAAGGTTATAGGTCCTTGGAGTTCGATCAAGGAGACAATGTTTTCATGAGAGTCTCCCCATCATGAGGACTGTAATAATTCAGTGGGGGAAGAAAGTTGTCCCCTAGGTTCATTGGGAATATCGATATCTTATAGAGGGTTTGAGAGGTCAAATACCATATATACCTACCCCCCATACTTAGATCAAATGGACGGTGGCTTCTACATATTATATCTTAGTATATACATTCATAACCCCTCACACGTCATTGACAAGGGAGAGCTATACATCAAGGATGGGGCCACTTTTCCTTAGCACCCAATGGTTATTTAGGATCGATAGGGGAGGACCCTCTGTGGAGGAACCATCCCCTTGGTTAATATACTTTTGAAACATAGGATCATATTAGAGAGATCTTGTGAGCATGAGATTCAGATGCACACTTAGTATACCATTCCTTTTTTTAGTTTTACTTTTCTAAGAATAAAATCATGAATGAGGGAATGATCTAGAACCTATTTTTGTCTTGAAAGAATTTATATACTTATATATATATTGTTTCAGATACAGTCACTAAGACATCGTGATATTTTGAACCCCATTGTCCCTAGACTTAATTTTATGAAAATATGAAATATATTTCTTGTTAGGCACACATTTTCTTAAAGAAAATTAGTTATCTATCAAAAAAAATTGAATTATAAATCGGAGATCTTGGTTGATTCTGGAAGGATAGGTTTACCAAATATATGACCTAAAATTCGTTGGAACATGGTGTTTAGATATCGTAACCATTGGTGGGTGGGTATTGTTAAATAAATAATTAAATTTATTTATTTAATTTAAATGACCAAAAAAGGAAGTCTTCTATTTAATCCTTGTTATAGTGAATCTAAAGGGTTAGCGGCATTGACTTCGGACCATTGGGAGGAGAGTTCTTCCACATTCATTGGATAATCCCAATCATGCAATGAAAAACATTTGAATCAAGGAAGGTCAATACATAGTGAACAAAAAACTCCCCTTATTAATTAGAGAGTATGTTATTCATTGAAAAATGATCCAAGAAAAGTTACAACACATTAATGTGTGGATTTATCTCATATTTTGGAAACTATTGAGCGTGATCATATTCTTATATTCGATCTATGTCAATTGTGAACCATCACATGTGATCATATACCAATTTAATTTAATTATTTAGTTTCTAAAACCTTGGGCCTCCTGATTTTTTTTTCAAACAAATTCTATGAAAAAATATTAAACCATTTTTTTGATTATTTAATCCCAAGATTTATTTTCATTAATCATCTTTGGACCAAGGGGTAACGATTCGATATTGATAGGTGGGAATGAGCCCAATCATACCCTGAGATTTGGGAGGTTTCATGTCCGATGAAAGATTTGTAGAATCAAAGATGATTGTGGATAAAATGTGGGATGTGGTTGATATTTTTAGGTATTATAGATCTAAAACAATGAAGGTAGTAAACAACAATGTGTGTGAGGGAATTCGGGCATTAGATGAACCAACAAGAGCTGATTTCATTCCATTTAGTGTCTGAAAATTATGGTAGGGGGAAAATTACAACATATTCAAGTGGTGAAATGATAGATTAAAAGGTGGAGTAGGTAGATATAGAATATAGATATTAGATCTATCTTTCAGTAAAAATATCGATTGAACGACATGCACTGGGATGAACACACATTGTGTATTAACATTATGGCTCCAACCCAAGGGTTTTGAAAAATGTTTAAGGTCACAAACTATGTAATTGGGTCACAAAATATGTAATTGGGTCACATGTTGTGTGACCCTCCTCATGTAAACAAGACATGTGATGGAGCACACATGAATGCACCTTTGTGGTAGAACATGTCGTATATCAAAGTACACTAATACAAGTAGATTTACATGAACATAACCAATAGCACATGCATGACCCCAAGTTGCCCAGACATGTCATGTAGTCCTACTACATTCCATGTAGTCATATACAAGTAGTGGTATAGGTACCAAAATAGACATGGATATGCATTGGAGAATGAATAAACACCATGTGGGTCCCCTTAAACGTCGTGTGCCCCTATGGTTGATGACACTTCAATCACTCGTGTAACCTTCGTTTGGACTTAAATTTTGGAATGTGAGTATCTGATCATGTGTTTTCTTCCTTGTAAAACCTGATGGTGGAATCCTTAATGGGTTTTGAGATATTATGTAACATGCTTTTGGAGTGACACTTATTTAGGCGATGCTCAACAATGGATGTGATCAGTAAGGATCGTCAAAGGATTTTAGAGTGTCACCCTTCTACCGTGATGGGGTATGGGCCCTATAACTATCTTCGATTGGAGAAGTCCATCTAGTCCAGACATGGGTCCTAGACTACAAGAGTGGAACCCTCCAGGTGGGCTTTTTATGAGACTTATAGCTACTACTAGTGTGGTACTCTCCAACTAGTTTGGGCATGGGTCCTTTTCCGAATACTAGAGAAGCTTCCTCTAGTTGGGACATGGCATGTTCCCTCTAATGAATATTGAGTGGAAACCTCTTGTGGAGTCAGGGAAAGATCATTCTATTGATGATTTAGTGGCACTGTCCAGTGGAGTGAAGGTATGGGTCAACATCCATGAGAGTGGAACCCTCCTTTTGGGATAGGGTATGGGTCCTCCAACAATCTATTGAGTGGCACCCTCCGGCTGAGTCAGGGTATGGGTACTCTACCTACTAAGTGGAACCCTTTTTTCATACTAGGGCATGGGTCATCTATCTAGATATTATGCCCCATGAGTGTGTAGAATAATGTTGATATGTGGATTAACATTGATATCTCTTTAGAGATACATGTAAGACGTTGGGCATAATTATGGACTTTGGAACTATTGTAACTATGTTCATGGGTTGGACTATGATATGGAAATCCCCTTTATCTCTTGTTCGAGTTTTATTTGGTTTGAGAATAGATATCAATGTCATGGGATTTTTGTATATATATATCTCTCTCTATTTGGGTTAATCTGTCTACTATATATTTATGTCATGTATCTTATTATTCCCCTTCATCTTTTGAGGAATCCTAATGGGTATTTATATAGTCACCCCTACATTGGAATCCCCACATGTGTCGTGCTTTATATTGATGATGGACCAGCCGATTACAATGGAGAATAGTGATACCTAGTGCATTTGACCGCATATGGTGGTTAGAGAATAGAGATCATGATTTGGGAACTCATAATGTTTTACTATTCTAGTTTTTTCAGGATTGGACATTATTCTAGTTGGGATTCCATTTTCCATAGTACATTTCATTTTACTTTTTCATACTCTTATACACCATAGAGGGGATTTTCATGCATGGTTACTCTCAAGATATTTAATATTTTATTATTATTCTTTTACTCTTCTATATTGACATGATTGTGTAGTTTAATACATGTACATTAAGAATAGGCCTCCCATTTTAGTTATTAATTTTTATGATTTTCACCACCTCATGGCCTATGGAGGTGGGCTTGTGGTAGTTGTGTCTTGACACCCATTGCGGTGGGTTGTGACATATCTATCGTGGAAGTAATTCAAAAAAATGTTTTAAATCAACTACTCAATATATATCAATAATTCGTATGGTATTTCTTATTTACATTTACGTAAATTTGTTACTTTTAATTTTCCATATTTTTATCATTTGTTAATTTTATTTAGGGGGACTAATTGTTTTTATTTTTTTCAACTTATTACTAATTTTAATTTTAATTAATCACTTAATCAATTTCAAAACTTGTTTGGAACCATATTCAAAACATTATATCACACTAGTCATAATAAAAAGATAAAATCCAAACCAATTTAGATATTATTCTCAATTCATTGGTTTTTAAGAAAATTTTATTTACCATACCATATTTTCAAATTATTTTTTATCCACTAGTATTTTATTTTTATTTTTATTGTATATTTATCTATATTCATAAATAATTTTATTTTACATATTATCTCATATTAATATAAAAATATTGTTTGTTGAATTGATTTTTAAAATTTCATAACCAAATTGGAAATTAAAAAATTATATTTAAGAATGTTTATAACATTAGGAATTTATGGGGGGAACTGATCTGATTTATTGGATGAGATGAATCTATGATGAAATTTATTTTTCCAGAGGATTATTTAAAAAATAGTAGACCTTATATTTGTTAGATTCATTCACTATGAATGGTAGAGAAGTTATTGATGTTTTTATGAAGATTTATAATCAAATTCCAACACTTTTTAACTATCTTCTGATTATAAAAATATGTTCCTTTGAAATTCAAGCCACCATAGATATCATTTATAAAATGATGATAGATAATGTTTTTCTAGAGAAATATGAGTTTATACTGAAAAATATTCTCAATTTTCAAGGATGGAGAAAATTATCTATAACTAAAGATAATCATGAAACATATTTCCTAATTATGATAAGATAATTCTATGTTTCAACAAATTTTATTTTGGAAGAATAGGGAAAAATATTTATTTAGTTATTTTCCTTAAAAAATTGATGAAATTGGAGAATTTTCTCCAGATGTTAGATATTCATTTTGAAGTAGTGTCTCTCATTGTCTCCCATAAACATACCAAATACTATGGTATGTTTGTCAAATAATATACAGAGAAATATATTTTTGTAATATATAACAATGTTCATAAGACTAGATATCTGAATCCCGAGGTAAGGGTTGTTTTTAAGGATTTTTTCATTAATTCTAAAAATAAATGGATATAATGATACAACCAAAATCCAAGATATAAATCTATTGGATTATCTTTTAAAATTATGAATTTTTAATTTAATCAGGTATATATGGTCTTATATAGAATCAATTAAAATATTATAGTTAAGGTGAATATCTTACTATTTTGAAGGATATTGAAAGGAGCTTTGGTTAAGCTTCTAAAGGAAGATGATTTTGAGAATGAAGAGAATAATAAAAGATAAAAGGAAACTGAATAAATTCTGAAACAATCTAATAAATTAGTTTATTTTATGATGATAAATAGAATACATTTCTTAATAAATATTTTTTAGTTTATTCTTTGGTTGTTCAAAATTAATAAGATTAAAATTTTGAGAATCCTTATAAGGGAAAATCATAACAAGTTTCTTCTACTGATAAATTTACAATAAATAAACCAAAAAACAATAATAAATTTTTAGTAGAAAAAGAAAAACATAACGAATAATATAATATATATTATTTAGAATATTTTCATGAGGGGTATTTCAAAAGTAAAATATGTTTTGATGATATGATTAGAAAGCTGATTGATACCCTTATAGGGTTTCTAAAAGAAAACAATTATAATAATAATTTAATAAAAAAGAGGAAATATATTCAAGAAAACCTATATTTTATTTAGATAAATATAAAGAAAAACCATGAGATAAGAAATTGAAGATATGTTAGTTTAGGAGAAGAAGAAGGATTACATCCTTAAGATGATATAATCGCATATTATAAGATCATTAAATCCATGTGTTAAGATTATGAAGAATATTTTTTTTGGAGTTCCTTTGAAGGGGAATCTAAGTATTGAAAGAAAAGTACAATATCATACCACTAAATCATTAGAAAAATCAATTTTAATATCTGAATTTAAATACTAGAATTCAAAATACGGATATAGATTATTTCCATATTTTTGAATATCATCCCCTTATTTTTAAGGTAACTAAAGTTATTCCTACTGATGTTCAATGTTCTAAAGTTCATCCTCTAAATGTTTACAGAGAAAATTTTCCTGATGGTTTTTTATGAAGGCCACCAAATGTTTATAATCTCTTGATAATAATAAAGTTCAAAAAAATAAAGTGTTTATAGATGACCTATCACCTCTTGAGTCTTTTGTGCAAACATATATTATTTTTCGACACTATCAAAAAATGTTTCATCCAAAATAGTTTCTTATGGATAATGTTCTAGTTCAAGTTCATATTCATCTTGTACTAAGATAACTATTGATGACCAAAATCTTTTTACTAATGAACCTATTGAGATAAATTAATTATATATGAAAAATTTAAAAATATATAATGTTATATTGGTTTATCAAGATTAGAAGAAAAGTACTAAAAAATATTGTATGAATTAATAGCTTCACTAAGTTCGAAACATTGATAAAAAAAGAAATGTTTTTCTATTATGCAATGGAAAATTAACAATAATATTACTTTGATCCGAAAGCTTAGTGAAATAATGGGAGTTCTTCAAATCCATAGGTTTCATGTTCATATTCCATAGGATCAAATTCAATTGATAGATTTAATTGACATAGTTAAAGAATAATTTTAGGAAGTAATAAATGACATAGACCTTTGTGAACAAAGTTAAAAGATTTTCATGACATCTTTCATATATCAATTGAAGTATATTAATATTACTAGGGGCAATACTATTTTTATTTATTAGAAAAATTAATACCATTGTGATAAATCAATCTCTATTAATAATTTCCTCAGAAAATTTTCAAGTAATGTTGAAGTAATTTCATATTCAGTTGATAATATAAAATTACTTCCTTATTTTAAAAACATTTTTTGGGAAAATATAATAATAAAATCATCTACTTCAAGGAAATATTTAGAGAGCATGATGAGAAACTAAAAGACCAAGAGGCCAGTTTTATAGTAATAGGTTTTGAATTTAAGGAAATGTTTAAAGTCCAGGAGGATCTTTTGTTATAACATCCGAAGTACCTAAATAATATCAAGCACATGATTGAAAAATAAACTAAAAATTGAAGATTTTCTTACCTTCAAAATTATTTAATTATCAAACAATTTATAATTTTTTTTATAAACAATATTTTTCTATTGATATTTGAATATGCTTGAATATTTTATTAATCATTATATGAATGTTTTATGATGAGTTTCTTATGGAGAATGTTATCTGATGTATGAATAAACAATTATATTATCTTATATTTTATTCATTATCATTATATGAAGAAAAAGTCCATGAAAAATATTTACTTCTAACTATAATTTTGAAAAAAAAGTTAATATAATTTTCTATAAATTGAAATTATTTCATAAAATATTTCAAAAGGGGGGGATTATTATAAGAATTTAAAATCATTTCTAATCCTTCACTGTGGGGGAGAATAATATTCCAATGTATAAATTTTATAGATGAAGAAAACAAGGCATCTTCATCTAGATATATAAAATGAGCAATACAAGATGAAATTTTAGTTAATTTTAATTTTTCTTTACTGTTATTGTTTTTTAAAATGGTGGTATTTTTGATTTATTGACTAACTACACATAAATTATTTTGAAAAAAAATAAACTAAATCATTAAATATTTTATAAAACATAAAAATTTTGTTTTATCATTGATGTTTTCTTCTTATATAAAAATTTAAAATGAAATGTTTTTTACAGGATATTAAATGAAATACTGATGGAAATCATTTATGAAAATCAGAAATAATAAGTAATTTTGTAAAACCTTATGTTTAAGGGTTTCATCTGAAGCACTATAGAGGTGATAAGAAACCAATCAATAGATAGGAAATAATCAATTTCCATCAAATAATGAATAGTGACTTTTAGTTGATAAAATATTAATTGAAACTGATATTTTAGGAATCCGACCACCAAAGAATCATTTATAAATAAATATACACCCAATGGATCAAATTAAATGAATTTTAGGATAGGAATTTATGAAAAGTTTCATGAAAACTCTAATGTACACAATCACAAGAAGTTTACAATTTATTTTTTAATGTACTACTGATAGTTTTTATTTATGAGTGTTTTTATTGAACTTATTATTGTGTGATTTTCATCAGAAAAGATTTTAGAATTATTTTGGATTTTTCTTACTGAGCTACCAGTTACATAGAGTATGTAATGCAATATACTAGGTATGTAGAAGCATAAATTGAGATACTAGTTTTTGTAGAGGGCGAAATACAAACCAAGTTGATCGATGGCCTCCAGTGTAAAGAAGAATGAGTCAATCATCTGAATTTAATGAATCAGAAACATTTTAACAAGTTTATGTTTAATGATACCTCATAAAAGGAATAAAAATCACCCATTCTATTTGGTTTAAATGTAAGTTTTATAAAATCATTATTTATTTGTTAATTCTAAAATTTATTTTATTCTTCGGTTTATGTGATACTTTTTAAATTGTGCAAACTATCATTTATTAATTCATAATATTGACTCTTTGTATTTCAACTGTTCCTACTAAATTTGATTGGTAATCTAAAATAGAAAAGCTAAAACATTTTAATCTTAGTTTTTTTTATAATTATTGGTTAATTGGATTTTGGAAATTTTTATTCTCTAATAATTTAATGAAGATTAAAATATGTACATTTTTTAAACTTAAATTAACTCTCCCTATTATAGTATTTTTACTATAAAATCTAAAACTATAATATTATAGTATATAATTATATTAATTTTGAGATAAATTTTCCATGAATGACAATAACAATTCATTTAAAATTTCCATTGTAAATTTATATTGAAATTGTAGGAGTTTTCATTTGAAGATAATCTTCCTGAATAAATTTATAACGATGACTCAAAATTTTCATCATCAAATTTCATGAAATATTTGATTGAAATTATCTAATTTTCCATTATTAATCATTATAATTAATTTTCATTGAAAATTTCATTGCAAATTTAAAATATATGTAAGAATGTTTTTATTCCATCAAAATTTACTGTGTTTGTAGGATCTAAAAATTTTAATGATAGATTTCTAACATAAATTCATATTGAATATTTATAAGTAGAAAGTTATAATTGTGATAATTTTCATCATAAATTTATAATATAATTTTTATATGTAATTTTATTTAGAATTAAAAGATGTATATATGAATTTCTACTAGTAATTTAATATTTTCAATTCGAATTTTCATTATAAGTTTTGATTTTTGATTTAGAATATTTCATAGGAAATTAAATTCCATGTTCAAATTTTAGAATCCAAATATAAATTATCGATATCAGTTTCTGTTGAAAATATATGTTGTAATTATATATGTTTTCATTAGAAATTAAATTTATTATTGAAATCTTCACTGACTTTTGGAAATTTCAACCTTGAATATTCATCCAAACGATTGATTAAATGTGTATGTATGTGTGTATGGATTAATCTATATATAGATGTATATATATATATATATTCATAAATATATATTGAAAAATAATATATATTTGTGTGTGTGTTTGTGTGTGTTTGTGTTTGTGTATTATTGTGTGATTTCCCTTGCATAATAATGAAAAATATAAAATTATTTCTCTATATTAAAATATATTATATAAATAATAATTTGATAAGATGTATTTAGATTTTTGATAAATATTTTATAATATATATTACATATAATAAATATCATACTAAAAATAAATAAATATATTATAAATTTATATAGTGAACATAAACATTTATAGAAGATGAATGGGTGCAGCATAAAAGAAACACATAAATATTGAGCAGAATAATTATTTTCATCTAGAAATTTATTTGGAAAAAATTTTACTCCCCCCAAACATGAGAGGATATTAATCAATAAAAATCGTACGAGGAATAGTGTTTTTATATAAAAACAACAATTTTTTAGAATATTTTATTCACTATTAGAAACCATTATGAACTTTTAATATTTTAAAAACCATTATATTTATAAAATAAATAATAGTTTAATGTATAAAGGTGTTTTGTGGTGTCCTTTAAAAAATTATAATTTATTAATCATCCTAATAAATGGTAAATTTTATTTTTTCATTAAAAAATGTTAACATTTAAAAAAAAACATTTTCACTAAGGTCATAACCAATATTTTTAATGTTTCACCGTGTAAGGTTTCCACTCCTCATTATATGGGAACTTACATGGGTTTGATTCTATTCACAAAAAAAATAATCTTGGAAAATTTAAAACCCATTTTTTGGTTCGAGATAGGCATGGTGTTGTCCTCACATAAACCACATTACTCGAACAAAAACAATTTGGCCCTAAGAGCTTAGCCAAGTGGTTTCATTTAAACGGAGTCTTTGGGAGACTGAAATATTGAGTCACTACAAATAAATTATTGTTGTTGATAGATTATATTTGTTATTTTTAAGTCTCCCTTCCCAACCCTTAATAAAATTATTAAATATTGTTTTATTTTTTAAAAGGGAATAATAATTTATTAATAACATTCTTTCTTAATTTTTTTCTAAATTCTCATTTGTGTATTCCACAATAAATTCAAATTCGAAATTTTAAATGACTTTTTAAATAAATATATTTTTATAATTCAATTATAAGATATTAAAAAGTCAATAAAAATAAAAATTCTTTCTTAAAATATCAAAAAACTACTAATTATACATAAACACTAACATCATTTAAAAAAATTAATTAAAAACCCTAGAAATTACTAAAATCTATTGACATGTATAATTATATGATATAAAAAAATACAATATAAATTTTGAATGGAAAAAATTATTGATATATTCTACTGAAAATTTTTATCATCAAATTCCATAAATAAAAGATATCAGAATATTTCATTTATATAATTCAGAAGATGTGAACACTTCTATTGAAAATTTCAAGGGAGAATTTTGTCAACAATTTCACTATAAATTCATTGAACTATTTTAGTGTAATTTCCTTACATTATTATAAATAATTAAAATATATCAATGGGAAATTTAATTGTAAAATTATATTATAAAATTATATTAAAATATTTCTATGTAATTTTAATTTCAAATAATTATTGAGAAGATCCATTAAAAACCCATTGGATAATTCCCCTAAAAAATTTAAATGTTTCATGGAAATTTCACTTTAACATTTATTATAACATTCAGATATATTTTTTTACTAATATAATCTAATTTAAAAAAATATCGAAATATTATATTGTAATTATTTAATGAAATATTATAATTTATGATTTAAGTGAAAATTTTTACTCAAAATTCATGTGGAATATTTCAATGGAATATTATAGTGAAATTTTATAGTTTGATATTCACTTGGATATTTTAAGTGAAAAGATACAAAGATAAAATATAGTGGAAAATTATAATTCCTTCTGTTAAAATTTCTAGTTCAGTAGTAAAATTAATGTCTTCCCGAATGTATTTCATTAAAGGATTCTATTATATAATTTCATTTAAATTTTTACTTGAGTTTTCTAGTGAAGATTGTATCTGATATTTTATAGTAAAATATTTCAATGAATGTTTCTAGTTGAATATTTATGTCATTTTTTATGATAGTTGTTTTAAATGAAACCTCCCAATAAATTAATTTTCAGTATAAATTTTTTATTAAATCAATACAACTTTCAAGGAAAATTTTCCTTTGATATTTTCACTATGATTTTGTAGTAAAAAAAATTTGTGTACTTATTTAGTGTATATTTCCTAAATAATTACTAAAAATTTACACTATTATTTTATAGGGTAATTTTTCAATGTAGTTTTGTAATTGAAAAATCTAGTGGATTTATATATATTTTAATAAATATTTTTCAACTAAAGAAAATGTCAAAATTTATTATAAAACTAGTTTCAATAATTGATTAGTCATTAGAAATATAATTAAATACTTATTATAAGATTAAATTAAAACTATATTAACTATTATGTTAAATTAATAATACATTTCTTATTTTAAATTAGAAATTATTTTTTTGAAACATTTATACGTATATTAATTATCTCAAAAAATAAAAATTCATTCGATAATAAACATAATTTTTTTTCTTTTAAAAAATAACAAAATGATTACCATTTAAAAAATTATTAACCAATATAATTGATTATATAAATTGTCCACAAAATAATAAATATTTTTAAATAAAAAATATTATTTTTTAAATTCTTATTAAATTATTAATTTGAGAAGTTTTAAAATATTATTTATAATAATAAAAAAATTATTCTTTATCAAAATGATAAATAGTCTATTATTCATATTAAAATTTAAAAAATTAATGTTTTTATGAGTAAGATAGGTGATGTGAAATATTTTTATGGTTTGGATTAAAAGGTCAATATTAAAAAAAATATTTTTTATCAATCGATTACAATAGGATTGTGGTACAAAGATGAACAATTCTAGAACCATATATGATAAGTTTTTTAAACTTTAATATATATATATATATATATATATTTACCATAAATTTAAAGTGTATAGTTATGTATATACTGGATTTATTAATTAAGTTTAGTATACCAACACTTAGAAAAATGAATTTAAAAAACATTGAGCATGAATATATATAAAAGAAAAATGTATATATATAATGTGTTTCTATAAGAACATATCATAAGTTTATAAAAATATAAACCTATACATATATAGGTATAAATATATTATATTTCATTAATATATATATATATATATAGTGTATATAGTATTTGTATTATCAAATTTATAGTATATGCATTCATTATTATTATTATTATTTAATACATTTAAAATTAACTAATTATTTTGTACATATATTATATAAAATTTTTACAAACCAATAAACTATAAATTTTCAGTCAAAATCTGTTTTTATATTTTAAAATATTTAATACATTTATTTGATATTAGCTATGTTAATATTTTCTAATACTATATTATATTATTATTATTATATTTGGTTTATATATATTTACTATGATTTTTATTTTAAAAGTCAAACTTGTAATATGTGTTGATAAATATATAAGAAAACTATATATACTATTATAGTTCTTAAATTTAGGTTAAGTGTTATTATTATTATTATTTAAATTTTTTAACTTGAATTTAAAAAAATGATGATTTTATATATTTATATAGATGTATGTATGTATGTACTTGTATTAAAATATACTCATAAATATTTATATTTATATATATTTATTTATACATATGTACTTATTCCTGTATATACTTATTTTTTTGTATACATATATAGATGTATTATTATAAATATATAATGAAGAAATAACACTGGAAATATCTGGTGAAAAATTTACTCTGGTGATTTTCAAGAAAAATTTTATAATATAGATTTCATCTAGAAATTTTAGATGTAATTATATATTTATATATATGTATGTACGTATGTACTTGAATCAAAATGTATTTATAAATATTTTTATTTTTTTGTACATATATATATATATACAATTATAATCTTTTTGTAACGACACTATATTTTAGAATATGTATAGCTTTTCTCTTATGAATTAATATAATGCTTGATACCTCACTCCACATGCAACACAAAACACAATTGTGTAAAAATATATTTACTATTAATAAACTTTAAGAATAATAAAACCAATAATAAATAAAAAATGATTTAAATCTATTATAAAATTCATAAAATTATTATAAGGAATAATTAATGTTATAAAATGGTACTTTTTCAATAAATGAAAATTTTCTTTATATATATTGTACTCTCATGTTAAATTTGACTTTAAAATTTTTTGAAATTTGATTTTACAAAATGAATATCATTTCTTAATTCAACATATCAAAATTAAATTAAGGTTATTCTTTAGATTTTTTAAAAATAATTAATCATAAATTATGTTCTAGAGAATATTGATTTTGATAATATCCTAACTTCTTTGATATTTTCATTATTCAAGAATGAAATTAATGTGTTTGAAACATTTTATATATAAAAATACATATTTATAAGGTAAAATAAGTCATTCCAAAATACTATATTTAATTTATTCAACCCATGTGTAATGTTTTGGAAACTTAAGTAATATTTTACTCTCAAAACATTTTCTTGAACTTACATTAAAATTTTTATTTTTCACTATAAAAAATTATTTATAAAAAAATTTATTTCATATTTGATATAATCATGTTATATTTAGTTGATAAATTCAATTTCATTGGTTGGAATAAATGTATGACTTCCATGATTAAAGTTAATGGCCCTAATAATTTCAAAACTATTATTTAAAAAAATTATTAATATTACGTAATTGCTATCTAATAAATTAAATAAATTTATTTCATATCATTACTCTTCTTTGTCCTTTAAACATAAATATAACTATATTCATTCAAATTTAATTTGTAATAAATGATAAATAATATTAAGAATACAAAATGGGTAAAACATCATTTTTCTACAAATAAATAGTTTTAGTATATAAAAATAATTTAATTTAAAAGTAAATTTTAAATTATTCATAAATTTATTTAGATTTAATGGAGATTATATTTATATTTAGTACACTCAAATTTTTAATGTGGCATATTTTATATATTTTTTAAAACACAAGTTACTTGGGTTAAAACTGGTTATCGGAGTAAAAAATGATAGAATTAAAAAATATAGGAGTAAATAACATCAAACTTATCTAATTTTTTTGTACAAATATGTGGTTGAGAATTTATTGACCAAATATCACCTCAAAAAATTTATTTTAACTCATGGAGTCATTGACCCCAGAAAATAGTAACGATGTCTTCAAAATGTAAAACGTAATGAAAAAATTGCTCTTTTCTTCACTTATAAAAGGGGATCACTTCCACCCTTTAAATGCTCCAAATTACCTTTGAAATACACTTGAACCCTTGTCCAATAATTCAATTTTATAATCCCATTAAATTATTAAAGGCCCTGGTCACTAAAAAATATCATGAGCCCTTCAATTTTAATGAGTTCGTCGAGGGGAAGTTCAAGGTATCGACATGAGTATTACTCGCTCATAACATATTATTCTTAATCTATCACTTTCAAACCTTCCCTAACCATAGTAATATAATCGAATTATTATCTTTAGTACACTTAAGTTTAATATTTTAATTTTAAACCTTAATTATTCTATCTCATTGACTAAAATAGAAATATAATATCAATCGTGTGTCGTATTAACTTCCACCTCCACAAAGTGACATATTCTAGTTTTCACCACCGCATGTCTTCACTAGTTATAAAGTTGAAAATAAAAAATAAAAAATAAATATTTAATATAATTATAATTACTACTATAATATTATAATTCACCCTCATTCCCACTCATTCATTGGGAAATGAAAATGTAAACCATGTGCTGTGAAAACAATTGCCTCCATAAAACAACATTTTTATTTTTTTCTTTTAATTTCAATTAATTATCTAAACCAAATAAAATATGATTAAAAAATTTATATTTATCTATATAATATCATTAAAATTATGTTTTAATGATATTATAAACTTCATTTTCCATACTCACCCACCGAGTTAGCGTGTGTTCATGTTTGGGTCGGTCTTACCACCTACTTGAATAATACTATTAAACTATATTAAGGATGAATATCAAAAATCATATATAATTATTATTATATGTTAATAAGAAAATTATTATTTGTTTTTGTTTTTTTATATCTAATATTATTTATTTAACTTAGTATTGAAATATCATCTTTGATCACTTAAATTAATTAAAGAATCCAACATCGCTTCAATTTGTACACCCACATAAGAAAAAACTTATATCATAAATAAATAAAATATGATATTAAAATTTTCATATTAAATTAAATAAAGATTAATGATATCACTAATAAGGTATCTAATAAAATTAATTTGATTATTCGGGATGTTAGGAATGTGCACAAGATGAATCAGTACCACAGTAAGGGTTTCTTGTCACAATTTTCAATCCCTTGAGACATACTTCTTATGATACACCGATTAATATTTGGAATGGTGTATCTAATGGCCCTTTAAAAAATTTTATTCTGATCCTCTCATTATTCAGGGTATTTAATGTCAAATTTAAAATAATATTATTCATGTGGTTTTGATTAAAAAGTGTCTAGCATCGTATGGCATTGTGATAACTCAATTTTTTTCCACTGAGTTATAAAATTTTATATGAGCTGTATATTTTCACATTTCATTTATTCTAAATAATGAATACATTGTATTTTATTTATTTCTTTTCTACTAGGTCCTAAAATTCTTCCTCAGAACCTCATTAACAAATGTTTCCTACTCCATATATTACGTTACATTAAAGGTTTTCTTGGTCAAAATTCATATTTATTGAGTCATACATATTTTTATTCAGTAGTTTGCTTTTATATAGTTTATATACATATTATTTTTTAACTTACATCATGAATTTTATTTCATTCATGGTAAGTAAAGTTCATTTACATGATCTTTTTCCTAAAAGTTTTTTGATTTGAATGTTGTAAAAACTGTAATTTTTCTTTTCCCATTAAAATTTTAAAAATGACATCTATCATACATAATGACCCATTCATGGAATTTTTATTGTAATTATTTCCATCATAATAATCACTTTCTTCTGATTTTTTTATCCCTCCTATTATTTTTTATCATAAAATTATATAAAATAAATGTTTAACAATATTTTATGTTTTTGCGGATTTAAACATAAGTTATTTTAAAATTATATTAAAAAGGATGTTACATTAATTCTCATATTTTATCTTTAGAAGAATATTTTTGGATATCATTATATTTATATTAAAAATTGAAAAAACTCAGTTTCAAATACCTTAAACGTACATTTTTTTCATGGTTTTTATTTTATATGGAACCTTGGGTCAACATATTTTTGAATTATATAAGAAATTATTTTTCCCTTATTTTTATAAAATATTTATTTTAAAATTATTTCAAAAGATAAAGAATATTTCTAACTTCGAAAGTGATTTTTTATCAAAACAAAAAAAAAATTTCTAAGTCATTATATTTTGACATATCTTATGCATGGTCATAGATATTCTTAAAATGATACCATCAACCTCCTTTCCCTATATGACTTATGTAACATCCTTATCTTTTAGAGGACTAATCTATTTTTACCTTTATATTACCTAATAACCATCTCTGTATAAATATGAGTTTTCTTGTAAATTTTTTCCTCTATTAGAACTTTATATTTCTTTCCTATGATTGAAGGGTGTTCACCAAGTTATCATACATTGACTGATTATGGAAATTTTTTACTTAACTATACACCATTTATTTATATGGTGTAAAAAACATATTCTTTATTATCTTTGATTCTAGGAATTTACATATAAAGTTATATGATCTTATTGGATACCCATTTATTTTCCTTGGGTTTATCATGTTAGGATTATTGATTCTTAAATGAATGATTCCATTTGTGAATCTATTTTGAAAAATATATTATAGCCATTTTATTTCCATGGGTTATTTATAGTATTATGAAATAAGTGATTTCAAATGGAACTCACATGTATGCATAATGAATGGTGGGATTCTATGTCACCATCGAATAACCTGGTTAAAGATTTATATATCATTAAAAATGATTCATGTACATACTTGTATTTACCCCCCCCCCCACAAAAATGGTGGACATACTTGGATTTGTTCATAATATAAAGGGAGGACATACATAGAAACAATACCAAAAGGTTCTTTGAGTTGTTTGATATTATTGTGACATGTAATGTTAATATGGAATTTTTTTTGATGTTTATCATAGATTACAACACATGGTATCATTGTTAATTTGTAAAATTACATGTTTTTAAAACAATATCGTGTGTTTAAGAAAAGGTACCTCAGTTGGTATAAAATGAGTGTTTGGTTATTTTTTGGGATTATATTAATTAGTTTTCATTCAGAGAATAACCCTAAGAAAGAAAGATTGATAATTAACTAGATCATCACCAGGCGCATGAAAATGATTCCTAACTGCACACATGGTTTGAAATTACCAAGGATTAGTATAAGTTTAATTCACATTCTCTCTAATAAATCATTATAAATGATTTGAGGATGATGCTAACTAATGAGGTTAGATAACCAAATAGGAAAATTACGAGGATAACCATGTATTAAAAAAATTGATTCATTGGTTTTACCGAAAGTGTAATATATTAAAAAAGGTGTCATATGGGAAGATATATTCATATTGATGTATACATATTGATATTTTTTATATTTTTATAACCATTTTTTTAGTATTTGGTTGAACAATAATATTAAAATTAAGATAAGAAATATATATATATAAACCAATATGTCTTATAACTAAATAAATTGTCATAAAAAAATAGTTGAGAATTTTAGTATATATCGATCATCAAAGAAAATGTGAGTTTCTTAGTCCTGCCTAATGTAGTGGGGTTGATATCTTAATATAAAATAAATCATGACACTCAATGATATTTTTTTTAATGATTTTTATTTATTGATTACATTCTAGTATATTCTAAAAGTTATGAAGATTATGTGAAACATTAAAGGATTTTTCATTAGTATTTTTGCATTAATGGTTTTAAAACATATATTTAATCGTGTCAATAACATTGAAATTAGAATTTATGAAATGGTTATTTTGGGGGTTAATTATTATAGAGAACATGATTTATGGGTGGGTAACTATTAGGGTAAATATTTATTTTAATTTCGGTTAAAAATGGTTTGTTGATTTTTATAAAAGTTAGTTAGATAGTATTGATATACCTAGAATTGAGTAATAATTATTAATTTAACAAAAAATTAATCCATGGAGTATTTAGTGAAGTTTATCTAATTTTTTGTATTATGATGTATGTTTAGTAGTGTGTAGATTTATTTAATAGTGGTTAATACATTTAAGGCTTTGATATAGAGTTTTTTTTAGAGGAATATATGATTTCACTATGGTTTAATGTCTTGGATAATGTATGGTTAAATTTGGAAGTTAACTTTTTGGAGTGGTGTATTTTAGATAATGTATGGCTAGGGTATGCACTGTAACACCCTGACCTAAATCACTTGGTCTAATTCAAAGTGATACATAACCTCATGTGCACCTCCATGTATACAAGGTTTTTCTAAATAGTTTAGAAGGTATGAATTAACACAGAGACACTATACCCTCAGTCATTATAACTATCATTATATAATTCCACAAAAATATTATATAAGTCAACATCATAACAGAAGGTAATAGAAATATGTGATTTAATAGGTTTTAGGATAAGTAATAGTAGCATAAAAACTAGGCCCCAATGTGACAGGTAAACAAGTATAACTAGATGAAATTATGGATTAAATAAAACTATTTTGTTAGCCATCTAGAGTATATTTCAGTACCACATTTTTCCTTATGATCTAATCTTCTCATAAATAAGTCACATGGACCATACCCATCATCATATACTGATCCAATATGACTTTGCACATACCAAGATTCCCATTATGGGTTTAATGAACCCACCTAAATAATCTCTTAAACTTGTACTTGAACCGACTCGACACATACATGAAGGGAGTTCTTGATCCCTATGGGTTTCTTACTTGCACCAAAACATCAAAAACCAATCAGATGGGATAATATATCCCAAACTAAATAAACAAAATTGAACATATATTAAATAGATATGCTAATGGGAGAAATAAATATATTCCATAACATGAAACAAACTATGAAAACAAACAACTCAATAGAAGAAATAATATTTAAGTGCATGTCCAACCACAAAGGACTACTAAGATAAGAAAATAAATCAACTCTATATAGTAGCATGTGAAGACTCCAACCATCTAACCAGATGCTACTCAACTCAATTGAAATAAAACCACTCATCCTCACTACATTTCCTTGACATTCTTTGAAACAAAATACATAACCTCGTCTTCAAACCATTGAAGATTTATGTATAGGGTGAGATATCAAGCTCATTAGGGTCTCACCCAGGTGTTCCATATCAATTCTGTAAATTGTAATCCAAGAATTATAAACATTAAAGAAAACAAGGATTGAAAATAGTTTAATAGTTTTTATATCAAAAGAACTGAAAATAGTTTAATTTCTCCTTTTCCACATTTCCAAATAATATAAGTAAATAAATTTAAAATCGCTTCACAACCAAATATATCAGCACATACATCAATTTAAAGTAAAGAATGCATCACATGGTATATAAAATCCATTTGAGTATAAAAAAATAGTACAAATCAAAAGAATAAGCATATGTAACATCAGTCTGAGGATCCCAATAGGTCAAGATATCTGGAAAATGTGTACCTAACATAGGCAATCACATAAATATAAAGCCACTATACATATGCATCGAGTTTATGTAGAATAGGAACACACAATAAAGTGAGTCACCATTTCCTCTTAGAGTCTCCTCTAGAATGTCAATGTAAACCTATGATCCTTATTTGAAACAATAGTAGAAGGATCCCCATATAACATCAAAAAAATTTCACATACAGTTTACCCTAATCATCAACAGCTTCGGTGTATTTTTTCAGAATAAAATGATATAAATTTTCTAACCAATCAATCACCACCCAGATATAATTCCTTAGGGATTCCATGCTAATCACGAAACAATGTTCTTAGATACCTTATACCATTTCCAAATCGGTACTAGAGGATGATAGAGAAAGCATGAAGGTTTCAAATACTCTAACATTCTATGTTGGGAAGTGTAACAGTGGTACACATAGTTAGCAATGTCACTCTTTATTTCTGAACACCAATATCACCGCCTCATATCATAATAAATTATTATGGTACCTGGGTGAATGGTCCATGAAGAATTATAAAAATTGAACAAAACTAATATTTTTATAGATGTTGGGATGAAAAAATGATCCCTAAAACTGAGAATACCATCTGAAGAGAGGGACCACCCCGAAATGGTCTCCCCACCATATATGGATTCTTCAAATTGTCTAAATTTTCATCCTTATGCAGATGCTATAGAATTGTATCAAGAAGTTAAGCTAACAACTGAACATTACCCTAAATAATACATAAAACATCCTCTTGATCAACTAAATACAACTTAGAAAAAAATCCCCATATAGTTCTTCTATTATTTCAATTAAAGACAATCTTGCAATGGAAATTTCCTACTAGAGGTGTTGGAAATGACATTATTCATCTCTAGGGTGTTGTAAATATTGAATTCAAATATCTAAAGGTATTATACCCACTGCTACTATCTAATATAAAATTATTTGTGAGAAATTAAATAACTTTAAATCTTATGGACATAAATGACTACGAACCTTTCCCCCAAAAACATAATGCTGCCAAAATTTATGTGCGTGAATAAAATTGGAAATCTCTAAATCATGATTGAGGTAATTATTATCATTTGGCTGAAGCATAAAAGATTTGTAAGACACCACATAATAATCCATAAATGTCATATTACCCAAATTAGTGATTTATGCATCATAGGAAACCACACATCCTTTACAGAGCATGGGAAATATCAAAATAGAATCTGATTTCGGAAGACTTTTCAGCTCATTAAAATAATACTGGTACTCTTCTTCCAATGAAAATTTCCCTAGATTCAGGGTAATATAATTCAAAGGTGACACCAACATTGAGAAATAATTGATGAACTGTGAATAGTATCTAGTAAGACCAAAGAATATCTAAATTTAAATGAAATTCTAGGTCTCTTCTAATGATAACAGAACCATTTCCTTCCCTATATCAAATGAAAATCTATGATCATAAATCACATATCCAAATAATTTTACATCTAGAATCTAGAAGTTTCATTGTAAAATTTTTCTATAAAAATAGTGACTCCACATGATTTACAAAAACTAAACTCTGATAGTGATCGTGCTCCCTCTCAGATCATGAATAAACCAAAATGTTATCCATGAACACTACAAAAAAGGTGTCAAGATACTTATGGAATATTTTATTCTTAAAATATATGAAAAATATAAGAGAATTAGTCAAAACAAATGGAATCACATGATATTTTTAATGTCCATGCCTTCTCCTGAAATCCATCTTCAGTATATCATACTCTCTAACACTAATTTTATGATAACCAAACTGAAGATCAATCTTAAAAAACCACTTACCCCACATTAACTGTTCAAAAAAAATAATCCAAACGAGGTAAATGATAATTTAAATTAAATGTTACCTGGTTCAAAATATAATAGTCCATGAAAAATAAAAATAAACCATCAGAATTCTTGGAAAAGAGTATTAGGGATTCACAAGGAAAAACACATGGGTGAACAAAACCCTTCACCACATGATCATACAACTGAATATTTAGATCTTCTAGTTCCATTTGTAAGATTTTATTGATATAATCTTCATATCTAGTACTTGTTTTATCATAAACTATACCTCCTTACTTGGAGGAATCCTAGAGTAATTGATATTGAAAATGTAAATAATGTCTCAAAATACAGCAAGAATATCAACAATAGAAGATATTTTATTGAGCACGAATGCTACAGTAGACAACAAACTCTTGATCTAATGGTGGTAAGGTCCTTAAAAACCCAACCTTGGGTCCCAATCCCCCATAAACACCCATGATATCCCATCAACCACAAAAAATGTGACATGTATATGATAATAATCAACCTTAGCAGGATTGTAAATAATAAAATCCATCCTGATGATGATGTCAAATAGATCAAGATTATGAGACAGAAAATCCAAAATTAACACTGCATCAGATATCGTTAGTGCACAAGAAGGATACTAAAACCCCTACTCTTTCCACTTCCCAAAAAGTTCCAATAACTCAATAAAGAGAACATGAGTTCCTATGAAAGTTTAATAACATAAAAAAATAATCTGATATAAATGACTGGTAAGAACCAATATCAAATAAAGAAACCAATACTGATATTCAAAAAATATGATACCTTTCACTATCATTAGACCATCATCTACCTCCACTATAAACTCATCTATTGCGTGAATGTTCATCCCTCTCAAGGAATATGGCTGGAGACCTTTATTCGATAAGGAATATGACTATGCCACAATTTCCATGAGAGACAAAAAACCATGACCATATCAAGGAGTAGACATATACTGAGAGAAAAACTACAGATGACAATAACTTTCACAATTATTTCACATCACTACAGGTGATAGAAAAGAACATTGTGTTTTTAAGACCATTCCTAACTAATAGAAATTCAGAGGCACACCCCTATCTATAAATGGAGGTGTTGAAGATGCCTAATGTCAAGGACCACCTTCACCAATCCTACTGTGACATTTCCACATTCACTTTTCACCTTGTGTGCCAATGAATCCTTTAGTAGGTGGAATAGAAGGGGAGGAATATCAATAATTTCCTACCATACTCAAATCTATCATCGTAGCCCCATCCAATGTATCTACATAGGTTGAAAGATTTATCATAAATACTTGTGATCTAATATACAATTTAAAACCTTATATGTACTTATAATATTTCATACGGTTATTGTTTACATCCTTTGGTGAAAAACAAAATAGCTCTATAAACCGATTTGGGTATTTTGAGTCTAAACACTCTCTCTTCTTCATAGATAGGAACTTTATATACTTCTCCATAATCAGTGAATATGATAAAACTTCATGAAATAGTGATTATTAAAACCCTTTCAGTCCAAGACCACTTGCATATCTCCCTCTACAATTGAATCCCACTGTATTTTTCTAGGAATAGAATGTATGATCACCGTTCGCTTCATCTTGATACTCTCGAGTGTATCCAATAAGTCAAAGATCTGATTGATCATGTCAAGAAAGTATTATGTCTCTTATGGTTTATTCGTACCTTTAATGGATGGTGGTTTCTCATACAGGAACTCTCGTCATCGATCTTCTTCTCATTTAGGTAATTTTCATACCTCATGAACTTTATTTCAATATTTTGGAATATTCTAGGCAATATCATGAACTATGTACACAATATCCTCAATAAAGTTATGATTCATCAAAGGATTCCTTTGAAAATCATTGTCTTCACCATCTTGAGAAACTTGTAGACACATCTCGGTGGTATAATATAGAACCCAAAAACAAAATAAATTATTAGAATAATACAATATCTATTAAAACTAGAAAACCCATAAGAAAAAACTGAAATCAACATTAATAAATAAAAACAAGAGACATGTTTCCCAATAAACCATGGTAACTTAAGTTGCAACATTAGGATAGTTGTCCATTAATTCACAACTATAAGCCTCTCAAGTCCTAATAATCCTATCCCTAGTCTACAAAACCGCCCAAAATAAGGATGCTTGAGGATAGAACACCATTGTTACCAAACTACAATGAACCAACATGGATACCTTCTCAAACTGATAACTGACCCAATCCACCACATACCCAATGGGAGGTCCTGATCCCCATGGGTTGGTGACTAGCACACGATCATCAAAAAATAGTCTTAAGAATGATTTCTCTCAATTGAAAGCTACAATATTGAACATATATTTAAAAGGAGAAATTTTAGAAAATAAAATCATATTTTATAACAGAAAACAAACTATAGAAACCAAAAAACTCAAGATTTGAAATATTATTGAATTACACATCCAACCAAAAATGAATAACATAATAGAAAAAAATCGTGTGATCTGTGTGATAGAGTGGGAATACTCTTACAATCTCACCACTAGATACTCAACTCAGTTGTTGAAAAAACTTTTTGCCTCATTGTGGAGTCTTTCATTTCCCTTAATTGAAAGACATAACTACATCCATGCACCACTAAAGGGGTATGAAGTGTTTGAGATAATAGGATCGGTATGGAATCACCCAAGTGTTCTATATCAAGTTTCTAATCCATAATCCAATAATTCTCATCTTTAAAGAAAACATGGAAGGATAATATTTTAATATTATTTATATATAAATCATGAGAAAATATTTTAATTTCCCCTTTTCCGCATAACCAAATAAAGAGGGTAAATTTGATTCAAATAATTTCATCACCAAATATATCGGAATATATTTCATTTCAAAACAAAGAAAGCATATAATATCATATAAAATCCATGGTAGTGGAAAAAGATAGTACAAACCAACAATAGAATTATAGGTAAATTCATCCAAGTGATCAAACTAGGTCGAGATAGATAGGAAAATCATAGCTAACATAGAAAATCTTATGTGTATCAATAAACAATATATATACATTGAGTATAAAGATCAGTGAAACATCCTAGCAGGTTAACTACTTATTAGGTCTTTCAAGTCCCTAGAAAAATGGGCCTAGGGAGCAGAGGAAATACCCATGAGAAAACCCACTAACAGTGGATGAGACCTACAACCATACCTTCCACCTAATTACCTATGGCCTCCCATGTTCTCTATTTCCAAACCAGTTCATCAAACTGTTTACATCAATTCCATGTATTGAGAACTATTTCACAAAACAATTTAAAAATTATTTAAAAACCCTTATCCAATTTCCTAAACTATGGGACACCCATATTTTATAAAAACCTAGTTCCATATAAATAAACAATCATGAAATTTCAATCAATAAAATAATTGATCAAAAATAGGGGTAATGTAGTTCACCAACCCAAGCTACAGACAGAACCACCTTACTAAAAACAAGATTCATACAAACCTAAAATGGATATACCAACAATAATAATGAAACAATTACAATAGATGCCCTCAAAGAACTCACACTTATAGTACAAAAACCAACATTGGAGATGAGCCCTAGAATAAGATCACATAATGGATCTAAAAATAATTAATAAGAAACATCACCATAGGTAAATGGATTTGATAACGTAATAAAATTGAACTAATGTGATCAAGAAAATAAATAAGAATAAAGTTTCACTCAAAAGGAGATACTCAATACAACCACAACATTGATCAATCCCCAAAATAATCTATATGGATCGAACAGAGACTCCCAAAATTAGTAGAGAAGAGATCTATGTCGATATCTATAATGGATATGGATTAATTAATGAGAAATGAACCAATGTGATGCCTTAAAATCCATTTCCATGACATTTAAGGTGTGTATAAATCCTATACATGTCATGTAATCAACAGTGTTTGGATATGTTAAAAAATGCATCATCGTTTTATTAAAAACCATCCTTTTAATAATACACAACATGTAACAATTATATAGAATATAATCCCTTCACACTGTTTAAATAGTTCATGAAATGTGTTGAGAAAACATGTACACATTGTGTAACCCATTTACAAGACTTATAATCTCCCATTACACATTATCAAACCCAAATTCTTACACAAAACCCCCAAACTAAGTCATGTTTTCTCCCAACTCGGGGAGAAACCCGGAAATACATTAACACCTTTATTACCAGAATAATTTAATTCAAACAAAATATATCACTAAACTATAGTTCATTTTTATCCAAAAATGTTATCCATCCTCAGGAGTCCTAAGATGCACACAGTTAAAGTGGAAAACAAGCAAAGAGAGGGGAATTACCCAAAACCAGGTAATGGGATGTTACACTGGGTGAGAGTACAAACTTAGTAGGACACCTCTAGTTCATCATTTACATGAGTTCACATGTATATAGTAGTTTCTGATATGATGAAAAATTAAATGTTCACACAAGAATAAAACGAATCATGTACCGAGCGATTAGGACTAAACCAAGATGCAAGGAACCTCGATCATTCCTGCTTAAGCTCTATTCGAAATGTATTTTCATAAGTTTAATCATAAATATCGTAAAACAATACAGAAAATTCATAAATCTCTATATAAAAAATGAACAATGAGTCATGGGTCAGGCTATAAGGTCATCCCACCCTGTATCCATCACATTTCTATCCATAAGGTGATCATTACCCGACACCAGCTCTTTCTCATGTTAGGGAACATTGTCATTTTATCCCTTCACTACCTCATCTTAGGACATGAGATATTGAAACCCCTCCAATATGTTTCATTCCAACATCATCATTATCACATGTCATACATGATCCCCCTCTAAGGTCCGTCCAATCTATGATGTCCTACCAGTCATTATCTATCAAAATAAATCTTTCAAAGGAAACATAGTTTTACAAAAGAGAAAAACAAATAATGGTACATCATAGAATCTCAATCATGGGTAAACCGTATATATAAAACACATATATGTATAGAGGCTACACACACCTGTTATCAAACACAATCATGGGTCTCTACACTAGGCACATATACAGAAGACAACATGTCATACAAATCCATATAATGTTCCAAACTGGTATGGATTTACTACCTCAGGTGTGCCTCTGTCAACATTTAAATGTTCCTAGAGTTGATTAAAAAAACACAATGACCCACCAAAAAGACTAGGAAAACATGCCAGGTATCCTTAAACCCAATCTCAAATCATCCCAAAAGATAATAGAGAAAAGGATCCAAAAATTAGATAATGAAATAGACTTAGATATGTGATTCAACCTAAGAGGATAGATGAAAAAAGGTGAAAGAGAGGTAAAATCAATGATAATAATAAAGATTTGACCCTTTAATTTAATGAATGAAAAATATAGAATTTGTTGTGGTAAGCACTCTTGAATATTCCATGTAGTCATACACTATTTGAGATGATAGTTTTAGATAAGTCTGGGTTTGAGGGGAATTGGTAATTTATATAAAACCTATGAAAAATAGGCATCACATATCAATACATAGGGATAAGCCACAATAGATCCCAAAACAAAAAGGGAATAGGAATAAGTTATTTCACCATGCTATAGTGGTTCCTAGACAAAATAATTTCTAGAATATACATCATGGTCAATATTTAAATCCAATAAAACCAGGATAAGGGACCACTGATCAATAATCCTAACTATGTTGATGCCTCTATACACTCACAAAAATACTACATGACAACCATCTTCCATCACACAAGGGTGACCAATTTGGAAAACTCTCCCAAACTCCACCTTCTATTTTTCACTTCACAGTCTATAATCGATGCAGTAGTACTGCCAAAGTGACTAGAACCACTCAAACTAGACATTGTGTCATAGTATTGCAATAATACAAAAAAACCTCCATTACATTATAAACGCACCATAGTGTGGAAACCAGTTCCACCGGAAGAAAATAATTCAACATCCCTATTAACCCTCCATAACTAACTTTATTCCATCTCTTAAAAACTGAGGATGTTACAATTCTCCCACTCTATCAAATTCTCATCCTTAGGAAGAACGTCTAGGTTTCCTTCTCAAACAACTTGGTCTATTGGGAAAGGGGATCAAATTATAACCCCTCATGTAACCTCTCGTATCTATCCATGTTTCCATAGTACTTCCATAAGTGTCACCAAATTTACACACAATACATTTTCACTCTAGTCTTTGATCTATAACGAACTCTCCAAAAACATTTCTATAGGATCTAGATTAACATTATCACAGTCAATCATGTGCATTAGATCGAGCATGTACCTCTAAATCTTGGAGAAACAAAATAATTCATGCATACCTCAGTTCTATGGTGGAAGATCTAATTGGTTTTTCATAACATGGTTGGTAATATTGAAAGGTACAATGAATCTCAATGATATCTTTACCTATATCTACAACCGTCAATTCCATAGTCGAGGAGTCACTCTTTATAAAAAACAGTTCACAAATAGAAAACTCAAGTGGTTTTTATCTCAATTCAGAATACAAAAATACATAATTTAATTTTTAAATAACCATTTTTAGATTATGTGAACTCTAATAGAGGTCTCATATTCCATATTTTACTCCAAAACTACTACCTCATACACCTTATTACAAAAACTTGATGAGATACGTGATTTTCCTTAAAGAGCCTCATAAGGTTCCATTTGAATTAAATCCTAAAATTTAATTATTTATGGAATTAAACCAATTATAGGTAATCATACCAATCCCCAATGAATTCTAGAACACGTGGTCATAGAATATCCTTTAGATTCTCAATCATCCTCTCTGACTATCGATTGGTAGGTTGATGATCTGTTGAACTCAATTTTAGCGAGGATCACAAAGTCTTCTATAAACCCTATTAAAACTTTGATGTCAAATATATTTCTCTATCTAATACGATGGTAAATGTGGATACATAGAGGCATAAAATCTCCCACACATAAAGATTCCTAAACTCATCCACTAAAACGGTCTCACTAATTGGAAATACATAAACCACTTTTATCAGGTGATCAATTATAGCCTAAATAGTGTTACAAAACCTTGGGTTCCTGGGAAACCCAATCCCAAATTCAACAGTAACATTTTTTCACTTCCATATAGGAACTTGAAATGTTCGAAGAAAAAAAACATAATGTTTCTTATAGAACTTTATAATTTGTTAGGTAACGCATCCTGAAACAAAATTGCCAATGTCTCTCTTCATACATGGCCATCAAAATTGACATCACATGTCATGGTATATGATCGTCAACCTTGGATTCCCCACCCACTTGGAATCATGAAAGACTCTCATCATCTCCAATCTCATTGAATTTTTCAAAAATAACCTACCCTGAATGAAGATCTTCTTTCCATCATATAGGGACCACCATAGAACTTAATCATCCCACGACAAGAATTCATGCATCACTACACACTCAGTGTCCAAAATATATCTGGAATATACCTAATATAATAATCATGACATGAAAATAATAGGTTCATAAGTCAATATTCCATGATTCATTAATTAATCCATAGTTTATAGATACATCAAACTCATTAGGAACCATTCCTCCTGTGAAGGCTAGTTTCTAAGATCCTACATCTATTTCATCCTTCTACTAAGAGTATTTACAATGACATTACCCTTCCCTGGGGTATAGATCATCTCAATGGTGAATGTATTTAGATAATAAACTCATCATATCTTCCTCATATCGAGGTCCCATTGAGTGAAGATGTTTCATAGGCTCTTATAGTCCCAATAAATGATAAATATATTTCCAAAGTGATAGTGTTTCTAACACTTCGGGCCCTGGACCATAGATTCCAACTATAATTCATACATTGGGTAGTTCTACTCATGGGTTCACAAATGACATGACCCATATGTGACTACCTAATCTCCTAGCTTCAACATTGTGCCAAACCCAACACCTACATAATTAGAGTACACTACATAACCAATCCCGTGATTTTTAAGGATCAAAATATGTGATTTCATCAACCTCTTATCCAACTTTGGGAAGGAATATTCACATATATTATACCACTCAAACATCACACCATTTTTGGTTAGTTTGACAATTATTACATTCAAATGAGATATGTATTAGATGAAGAATCAATGTCTTCTGGTAAGATGAAGGAAGATCCAAATCTTAGACACATTTCTATGAAGTTCCTAGGAAATATTGACTTATACCTTGTCTAGTTCCACTAAAATACCTTTCATGGATATGATATTTTCATGGTCATGGTCCTAAACAATCCAAAAGTGAAAAATTGACAAATTTTTCTAAACTTGGTGTAATTAAAGTGTAATGAAACTATATTTAAAATAATAAAATTCTTCCTAGAATGAGTATCTGATGTCTTGGAATATATCATGGTATCATCTGTGAATATAATGATGAAATATTCATGATATGGATTGAAAATATAGTTCATGAGAGCCATGAACACCATTGGATATTTTTTTAACAAAAATAATATGAAAAGATACTAATATTTTCAATATCTACCCATTTATTACATATTTTTAATATTATCTCATTTTACTCATACCTGATGGAGGCTTGAAGGATGATCAATCTTGAAAAAACACTAGGCTCACCATAACTAATTGAGCTGTTAATCAGTCCTCGGAAAAGTGTAATGGTTTTTTACTATTACCATATTCAACTTTCTATAGTCTACCAAGGGCAATAGACTACTATATAACTACTTGGAAGACAACATAGGGTCACCCCATAAGAGATTTGGTTAGTTTAATAAATCCATTTTCTATAAAACCTCTTACTTATCCTTTCACTCTCTTAACCTAGTTTGTGTTATAAAATAATAAGAAATCAATATCATTTTTCCCAACAATAATTCCTATCTCAAAATAAATTATGTTTCTAGAGGATGTCCAAAAAATCCATCTGTAAAAATATTATGACAAGGACCTAGTATTTGAGAAATGATAGAGGGTGTTACATTCAGTCATGTCATATAATATAAACCTCGTACTTGTGTCATGATCAATATAATAAAATTGTTTCCTAGTTCCATTATACCATCACCAATATACCATTATCTCTTTAACACAAACCAATATCATCTAGGTGTGGTGAAAGATATATGTCTCTAATAGTATTCAAAATGATCTCGATTACTAGTTAACCAATCCATTCTGAATATAACATTGAAATTGGTCATCTATAAGATCATAAAATTCCATAAATTTTTATTGGTATAAAATACCATGAAACATTTAGAACGTCACTATAGAAGGCCTACATTTTCTCCCAAGGGTGTTTCAAGAGGGATTAACTCATAAGAAAATAAAAACTGTAAATTTATGCTTGCAACAACATGATCTGATAAAAAATATTGGGAAGAACCTATATCAAACAAATAAGTATATATAGTAGAGGTAATCAAGAATGTGCCTATAATTTAAGTAGGTCCCTCTTCATTGGATTCTGGAATCTAATTCATCTTATAATTACTTCATTTCTATAGGGAATAACCTTTATTTTTAGAAGACTAACTTATCTGAGTCACCAAAGTTTATGGGGTTAGAATATTCTATGAAGGACCCTAGAAAGATCACCAGGTCATACACTACATCTTCCACAAACCCCTATGAGATCTTGTTCAAATCCTCCTAAAATCACACCACAAAGTATATCACATCTTTTTAAATCCACAGAACATGATCAAATGACTAGAGAAAAATTTGAAATAATTCCCAATGTGTCTATATGTGAAATGATTGGTACTTGATCCTCAAACAATGGGGGATAAAGAATATGTTTTCTACACCAATTATTCTCTTCTATACTGTAACACCGAAAACTTTCTTTTATCACTTCCAAAATAGTCATCCACCATAAAATTTGTATGTTTTAAGTAGATCAATCAAAATCTGGAGGGAGTCCTGCAACTCTATCCTCTTCCAAACAATTCTTGACAATAAAATACTTGAAGAGAACATTTCTTGTATGTTAAAATCCTATAACGTGATTTGTCATCTCCAAAATAAATAAAATCTCGAACATCCTATCCTTATTCACCTCATTCCAATCCAAAATACGATAAAAGCATAAAAGTTTTATGAAATGAAATGAGTAAGATGAAAATATGATCATGACCTATTGAATCTCTATAAACTCCGAATATAATTTTAACACCAGTGTGTTGGGAAAAAATTCAAAGAAAATTCCTTGAAGGCCTCCCATATAAGACCCTTACACCTGCCTCCGTGACCCATCATTCCCCACCACCTCCTGGAAGGTCCCTATAATATAAACTTCATCAGATTAAAAAATTTATAACCAAAAATATCAACTGGTAAAATAATCACTCAATGAAATAAATCCATTAATTTATATCCTACGGTCTACTGGTTCCCTATAATATTCAAGGATGTTGGAGAAGAAAGTATCGATCATAATCTACCATCACCCTCTAGACCCCTCCATCCTGAGTATGAATGATTTTTAAGACAATTTATTATGGAATTGTTTCCTCCTAGACCACCCGAGTTGGTGTGGTAAAATAATCTATGGTAGAGTAGATGTATAATCCCTAGAAAGAATATTCTAGTATCTCTGAGGTGGTATTATTATAAAATGACAAATGATTGTTTATATTACCTATAACAACCTATTTGGAGGAACAATTTAAGTAGTAAAGATTCACACATAATTGATTCATCTACGAATATCTATAATAAATGATTCTGTCACACAAGTTATAACACTATTTATTACACTAAAGTTTCAAGCCCAATATGTTATACTATAACTTTATCTATAATCATATATATATATATATAACATATTAGTATGCACAATTTGAACTAACAATTACCTATAAAAATTAACAACAACATCATAGAATATAGATATATCACACAATAATTATCATAGACCAGGGAATTTAATTAAAAACTATTATGAAATACATAATAACTATATAAATGACATGTGATCCTAAATTCTTACTCAGATGTTTGAACACACCCAAATCCCATAAAACTATAAAAATAATCCACTAATTTGTAACTCAAAATTCCTCCACACATGATCTAACCAAACACAAGGAAACCCCCTACCTTAGTTCCACACAGCCTATCTCCTTTCTATAAAAGAAGACAAATGAAACTTCAAGACTTTGATGTAATTTTTGTAAGGCCCCTACCTAATTCATTGGGTATGATCTTAATTTTCACATAACCTCATGCATGAATCCCCATACAAAAAAGTATGGTAACTACTATTGAGGTTCTAATGTAATGTGGATAAACTATACCCATCATAATCATAGCTATCACCGGATAATAACACATAAATATAATCCAACTAAAAAACATATTGGAATATAATACTAATAAGTGATATGATATATATCATGATAAGTAAAAGTAGTATAAATAAATAAATCCCCAGTATGGTTGGTAAACATGTACATTTGGAAGCATTAAATAGAAAAATAAAATATTCATGGTAGCCATCTAGAATTCATTTTGGTATCACATTTGTCTCTCAAATCCAATCTTCTCAGCAATCTATCATATGCCCCTTTAACATTGTTGTATCCCTAGTCATTAATCCTGCACACACACCAATATTACCATGAGGGTTATGATTATGAACCTAGTATGACACCACCAACACATCCTTAGAAAAATTTCACATGTATATAGAAGTATATGTCATGGAAAAAATGTATACATGCACATAAGAATACAAAAAAAATCATATACCAAATGATCATGTACTAATAAATCAACCATAAACCCTAGTTGAACATAATTTTGATCTATTCTAGAAGGTTGTTCATAACCATAGTTGTAAACATGGGTTGAACACATGGATACCTCATAAGTCTCTGAACAACTACATGCCGAATGAGTCACTTGTGGGGTACAAGGTCGATACGCCCCATATTCATAATAGGTCATGCCACAAGTAATGTATCTTAACATAAACTATATATCAGGTCAGTATATATGTCTATAATGTACTTACACTACCTTGAGTCAAGAAACAATGTCTCCATACCCCATCCCTATGTCTCAGTCGATCTTCATCATCAACACGTGTCATAAATTCTCCCCCATAGGGAGAAACCAATCCACAATGGCCAATATATCATTAACTACAATAATTAATCCTCTAAAATAAATAAAATTTTACAATAGATAATAACACATAAACGCACATCATAGAATCTCTTGAATGTGAAAATAATATCCAAACATGGAAATGTATGTACAAGGGTTACAAATACATATAAGTAATCAAACACATCCATGGATCTCTACAATAGTAATAGACATACAATCTAAAATGATAATAAAATACATAAAGTCTTGAGATTGTAAAGACATCCTACCTCATGTGTGCTGACATCAAAATCTTTATTTTTGTAGATTTGATTCTCATAACATTTCTACACACCAAAAAGATCAAGACCACACACCAAGGATCATTCAAACTAGTATGAAATCTTCACAAAAGTGATTCTAGAAGAAGATCCAACCCTAATATAACAAAATGAGTATAGAAATGTGATTCACCCTAGGATATGGGAGGAAATCATGTATAATAAGAGGAAATATCACAATGAATCAACAAGATTGGATTCTCCAATGCATTGAAGGAAACTAATGGCTTGGGGATATAAGAGGTTATAAAGATACCTTGTAATCACCCATGGTTTTATATTAGAGGATGATATATCATTGTGTTCAGGGGGCCTTATGAATTTCTTGGTGTTGGTTAGAGTAGGACACTCTAGAGTGGGGTGGACTGAGTTCCTATAAAAATTTCTATTAGAAAGATTATTTAAAAGATTCTTCCAAATTAAAAAAATAGTCTAGATAATCAAAGTAGTGAATTTATTATAATATGACTATTCAAACAATTTCTCAAAAGATTGATTATTTCTCAGTTTTAGTAATATGAGATATTGATACAACTTTTGAAACTAATCCAGTAATCCAAAGAAGTTATGAACACTTGTCAACACTAACTATCAAAGTAAAATTCAGTTTTCTAAAGTACATGTAAAAATTGAAAAAACTAAATTTGAAATTATAACATATATAAAAAAAGAGTTTTATTCTCAAGAAGAGACTTAGTCCTCTCCACTTGGTGATCACCTTCCACCAATAAATCTATATAGATAAATGATTTGATCCACACCCTAGATTGGGGTCTACACAATAGTAATCATACTATTCGGGACAGAGGACCTCTACCATAGTTCTTCGTGGGGAAAAATATAACAAGGTCACACATGACCTCTTCCATGGTTTTTATGGGATAAACAAGTGTAAAAAGACAGTTGAGTGAGGATATATAGTGTCCTCAAGTTTAGTTTAGGCAACAGTGTGTGCTTCTTAGACAAATTCACACACTTATCAAAATTGTAATAAAAATGTCCATAAGAGATAAATAATGATTAGAAAATTTTTAAAAGGATCTGTGTGTTATTCAGTTCAAATATGGACCCTTTGGAAGTAGATGATGTAAATATTGTGTCCTCTTCTTAAAAGAGACACTAAAACAAAGTTTCGTGAAGCACTATGCTCTATCTTCCAGGAATATGAGATGTTATTCTACTTCGATTTGTAAGTATGTTGGAACTTTGATGAAAAGTATTTCTCTGCTTCAACTCAAGTAGGAATCAATAATTCCTCATGTGTTCTTACTTTCTAGATGTGTCTTATGTGGTTCTATCACTAAGTCTATGTGTATGTATGTATGTTATTTTGATCCTAATATCTTTTCATTCATACTCTTACAGCCCGACAATGTGCATGGTTTAAGGTAGAAGATGTACCTCATACTTATGACATCATCATTTAAGATGTCTGCAAAAAAGTATTTAATTATTTATTCACATTAAAACACTCAAAATATGACCGTTAAAAGTAATTGTAAATAAAAGAAATTTTAAACAGTCTATTAGTGAGTCCTATGTAGGTATATCCTTCTGTTAGTGACTCATTTCATCAGTGTGTCATTCTATCGGTCTTTCCATGCATCAGTGACTCAATTTCATCGAGAACTCATTTCAACTGTTGGTGATTCCTTGCATTGGTACCACCATGCATCGGTGACTCATTTTAGCTGACGGTAAGTCCTTACATCGGTATAACCATGCATTGGTGACTCTTTTGAACTAACGATGACTCCTTTTATCTATATCACCATGCATCAGTAGGTCCATGAATCGGTAGGTCATTTTCATCAGTATATAAACTATCAGTGAGATAGTTGGTCTATCAGTGTGTCAATTGCACTATCAATGACTCATCTCTTCTGGCAGTGTCAGTCTGTCATACTTAGAAAATATTTCTGTTTGGCCTAGCCTACAAAAAAAATATTAATATAATGTGTTAAGCATATATGTGATCACAGATAACCATAATTATACATATGGAAACATATAAATACATGATTAAAATGATTAATAATTATCAAGATTTTTTGACATTATTTTTTACTATTAAAATCATGAATGATAGAGAGAGTGGCCAACAACCTACCATGGTCCAAAAATATCCCCCTTTTTGATGATCCCAAATCATGGAATTATTCAATACTACAATTTGATGTGTAATATAATACTTCCACTTATATTCTCCTATTATTGATAATTTTTCTCAATATATAGATAATGTTGAGACATAAAATAAATAGTAATGGTATCAAAGGAAAAACAATTAAATACATAATAGGGATATCAAAGGTAAAGTATATAAGGATAATGGAAAAATGATCTTCACCTTTTGGGATCATCAAAAATTAAAAATTGATCAAACAATAAAATCTTCAATGAAAGCGATTGAGAGGAATAATATATATCATAGATTAAGAAATAGAATACAAATAATTTAAAGATAAGAGAAAAAATAATTAATCAAAAAAGTACAATGTCTAACCAATATTTAAGAAAAGGCAACAAAAGACAACCAAACAACCCTATTAGAGAGGTATCTAGACAACAACTTAGGATTAAGAGGTTCCTTCCCCTTCTCAGTGGGATAAATTGAGTGTCCAATAGGTTGTGAATGATAACCTAGTAGGTTTAAAGAAATTTTCAGAGGAGGTGCGATCACTCCTTCTGGAACATTAGGTACAAGTTTTGGATTATGTTGGGACAACATAGGAGGTTGAATATGTTCTTGAATCACTGGTCGAATCTGAGTCAAGGCCTAAGAAAATGACATCTGAGGGGGAGGCACTGATCTAGAAGGTCTAATAGAAGAAAAATTAGGCACGAAAATGGCTTTAATTTTAACATGAAGGTATTGATTTAAAAAATTGATGAAATTTTCAATGATTCCACAATCATACTTTATAGCTTTCTTAATGGAATATTTATTCTCCATGAATTTTTTTAACGAAATGGTGAATTATTTCAACTTATTTACTTTATATTTAAATTACATGGTCACTAGAGTCAAAGATAGGTTCTCTATTGAATAATTAAAGACATTGGTCAACTGATTCATGGTGATGATCTTCTTCAAATAGCAATCCACCATTTTTTGTAATTTGAAAATTTATAATCTCAGCACTCTTATAATATATTCTTACCATATCATGAACATGCTGACTATTTTTCTCAATAATTTAATGGTTGAAAATACTATAAGCATCAAATAAATCTTGAAGTAACTCCTTAACAATAGTTCTAACTGCCTCAATTTTCAATACCTTAGAGGACTGGCCAGAGGTAGAAGGAATATTAGTAGGAATTGAGGTATGTGTCTTCAAGGCCTTAAGAAGAGTCTCCAAATAGACTTTATAGTCTTAGGTCAAAATTTTTATTTTAAAAACAAGATCAGTCATCTCTTTTCTAAACTTACAAATATTTGAAAAATTTTTATCAGAAGTAGTGATTAGGATGGGTTGAATCTCTTCTATCACTTTGTTTGAAAAATTAGCTACATCAACCTCACTTAGACCCATTGTCTGACTTAGAATAGCTTACCCAAACTACTTCAATTCATTTATTAAAGATATGAGAGAGTTTAAATCATCACTTGGCTCAAATTATTCCAATTTGTTTTCATCGATCACATTGACCATATAAGATTGAACAAATACACTAACATCTGAACAAATTTCCTCCAAAAATATTTCAAATCCTACTTTAGTTACAGAGTCACTAGGAAGGTTCTCAGCCACTTATTTGTTGATAAGAGGAACAAAGAAAACTTCATCTGAGTCTTCATAATCCAAACCCATTGATACATACCCTGGATTCCTTTCCCATTAAATCATAACATCATCATCTAAAAGAGTCAGAGTGTCATGTCTTACTCTTCTAGGTTGATGCTCCCCATCAGCTTGATCTCTCCTTTCTTGAGGATCCCCCTCAATCTGATCTCTCCTCACTAGTTTCTCACCTTCATCATGATGTATAATTCTTTAATAAACTAACTGAGTTGTATTAATCACTTGAACTTCCTCTTCATCATGAACCTCATAATTTAGTCTTTCTTTGACAACAACTTATGGAGTTTCTTCCAACTATACTTGAACAACAACTTCAACGATCTCTATATGTCCATCTCGACCGTACCCATGTTTGTATCCATCACTCTTACTACCATAAATAATACCTTCATCATCAGCATGTTCAAATAAATGATCTTTATTTCCATTTGTGTTTTCATTTTCTTCACCTTCTACCTCTTCATTACCACTACCACTTTCATCTTCTTCACTTCCTTCTTTTTCTTTTTCTTCTGAGAAACTGGATCTAATTACATATTCCACACTACCCAAGACTTCTATCTCCTCATCTCTATTGTCTTCAAGTGTGGTCTCATTAAAGGGTAATGCTAGTGGAGGAATAGAATGTCCAAAATAAAAACCTTTTTGAGCATCAGTGGTGTCGATATTACCCATATCATTGATAGGTAACCCTTGATCTCTGACTGTTATGGCAGGATCTTCTTCTTCTTCTTGACTAATAAATAACTTCCTCATCTGGTCCCAGAGCAGGATCATCCATATTATTATCCCTAGTTAGATATTACATTGGATTGAACTCATCATAATCATTATTTTTATCTCTAACCCATTCTATATCCCATGGGTTCAAATTTATCTTCATCCTTTTTCAGATCTCATTACTAAGGCAGATGCAACTGCACTCAGAAACAACTTCATCTAATTCAACAACATAACCTTTATCTTTTATCATAGCTTAGAATAACCTTGGATAGAACATGGAATTAGTTTTTAAATAAGGATAAATCATTACATTTATGTCCACTTCAAGGTATCTAAATAGATTTACCTTAATCCATTTTCTCAACACATAAACAAAATAGACATCATGATTCTATATATATGAAAATTACCTTTTCCTGGGATAGATCTAAATATGGATAAAATTGAATGAAACTCTACACACTCCATTTAACTCTGTAGAAATGGGTCTCATATTCTTATCATTATTATTATGATCTTTAGAGCTATATCAAATCAGAAAATGTTACTCTTAGTGGAAGAACTGCCCAGATAATCATCAAACACACCCTCATGATGGACTTCAATTAATTCATCTTATTTTCATTATTAAAAATAAATTATCATTCCACTCTATATGGACTTAATCCAAGAAACATAACTTCCTTCTAGAAGAACTCCACTTTCATATAAAACTAATGAACTAGCTTCGGCTAGAAGTGTCTTTCATTATCTATAAAGCACTAAATCTATCCTTATTCTTATATCACCCTGGGCAGTAAGGACTTACTTTCTAACAACCATTCTATAAGAAATTAATTTTTTGGAGTCACTACACGGTTTTCTAGAGAAATATTCACATGGCCAGAAGATTTTCTCAATCACACTCTCTATTTTATAGCTTCACAAGAATCACCACCTACAAGAGATCGCTTCACCCCCACCATTCCAACAGATCATTTTTAAAGGCGTAAGGTGAATGGTCAGGGGTAGAGAGAGAAACGTCTGATTTTGTTTAAGGTTCAATGAGTAGAGTGTATCGACTTGAATTTATATCATTTAGGGCTTCTGAAGTCACAAAATCTTGAAATAGTGAACCGAGTTCAATAAAATCAATGAAACAGTGTCATTTTGGTAAAAACATAAAATGGATATAAATAGTGATTCAATGGTGTTGGAATGATAAATATCAACATGAAAAATCATTGGGGTCTGCATAAAAAACATTTCATAACACAATCGACGTTGGCTTGACAAGGTGTTGGTGTCTGCATGAAAGTGTATCGGCATGATAACTGTGTCGGTATGAAAAATTTATCTTTGTAGGCATGAAATTGTCAACTTCATAATATCAGTGTCTACATGACACTATCTGATAAACTTTTCCAGTGTTGGTATGAAAAATTCACTAAAACTTTATCACAGAAACAAAAACATAAGGTCCTATATATTGATCATTCCTAAATCATGTCTGATGTACTTCATTCTTTCATAGTTTAATGGATTAGTGAAAATATCCACAAGATTATTTTCAACTCCAATGAATTATAATGTTATATCACCTTTTTTAAAATGGTTTCTCAAAAAGTGATGTCATATATCAATGTGTTATTTCTGAGACTATGATATAGGTATCTTATAAATATTAATAGAACTTGTGTTGTCACAATTTATAGGAACATATCTAAATTGGTATCCATAGTCTAGTAATGCGTGTTTCATCAACAAAATTTTTTCCCAACATGAGATTAAGATCGATCGATTCTTTAGTGGCTTAAAAAAGTCTATGAAGGCCACTAGCCATGAGGGACTTCAATAGATAAGAGCAAATTGTTCGACGTGCTCTCATGGTTTATATGGAGATTAGAGTAACCCATCAGTCATATGGGTTTGATAAGAAGAGAAAAATGGAATTCAAAGGAATATATTACGACCACACTGAAAAAAGACGAGTTTTCCCTTATTCTCAAAGTGTGGAAAAAAACATGGAAGGAATTGTCTTAAATAGACAATTATATGATTTAAGTGTGGAAAAGGTCATCGGGCAATTGAATGATGAAGTTATGGGAAAAATATATCTAATGATGTGAACAAAGAAAAGGATACATAGAATGGACCTCCTATACTTCAATGTTATAAGTGCAAAGAAATGGGAAATTATGCTAATAAATTTCCTAATCCAAGTGTTATTGATAGTGATCAAAGTTAACAAAATCTTAAGTACAAAGACAAAGGAATGTCACATTCAATTACTATCGGCGATGTGAAGTACGATATTGAAGTGGTAAAAGGTACACATACAATCCACTCTAAAGTAGAAAATGTTTTATTTGATTCTGGATCCACCAAATCATTTATCTCTAATGAATTTTCTAATGGTATCACTTTATTACCAAAAAAATTAGATGTTGAGTTAGTTGTAAAAACTTATAATGGCACCATAGTCACATCAAAAGTATACCATTGTTCTCCAATTGAAGTCTTTGGGAAAGTTATTCCGGTAAATATTGTGATACTCCCTATAGTAGAATTTGATTTTATTCTTGGCATGGATTGTTTTTATTTAGATTCATATCATATCAATTTCCAAATAAGGGAAGTCATATTTCATATTCCAGATCAATCTACGATCATCTATCAATGAAATGATGAATATAACCTTCTAGTAAAAATTTATTACTCCTTATGGGTATTGATTCTGATAAACGAAGTTTATTTTTCTCAAATGGTTGGGGGGAACTCCTGATTAAGAATACACCCATTGTATGGGATTTTGATGATGTCTTTCTAGAGGAATTTCTAGGTCTTCCACCAAATTGTGAAGTGGAGATTTCAATGGAACTCATATCGGTTTCTATACCTATTTCAAAGACACCATATAGAATGGCCCCAATTGATTTTCAAGAATTGAAGAAGCAGTTCCAAGAGAATCTTTATAAGGGATTCATACTCCCTAGTGAATCACCTTGTGGAGCACCTGTTTTGTTTGTTAAGAAGAAATTTGGATCAATGAGACTCTGCATTGATTATTGATAACTTAACAACATAACTATCTATAAAAAATATCCTATCCCATGCATTTATGAATTATTTGACAAATTAAATGGAGCTCAATACTTTTCAAATATTGATGTTTGTTCAGGATATCATCAATGAAGGGTCAACAAGGAGGATATACCAAATATGGCATTTTATACAAGGTATGGATACTATGAATTTATAGTGATGCCATTTGGTTTTACTAATTTCCCTACTATATTCATGGATCTAATAAATAGAGTGTTTATAAACTATCTTTATCAATTTGTGGCATTCTTTACAAGGTATGGACACTATGAATTTATCGACGTTTTGTGAAATATTTATCATGATTATCTAATCCACTCACCAAATTGACTTAGAAAGGAGATAAGTTCATATGGATAGAGGAATGTGAAGATAAATTCAAAGATCTAAAATGAAGGTTAGATAGTGCACCTGTGTTCACACTGCCATATAATGGTGAAAGGTTTGTGATCTATAGTGATGCATCCAAGAAGGGGTTATGGTGTTATCTCATGAAAAATGAGGTGATAGCTTATACCTCATGACAGTTGAAAATCCATGAACAATATTACCCAAATCATGATTTGGAGTTATCTGCAATAATATTTTCATTAAAAATATGGAGACCTTATCTTTATGGTGAAAGGTAAGATATTTATACTGATAATAAAATTTTAAAGTATATTTCCACAAAAAACGAGATGGATATGTGCCAAATAATATGTTTGGAGTTTATTAAAGATTACTAATTCTCAATACATTACCACCCTGGTAAAGTGAACAAGGTGGAAAATGCTTTGAGTTGAAAATACCATGCTAGCTTATCCATGATCAGGATCATCTAAGATAAAATATTTATTGATTTGAATAGGATGGATCCTGAATTCCTAATAGAATGGGAGAAATATAATCTGAATCAAATATATGTTCAACCATCTATACAAGTGAAGATTAAAGAGGCATAAAAGGAATATGTGGAGTCGCAAAAGAAGGTAAAAAAGTTTCCTCAATTCAACCTTGATTGTGATGAAATAATAAGGTTCCGAAACTGGATTCATATTCCCCTCATACCAGAATTAAATAGGGAATTATTGGAAAAGGAACATAGTTCTTTATTCTCTATTCACCTGGGAAGCAAAAATATGTACAAGGACTTTAAAGAGTACTTCTGGTGGGATGTCATGAAAATAGATGTTGTTGAATATGTCTCTCGTTTCTTGGTTTGTTAGGAATTTAAGGCTGAAAGATAAAATTATAAGGGGATGTTACAACCATCACCCATACCAAAATGGAAATGGGAAAACATCACTATGGACTTTTTCATCGGACTTCCAAAAACATCAAAAGCAAATAATGCTATTTTGGTTATAGTTGATTGTCTTACGAAGTCGGCACACTTCATTACTATTAGACATGATTTTCCTCTTGATCATCTTGACATGATATATGTAATGGAAGAGGTAAGATTGCATGGAGTACCAATTTCTATTATATCTGATGAGGTTATGAGGTTTACCTCGAAGATCTGGTGAAGTCTTCAGCATGATCTGAATACAGATTTAAGTTTCAGCACTACTTATCATCCTCAGACAGACAGTTTTTCTAAGAGGACAATTCGAACTCTGGAATACCTGTTGAGAGATTTCTCTATGGATTTTAAAGGTAGTTGGGATAAACACCCACCATTGTTATAATTTTCTTATAATACTAGCTTTCACAACAGTATTCATATGGATCTTTATTAATACCTTTATGTAAATAAGTGAAGAACTCCAAGTTTCTAGAATAAAGTTGGGGGAAGAAATCTATTAGGACCTAATATTCTTAATGAAATGACAGAAAAGGTCAGATTTATTTAACAACAGATAAGAGCAGCTCAGAGTATAAAAATAAGTTATGCTGACAACTGAAAAAAATACCAAGAGTTTCACATGGGTGATAAGGTGTTCTTAGTATTATCTCCCTGGAAGAGAGTAATGAGATTTGGAAAGAAGGGAAAACTGATCCCTAGGTATATCGGTCCTTTTTAAATACTTGATCATATTGGGAAGGTATCTTACCGATTGGAGATTCCACCGAATATCTCTCAATTTAGTGATGTGTTCCATGTATCTCTTATAATAATGTAAATACATGATCCTTCACATATACTAAGCTCAGAAGTCATACCACTGGATAAAGATCTATCTTTTGAAGAATAACTGATATAGATTCTGGATCGTAGAGAAAAATGTTCTACGAAACAAGACCACTCACTTGGTTAATGTTTTATAAGGAAATCACAAATTTGAAGAAGCTACATGGGAACTTGATGATATGATAAAAGAGAGGTATTCTCAATTTTTTTTTTCTAATGATGAATTTTGAGGGTGAAATTCAGTTTAATAGGGGTAGAATGTGACACCAAGATGTTTTTAGGAAATATTTTCTATAAATATTTTTTATTTTATAGAAGCATAAATTCCACACAATTGTGAGTTTAAACTAACGTCAATATTCCATTAATATAAAATTACTGTTATAGCCTAGACATTAGGTTAGTGTGAATAATTATAACAAACATATGAAAATGCATTATGAATTCAATGGCTATTAATTATGTTTGAAAAATGTAAATGAATTATATATTTCGTTTTTTAGTGAATTACATTATGTAATGAAATTAATTAGATATATATGTGCTATATACTTAATAATATATATTTAATATAAATCCAATGGATATTTTAGTCATTGGGTATTTATAAACCCCTATTTTATGTATTAGAACCTTTTTTAAGGTTAATTTTTACCTTTGAATGGGGAACTCATTTTAAATTAAGATTTTGACACATCAATAATTTCTATATGACAACATAAACAGGTAATTTTTAAGTAGGATATAAAAATTTACTTTGGATACATTTTTTATATTTATCTGATAACTTTTCTGTTTTGACGAACAGTAAAAATGCGATAAATTTTAATTAAAAACAACTTTTTCATAAAGATAATTTAAATATTTAAATTAAAATATTTTGTGGTTTTAAAGTATAAATATATTATATTTTTACCAGTTAATATTATCTATTTCATTAGCATTAATTAGACATTTAATTCCTAGGTAAATTCAATATTCTATAATGTTTTAACTTTTAAATCCTATTTTCTCATTTCAACAATGGGATTAGTTTTAAATTATTTACTGCAACTTCTATGTTTTAAATTTTGAAAAATGGATTCAATATTTGGAATAATTAGGTCCCCATTATTTTAAAAGGCTAATTTTATTTTTTGGAATTATGAATAGTAACTTTGGTAATTATTTTATTACCATTATTAATGGTAAATTGGGTAATTAAGGTTAAAAATAATAATATAAAGTTATCATAACACCTGTAAAAATCATATTGGATGACTAAATTCGACCATTATCATATTTTTCTCTAAATTGAATCTTTTTATGTCCAATTACCTATGAATATGACATTAATGTAAAAAAACTAATGAATGTGACAAAATGTCACAATCTCATTTTATATAAGTATATTATTTTTAATATATGGGTAACTAAGAGATAATATAGACAATAGATAGTATATAGAAATGTAAAATAGTTTAAAACATCATATAACTTTTTTTATAAGTTTTATATATTAAATAATTATCATTAATGATGACACATTAGTGATGTAAAAAATATTTTATTAATCGAAATATCAAATGAATGGTTTTAAAAAAAATTAAAAGAAATATCATATCAACAAATTAAAGTTATCCACGAATATTTAGGTGACTATGATATGTTAAAAGTGTATTAAATATTTTTGTTCTAATTTATCTTCGATTAGAATTTTATTAAAAATCAAATAAATAAATAGTGTCAAAACTGACACTATTGCCATTTTATAAAAATAACATTTTATTAAACTATTTAAAAATCAGAATAAAAAATTAAAATTACAAATTAATAATTATAAGGTCTAAAATGTCATAAAATATTCATTTATAGTCAATTAACACCATATAAGTAAATATTTATAACCATTAAATTTTTTGAATGTTATTACCATTATTAAAATTAAATAGAATAACAAAGTGTTAATGAAAATGATAATGCTTAAAGTGACATAAAAACTTGTCTAAAATTTATTTGTTGATGATATTAAAACCAATCTTCTAATATAAGACATTTTGGAGCTTTTATGTGGGGTTTGACTTTATAATAAATTAATATTTTGAGAGTTTCCAAAGGTGCCTCTCTCCTCTCTTATGAAAGGGTACGTCCTCCCTCTCATATTAACTATTTTTAAGCGTTCAATATCATAAAAACCATACCCATTTATCTTCTAAACTTTTCTAGTTACATTATAGAGGTTTTTTTCCTCTCAAAATACTAACACTAGTTCCCTAAGAAGAAATTTAAAGGAGGCATGTCGAGGAAGAAACAATCTCTTCTATGGATTCTTCCAAATTTTATTATTCTTTTACTTACTCTTATTTAGTAGTTTCATTTCAAAGTAATAACATCAGTATCACTCATATACTAATATGTTATTATAAATATGAAACGACCCTATTTCACTTTCAATCCATCCAACTAAAAATGAAATCATCGCACGTGGGTATGTACGGTTTATTGTCTCCACGCCGTGGTGTAATATGTTTTTCACACCACCTTACTTGGATGGGTATAGTGGTTGAAATAATAACTATATATGATTAATATAACTTTATACTAATTCTGATATACTATAAACCTTCAAATTCAATATCATTCAATAATTATGGGAATGATATCGTTGCTGGTGCGTACGTACGGCTTACCGTCTCCACGGTGCGATGTGATTCGTTCTACATAATTTTCATTAAACCATGATTATATAAATGTATTGAATTAATAAATATGATATATATTATACTAATACCATGTTGTAAATGATATAACTATAACCTAAAAATATCAAAAAGAACTTATCTGAAAAAACATGCATAATAACATAAATAAGTTAATACCTAAATAACGAGCAAGAATGAAATGTTATTAAACATGGATGAAAATGTGATCATAAATGTTATCATAAAAATTATTATGATTCTATAATAAATTAGTAACATTATTTAAATCATCATACAGGAATTTCGGATACATACAAATAATATCAGACCTAAGGTAAAGGATAACTTTTCAAATCTCATTTTTATCCCAGATTGGTTATTAGTATGTATTCACTGGGTATAATTATCATCCACATCCATGATTCCTAAATATGTATTTCAAAATATTCTTTATATCATTCTATAATTATTAAAAGTCAATTTTACCCAATTTTAAATTTCTAAATGGTATGAATGGAATATTTTGTTGTTTTCGGTATAAGGTACATTTTCGCTTTTTCATAAAAAGTGTGAGAAGAATGTTTTTTACTTGTACGATGTGAATGAATTTTAACATTTCTCTAATGCAGTATTTCATTCAAGATTCCCCTACAAGATTATAAGTTTATTTTCATATTAAATTATTTCTTCTAAAACTGTCTGGAATTTAGAGAAAGAATCAAAACTGAAAAACAAAGGGTATTTTCCTCAGGAATTAATTTCAAGTGTTTTCTCAAAATTATTTTCCATCTAAGATGACACTCTTTAAATATGGTTATATTTATAACCCTGTTATTAATATGATTTTTTATTATATAATGTTATTTAGTAAATCTATTTTTTTAATATCAATTTTGATTGAATAATGTTTAATAAATCCATTGGATTTCATGAGTCATGATATGGTAAATGTTTTTATATTTTTGTGGAACACATAATAATGGTTTCATTATGAGTTGGGTATGGCCAATATCAACCTCCAATGCATTGGGTAAAGATTTATATCTCATGAGATAGACATGACTAGAATGACATGTAAATCTAGTTCAGTAATACAGGGCTGGAAGGAGGAGTGAACTTGGTTCCGAAATGGACTTTTTCCGCTATGATGGTCTTTTCAATGAGCCTTGATTAATATGAAATGATTTTATCTGTTTATGTGTGTATGCCACAAAATTTCATGTCTTATTTTATGACTATTCAGATTACATTTTATAGCGACCCAACCTTTTCTTACATTACTATTACATTATTTTAATATAAACAATATAATAGTATTACAAATAGAGGATCCAATGGTTTAGTTTCTTGGGAAATCCAGGACCATATATAGCAATTACATCATCAAGCATAAACATTTATTTAATTTCTTCTTCTCTAAAATCTTATAGGCACTTGTCCTCTCTTTAGTACATGTAGCCACCTGAGGATATACATCAAAATGGGTGAGCTAAAAGCCCAATAGGAGGATAGATGAGAACAATATATCATGGGGTGAGAATAATCATAACATGGGGAAAAAAATCATGAACATGAGAGGAAGTATAAATAAAAGACTGGAAGTGTGGCAATGCATAAAAAATGAAACATCATGTCTTAGTGGTTAACTACCACACAAAATTGTGAACAAATCTAGCATCTTGTTCACAGAATTTCTCATTTACTCATGAGATTAATCACTTTACCCAATGCATTGGAGTGATGTATAATTTCGGACCCACTCGTCACATTCGAACATTCATTTAGCACTATATAATTCCTGGTGCACCCATCACATCATAATATTATGATTATCATGCATGCCACATAGAACATATATCAATAATGAACATAACTAACCCATGTAAAGGAATGAGTTTTATCTCATTAGAATACATTTATAAACTTTGGCTTCCCAAAACAAAGAGGGAATAATATGCTTGATACAAGAACCATCAACCTTGAATGAGATGTAAAAGGCGAGTTTTTAAAAGAAGAGTTCTTTTGGAAAACATTTTGTTTGACATAAAAAATAGTGGTAAACATTTATATCCTAGAAAAGAAAGAAAATTATGAACAAATTATTTTATAGGAGTAACCATATCAAAAATGGTGTGAAAGAGGGAGAACCCGAAGGATGAAATTTAGGTTCGAGAATTTCCCCTTACCTTTTATCTGAACACTTCCTTCTCTTTAATGTCCTGTATAATGAAATTATATTCACTAATTAGAAATTATAGAACCTTTTATACATTAATAGGGTTAATTTTGGTTTCATTATGTCATTTTATGGTCTTTTTGATGAGTTATAGTGTTTAAAAACATTGTTCGGGGATGTTAGTTTTTATGGTCTTCTTGAGTGGTTAACTCGTATTCTTAAATGAATGTTGGGGTAGAACATGGGTAAACTTAAAGAACTAATATTACATGTTATTAATTACATTACAGAATTTAATGTTATCTTATAATGAATTATATTATATACCAAGTGTATGAATCATTATATGAAAATTAAATGATGATTGTTTCGGTTAATTTGGGTTGTTTTTCAATCACAAAGATCCTGTTTTAATTAATCACATAGTAATATGTTCATAAGTTAGATCCAGAACATTAAATAGGACATAATAAATATATCATATTCTGGTTCAACGATAAAAATTGTTTCATGAACAGATCTGAAGGTAGAAATGGAAGAAGAAAACATGTCGTTCTTGAAGGTGATAAATTAACACCTCACGAACAACATTCTCTTTAATAAAATAAAAGGAAGTGGAGAAAGGGGGATGGATGATATAATATCCCATTAGTATCATAACATTATAGTATATGTATGTTACTAAAGTTACCATACCATTTTTACAAAGATAGGTGGGGAGAGTATAAGAAGAGAACTTGAAATTAAAAGGGAATTAAAGGAGAAGAGGGAGAGAAATTACCTCTTGAATCCTCTTATTGAGATCCTCCTTAAGAGGCCTAAACTTTGAATTTTGATGATACCAGTAGATATTGGAAGTGGGGGAGGGGATATGTAATATTTTTGGGAATATTTTAGAGAAGGCTTCAAGATTTAGAGGAGTGAGGAAATGAGGGTGTGAAGGGTGATATTTATAGTGGAGGGGAGAGGGGTTTCTTTAATATAAAATTCATTTGTTTATTAATTTCTGCTAAGATAAGAAATAGTGAGTCTTAAATGAAAAAGAATAGTAAATAGGGAAAGTGAGTTAGATATTTGTGTGCTTACATCACTTGTGATGTCAGGAATAGTGAGTTTAAATTATAATGTATTTATACGATAAATTAATGTATTTTACTATTCACCAAAAATTCAAGTATTTTAGAAAAATCACAAAAATTTACCCCAACCATTTTTCGACGTGTTGAATCAAAAAATGAAGTCCATTTTTCCAAAAATATTTTCTAAATATGATTAATTTAATATTTAATTAAAGTAATAATTTATTATTAAAAAACCATTTTTAAAACATTCATTTAAAAATTCTAAAATATTTGTACGTCATACATTCACTTTAATATTATTTTTATACTATCATAGGTAAGGTTACAATTCATTAAGTTATATCACTATTCTTAAGGGTATGTTACTATTCATAAGGGTAGGTTACTATTCACCACAGATTATATTTGTTTTATTAGAATCCGAAAATCACCTTGAACACAACCGTGTATGTTAGATTTTCAAATTTCCCAATACAGAAGTGACAATCATATGTTTAAAGGGCATTTAGCAACTAGTAGTTCATTATGTTGTGTTTTCATGTGATTTTATGAATTATTTATAAGAAGGGAATTTCCATCGAGAAACTTTGGGTCATTACACATTTCACTTTATAATTTATCACATGGCATTATATTATGATCTTTTAAATGCATGGGAATATTTTCAAATGTTATGTTCTTATGAATATTTTATGATTGATATTTCTTTTGTTTATCCTATATGATCATTTGAGCTCACCCTTCATATGTTTGTTTTCCCTAGGTCATGATGAAGGGTATTAAGTATGATATTCCAAAAAGGATTCTAGTAATGATGGATAAAATAGGAGGCAATGTAGATGGTTTATGAACCATTTGTTTATGTTTCCCAGTTTCTAAGGAAACTATTCTTAAATGGTCTTGTTATGGTTTCATTATATATTGTAATGAATATAACTCAATTATAAAGTTTTATCAATGTATCTAAAGTATGGGACATTATAGTTTCCATTAATCTCCATATTCCTTTTCTTATCTCTAGAAATTTCAGAGTTACCAACCACCATTTCCACTTTCAGTGAACAATGAATGACTTCTCCATATCTTCTAAAGTATCTTTTGGATAAATCATTTTGGAGACTCAGATTTAGGCCACCAAATAATCAATAAATTTTTATTTTAAGGCTAATGATTAACAGAGAAGTGTACCTTGAAAGTATTGTAAAATCATCTTCATATACACCAGTAGACTCATCATCCTTTTTATGCTCAAGGAATTACTTCTCCATGTTTTTTTAGATAATAAGAGGGAATTAATTCTTGAAAAATATACCTTTAAACTCTTACCACTACACATATTCAATTTATTCTATATCCCTCGTGTTGCTAATAAGAGTCCACCACCGGTCGGATACACCTTCCAAACTATAAATATCTAACACAACTTTTTCATGTTTGAAACACTAAAGGATGGAAAATATCTTTTCATTGGTACTGATCCATTGTTCGGAAAAAATTGGGCTAGAAGACTCACTAAAATAAGGTGGATGTTTCTTCATGAAGGACTCGATGGAATTTTTTTTCCTCCACTGGTCATTTTGAAGTCCAACATGATTTATAGCTTGTGTGAGTATAGTGATAAGATTTTTCACTACATCTCCCATAACATTTGTTTGTTCAGAAGTAAAAAATGTTTCATTTCCCATTTCATTCATCTTTATCATGGTTCCTTCAGGTTCAATCCATTAACTGAATCTAAAAATAATAGTGTGAGAAACACTAATCATATTAGAAAACCACATAGTCATGGTAAAGTACATTAAATCTATAACATACAAGGTTTAATCCTTAGGTACATCCCTAGACATACCTTATAAATATCTTTTGGGATATTAGTAATGTTTTCTTATAATATTTCCGAATGGTTAACTAAAAATTCTCTCTATTACCAACTTTAATGACCTAGGCTTAACATACATGGACATTACATTACATTTTTTGAATACATATTATGTTAAACAAACAGATTCCCATATATCGTATTAGTTTAGTGTCTTTGGATACTGGGATACATAAAAAAACTAGTTCATGAAACATCTACTTCGTCTCTATAGAGACCCGAAGCTTGATGTACATGTACATTACATTACTTTTGCGGAATACTTATTACATAACAAAAAGATACACCAAAGGACTGTAATAGTTTAGTGCCTTTGGAAACATGGAACATAATCTTCTAATCTTGGTGAAAGATCCTCAACATCTCCCATAAAGATCTTCCCTTTTTTTCTTATCTAAAACCATTCCTTATATCCGGGGGGAAAGAAAACATAAAAAGGGTGACCTCAAATGCTCAGTAAGGGTAAGCATGGATAAAATAAAACAAATCATATACATTTGAACTTAAAAAATGAACATAATGTTTAAACATAAAAAGCTTGAGCAATGACATAAAACATGGAAGTACGTAAGGCATAGATCATAAAGGAACATCAGCCATGATAAAATATCATGGAAATAAAACATGTAATTGTGGCAACCATTTAGCACATGATATGATTTCCATAGTAGCCAAGGCATTGCTTCCAAGACCATCTTAGTGGACAAAGTCCCTTTTTGAATCGAGTTCACTCCTCGTTCCAGTCCCGTAACACTGAACTGGATTAACTTACCATTCCATCCATGTCTATCTCATGAGATATAAATCTTTACCCAATTCATTGGAGGGAGATATCGGTCCTACCCATCTCATAATGAAATCATTCTTACTTGTGCCACAAAATAAACATACATAACCCAATAAATAAAATGGGTTTCATAAACATCATCCCATCATCACATAATACATATAAAATAAATGGATATCCTTTCATAATAAGAAAATTGAAATCATGTAAATCATAGATACATGATACTTGAAACATACACATATGAAATAATGTCATCTTAGATGAAAAATGGTTTTGATAAAACACTTGAAATGAATTCTTGAGGAAAAGATCCTTTCTTCTTCAAAATTATTCTCTTTTCACAAAATGTCATGCAATTTCAAAATAAAATGATTTTTTTGAAAATAGTCATGAAATATTTTGTAGGAAGCTTCATGAAAATAAGGCTTCATAAAACCGTAAAAATCCATTCGTGCCGTATAAGTTAAAAAAAAACATTCTTCTCGTACTTTTGCCGGAAAAGTCAAAAAGTACCTCGTAAAAGAAATATTCCATACATACCATGTAGTAAAAGTCAAAAATGGGTAAAAAGGACATTAAACATACATGAAACCATTTTTAGGAAACATGGACATGGATGAGAACAATAACCCCAGAAAATACTTACGAATAAACAATCTCAGATAAGAATGAGATTGGAATAATTATCCTTTACCATAGGTCTGATATGCTTCGTATGGATCTGAACCTCGTGTATAATGATTTAAATAATGTCATTGACTTATTACATAATCATATTCATTGTTATGATATCATATATGTTTCACTTATGACTTTATATTACCCGTTCTTTTGTAAATTCAATGTCAAAGCAGCGTTTTGTGTAAAATCATTTCATTTATCATATGTGTTTCGACTTGTCGTTCTTCATATTATTAATAATATACTGATTTACATAATTCCAGAATGTAAAACATGATTTATATAGAATATATATTTATAATATACATATATATTACAGATCGATAAAAGGAATGAAATACACCGTTCATGGAGATGGTAGGTTGTACGTACGCATGAACGTTGTTTTCGTTTTCCTTGTTGAATTGAATGAAATTAAATAGATGACATACATATATATATATACATAAATACAGTAGAATTATTATGTCATATATTTCATTATTATTCATTATATATACTTTATAATAATTATTCAATGGTTAATCATGGAAAATGAATCTCATCGCGTTCGTGGAGACGGTTGTCCGTACGTACGCACGAGCGATGATATCATTCCCATGATCACGGAATTGTATTGGAGTGTATGTATACTATTTCATAATAAATATAAATTTACAATAATCATATATAGTCATTATTTACACCATTATACCCATCAAAGTAAGGTGGCGGTGGAAAATAGATTACACCACGGCGTGGAGACGGTATTCCCTACGTACTCACGCGTGGTGATTTCGTTTTCCGTAGGATGGATAGATGGTGAAATAGTGTTGTTTCATACTTATAATAACATATCAGTATATTAGTGATACTGATGTTATTACTTCATAATGAAACAACTAAAGAAGAATAAGTGGAAGAAGAAATAAAGTTGAAAGAATCGGTAACAGACATTACCTCTTCTTTGAAGCGCCTCTTTGAGACCTCCTCTTTGGGCACTAAAATTGGTCTTTGAAGAAACCCAGAAACTCTAGGATCTTTATATGGAAGTGGAGAAGAGAATTTGGCAGGTTTTGGACGAGCTTGAAGGCTCAAAGTGGTGTGAGGAAGAGAGGGAGGCGGTTCCCTTTTATAAGAGAGGAGGGGCACCTTTGGAAAAACTAAAACTATTATTTTATTATAAAGTCATATTCGGTTTTTAATAGCTCCAAATTGATTTATTTATAAGGTAAGGATGGGATGGGTTTAAATCCTCTCATCCAATAGAATTTAGACAAGTTTAGGTTTATATTTTAACCTTATCATTTATATTTAACTTTAAGTTAGATAATTTAACTTTTACTGTGTCTTCTTGTTTTCTTACACTATAAGGTTAATAAACTTACTATAACAAGACAAAAGAACCCCAAGTTGTTTATTATTTATATATATAACCTTATCTAAGTCATTTGGCAGAAACATATATTTTTAGGAAAAAAATAACAATTAGTAATATAATATTTGTTTTAATAACTATTTTATGTCAATTTTGACACTATTTGGTAATTGATTTTTGTGAAACTCATAACACAAAGATTAGTTCGAAAAAAGTTAATTAAATCAAAAATAACATGTTTTATTAACCTATAAAATTAGTGAAATTCATAAAAAGTCTCAAATTACATTATTTTGGATATTTATAACATCAATTATGTCAATATTTCATTATTAAAATAATTATTGCATCATCTTTGTGTCATAAATAAATTAAATTATTTAATGTCTAAAAATTATAATTAAAATACCATTATGTATGAAATCTTTCTATATTTCTAATGAATATTTATAGTCGAATTAATCTTAAGTATAACCATATATTAAAAATGATTCAGTTATTAAACTTTGATTTTAACTATTTTAACCCTTCTTTAAATAAATTAATAATAAATGCCATAATCTAATCCAAGTGGGCCTAAATGGTCATATTTTATTCCTAAGGTTGTTTTTGGTCTAATTACACTAATCCAATAGAATTATGACATGTGTTAGGGTAATAATAATATCATTTTTACCCTTAATTACTCTATTTACTTTTAACCGTGGTAAAAAAAAGTAAAACGTTACTGTTCACCAAAACATATTTTCATCTCGTTGAACCACATTTTAGTACTTGATATTAACCATGTCTCTTGGATTTTGAAATTCCACTCACAGAAGCAGTAAAATTATGTTTTATGTGAATTTGGAAATTCTCCTAGGAGGTAGGTAAAAGACGGTGAAAAGTTCAATAAAATTTTTATATATCTAAAATTATTATAAAATGACTCCAATGACATAGATTGAACTTATATAGGTATTATGTATCAATTTTGACCTAAAATGAATTTAAATAAAATAAATAATTATTTAAATAAAAGGTCGGTTTTTGAATAGTAACCTAGTGTTTTCACTATTCATCAAAAATTGAAAGTTTTCAGAAAAATACCAAAAATTCACCCTAGGCTAATTTTGATATTCTGAATCCAAAATGAAGTCTATTTTGAAAGATAAAATTTCAAAAAGTGGTTATTACTATTCATAATGGCTAGTTTATGTAACAAATCGTTGTTTAGCAAAACTCTGTATTGCGTACAACACACGCTATCGTGGAAGGTCGTGATTGTGTGTAATGCAAGCCAAGTCAAGGATGCATGTTGTGCAAGATTATTTTGGTGTAGCGTACAACACAAGACATTAATTAAATTAAAAAGAATATTTTTAATAAAATCTCAGGGTGTTACATTCTACCCCCCTTAAAATGAATTTCGCCCTCAAAATTCATCGGGGTTATAAATGGTTTACTAATCGAAAGTTTCTTTAATAGAAACCCACATCATAAAAAGGAATACCAAAAAATGGCTTTAAAAACTAAAGTATTAAACGTAACGGTTACCCAAATTAACTAATCACTGGTTTTCTACATAGGATAACATAGGTGAAAATATGGATATGGAAGAGAAATCTAACCGTCATGTTCTGATGGAGAGTGGTAGAGAACATGTCTATAAAAATCAAACAATCACAAAGCCGTACATTTGTGATGATCTAGGGTACCATCTGGTTCATCGGATATAAGGGCACTAGGACAACATTTTTGGTTTTCAAGTTCATTTCCCTAAAGCTGAATAATTTGAATTAGAATAAATACTTACTTTATTTTGTTACAATCTCACTGTTGTTCATGCCTTTAACAATTTCCACTTCATCTCTTAAAGAAATTAAGTTGAATTTGTTATTCGTGAAGTGTTAGCAGATCATGTGATAGAATGACGGGTCATTCCATCTATCTCAAACAAAATGTTAGCAAAAGTTATTAAATATACATAAGTCGATCTATAGTGAGATTAATCATATATGGTTCCTAAAATGGACTTATACTTCATATATCATACTGCTTAATATAATAAAACTTGTTTCTACTAAACAGGGACTTCCTGTAGGCCAGTGGTAGGTGATAAAGGCCAGTCGCACTTCGGTTGTGGGTTTGATTCCCACAGCCTTGTCCAACGCGATGGGTTGTCGCTCATCCTGCAGGTTGTCCTTTTTCTAAAACTACATTACTATAACATCCCATCAATAATATCGAAAAAAGTTCTATCCTTAAACAATACTATCTTATGTCCAACATAATCCATTCCTATCTTTATCTAGAATACTTCGGTCCAAGCTCATAGTATAAAGAAAACGATTACCTGAAATTTCATCAACCAACCATCATTTATCCCCCATTATCTTGTTGGTCAGATTCCAATCATGTGAATACCTTAATCATGTATTCTTTTGAAAAATGAATACCCATTAAACCTTAGTGAAAACATGAATACTATCAAAAGTTAACTCTTTCCACATACCAAAATCCAAATATTCTATATACTCAAACCATGATATAACTTTCTCTTTATATCAGTCATGAGCTCATGAATACTATCAAACATTTAATTTTATCCTTATCCCTTCATTATGCGCATATCATATACTTTCCAAAAATACTGGTACCATTCATCACACACTTTCAAAACTTAAGGAAAGACAACAGTGTAACAATCCTTATATGTCTCTTTATTCCATAGTACCATGAGATTACTTATACAACATTACACTTGATAAACATGTAATCATTCCACTACCTTCTTAAACCATTGACCGAGATTCAACAATTCTTTCATCTCACATATCATTTGTAGTCTCTTCATCATCATCAACATAAATATTACCCATACGACTATACTGATTCTCTTCATGAGAATTTCCCATAGGGCATTGGTTTTCATAATGCCCATACATTCCACATTTAAAACATTTAACCATTGTTGTTGTCGTAGCAATACCATTATCCTCATCCATGGTGTTAACTGATCCTTTTCCTTTTCACTTACTAGCTTTATGTCCTTCTTTTCCACACCCAAAGCATCTTCCAGTTCCTTTGAAACATTGTCCTTGATGCCTCTTCCCACATGATTTACATAGGGGAAATTGAACTTTATTTCCTCTGTGATCATCATGAAACTCCATCTTTCTCTTATTAGCCGAGTCAGGAAACTTACCAAATTTGAGTTTATTGATCATATTATGATATTGATGATTCAGAATAATAATGATGTTTGGACATCCAAATACAATTCCATTTGGTTTCTCATGAAGAATATCATTCCATTGTCCATCATATCCCCCATTATCGTGAATCTTCCTATTTCCAGCCATTTTCTAAAACCCAAAAAGAATAGTGTGAGAGGAAAAAATCATGCTAGGGAAAAAAACATAGTAAAGTGGGAGTACCCTCAATATCTAACATATTAGGTTAAATTCTAAGATCGTTACCGTAGTTCTAGGACTATATCTTATACGTATACTTATCCTTAGGGACATCCCTGGACATACCATAGAAATATCTCTAGGGATCTCACTAAAGTTCTCGCATCCTAGTTTCCAAAGGTTGACTAAACCTTTCCTCTGATACCAACTTTATAGACCCGAAGCTTGACGTACATGGACATTACATTACTTTTGCGGAATACTTATTACATAACAAAAACAGACACCAAATGACCGTAATAGTTTAGTGCCTTTGGAAACTTGGAACATAATCTTCTAATCTTGGTGAAAGATCCTCAACATCTCCCATAAAGATCTTCCCTTTTTTTTCTTACCTAAAACCTTTCCTTATATCCTGGGGAAAATAAAACATAAAAAGGGTGAGCTCAAATGATCAGTAAGGGTAAGCATGGATAAAATAAAACAAATCATATACATTTGAACTTAAAAACATGAACATATTGTTTAAACATCAAAAGCTTGAGCAATGACATAAAACATGGAAGTACGTAAGGAATAGATCATAAAGGAACATCAATCATGATAAAATAGCATGGGAATAAAACATGTAATTGTGGAAACCATTAAGCACATGATATGATTTCCATAGTAGCAAAGGCATTGCTTCCAAGACCACCTTAGTGGACAAAGTCCCTTTCTGAATCGAGTTCACTCCTCGTTCCAGTCCTATAACACTGAACCAGATTAATTTACCATTCCATCCAATTCTATCTCATGAGATATAAATCTTTACCCAATGCATTGGAGGTAGATATAGGTCCCACGCATCTCATAATAAAATCATTCTTACTTGTGCCACAAAATAAACATATATAACCCAACAAATAAAATGGGTTTCATAAACATCATCCCATCATCACATAATCCATATAAAATAAATGGATATCATTTCATAATAAGAAAATTGAAACCATGTAAATCATAGAGACATGATACTTGAGACATACACATATGAAATAATGTCATCTCAGATGAAAAATGGTTTTGATAAAACACTTGAAATGAATTCTTGAGGAAAATATCATTTCTTCTACAAAATCATTCTCTTTTCACAAAATGTCATGCAATTTTAAAAGAAAAGAATTTTGTTGAAAATAGTCATGAAATCTTTTGGAGGAAGCTTCATGAAAATAAGGCTTTATAAAATCTTAAAAATCTGTTCGTGCTGTATAAGTTAAAAAAAATTCTTCTCGTACTTTTGCCAGAAAAGTCAAAAAGTACCTCGTAAAAGAAATATTCCATACATACCATGTAGTAAAAGTCAGAAATGGGTAAAAATGAAATTAAACATACATGAAACCTTTTTTATGCAACATGGACATTGATGAGAACAATAACCCCAGTAAATACTTATTAATAAACAATCTCGGATAAGAATGAGATTGGAATAATTATCCCTTACCTTAGGTCCGATATGCTTCGTATGGATCCGAACCTCCAATATAATGATTTAAATAATGTAATTTACTTATTTCATAATCAGATTCATTGTTATGATATCATATATGTTTCACTTATGACTTTATATTACCCATTCTTTTGTAAATTCAATGTAAAAGCAGCGTTTTGCGTAAAATCATTTCATTTATCGTATGTGTTTCGACTTGTGGTTCTTGATATTATTACTTATATCCAGATTTACATAATTCCAGAAAGTAAAACATGATTTATATATAATATATATTCATCATATACATATGTATTATAGATCGATAAAAGGAATGAAATACATTGTTCATGGAGACGGTAGGTCGTACGTACGCATGAACGCTGTTTTCGTTTCCTTGTTGAATTGAATGAAATTAAATAGATGAAATACATATATATATACATAAATACAGTAGCATTATTATGTCATATATTTCATTATTATTCATTATATATACTTTATAATCATTCTTGAATGGTTAATCATGGAAAATGAATCTCATCGCGTTCGTGGAGAGGGTAGTTCGTACGTACGCACGAGCGATGATATCATTCCCATGATCACATAATTGTATTGGAGTGTATGTATACAATTTCAGAATCAATATCACTTTACAATAATCATATATATTTATTATTTACACCATTATACACATCCAAGTAAGGTGGTGGTGGAAAATAGAATACACCACGGTGTGGAGATGGTATTTCGTACGTACGCACGCGCGGTGATTTCGTTTTCCGTAGGATGGATAGATGGTGAAATAGGGTTTTTTCATACTTATAATAACATATAAGTATATGAGTGATACTTATTTTATTAATTCATAATGAAACAACTAAAGAAGAAGAAGTGGAAGAATAAATAAAGTTGAAAGAATCGGTAACAGACATTACCTCTTCTTTGAAGCGCCTCTTTGAGACCTACTCTTAGGAGACTAAAATTGGTCTTTGAAGAAGACCATAACCTCTAGGATGTTTCTATGGAAGTGTAGAAGATAATTTACCAGGGGTGGCTGATCTTGAAGGCTCAATGTGGTGTGAGGAAGAGAGGTTGGAGGTGCCCTTTTATAAGGGAGGAGAGGGGCACCTTTGGAAAAACTAAAAATATTATTTTATTATAAAGTCATATTCGGTTTTTAATAGCTCCAAATTGATTTAATTTGATGCTAAGGTGGGTATTGGTCGAAATCCTTTCATCCAATAGAATTTAGACAATTTTAGGTTAGTATTTTAACCTTATCATTTAGATTTAACTTTAAGTTAGATAATTTTACTTTTACCGTGTCTTCTTGTTTTCTTACACTATGGGGTTAATAAACATACTATAACAAGCCCAACAACACCAAGTTGTTTATTATTAATATATATAACCTTATTTAAGTCATTTTTCCGATCCTTAGATTTTTAGGAACAAAATAAAAATTAATAATATAATAATTTTTTAAAAAACAATTTTATGTCAATTTTGACACTATTTGGTCAATGATTTTTGTAAAAATCATAACAGAATTATTAGTTCGAAAAAAGTTAATTAAATAAAAACTAACATGTCATATTAACCTATAAAATTAATTAAATTCATAAAAAGTCTCAAATTACATAAATTTGGGTATTTATAACATCAATTATGTCAATATTTCATTAATAAAATAATTACTGCATCATCTTTGTGTCATAAATAAATTAAATTATTTAGTGTCTAAAAATTATTATTAAAATATGATTCTGTGTGAAATATTTCTACCTTTCTAATGAATATTTATATTCGAATTTAGCTTATGTATAACCCTATATTAAAAATGATTTAGTTATTAAACTTTGATTTTAACTATTTTAACCCTTCTTTAAATAAATTAATAATAAATGTCCTAATCTAATCCATGTGGGCCTAAATGGTCATATTTTATTCCTAAGGTTTATTTTGGTTGAATTACACTTATCCAATAGAATTATGACACGTGTTAGGGTAATAATAATATCATTTTTACCCTTAATTACCCTATTTACTTTTAAGCGTGGTAAAAAAAGTAAAAAGTTACTATTCATCAAAAATTATTTTCATCTCATTGAACCACATTTTAGTCCTTGATATTAACCATGTCTCTCGGATTTTTGAAATTCCACTCACAGAAGCGGTAAAATAAATTTTTATGTGAATTTGAAAATTCTCCTAAGAGGTAGGTAAAAGACTATGAAAAGCTCAATAAGGTTTTTATAAATCTAAAATTATTATAAAATGACTCCAATGACTTAAATTGAACTTATATAGGTATTATGTATAAATTTTGACCTAAAATAAATTTAAATAAAAAGTCGGTTTTTGAATTGTAACCCTGGGTTTTCACTATTCATCAAAAATTGAAAGTTTTCAGAAAAATACCAAAAATTCACCCTAGGCTAATTTCGATATTCTTAATCCAAAAATAAATTCCATTTTGAAAGATAAAATTTCAAAAAGTGGGTATTACTATTCATAACTGCTAGTTTATATAACATATCGTTGTTTAGAAAAACTCAGAATTTCGTACAACACACGCTATCATGGAAGGTCACGATTGCGTGTAATGCAAGCCAAGTCAGGGATGCATGTTGTGCAACCTTCTTTTGGTGTAGCGTACAACACAAGACATTAATGAAATTAAAAAGAATATTTTTCATAAAATCTCGGGATGTTACAGTCTCCTTCTTTATCCTTCATAACATGAATCTCGTTTTGGACACATCTTACTTAATACCCTTCTACAAATCCTAGGGAAAAGAAACATAAAAGGGGTGATCCAATATGCATTGTAAGGGAAAACAAGGAGGATATGTAAAACTAAACATGTGTATAAATGGAATGATAATTTAATCATAATAATAGAATATCATTCCCTTTATATCAAATGCCAACATGAATTATAAGTAAAATCAAAGACCATAATCCATGAGATCATAAAATTTACAAAAAATATTAAATTTTAGCATACACAGATAATTTTAACTTTTTGAACATTTATAAATAGTAAGAGGTTTATTATTTAAATTACGAACATGAAATCAATCCCTTTAATAAACATATGGACATGGAAATGAGTTCTACTCATAAAATTATAGACATGAAAACCAGGTGTACACATATAATTGTGAACATGAAATCAGGTTCACGCAAAACATACATACCTCATGAGTAATTATTATATATATAATACAAATAATGGATATATAGGTACCATCCATCTCATAATGAAAATATTATTATGTGTGCCACCAAAATATTAGTCACTCATCACAGCATAACCAAAAGGATAAAATGGATTTTCTTAAACATCATTCCATCATAACACAAGTTTGGAAAAACAAATGTATTTCATAAATATAATACTCAATTTAAATAATTCCATATTTGATAGAAAATAATTTTGATAAAACACTTGAAATTAATTATTGAGGAAAACATCCTTCTTACCTCAAAAATATATTATTTTCGTAAAACACTACAAAATTTTAAAAGAAAATTAATTATTTGAAAATAACCTTTAAATATTGTAAAGGAGGTTTCAAGGAAATAATGTGTTATAAAAATTTAAATATACATTAATTCTGTATAAGTTAAAAAACATTCTTATCGTACTTTTATCAAAAAAGACAAAAAGTACCTCATATCCCAAATAAAAAAGATTCCTTTCAGAATGTTTAATAAAAATTCACAAATTGGTGAAATTGACTTTAACAAATTGTATAAGAATATAATGAATATTTTGGAATATATATTTAGAAAACATGGACACGAAAGATAAATACACCCCAGTAATTACTAACGTATAAATAATATCTGATAAAATTGTGATTGTGAAATTATCCCTTACTAATTTATAATTAGTCGCATCATATGTATCGTAAAATAAGGAAAAATATATGAATAATTAAATATCATAACCTTTATAATAAGTATCATAAAATCATTAATTAGACAAATAAACACCACCCAGAAAAAATAGGTGTTGTATAAGGCATATATCCCACTAAAATAAAATTAAGACAAAATAATCCCTTACCCTTAATTGGTCCAAATACTTCTATATGTGTCTGAAACTCTTGTATATTAGTTTTAGACATATTATTAATCTTGTAAAATAATCATAATAATATTTATGATATCATATATGATTAATTTATTACGTTATATTACCCATTCATTTAATAATTTCATGTTAAAGCAATTACATGAGCCTCAAACCAGTTGGTGAGGAATCCTTAAGTGCATTCCCGAGACCCATGTTCAAAACCAGGGAGAGGCATATTTTCCAGGGAGTACTGTAGCAGTGATGTCATAGGTACTATAGCAAAACTATACACTGTGATGGTACTATAGCAGTTACTGTAGCAGATACTGTTCGGTACTGTAGCAGCTAGAACTATTTACCTTGGGCCACTGGTTTGGGCTTTGAGTCCTTAAGGATTTCGGGCCACCCATGAATTCGGGTCATTAGGGATTTCGGGCCACCTTTATGGCCTTCATTCCACCTCAATGCCTTTGGGACACATCCTGTTTTCCCAGACAGACTCTACAAAAAAAGGGCAACCCCAAAAGAGGATTCAGAGAAGGTGTACTCACCGGAGTAGAGCCAAATGAATTTTTCAGAATGAGAGGGTATGGAAATACCATCGGGACCAGCCTGTGCTTTCACATGAAGCCTATCATGAAAGACATGCGAAGGTGGAGAGCTAATATCATGATGCAGATGTGGGGAAGGGGCAGTTCCTTGTAGATAGTCTGGTTGAATTCCCAAAGACCTTTGGGTCATGTAATCTCCTATGCCTACGGGACATGTAATATCTGAGAAAACGGTCATTTTAAGGGTCCCCCCTTATCCCTTGAAAGGGAGGTTATTAAAAATCAATAAAAATGAAGGCCTTCATGATAAAACAACGTTTTAAGTAATAATTATGTTGTTTATCATATGTTTTTTGAATTTTTATAATTGATATTATTACTTAGATCATGATTTAATTGCTTCCAAAATTTAATAAATGACTTATAGATAATATATATTCAGTGTATAAATATATATAATAGATAGATAAATGAAATTTAAGACACCGTTCAAGGAGATGGTAGGAGATAAGTACAAATGAACGTCGTTTCTGTTTACTTTGTCATATTAAAATATAGAAAATTGAATGATAAATATAAATATTATAATTATAATATCATATATATTACATATATGTTACGTATTTTAATTAAAATTATTGTTAATACATTTTATGTATATCGTGAATGAATCACATCTCTTTGAGGGGGTGGTAGTCCACACTTCCACAAACAATGTTATCGTATATCCAAAATATGGAAGGCATGAAGGTATGATTACTATAAAATATACAGATTATTAAATAGGTTAAAATTTACATGTTAAAATATTTTTCAACCATAATAATAGTTTTAAGACCCTCCATTAATGTGGTAAAGTAAAGAGAACAAAAACAATATTCCCAAACTCAATTAACTGACATAACATGGAGAACAATTTAATTTATCTGAATAAGAGGAGGTGATAAATGAATTGGATATGAGATATTCCATATAACTATAGTATATAAATTATTTTAGGGTTATCACGCATTTATAGATAAAGTATGTGAGGAGGAAGTAGAAAATGAAATGAAATTAAGAGAGGTACCGTGAGAAAATATCTTCTTGAATATCCCCTCCTTGGAAGACCCTTCAGGGCCTTGGATTTGGTTTTTTGGTGTCACCAAAAGTGATTGAAATATGGGAGAGTGATTTGGAGAGTTTTTGAAATATATTTTTGGAGCTGAAAATATTTTTGGGATGAAATGTGGAGGTAAGGTGGTGGTATTTATAAATGAGGAATGGTGGGTTCAAGTGATTTAATTATTGACTATATTAGATTTAAAACTAAAAAAATTGAGGTGGAACTAATTTAAAAGATTTGGAATTACAATTAATTTTATTAGGTTTTTTAGGTTTCATACACACCTTAAACAACCACTAAATGTTTCAATTCTTATGTATGTCAACCTTTTACCTTTTAAGGTTAACCCTTGTCACAGTTTTACTAATACAATGGTAAATTGTTTTACCATGGTAAATGTTTTATACCTAAAAATGAAATTGAACATAAAACCTAATTTATAGATTATTATTCCAAATGTGGGATCTATTTTACATAATTCAATTCCAAAAATTTGTAAAATTTTATTTAAACTTAATTCCATATACAAAACTAAAAATCGGGTTTTAAAATTGAAACATTCCAAATTTTGAAAATTTTTTATTTCTAAATTCAAATTGAATGAAATTATAATGAACAAAATTGGATTTTATTTTAATAAAATTATCTAAATGTACTTTAAAACCTATTAAAATTATCTCATAACAATATAAATAAATTAGACAGAAATATCTTTTGAATTAAAATGCAATATTTTTCATTATTCACTAAAATATGAAATTTGTTAGCAAAATACTAAAATTTTATCCTAACTAAATTTTGATGTCCTAGTTCCAAATTATATGTTTATTTTTCAAATAAAACTTATAAAATTGTCAAAAAATAGATTTTAAATCGGTGCACTATCAAAAGGTGGAAAATATATTCTTTATAAATACTTCTTTTATCTGGAAAATTGAATTTATTATTATATCAGGTCTATAAAATATATAATATTAATTTTAAACATTACATTTAATATATCAAATATATATTTCGTTATGAAAATATACCAAGATTGATTTTATTATTTTATAAACTCATTTATTTTTGTTTAAATAATATTTTCAGAAAAAAAATAAACTTTTACATTTATTTAAAAATGGTTTTATTTTCATTTATAATTAATTGATCACCAAATAATTAATTATATATGCATGTGTAAAGCATGTTTTTATAATTCAGTTAATATTTTTCACATCTACCATTATAATGGCTAGGTTATAAGGTAATATAATCATATTTAGTTGTTCACTTAAACTCAGTCTTACGTAAAAATGAATTCTATATAAAGAACTTGAAATTTTGTGTAACACAAGTCAATCATGGTGTTTTTTATACTACAAGATAATCTGTTATTATGTGTAAGCTTAGATAAGAGACAATAGGATATTATCCATGCATCATGATAGGCACTTGGATAAGGAGACAAGAGGATATTATCCATGCATCAGGATAGACACTTAGGTTCACATGAAATATGTTTGTGATTGTGATTTTTCTTTGGAAATTTGAATATATAAAAGGGGGTCGGCCGATTTAAAGTTTCATCAGTAGACTAAACAGAGCTTTCTCAAACCACCTCTTGATGGAATTCTACATAGCCTTCTTGGGTGTTTGGTTCTTGGTACAATTGGAATATGATCCTATGTAGTTATGGTATATGTGGTATCTAACCATGATTGAATATGAAGGAATAAAAGGAGGTTATGGTATATTTAAATTTTCAATTACAAACAAAGTTTTTATATATATCATCTAAATCGCATTTTTCTCAACCAAACCAGAATTGTGGTTTTTAATGTGATTTATATGTGATTTCTGACTCTAATATGGCTAGGAATGGAGAATGAGGCTTTATAACCTGTGATATGGGTGTGGTTGAGAGGTGTAATATTGGTGAGATGTAATTCCAGTTACAACGTTACAATGTTTTTTAGATCTATACTACTACTATTTTTATTGATCATGGGTTTTTATTCTTATTAGGATTCCACCTAGATGGTATCTGGTGGAGCATTAAGGGTGTAGAAATGTGCCACTTTAGGGGTGTGCACTAGATGATACCCTAAGGGTGGTGCTGGTCTTAATCTATAGGGAGGGGATATAAGGTAGGATAGACAGTCACTGATGGCAGTAGAGTTTAGGTCATGTCTAGGTGAGCAACTCTGGGTGCGCTTGGTGTGGGTCATTTAGAGCATTAACCAAATAGCTCAGTGAGTTGAGCCATATATGGAATATCTGATTTGAGAGTTGTATCAAATCACCCTCATTTGTATCATGGTGAGGTTGTAACCTAGGCAACATAGTTTGGAATTGAGTCTGTGCAATCTTTTTTTATCAGATTAAGACACCCCTAGGGTGCAGTGTGATGTCAGCCACTCTTGTGCATAGGTTTTTGGAAAAGCGTTGTTGGGACATACCAGTATATTCATACGAGAATTAGATACTAGTGTGCAAGTAATTTTGATACTACGTTCATAAAGCACTTATTTCATGATACAATAAGGCAAGATAAAGCTCGTGATTTTATGAAATTTCTATAGGGAGACACATTGGTCATAGAGTAACCAAGGATGTTATCGACCTATCATGTTTTCAAACTCTATTGAAAGATATCACATTACTAGGTTGAGGTAGTTTGAATATGGTTTGAGGAATTGAATCAAGTTATAAGTGAACATATTTAGGTTGACCTCTTTATCAAAAGAAATGAACCCAGAATTGATTGTCAGGGGAGCTTGATTGATATGAATTTAGTGAACTCATCGAAAGAATTGTTTGAGATGGTAAGTTGTTATTTGGGTAGCCCGAAGCAAGGTCATAAGAAATCCTCATTTAAAAGTCAGTTAAAATACTCAAAAATGCCACCAACTAGTGTATCTTTGAAGTTATGATTCCAATGTGGGTAGAATGGCCACATTCAAACCCAATGTGACCGCCATCCAAAGGAGTTATATGAATGTGGGAAGATTGGTTATTTAGATAGGTTTTGTTGGGATATTTCTTAAACATCTATGATTCAAGGTCAAGGCCAGAGTCACAGATTTGTGGTTGGATCGAGAGGGATATTAATAGTGGTTAACTGTGATATTATTGTATCTATAGGACATATAAGTAAAATAAATACACAATAGTGGGGGCAGTGGACAGTAGTGGGTAAGACATCCTATGGAGGATAATAATTGAGCTTTAAGGATTCAGTTCAGATTCATCTGGTTGATTTGATAAGTTTAGAACAATTTTGGGATTCTATTATGTTTATAGGTATCCCATTACCCTGGTAGTGTTAGTTTTTTATTATCAAAACAGACAATGGTTCACGAGTTGAACATATGCTGAATGAATTAACTAGGTTCTGGATAATATATTGCTATTAGTAATTGTGAATGTCTTATAGATGATATGTGGGAATCCAGAAACATTTATAGGAATAAAATATATTTATATAATGTGGGTAATTTTTTGATTCATGAATGATGCATGATTTTCAGGAATTGGCTGTGATATAAGTCCTTATGGGCATCATTGGTGATGTGGGTGAGAAGTGAGCCTCTAATAAAAAAATTTATTGATAGAATTTGATCATTATGACATGTGTGTATAGAGTTATAATCAATTTAAAACCATTGGGATAATGAAAAATGGGTTAGTAAGTGATTGATTTATTGACTCCTATGGTGGGGAGGACTACATAAGGAATTAGCCTTGAGTGGTTAAATGAGGTAGTCTAAGATGTTGGAAATAATTTGGATCTTTTTGGGAAAATATCATTTTATAGGAAGTTGGGGTGTGAAATATCATACAGGAGTGACATATCAAGTCATCATGTGGTAAAATTGCTTGGGTATGAGCTATGTAAAGGTGGGGATGTTGTAAGATCCCATGATTTCAGCGAGTTGAAAATTGCATGGGAATTTGAACATCCATTTTGGGGGGTAGACCAAATTGAAAATTAATATTTTGAAGGGATTAATGAGAGTATTAATACCTTTAAGTGTTATTTTTTGGATGGTTTTATGTACTTGAAGGTTTCTCAGGGGTTTGGTTGATATTCAGAAGCACCAGGTATCGAAAACCCAATTCCAGGAGACAGAACAGTAGATGCATTGTTGGTGCTTGGTTAGTTTTAACCATGCAACCCAAACTATGCATTCCATTTTTACTAGGACACAGTAAATTTTAATCATGTGGAGTTCCTATTAAACCATGATTTGTGTTTAATATAGGTAGATGGGTCCACACAGTTGGAGCATGGTTTTTCTAACTATGAGTTGCAATCGTGTGAGGTAATGGTTCCTTGGCCGCACAACTCTTCACTATTATCGCATGGTTTTATAAACCATGTGTCTAAACCATGTGGCTCATTAAAGGGGATAGAAATGATAATTTCAACCCTACCTCTTTTTTTACGCCCAAACATTCCCCTCTTGTTCTCTTCCTATATTCATATAGTAGTCCACTATGGGAACTCCACCGTCTCCCTCATAGATTTCATAAAATTCCTTCTATATGGTGTCTGATTCAAGAATATTTTTTCATGCTAGATATCTAATGGTAATTATTTTAATCCTATTTATTTATTTATTTATTTCACTCACCATTTGGAATATTCTTTTCATACAATCTAATATTCCTTATTTCCAATGTATTTCTCTGATTACCTAGTTTCTCTCACATCCAATCAACCGAAATTCTGGTATCAAATGAGGGAAGATTATTAAGCTTGAGTTACATTCTTCCAAAATTTCTCCTAATTTATAAATGGTTTTATATGATGTGTGATAAATAAGAATGAGTGGGGTGGTCTAGGTGTGACCATTTTTTCCTTTTTATATTCTTTCTAAGAGATTTCCTCTAGCAGTCTAATGTGTGATAACGTAAGATGGAACATTTTATATCATAGAAGGTGAGAAATTGAGTTTAATTATGGTTTAGGGTCATTTGATAGTAATGTAATTTCTATAATGTGATCCTATGGCTATGTTGGTTCTGTCGAAATGTGTTGGCCATGGGTCATGATACATTGGGTGATATTGACCACCATATGCTTGATGATGTGGTTTTTCTAGTTGAGGAAAATGGTTATGAACAGTATCATAGTTGGGGTGGCATGGTTACCATATGGCAAAAGAGGTTACCTGAAGGTGTTTATTATATTTTCAGTGATTTTCACTCACTCCTGTTAGATGAAATCACTGTTGTGGTTTTGTGAACATAGGATATGGTCCTAGGGAATATTTTGACCTCTCAATGTGGCTGGAGGCCTCCATAGACTTAAAGACATAGGGGATGATGATGAACATCAAAATGGATGAGGTTCTCATCATAAAAAAACCACATGTGATGGTCTGTAATGCCATCAGAGGGGGGATGGGGCTCTCCATGATATTGGGTCCAAATGTATGGGACTATGGAAGGATGTATATGACTATGTCTTGGGAAATATGATTGTCTTGCTAATGGTGTTTTAATTAATGGAAGTCCAATAGTGTTGTGATTTATTTATGGTTCTTCCTATGGGATGTCATATTCACCCGATATGAGGTATATGTTGTAATTGTATACATGTGATTTCAATTGGATTGAGAATGGATGTAGACCGACATTACTTCTAGTGTTATTAAATATGGATTCATCATCCCACTTCAACATTGGCTGACGTATGTAAACAATTCCTAGTGATTTTTGATCCCAAGAAAAGTGGGTTATTTGATGAGTGAGTAACCAATGTTTATTTATATTTCAAATACATAGTTATATGTATTGAAGTTTGAACAAAAACCATTGGTGGTGTCCAACTGAGTTCATACTAGAACCCTTCAAGTTCCCCTTAACATGTGTGTAGACTTTATGTCTTTGAGTGTTAAAAAGGTATTAGGATCATGGTATAGAGCATAATGTGCTCACAAGTGCTAGGGTTCACATGATGGATGGAATGGTTTTCGGAATATAAAACATGTGGGCTCTTTTTACAAATATATAGTTTATTTTTGGGGGTTTTATGTATATATAAAATCTAACCACAACTACTTTTTCACTCTTATGTATGAATATAATGACATGTAGATATTATCTGGTTTGTATAATCACTTTAATTTTGGGTTATTAATACTATTATGTCATATTTCTTCCACTTGGTTTGATCCACTACTTCCATAGAGAAACTATTATGATCATTGTTATTACTATCACTAGATTATATAGTATCGCCACTATCAGTAAATAGACCCTCACATATAGTCTTTCACCTTTGGAATATAGAGAGGTGTTCCTAGGTAAAGGTGGAACACCACCCTGGAGCATTAGTTGAGTGACTCCAAGGTTGGGGCATTATAGCTAGGTACCTTGGTCATGGAATAAATTAGAGAAATCATATATTCCTTCATCCCTATAATATTAGTCCATAGAATCAATTTTAAATGTTTAAAAACATTTCTTTGAAGTAATAAAAAACTTTTATACATCAGAATGCTTATTACAAATTTCTCCTTCATGATTTTCATCATTCTAAGCCTAATCATTCCTCTGAATATACCAATTCTACTGTCACAGTGAGGATATTTATGTATATACCCATATTTGAGCAACACCAAGGAAGAAATAATTCAATCGAATGGACTAAATCTAGTGTTATAGAGGTGATAATTATTCTTATACACATCTGTGATCCAAACCCTAGAGGAAGTCATTCACCCAAATAGATTCACTCTATCTTTTCGGTTAGAGTATTTTTTCCTATACCCATTCATGAGTGCACTTAAGAAGAAATAATTTTAAATCATGTTTATGGGATAAACAATTGAAATTTTACATTTAAAATTACATTTTATTGTTTTTAAAAGTTCTATATATTATTATGAGGTAATAATTATCACAAAATAGGAATGATGATATCATCAATGAATGATAGAATAATTTTTTTTTCAATCGTCTGTTAAAAAAGAGATTGTGGAAAATTCACAAGATAGAGTATTTCTTCATAATAGAAGATTATTCTTGAATATCCTCAATGTAGGATAGTATTCTATCCAAAAAGGTTTGGTCTTTATCAATATTCTTGTAAACCCTGATTGGACATACATTTTTATCTCCTTTGATAGGAAAAGACTCTCCACCTCAAAATACACCCTTGTCCCATTAGCTCTTGATTCTTCTAAGAGATTTCAGTGTTTTGTAAATTCTCTCTTAGTGAAATCAATCAATTTTTGGAGTTGAATTATTTTAGTATCATTTTCATTGACCAGAAATTTTTTCATTGAGTCTAACCACAAAAGGTATGATTCACATTGATGCATCTTGGCTTAGAGTTTGGTAGAGGAGGAATTTTATTCTACCTATATCAGGAATTTCAAGGCGTCTCTGGATTAATCCAATTCATTTAGGATCATCATTATTTTATCATAAATTAAATGATAACTACAATCCATTTCTTCACAGGAAGAAAAATTTATGATGAAGTTATAGAATATTTTTGAATAGATCAATCATGGGGGTCTCTATGATTAGATTCCTTATATTAATCCAAGAATGTTAAAGTGTAGTTTAATGGAATTCCAATTATAATTTTTCTAATCTAGTGTCACTATAAGAAGGGTGTAATTATTTTAGGAAACCGTATATATGGTATAAGAACATCATCATTCCTTCTAAGTTTTTCGGTGTTGGGATAGTCCCAGACTCTATATTCATAGACTGTTGATATATGAAAGCAAGAACCTCAAGGGTTAGGATCCTAAAAAATGATGGTTGAACCAAAATTAATACATGAATTACTATCCAATAAATTAGCTATAAGAAAAATATAAGGAAATATGAACACTTACCCCATTCTGTTTATCTTACGGCCTCTGCAGATAGTTCTACCATAGTTTATAGAATCAAAAAATATTCTCCCAAATAGGTGTCTCCTCATTGGTGATGAAAGGAGTGTCATCCCTTAATGACATCTCAATAATATCCATTATTGGAGTACTCTAATCCAACATCAATGCCTAATCACTACCATATTCTAAGTCATTTTCTCCCTCATAATATTGAGTGAGGGTCTTTATATGTGAGAGACCAGCAGAAGGAGGGTTATGGATCACTTCAAGATGGCCTAATTACTAAATATCTCCTTCAAGGACAGTTGAAGGAGTAAAATATTCTATGGATAACAAAATATCATTCAATATATGTTAGGATTTTAATAATGTAATATTCTCTGCTTTAAGAATAGTATACATTAGTTATTACATGAAATCACAATTTTGATTAGTTTTTATGACTGGATTTTCTCCTCCTCTGTCAATAAAAGCATTTGGGGTTACCAATGTAGGAATATTTCTCTATGTGGAAGTTTATTTAGTGCCATAGATATAAAATTAAACTAATGATAAAATATAAGTTTCCTTGTGACTTACTATATATCCTTTAAGATAAGAGAGTGTGGAAGATCCCATGACTAATAAATTTCCATTTTCTTTACCTAGGAAAACACTTATATATGTCAAACTAATCAAGGATTTATTTATAAACTATCTTCAAGAAAATACATTTTTTTTCCAAAAACTTTTCCCTACACAGGTGTTTAATTTTAGAGAGTGAAACTATTGTTTTTTCCTCCATGAACACCAGTATTGAAGGGGGAAAGTTTGAAAGTCCTCCCATGATTTTTTCATTAATTGTTATTTTTCTTGGGGAAAATTCACATACATCTGAAGTAGAAATTCTCTCTTAACCGATGGGAATTCCACCTATGGTTATCATAGAGACATCATCAGTAATTATTCTATCTCCATCAAATTAAAAATAAAGTGATGATTCATGTCTGTGATAGCTTCCTATCAAGAATAATTTTATATATATATAAGGCTTATAACTATTGGGTCAATAAATTCTTTCCAATCATCAATGGATTTGGTGACTTGTTCTTAATTTGTGCCCACCTTCTTCATTTCCATCACCCACCTCACAGTGAGAGTCTAGATATTGTAATCATAAATAATCATTTACATATCTAAGATTAATTTTTTAACCACTATGGTGTTTGTAACATAACTAAAATCATGGGACACCCATATATCCCCATGTTGAGCAATATGGGAAAAACTAAATAATCGACCAAAAATCCCTAATTTCAATGGATTTGGGATCATTATTCTAGAAGTAGGTAGCCTTAGGGTTTTCATAATACTAGGAATCCTTGTTAATCCAATAAAAGAACATGAGATACTTTTATTTCAGTTGATTTATGAGACATTACCCATCATCTATGGTCTTGGTAGATGGAGCTTGGGTCTCTTCCTATCAGAGACTAACAAACCACCTCAGCTAAACTATAGGTATCATAGGCTCATGCACTCTAAGACATCATTAAACTATTGTTTTTTGATGGATTGGTAATTCTGGAGTCCCAAATAAGTTATTATCTTAGTGAGCCGTTTTTTTTATTTTTCCTTTCCATGAGTCACTGTAGAGGAAACCCAAGAGACACTACATTTAAACATTGTTTAAGGGTATGAGGAGAACCAAGAGTTTGTATATCTTGAAGTGAACCTCACATATGAACTAAAATGTTGAATCCTAATTACATCTTGGGTGGGCCCATGGGCTAAGATATCTAATATTTTCTATTCCACCATTAGACTATTCTAAGCCCAAATGTCTATTAAGGGTAAAATGATTGAAAATTACAAGAAAATAAATTTTTATATTACCATATAAGTTGCATAGTCCTCACAAATGACCTCCCCATCCTCCCATTTCACTAGGAAATAATATTTCAGGGTTGTTATATAGGAATGACCTTTATAATTTTAATGACCATTTTCAAGGAATGTTTTGGTTGGAGGATCATAATAAGGGAAGAAATTTAATTATGAAGAGATTATCAAAACCCACATGGCTGCTCTGTACTATATAAATAAATGACTGGTTGTAATGAAAACTTTGATGAAGGGGTGAAATTTTTATTTAGGAATTCTTAATTCACTATGTAGTGTATATCGATTAAAATTTTTTCACCAAAGCTCATGAAATAGCCCTAAAATATAGAAAGAATACATTTCCAATTAAACATAGAAAATGAATTGATGAATATTCATTGGCATAGGTAACACCAACCCCATAGGAAATCCTATTACTATATTGATTTACATAGTAAATGAACCTATCCTGACTCCATTATGGGATTCCTAAACTAGAAAAAAATATGTGCTCAATCACATCACTAAAATAACATCTAGTAGGGTCAGGCTAAGGATCTCATGATTTATATAATAAATCCATTAATTATTATTATCATTGTATAATTTTGTTCAATAATTTCCTAGGATTCATTTTTTTTTCATCAGGTGACATCATGTAGTGTCCTTGAATCTTATCCCTTTCTAATAGGGTACCATGAAGGCTTAGATCCCCATATTAAAATTGATATCAATGCAGAAATGGGGGGATTTCCATTAACTTTTATGCTAAATTTAGTAATTCTTGGTCCATATGGGGGTTACACCTTCATTATTCCCATGTCAGTTTTCTGGGAAAGGATTCATCATACATAACTCCATGAACATGTGATTTCAATACATTATAAGTATCCACAAAAATCAATGTCCACTCTTATCTGTGTCAGATGGAAGGAGTTGGTATGTTGGATCCATATATTCATATGTTTGGGGATGAAATAATTATTATTATGCACTTATACCTATTAAATCTAAACCACCTCATAAATGAAAACCATTTTAAATTCATCACTTAATTAAGCACATGTATTTTGAACCCAGTATACCAACATCCTTTTAGGACTGGAACCACCTCCCATGTAGAGATCCAAATCCCCATTCGATCATTTCATTTGAATGGTTTAATAATGACTTATAATGGATGAGTATAAATGTTTCCTAATATCTAATATGTGAATTTTTTTACCTAGATAGGTTACTGTATGATATATAAATAATATTGGATGAGATCCCCCCCACCTCATTGATATAGGTTACCATGGAATGAATACTATCTCTAGTTGTTGTAAAAATGTATTTGAAGTTGGGATTAGAACATTTTTCAAGATACAATGGTTATACAATGGAATCATCTCAGAAGTATGATACTTTAGTTGATTTTAATTTAGAATTATTATAATGCATTTTGTGGATCCATTGATTTAATGAGGATAGCCTAGCCCAATGCATTCAATCATCTCTTCTATGGGATAATTAGAATTAATATTTAAAAAATTAATTGCAGTCTATGACATTATTTTCCAATAATAAACAAAAAAAATATTCATGAATGAACTTTGAATATAGGGGAGGTAACAGATGAAATGGAAGAAAATGTAAAGAACCACTTGGAAAAAATTTACACAGTAAAAAAATTAGTTTTCACAAGTATTCGTCCCAAATAGTTTTACAAACTATTTTTACAACATCCTTTACCCATTTATTTTTACCCAGATACTTCACTAAAATCCTTCTCATATGATATTCACTTAAAATATGTGCCTTGAATCCATATTTAAATAGAAGGATGAGGCCAAAAAAATAATGCCTACATGAAAGTATCATGAATCACAAGGGATCAAACTAGAAAAATTATTCTCTATCAGGTAAAAAAAAGGTGAAAGTTGAGGGTCCCCTCATCAAATATATATAGAAAGTAAGTAGGAGAATAACATGTAGTAATTGTTTGAAAAACACATGTACACAACTAGCAATCATTTCTAGCATAATTCATCCCTACCAAAAGTCTAAAATTACCTTATTCTGAAAAATATGTTTCGGTCCAATGTAATTATGACCTTATGATTAAATCCTCATTTTACTAATCGGCTCCAGTCATAATGGGGTGAATTGGTCGGTTCGGTCCTTTTAGAAAAGGATGAATTCTCTTATAAATAGAAACACCTCAAGTACATGAAGTAAAATACCAAGTGAGAGGTGCTATAAATTCACCTAATTCCACCAATTGTTTCTTTATAGGAGCACCCAATTCAAAAATGCACACATGAATTATGTGTGTATTTTTTTTTGAAAGTCACACCTATGTGAAACTCCAAAATCCCAAATAACCATCACCTAGGGTAAAAAATTTCCTATAAATAAGATCGTTGGGATCCATATTTGGGACTTTTTGGAAGATTAAGAGATGGTCATGAGATTTTCACTCCCTTTTATTACGCCCATTCCTCTTGTTAGACTTTTTCATAATAATTTAAAAACCTTATAGTAGATTATTTAAGTTTAAAACCAAGTAAGAATATCGAAAGTAGTGGGTAGTACCAATGGGTTATAAATACTCAGAGACTTTGTGAGAAACCACATACTCCCTAGATTATTAATAATAGTGGTAAATACACATACCAAATAATACAATTGATAACAATTCATAAAAATTCATTCATTGAGAAACAATATTATTAAGAAGAAGTCATTACTAAGTTCTATTACAAAGGATATCACATTTCCCATGTATCACTGGGGAGAAGCATCATAATCTCTTAAATATCAATTGGTTGATGCCTCTTTCTCACCCAATTATCACTTGGGAGAATCCTACTATTCACCCAAGTATTAACTGGAAGAACCCTCCATTCACCCTAGTATCACTTGGGTGTAGCCTTTTTCTCACCCTATTATCACTTTGAAAAACCCACCTTAGATTATTTCACTCATGAAAACTACCCTTTGAAGAGGAATATTTGTAATAATGGAAAAGGTAAAGAGTCTTATTCTTAAGATTCAAAAACATAATTCTAATTATCTTCACTATAAATAATTACATGATATTTAACTGATAAGCTAGTTAAATTTCATGGTTTTGAGGTTAAACGTCAAGTTGTTAAGACAACTGACGTCCATCCTACTAAAGTTCATAGTTAATAATTTCATCACACAGATGTTCAAGTGTAATATATTCCTAATGAATATTTTTGAATGCTAATGATGTTTCAAAATTAGTTGAAAATAATGAATCTCAAATGATGAAAGTTTTTATAAAGTACATATTACCTATTGACACTTTTGTGCATACATATACTGTTGTTACTTCTTCACCATCCAAGAAAGTTTCCTTAAAAAATTCATTTGTAGAAAGATCAAGTTCATGTTACTCTTCATCAATTTCTAAGATAATTTTGATGAAAGAAATGTTGCAACTGATGAACCTATTGATATCAATTATTTCTATCTAGAAAACAAAAAAATTATAGGAAGTTAAGTGATGTTCTAAAGTACAGAAGAAAATTGATAAATAAATTTCATATAAATCAACTAATTTACTAGAAACTATATATTTTGATCAGAAATTAAATGTCTTTTTTATTATGGAAAGGAAAATAAAACAAAACATTAATTTAATCCCTAATATTAGTCAACTAATAGGAGTTATCAAAATCCAACTATTGCATGATCAAAATCCAGAAGCCCCAAATCAGTTAATATAATTAGTTGAGAATATGAAGAAAGAATTAAAAGAATTAAGAATCCAAATATCCCCTTATGGATATAAATTTTAAATTTTCATGAAGTTATTTAGAGATCAAGTGAATGATGTGAATGTTATTGCAGATCATATAGTTTCACTTCATCTCATCCCCGAATACCTTTGTCAAAAATATCTCATTATTGATAGTCAGTAAGGAAATGTTTAAAGTAAAATTGAAGGAATTATATAATATGATAATGATATAAAAGGTATTGGTATCCATCAAAATCAGCAATAAGAAAATCAAAATGAGATAATCATCTCCTCAGAATAAAGATTCATAGAGTATGATGAGAATCTAGATGCCAAATAAATGGGTTTTTTATTAGATTTTTTTAATTTGGTGATATTTTTAATGTCTAGAAAGACCTTTTATCATAGAATAAGAAATAAATTAGGAATCTAAAGAAAATTATAGAAAAATAAATTAAAAATGACTCATATTTTGAACCTATGATTTCTTCTAATATTAAAATTACTATATTTTTTTAATCTATTTTTTTTTGATATTTCAATATCATTTAATAATTACTAATATTTTTATGAATATTTTAGGATAAATGTTTTATGATGAATATAATCTGAGGTATGAATTTCCAATTACATTATTTTATAACAATTTTTTTATTTCATTGTTTGTATAAGAAGAAAACATTGTTTTTATACAGATTTTTCTCTCTCCAACCATTTTTTTTAAAACAATAAAGGTGGAGAACTTGATAAAAAATATAATCATTTCCTAAAGTATTTGAAAATTGGGGAGATTTTTATAATGGTTTAAAATCTTCTTTAATCCGTCACCCCAGGGGATAATTATCTTTCAATAAATAAAACATTATGAATGAAGAAAAAAAAGATATCTTCATCTAAATTATTATAATTAGTAATACATTAATTCTTTTTCCAATATTAATTTTCCTTTATTATTGTTTTTTTTTTCGGAAAGTGGGAGATTGTTCGGTCATTGACACAAATCAGTTCAGTTTTTTTGAAAACTAAAAAAACATTTTTAAATATTTGATATAATGTAAGATAATTGGTTTATATTAAATGATTTCTAGTTATGTAAAACTATTAAATGAAATACCGATAACTTAAGATTCAATGGAATTCTAATGGAACTGATCTATACATATCAGATAAATTAAAGAATTTTCTAATACCTATAGTTTAAGGATTTCATCTGAAGCACATTAGTAGGGGTAAACCAACCTATTAGTATTTATAGAAATAATCCAAGTCTATCAGAATATGAATAGAGATTTTTTTATGATACCTTTTCAAATGACCCTACTAATTGAGGATTCCAACCAGTATATAATCGCTTATTAATAGAGATGAATCTCATGAATCAAATTATACACATTTAGTTATATTAATTTTTTTAAAAAAAATTCTAGAAAATTCTGATAACCATAATCACTAGAAATCATCAACAACTTACAGATTTATGTACTTTTGATTTTATTTCTTTTTGAGTGTTCTGTTAGATCTTATGATTTTGTGGTATTCATCATAAAAGTTCCATTCATTTCAATTTTCACTTTTTTATCCACGTTTCTTGTTATGTATCCAATGTAAACCAAACTACAATGTAAGTAGTAGGGTATGTTAAGCTACATATTCCTATGTGGGGGAAATACTTATCGAGATGATTGAGGAATTCTAGTGTAAGGAATATAATGTCAAGATTCTGAATTTCAAAAAATGGATACAATTTAATATGTTTGAGGATAATGATACCTTAGATCAGGTCTACAAATCTATCTTTACCTTTGGTATAAAATTTTGGTTTATCATATCATTGTTTAGTCATTAATTTTAAACACAATTTAATTCATTAGTTTATGTAATACATTTTTTATATTACTATTAAGAAAAATATAATTTGTTAATTTTCTAATACTGACTATTTATATATCCATTATTATTGCCAAATTTTATCGATAATATAAAATACCAATTCACAAACTTTATACTCTGATTTTTATTTTGATAATTGTAGGTTAATTTAAATTTTCTCATTATGATTCATTTATAGTCTGAGGAGGAAAAAGATATGTAGTTTTTTTAAATTATAATTAACACCACTATCCTGTTGTATTTTTACTAAACTATATATAAAATTAAAATCCTATGATATTTATATATATTAATTTTGAGAAAAAAACTACACTAATAATACAAAATATTCATTGAAAGTATCCATTGGAAACTTATATTAAAATTAAAATCCTGTGATTTGGTTGGGTGTTTCTTGGGGGTCATTTCAATAGTTTTTGGGATTTTTTTGGACCTGATGGGGTTGTGCATGGTTTGCACATGGTGAGGAAAAATCATGTGGTTTGGACTAGAAAACAATGAGACCAAGCCAAGTCTACTAGAAGGGGCGTATGATTTTTCTAAATAGTGTGGACACTCCACAAAACTGTCTACCCGTAGACTGAGGGTTATAAACTATTGTTGAATGGTTAATCTAATTGTGTTTCCATAATTCCCACCCTAAATAGATGCACTATATTTGACGCATGGTTAAGGTTCATTGTTACTCTTAACTAGGCAGCCTCTCAAGTAAACTATGTGTATAGGTTTTTAATGCTGTGAATTTTTAATTACAACTCTTGAAACCCTTATTTAACCACTAATGACACCCTATACACATATTCTCTAAACTTAATATTTCAAAAGTGGTCTAAAATATTCTCTCTTATAATTATAGTCATGTTTCTATTATTCTATAAGGATCATCTAAAGGTATGTTGTGTTTTTTATTCTGTTTTTACTTTTATTCTATGATCCATGTTGGATATATTTCTCCTATCATATTTTGGAACCCAAAGAGACCATTTGGTTCTGTTAGAAACAGAAAATTATGTTATAATAAAATAATATTGCAAGATCTTACTAAAGTGACCCTCACCTCTCTTATAAAAGAGTACTTCCCCTTCTCTTAATTTTACACCTCCAAATCTATTTGGCTTCAACAATACCTACTCAAATATACTCCGAACTACCCTAACTTCAACCTAGAGGCCTTAATTTTATCATAAATACAACCTTATGAGCTCTTTTGATCAAATAAAAAAGAACCCGAAGAAGAGGTAATTATTTCATCACCTCTTTCAAATTTATTTTCTTCTTCCACTTCATATTTCTATTTTGTTTCCATGAAAAAATAATATATTCAGTACCTTATACATACTATTATTTTATTATAAATATGGTACAACTATATTCATTTTTCAATCCATCCTATTAATGACAAAGTTTCCATACGTGTGTACGTACGACTTACCGTATCCACATCGTGGTGTAGTTTGTTATTGAACACCTCATTATTTGAATGGTATAATAATGTGTATAATTTATTTGAATAATAAATATAACATGTTAATGATTCTATATATATGAAATATCATTCAATTACATATGGTTTCACCATCAATAGAATCATATTATCGCTCGTGCGTACGTCCAGATTACAGTCTCCACAAACATGATGTGATTCATTCCCCATCGTAACCATTCAAGATTAATTTTCATTTGAGGATTAAAAATAATGATTAAGAACTTAATATAATTCTTAATATGAATCCAATATATCCTATCCATAACAAACATGACTTACATAACAAAATATATAAAGTAAAACGAATTAGACAATACCTGAAACAATGATACTACTAAAATATTATTAGCAAAGAAATATTAGAGGATCATATATGATATGATATTTATTTATGTGGTTCTTTTATAATTTAATAATGATGATTTAACTATTATATAGGAGTTTAACATACCCTTTACTAATGAAAAGTACAAAGTAAGGGTTAATTTTACAATCTTTTTATTATCTAAGTTTGCTTATACTTGAGTAACTATTGGGACCTCTTTATCATCCACATCTGTGTTTCTTAAAAATTTATTTCAAAACATTTTTTCTATTTCCTAAAATATGGTTTAAATTCATTTATACCCTTTTTTTAATTTTTATAAAAAAATTTGGAAGAAATCTTTCCATCATTTTCCAAACAAGGTACTTTTTGACCTTTTTGAAAAAATTAAGGAATGAATGTTTTTTATAACTTATACTATGGGGGTGAATATTTCTTGCCATTATAACACCTTCAAAGTTTCCCTTAAAATCTTATAAGTATATTTTCAAAATAAATTTTTTCCTTAGTTTTCAATGATTTCTATGTAGAAAGTGATATTTCACCCAAATAGTTTTTGGATTGATTTCATCTATGTAAACAACCTTCTTTGGGTTTTACATTTGTTTGAAGTTGATTTATTATGAAAAAACATTCCATATTGTATTGAAGGTTTTTTGATATGTTTGACTGTGGATTTGATGTTTTTATACCATTCAGGGTTTATTGTTAAAGTATTGACATTTTGTATGATAATTTTAATACAAATGTTTAGATTATGTTTCAATCTTTTCATATGAGGATTGGATTGGACTTAGTAAGTGACGGGTGGAGCCCTCTATAGCTCCTCGATTCGACGGTAGGTCTCATGAGACAAACTAGTGTCTTGGCACAAGGCATTGACAAAATATTTGTTTTTAGTCTCTGCCCGAGACCTTGATTATGTGGTTATGATGTCCTGCATTATGCATTCCATCCTTATGAAATTAGATATTGATATTAAATGTGACTATTAGACTAGTGGAATGTTCATGTGAATAATTAAATGGAATTATTTGATTTATATGTGCCATAATATGCTGAATTTTAAGTTTAAAAGACTTGTGTTTCAATCTTATACATCCCCTTAAATTTTAATGCTTATTTGTGAATGTTCCTTCTATATTATTATCCTTACTGAGCATCTGAGCTCACCCCTTTATATGTTTTATTTTTTCCAAGTTGCGAAGAAGTATATTTTGATTAACTTGTAAGAATATTCTATGGGATATGAGTGTGTTCAAAGGAGACACAATGTTGTGGTTTTTCATTTAATGATGTAATGTAAAACTTATGTATATATCTATTACTTCCAAAGATACTAAACTGATCGGTCTTTCTATACTTGATCCCTTGTGATCATGATAATGTTATGAGATGATGCACTGAATATGTGTAACAAGGTTCAGGCCATTACACTACTACCCCCTTCATTTGAAGTAACTTTTTTAATTAAGAGCTAGTTTCTCTAACGCACATGGGTTTTTTCTCACCATAGTGTTCTGTGAAAAAGACAAGAAAATAGAATTTTTCTCATGTCTATCAAGACCATGTGAGGCTGATGAACAGTTTTTAAAAAGTTTTGAATTAAACAAAAAACAATAAAGATGTGCCTAAGTAAATGTTTTGCACAGAATTTCATAGGTAGTGTGACAAGAAAGTTTTTAATATCTTGTTTGATTTATCATTTCATACGTGTGAATCAATTTGGGGTTATGGTGAAAGTATAATATCAATTTAATTAGGGATAAAGATATAAATTCCAAATCTATTTAAGAGGCCTTAATTTTGTTAAATTGTGTAAGACTTCACCCAAAGAAGTTATCTAGGGGATTCAGTGGATGTTTCTTGAGGCCAGAAGTGTTACTCACCCATATTTCTTGTAAAGGTAGTGTATCTATAATAGAGTGAATATTTATGACATTCTATAATCCATTATAACTAGTGAGGATTAGTGTATTTAGTTACAAGAAATCACATTTTCAGAGTACTCTACTTTGACAAGACCTTATTGGTGAACTAAGTAAAACTATTATTTTTTCTCTATACATATGAATGTTTAATAATATCACAATTCCATCATATATGTTTTACTATTACCTACCAAAATGTGGACAAGATATATATCTTTAAAATAAAAATTTAACACCCAGATTCACCCATCCTTTATTAGCGGTGTTCTATGATCTTGTAAATGGTTTCTGAGCGTATAGTTTTTCAATTTTAATTTTTTCCTTAGGTGTCTTCTAGGATAATTCATTAACTGTTAGTGGATCCCCCCTATTTGATGGAAACAACATCCAAATTTGGATTAATAGGATGAGATATCACATGTTATCTCTTAGGATGGATGTGCTAATTTCCACAACTCAAGGGATTCATTTCAGGGATGAACTTGTCTTTCTAGGAAAGAAATAGACAGGAAATGATTTGATGCTGATGGAAAATCAAAAAATTACCTTACTATATCTCTATATGATGAGATCTATTTGAATATGAGGAGTTCAAAATTAGTCAAGTCTATATGGTAGAAACTAAAAAATATAAAAAAAAAGGTTATAAAAATGTGATGGATTCCAAACTCCATGTTTTTAAAAATAATTTCAATGATCTAACAATTCCTCTAGATGAAAATAAAAATAACTTATTTAACCAATTTACTTATGTTTTTGGAGTAATTCATGGTCTTAGTTAAAAAATTAAATATATTATCATCACCAAGAAAATTTCGAGAAGGTTTCTACCTTTTTACAATCCAAAAATTTCATCCCCTAAGGATATAAATCTTTCTAAACATTCTATTAATGATCTACTATGCAATATGATGGTTTATGAAATGATAGTCAAACCAGATAAACAATAATTAGATCAATCATGGAATTGGAATGTAAATACATGGAATATGTTGATATTTCAAAAGGTAGTGATGATGGAGATAAATTTTATAATGTATTTTTTTCTTGTTTCTAAAAACTTTGAGAGAGGAAAAGGTAGATTTTAAGGAAATCTTCCCTTAGCTGGAGTTTGGTGTGGTAATGTAACGACCCAATGTTTTATCAATAGAAAATAACTTCTTATAATTATGTCATATAATCACATGAAATCAGAAAATAATGAATAACTATGAACTATGTTACCTTTAAACATAATATTATCACCTCTTTGATTTGAATTTTGAAAATATGATATACACAGTTGAGATCAGTAATATGTTTGGAGTATAATATGACGAATATAATTTTATAGGGAATAGTAAAATACCCTTATAAATAGTAATGTTACCCTTATTAATAGTAAAATACCCTAATGAATAGTAACCTTACCTATGATAGTATATAAATATGATTCAAGTGGAAGTATGATATAACTATATCTTAGAATAAGAAAATAAATGTTTTAAAATTGATATTTTTGAGTAAGTTGTGATTTTAATTAAAAATTAAATTAATCCTATTTATAAAATTATTTTTGGAAAATGGAGATCATTTTTGGATTCTACACATTGAAAAATGGTTAGGGTGAATTATTGGTGTTTTTCTGAAATAATTGATTTTTGGGTGAATATTACAATATGATATTTTACGATAAATGCTAAATAAATGAATTATAATGTCATCAGCTGATGTTTGGCTGATGTAAGGTGATTTTATCGAACTCACATGCACTCTTTACTATTTTTGGTCATAGAATCATCACTATTTATGGTCTTGAGTGAATTTAATATACTACTGAATTAAATATTATGGAAACCCTCCTCTCCTCCACAATAAAAACCACTCTTTCTTACCTCTTCTCTTCACTCTTCTCAAGCCTTGATTCTTCCCTAAATTCTGCCAAAATATATCCCCAAGTTCCTCCCCCCAAGTCCAAAATCCTTTGGTATCCTTAAAAGACTAAATCGTATCCCATTAAGTGTCTCTAAAGGATGATCAACTCAATAGGTAAACTCCTCTTTTATGTTCTTTCACATTCTTTTCAAGTTCTTTTGTATTCTTTTCCACCATTACCTCTCCTCATCAAAATGTTATGAAAAATCCAGTAAATTATATGTATTTTTATGTTTTTATGATAATTTATTAAGTAATTATCATCTCTCCCTTACTCTTATTTTATACTTTTAGTAATGACGCCATCCGATATGTGTTAATTACCACATTCAAGGACAATGGGTTTTCAATTTCTTTTACAGTATTCCATTCTGGTCTTGAAACCTTTTTTATGGTTGGACAAAACTATTAAATATTTAATTTATCTTATGTGTAGTTCTGGAATCATTTTTCAAACTTGATGTAAAATAAAAATACAAAACAAGTTAATTATGAACAAAATCGCCAAGTTAATCTAAGTGTTTAATATTAATGTTTTATATAATGATTCTCCTTCACTCTGAATAACCAAATGAATTTTATAACCATATAATATTCTAGATGATAACTAATTTTATATAACATCAATTATGGAAAACCACCTTCATCATACATATGTGTTCGAACATGAATATAAATGAACCGATCATTAAAACCAAGCAACAAAATAGACCCAAAAAATTAAATTGAACCTCGTAACCAATAAAAATGGATATAAATGAACATAAAAAGGTCATAATAAATTTTTTACATATATAATATGGTCTGTAATTATTAATTAATTAACTTAATTAGATTATTCAGCTCATTAAGTTCAAGTAAAGTTCACCATCATGTTTGAGGTAAGGGATCCTCTCTTTCTCACATTTATTCAAGAATATCCTCTATGTTATGCCCTTTTAGGTATAATTATTAATGAGGGGGGTATGATTTTTCACCTTCCCCATACTTCCATCATGATTTATAATAGATGATAAATCCCTTTATCTCTCATTAATACCTCCTATGTACACATGATACCATGCCGTTATTTTGTAAGGGATTCTACCAAAACCACATTTATTCCATCAGTTTTCTCTATCATTATTTTTCCCCAAATTATGTTGTCTTTTATTTTTATGTGAAAATTTTACATATTATGTATATGATCCAAACTCATGTTTCATTATTTATTCTTCATTCTATTTTGGGTATAAACATGCTTTTAAGTTATTTCCTCCTCAATACTTCCCAATATGCAAACTAATTTTAAGGGATCTTCCCAATTTTCTTACACTATTTCAGGTGCACTCAACCATTTGTTTAAATACACATTTGTTTTTATAAAATAAATCCTTTTATTATGAAAATATTATTTTTTCACTTTTGGTTTGATATAAAATATTATTCACTTTTCTATTTTAAATGTTATTTGGTATTTTCCTTAAAACCACACAAAAATGTTTTAATGCTAAGAATTTCCTAAATACTCATCTTACATGTTTTCACATCTATTTTAAATAAATTACAATGATATGTGTATATTTTACCTTATTAAATTCCATGTATGTTTTAATTTCTTTCTCTCATAGAAACTTTTATGATACACCCATTCATTATTCTTTATGACATGAATGTGATGCTCATTTCTCTCTACGGACTCCCTTATATTTATGTATGATTTATTATGTATGATTATTTATGTGGAAAAAATATTCACAAACATGATAAGATTGGTGCACCCAAATAGTGCTCCAATGTATTGGGTAATGTTTAGTCTCATGAGATGTTATGTGTAATGGTGTTGGCGGTTAGCCTTGACTCATGTTACCATGTGCATTGATCTTGGTAATTTAACCTTGACATGTGCTACTCTATGTGAAAAGAGCCATGACTCATGATAAAGTAATGATTTCTTTTTCTTACACATTATTATGAATACATTTTTATATGATCCCATGTTAATATGTTATGATTACGTTTTTTCATGCCTTTTCTATCATTATGTTATGCCTTCTAACCAATGCGCCAAAGCTTTACTCTTTTGTTTATTCCCATACTGGGATTTTAGCTCACCCCATTGTTTATGTGATCCCCAGGGTACGCTATGCATATGTAAGGGATCAAAATAATGTTATTATCTATTTATAATGATTAAATAAAGAAGTTTTTTTAGTCCCATGTTTTACGTTTTATGTACCTAGTCTTAAAAGACACAAGAATTTATGATCCTTGGCTTGTATTCTAATGTTTAATTATGATTATGATCATGTAATTCTATATGTAAAAGGCTAGGGTCGCTATATTTGATATCAAAGGATGGTCTAGTTATTTTTTGGATATTTGGAAAAGAGAACATAGGTAATAACATTAAATATCAGACTAAGTACAAGAAAACACTACTACATTTTGGTAAGTATAGTGTAAGTGGTTTATCATGAAAATACATCCCTATTGCGATAAAAACAGGTATAGGTGGATCTTACACATATGTATCTATGGTTCAAACCTGAAAACACTACATTGATATGGACTCGAATGAGAATTGGTGCATGACAATAGGCCATGTCGCTCTCTTGTTTTGACACTCCTCGGGGATATTATTTAGTAAATTCATGAACGTGGTACAAACCATTATTAAGTGAATAAAAAAATATTATAAGAATATAATAAATAGATCAATGACAACCTAGATTGAAACTTATGGAATCATAAGTTAACATGTACTTCTCTTTTATAAGTTTATCCTCTTAAGTTCAAAGGTTTCTTTTTATGCTTAATAGCTATGTATTCAGGCCCTATAATTGTATGTTCTTTTTATTAGTTAATGGAGCTAAATATAAGAACATGTGCTTAAAATAAATTTGATAGGGAATGTGAAGATTTATCTAAGGATATGCCTGCTATGACTGGAATAGGTTCTAAAATATTCATTACAATACTTGCTCAGTTGGTTCAAATTATGAATAATAATTTGAATCACATGGAAAACACTCCTCCACCAAGGAAAGAGAAAGTTTTCGTTGAATCCTTCATATGGGAAATGCCTCCCATGTTTAGGGGATCGTCTTATCCCCTCCTCGCAAAATAGTGGATTAACTTAAATGAAAAGATATTATCTGTCCTCCAGTGCTGAGAAGAATACAAATATGTACTGGTGGTCTATCGTTTTGATAGGGAAGATAATCAGTGGTGGGCACTGATCAATAATATGAATCCCCAGGAAGATATTGATTCCATTTAATGGGAAGATTTCAAGACAACGTTTTTCAATAGAGATTTTCCCCAAACCTTACGTCACAAGATGAAAAGACAGTTCCTCATACTCAAGAAGAAGGAAGATGAGTCGATCAGGGCATATGAAGAAAACTCAACAAGGCATTCAAGTAATTTCTCTGGATTTTTCATGAAGATTGAAAGAAAGGTGGATCGCTCCTTTAGCAGACTAAAGTCAAGTCTACAAAAATTGCTGGTGATTTGAGTCTTCGACAACTATGAGAAATTTGTTTATTGTGACCTCAAGGTTGAAATGGAGATCGGAGAATCTCAATAGTATTGTGGGACCAATGATAAGAATATGAAAATGGAATCTCATGTGGGTGGTACCACAAATAAAATCTATGATGGGAAGAAGCTCAATCATCCCACGTATAAGAATCATGGGAAGAAGCATCCTAGAAACTATTTAAAGGGGACCAGATTTTATTTCAAATGTGGAAATTTGGGACGTCAGGATAAAATATAATGATGAGATATGAAGAGACTAGCTAATTTGGAAGAAAAAATAAAGGTTCAGATCAACAATAATCATGTAGTGCAGTGTTTCAATTACAAGGAACAAGGGCATTATGCGAACAATTGTCCTTAGCTGAGGTTTGTCGGAATAAATGAACAAAAAAACTCTAAGGAAAAAATTAAGGTCTTATGATATCACAAATGTTGAGGTGGATATATACAATGATGTGGTGATAGGTACTCTAGCTGTTCATTCAAGAATAGTGAATGTACTATTTGAATCTAGTTCTACACATTCTTTCATATCTTGCATATTTTGTAGAAATATTCAAACACCACCTCAAAATTTGAAGGATATGTTATTTGTGAGAACAGTGAATAGAGAATTTATTCTGTCTAAGGTTTCTACCTCCTCCTAAATTAATGTTTCGGGACTGAACCTCCCAAAACTCTTTTCATAGTTCTTTTAGTGAAGTTCATCTCTATCTTCGGCGTGGACTGACTATTTTTATACATATCCAACATCAATTGTCGGGAAAGGGAGATCACTCTTCACATCCCAAAGCATCCTCCAATTCATAACATGTGTTAAAAAGAAGAAAAATCTCCTTTATAATCATTTTAACAAGTGTTTATATTAATTCCTTATGAGAAAGCATGTCCAGCTCAAATGATTGGGACAAAGGATAAAATCATGCTTGAAGACATGCCCATCGTGAGGGATTACACTGATGTATTCCCTAAAAAGATGTATGGTCTTGTTACTAATCGAGAGGTTGATTTATCAAATGAAATTATTTTGGGATCTCTACCTATATTAAAGACACATTATATAATGGCCACAGTAGAGCTGGAAGAGCTGAAGAAGCAGTTATTGGAGAATCTGTAAAAGGGTATTATATGCCCGAGTGCATCATCATGGGGTGCGCTAGTCCTCTTGGATAAGAATAATTATGGATTAATGACCCTATACATTGATTATCATGTGTTTAATAAAATCATGATAAAGAATGAGTATCTCTTACCACATATAGATGACTTGTTCAATTAGCTTCGTGGGGCCACTTATTTCTTTAAGGTGGACCATTGGTCGGTATATCACTTATTAATGGTGAGGATGGAAGATATTCCAAAGACTACCTTTTGAACAAGGTATGGAACCTATGAGTTTATAGTGATTCTCTTTAGACTCCCTAATGATCCGAAAAAATTCATGGATTTAATGAATAGTGTCTTTAGATATTACCTTAACAATTTTTTTGTTGTATTTGTCGATGATATTCTGATATACTCCAAGAGAAAATAGGAACATGAGGAGCATTTGAATACTGTCTTCAAGACTGTTCAAAGGGAGAATTTGTAAGAAATGTATAGTAAATGTTAGTGCTAGATGGAGAAAGTATCATTCTTGGGGCTTGTTATCACTAGAAAAAGGATATTTGTGGACCCTTCCAAGAGAAAGGAAATTGAAGAGTGGCATCTTCCAACATCTTTAATGTAGATCCACTTCTTTCTGGGTCTAGTCGAGTATTATCAATGTTTTTTGAAGAAACTTTCAAGATTTTCAAATCCAATGACCATGATAAAATGGAAAGAAGTAATGTTTTTGTAGACTCTAGAATGTGAAGACTATTTTAAGGAGTTGAAAAAGAGGCTAATCATTGCGCCGGTACTCACACTCCAAACAATTGAAGAACTACTTGTGGTGTATAGTGATTCCTCAAAGAAGGGATTAGGTTGTGTCCTAATAGAAAATGATAAAATGATAGCATGTGCCTTAAGGAATCTGAAAATCCATGAGAAAAACTATCCTATGCACAATCTAGAGTTGGAGGTTTTGATCATTGCTTTAAAGATATGGCATCATTATCTCTACGGGGAGAAGTGTGAGATATATACTGATCACAAGAGTCTCAAATATATATTCACATAAAAAGAGATCAATATTCTATAGTAAATATGGATAGAACTCATCAAGGATTATGACTACTCAATCCACTACCATCTTGGTAAGGTGAACAAGGTGGAAGATGCTCTGTAGAAAGGATCATGCATCATTATTGGTGATGAGAATTGAAAATCATCTGATCTTATTATATTTCTTAAGGATGTACATGGTAATCATTAAGGGAGGAACGTCAAAAATCCTTTCCCAAATGATTTCCCAACCATTTCTCATGGATAATATAAAGAATTCTTAAATAAAACATGTGGAAATTTTAAAAAGGGTGGATGCTATAAAAAATTAGAAATCCTAAGAGTTCATGATTGATGAGGAAGGAGTTGTTAGATTTGGGTCATGATTATGTGAACCATATGATGCAGATATAAAGAAGGATCTTTTCACTGAGAGATCTTTTGGTGGGACAATCTGAATAAAGATATTGTTGGGTATAAATCAAAGTGACTAGTATGTCAACAAGTGAGGTCTGAAAGAAAGAAGTCTAAGGGGATGATGAAACCACTACCCATGCCAACATGGAAGTGGGAGAACATCACCATAGACTTTGTCACTGGACTTCCAAGGACATCCAGAGGAACCAATGCTATATGTATCATTATGGATCATCTTAAAAATATAGATCACATTATCACGATTCAATAGGACTTCTCATTAGGTCAACTTGCTTTTATATATATCCAATAGTTGGTAAGTGTTCATAAAGTACCACTATCTATTTTATTTAATCAAGATCCGAGATTAACCTAGAAGTTCTGGAAAAAGAACCCAACATGCTCTTAGCACTGAACTGAACTTCATTACAACCTATCATTCTCAAACTGATGGCCAATCTGAGAGAACTATTCAGACATTGGAATATATGTTGAGATCATGTTCTATGGAATTCTGTTTAGGATGAGACCAACATCTTCCACTGGTTGAATTCTCCTACAACAACAGTTTCCACTCAAGCATATGAATGGAATCATAGGAATCCATTTATATGAAAAGGTGCAGAACACCAGCATGTCAGGATGAATTAAGTAATCATAAGATGCTAGAACCAAAAATGGTCGAAGAAATAGTGGAGAATGTGAAAATCATTCATCCACACATAAAGCTAGCCAAAAGTCAACAAAAGAGTTATGCAGACAATCATCAATGAGACCACGAGTTCAATGTTAGAGACATGGTATTTCTCTACATATCTTCATGGAAGAATGTTATGGGATTTGGGAAGAAAGGGAAGCTATGTCCTAGGCACATCGGCACCTTCCAGAATTTTGATCGTGTTGGATCTGTGGCCTATCAATTAGAACTTACACATACCATGTCAAAAGTACATGATGTCTTCCATGTATCCCTCTTAAGAAAGTGCATACCAGACCCTTCACATGTACTCTCTTCAAAGGTGGTCCAGTTGGAGAATGATCTTTCTTACAATGTGCATTTATTGATTATCTTGGATCGTAGAGATAAATTTCTATGTAATAAGACTACTCACATAGTGAAAGTACTTTGGTGAATCCAAAAGTACGAAGAGGAAACATGGGAACTATAGCAGGAAATGAAGTAAAAGTACCCACACCTATTTATGGAATAGAATGTAAATAAAATAAATTTTGATGGTGAAATTTCATAAGGGGGGAATAATGCAACAACCCAATGTTTTATCAATGGAAAATACCTTCATATAATTATGTCATATAATTACATGAAATCACAAAACAATAAACTACTAAGAACTATGTGACCTTTAAACATAATATTTTCACCTCTATGATTTGAATTTCTAAAATATGACATACATAGTTGTGATCAGTAAGATATTAGGACTCTAATACAAACAACATAATTTTTTGGTGAATAGTAACATACCCTTATGAATAGTAATGTTACCCTTATGAATAGTGAAATACCATAATGAATTGTAAACTTACCTATGATATTATATAAATTAGATTCAAGTTGAAGTATGATATACCTATATATTGTAATAAGAAAATAAATGTTTTAAAATTGATATTTTCTACATAAATTATGATTTTAATTAAAAATAAAATTAGCCGAATTTTAAAAAATTATTTTTGAAAAATGGAGTTCATTTGTGGTTTCCAAAATTCTAGTAGCCCTTGGTTACATTAAAATACCAACTCCTCTCCCCTTAAAATGATCTAAATGAAGATCAACTCAAGAAGTAAACACTTCTTTTCAATTCTTTCACTTTCTTTTCAAGTTCCTTTGTATTATTTTCTATACTTACCTCTCTTCATCCAATTGTTATGGAAACTCCAATAACTTATATACACAAGTATTTTTTTATGATAGTGGAATAATTAATTATCTTCTCTCCTTTACTCTTCTTTAATACTTGTAGTAAAGACTCCATCAGGTATGTATTAATTATTACATTCAAGGACGATGGGTTTTTAATTTCTTTAACCATCTTATAATTGGCCATGAATCCATTTTTTTGTTGAACCATACTATTAAATATTTATTTTATCTTATTTGTGGTTTTTGGAATCCTTTTTCAAACTATATGTAAAATAATAATACAAAACAAGTTAATTATGAACAAAATCTCCAAGTTAATCCAAGTGTTTAACATTAATGTTTTACATAATGATTCACCTTCACTATAAATAACCTAATGAATTATATAACCATGTAATATTATGGATGATCACAATTTTTTATAACATCAATTTTGAAAACCCCCTTCATCATACATGTGTGTTCGCACATGAATATAAACGAACTGATCATTAAAACCAAGCAAGAATACGGACCCAAATAATGAAATTGAACCTCCTAACTAATCAAAATGGTTATAAATGAACTTTAAAAAGTTATAATAAATATATTAAATATAGAATAGGTTCTGGAGTTATTAATTAATTAATTTTATTTTATTATCCAGGTCATTAAGATCAATAAATGACCCCATTAGATTTAAGGTAAACGGTCCTCTCTTTCTCACATTTATTCAAGAATATCCTCTATGTTATGCCCTTTTAAGAATAATTCCTAATAATGGGGTATGATTTTATACCTTCCCCAGCATTCCCTAATTATGTATAAAAGATGATAAATCCCTTTATCTCTCATTAATTCCTCTTAATTACACCTGATACCATGATGATATACCATAAGGGATTCTACCCAATCCACCTTTATTCCTTTGGGTTTCTCTATCTTTATTTTTAACCAAATTAAGCTATATTTTAATTTTATGTATAACATCTAAATAGTATTTATATACTCCAAACACATGTTCCATGATCCATCCTTCAATCTCTTTTGGGTATATACATGCTTTTATGTGATTTCATCCTCAATACTTCCCAATAATCAAACTCATTTTAAGGGAACTTCCCACATTTTTTTACCCAATTTCAGATGCACTCTACCATTTTATTGAAGAAAACTTTATTTTTATAAAATCTGTATTTTTATTATGAAAACCTTCTTGTTTCACTTATGGTTTTACATAAAATATTATTCTCTTTTTGAGTTTAAATTCCCTTTAGTATTTTCCTTAAAACCACATAAAAATATTTTAACGTTAAAAATTTATTAAATACCTTTATTACATGTTGTAACTTATATTTCATATCAAATACCATGATATATGCCTATTATAACTTTTTAATGTTCATGTATGTTTTAATTTATTTCAATACTCCCATTCATTATTCTTTATGATAGGAATGTGATACTCATATCCCTCCATGTGTTCCCTTATGTTTATATATGATTGATTATGTATGATTATTTATATAGGAAGAATATTCATGAATATGTTAAGATGGGTGTCCACAGATAGTGTTCCAACATATTGGAAAATGTTTAGTCTCATGAGATGTTATGTGCAACGGTCTTGGCGGTTAGCCTTGACTCGTGAAAAAATGTGCAATAGTCTTGGTGGTTAACCTTGACTTGTGCTCCACTATGTGCAATGAGCCTTGAATCGAGATAAAGTCATGATTTTTGTGGCTTCTACATTACTATGAATTCATTTTTATATGATCCCATGTTAATTTGTTTTTATTCCTTGTGTTCTATGCCTTTCAATATCATTATGTTATGCCTTTTAACCAATGTGCTAAAGCTTTATTCTTATGTTTATTCCCTTACTGGGATTTTAACTCATACGTTTGTTCATGAGATCCCCAGGGTACCCTATAAAGATGTAAGGAATCGAATCAAGTTAGGGTCTCTTTATGAAAATTAAATAAATAAGTGTTTTTTTAATCCCATTTTTTCGGTTTTATGTACCCAGTCTTTGAAGACAATATACTTCACAATAATTGGATTGTAATCTGATGTTTAATTATGCATAAATAATGTAATGATATATGTAAAAGGCTAGGTTTTATATAGGTAAAGTGGGGAACATTTCCACTCAATTCCCAAAGAAATGTGATGATGTAGAAAGTGAAGTTGAAATCATACAGAAGCCTCAAAAAAGTCTTACTGATAAGCGGTACATAAAATCAAGAAACCAATTGTAGATAAGGAGATTTATTTGAAATTAAGAATAGTATGATAATTAATTTTTGGAAAATGTAGAATCATATTTAAAATATAAAACTAAAGTTTCAATGAAGGATATAGTTTAAAATTTATAACCAAAAAAAGATGATGTTAATCAGTGGATTGTTGTTGTTGATCTCAAGGTGGTACAAGTCCCCTTGATGATAATGACATTCAATGAAATAAAAATAAAAACATGTAAAAATTTATAAAAAAAGTCCTCAGAGTATGTTGATCAACTTGAAGTAGAAATTAATTGATGGGATGGAGAGGTAGAATAACACATAACAACTATTGAAAGCTCGAAAGATGTTGTGGACTTTAATTATATAATTTAAGAGAAGGAAAAATTCATCAATGAACATTAATTGGTACTTGAGTAAAAGGATAATATAGTTGAAGTAATTAAATAATAATTTTTTGATCTAAGTAGTAAACTAGAAATTGAATCAAAATCAAGCGAAAAAAAAGTGGAAATTGCAGTTTGGAAGATTCTCAGATGCAAAGAAGTTAGAAAGTGATAAACGTGAATCTAAAGTAGTATAGAATTCCTCAAATGACTAGAGATTAACAACTATGGGAAAAAATTATAATTGGTTGAGTTGAAAAACATCAATGTCTAAAAATGAAATGACCCAAAATAAAATGAAGTAGAAATGTTTACATTCAACAAAGGTGATTCATGTCCAAACAAAGAAATATTCAAACCAAATAGAAAATGTAATTAAAAGTAACCCACAATTTTATAATGGGGTTGGTTGGTCAAATAATATTATAAAATATGGATACATGTGAAATAAATGTGGGGAGAATATATTTACCATAATAAAATTCCAATTTTGTGGCTTTCTAGGCCATACCATGTCTAATTGTGAAGAGGAAAGAAGATATCTGAATGGGGAAGTGCCTAGAAGTGTACAAAGAAATATGTGACCATATTTTTCATCATATAGAATAAATAATTTCTACAGATATTTATTTCACTGTTATAACTATAGCTATAAAGCTAATCATTATTTATATAGTAAAGATGAGATCAATACCTAATGAACACAAAGATAATTAATTAATCGTCTACCCAGTAGAGTTACTATGGAAAATATTAATTCTCTTAAAAAATAATATGACTATAATGAACTAATTCATATAGAAAAATAGTGGGAATGACATATTAATCCCCCACTCAATCAATTATCTCATGGAAGAAAAATAAAAAAATTGAGAAAGTAATTAATTCAGAAATAGATCTCAAATATATAAAGAATAGTACCATCATAATTATTGATAGTGTATACTCATATAAAATGAAATAAAACTCTAATTTATAGAAGAATTTTAAGAAACGATTTAACATAATAGAGAGATTTAAAAATTAGTGTGAATTAAACATCAAAGGCAGTGGAAATATTGAACTATAAAATGATGAGATAAAGAAAACAAAAGTTCTGTAAGTAGACTATTTGCATCACTATATTCTAAATTGAGTCAAATCTGGGAATAAGGATTGGTAGTGATATTTAATTTTAATGTGTATACTATTAATGTAAAATATATGTAATTATCTCATGAAAGGATGTTGAACATATGGAAATTTACATTAGGATGATAATAAACAAAACACTTGTTTCATAACAATTACAAAAGAAAACAACCTTTGAAAATGAATTTTGGGTAACATTAATCAACAAATCATGGAATAAATATCAAACTATAGTATTTTTGTTGGCATTCTCAATATGAATCATGATTGGGAAAAGGCAAGAGACACATGCATATAAGGAAAGATAGACATGAGTTCATATTGGATAAAGAACAAAAGAACGTCGAATCTTATTGATCTCATTAACACACACATTTGTGGTCAAATTAATGTGTCTAGAACATATTAAGAGGGGTACTTCGTTATTTTTATCAGTGATTAGAGTAAAATGGATAGTGTGATATTTATAAGGAGGAAATAACAATGGCTTTATTGTATGGAGATTTTTCATCAAGGAGTTAACAGTGGAACTGGCCACACAATCCAGATTATATGATCTGACATTGGAGGAGAATACACATCCAGTGATTTTCAAAAATTACATATAGAGAGAAGGGATGAATCATGAGGTGTCTTTAGTGATAAATCATTCACGAATGGGGTTGTTGAACACATAAATTATCGTATGAGAAATGTGGATATAACTATTCTGATTGAGAGTCATGTTTCTCATCATTACATGAAATATTCAATTGAACTAGTGGTGTAAACTCAAAATAGAGTATGAAATTTTAGAGGAAAAACCCACAAAACTATATGAGATATGGTATGGAAGGAAGTCCCCCATAAGTATTCTCATGTTTTTTGAATTAAATGTTTCATTAATAACAAAGAAGTAAATTAAGGAAAGTATGGTGATGATGTAGATTAAAGATTATTCAATGGATATTCAACAAAGACTAAAGACAAAAAATGTTATAATAATCATATTATAATGATTGTGGAAAGAAATGGTGTCATGACCATTGATTATAAAACATAGATATCTTTTGGTGATTATATGTTGATATGATTGAAGATGAAGAATAAATTGGATAGGGTATATATTCAAATATAGAAATAGTGGAAGGATTGTAAAATAATCCAGGATCGCAAAATGATGATGATTTAGAAGAATAACTGGAATATGAAACAATATCTGAATAAAATTTATCAAATCCTCATAATAGAAATAGTAGAGATGAAATTTATCTATCCTACATCATTGGGGATTTTACCAAACTTATACAAGTAAGGATAATGAGGAATGAGGAACATAAATCCTTCCTATCAATTGTGTAAAAACAACATTTTAAGAAGAAAAAATTAATAGATAAATGGTAGGTGATATAAATAAAGAATTGGATCATATTGAAAAGAACTGAACATGTGATCTTTTTAAGAGACCAAAAAATCAAAATGTGTCTAAAACAAAGTATATCATTAATAACAAATTCGATGAGCATGGAAATGTGATCAGAAAGAAGGAAGAACTAGTGTGTAATGGATATTTACATATTCAAGGAGTTTATGTTGAACTAAATTTTTCTTGAATATCTATACTAGAGTTGATACGGTTCTTTATTTCCATGTAAATTCAAATAGAGAACAATTTCTATCATATGGATGTAAAAAATTCCATTCATAAATGGTGTTCTTGAAGAAGAATTCCATATTGAACATCCTATAAGATTTATGATTTTAAATGATGTAAATAATGTTTTTAGATTAATGTATGATCACTATAGTCTAAATAAAATAACACAAGCATAGAATTATAGACTACATTATTATCTGAATAAACTATAACAAAAAAGAGGAGGTTTCAACCATAATCTCCAGGTGAAAAATTCTAAAAAAGATAAATTTATAGTAATTTTTTAAGTGGATTATATTATTTTTTCACAAGTAGGAAATTATAAGAGGATTAACTTTCTATTCACATGAAATAAAAATTGTAAATGTTTTTAATTAGTGAACTCACATACTTCTTGGGGCCACATGTGATTTAAAAGAAGGATCACACATTCATTTTTATATAAAAATATAAAAGTGACATTCTTGAAATTCAACATGCATGACTCCAAACCAATGTTGAGTATGATTTAAGTTATAAAAAAACATGGAAATCATGATGATAATATATCTCTGGATACCACCTTGTACAGGAGAATCACCCAAAGATTATTATTCTTGACTATAACATGTCCCGATATCATCTTTACCACATGCTTAGTGGCATGATTTCAATGCAATTTGTTGTAAGTCTGTTTGTAGACATTAAAATAATCATGATGTATATTAAATGTAATCTCAATTTTATCTTCTTATTTATAGTTTGAAGAGATAATTAATTATTATCAATTTATGGTTCTAAGTGTACTGAAGATGTGGTGGATATAATGTCCACAAGTGGTTGAGAATTAATCATTGGAAAAACCTATATTGGTTGGTTGTTCAAGAAACAAGAAATTACTTCTCTTATTATGGATGAAGTAGAGTATATATATTCTAAAAATTCATTCACTCAGCTATTATTGATGAAGAAACAACTGAATGATATTGGTGTTGAGGTGAAACTATCGATGGTGATTCAATGTGACAATAACAGAACAACCAATCATTCAAAGAATCTGGTTCAGTACTCTTGTATGAAACATATTGGGATTAGATAACACTTTATCAAAGAAAAATGTGAACAATATGTTATTAAAATATAACATAATGGAACTGATGGTCAAGTAGCTGACATACTAACTGATCCCATGGCAGTTCAAATGTTTGTGATACATCGGTTGAACCTCGGTGTTCATCCACCTGTCATTTCATGGGGTGGTTCTATTCGGTCCCCTTTCCCCGTTTTTTATTACTTTAATTTATTTTCTGATATTATGTCGGCATATTTGTGATATATGATCTAGTGGGAGTTTCTATAGCACTAAAAGTAAAAGTACTTGTTCTTTGGGTTAATTTACAAAGGGGGAAATAAGTTAAATTCAACGAATTATTGTATTGTTGGATTGGTTAATTGTTTCTCATGGCTTATAATCCTTGTTTTACACTCTTTTTTTCTACACCATTATTCTATCATGTAGAATTAATGTGATGGATATTTAATTTCATGCATTTCACTTTTTGATAGAGTCTGGTGTTTTATTGAATTTATCTATAGATTTTTACCAAATCCATTGAGGGATATTATTAGAACCATGGTTTTTCATAGTTGGAAATGGTTTGTTTTTCTATTTTTTTATTACACACTACTTTTATCAATGATTTTGAAAGATATGTGATTTTATGGTAGAGGTTGTATGAATTTGTGTGATATAAGTTGAATTTTTTGCACCCACAAATTAGAGACAGAGTTTGTATGCTAAATGTTGCATCAAAACTGTAAGTTCAGTATAAGAGGAAATTTGTGAACATAGTGGAAGGTGTGAAAAGATTTTAATGCATGTTTGGTCTTATATGTAAATAGAAAATTCATTAGAAGTAACTTCTACAAGAAATATCCGGTGCCTCTTCAATACATAATTTTTGCATGTCGTATAGTTCCACGAAGGAGACTTGTGTGCTAAACTTTTTTTATCTTCATCAAAAGTGGGAATTTTTTATTAAGATACAAATAAAGTTCACATAATCGTTAACAATAGGGATAAGTAGTGGAGGATGAGAATAATTTAAATCTAGCTCATTAGAAATTAGCAAGATCACACACTCATAAAGAATGGATCCCAAGATTGAAAACAAACAAAAGTGATCTATTTGAGAGTTCCGAGAGCTAAGAATAAATTCCACCTTATTGCCTTCACTCCATTTTTGATTAATCCCAAAGAGATATTTGAAAATACTTTTAATTTTTAGGATGAATTAGCTGATGGACCATGGAATGTTTTTATTCTTTTTTAGATAATACTATAGAATCAAAGAATTAGTTTCTAGGGACTATAGACTGAGGTTCTTATCCTGGAAGAGGGAAAGACCTTTGAGAATTGCATGGGCCTTCGACCTAAGGGAATCCCCCTATCCGTAGATAGTAGATAATTCCACCTAGACTGATCCCATGGGATCATGGATGACCCCTATAACCCGCATAAGACGATCTTTGTAGGACTCTTCAATATTCATATTCAGACCAACAGTAGGAAGAATCTATTTAACCCAAGTACAATGTGAGTGTACCTCTTACAATGGAATGTGGGGCATAGAATAGGGAATGATAGATCTCAGTGTGGTATATTTAAACCAGTATTTTATTAATGACTTGAGATCATCTTCCATATTCTGTGATCTATCCAACACCGTCGTCGAAGATCTGAAGGAGCCTTCATGGAGAGATTTGTTCTGAGGGGACCAGATGGTCTAACACCCATTCGCCATAAAATATGACCTGACATCATTATGTTTTTTTTATTCCTAGAAAAAAACAACCATTTAGTGATAAATTTTTCAATAGAACCAACATAGTGATTGAAGTTGAATATTTCTCCCAGCATTCCCCAAATAGCAGTCTCCCAATTGCTATAAAAAAAATAGGTTCACCGTAGTTTCTACCCTAGGATCCCTACAACATGCACGCTAGGAAGAGATGAGGAATCCATTATGAATTAATTCCTTATTAGTAGGGATAAAATGAGTCTAGATAGTCCATACTATGAAAAAATATGTTGGAGGTAGATCTCGAAACCAAAGAATGCCACCACAATCATCCCAGACAAAAGAGTCAGTAGTGTCCTCCCTTAAAGAATGAAATGATTTTCCCGAAAAACACTAGAAGAGGCATGGGTGAAGATCAATTTATTGGGATCACTATTTATAGTAATATCTCCACATATCTAATGATGGTGTGGGTTTAGGACCTAATGGATAAAATTGGGGATCCTTTTTTATTGAGTGAATGAAATGTTGGGATTCAAACAACTAGGAAATCCCAACAACATACCGGACCAATTATGAGACCAGAAGTTGATTTCTTCATGCCCAATAATCCATCTAGAGTCTTGTTGGATAATTTAAGCATGTCCATGAATTCTTCTCCGAATCCTAGAGCTTCTTTAGTGTAGCTCAGTAAAGAGCAATCCATACTTGAGAGAAATTAATCTTTCACGCATAGAACTTCCCTCTATGTACTCCTGTACTATCCTAGCCTATATGTAGTGAATTGTTTCTTCAAGGATCTTCATATTAGTACCCACTGCCTCTATATTTTTGTTCATCCTTTCACCTACCTCCCAATGGTACCGTCCCTCATCATTTGCATCCAAAATAAATTTATTCAAAATGAACTCCATCCTTCTTATCACCATTTTGGGCACACTGAGGGTAGAACGAACATTTATGGGAATTAATGTGATAACACAATTAACAAGAGTAGTGATCCGTTCTAAATAAAGAAAAAAAATTCTAATAAATAGTTTGAATATATATCATGTTTTTTAGCCTATCAATGTGAAGAATATGGACCCTGTCTGGTGCAGTCATATACCCTAATTTTTCTAAAAAAAAGATATTTCTTTTCAATCCAAGAGAGTCCACAATTTTTTTAAATCTATTATTCGGTAAATTAGCTAAATTATGTACATTACTTTTATCCTTGTTAATAACTAGGACACTCCACTTGGGGTACTCCTATAAAATTTTATTAAGGTTCAGGATTGATTAGTTGTTCCCATTAACATAGATGAATATATCATCAAAAAAAAGACGATGTGAAATACCATTAAGATTTGATTTTCAAAGGAAATGGAGAATGCTACTGTTGTCCATGCTCCTCATGATATATCTACTTATAGAATCTTGAAATAGGAAGGAGATGTTGGGTGAAAGTGGTTATTCCTACCTGAGGCACCCAACTCACATAATGAAACCACACTTATTTTCTATCAGTGTATTAGAGTGTCATGGGGAACTATAACATCTAGAAAAAAATCAATAACTTCATTATAAAAAAAACTATATCCAACATGACATTGATAATGAATCATCACTCCACTCTACAAAATTCATTATCCTTATCAACCTTGAGAGTAATATTTGATCCCAATGGTTTAAAATTGACGTGTTTGAAAATTTACATATCTAGACTGAGAGCAGTTTGGATAGATCTATGTTTAATAAAACCATGTTGATCCTCAAAAATAGATTCATGTAAGTATTGAGAAAGTCTTCTATTGATGATTCCTACAAGAACCTTTTAGGAAATATTTAACATACTTATGGTTCGTAATTTCTTGATACAAGATGGGTATTTAACTTTTATGATAATAACCATGGTTATATCATAAGACACCCTTTGGATACTTCCCCATGAAAAACAACTCAAATGATTTCATCAAATTTTAAATTGATGATTTCCCAAGTGGCTATGTATAAGGTTCCTGGGAAACTATCAGTCCCCTAAGAGATTTCTATATTCAAAGAATGGGCCACCTCCCATACATTCTACTCATCTTAGATGCTGCCTATATATCTATTGATCATATCAGTAACCACCCTGGGAATATAACCAAGGATGTGAGACTGATTAGATAAGTATTCATTCTGTATGAGAGGGTTAAGAACTATGAGCATGGGTTTAAAATGGGAATCCATCATACATTCTACCCTGTCCAGGTAGTTTCTGAAAGATCTATCTTCTATTCGGATATTGATAATTAAGTCCCACTTCTTCTCTTTGATACATACATGGAAATAAGTTTATTTACTCTATCCTTCTCAAAGACACAAGGATTTGGAATGTTTACAGTCCACATGATCCTCTTTTAATACCATTTTAGATAATTTAAATTTATTTTCCGAAAGCTCCTTGAAAATAGACTCATTTCAAACCTCTCCAAAACAAAACTTTTCATGCTGAATGTCTTCTCTAATATTCTCCACTCAAAAAATTTGGGAAGGATTATTGTCACTACTTGATTGAAGATCCTACCTAAACTATCTAGGTTTGTTTTGGGAACCCACCCAGGATCTTTCATGTATCATCTAGGCCCAATACAAGAAAATCACCTTGAGAATTTTGGGATCCGCTCTCCAAATGGATGAAAAGAAGACCCATTTATTCCACCCAATATTTTATTCAAGAAAAATAATAATAAGTGAGTGGTCAAAGATGGTTCGAGTCAAATTGGAAACACGAGTAATTGGAATGGATGATATGGATTTAAATTTTAATAAACATCTATCAAGTCTGAAATAGATTTCATGACTACCTTCATAACACCCCAAGTCATTATAGTATTTTCATGTTATAATAGATATTATTTTTTCTCTGTTTATATACAACACCATATTAAGCTTACTCAACACACCACACTCAGTTAGCTTGCATTACACACAAGACTAGGTTTTACCACCTTTTAATTGTGTTCCTATTTTAAAAATAATTTTCTGAAATATCAAAATGAACATTTTTCTTTGAATTAGTAATGTCAAAATTATCTTAGGGTGAATTTTTTGTATTTTTTGGGAAGTTCCATTTTTTGAGGAATAGTGAAAAATATTGCATTAAAGCTCAGTGATGTCTTTTCATTAAAATAATTGTTAATGTTAAGTTAAATTTTAAATTGGTTTTGATGTTTTAATAAATAAATTATAAATATATTAACCCAATTTAGATCATTGTTTATGATTTATATTTTAAAATTGAACATAAAAAATGATTTAATTTTTTAATGTTTCTACATTAAAAACCCTCTTTCTCACCACATCTTTGAGATTAACATTTATCATAATTACACCAAATCTATGATTTTAATTATGAAATAAGGACATAAATGTTTCTAATTATTATAATATTTTATATATAATAACATCAACATTTTTTTACCAAAAATATTAGTAAAAGTGATTAAAATTAATTACAAAGATTAATGTAAGATTAATCTTAATAAGGGACTAAACCTTAATCCTAAGGACCAAAATGATGTCGAAATTTTTTTAAAATCCATTAGATTCCAATAATTATACCATATACCCACTTGGTTCTAATTTTATGGGTTATTGATATATTACTAAATTGAAATGACCTATATAAAAGGTTGATTCAGGAAAAATACAAAAAAGGAACTTTCCTTACCTTTAATATTTATAAAACATTGGGATATGTAAAAACATTATATTTTGATTAATTCATATTAATTTTAAAAATTAATGTGTTATTATTATCAGAATAATTTATTAATGATCTGTAGAGATGATTTAGTTGGATAATATATTTAATATATGCCAACATAGTGATTATTTAGTCAATATTTAACTAAAATAAATGATACTATAGATATTAAAAGTGAAGTATATTGATTGAATAATTGTCTTTAATTATTTTTATAGATGAATATGTCATGTTTCATAGATTTAGAAATAATACATTTTAATTCCAATATTTTTCTAATATTTTAATATTAAAATTAAATAAATAAAGTCAAAATTGACATTATTGTAATTTTGCAATAAATGATATTTTACAAAATTATTTAAAATTAATAAAAACCCTATATTATGAAAAGTGATTTATATGTGTTAATTAATATTAAATATTTTCTTTTAATGGACCAAATTATCCCTTATAATGATCATATTGACACGTATATTGTAAAAACATTGTTAACATGGTCCTGGTTTAAGCAGTTTTTTAGGGCATCACATACTTTTGTTTTTCAATTACTTTCCAAAACGCATGGTTTTTTTATTTTATAAATTATATATCAAAAAAATAATATTTTGGGTATATATTTTTTAATAAATATCACTTTATTTTAGTTTTAATGATTATATTACTTAGGTTGGACATGTATATTATTTACTAAAATGCAAAATGAAAACATTTAGGAATCTTAAAATTTAAGGATCCAATTTACTAAAATTCAGATATTTTTATGTGGTAGAGGTTTTAATATATAATTAGTCCCCTTTAATTTATTATTTGACCATTTTTTTGTCAATTTAGGTATGTTAGACCACCCATTAATGAATACCTTTTTGTATTTACAAGAGTTTCAGTCACCCTCCACCATAAAAAGGCAATTGCTATACCCATTACTCACACCTCCCAAGACACTTTTGATCAAATTTATTTTACCAAATATCTCCTAAACATATTTCCCCTCAACCTATAATCTTTAACTTGGTAATAAATCCATACAACGAAGCCTTTTGGTACAAACCAAAATAAGTTACTCGATTAAGAGAAAACATATTTCCTTAAACTCTTTAGTTTTATTTCCATTCTCCACCCCTAAACTCTTCTAATTCTATGATTTTATAAAATAAATGTATCCTAAATATACTAGGATGTGTTTTTTTATGGTTTATACCTAAATTTATACACACTTCCTTGTAATGTGTAACAAACATACTATTTCTCTATATAGAGAACTACTGCCACACAAAACGTTGATTGTTCATTTTTCCATTACCACCACTGATGGTGGATATTATGATGAAAAAAATGTATATATATGAAATATATTAGATTTAAAATTACATAATTCTTCTTTACCTTCTATTAATAACTTACCTTTATGTTTTCTATCTTGTGTAAATACGATAATTTCATTTGAGGAAGTGTGGACAACTACTTCCTCAATGCGATGTGACTTGTTCATTCAAAACATGAAATGTATAAAGGATGGTTTTAATAAAACTATGAAATGTATATAAAAAATATACTATATTTTAATTATAATACAAATATATCATTTAATTTTAATTCATTTAATACAATAAAGAAATTGAATGTAGTGTTCATGCATACGTATGACCTACCATTTCGTAGAACGATGCATTCCATTTCTTATCACCACACATTATATATTATTATAAACACATAGGTACTGAATATATAATATAATTATGTCACAATATACATTCTAGATATTAATTAATCATGATCTATGGAATAGGATATGAAAATAACAATTCAAAACATACTTGAGAAAACTAGGCAATTAACACCCACAATTGTGAAAAAAAAAATAAATGATTGCTAACAAATGCGAAATAAGAAATTATAAGTATATGATACATAATATTAAAAACTTGTGTATTTTCATCTTATAAGTTTTTAAAAAAAATTAAACCACAATAATTTAGGATAAATATCCCACAATAAAATAATGTTAAGGTAAGGTATTTTGTCTCAATTTAAATTTCATTGAGACATATTTTTGTTATGCACCAATTCACTTTTATTTTTTTTATGTACTAAACTTTTATATGTTATATATTTAATATAATTATTCTCATTATATTATATGTTTAATTTAATTTAGGGCGATTATAATTTAAATGTTTCAAATTGGTTATGGGACACTTTTGAATGTTTAATTATTATTTTTCCTCAGGAATGTTTTAACGTCAACAACCCTTATTGTTACTCATCCTCTTATTAGGTATTATTGATAAATCAATAATATTTAATCAAAATATATATTTTATAAGACACATTTATTATTAATTAAACTAATTATTCTATTTGAGAAATGATTTGGATGGGAAATACATGGGTTGGGGACTATTTAAGGTAAGCCCTATTGGTTAGGGATCGATTAATGAAAGCCCCTCGATGCATCGGTAGTCTCATGGGATGAAATTAGGGTGGAATAAACTTTCATGTTTGTAACCATTATGATATAAACTATCCTGTGAAAGGTTTTGACAGTATAGTTACGGTTGTACAAGCCAAAATGGTTTGCAACTAGTATATTTTAAACTGTCTAGTGAAAGGTATTGACGGTATTGGTTCCATGTACCAAGGAAACATTACGTCCAATAACTAATAATTTCATTTATGGAGAAATCAATTATTATTATTTTCCAGGATATTTTGCTTCAATATATATATAGAGAGATTACATTCTTCTTTTTATTTCTTAAGGGTAGTGTGTGTATGTTTCTTACCTTTCCATATTGATATTACATTAACTATTTATTTGAATGTCTTGTGTTATCAGGGATTTAACTCTACATGTTAATATATTATCATTTTTTAATTATTTCTTCCTGTTTATGTTCACTTACAAAGATTTTTATCTCACCCTTGTTATGTTTCCTTTCCCCTGGTTATGAAGAGGAATCCGTTTTTTAGATTCAATGATAAAATTTATTTCATTTTGTTATGTATCATGTTTTTATTTCTTCCCCACTTTATTATGGATATCATGTATATAGTATATATTTCCATGACTACTAAACAAATCAGTACTTAGAGATTTTATTCCTTATAATAATTCAAGTGTAATAAAATAATCCACTAACTCCATGTGTCTACGGTGAGGGCGTTACAGTTGGTATCAATGGATGATTAGTAACAACATTGGAAACTAGATTTGAAAAACATAGATTAGGTAACATGATCCTAGGATATATTTTAGTATTAGTATAGAAGAACAACCTACAATTAATTTAATGTATATATTATTTGGTTATTTTTAGAAATACATCGTTGTCTCGATACAGCAAGTGGACATGGTTCTAACACATATGTACCTAAGAGTAATAACTTCAACAAGGTGTTTTGGGACTAACTTGGGGTATCCTATTACATGACAATGATCCTTACTACAAACCTAGTTTGAAACTCCTGGTGGATATTCTTAGGATAATTCTTATTTTTTTACCTACCATTATAAAGGATTTAAATTTGAAGATAACCTCAAAGTAAAAAAATTGTGATTCTAATATTTACAATGAATTTGTGTTGAGATTTATACCATATTTATAATTAAACATCATTTTATGATTGAATCTAGAATATGAAATTGTTTAGAAATTTCGCCTATAAGAAGGAATTATAACTTCACCAATTAACATTATCCAAAGAGTAAGAAGGATCACATCTTTAGTGTTATTAAACCAACATTTAGAAAGGATGTAGTGTCCCAAGTATTCTCTTCATATGAAAAATAGTATCATGTGCTAATTATATAGGTATTTAATTCTAAAAGTCCTATGTATTTTAGGGGAAGCAATATAATATGTGTATGGTAGAGAAAAATATGGATAAAGAGAATAGGGGAAATAAGGATTTACCAACATGTGATAACTATGGAAAGAATCATCATGGTAAATACTAGAAGAGAATTCGATTTTTCTTTAAGTGTGGAAGGAAATTCCACAATGCTTTTGATTTCAATGGTATGAAAAAGGTTTCCAATTTACAATGCTTCATCTACAAGGATATGGGACCCCATGCAAAAAAATGTCTCAATTATCTAATGAATGTACCCTAAATGATTATATTGGATAATGATCAAGGTAGGATACTAAGACAAATTAAGATAAATGATTAATATTCTTATTCAAGAATTATTTCATTTGAACAATTTATTTGAAATATATTGGCTATAGAAATTATGGAATATATGAGGATTGCACTATTATACTTTTTTGTTATGAATTTTAGATCATATGTTGAATGGTACCGATGAAATATATTCTATATAAAGATAAAATTTTTAGAAAAAACATGATTGAAAAGAATAAAACCATTAATATGTTTTTGATATAAAGATAATTATGAAGAAATCATTGGTTTGTACATGTGATGTCTACCTTGGAATTAATTAATGACCTTTCGATAAGTGGTCTATGCAAAAATTTTGATGGAGTTTACAACACTTTTGGATTTAAGTTATATATCCAATAAAATTTTTATTATATAACAAATAAAGAAGAATTCATGTTTCCAATATGTTTTTATGGTGATTTGAGTTATTACCACATTTAAAGAGGAGACATAATGAAGGTATTCACATTTTTAGAATGGTAAAATTTAAAGTTATATCATGTTGATTAAATGCTAATGATAAGATCATTTTGGTAATTCAATGACCTTATTTCTAAAGTGTTGAATAATAATATTTCTAAAAGGTTAACCATTTATGAAATTTTTAAAGTTGAACATTGGATATGGTATTATAGATTGATATATTACATCACTAAATGATTAATATTGTTCTATGAGATAATATAGAAATTGTTCAACGCGTGACCAAAGGATAAAAATGTGATTATATAAATGTACCAACTAAGTATATTTACTTATATAATTAGATATTTAAAGACTTACTAAACTCTTGAAAGATAATCTTAAAACCCAAAATGTATTCTTAGTGCCTTTTTTTCAATGAATCAAATATCCCCTCACATCAACGTGGAATTAAGGATTTTGATTTTTAAACTTTCTTATAACTATGTTTTCTAGAACTCTCAATCAGAACATGATCATTAGATTTTTCATCTATATCAATGTTTCAATTTTTGACATATTTTCTCCTACTAGGGAACCTAATTAAATTATCACATTAATTTCCCTTATCTATTATTAATAATATGTGTTATCAACCCTATTCACGATGTGATTTTTTCAACAATACTATTTTCAAATTTCAATTCCTTGATCACTAAGATCAAGCTTAAATTGTAAGGTGAAATTTAATTAATGTCGGGGGAATATAACACCATAATAAATTACAATATTTTCATTTTAGAACAAATATTATTTTTTCTTTCTTTATAAATAACACCATATTAAGATAACGATTCACACCACACTGAGTTAGCTTGCGTTACACGCAACACTAGGATTCACTACCTTTTAGTGGTGCACCTATTTTAAAACAAAACTTTGCAAATTTTATATATCAAAATAAATATCATTTTTAATTTGGAACTTCAAAAATATCTTAGGTTTAATTTTTGGTATTTTATTGGGAAGTTTTATTTTTTGATGAATAGTGAAAAGTACTGCATTTTAGTTTAAAAAATTTAGTTTAAAACATTATTAATGTTCTATTATATTTAAAATTGGTTTTCAAGTAAAAATAGTTCAATTATTCATATATTAACCCGATTTAGTTCATTGGAATTATTTTTATCTTAAAATTCGACATAAAAAGTTATTGAACTTTTTTATGTTTTTACTTTAAAACCCTGCTTTCCCACCACGTCTATGAGATTAGTGTTAATCATAATTTAACCACTTCTATGATTTGAATTTTGGAAAACAGAAATACATGGTTATAATCTAAAATTATTTTTTTGTTTAATAATATCAAAATAGTTTTTGACAAAAATTTATTTAAAATGATTAAAATTTATTACGGTGATTAAGGTAAGATTAAGCTTAATAAGTGACAAAACCTTAATCATAAGGACCAAAATGAACTAGAAACATGCCCAAAATCCATTGGATATCAATAATTAAAACATATACCCACTTTTTTTAAAGTTTATGGTTTATTGGTATTTTCTTAATTGGATTATCTGTATATAAAAGTTTTATTAAGGAAAAAGACAAAAAGGGAAATCTCCTTACCAATAAAATTTATAAAACATTGAGATATGTAAAAAATATCATATTTTCGGTTATACATATAATTTTGAATTATTGATGGTTTATTATCACCATAAAAATTTATAAATACTTTTTAGGGATGGTTTAGTTGCTTACAATGCTAAATAAATACCAATTTAGTGATTATTTAGTAAATAATTAACTAAAGTAAATGATATTATAAGTAGTACGAATGAAGTATATTTATTTAATTATTATAATTAATTATTTTTGTAGATGAATATATCATGTTAAATATATGTAAATGTAATATATTTTAATTACAATATTTTTTTTGATTTTTTAATATTAAAATTAAATAAAAAATGTCAAAATTGACATTATTAATATTTTACTATAAATGTTATTTTATTAAATGATTTAAAATTAATTCAAAAATATATTATGGCTTGTGATTTTTTTTATTTTAATAAATATCAAATATGGTCTATTAATGGACCAAATTATCTTTCATAATCGATATATTGACCCATATATTGTAAAAATGTTGTTAACATGGTCCAAGTTTAAGTAGTGTTTCATCACATCACATGCGCTTGTTTTAAAATTAATATAAAAAACACATGGAATATTTATTTTATAAATTTGGTATCCCATTAATAATTTATTGGATAAATATTTTCTTATAAACCAAACTTTATTTTATTCTTAATGGTGAAATTACATAGGTTGTAAAACTAGATAATTTAATTAAAACCAAAATTATAAAATTAGGGAATCGTAGAAGGTAAGTAACAAAATTATTAAATTGTGCATATATTTGTGTGTTTTATGTTTTAATAGACCATTTTTCCAATTTAAACCATTTTTTATCCATCTTAAATGCACTTTAGGTATGAGAGACCACCCATTATTGAATACCTTTTTGTATTTCCAATAGTACCACTCCCCTCCACTTTAAATAGACACACACTCTACCCATTAATCACACCACTCAAACCAAATTGGATCAACAAAACTATTAAATAATTGGTCTTAAAAAACAATATCCTTATACTAAATTCCTACATTTGGTAATAAATCCATCCAAGTAAGCCTTTTGGTACAAACTAAAACAAGTTACCTGATTAAGAGGTAACATATTTCATTAAGATCCTTATTTTTATTTCCATTATCCACCCCTAAAAACATCTTATTCCAAGAATTTATAACATAAATAGTATCCTAAATAAACTAGTAAAATTTTATTCGATGTTTTATACCATAAATTACACACACTTACATCTAATGGGTAATAAACATACTGGTTCTGTGTACGGTGAACTACTCCATGAAATGATGATTGTTTATTTTTCTGTTACCACATCATATAGAGGCCATTATGATGAAATATATTCTTATATATGATATATATGATATGTATGATTTCTTTATTATTATTTAATTTTTATTTATAATAAACTTTTATGCTTTCCATCTTGTGTAAATACGATAATTTCGTTTAAGGAAGTGTGGACTACAGCCCCCTCAAAGCGATGTGACTCATTCATGCCATAAATGAAATGTATAAAGGATGGTATTAATAAAAAGATATAACATATATATTATACTTTAATTATAATATAAATATTTCATTTACTTTTATTTCTTTTAATACAATAAAGAAATGAAAGTAGCATTCATGTGTATGTATGGCCTACTATCTCCATGAACGGTGCATTTCATTTCTTATCTTCAAATGTTATAGAATATTATAAATTCATATTTAATGAATATATTATATATTTATGTCGTGATTTAAATTATAAAAATTATTAAATAATGATATAATTAGTAGGAGAATCAAATATCAAGTCAAAACATACTTGAAAAAACTAGGCAATTAACACCCAGAATAGTGAAAATAATGAAAGATTGCTAACAAATGGATAATAAGACTTAATAAAAAGATTATATGTAATATTAAAAACATTTTTATTGTTTTGGTATAATTTAGAAACATATTTTCAGCAATTATATAAGATTATAAATTCCAGAAAACAAAATGAAGTTTAAGGTTAGGGATTTCGTCTCAATTTACATTCTATTGAGACATATTTTTGTTATGCACCAATTCACTTTTATATGTTGTTTGTACTGAAATTTCTCAATATATATCATGAATATAATTATTCTCATGATATTTTATGTTTAATTTAATTCATGTATAATTATTATTTAAATTTTTCAATGTGGTATGGGACACCATGGAATGTTTAAAGATTATTTTTCCTCAAGAATGTTTTAATGTCAATAACCCTTGTTGTTGCGTATCCTTCTCTAAGTTATTATTAAAAAATGCATAATCTATTTTAAATGTGGAAATATGATAAGGATCATTATTTATTAATGAATTTAAATATTTTATTCGATCAATACTATGGATTGGTAAGACATGGGTTGGGGACCGTTTAAAGTAATCCCAACGGGTTGGGGACAGGTTAATGAAATCCACTCGATATATCATTAGTCTCATGGGAATAAATTAGGTTGGAGAAACCCTTCATGTTTGTAACTAGTATGATATGAACTGGCTTTTGGAAGGAATTTATAGTGTAGTTAATGTTGGAAAAAATTTTGTCTATAACCGGTATATTTAAAATCATCTTGTGAAAGGTATTAATGGTAATGGTTCCATGTTCCAAGGAAACATGTAATCCAATAATTAATAATATCCTTTATTGAGATCTCATCAATTATTATATTCCATGATATTTTCCATCTTTATATCTACAGATAGAATATATTATCATTTTTATAGTTTAAGTGGCATGTGCTTTAGTTTTTTACCTTGCAATATTGATATTTACATATCTAGTTATTTGAATGGAATGTGTTATTAGTTAATTAATTTTCCATGTTAATCCATTATCATTGTTTAATTATGGATTCTACATTACATAACCTTACTGAGAATTTGAGCTTACCCTTATTATTTTTACTTTTCCCAAGTTATGAAGAAGTATCCTTTGATTCAGATTGAAGGATGTTGTTTATTTCTTTTTATTATGTATCATGATTATATTTTTCTTTTTATAATGTATTATGGGTATCATGTTTGTAATCTGGCTTTACAATAATTTTAAATTGATCGGTCCATTGGGATTTTATTCCTTGTAATCATTTCATTATAATAAAATAATGCATCGGATATGGGCTTTTGCGGTCAGGTCGTTTCAACCTTGATGATTGTTACACCTTGTAAAATGGTCATTAAAATAGCCCAAATCATTCAAACAATTTCTCAAAGAAATTATTGTACATTACTCTACATCATTCTATGAAAATATCCCCCAGATTTATTCTCTAAAACCTCCATGATTGTGTAAAAATAACCACCAATTAACTAGGGGAAATCCTTTAGATTAAAAATATCAATACCATTCCATAAATATTCCATCTCAACTAAGTTAACTTAGTGTACACAAATGATAATTAGAAAAAGTGATTCTCATAACTAACATGTATCAATTTGTACTGATTCAAAAGAGAATTTATTTCCACACAGATCAAGTGGTTCCAAAATATCTAGATATTCTTATTGTTTGGGTATCAATGAAAATAGTAAAGAATATCATGTTTTTGAGAAAACTCTAAAATTGTTGAGACCTTCTAATTTAGTTCAAGCATTGTTATGATATAATATTTGTGATGTCATGATTTAATAAAGAGAAAGTAAAACTTCACTCGAGCACCAATGTCATCAGTGTTTCATATGATTATGGAAATCACTGAATGATTGAGTGCATTAATTTTTCCATAGTCGATGGGAAACACTATGATAGTGAAGGGGAGATATTTTACAGTTCCCTCATGGGGTAGGACTTCATCCAAACTATTTTCATGAATGTTATACTTGTTCGAAAAAACAAAAAAAATTATTTGATAGTACATTTTTTTTTCACAAGTTCACATGTTTCATGACTACCATGTTTTGAATATCTAGTTTTATTTTTCAGTGCATAGGGTTGCATCAATTGGCGACTGTTGTGAAAGTTGTGTCTCATGTTAATCCAAATGACTAATATATTGAAGCGGACTTCAATTTTTTAAAGTAGGTAAGTATTAAACCAATTTAGTGATCTATGTGGAGTCGATGGAATATTATCAAGGGAGGCCTTGTTCTATGCCTATATTTCTTGTGAATATGGTGTTCCTAGAATAGAGTGACTATGCCTAATCTTCTGTAATCCATAACAACTAGTGAATATTAGTTGATTTAGTTATGACCAAAACACTGTCAACTTATTATCCTCAAACTATCCCATAGTGTTGAACCATGAAAAACTTTTGTGTGTTTTCTCTTCATATGAATTTTTAATTACTACAAAATTCCATTAGATAGGTTTTACAAGTTCTTACCAACATGGTAACAAGATCAGTCAGATTAAAAAAATAATTTGAAACCCTAATTCACCCATACCCTCTTAAGGTACTCTAGTGTCCTACTAATTTTCTACGTCATGAAATATCTAAGAGGGTGGATTAGTGGATCCTAGGAAAATAAATTTTTCTATATGCTCAGGTGATCCTATAAATGTTTTTGAGAACTGTAGTTTTATGGGTTAAGCTAGTTACTATAGATGGTTTGTTCGGAATTTCTACAAGCTCTCATATTCATTGAAATCATTAACTTCTAATGGTATGATGTCTGAGTAGAATGAAAATTTTCAAATATATATTGAGGAGATAAATTTGAGGTTTATTTCAACACTAGTTTCTATTCTTCTGAAATCAGGTTTGGGTTATGATATTTTATGCAATGCTTCTAGTAAGGGGTTGGGATGTCTTTTAATGCAGGGAAAACAGGTGGTGGGAAATGGCACTCACTAGTTATTCCCTGGTGAGAAGAAATATCCTACCAAAAATCATTACTTGGAAGTAGTTATATATGCACTGAAAACATTGAGTCACTATCTCTTTGGGTAGAGGATTATAGTATACTCAAATCATAAGAGATTGAAATATTTTTTAACTAATAGGGATATGAACTTGTAAAAAAGACACTGGGAGGAGTTTGTCCAAAATTTATATTTTAAAATTTCATACTCCCATGAAAATGGTAATTTAGTTTTTGATGAATTGAGTATAAAATTACTAACATAATCAATTATGGAATCTATTAATGAGTGGTATATTACTAGTTTATTTATTGAGACGAGAAATGGAGAAGAAGAGGTCAGGGGACAAGATTTAATTTTTTTTTTGAAATTTTACGTGTCCTATAATGAGTAATTTTATCTCGAACAGGTGAAAAGAACCATGTTACAATTTATTAGAATAATAATTTGTGTTGGGGAGAACTCATGTGGGTGGTTTCAATCTCCCAGTGGATATTTTTTTCTTTCATAACAGGTTGGTTGTTCAGAATTTTATAAGAATTGTGTTCATGGATAGAAGACACAACACATGTTTTTCATACAGCCTGGGGCTATAAATATGTATCGTGATGTGAGATGTCAATATTGGTGGATGATGATGAGGTGTTCGATTAAATATTTTATATCACAGTGTGTGATTTGTAAAAATAATAAACTGAAGCACAAGAGACTTTCGGTTTGATGAAACTGTTACCTATTTTGGTATGGAAGTGGGATGATATTTTCAGGTATTTTATCATAGGTCTTACATGAAATCCTAGTGGGTGGGATTCTATTTGGGTGATCATTGATCGAGTTAAAAAATCCTCACATTTATTACCTTTCATGGAGATTGGGAAAGTGGGATAAATTATATATTCATATGATTGAGACATTCTGAGACTTCATGGGGTTCCCTCTACAGTTGTTTCCAATTGGGACCATAGGTTCACATCTAGGTTCTGGAAAGGTTTGTAGGATGCGATTGGTTTTAAGATAAAATCAAGCATGAATTATCATTCACATATATATGGACAGATATAGAGAGATATCCCTGTTCTTAAGGATATTCTTTGATCCTGCATTCCTGACATTGGTGGGGCTTGGGAAAAGAATTTTCCTCTGGTTAAATTTTCCTATAACAATAGATATTATGCATCAATAATGATTATTCTCTATAAATAATTTTAAGGATGTCCATGTCGATCTACCTTCTGCTGGGAAGTGTTGGGAGATTGGTCCTTGTTTTGGTCGAGTCGCATTCAGGAGATAACGAATAAGGTGAAGTTGATCCAAAATAGGTTTGTTAGAACACATATCCAATAGAATTAATTTGCCAACCAACATAATTGGCATATATAATTTAATTTATGTGATCATAACTTTATCATAGTTTCACCTTTTTTGGGACATCATTTCTTGGGTAATAAGGGTAAGTTAGCACTAAGGTCTATTGGACCCTTTGATATTAGGGAGTGACTCAAAAAGGTGGAATATCAGTTAGACTTACCATCTTTTTTTACTTTAATCCAAAATGTTTTTTATGTTTCCTAGTTAATGGGGTACCAATCAGATACTTCCCTTGTGATTCAATGGGAGGATGTTGATCTTGGTCCTGATACCACTATCATTAAGAAACATGTTCTGATTATAGATCACCAGGATATGGTATAGTTATGTACAATGATTCCCTTCATCCAGTTACTATGAAAGTGCATATGGGATATACATAAGACATGGGAGGGAGAATCTATGATGATTCTACAAAAACCTTCCCCTTTTGAGAGTCCAGAATTTTGACAACTTTTTAGAGATAGAAATCCTTTAGGGTGGAGAGATTTTAATGTTCTGTTACTTTCTTTCAGGTACTTCTGGACCCTTGTTTTAACCTTTATATGGTTTGGTCTTTCTGTGGGTTTATTTTAGGATATTTTGGATATCTTTGGCATCCCTTGGGGTTTTTCATAGTTGGAAAACAGTTAGGAAAAGTCAAGTGGTTTTTCCTATGAAATCATGCAACTAATTGTGATCTACTGGAAAGAGACACACGGTTTGTACAAACCATGTAACAACAACTCCAAAATGTGATCACTATTGTAGAGGGTTCATGCATGATCAAAACATGGTTAAAGTGACCATGTGTATAAATTGTGAAACCTCAACAAGACCTTTAAATATAGAGTACAGTTAAGTTCTATGATAACCCCAAACTATATGGAATCTCTAGTAAACCATTCATGAGGGATTTTAATGCTTTTTATTTTTAATTAATAATACCTAAGACCCTATTTCATTCTCTAATGATTCCAAAACCTCATATTTGCTTGATATATTCATTCCCAATAGTGTATAGGCTTCTCTAAGGATTCTAGGAGGACTTACATCATTCTTTTAGGATCATCTCAACGTATGTTGAATTTTTAATCTGGTTTTCTCATTTCTTCTTACACCCTCATTTGATCTCTTATCATATCATCTCCAGGAACCTGAAGGGGATTTTTATATTGGATCTTAGCAGTTTGATAGATAATTTATGTTTTCTTTATAGATCTAAGATCATGAGTACCTAAAATACTCTTCCCCGATCACTGTTGTCGAAGGCGACTAGTTCTTCCTCTGTTTGTGAGGTAGGTATTTCTATACAAAGGTATGATTCTATTAATTTCTTATTTTTATTTTAAATTACCTTAGGTTATTTAAATAATTTAATTTATTCATGATTGAAAAGATTTTTTTAGAAATAAATCATGTTTTCAAATGTATTTTTCTTTAAAAATGGTTTCTTCACACCAAGTGTTTAATTAAATGCTTGAAGTGGTTATAGTTTTGATATGGTTTTTCCCACAATTAAGTGGATTTTATTTTCATTGATTTTTTTTAAAAATCTGGTAAAGGTTTTGAAATTTATCACAACCCAACCCAGAGGGGCCCATGAAATGAACACCCCAAATGTTCCTCTAATAGGCCAGGGGATGGCAACTAGCACCGAGTAGGCGTATCCCAACAATGGGAGTTATTTTCCTAAGTACATGTACACACGCACGCATTTCCAAGCACAAAATGCTGAAATGTAAAAAAACTAAGTTAAAAAATGCATGCATACACTAAGATCCCAACCAAAGAGTACGATAATAGGAAACAAGAAAGTAAACAAGGCCAGAATACAAGCCCACCAAAAGAAATGGTCTATAAAATTGAATCCATAATTTCCTGTAACTCATCCACAAAAAACCCATACATAAAGGGTAGGAGTAGGATAAGTGTCAGAATCCAGAGGAACATACCTCATTTGTCTTCTCTATTTAAGAACCACCTAGTCTCGGTCCACCTAAAACTCCATCAAACCATCGATCATCTACAAAAGTCGTTACACGAGCAGAAAAAGCCCATGCAGAAGTGAGTAAAACAATACTTAGTAGGAAACCCTAAAACCACTAAGAAAGAACGGCAAAGGAAGTACTACAACGAGATTAGTACATTTATCTCTACATAGGTATATGTCTACAACACATATACCAAGTATATCTAGGTATACTCGTAACCAACCACCAAAATAAAGAGGTAACTCACAACAAAAAACAATCACATGTTTTTGCTTGAGGTGTGCTCATTCTAGGAGAACCCACTCATCAATCCAAGATATCATCGGAGACTCTCGTGAAGAGGTCCTGCTAATTTGGGCCCTTCCAAAAGAAATTTACACTAGTTAGAGATCATAATATAGAGAGAGGGGATCCTTCCAAGAGAATACCAAAAAACTCATTCTATATTATCTCACAACCTTGGGGATCCTTCTCTGAGAATACCAACAACCCTACCAATGCAGCTTGTAACATAGGGTATCCTTCTCCATGTATACCAACAACCCTATTGATATGATCAACTTGATAGAGGACTAACACCCTGCACTCGAAGGGAATGTCAATTACCATAAAACTCCATCATTGGTGATAGATAATATCTGCAATCCCAAGGAGGGATACCATATCTCTATCTTGTACTTGGACTCTAGAGGGGACTAATATCCAATGATGTGGATTGAATACCGTACTGAACCCATGAGGAATGAATCAAGGGAAAATATCCACCTATACCGGACCAATATAAAAACACATTAATCCATCGCAAAATGATCTACATTTCTCAAGGGTCCATATGCCATAAACAAAAAGTCATATGGACCTTCTGTTTGAAAGTTATATCCATTTTAGTGAAAAATTATGACTCAGGTCTGGTCCAAGTCTGACTTGACCCGGTCCGGTCTGGCCAACCCCAACCATCCCATCCCATTGGGCTAGCCTACTAGACCACTGGATCCAACCCGTCGGGTTGCTGGAGCGGCGTGGTCCATCTAGCTTAGCTCGCTGCATGCAGGTCATCCCCCTTTTCCCAGACATCGTAGACCCTACCATGTGCTACCAATCAATGTCGGGTTGCCACAGACAATGTGGATAGCCACTACATCTTCTGGACACCCCTATAGAATTCACCATTGTGGGCTCCACATGGACCCCAACTGCATACACCGGCTCCTCTGTGGCACTGCTCTGGCTACAGTATCCCACGCGGTCCCACTTCCAGCATACCAATGTCCACCTCACGCTCTGCTTAAAACGGCCAGGGCCACCACTCTAGTCACCACTGTGTGACACTTCCTTATGATGCCACAAGCCTTTCCTTGTACTATTTTCATTGCGCCTACATTGTCTCACCTCTGTGGTGTTTTTGCGGTGTTGGATCCCAGGTCTTTGATCGTTGTGCCACGGATCAAAGGTGCAACGATCCCTAGGTCATACTTCATGAAGAATGCAGATCTTGAGAAAGATTGGGTGAAGAGAAAATAAATCACTTGAACACCCGAAAAATGGTTCTTTTCCATTGTTTTTGTTTTCTGTGATTCATTATTTTTACAATGAAGAATTAAAATTGAACAATTAAAAAGAATCATCTCCCAGTACACCCCCACAGATCAAGCACATCCCGTAAGATCGATTGAACCACGAATCAACATGTTTGTTGGTTGATCCTTTTTTGTATGTTAGTTATAAGAATATGGAATGAAAAAACATAAAACAAAATTCCCTACCTCGTTGGGTTCAAACACCGATGAAGAACGGAGTTACGCCATGATCGTTTGAAGGATCCTTTGATTTCATCATGCGTCGATCATCGATCCATGATCAGGTCATTGTTCACCAAGGTAAAATCCTCCAAGCTCTCCCTAGACATTCTATGGATTTCTAAGGTTATGCATCTAACCCTAGTATTTTTTTCATAAGTATTATTTTAAAGTAAAACGTCATTGCGTCAACTAAATAATTTATCTTTGAATTATTTAATGACGATTATGTCATTATCATATTTTTTCAGAGAAGACTCATGCTGACTAAATTAATGTTGGGTTTATGCAAACCACCACATTAAGATCTCAATGGTGGTATCATATTTCAAATCTGAGTCTCCATTCATGAGTAATTAGGATTTGAAAATAAAATAATTTTCATTTAATTATATTATTTATAGTTATGTCCAAAAACTATCTATCACAGCAGTCCCATGTCGGCCAACCTTAGGGCTCACCTAAGGTAAACTCGCTAATATAAATAAAACAGTTCCCTTAGATTTTTGATTTGGGAAACCATTTAAGATTTATTTTAATTTTTCAAGAAAACTGCACATCGTGCTATTAAAAACATAACATTTTTTCAATGAATGTTTTCAGTCACACTGGGCCTTAGAATCATATGATGTCTTAGTGATTGGTATTATAATTTTCCCAAATAATTTCTAAATATAAATTTGGTAAAATAAAATTCATTACATTTTCTTCACCTTAGAGATTTATGTCCTCGAAATCCAAATCAAGGGCTACCCAAACATATGAGGGTACTGAGCATGAATCTAAGCCTCCTACTCTCATGTGTTCTATTGGAGATTCCTATGCCTTCATTGAATGAACACTCAAGGAATAAATCACCCATGAAAATTCCTACCAATTTTGGGGAAAATTTAAACATGCAAGCCCGTAGCATGCCCTCCAGAACCTAAATAATCGACTAAGTTTTGTCGAATGTCTGGGGGTGAAATTCTATGCTCAAGCACATCTCATTCCCAAATGAATATCACAATCCCTTCCACAACCGGGATTTAAGTCAAGCATCATGATCTAAAACTATCATTAATGGGAATCCATGGATTCACACAATCTCTTGCTCATAGAGGCTTCCCGAGTCCCATACTGAACTGTGCTCGTAAAATTTTAAGAAGTTGAACAACATCGTGATTCCATCAAAGATCACATAGATGGTATCATTTACCCTAGACATATGTGGTAAAAATATCAAAAATTCCATCATTATCTCATCCCACGTCCATTTTGACACCTTGAGGTGTTGTGTCAAACCCTCTAGAATCTGGTTCTTAGCCTTCACTTGCTGACAAGTAAGGCATCTAAAAACAAAATATTCCACTTCCTTCTTCATTTCCGACCACCAAAACTAATGTTAGAGGTCCTGGTACATCTTATCCCAATTTGGAATAACTTCTAAAGTGGACGTATAGAACTCCTTCAAGCCCCCTCTCATAACACCACTGGTAACACTATGTGTCCTCTAAAAAGAACGATGTGCTCTCCACCATTTGAATATCCATAATGGGCATAACCAATGAACATATGCACATGTAAAGTCTCACCATCAGTATCTCTGAGCTATTCCCCTGACTCAATATAATAGTGGAGGGGTGAAAACCATCAAATTGAGGTAATCGTCTCTATCCCCATCCATAAAGGATATCTTCAATGGGGCCAACTACACTAATTCCTTATTCAATAGTCATGAATTGGATCTCATGATGAGAGAATCTGCAACCAAATTCCCCTTCCCAGGGGTATAGACAATCTCAAAGCCATAGCCTTGGAGAGAATCTTTCTATATCCTCTATCTTAATTTTAGATCCTTATGAGAGAATCTATAGTTGATAATATTATGGCAAGAGTAGATGATAAATCGTTCACCAAATAGGTAGTGTCGCTACATATTCAATTCAAGGACTACTGCTGCTAACTCAAAATCATGGGTCATATAGTATTTCTCATGTGGTCTCAACTATCATGAAATATAGGTATTCACCACTTTCCCCTGCATTAAGACACAACTGAAATCAATTCCAAATGCATCACAAAACACCATGTACTAAAAACCCTACTCTAGAAATACCAAGATATGAGATCTTTTTAATCCCCAACTAAACTGCTGAAAACTCTCCTAGCACTTCTCTATTCACACAAAAGGATGTCCCTTTCATGTCAAAGCTATCAAGGATACTGCTACTCTAGAAATTTTAAGTACAAACATCTAATAGTACCCAACCAAACCAAAGAAACTCTACACCTCAGTAACACTATTTGGTTGTTCCAAATAATGTACTGCCTCTATAATTATTTGATCCACTACAACCCCAGCTGATGAAATGATGTTTCCCAAAAAATGGACATATCATATCCAGAACTAACACTATGAAGGATTCTCATAAAGTTAGTGCTCTCGTAGTGTGTACAGAACTATCCCCAAGTTTACCGCATGCTCCTCCTCATACACTAAGTACAGTAGGATTTCATCAATGAAGACCACTGCAAATGTGTTTAGTTAAGGCTAGAAGATCATGTTCATGAGTCCCATGAACACTATTGGAGAGTTTTTCACACCAAACAGCATCACCAAGTACTTGTAGTGGCCATAATGACATATGAAGGCCGTATTTGGCACATCCTCATCCCGTACCAGTAGTTGATGATAGCCTGATCTTTGAACAATCATTGAGAACCACCTCACTCCTTTCCACTAATCAAAGAGGTCATCAATTCTCAGTAGTGTATTATTGTTCTTCACAGTCACCTAGTTCCGTCATCATAAGTCTACACATAACCTGAAACTCCTATCTACCTTCTTGGAAAACAAAACTGAGGGTACCAAGGGTGAAACACTGGGTCTCACAGAGCCCTTGCTCTCCAAGTCCTCCAACTATACCTTTATCCCACAAATATCTATGGGATCCATCTAACATTAAGGTGTAGATATCGGTTTTGTCCTAGGGTACAAATCAATGCATAAGTCTACATCTATGTGGGGAGTTAATCTAGGTAAATATTCCATAATGGTGTCCTCATACTCCACCACCACTGCAAGAAACTAAGGAATCCTATCATTCATTGGACCCAGGGTCATTCTAGCCAACGAGTGAGTAATCGGATGCACCCTCCTATGAGTAAGTCCATCATATAGTGCATGCATTTCCATTTTTCAAAAAATTAAAACATGGTCTAATCATCATGTAAACACCACACTCTGTGCCTAAAATTTTCAATTTGAGGATAGTTTATAGATAACCAGTTCATACTGAGTATGATGTCATAAGACCTTAATGCAGCTACCAATATATCCCAACCAAAACTCTCACCTCAAAGATTAAGGTCACACTATCGGCACCAGTGTCTGATAAACAAATCCCTTCCTGTATGAGTCTCTAAATTCAAGGGTTGAGTCAATAGTTCCACCAAAATATCTGAGTCTCAAACAAGTTTCATGGAATAAATATAATGACTTGTACATGTGTCTATTAAAACTATAACTAATGTGAAAAAGATAAAGATAGTACCATGTATAATTAATAGATCCTAAGGGTTATAAGACCCCATAGTCTAAAGTTTTTCTCATCCCCATTAATTAGCTCTCTGAGCATATTGTGGAACACCTAGGGGTGGTGGCGGAAATATATCAAAATGTGGACCACCTTCTACTACTCTCTCGGCTCCTCTACCATGTCTTCTTCCCTGTGGATCTGCCTGCTCCTGTCGATGTCTCTGCATCTGTAGTCCTTGGACCATCTCTTGATCAACTGTATGAAGGGGTAGAAAATCACTTCGTAGATTTCCTTGACCATGGAATGAGTAAAATAGTATTCCCCCCAACATTCTCAAGACACCCTCAGATTGCCTCTTGATGTTCCTAACTCGCTTCGATCCTTGTGGATGTTGTCGACTACTTGTTATCGAGGTCTCTTCAACTACATAATCATTGCTGACTATCACTAGTTGTATCTATCCATCCAAGGAACACTCACCCACCAGGGCTCACTCTAGCACTCCAGAATAGGTAGGAACACACAAAGGGGTATCATTGTCTAAGGTTTTCCTACATATCCATCACTAGAAGGTCCAATACCAGAAGTACTGATCATGTACCTTATCTATTGATTACCTATAATGGTTGGTATGACTTTATGAATACTAATAAACTGACATGTCACCTAGTTGGAGCTATAGAAGCCCCTGGATGAACCTATCCCTGAACTCATAAGATGATAACTCCGATCTAAAATGGTTCTAAAACTCTACCCAAGAAAGAGTTTCCTCATCGTAATATTGCTTATCTAAACCCCACCATGCTATACTACGCATATAGAAGGATTTATACCAATACCACCATATGATCTTCTAGTGTCCTGACTAGACAGAAAACTTGGATTGCCACCTCAAGACCATCCTCATCCACCTATGTGTTGGGATCACCTCGAAAGTTGAGGGGTCTCTGCTACAAAAACCAGTGAAGTGATTTTATCTCACGCTCCTCACTCGATGGTCCTGTAGGTACCATGTGATGATCTATAGGTGGTGGTATGGCTGTTTTACCAGCTAGAGGTGCTATCTTCAGTAAAAATCCTTATATGGATATCTTGTCACTAAGAATATCACCCTCATGATCTCATGAAGGAAACATGGCTGGATGACTATGCAAATATATCCTATAATAAAATAATGTGTACCATGGTCAATAGATAATACCTATTGAGTGGAATCAAGAAGGACAAGAGAACACACCCAAATACTATTAGATGCATGCACCATTGTTTTCCCTACAACTGTTTCTTCCATGTACTAAGTGGAAAAGAAGGTGTCTACAGTCCTCACGTGTGGATACATTAGTCGCTGCACCAACATTAGAATCCTTGTTTTAAAAGACAGACTATAAACACGTAACACTATTACCCCAAACCAAACTCACAGAATCTCATTATTTAAATAGAACTGACCCAATCTGATACCACTCAATCACAACCCATCCCAGAGGAGCCTTTGTTGTGACTAGACCAAGACCTCCTCCAAAAGGCCAGGGACTAGCGACTAGTAGTGATTTGGAATATCTCACAAATGGGGGGAATTTTTATAAGTACCTTAACACACACAAACATCTCCATTCCAAAATGATGAAATGTAAAAACACCAAGTAAACAATGCATGAATACACTAAGATCATAACCACAAAGTATGATAGTAGGAAACTATAAATTAAACAAGGCTAGAACACAAGCCTGCCAAAAAAAAGTCTATTAAAGTTAATGAAAAATTATCTAAAACAAATCCATAGAAAACCATACATGAAGGGTAGGTGGAAGATAGTTGTCTGATGTTGTGGGAGAATACCTCATCTATATGATCTCTCTAAGAACTATAGGGTCTTGGTCGACCTATAACTCCTTCAAAGCATAAATTATCTGTAGAAGACACAACATGTGTAGGGAAATTTATTCGTAGGGGTGAGTAAAACAATACTTAGTAGGACACCCTGAAACTAGAAAGGAAAACCCACAAAGAAAATATGACAAGGGAATAGTATAGTTATCTCTACATAGATATATCTATACAACACATATACCAAGGATATATTGGTATACACATAACCAACCACAATGTAAAAAAAGTAATTCATGACCTAACATAGCCCCATGATTATGCTTGAGTTGCGCTCATTTCAAGATAACTCTATCCTTGAGCCATGATATCATTGGATACTCTCGCAGAGAGTTCACTCTAATTTGGTCCCCACCAAAAGAAAATTACACAGGAAAAGTTCATAATATACAGATAAAGGATCCTTCCTAGAGAATACCAACAACTCAATTTGTATTATCCATCAATGTAGGGGATCCTTCTCAGAGAATACCAACAACCCTACTAATGCAGCTGGTAATGTAGGGGATCTTTCTTAGAGAATACTAATGACCCTATCAATACATCCCACTAGATGGAGGACTAAATCCATGTGCTTAAAGGTCATGTCAATTCCCACAAAACTCTATTAGGGGATAAAGAGTATCACTTCATTCTCAAAAAGGGATACCATAACTCTATCCCAGACTCAACCTCTAGAGGGGATTACTATCCAATGATTTGGATGTAATAACATACTTAACCCTTGAGAAAAGAACCAATGAAACTCTCCACCAATACATTTACATGATAAAAATCCACCAATCCATCTCAAAATGATTGCCTCATCTCAAGGGTCTCTATACCTTAGAAATAACATCAAATGGGCCTTCACTTTTAATGCTAAAGGAATTTTAGGGAAAAGTCATACTCAGGTCTGGTCCGGGTCCAACCTGGCCCGACCCGTTGACTCGACTAGGTTCTATCGAACCTAACAAATATGGTCTATTTGGCTTACTCGTCCAAGAAAATTTGGTCTTGATTGCTGGCTAGGTTAACCAATAGACATAGCTCGGAATTCTACATGTGGTCCATCCCCCTTCTTCCACACATGTCCAACCCAGCCGCATGATCTTTGTCAACATAGCACCATTTTGGTTAATGTGGACGACCACCACATACACATTCCTCCCCCATGGCCTTTTATTTTATGGGATCCATGCAGAATCCTGCCGTCTACTCCATATCCCCCATGGTAGTGCTCTAGTTGTGGGATCCTACAAGGTCACTCCTAGACTGCCACCTCGTGCTCCGCTGACTACTTCCCCCCCCCCCAGTGCTCTACCTAGTCTAACCCCATCGGGGGATGTTCTAGCTTCACCATTGACCACACTACCTGTGGCCTTTTTTCTGCCTTGTGCTCCGCCTGAACCTCCCTGAGCTACTAATTTAGTCTCCATCATGCGCCATAGCCTTGCACCACCTCAAGTCGCTGCCTTAGCCTATTTTTACTATACCTTCACTGTCACACCTTCGTGGTGTTGTTGTGGTTTCAGATCACTGGTCATTGATTTTTGTGATAGGGATCGAAGGAAAAATGATCCTCGGTGTGTATTTCGCAAAAAACAAGGAAAGCAAGAAAGATTTGGGGGTAGAAAATAAATCACATTAACACCTGAAGAATTTATCTTGGACTTTGTTCATGTTAGAATCGATTCATTCTTTATATAATGAAAAAAAGAACAAATAATCACATAGATTCATCTCCCTTTCAATCCCTACAAATCAAGCACATCCTGCAAGAATGATCAAACCAAGGGTCAAGATGTTCGTATGTTGATCCACATTCATTTCTGGTTCTATGAATGGGGAAATAAATAAGTTAAAACATAACACCCTACCTCTTTGGTTTCAAATGCTGATAAATAATGAAGTTTCTTCATGATCATTGGGAAGATCCTTTGATTTCTTCATGTTCCGATTATCAGTCCATGATCTAGTCATCGTTCACCAAAGGAAAATCCTCCAAGATATCCCAATAGATTCTCTAGCATTCCTAGGGTTATGTATCTGACCCTATGATTTCTTCAAAATAATTCTTTTAAGTAAATCATTGTTGTGTGAAAAAAATTACCTTTAAATTATTTCTTGATGATTACGTTCTTTTTGGGTTTTTCAGCTGAAGACAAGAACCGACTAAATTTAAGTCGTTCCTAGTGAAAAAACCACATTATGAACTCAATAGTGGACTTTTATTTCCTATGTGAGTATCCATTCATGATTTATTTTGATTTTAAAATAAAATAATTTTTATTTGAATATTTTATTTATTGTTAGGTCCAAAAAATATCTTTCATAGTCGGCCAGTGTTGGCTGTCCATAGGGCTCATCTCAGGTAAAGTCGCTACTTTGAACACAACGGTTCCCTCAGATTTCTAATCCAGCCAACTATTTAAGAGTTATTCAGCTTTTTTAGGAAAACCACATGAACATGCTATTAAAAACATAAAAATTTTTAACAAACGGTTCTAGGAACAATGGGCCTCATAATCACACGCCGTCTCTGTGCCTAATCTCATAATTTTCTGAAATAATTTCTAAAAATAAATTTTGGAAAATATGATCCATTAAAAAAATATTTGTAAAAACATGATACATTAGGAACAAAGGGTGTGTCAGAAACATACATGACACTCATAGTTTGTTTAATTCCAATAGGTGTTTCATTACAACGACAGACAATGGCAGGACCAGATATCAATTGGTACCAACATATTCCTAGATTATTTTTATTTATGCCTATAATATGTTCACATATACTAGGTACCATTATAGTGTGTTTTCTCATTTTGAGTTTTTATACTGCATGATGGATTTTTTCAAGGATTGTTAGTCAAACATTTTCCATATGATGTTGTATCTCATGGTTTCACATGATGGATTATTTCCTGGATATATGTTTACTTTTTTTGTGTTATGGTGTGTGCATATTATTTCTAGTTTTAAAACTTAAACTTTTCAAATTCCCATATTTTTTAATATTAGTAGATTTTATCAAAACCCAAGGAAATGATTTACAAATATGTTTGGATTTATAAAAATACATTGTAAAATGATTTTTTTAAGGTAGAACTCTTTGATTCTTGTTATTATACCTTTGATAGAGTCAGTGGTGTTATATTACTAGGATTTATGCACACAAACAACTTTTTACATTGTGAATTTGTAGACATTGTTTTTTTGGACCCAAGTAAAGTGAATATAATATTATAGCATGTTGGATTCTATTTTCACATTTTTCTTTTTAGAGGGACTGTTTGGAGGTGATGGTCGGTAACATGGATACTTGTTGGTCTTTTATTTTCATAATTTCTTCTTTATTCAAATTGAATTGGGATATTTTGGATCTTAAATGTATCACTTTCATCTGATTTATACTCTAGTTCTATGTCTTGTTTTTTATATGAGAATTGTTTTTGTAATCTTGTTGCACCTCACCACCGTGGCGGGCTGGCTCAGGTGCTTTATCTAGTGAACTTGGGTTTGTTCATTAAATTCATTATATATTTACATGAATGAAGTCATTAATTCACTAAAAAATTCCAACGTATGTATGAATTTGAAATTTACAACATATATTTTCACTGTAAATTTATAATGTAAAATTTATAAGTAAAAATTTCTTGTAGTGTCACTTTTCATTGTAAATTCCTTTATAAATTTTTGATGTAATTTTATTCCATATTTAAAGATGTATTTATGTATTTACACAAGTAATTTAATATTTTCAATTTTTTCATTGGAAATTAAATTATTTGTTTAAATTTTGGTATGCAAATGAAGAGGATCAATGTTAATATTTATAGAATATACTATTTGAATTGTAGAATTTATCATTGAAAATTGAATTTATTATCAAAATATTCACTGATAATTTGAAATTTCCACTGTGGATTTTTATCAAATTTTTTTATTAAATGTGTTTGTATTTGTGTGTTCATTTATATATTTATACCTTTATATATAAAAACAAGAAATATATATACATAGATATATTCTTAGACATATAAATAAATAATAATAATATATTTTTATATATGTGTATGATTTTCTACAATTAATAATTAAAAATATAAAATAATTTCATTATATTGAAATTTATAATATACATAAAAATTTCAGTAGATATATTTATATTGTAGATAAATATCTTATAATACATATTATATAATGTTTCATATTATATAACTAATGGTTCATAGATATAAATAAATATATTTAGATAATTAAGGTTCTAACATCACACTATAAGGTAAAATGCCATTTATGTTAATTAATTCACTTTAATTATTTATTTAATGTCTCATATTTTCTTTTTATTATTTTTAAATATTATATGGAATTATTTCGAGACCGGGCGCGAAGACGGCACATCATTCCGAGGTCCAGTGAGCCCGGAATGGAAGTTTGAACTTTTTTTAGTTAAGTGAGTCGGCACTTGTGTGCGATTGTGGCAATTTCAAAACGGATGCCCGGATTAAAATTTTGAGCGCACTGTTGCATCCGGGACGATGAATTCACCTGAGAATGAGGATAAGCTCGACCGGCACGGGTCGAGGGAAAAAATTCAATTTTCGGACGTTTTAAGTAAAAATAAAATAAAATAAATTAACCAGTTTATTTTATTTCATTTAAGGAAACATCTGCTACAGCATGGCGACGGTGCAGCTGTTTCCTAAATTAATGATGCTTCATAATAACTTCAAAATGGAAAGTAAACTTCATTAATTATGCTGCGTAATTAAATGTCAACTTGTTTCCCTTTTTAATGGGTTAAACAATTGTTGATCGTTGGAAACGCTTGAGAAGGACCTCTGCCGGATCCGTGAGGCATTAGAGCAATTCTCGATGACGAATGACAATGGATCGAAACCAAGGATCATTTCACCGGTGTTGAAGGATCACAACGACAACGGAAGCACGGTGCCTTCGTCAACGATCGATCCTTTCAAAAGGTAGGGGTTGTTTTTTTTTTGTTTTTTTCCCCGTATTTGAATTTAAACGATGAACGTGGATCAACCACGAACAAGTTGATCCGCGAATTAACACGTTCTTGCGGAAGGGTTTTCTTTGGGATGATTTTGGTTAATTAATCCATGATTTATATTCATGTTGATCTCTCCTCTGTTTAAACCTATTAACGGGAGCAGATCAACGTCGTGACGAACGATGGTGGAGGTTCGTTCCTCAATTTGTTTATTTGGATCTCTTCCTCATTTCTCCCCATGTGTTCTTCGCATTCTTCGCAGGGCGACGAACAACGAATCGTTGTGCATCCGTTCTATGAAGCAACAATCCAAAACCGAAGGTTCAACATCACAACGTTCTTGTGGAGGTGCAGCGATGATGGCGGACGACAAATCAGACCAGATCAGAAAGGGCGTTCTTCGAGCGTTCTTCGCACGGGAAGATCAATCAGGTTTTCAAAGCCGATCAGAGGCCCGAAAATGTCGTAAACAGCTTTGTGGTGTCGGGTCGACCAAAACCTGAAGGTTTCGTGGCGATCAGACGGTCGGATCAATGATCGGAGCACCACAGGAGGCGCGATGGCAGAGGTCCGCATTTCTGGAAATTTCTAGAATACGCGACATGTACTTCCGAAGAACACGATGTGTAGTTCTGATGGTGGAGGATAGGGTTTCGGGGTCAGAGAACGATCACACGGCGTGTGACCACGGTCACACGGCGTGTTGGACCTTCCCCGAAGCTCGGCGTGTACTTCGGGTGGTACACGGACACGGGATGCTCTACACGGATTCAGGCGGCACGACGTGTACATCTTGGTAGAGGCGGCTATGCGGATATCGACATGTATCTTGGGGATACACGGACACAGGATGGAGTACACGAAAATGTACTCCCTCACCCAGCCAGGCGCGGTCACCAGCGCAGGTCACCCTGTGTGCAGATTGCACGGGTTGGAGTATATGGGTTGGTGACCATGTACGGGCACATGGCCAGACTACACGGAGCCAGCCCCAGTGAACCAGACACGGTGTGTACTCCGTACTACACACCGTGTATAAAGCTTTCTACATGACCAGCCTCACGACACGGGCCGTTGTTCACGGGTAGTACCCAGGGTCAGACAACACGACGTGAATCATTTCTACACGCTACGTACTTTTTGGAGAACGGTTTGGTCCTTTTGTTCATCATGCCTTGAACATCTTTCATTTGGTTTAGTGCCCCTTCTTCTTTTCCTCTGAAGGTCAATCATCATTCTCTAATGCCTGATTATGATCCCTTCAGCAGTACTTTTCTGTGATAGAGTCAGGAATCCATCCGAGAGGCTCGGATCGAGATCCTCTATCCATTCCAGACCCTAGGTAGAGTCAGGCATCGGCGTGACCAACTTTACTGGGCGTTGATCCTCTACCTAGCAGGTGAATTCCAGATGAGTCGCAGTATCCTCCATGGCCATGGTAGTGATCCTTAGAAGTGTGCCTCCCGTAATGAGTGCTTCTATCCATCATAACCTATCCACTCAGGAGTGTGTCTACCGTAATAAATGTAGTTATATCTCGTGACGGTTCTCGACGAACATCACTTCTCGGACGGACGTCATCATAACTATAAGACTCATAGAGTGTGTTCTCCCAGAACAAGCGCATCACAGAATGTTCAAATGGAATCCCTTGCAGGGGCATGCAGTTGTGTGACTTGTCTCTAGACTACGGGCCTTGGTTTTGAGTATGTATGGTTTTTTATATGTTCTGTAAACATATATTATGCATAGATGACTGTACCTTTACTTTGTGTACTGTTTTGTGGTTTTTGGGGTCCTCTACTGAGTATTGTTATACTCACCCCTGCACGGGCTTTTCCCGCATGTCTGGTGTCTTGTGCATATGAGCATCCTTTTGACAGAGTCCAGGGCGGACTAGGACAGGACCGATCTTTCTGATTTTCCTACAGGCCGAGGCATTCCTACGGCTATGAGCAGCAGTCCCAATACCTTTGTGCTTACAATTTGGACTTTGAAGTTTTACAGACTCTTGTTTTTGATGGGCTTGTATTCTAGCCCAGTTTACTTTTACAGTACTCTACCTTTCATCATGCTCTGTTGGTTGGGTTTAGTTGCATGTGTGCATTTTTGTTCCTTAGTGTTTTACATTTCAGCATTTGTGGGCTTGGAGATGTGTGTGTGTGTACAGGTACTTAGGCAATGCCTCCCATTTTAGTGACATGCCTACTCGGTGCTAGTCACCAGCCCCTGGCCTATTAGAGGCGGGCTTGGGAAGTCACGGCGCGGGCCCGACTAGGATGGGTCATGAAAGAGTAGTATCAGAGGTGGTCGGTTCTACCTTAGGACCAAGAGACTGTGAGTTTGGTTGGGGCAACAGTGTTGAGTGTTTCGGGTTTGGCTTTCAGGCCAGAGACTCCAGTGTTGGTGCGGCGGCCGACGTATCCATACACCAGGACTCTAATAACCTGCTTTTCATCCTGGTTCACGAAAACACTGTTTGCGGGGAAATAAAAGGTACATGCATCAAATAATAATGTGTTGTGTCTTCCATATCCATGTTGTCAGCTATCCAGATATACTCATTGACCATGACACATCTTGTTTCTTTACAGGATGCCTCTGCGACGCGTATCCGCTAGGATTCAGTAGCACGATCACGAGGATGTTCCCCTCAGTGATGGGGCTTCAATACAGGGACTAGCTCCCCAGGTGTTTCCACCAGGTGGTGCACCTGTTATACCACCACCGGTGGAGCAGCCAGTGGTACCTGCAGTACCAACTGGTGAGGAGCGCAGGCTTAGCGTGCTCCATGAGTTTCAGAGACAGAGGCCCCTCAGGTTCCGAGGTGAGCCTGACCCTCAGGCGGCTGAGGATTGGCTTGAGGCGGTGACCAGAGTTTTCTGTCTAGTAAGGACACCAGCAGACCAGATGGTGATCCTAGGAGCGAGCCTTCTTCAGGGTTCGGTCGGACGATGGTGAAGTCTGACCATGCAGACTCACGACGAGGAGACTCTTTCGTGGATGGAGTTTGAGCAACTCTTCAAGGAGGAGTTCTCTCCGGTTACGCTGAAAGTTGTGCGCATCCAAAAGCTTCTTCAGCTCTAGCAGGGCTGTATGACAGTGGCTGACTATTCATCGAGGTTCACCAACCCCACCAGGTACTCGATGGATATGGTCAGGGATCATTACTTCAGGGCTCGGACCTTTGAGTGAGGTCTATGGAGAGACATCCGAGCTAGTATCGTGCCTCTATGCATATCGACCTATGCTGGAGTGCTCGAGAGGGCCTTGGTGATCAAGAGCTTCTTTGAGGAGCAGAGACAGCTGCCGGCAGTCAGCAGCAGGTAGACAGGTGCGGAGACACCGGCAGTAGGGAGCCGACACCAGACGCAGGGATCTGGACATGGGAGACGTCATAGGAGGACCTAGGATAGGGGATTGATAGTCCAGGGCTGTCAGGATTGATCCAGTCAGCCTAGGGAGAAGCGATGCTACGCATGCGACGGTAGGGGCATCTCTCTAGAGATTTTCCGACACATCGGGCTGCTGACAGGGAAGTGGTGGATGGACCACCGAGACAGAGGCAGATAACGGAGCAGGCAGATCCGCCAGGCGGCAGACGTGGAAGAGGAGTTGGGAGAGATGTAGGTGGTGGAAGATGCTTCGACTTACTTCCACCACCACCCTGAGGAGGTCTGCACCAGGCTCAGGGAGTTGGGGGACAGGGACGGGGACAACTGCATGCGGTCGAGGCATACGACCCAGGGGCTCTAGGGATGATTTGAGGTACGATCTGTGTCTTTTCTACCTTAGTTGTCGTACTCAAATACACAGGTGCCAGTCATTCCCTTATAGCCACATGTCTTGTACAAAACCTCGAGATTCCGGTAGAACCTTTGACTTGGTCCTTACGCTTGGAGACACCTACGGGAGGAGACTCGACGATCACACACCTTTGCAGACAGTGTGATCTTACCCTTGGAGGTGAGAGTTTCGGTTGGAACCTCTCGGTGGTATCATCGAGGCCTTACGACGTCATTCTCGGTATGGATTGGTTATCTTCGGTCCATGCCCAAATTGACTGTTTTAGACGAAGAGTGTGGTGTGTCCGCCGTGATGGAACAAGGTTTTCATTTGTCGGAGAAAAGGAAACCCAGGAAGCACAAAGTGGGTTCATGCATAAGAGGGGGCAGCCAATCACTCATGAGTTGGCTAGACTTACCCTCGAAGTAGTAGATGTTGTGAGCTCGCAGTTCCCAGCAGTGGTGGCGGAGTATGAGGAAATATTTCCAGAAGATGTTCCAGGGTTACCTCCCCACCGGGAAATTGACTTCTGCATCGACTTACACCTCGGGACGATACCAATTTCTTCATCGGCTTATTTGATGGCTCCCGCAGAACATCGCTAGCTGAGGGTGCAGTTGGAGGATTTGCAGAGCAAGGGTTTCGTGAGACCCAGCGTTTCACCCTGGGTGTCCCCGGTCTTGTTTGCCAAGAAGGAAGACGGGAGTCTGAGGTTTTGCATGGATTACCGGCTCCTGAACCAGGTGACGGTGAAGAACAAGTATCCACTGCCGAGAATTGATGACCTCTTCGATCAGCTAATAGGGGCTCAATGGTTCTCGAAGGTTAATCTTTGATCAGGATATCACCAGCTACCAGTGCGGGATGAGGATATACCGAAGATGACTTTCAGATGTTTCTATGGTCACTATGAGTACTTTGTGATGCCCTTTGCCGTGACGAACACCCCCGAAGTGTTCATGGGGTTGATGAATCGAATCTTCCATCCGTACTTGGACCGGTTCGTAGTGTTCTTCATCGACGACATCCTTGTATACCCGGCGTCAGAGGAGAAGCACGCGAGACACCTATGGATGGTTCTGGACGTACTCGGAGAGAACCAGCTTTATGGAAATCTCTCGAAGTGTCAGTTCTGGATTCAGGAGGTCCACTTTTTGGGACATGTCATCTCAACAGATGGAGTAGTTGTGGACCCAGCCAAGGTGGAGTCTGTATTAGCATGGGAGCCACCTCGGAGTGTGATAGAGGTGTGAAGCTTCCTTGGGTTGGCAGGATATTACCTGAGATTCATCCCTGATTTCTCCCGGATATCAGCACTGATGACGGCCATGACCAAGAAGGGGAAACCCTTCTTGTGGATAGAAAAGTTCTAGCAGGATTTTGAGAAGCTAAGATAGAGTTTGACGAGCACCCCAGTCTTGAGATTACCGAAGGAGGGTTTCGAGTACATAGTTTTCTGCGACACATCAGGGACCGGGCTTGGATGTGTCCTGATGCAGTGGCACACAGTGATTGGTTATGGTTTGCGCCAGCTTAGGTTGCATGAGCAGAACTATGCGACCCATGATCTCGAGTTAGCTGCGGTAGTCTTCGCACTGAAGATGTGGCGACACTACCTTATGGGCGAGCGGTTCATTTTCTACTCTGACCACAAGATCCTCAAGTACATCTTCTCACAGAAGGATTTGAATCTGAGGTAGAGGAATTGACTATAGTTCCTCCAGGACTATGATTTCGAGATCATCTATACTCTTGGGAAGGGGAACAAGGTGGCGGACACTCATAGCAGAAGGTCGAGCTCACAGTTGTTGAGTGAGGCGACAAAACAATTAGTCGCGTTGCAGTTATCCTACGTGGATGGTGAGCTCACAGCTTACCTACAGTCGATGGTTGTCACCCCTCCACTCTTACAGCGAGCTAGGGAGGCACATCATGGGGATTTCGACTGTGTGGATTTACGTGCTAAGTTAACCACAAGACATGCTCCTGATGGATTTTCTCAAGATGGGAAGCACATACTTCTTTTCAGAGGATTAACTGTTGTACCAGTGGCATTCCAGGATGAGGTCCTGAGGGAGTTTCATACATCCACTTTGGCGGTACATCCTGGAGTGGCAAGGATGTACCAGGATCTCCGACGACAGTTCTGGTGGTCAGGCATGAACGAGGCAGTAGCAGAGTTCGTTTCTCAATGCCTCACATGCCAGCAGGTGAAGGCTGAGCACCAGGTTCCAGCAGGGTTAGCTCACCCTTTAAAAGTTCTAGAGTGTAAGTGGGATGGAATATTTATGGACTTCGTGACAGTCTTACCACGGATGTCCAAGGGGCACGATTCCATCTGGGTGGTTGTTGACCGACTCACCAAGTCAGCCCACTTCCTATCTATCAGGGAGCAGAGTTCTGTAGAGATATTGGGACGCCTTTACATACATGAGATAGTTCGGCTTCATGGAGTCCCCTCAACTATAGTCTCAGACCGAGATGCCCTCTTCACATCTCAGTGGTGGAAGGGATTGCAGGAGGCTTTTGGGACTCAACTACGCTTGAGCACAGCGTTTCATCCCTAGACAGATGGCCAGACAGAGAGGACCATTCAGGTTCTAGAGGATATATTGCGGGCCTGTATCTTGGACTTTGGTCATAGCTGGGAGGACCACCTACCACCGGAGGATTTTGCATACAACAACAGCTACCACTCCACCATTGGTATGGCACCGTTCGAGGCCTTGTATGGGAGACCCTGCCGGTCACCGCTTTGCTGGACCGACCCCGAAGAGTCAGCACTCATGGGTCCAGAGTTAGTGAGAGCTACCACAGAGAAGGTGCAGATGATCTGGGAGCGGATGAAGACTGCACAGAGCCGGTAGAAGTCTTATGCTGACAGATGATGGAGGCCTCTGGAGTTCGAGGAGGGAGACCACGTTTTTCTTTAGGTCTCACCTCGATGTGGGTTTCGGAGATTTGGCCGAGGGGGCAAGCTATCTCCGAGGTTCATCGAACCTTTCCAGATCCTAGGCAGATTTGGTGAGGTGGCATACCGCCTGGCTCTACCACCACAGTTGCATCGGGTACATGATGTATTCAACGTGTCGTAGCTGAGGAGGTACGTGCATGACCCATCGCACGTCATCGACTGGGGTGAGCTGGACATCGAGGATGGAGTGACCTTTGCTGAGTACCCGGTGGAGATCGAGGATCGAAAAGAGAGGATCCTTTGTGGGTGATAGATTCCCTTAGTGCGCATCCGGTGGAAGCACGGGAATCTTCAGGAGAGCACGTGGGAGCGGGAGGCCCAGATCCGTGCCCAGTACCCTCATCTTTTTTAGTAGCCTTTGTTTTGGCTTTTCGGGGACATAAAGCCCCAAGGTGGGGAGAATGTAATGTCTCGGATTTTCCGTTTATTATTTTTAAATATTATATGGAATTATTTCGAGACCGGGCGCGAAGACGGAACATCATTTCGAGGTCCATTGAGCCCAGAATGGTGGTTTGAACTTTTTTTTAGTTAAGTGAGTCGGCACTTGTGTGTGGTTGTGGCAGTTTCCAAACGGATGCCCGAATTAAAAATCTGAGTGCATCGTTGCGTCCGGGATGAAGACTTTAACTGAGAATGAGGATAACCTCGACCGGCGTGGGTCGAGGGAAAAAAAGTTAATTTTTGGACGTTTTAACTAAAATTAAAATAAAATAAATTAACCAGTTTATTTTATTTCATTTAAGGAAACATCTGTTGCAGCGTGGCGATGGTGCATCAGTTTCCTAAATTAATGACACATCATAATAACTTCAAAATGGCAAGTCATCGTCATTAATTCTTCTGTGTAATTAAATGTCAACTTTTTTCCTTTTTTAATGGGTTAAAAATTGTTGATCATTGGAAACGCTTGAGAAGAACCTCTTCCGGATCCGCGAGGCATTAGAGAAATTCTTGACGACGAATGACAATGGATCAAAACCAAGGATCATTGCGTCGGCGTTGAAGGATCACGATGACAACGGCAGCACGATGCCTTCGTCAATGATCGATCCTTTAAAAAGGTAGGGGTTATTGTAGTGTTTTTCTTTTCCCCGTATTTGAATTTAAACGACGAACACGGATCAACCACAAAAAAGTTGATCTGCGGATAAGCACGTTCTTGCGGGAAGGTTTTCTTTGGGATGATTTTGGGGAATTAATTCATGCTTTAGATTCATGTTTATCTCTGCCCCGTTTAAACCTATTAACGGGAGAGGATCAATGTCGTGACGAACGACGGTGGAGGTTCATTCTTCAATTTGTTTATTTGGATCTCTTCCTCCTTTTTCCCCGCGCGTTCTTCGCGTTCTTCGTGGGGCGACGAACAACGGATCATTTTGAATCCGTTCTGCGATGTAATGATCCCAAACTGAATTTTCGACATCGCAACGTTCTTCTGGAGGTGCGGCGACAATGGCAGACGACAAATAGGACCAGATTGGAAAGGGTGTTCTTCGAGCGTTCTTCGTGCGGGAAGATCAATCAGGTTTTCGGAGCCGATTGGAGGCCCGGAAACGTCGGAAACAGATTATTGGTGTCGGGGTGACCAAAACATGAAGGTTTCACGGCGATCAGATAGCTAGATCAATGATCGGAGCACCACGGGAGGCGCGACGGTGGAGGTCCGCGTTTCTGGAAATTTCTAGAATACACGGCGTGTACTTCCGAAGAACACGCCGTGTAGTTCTGATGGTGGCGGCTAGGGTTTCAGGGTTATAGAAGGATCACATGGCGTGTGACCATGATCACATGGCGTGTTGGACCTTCCCCGAAGCTCGGCGTGTACTTCGGGTGGTACACGGACACGGGATGCTCTACACGGCTTCAGGCGGCACGGCGTGTACAACTCGGTAGAGTCGGCTACGCGGAGCTCTGTGTGTATCCCGGGGATACATGAACACGGGATGGAGTACACGACCGTGTAATCCCTCACCCGGCCAGGCGAGGTCTCCAGTGCAGGTCACCCCATGTGGAGATTGCATCGGTTGGAGTACACGGGTTGGTGACCGTGTATGGGCACATGGCCAGAGTACACGGAGCCAGCCCCAGTGACCCAGACACAGCATGTACTCCATACTACACGCCGTGTATAAATTTTTCTACATGACCAGCCTCACGACACGGGCCGTTGTACACGGGAAGTACCCGGGGTCAGACAACACGGCGTGTATCACTTCAACACATCGTGTACTTTTTGGAGAACAACTTGGTCCTTTTGTTCATCGTTCCTTGAACATCTTTTGTTCGGGTTAGTGCCCCTTATTCTTTTCCCCTAAAGGTCAGGCATCATTCCCTCACGCTGGATTATGATCCCTTCAGCAGGACTTTTCTGTGATAGAGTCAGGCATCCATCCGAGAGGCCCGGGTCGAGATCCTCTATCCATTCCAGACCACAGGTAGAGTCAGTCATCAGCGTGACCAACTTTAGCGGGCGTTGATCCTCTACCTAACAGGTGAATTACAGATGAGTCGCGGTATCCGCCATGGCCCTGGTAGTGATCCTCATATGTGTATCGAGATCTTTCCCACTCAGAAGTGTGTCTCCCGTAATGAGTGCTTCTATCTATCGTAACCCTTCCACTCTGGAGTGTGTCTCCCGTAATGAGTGTAGCTATATCTTGTGACGGTTCCCAACGAACATCGCTTCTCAGACGGACGTCATCAGAACTATAAGACTCATGGAGTGTGTTCTCCTGGAATAAGCGCATCACAGAATCTTAAAATGGAATCCCTTGCAGGGGTATGCAGTTGTGTGACTTCTCTCTAGACTACGGGCCTTGGTTTTGAGTATATATGGTTTGTTTTATATGTTTTGTAAACATATACCATGCATAGATGACTGTACCTTTACTTTGTGTACTGTTTTGTGGTTTTCGGGGTCCTCTACTGAGTATTGCTATACTCACCCCTACACTGGCTTTGCCCGCACGTCTGGTGTCTTGTGTAGACGAGCAGCCTTTTGACAGAGTCCAGGGTGGACCAGGACAGGACCGAGCTTTCTGAGTTTCCTACAGGCCGAGGCGTTCCTACGGATACGAGCAGCAGTCCCAGTACCTTTGTGCTTACGGGTTGGACTTTGCAGCTTTTCAGACTCTTGTTTGTGGTGGGATTTTATTCTGGCCAAGTTTACTTTTACAGTACTCTACCTTTCATCGTGCTCTGTTGGTTGGGTTTAGTTGTACGCGTGCATTTTTGTTCCTTAGTGTTTTACATTTCAGCATTTGTGGGCTTGGAGATGTGTGTGTGTGTACAGGTACTTAGGCAATGCTGCCCATGTTAATGGCATGCCTACTCGGTTCTAGTCACCAGCCCCCGGTCTATTGGAGGTGGGCTTGGGGAGTCACAGTGCGGGCCCCACCGGAAGGGGTTGTGACAATTCAAATTATTAGTCTCTACTAGAAACATTATCATAATACAAAATATAACTATCATGAAATAGTTAATGTGCAACATATGATTCATGTTGTAAGTAAATGTGGCATAATATAATGAATGGAATATAAATCCTCGTGTGCCAAAAATGATACATGAGACACTACCTCCCTTCCATACTAGGTCAAGGATAAAAATAGATTCCAAAATCAGAATGAAATCCATAATCAGTGTACATCACCCAATGACGAAATTAGTAAGATCCTAAAATGAATAATTCAAAATAAAAAAATCATATCACAAATATTTTGTCTTTTCCTCTATAGTGGGTTAGCTACTCCTAGTCACAAGCTCATTAGCAATTCTTCACCCTTCCTTTTCTCTAATCCAATAACCAAAACAGAAAAACAAAATGAAAAGAAAGCTCATATACCAATTTGTAACTTCCCAAAACCAATTCACTCGTCCGTAGCCAAACTCCATTTTTCAAAAGGCCTTCAACACACCTCCCCATACACCAGAGGCTGCTGACTAGTAGTCAGGGTCCAAGGTGGTATAGTGGGGAGACTATAGCCTCTTGATCAGAGTATCACAGTGGTATGATAAATGATTAAATAGCTAAAGAGTACAAAATTATAGATATCGTTGGGGAATTAAAACATCCAGACAATAATAATAATCATGTCAAAAGACACACCATATACAAAATGATGTGTTTGTCAAAGAGATAAAAAAATGTAGTAATACTTACATGAAGGTATATCAAAAATAAAAAAGACTAAAATATTTCTAATCTCATTATGATCCAAGGCTCGGTCCCATGCTCCCAATCTCCGTTGCTATAATCAATCAAGCATCCATGATGGGGTGCCTTACCTTATCCCCACCTACATCCATGAAGTATATCAAGGTACCAAACAGTGACTTGAATAGGGTATGAGATAAACTCTGTAGTCCACCAATAATGATATCATTATGAATCCAGTCTATGAATAGAAAATAAATAGTGTGAAAATATAAATATAGGAAGTGGAATAGCATTTGTAAAATAAAAACCACATTGGGTTCAGAATCCACATAGGATTCTCATTCACCCATAATTTCTTCCACTAAATCTAGATACATCTAAATTGGTGACCTATAATTGGTTAGGGTCAAGCAGATATTATCAGGGTGTCCAGTTAGAATCCAAATATATAAATTCGGACCAAAGGTGTAACCAAATAATCCAATAAAAAATGGTAATAAAATTGGATCCAATGTTCAATTGAGGAATGCATGTCTTACTAATAGTAATACAGGGTCTTAGAGAAATCAAGGTATCCTTGAATATAGAACATTGATCCATATCATAGTATATAAACCACACAACCTAACTATAAGGTACTAAGTGTAATACAATGGGTACACCTAAGGTATTCCAATTGAATAATATCTAACTTATTCCATGGATTATGTCCATAATAAATCATTGTCTAAGAATGGCTGGGGACTAAGGGAAGAATTCAAGGTGCCTCCTATCATAATCTATTAGTTGAATTGAAGATGTGTATCTAAGGAATTCTAATAATAGAAACATTTCAAGTGAATAATCAGTAATACATTAAGGAAATCATCTTTAAATAATAAATTATCTATATTCCAAGTTGGGTATCTCCCTTTTCAACAATCCCACTGAATCATGGTGGTGTCCCTTTGGTTCTCAAGGTATTCCCTTTGGAATCCAAGGCTTTATCAATCCATATAAAACCTATAACAAGAAAAATATCTATTTCAGTAATAAGAATGTTAACTTTGATTTTATAATCAATTTCATCTGACTACCATTCCATTTCATTCACTTTATATATAATTTAGGTCCATACTAATTCATTTGAAAATAAAAAAATCATTGTTAGTTTTCATACCATTAATTATTTGATTTCAATTTTATATGATCCATGATAAAAATTATTTCACATTTACTGGCATCATTTCAACCATTTAAATTAATTAAATCATTGAGGAAGTCAAACTCAAAACACTAATGGGCGTTTTTAAAATAAAAATATTAATGGTCCCATAAGAATGAGGATAGAACACCCAATTGGTGTCTCAAGTTGAGGTCCTTGGCTTCCAATAATAATCTAGGGATCTAATATAACGTTTACATTCAAATTTTAAAAAAATAATTTAAGTAAAATAAATTTTTGGGTTAAATTATATGTAATATCAGAGTACGACACTATGAAAAATATTATATATCAATGGGACGTGATAATAAATTATAGATAGACTAAAATATGGTGTTATAGGAACACTCATCAAATATCTACCCTTGGTTTGCTCTGGATTAGAAGAAAACATAAGAATATAAAAATATCCTTAAAATAGTGCATATTAGATTACCCCAACATAGCTCCAAATATGGGGATACAAAAAATGAATGGAAGGAAATGGATTTAACCACTTACCTATATAGATCCAACATGGCCAATGGTGATAGAAACTGTTTATGAATACAAAAGAAATTTCAAAGCCTAGATTAGGTGTGGGTGGAGAATCAATGGTGTAAGATGTGTAAAATGAAGGGTTCTAACCCCTTTTTAAAACAATCCATCACATATTCCTGATGAAAAATATTTTTCACATCATGAGAATCATAGTTTTCTTGACTGGGAAAAAACAATTCACACATTGTAAGGGGTCTGACCATACCAATTCACACCATGAATTGAATTCACATCATGAATAGATTTCATGTCATGAATTGAATTCATGTCATGAATTGGTTTAGAAGCTAGGATACATTCCTCTTCAAAATTACTCCCACAAATTAACCAACCATCCTAAAGGAACACCTTCTCGGTCTAAGACAAAAATATAAACATAACATGGGTTTAACAAAGATTTAAAATATTCATGCCTCATATGAAGAAGTCTGCATATTATACTCTGAACACTACATAATATTTGATACACCATTAAAAATGATCTAGCCTCTTCCCAATGTGTATCGTGTTATACCAACCTTGAGGATATATTTAATATCAAACCCAACTAAGACACACCTCAAGTAGTAATGATGGAATAAGAATACATGCTATCAAACCAAGCAACAAGAATCTTTGAGGTAATCATAACTACACTTCTAATAGTTGAATGACCCTCAAATATATTAGATAATACCTTCTCCAAATCATAAACTCAACTTACCTTAGATTCTTGTCCCTTCTTCCACAACTACTAAATTGCATGCAGAACTGACCACTGTGGCTTTTACGATAGTATCTTCCCCTATGAACCTCAGCCAACTCCACAACCTAATTTTGCATACATAACATGGCTAATTGACTGGTGTCCACCTATACAAGGTCTCATGGATTATGTCTAACCGTAGCTTAGGACCATACCTAATTTGGATAAACGCAAATAAAATCACTGAAGATTTCTGATTCTACTACATAAATGACACTCACTTGACTGACTGGTACATATCCTATAGTGATTCCTAGCCTAACTACAATTAAAAAACATGGGTGGGAGCCCTTACGGAGTTATAAGAGATGGACCTATAATATTACTAGAATGCCTATCATTTCTTTGGAACATAACCATAGATCACATAATCTTACCACTAGAAGAGGGATTGATAGCCCCACATGGAAGGTCACCACTATGCCCACAAGAGAAATAGGAACACATGATGCACTATCCTCTAATAAGCTTTTTCAATGATAGTAGCCTTAGAAACCACATCTTTATATAATGTTAGGTTAAGGTTAGGGACATACAGTATTACCATAGGATAATGTCCAATATCAAAACTCATGGATTCATGAGCCTCATTTCTGTCTAACATGACAGAGAAAACTAATCAACCTAGATAATTGAATAATATAGTTAGCTATAGATATCAGCCCCAACATGATCATTATTAACTTATGATCTATATCCATACTCAATATATAAGGAAATAAAACATTGAAAAATATGACTTTAAGATATACCCATGATGAACCCTCAAGCCTTTGGGTCTCGATCATCATGCCACACCACCTCAAGTAAGTTTATTATAGAATTTATTCCACAAAATTTACCCGATGACCATCAAGAATATCTAAAATCTTTAAAACCCCAAAAGGTTCTTAATCCAATACCCAATGTCCTAAGGACCACCCATTCTCTAGAAGGTTATTTTTTATGATAGATATAAATCCTAAGTAGAATCCATCATCATTTTTCCTCCTAGATGGGAACCACTACCTCCCACTACATGATGCAGAAAACACCCAATTGAAGACACCATAATTCCTAAATACTTGGAGAATCATCATGAAAATTATCATCCAATATATTCTTGTTAACAATAGGTAAGGAAATATTGTTCCGTACTTCAATAACATCCACATATTGGTCATAAGTGGTGTTGTGGGGCACTAATGAGGTGAAATTATCAGAAATTTGAAAGAAGAAGCACCTAAATTCCTTTAACATCTTAAATATTTCAATACATGAGAAATTAATGGATTCACACACACATAAACATGATGAAACTAAAAAAATTCCCTCAAATGTTTCCCATAACTACTTGACATAAACCCCTTAACATATAATAATGTCGTAAGAAAAAAATATTTCATACATTCATGTCATTTACAGTCATAATAAGAAAAAATGTAGGCATGCTCGAGTAAAATTAACTAAAAATTACTAGTGATGTATTTATGAAGAAACATATGTATGATTTTTGGAATTTAATAATTTTTATACCTATATCAATCAAAATAAAATAGGTTCATGAAATTTGATCCCATATGCACCCATGTGATGGTTAAACCCACTCCTTCTTTCTGATCTGGAAAATAAAATTTCCATAAACTGTAACATTACAACAATACAAATATAACAATATACATTTGCAACATCAAAACCAATAAAAGCAGTCCCACTATCATGATAACTCTATTGTAAACTATAAAGGTATTGTATAGATACCAACAATGTTTTTACCCATGTTTTGAACATCCTATATCCTCTCTACCAAGCCCTAAATAGAAAGTAAAAAATAAAAGGTTCTTTGATACAATTTATGAATTCCAATTTTCCTTTTTTTGTTTCTCATTGATAATTTACACCTAATATGGATAAAAACGTGGTAAATAATTAACTTTTTATTAATTTTTAAATTTATATTTCTATTATTTAATTAATTCAATAACAAATTTTGGTGATTTATTCATTTTTTGGAATTAATCGACGAAGTCAGACTTTGATATTTTCATTTTTAATTTAACTATTTAAGGATTTTTAATCTATTATTTATCATTTTAAATCATTTTTATATTTACATTAATAAAGACTAAATTGAATGATTATGTTTTCATGGATTCAGGTTTGATAATAAAAAATTTAGGATATTATGGCTTCAACATAGCCATCATATCACTCTAGAGTTAGATAAAAAATTGGAAACCCATAAGTTATAGAAGAACATTTGAATACTCTTTTTTATGTCATATGAATTACCTTGTAAGATCATATAAAATGAAACATTAAATAGTATTTCATAGAATTAATCCATTTCATATTGTTTTCTTTGGATTTTACAAGACTTGTACTATTTAAAAGGACATCACTAGCATGAATGTATTGATTACCATCCATTTAATCATAATTATTAACAATAATATGGTTTCATCGTATGAATCTATCACATTACTTCAAATTCATACAATATGTGTTATACTAGGATTTTATAACTTTAGTTCAAATGGTAAGACTTCCATCACAATATCACATGGCTTACTCCATAGTATAAAGGTATCCCTATGGGTAGAACCCACCACTATATCAAGGTCATATTCGCCTTATGTAAAGGTAATAAGGAAGGTACATTATTATATAGAAAGTATTATATTTTTTTTTAATAGTAACCACTTTATGAGAGATATACATAAGGGCACCACCATAGATTTCACAAACTATGTCAAGGTATATGAAAAGTTGCATAAAGATAAAAGTGCACTACTGTGAGGGTAATAAAGTGATGAAAAGGGGTACCACCAATCATTTCAGAGGCTATATAATGGTATTAATAATTCTATTGAAGTTATTTAATGATTTTGTTAGTCATGTATAAAGGTAATGAATGTCAGTGAGTGATACGTAAGGATACCACTATAACCCCAGAAATTTGATGGAAATATAACAGTTGTGATCAATGGGTTATGTAAAGCTCACCCCACCAATTTTTATGAGTTAAAGGTATGTTCCAAGGGATACATAAGTGTAAATAAATATCTCACATCAAGGTATTACAGACATTTATAAAGGTTATACTGAGGCTATGTAAAGGTAAAGAGTGTATTAAGGTAATATGTAAGGGTACACCAAGGTTTTTTGAACCACATAAAGGTACTTTCATAGATCTAAATTTTTTTTAATGTTAAAAATGAAATTACATAAGGGAACTCAAATGAAATTTTAAAATTGAAATTCCCAAAAATGTTGAGTTATACTAAAAATCAATATCACAATCTATTGTCTTCCCATGTTAGGAAGAAATTCTCAACTACATCTATTTGGTGAGAATCCATCAGTGGAGGAAGTCATTAATCATTGGAAAGTGATGTATTAATAAGAAAATTCGATCAAATTCATCCCATGGAAATCTATAAATTCATCTTGTGTAGGTTGAAAAAATTGAAGAAGTTTGAACCAGGAACTAAATTTGAGGAATATTTAAAAGGAATTGAAATTATTGGAGGAAAAAGAGGTCTAGTTTTCTCAGAGTGGAGATAAAGACATTTAATCATGTTAGGAACCTTGGATCATTTTGATGAGATGAAATATATTTACTCAAGGGAGGGGATTCTATTAAATATATTTGTGCTACTGGGATTTCTATTCTTTTGATTTTATGGTAATGTCTCTAGTGATGACAAACAATACAATTAGGGGTTTATCAAAGAATTATCTCCCCATTCTCTATTTTCAAATTCATTTAATTATTGATAAGTATCTCCTTGAATGATTAATATAAAAGGAGGGGTCTTATTCCTTTCCATTTCACTGTAATTTTCTAGTGATGGCACACTAGACTATTAGTGGTCTATCCAAGGATAATCTCCCCATTTATTATTTTGGAATTATATTTTTTAGTGAAAATATCTGTTTTGCATTATTTATATTGAAGTTTTTTTGAATGTTTTTAAATGTAATTGGTTTTCATTATCATGGAATCCAAATACTTCTCCCTTAATTCAATAGTTTTCACACACAACCCACAAAAAAAGTCTCCACTGCCTATTGAGTTGTGGGATGATCCAGCTATGATTGGAGATATTGGATTAATATGATAGGAAATTTTGGGTAATATAGTGATCATTGTATTTCCTTATTCAATCTAAAGAAAATTGGCAGTATTGATTAGTGAGGTTTTATTTTATTTGAGGAAAATGTAAGGGGAATTAATTAGAATAGTAATTCAATGGGAGTGTGATGGGACTATATAATGTGATTCCAACATCCTTAAAAACTGATTTCCAAAACTAACCAAAGTTCATTCTCCATAAAATCTAGTCATCACTACTTTTGTTAAACATTGAACCCACACCTAAGAGGAAAAACACACCCATTACACTAACCACTCTTCATGAAGCATGAGTCCCACTATCATTGTATTTAACTTTGTTTCCAAAATAGTCTGATAAGAGCCTCATTATAGGATCCTAATCAATCTGGTGCCACTGCTGAAGAGGCAGTCAAATTTCATGTTTTTTTAGTTGAAGTGAATTTGATAAATAACTACATATTGATAATATAACATCAATGTTTTTAATCCAGATATGGTAGATCTATACTAGAAAGATTCAATAATCTAAGGATCATTGGACAAGAGGAAAGGGAGTTTATCAAAGTCCAGTTGACTAATTCCAAATCATAATATTCATATTTCACAATATATAAAATAGGTAGTGACAATATAGAAGACAATTTATCTCAAAAGAATTTAACATTTATAGAATCTTATTCTCCCAATTTTTAAAGTAACAATTAGCTCTAATAAACAATAATCAATTTTATTTTCAAATAAAAATTGGAATGATACAAATCCTTCTTAAGTTTCATGGATAATAATGAGATGATCCTAACTAACACTTGAGATATTTTGGTAGTGTTTATAATAATGACACTTTCTAATGAGTCTTAAGATCTTAGATCAATATGACAGATTTCATTAAAACTAGTTTTATTATATTGGGTATTTATGAGTCCCACGTCAGAATACTCCACCTTGTATTACATTTTACTCATCCATAAATAAATTTCCCTACCTCACATTGAGGTAAGAGGAATCTTCCATCTACATGGTAATAGAGGGAAAACCCTGATAATTTCTGCTTCCCTCCCTTATCCCATAAAATCTCTCTAGTTCGGTGCTTTTCTCCCGGTCCTATCTTACAGTCTCCCAGTTCAGTCTATCCATGCCCGCCTGTTGGCTCCCTACGGCCTCCTGGTTCTATCCAGCACCGCCCACCAAGTCGGTTCCCAACACCATCATCTTTAGATCCCAGAACCCACGTTTCTGATGTGACACTCTCTACCAGTGTCGTTCGTACCGCCACCATGTGAACTCTATCGCACCCAGCCCGCATCTCCCGGTGCCTATCGGTTCCAGGCGGAACTCTCCACTCTGATCCTACCTCCTGATCACACCGTCCAGTAGGCTTCCCGAAAGTGTCTCGAACCCACCTCCCATTGTGGATCCTGACCCACCTCTATCATGGTTTCCCAGCCCCGCCTCCTACAGTGCTTCTTGGATCTCCTCCTACGGTGTTGTCCTAGACCCACCTACTCGAAGCCTCCCAGCTTCGTGTCTAGCCCCACCTCCTGTAGTAATATTTTGTCTCCACCCTCCAACGGCTCTATGGTTTCTCATTACCTCACCTCAAATGCAGTCTCCCAACACCTTCATCCACTGTGCCATACCAGCCCTACCCTTATTAAGAACTCCCAATGTTGTTCTCCTCAGCACAACCCAAACACACCCATCCAATGACTAAACATTCAGTTCTTGCTATATGGATCACTTCCTCTACATAATTGGTTGATGAAAGGCTCAACTTAACCAATTTCTCCATATGTTAGATGAAAATGTTGGTGTCACTTTTGGGAATTGACCAAGAATCCTACCTCATGGTTCTTGTACCTCAATCTTCCAATCCCAAATACCACCCATGGATTCCTGATGATAGCAATATCTTTTCCTTATTGATCAATTTCATGGACTTCGTCATCAAAGATGTCACTCAGATCGACAATATGGTTGAGGAAATCTGGGATACGTAAAGCTTTATATATTCTGAGACAAATAATTTCGCTTGGTTATATGAGGTTCTTCAGTTCTTATCGCTCATCCTCCAGTAGGCCCTTCCATTTTTGGTTTACATCATGGAATGGAAACCTGTTTGTGATAAATTATTTTAGTTGTTTCCCATTCCCCAGACACCATAGTCATCCTTGTCCCAGAGCAACCAATTGTACCTATTTAGCCTTATCTGTAATCTGTATCTTGTGTACGCAGAGATAGCCACGAAGATCATCTCCAATCCCTCTTGACTCGACATTACACATGTGTATCATCACCATGGAAAGGATCATTAGGAACTTGTGACACCCACCCCCAGCATCGATCACACTTCCCTCTTGGTTCATGGTAGTGGACTCTCCTTAGGTACTCATGAACGTGGTCATCGAGAGGTTCACCCTCATCCCTTATTTTAGCGTGGTAGCAATCTTGTCCACCAAATCGACCTCTGGTGGGTTCTTCATGGAAACCCATCTCAGCAACCTCGTCAAGGTCAGACTATAGTCTAGGATGCTTTCCCAACATCCACCACTCTTCCTCCCTCTTTGGACCACTCCATGGATATGATCAAGATAATTCACAACCATCAAACCACATATCCATCGAGTTCTTCTTCAGTATCTCTTTCCCACTTTGGCAGTTCCACTGCTTTTTTCATCCATCGCTCCCCTATCTGGATTCTTGAATTAGGTGTCATAGATAATCTCACAGGTGATGCAGGTATGTTATCCTCATACCATCCATATGTTGGTTCTTTAGATATACTATCACTTAGGGATCCATTATCCCCATTCTGGGATTTGGTGCACACTCTCGGACTTCATCTATTCACCTATCCTTGGTGTAACATTGACCTCGAAATCCTTTTAACCTTCTCCCCATAAGTATGCTTACAAAGTATTTAAAATTTTGTTCCATCATTAAATCTTCTACTATTGTGTTTTAGGAGAATACGATGAACTAGGAACTTGGTAGAGGCCAGCTTGAGGATATGGTGTACATGTTTGATGGACCGACATTAGTCACCTACACATATGTCTTTGATCGTGCATTGGTCCTTCATTCTTGGATAGGATATCAACCCACCTCCACCCTTTACCAAAGTTTTCTTGATATTAGTTAGCATGTTTTCTTTCATTGTGACTCATGTAAATTTGAAAAACATCATCACACAATATATCTTCCTTGAGTGGATAGGTGGGCCCCCAAACCCTTTGATTTTGTTCATTCAGATGTATGGGGTCCCGGTTCCATCTTGAGTCACTTAGGGTATAAATATTATATATTCTTAATTTTTTTTTTTCAAGTATGACTTGGTTTTACCTTATTCGAGATCGACATGATGTATTTTCCACTTTTAAGACATTTTAACACAAGATTCATAACCAGTTTTACATCCCATTCAAATATATCCACCCAGAAAATGGGCGACAGTATTTGTCCACTCCCTTTAAGAATTTTCTCTAGGAAAAAGGGCATCATTCATCAGACCTCAGGTCTTGATACCTCCCATATTAATGGAGTTTCTGAGAGAAAAAACTAGAATATTCTATAGACTGATTAGTCCCTCCTCTTCCAATAAAAGATGTCGCTTCTCTTTTGGGGAGATTCTGTGCTCACTGCTACATACCTCCTCAATCACCTTCCTTCATAGTCCTTCAAGGGGAGACTCATTTTCAGACTCTATTATCATCTCTCCCTCTTCACTCACTTCCACTCCATGTGTTTAAATGCCTCTGTTATGTATGTGACACTCATCCCAACCTCTCTAGTATCTCTCTTGAATCCCTTTGTTGCATCTTCCTTGGATATTGACGCACTCATGGTTGATACCGATACTTTCCTCTATACTTATGATGGTATATCATCTCTACTGATGTATCATTTACTGAGAGCTCTCTATTCTCTCTTCCATCTCCCCATCCAGACATAACCATCAATTATTATCTTCCTCTCATTATCCACCCTCCTCTAGTGTATTTCCCTGCTGATCACCAGTTTGATATGGTCTACTCACATCACCCATCGACTGTTCCCCCCGTCCAACCTGAGGAAACCAACATCCAAGCTTCATCTAATGCTCCTTCTATAGCACCAGACAAATTTCCCATTTCACTCTAAAAATGTACTCGTTCTTACCATAATACTCCTCTATATAAATATTCATAAAGAGGGTTGTGATCTATGGAGAATATATCAATTACCCTCATGGTTGGATATTCCAAATCTAACCTGGTGTGGCTATAGTAAATGTGGGATAAATTATAGGCTCTGGATGAAAACCATACTTGGGACCTTGCCTACCTTCAAGAAGGAAAATAGTTGGTCAGATGCAAGTGGATTTATATAGTTTGTCTCAATACTGATAGAACTCTCCATCACCTCAAAGCCTAACTTGTGGATACGGGATTTTCTTGTACATATGGAATCAACTATTTGGAGACCTTCTCTCTAGTTGCTAAGATAGAATCATCCTGCTTACCCATCTCTCTGGCTGGTCATCATCAATGGAGACTTCATCAACTAGATTTCAAGAATTTCATCCCCAATGGGTTTTTTCAAGAAGAGGTATATTTGTAGTAGCCTCCCAGATTTCATGCCTGAGGATCTGACTACCATGTATGCTAACTTTTTCACTCTCTGTAAGGTCTCCAGCAATATCCCCATGCTTGATTTGGACAATTCAACACTATCATCACTGCAATTGGACTCTCTCACAGTATAAAGGACACATTGCCTTCTACCATACAACATCTAATAGCTACATCCTTCTAGTAGTGTATGTTTAGGATATCATCATCACTTGGAATGAATCCACTAGAATCTCCCAAATCAAGGGGAATCTTTACCACCACATCCACACCAAAAATCATAGTCACCTCACATACTTCCATTTCATCGAGGTCTCACATTCTATGGACACCATATTTCTATGCCAATGGAAATATTCCACGGATATCTTACAAGATCCAAGTTTGAGTCAGGCTTCTGCTGTGGAAACTCCTCTTGAGCTTGGGCAATCTTCTCACTATGACAACACGACACCCTTTCCTCACCCAGAGAACTACCATTATCTTATGGGGAAACAAAGTTGTAACACCCTGATGTTTTATAATAAGTATATTTTTTTATGTCTTATGTTATACGCAGCATCAAAGAAATATTTCACGGCACACAACACTAGCTTGGCTTGCGTTACACGCAATCGCGACCTTCTTCAATAGCATGTGTAATAGGCAATACCGAGTTCCACTAAACAATGATATATTATTATAATATTATAAACTAGACATTATGAATAGTATTAAATAAATTTTAAATTTTATAACATTATAATTTGTCTTACAAATTTTCTATAACATTTTTTGAGAACAAAATAAATTTTTCGGGTAAAATAAGTATTTTTCAAAAAAATGCAGTTTTGCCACCTTTTGATGGTGCAACCACGTTAAATCTAGTTTTGACATTTTTATAAGTTCAATTTGACAAAATAAAATTCTTATTTAAAATCAGGATATAAAAATTTACTTTGGCTAAATTTTTCATATTATTCTGATAACTTTCATATTTTAATGAATAGTAAAAACACGCTATATTTTAATTAAAAAAAAACTTTTTTTCATCGCAATAATTTATATGGTTAAATTATAATATTTAATGGTTGTAAAGTATAAATAGAATATATTTTTACCATTTAATATAATTTATTTCATTAGAATTAATTTTACATTGAATTCATAGGTAAAAACATTTCAATCTTTGGCAATGTTTTAACTTTTAAAAACTCGTTTTCTTAACAATGGGATTAATTGTAAATTAATTACTGCAACTTTTTTATTTTGAATTTCAAAACATGGATTCCATATTTTTATTAAGTTGGTCTAAATTATGTTAATAGGTTACTTTTATTTTTTTGAGATTATGAATAGTAACTATAGTGATTTTTATTTACTGCAGTTAAAGGTAAATCAAGTAATTAAGGGTAAATATAAGATTATAAAATTACCCTAACACTTGCCAAAATCCTATTGGATGAATAAAAGTCGACTCATATAACCTAAGGGTCGGACTAGATTCATTTAATGGACTTTTGGCCATGAAATAATATAATTATTATTAAAACCAAAGAAAGTGACAACATGTCACTCTCTTAAATCTTATAAGTATAATAATTTTAATTTAGTGATAAACATCATGAAACATCGAACATGAATAGTCTCCAGAACGATAATAAAATTATCTACATCATATGAATTTATTTATAATTTTTAGGGATTAAATTATTATCATTAATTATGACACAATAGTGATGTTGAAATTATTTTATTGATTGAGATATCAAATAAATGAATTTAAAAGTATTAAAATAAATATTATATGAACTATTTAATGTGATCCACAAATTTTATAGATAAAAAGGACATGTTATGAATCTATTATAACATATCTTATGTATATATTTTATTTAAACTCGAATAAATGAATTGTGTCAAAATTGACACTATTGTTAATTTATAGAAATTACATATTATAAAATTGTTTAAAAATCACAAAAATATTTAAAACCTGTAAAATAAAATATATATGGTCTACAATGTAATAAATTATACAATTATGGACAATTTAAAACATATGTGAAATTATTTATAATGATTTAAAATTTAGAATATTATTACCACAAATAAAATTAAATAGATTATATAAGGATAAATCATGTTGATAATGTTTAAAATAAATTCCCAACCTATCTAAATTTTATTGGATGATAAGATTACAACCCTATATCATCTAAGATTATGATTTGAGTAATTTTTGAAGGTTTTTAAGTGGGGTTGGAATTTATTATAAATTAATATTTCTTATAATTCCAAAGGTTCCCCTCTCCTCCCTTATAAAAGGGCACCTCCTCCCTCTCCTCCTCACACCACTTTGAGCCTTCAATCTCAGCCAAACCCTGCCAATTTCTCTTCTACACTTCCCTAGAAACATCCTAGAGGTCCTGGTCTTCTTCAAATACCAATCTTAGTTCCCTAAGAGGAGATTTCAAAGAGCCGTGTCGAAGAAGAGGTAATATCCGTTACCAATTCTTTCAAATTTATTTCTTCTTCTAATTCTTCTTCTTTACTTGTTTCATTATGAAGTAATAACATCAGTATCACTCATATACTGATATGTTATTATAAATATTAAATAACGCTATTTCACCTTCTATCCATCCTACGGAAATTGAAATCACCACGCGTGTGTACGTACGGAATATCGTCTCCACGACGTGGTGTAATATGTTTTCCACCACCACCTTACTTGGATGGGTATAATGGTGTAAATAATAACTATATATGATTATTGTAAAGTTATAATAATTCTGAAATAGTATACATACACTTCAATGCAATTCCATGATCATGGGAACGATATCATCGCTCGTGCGTACATACGGCCTACAGTCTCCACGATGTGATGCGACTCGTTCTTCATGATCTTCATTGAATAATGATTATATAAATGAATTTAATGAGTAAATATGATATATGTTACACTAATAATATTCTGGAAATGAGTTATCTATAACCTAAAAAATAAGAATAAGAATTTATTCAACAAAACACACATAAGAACATAAAGCAATAAACACCCGAATAACAAGTAGCAATGAAATATTACTAATAAGAAGATAAGAATATGACCATATTTGATATAATAACAATGATTATGATTCTGGAATAAGTCAATGACATTATTTAATTCATTATACAAGAGGTTCGGACACGTACAAAGCATATCGGACCTAAGGTAAGGGAAAATCACGCAATCTCAATATTTATCCGAGATTATTTATACTTCCGAATTTACTGGGGAATATTTATCATCCACATCCACGTTTCCTCAATATTTAATATTATTTCTATCCACCTAAAAATTTTTAAATCCAATTTTACTCAAAGGTAAGTTTTTAGTAAAAGATATGAAAGGAATCTTTTGTCGTTTTTAGTACGAGGTACTTTTTTGACTTATCCGGCCAAAGTACGGGAAGAATGTTTTTTTAAATTATATGAAATGAATGGATTTTTACGATTTAATAGACAATTATTTCAATGAAGCTTCTTTTACAAGTTTTAAATCTTATTTTTAATCAACTTCTTTTAGATTAAAATTCTAAGACATGTTAAGAAAGGAAAAATGTTTTTGAAGTAGAAAGGATATTTTCCTCAAGAATGGAGTTCATGTGTTTTATCAAAATTATTTTCCATCTACGATAATATAGGGTTCTGTTTCTATCCCTATTTTTACATTGATTTGATTATATTATGATGGCATGAGGTTTAAGAATCCCATTTTCTTTATTACATGGGTTATGTTATGATGTATGATTTATGATTTTGTGGCACACATAAGAATGGTTTCATTATGAGATGGGTGGGACCTATATCTCCCTTCAATGCATTGGGTAAAGATTTATATCTCATGAGATAGACATGGATGGAATGTCAAGTTAATACGGTTCAGTGATACAGGACTGGAACGAGGAGTGAACTCCATTTAGTAATGGACTGTTTCCGCTATGATAGTCTTGGAAATGAGTCTTGACTAAAATGAAATGATTTTATATGATTATGTGTTTATGCCACAAAGTTTCATGTTTTATGTTATGATTATTGGGATTACATTTCACCACTATGATTTATCCCATGTTATGATATTATGATCTCTTTTTTAGGTTATGGTTTTCAAAATGTTATGTTCATATGAATATTATATGATTGATATTTCTTTTGTTTACCCTTACTGAGCATTTGAGCTCACCCTTTTATATGTTTTCTTTTCCCCAGGTCAGGAAGAAGGGTATTAAGAAGGATATGCCAAAAATAGAGTCTAGATATGATTAAATAAATGGGAGACAACGTAGATGATTTATGAACCAGTTATTTATGTTTCCCAGTTTCTAAAGACACTATACATATACGGTCCTTTCATGGTTTTGTTATATGTTTTAATAAGTGTGCTTCAATTTTAAAGTAATAACCATGTATGTAAAGTATGGGTTGTTATAGTTGGTATCATAGGAAAGGTATAGTCAACCTTTGGAAACTAGGATGTGAAAGCCCAAGTAAGAACCCTAAGGATATGTCTAAGCATAGAACACAGTATTAGTGTTTTAGAAATGTCCATGAATAACCTATGATAACACCTTAAGTGTAAAATTTTATTCTTGATTATGTAGTTTTCCTATTATTATTAGTGTTTCTCACACTATGCTTATTGGTTTTAGTCAATGGCTGGAACCTGAAGAAACTGTGTTAATGCTGAATGCGACGGGCAATGCAATGATTGTCCCCCTGAGAAACCAAATGTTATGGGAGATAGAATGAAAAATCTGGTAGCCATGCTCACACAACTTTATCAAGATATGAACCATGCAGTACTTCCAAATGAACAAAGGGAGGAGCAATATTCTTTTGAATCCTTCATGAGGCAGCGTCCACCTTCATTCAGCGGGTATTCTGATCCATTCGTGGCTGAAAAATGGATTAGTACCACTAAAAAGATATTTTCAGTTCTACAATGTTCTGAACATGACAAAGTCATCTTAGCAGTGTATCGTTTGGAAGGTGATACTGATCAATGGTGGAATCTTATCAAGAATACGAGGCAAAGAGATGAAATTGAGTCCATGGAATGGGACGAGTTCAAGAATATATTTTTCAATAAGTACTTCCTTCGTATTATTCGAACAAAGATGGAGAAGGAGTTTCTTGAACTGAAGAAAAAGGATGATGAATCTGTTGGTACATACGAAGAAAATTTTACAAGGCTTGCAAGGTACGCTTCCAGAATTATTATCCAACCTGAGAGTAAAATCGATTGATTATTTAGTGGCTTAAAACCAAGTCTTCGAAGGGAGTTAGCCATAAGGGACTTCAATAGCTATGGGGAAATTGTTCTATGTTCTCTCAAGGTTGAGATGGAGATTGGAGTAACCCATCAGTCATATGGGATTGATAATAAGAGGAAAATGGAATTCAAAGCAAAATCTAAAGACCACACTGAAAAGAAGATGATTTTTCCTTTATGCTCAAATTGTGGAAATAAACATGGAGGGAATTTTCTTAAAGGGACAATAAAATGTTTTAAGTGTGGAAAAGAAGGTCATCGGGCAGTTGAATGTCGAAATAATGGGAAGAAGATGTCTAATGACACGAACAAAGAAAGGGATACACAGAATTCACCTCCTACACTTCAATGTTTAAAGTGCAAGGAGATGGGGCATTATTCCAATCAATTCCCAAATCAAAGGGTTTTTTATTATGATCAGCGTCAAAAAACTCTTAAGGCCAAATACAAAGGAAAGTCACATGCAATTACTATCTATGATGTGGAGTACAATAACGAAGTGGTGAAAGGTACACTTACCATACACTCTAAAGTAGAAAATGTTTTATTTGATTTTGGATCCATCCACTATTTTATTTCTGAAGAATTTTATAAGGGTATCATTGTATTACCTCAATAATTAGATGTTGAGTTAGCTATGACAACTCCTAATGGCACAACGGTCGCATCAAAAGTTTATAATTCTTCTCCGATTGAAGTTTGTGGGAAAGTGCTTCTAAGAAATCTTGTGATCCTTCCTATAGTGGAATTTGATGTGATTCTTGGCATGGATTGGATTTTTTTATATGGTTCTCATATCAATTTCCAAATAAGGGAAATCACATTTAATATTCTCGATCAGTCTACTATCATCTATCGATGCAATGATGAATATAACCTTCCAGTGGAAATTTCTTCCATCTTATGGGTCATGATTAAATTAAATGAAGGTTATTTATCTCAAATGGTTGGAGAGAAACTCATGATTAAGAATACACCCATTATATGAGAGTTTGATGATGTCTTTCCAGAGGAACTGCCAGGTCTTCCACCAAATCATGAAGTTGAGTTTTCAATAGAACTCATACCAGGTGTTGTGCCCATTTCAAAGACACCTTATAGAATGGACCCAATTGAGTTTCAGGAATTGAAGAAGCAACTCCAAGAGAATATTGATAAAGGATTCATACCCCCTAGTGCATCACCTTGGGGAGAACCTGTTCTATTTGTTAAGAAGAAAGATGGTTCAATGATACTCTGCATTGATTATTGAGAACTTAACAAGATCACTATCAAGAAAAAATATCCTCTCCCACGCATTGATGAATTATTTGACCAACTACATGGAGCTCAATAATTTTCCAAGATTGATCATTGTTCAGGGTATCATAAATTAAGGGTCAAAAAAGAGGATATACCAAATATGGATTTCCGTACAAGGTATGGACACTATGAATTTATAGTAATGCCATTTGGTCTTACTAAAGCCCCATGCTATCTTCATGGATCTAATGAATAGAGTCTTTAGAGACTATCTTGATCAGTTTTTGGTAGTCTTTATAGACGATATTCTTGTATTTTCAAAAGAGAAAGGAAGAACATTAAGATCAATTGAGAATTTTATTGAAGACCCTAAGAATATCAAGGAGTTGAAAAGAAGGTTATCCAGTGCACCTGTGCTCACACTTCCTTGTAGTGGATACAGGTTTGTGATCTACAGTGATGCATCCAAGAAGGGATTGGGGTGTGTTCTCATGCAAAACGATATGGTGATATCTTATGCCTCACAACAGTTGAAAATCCATGAGCAAAATTGCCCAACTCATGATTTGGAGTTAGCTGCGGTAATCTTTGCATTAAAGATTTGGAGGCATTATCTTTATGGTGAAAGGTGTGATATTTATACTGATCATAAAATTTTAAAGTATATTTTCACACAAAAGGAGCTGAATATGCGCCAAAGAAGATGGTTGGAGCTGATTAAGGATTACGACTGTTCAATTCATTATCACCCTAGGAAATCAAACAATGTGGCAGATGCATTAAGTCGACAAGACCATGCTAGCTTACCCATGATGAGGATCAAAAAAGATCCAATATTTATGGATTTAAAAAGGATGGATCTTGGAATTATAATTGAAGGGGAAAAATATTATCTTTCTCAAATGAAATTTAACCCATCTATGCATGTGAAGATTAAAGAGGCACAAAAAGAATATGTAGAGTTACAAAATAAGGTGAGAAATATTCCTGAATTTGACCTTGATTATGATGGGATAATAAGGTTCAGGAATCGGGTTTGTGTTCCTCCCATCCAAGAATTAAAGAAGGAGCTGTTGGATGAGGCTCATAGTTCTTCATTCTCTATTCATCCTGGAAGCGCGAAGATGTATAGGGACCTGAAAGAGTACTTATGTTGGGATGGAATGAAAAGAGATGTTGCTAAATATGTCTCTCGATGCTTGGTTTTTCAGCAAGTTAAAGCTGAGAGACAGGAGTCTAAGGGGATGTTACAACCATTACCCATACCTGAATAAAAAAGGGAAAACATCACTATGGACTTTTTCACTGGACTTCCTAAAACATCCAAAGGCAATAATTCAATTTGGGTCATAGTTGATCATCTTACGAAGTCTTCACACTTCATTGATATTACAGAAGATTTCTATCTGGATCATCTTGCCAGGATATATGTAAAGGAAGTGGTAAGATTGTATGGTGTACCACTTTCCATTATATTTGATCGGGATCCTAGGTTTACCTCGAAGTTCTGGCGAAGTCTTAAGAATTCTCTAGATACAGAGTTGAGTTTCAGCACTGCTTATCATCCTCAGACAGACGGCCAGTCTGAGAGAACAATTCAAACTCTAGAATACATGTTGAGAGCTTACTCTATGGATTTCAAAGGTGGTTGGGATCAACACCTACCTTTGGTGAAATTTTCTTATAATAATAGCTTTCACACCATCATTCAGATGTCTCCTTATGAATCTCTCTATGGAAAGAAATGTCGATCTCCAACTTGCTGGGATGAAGTTAGGGAAAGAAATCTATTAGGACCTGATCTTGATGATGACATGGCAAAAAAGGTCAGATCTATTCAACAACACATAAGAGCAGCTCAGAGTCGACAAAAAAGTTATGCCAACAACTGAAGAAAATACCTAGAGTTTGAAGTCGGTGATAATGTGTTCTTACAAATATCTCCTTCGAAGAGAGTAATGAGATTTAGAAATAAGGGCAAGTTGAGCCCTAGGTATATCGGTCCTTTCGAAATACTGGATCGTGTTGGGAAGGTAGCTTGCCGATTGGCGCTTCCACCAAATCTCTCTCATGTTCACGATGTGTTCCATGTATCTCTCTTGAGAAAGTACATACCCGATCCTTCAAATGTACTCAGATCCGAAGTTGTACTGCTGGATCAAGATCTTTCTTATGAAGAACAGCCGATAGAGATTCTGGATCAGAGCAAAAAAAGTTCTACGGAACAAGACCACTCACTTGGTGAATGTTTTATGGAGTAACCACCATTTAGAAGAAGCTATATGGGAGCTTGAGGATATGACGAGGGAGAGGTATCCTCATTTTTTTGTTACGAAGTAACGAATTTCGAGGGAGAAATTCATTTTAAGGGGGATAGAATGTAACACCCTGATATTTTATGAGAAGTATTTTTTTTATGTATTATGATATACGAAACATCAAAGGAATTTTTCACGGAACACAACACTATCTTGTCTTGCGCTACACGCAATCGTGACCTTCCTCGATAGCGTGTGTAGTACGCAATACCGAGTTCCACTAAACAACGATATATTATTATAATATTATAAACTAGCCGTTATGAATAGTATTAACTGAATTTTAAATTTTATAACATTATTATTCATCTTACATATTTTCTAGAACATGTTATGAGAACAAAATAAATATTTCAGGTAAAATAAGTATTTTTCAAAAAATGCAGTTTTGCCACTTTTTGATGGCGCACCCACATTAAATATAGTTTTTGACATGTTTATAAGTTCAATTTGACAAAATAAAATTCTTATTTGGAATCAGGATATAAAAATTTACATTGGATAAATTTTTCATATTATTCTGATAACTTTCATATTTTAATGAATAGTAAAAACACGCTATATTTTAATTAAAAACAAATTTTTTCATCGCAATAATTTATTTGGTTAAATTATAATATTGAATGGTTTTAAAGTATTAATATAATATATTTTTACCATTTAATATAATGTATGTCATTTTTATTAATTTTACATTGAATTCATATGTAAAAACATTTCAATCTTTGGCAATGTTTTAACTTTTAAAAACCCGTTTGCTTAACAACGGGATTAATTTTAAATTAATTACTGCAACTTCTGTGTTTTGAATTTTGAAACATGGATTCCATATTTGGATTCAGTGGGTCCAATTTATGTTAATAGGTTACTTTTATTTTTTTGAGATTACGAATAGTAACTACGGTAATTTTGATTTACTGCAGTTAAAGGTAAATCGGGTAATTAAGGGTAAATATAAGATTATAAAATTACCCTAACACTTTCCAAAATCATATTGGATGAATAAAAGTAGACCCATATCACCTAATGGTCGGACCAGATTCATTTGATGGACTTTTGACCCTGAAATAATATAATTATTATTAAACCCAAAGAAAGTGACAACATGTCACTCTTTTAAATCTTATAAGTATAATAATTTTAATTTAATGATAAACTTCATGAAACTTCGAAAATGAATAGTCTCCAAAAATATAATAAAATTTTATACATCATATGAATTTATTTATAATTTTTAGGGATCAAATAATTATCCTTAATTATGACACAGTAGTGATGTTGAAATTATTTTATTGGTTGAAATATCAAATAAATGATTTTAAAAGTATTACAATAAATATTATATGAACTATTTAACGTGCTCCACTAATTTTATAGATAAAAATGAAATGTTATGAATATATTATAACATATCTTCTGTATATATTTTATTTAAACTCAAATAAATTAATAGTGTCAAAATTGACACTATTGTTAATTTATAGAAATTACATATTATAAAATTGTTTAAAAATCACAAAAATATTTAATAATTGAAAATTAAAATATATATGGTCGAAAATTTAATAAATTATAAAATTATGGACAATTTAAAACATATGTGTAATTATTTATAATGATTTAAAAATTAGAATATTATTACCACCAATAAAATTAAATAGATTATATAAGGATAAATCATGTTGATAATGTTTAAAATAAATTCCCAACTTGTCTAAATTTTATTGTCTGATGATATTAAAACCCTATCTCATCTAATATTTGGATTTGAGTCATTTTTGGAGGTTTTTAAGTGGGTTTGGAATTTATTATAAATTAATATTTCTAATAATTCCAAAGGTGCCCCTCTCCTCCCTTATAAAAGGGCACCTCCTCCCTCTCCTCCTCACACCACATTCAGCCTTCAAGCTCATTCAAACCCTACCAATTTATCTTCTAAACTTCTCTAGAAACATCCTAGAGGTCCTGGTCTTCTTAAAAGTCCAATCTTAGTGCCCTAAGAGCAGATTTCAAAGAGGCGTGTCGAATAAGAGGTAATATCCGTTACCAATTCTTTCAAATTTATTTTTTCTTCTACTTCTTAATATTTAGTTTTTTAATTATGAAGTAATAACATCAGTATAATTAATATACTGATATGTTATTATAAATATGAAACAACCCTATTTCACCTTCTATCCATCCTACGGAAAATGAAATCACCACGCGTGCGTACGTACGAAATACCGTCTCCACCCCGTGGTGTAATCTTTTTTCCACCACCAACTTACTTGGATGGGTATAATGGTGTAAATAATAACTCTATATGATTATTTTAAAGTTATATTGATTCTCAAATATTATACATACACTTCAATACAATTCTGTGATCATGGGAATGATATCATCGCTCGTGAGTATGTACGGCCTACCGTCTCCACGATGTGATGCGACTCATTATGTATGATCTTCATTGAATAATGAGTATATAAATGAATTTAATGAGTAAATATGATATATATTACACTAATACTATTTTGTAAGTGAGTTATCTATAACCTAAATAGAAGAATAAGAATTTATTCGACAAAACAAACATAAGAACATAAAGCAATAAACACCCGAATAACAAGTAGCAATGAAATATTACTAATAAGAAGCTAAGAATATGACCATATATGATATAATAACAATGATTATGATTCTGGAATAAGTCAATGAAATTATTTAAATCATTATACAAGAGTTTAGGACATGTACAAAGCATATCCGACGAAAGGTAAGGGAAAATCTCGCAATCTCAATTTTTATCCGAGATTTTTATACTTCAGAATTTACTGGAGAATATTTATCATACATATCCATGTTTCCTCAATATGTAATATTATTTATATCCACCTACAATTTTTTAAATCCAATTTTATCCATTGGTAAGTTTTTAGTAAAAGATATGAAAGGAATCTTTTGTTGTTTTTAGTACGAGGTACTCTTTTGACTTATCCGGCCAATGTATGAGAAGAATGTTTTTTTAATTTATACGGCATGAATGGATTTTTATGATTTCATAGAAAATTATTTCAATGAAGCTTATTTTACAATTTTTCAATATTATTTTTAATCAACTACTTTTAGATTAAAATTTTAAGACATGTTTAGAAAGGAAAAATGTTTTTGAAGTAGAAAGGATATTTTCCTCAAGAATGGAGTCCAAGTGTTTTATCAAAATTATTTTCCATCTAAGATAATATAGGGTTATATTTCTATCCCTATTTTTACATTGATTTGATTATGTTATGATGGAATTAATTTTATGATGTCATTTTATCTTATATGGATTATGTTATGATGGCATGAGGTTTAAGAGTCCCATTTTTTTATTACATGGGTTATGTTATGATGTATGATTTATGATTTTGTGGCACACATAAGAATGGTTTCATTATGAGATGGGTGGGACCTATATCTCCCTCCAATGCATTGGGTAAATATTTATATCTCATGATATAGACATGGCTGGAATGGTAAGTTAATGTGGTTCAGTGATACAAGACTGGAACGAGGAGTGAACTTGGTTCAGTAATGGACTTTGTCTGCTATGATAGTCTTGGAAATGAGTCTTGACTAAAATGAAATGATTTTCTATGATTATGTGTGTATTACACAAAGTTTCATGTTTTATGTTATGATTTTTGGGATTACATTTCACCACTATGATTTATCCCATGTTATGATATTATGATATCTTTTGCAGGTTAAGATATTCAAAATGTTATGTTCTTATGAATATGATATGATTGATATTTCTTTTGTTTACCCTTACTGAGCATTTTAACGCACCCTTTTGTATGTTTTATTTTCCCCTGGTCAGGAATAAGGGTATTAAGTAAGATATTCCAAAGAGGGAGTCTAGATATGATGAAATAAATGGGAGACAACGTAGATGATTTATGAACCTGTTGTTTATGTTTCCCAGTTTCTAAAGACATTATACCTATACGGTCCTTTCATGGTTTTGTTATCTGTTGTAATAAGTGTGCTTCAATTTTTAGGTAAAAAAAATATATGTAAATTATGGGTCGTTATATAAGTTACCTCACTATGACATGACCATAAATTACATGTTTTGTTGGAAAGCTAATCCAATTCATAGAGCATCAGACCAAATCTCAGGGGGATCTTGTCCTCTATATTACCAAGTACATCAATAAAGATTATTCATGTGGTCTTCAACAATCACATCATGCTCATATAATTGTTGAGGCCTTCAGTGATGATTACTATGTTGGTTTCCTTCCTACCTGAAAGTATACTTCTGGGTTTGTTGTTTTCTTGGCAGGTAACCTAATCTCTTAGTGTAGTAAAAAGAAGACTGTCACCTCTAGATCTAATGAGTAATTTGAATACCATACCATGTCGACGTTCACAACTAAGATCTGTTGGCTTCATTATCTCCACCATTATCTAACATTCCCACCATAGACGTCTACTCATATTTGTTGTGACAATCATGTGGATGGGAATATTTCTTCGAATCATATCTTCCATGAACGAATGAAGAATATTGAGTTGGAATACCACTTTCATCACTGTCATCTCAAGAAAAACTATATTTGTTTCGGCCACATTCCAATGGTGAATCATCTTTCCAACTTCTTCACAAAAGGCCTCCTAGGAGATCCTCTAGACTCTCGGTCTGAAGCTAGGTATCTGCTAAATTAGCATCCAATATTGAGGGGGAGTGTGTATGGTCTTGTTCATTGTCATCTATTTGTTGTATTTCTTTTGTGGTACTCTTGGTCCAAAGTGGGCATGTCCATCTTGAGGGGGTGTGTTAAACCCAGTTTTATTATTTTGGGTATTTCCAAGTCCTACATTGGAATACACCACCATGTATTCCAATTTACTCATCTATAAAAGAATGTCCCCACCTCACATTAAGTTAATGGGAATTCACTATATAATGTTTTAATATTTTCCCTTGAAATGTTTTTGAAAGAATAAATATAATATCTTAAACCTAAATAAGTAACTTCCATGTATGAACTCTAGATATCCATTCTCCCAAATTGTTTCTCTAATTTTTTGAGTAATTAGTTTTGAAATTATATATATGGAATCAAGAAAACTATTGGATAAACTCTTGATGATTTTAGGGTGATATTGAATTGATTGACATAATTATTTACACATAATCACTTTTAAGACAAAAATTTCATAGTATTATTTTACTATTGATTGAAGAAGAATGATTAGAACCTATTGGACAATTAATCTAGAGGATCACAAATTTAAATGTCTCTAGTTTATGTTAGAGATTTTACAGGTAATATTTCCCAAAAATTCTAATAATTCAGAATAAGAACCACAAAAGGATGATTTCAAGAGGTAAATATTTCAAAATCACTATTACTTAAAACCAAAATTGATGAAAACCCTCTCTTTTGAGATGGTTATCATTGAACAATGTCCAGAAAGTGTCACCTACCACACCCCAAAACATTTCCACTACCAATAACACTATACATATGGATTTCATCAAGTGAAGGAAATTTGTGATGCCATGTATCTAAGGTATTATTAAAATCAACCAATAGAAAATACAGAATTCAATGAGTACCCAAATATTTATTTTAGATATAGAATACAACAAGAATCATGAACACCTTTATAGAAGTCCTATCAATTACATGGTAAATAAATTATTTACTAAAATTCATTCCCAAAAAATTATTAAACCAAAATGATATATTAGTATTATTTCATTAAGGAGTGGAAAATAGGAGAAGATAAGTGATTTATAACAAATGGAAGCTAATGTTTGAAGTGGACATCCCAATAAAATTGATGAATTTGTACCTAAAAAGAAACTTGAATAAGATACCCCTACGAAGGAAAAAATATTGAGTAAGGAAAAGGGACTATCCAATATAGATTACATGAAACCACCCCATCCTCATTTACCCAAAATAATAAAACCACCCAAACAAAACAGATAATAATAATTCAAATAATATGCTATAAAAACATTCAAAAAATGAAAATCAACATCCCTGTGATGGATTCAATCCGCAAAATAACAATTCATGCATGATTTTTCAAAGAGATGTGAACTGTGAATATAAAAAATCAAAAAATTGAAAGGTGATATTAGATTGAAATGTCCCCTCACTTGAAACACCAAAATTACAATGGGAGTTTCATTAATGGGTTACTTCCATTAAGCATTTCGTAATATGAGAGATCACCTTTCAAAATACATGGTGTGATTTAAGAGAATAAATTATTGTCTTTCCATACATAATTATCTATTCCCAAGAGATTGGTGTACTCAAACAAACTAGGTTAGCTATACAACTTGTTAATAGAATCACTACCTACCCAGTTGGAGTTCTAGAAGATGTTTTGGAAGAAGTAAATATATTTGTGTTCCATACTAGATTTTATATTCCAAAGATAGAAAATTATAGTGGTAAATTTTATTCTCCAACCCTTCTAGGTAGTCCATTTCTAAAGATTTATTAAACCATGATATATGGTAATAAAGGAATAATTTTAATGTATTTCTTTAAATAGATATGAAACATCATCATTTTATATTTAACTAAATTCCCCCAAGATGAACAATTTTTTCTAAACTAACCCATTCTGTAATTCATTGTTATTCAATGGTATATATTGAAATGTTTTTTGAAATAGAAGAATCCCATGATATTTTTAGGATTATATTTTAATTAATATGTAAAATGTGAAAATATTGTTGTGTGTTGAATATATTGAGGAACTATATAAAAATATTTTAATGATTTACTCAAATATCCCACCAACACTTATTTCTACATGTGTATATTGGGATCCGGGAAAATACTGAGTTGAAACCATCACTACATCACCCACAAGGATTAGATATAAATATAATTCCATCTACCTTGAAATTTCTTCTATTATGGAAAATAAAAAACTAACTTTAGTTATTTATAATAACATCAAACATTATCACGAGCATCAACTATTGTAAATTATAAAATAAATTTCTAGAGTGATATACTAGTCATTAGAAGACGTCCCAGGGACTATCCCAAAAGCCATTGTGTTCTAGATATTATTATAATGTGATTCCAAACCTATAATTCATTCCCAAAATATTCATAATCTTACCCTTATAGAAGTTTTAGATTAATAAGTTCAGATACTTATATGAGCTAGAATTATAAAACTCATTTCAAACTCTCATGGGGTGAATTCCATTCATATTAATCCTAAGAAAACTGGATTGGATACTATCAAAAATGAAAATAATAAGATATTTCCCCCTAAAATTAAATATTTTTGGAGGGTATACATTAATTATAAGAGGATAAATAATGATACCAGAGAATACCATTTCATAATTGTAACACCCCAAGCTTCCACGGTACGCTTTTCTTTCAATAATGAAATAGCTTGCACTGTACGCAGGTTCGAGATTCTAACACACCGCGACAAATCAAAGTAGCCGTTATGAATAGTAATACCCACTTTTTGAAATTTTATAAATTTTATATTTTAAAATGGACTTCATTTTTGAATTAGGAATATCGAAATTAGCCTATGTTGAATTTTTGGTATTTTTCTGAGAACTTCCAATTTTCGATGAATAGAGACAGATACTTAAATACAACCATTTTAATCGAAATAATTTACAGTGATAAATTATACTATTGAGTGGTTTTAAAGTATAATTAGAATATAATTTTACCATTTTATCCAATGGTGGTCATTATAATTAATTTCACTTTGAAATTGGACATAAACAATTGTCAATCTTTTGATATATATTGTTTCTTAAAAACACGCTATTTGTTGTGACAGCGGGAATTAATTATTAAATTAATTAATTCAACATATATGTTTTGAATTTTTTAAAATAGACATAATTTTTTAATTAGGAATATCAAATATATCTTAGGGTGAATTTTTGTTATTTTTTTGAAAAACATCAATTTTTTATGAATAGTGAAACCACTAAGTGGTAGTTAAAAAACAAATTTTTTGTTTAAATGAAAATTTACCACTTCTATGAATTGAATTTCAAAAATATGACATACATGGTTTTCATTAGTAAGTAAAATTTGGTTCAATGAGATGAAAATAATTTTTGGTGTATAGTAACTTTTAAGTTTTATTAATCGCAATTAAAGGTAGTTAGTGTAATTTAAGGTAAATATAATGTTATAATAATATGAAATTACCTTTACACTTCTCCTACCCTTATTGGATGAGTCATGGCTGAACAAAAAAATCCATGGGTCAACTTGGGGACCCCATGTAGCCACTTGGGTAAGAAAATGACATTAATAACTTTTTATTTAAAATAAAAATAAAATTGTCACAAACATGTGTTGTTTTACTAAAACAATTATTAAATGGGGTTATATAAGTTAATGTTTCGACTATAAATATTCACTGTAAAGATAAAAATCTTTCCTACATCATGGTAATTTTTTTATAATTTTTATACATTAAATAAATAAATTTATTTATGACACCATGACGATACAGTGATTACCTGATTAATGAACAATTTAAATAAAATGAAAAGATAAAGTAAAATCTAAGACTTAAACTTGTATAAAATCTATTGGATGTGTGTATTTTGAATCCTTATCACCTTATCCTCGAAATATATCATTTTGGGACCTTTAAAATACGAAAACATTTCATAATAAAGTAACATTTCATGACTTTCCAAAAGAGCCCCTCCTCTCCTCTTATAAAAGGCCCTCACCTCTACCACCTTATTCACACCATCAAAGCCATTTGGCTCGGCCAAACTCTTCCAAAATACTCTATAAAATTCCCTATCTTATTCCTAGAAGCCTCACTTTGGGCATAAGTCTTCCCAATGAAGCCTTTGTCTCAAATCAAAAAGAGTTACCCGATTTTAAGGTATTGTCTTCTCTTGTGTTATTTTGTTTTATTTTTCTTCTCCAACCCCTTAAACTATTTTTATTCCTTTATTTTGTAACAACACCAGTATATTAAATATAATAGGTTTTTTTAAGAGAATTATTTTATTTAAACTCACACACACCTTCGTTTAATGGTTAAAGAACATACTATTTCTGTGGGTGGAGAATTACTGGCTCACGAAATGATGATTGTTCAATATTCCTTTAACACCTCTCATGGTGGCCATTAAGAATTCACTATATTTATATATGATATATATTATGTTTATTTTTTCCTTATGCTTCTGTATTTCTCATTTATGGCATACCTTTATGATTTCCATTATGGGTAAATGCGATAATTTCATTTTAGGAAGTGCGGACTACCGCCCCCTCAAAGTGATTTGAATCGTTAATGCCATATGTGGGACATACAAAGTATGGAGTAAATGGTATTATATATGATATTATACTGGAATTATAATATACCTTTATATTATTATGATTTCATTCCATTAAATACAAAATAGAAATTAAAGCAGCGTTCATGCGTATGTACGGCTTACCGTCTCCATGAACGGTGCATTTCATTTCTTACCTCTAAATGTTATGTAATATTATAAATGCATGTATATACTAGATATATATGATATATATGATATATACATCATTAATATATTTTTGATATAATGTATATTTTACCACATCAACAACTTGTAATTATAAGAAGTTTATTTTTAACTCAAGTACCAAAGATCGACAAAACAGCCGTTATTAACTTAAATAATTACATAATGTTCATAACATGGTAATAAGTGATATAAAAGGAATAATTAACTTTAAAAAGGTTCTTAAGCAATTATAAATTACCTCTAGTTTACTATTCAGGAGGTTAAATAACGATCGAGTCAAGTCGGACAGGAGGTAAGGGACTTCGTCTCAATCTCCTTTCATGGAGGCATATTTTGTTTTATACACAACTTTCTTTTATACAATGTATAAACCCCTTTGACTTTTACTTTTATTATAAAAGAATATTTTTATATGAATCATTTTTTCTAAATGACAAAATGAAAGTTTTGTCTTACGTATGCGGCGATAACGACTCCTCCGCCGCCGTGACCATTATTTGAGTTTCGGCTTCCTCTGCAAGCCATAACATTTTTTAAATGAAAAATAAATACCAAGTTTTAATTTTCTTTTATTTTGGTATTGAAAATGGTTTTGGTAATGTTTTTATTATATCAATGTGTTGTATTGATATCTTGTGATTGAAATGTGGAAATGTTATGTTTCCTTTATGCATGTTGTTTGTGATATGATTATGTTATGGTTTATGATATGTTTAAATCTGTTCATATGAGGAATGCATTGGACTTAATAAGTGACGGGTGGAGCCCACTATAGCTCCTCGATGCATTGTTAGGTATCATGAGACAAACTAGTGTCTTGGCATGAGGCCTTGACAAAATCTTATTTGTAGTCTTGGCACGAGGCCTTGGCTACATGGTTATGATAGTCTGGAATTATGCATTCCATCATTATGAAAGTGGTTATTGATATTGCAATTGATTATTTGACTAGTAGAATATCCATGTGAATAATTAAATGGAATTATTTCATTTTATTTTAGCCATATTATTCTAAAGTTCTGGTTTAAAAGGCTTTTGTTTTAGTTATACATTGCCTTAAATGTTTATGTTTATTTATGAATGTTTCCGCTGTATTGTTATCCTTACTGAGCATCTGAGCTCACCCCTTTCTAAGTTTTATTTTTCCTAGGATGTGAAGAAGTATTTTATGAATGACCTATAGGGATAGTATGAGAGGATATGAGTGTGGACAATGGAGACTATGTTATTTTGATTTTTCACTTTATGATGTAATGTAAGACTTATGAATGTATCAAGTGTTTCCAATGATACTAAATCAATCGGTCTTTCAAGACATGATATTTTGTGATCATGCCAATGTTACGTAATAATGCACCGACTCTGGGTAACTGGGGTTGGGGTGTTACAGTTGGTATCAGAGGCAGTTTAGTAATAACCTTGGAAGCTAGAATTAGATAAACTCTGATTAGATCACATAGCCCTAAGATAGACTTTGTGGATTAGTATAGAAGAACTTCTTAGAATTTTGGTATTTTAAAGATTTTGTGAGTTTTCTGAGCAATACATCACTGTCTGTATATGAGCAGGTAGAGGCAGCTCTGGCACAGATGTACCTAGGGGTAAAACCCGAAAAAACTACTTTGAGCTAGAATCGAATGGGAACCAGTGCATGACAATGGGCCTTGCTGCACTCTTGGTTATGACACTCCCAGGGGATATGCTTAGGATAATTCTCATTTTCTTTACAAAGCATTATGAACGGTTTATGATTATATACTTCCTCAAAGAAAACATCTTTATGATTATGGATTATATCCATAAACCATTCAATTTACTTTAAGTATTTTCCAAGTTTGGAATTATTCATTATAATTCATAAACTGACCTAGTTTATGCCATTCTATAGAAATGGAACCCAGTAGAAGGAATGTGAACTCCAGCAATACGTATGATCCAAAGAGTAAGAAGGATCATATTTTTCATGGTATTAAGCCAACATTTAGAAGGGAAATATCCTCCCATGTGTTCTCAACATATGAAGAAATAGTATCATGTGTTAATAAGATAAGTAAATAATTCTCTGATTCCTAAGGATTTGAAGGTAAGCAAGAGAAGAAAAGGATGGAAGATAGAAAGACGGATAAAGGGAAGGGGGAAAAGAAGAATTTTCAAATATGTGATAACTGTGGGAAGAAACACCTTGGAACATTCCTGAAGGGAATGGGAGTTTTTTATAAGTGTGGAGAAAAATGACACCAAGTGCGTGACTGCAAGGGTAGGAAAAAGGTTTCAAATGTACAATGCTTCATCTTCAATGAGTGGGGACACTACACAAATCAATGTCCAAATCATCAGAGTATGCCCCAAATGATACTTTTGGATAATAATCAAGCTAGGATACTACCACAGATGAGGTGGAATGATTTGTGTTCTTATGTTGTTATTAAAGAATTATGTCATTTGAGTGTTGCATCAACGATATACTAGTTATAAGAATAATATGATATATATAATGATTGTACTGTAGTACTTGTTGTTTTCATTAAGGTTTTAATATGATGAAGGTGATCATATTTTAAGTATGTGACAATAAGAGAAAATTTACTTTGTTTGGGGTATCTGATGTTACAATTGATTTTGTAATTTAGAGACCTTTTAGAGAAAGTCTGGACAGAGGTATTTTGGATAACTATAAAGGTTGGAATGGATTATATTTTACATTGGAAACTATTGTTAAGGTTATTTTTGGATATTTAGAAAAAGGACTACACGCAGACCGTGTGACAACCCGTCGCATCGGACAAAGCTGTGTGAATCAAACCCACAACCATAGTGCTATTGGGATTTATCACCTACCACTGGACTACATGAAGTCCCTAGAGTGTATAATGTAGTTTTTTTAGTTCTGATAGAGGAATTATAAATTTATTTTTGGAACCCTATACGGTTAGGATAAATATAATATTTTTTAGTTCTATTACCTTTTGGAGTGAAAGATGGGTTTGTGGTAAAAATTTAGTAAGGAATGAATGTCTACATGACAAGTAAGTATATTTCCTTACGTTCTTAGTAAATCTCATAAATAAATTCTTCAACTTTATGAAAGGTAACTTAAAACAAAAAAAAAACATTGCCGGTTAACTTTTCCTACTGGGGAATCAAAGACCGTTTAACCAATCAAATGTTTGTGATTTTTTTAGTTAACTTTCTCCTAATCGTGTTTTCTATAACTCTCCATCAGACCTTGATGGTTTGTTTCTCCTCCATATCCATGTATTCATAGAATCCTAGTATGGGCTATCTCGGGTGACCTTTGTACTTCTCTTTCTTTCTTTTAAAGTTATATTTTTATTAACCCTATTTCCGATGTGGGTTTTCCACAAAGATATTTCCTACATTCAACCTTTTATTTTCAAAGAACAATTTCAAATTGCGAGGATGCAATTTATTGAAGGATGGTAGAATGTGACACCCCAAGCTTCCACGGTACACATTTCTTTCAATAATGCAATAGCTTGCATTGTACGCAAGTTCGAGATTCTAACACACCGCGACCAATCAAAGTAGCCGTTATGAATAGTAATACCCACTTTTTGAAATTATATAAATTTTATATTTCAAAATGGACTTCAGTTTTGAATTCAGAATATCGAAATTAGCCTATGTTGAATTTTTTGTATTTTTCTGAGAACTTCCGATTTTCGATGAATAGTGAAAGATACTTAAAAACAACCTTTTTAATCAAAATAATTTACAGTGATAAATTATACTATTGAGTGGTTTTAAAGTATAATTAGAATATAATTTTACCATTTTATGCAATGGTGGTCATTAGAATTAATTTCACTTTGAAATTGGACATAAACAATTGTCAATATTTTGATATATATTGTTTCTTAAAAACACGCTATTTGTTGTGACAGCAGGAATTAATTATTAAATTAATTAATTCAATGTATATGTTTTTAATTTTGTAAAATATAAATTATTTTTGAATTAGGAATATCAAATATATCTTAGGGTGAATTTTTGGTATTTTTCTGAAAAACTTTAATTTTTGATGAATAGTGAAACCATTAAGTGGTAGTTAAAAAACTAAATTTTCGTTTAAAAGAAACTTTACCACTTCTATGAATTGAATTTAAAAAATCCGACATACATGGTTTTCATTAGTAAGTAAAAATTTTTTCAATGAGATGAACATAATTGTTGGTAAATAGTAACTTTTATGTTTTATTAATCGCGATTAAAGGTAATTAGTGTAATTTAAGGTAAATATAATGTTATAATAATATTAAATTACCTTTACACTTGTCCTACCATTATTGGATGAGTCATGTACGACCAAGAAAATCCACGGGTCAACTTGGGGACCCCATGGATCCACTTGGGTATGAAATTGACATTAATAACGTTTTATTTAAAGTGAAAATAAAATTGTCACAAACATGTGTTGTTTTACTAAAACAATTATTACATGAGGTTATATTAGTTAAATTTTAGACTATAAATATTAATTGGAAATATAAAAAGATTTCCTACATCATGGTAATTTTTTTATAATTTTTATACATAAAATAAATAAATTTATTTATGACACCATGACGATGCAGTGATTACCTCATTAATGAACAATTTGAATAAAATGAAAAGATAAGGTAAAATATAAGACATACAATTGTCTAAAACCTATTTTATGGGTGGATTTTGAACCCTTACCACCTTATCATCGAAATACATCATTGTGGGACCTTTAAAATCCGAAAATCATTTCATAATAAAGTAACATTTCATGACTTTCCAAAAGAGCCCCTCCTCTCCTCTTATAAAAGGCCCCCACCTCTACCACCTTATTCACACTTTCAAAGCCATTTGGCTCGGCCAAACTCTACCCAAATACTATCTAAAATTCTCTATCTTATTCCTAGAATCCTCACTTTGGGCAGAAGTCTTCCCAAGGAAGCCTTTGGCACAAATCAAAAAGAGTTACCCGATTTTAAGGTAATGTCTTCTCTTATGTTCTTTTGTTTTATTTTACTTTTCAAACCCCTTAAACTCTTTTTATTAATTTATTTTGTAACAAAACCATTATATTCAATATAATAGGATGTTTTTATGAGAATCATTGGATTTAAACTTACACACACCTTCGTCTAACGGTTAAAGAACATACTGTTTCTATGGGTGGAAAATTACTGCCTCACGAAACGATTATTGTTCAATCTTCTTTTAACACCTCTCATGGTGGCCATTAAGAAGTCACTATATTTATATATGATATATATTATTTTTATTTTTTCCTTATGCTTCTGTATTTCTCATTTATGGCATACCTTTATGATTTTTTCATTATGGGTAAACGCGATAATTTCATTTTAGGAAGTGCGGACTACCGCCCCCTCAAAGTGATTTGAATCGTCAATGCCATATGTGGGACATATAAAGGATGGATTAAATTATATTATATCTGATATTATACTGAAATTATAATATACCATTATATAGTTATGATTTCATTCCATTTAATATGAAATAGAAATGAAAGTAGCGTTCATGCGTACGTACGGCTTACCATCTCCATGAACGGTGCATTTCATTTCTTACCTCTAAATGTTATGTAATATTATAATTTCATGTATATACTGGATATATATGATATATATGATATCTATATCGTGAATATAATTCTGGATATAATGGATATTTTACCTCATGAGCAACTTGTAATTATAAGAAGTTTATTTTTAACTCAAGTACCAAAGATCGACAAAACGACCGTTATTAACTTAAATAATTACATAATGTTCATAACATTGTAGTAAGTGATATAAAAGGAATAATTAACTTAAAAAAGTTTCTTAAGAAAGTATAAATTAACTCTAGTTTATTATTCAGGAGGTTAAATAATGATCGAGTCAAGTCGGACAAGAGGTAAGGGACTTCGTCTCAATCTCCTTTCATTGAGGCATATTTTGTTTTATACAAAACTTTATTTTATACGGTGTATAAACCCCTTTTACTTTTAATTTTATTCAAAAGGAATATTTATATAAGAATTATTTTTACTAAATTACAAAAGTAATTTTTTGGCTTATGTATGCGGCGACAACGACTCCTCCGTCGTCGTGACCATTATTTCAGTTTCGGGTTCCTCTACAAGCCATAACTTTTTTTAAATGAAAAATAAATACCAAGTTTTAATTTTCTTTTATTTTGGTATTGAAAATGGTTTTGATAATGTTTTTATTATATCAATGTGTTGTATTGATATCTTGTGATTGAAATGGGGAAATTTAATGTTTCCTTTATGCATGTTTTATGTGATACGATTATGTTATGGTTTATGATATGTTTAAACCTATTCATATGAAGAATGAATTGGACTTAATAAGTGACATGTGGAGCCCGCTATAGCTCCTCGATGCATCAGTAGGTATAATGAGACAAACTAGTGTCTTGGCATGAGGCCTTGAAAAAATCTTATTTGGAGTCTTGGCACGAGGCCTTGGCTACGTGGTTATGATAGTCTGGCATTATGCATTCCATCATTATGAAAGTGGTTATTGATATTGAATGTGATTATTCTACTAGTAGAATATCCATGTGAATACGTAAATGGAATTATTTCATTTTATTTTTTCCATATTATGCTAAAGTTCAAGTTTAAAAGGCTTTTGTTTTAGTTATACATTGACTTAAATGTTTATGTTTATTTATGAAAGTTTCCGCTGTATTGTTATTCTTACTGAGCATCTGAGTTCACCCCTTTCTATGTTTTATTTTTCCCAGGATGTGAAGAAGTATTTTATGAATGACCTACAGGGATAGTATGATGTAATTTAAGACTAATGAATGTATCTAGTGTTTCCAAGGCTACTAAACTAGTCAGTCTTTCGAGACTTGATCTTTTGTGATCATGCCAATGTTACATAATAATGCACCGACTCTGGGTAACCGGGGTCGGGGCCTTACAATAATAACTTTTTTAGATCAAATATTATAAAAAATAAATATGGTAGGCAATTAATATTTTATTGATGGATTATTTGTGTATTTTTAGGTTCTAATAGCCCTATAATACCAATGGAAGACCACATTTACAAGTCCCTTTAGTATGATTTTTATCAATGTATTCTATTTTAGGTTATTCAATGCCCCAGGTACCTATCGTTGATGCATGGTAAGTATTTACAAGACCATATTGAGAGATGATTATAGGTATGTCTTGAGGGTTTTACTATTTTTAGTAAATTATTTTCGATCTATCTTGAAAATCTATAAAAAAATTAAATAAATGAATTAAAAATATGTTAGTTTTAATATTTGAAAATTTTCATTTCATGGTGGATAATAGAATTGTTCTCGTCCACATAGCTTCTATGGATGGAATTTAAGTATATAAGTAAAGGGTTTTGTAAGATCCCGACCATTTATATAGATGTATTAAGATTGATTTCATGTATTATTCTTCTATGTGTTGAGTACTCTTTGATTGGACTTTACTTTAGGGTGTGTTTGGGGGAAAATTTGAGAAAAATGAAAGAAAAAGGGTAGTGTGTGGTTCGCACATGGTTAGGGTAAACCGTACGCCCTGACCTTTCAAAAAGTGTCACCCTGGATAGTGGGGATTTTCACAGTTGGTTCATGGTTTGTAAAATCATTCCCCTTTTATGACTTTCCATGAATCCCTGTAGAAGAGGTACACATTTTAGTATCACGGTTAGGGAAAATTGTGTGCCCCTACCTAGAAAATCATTCTTGGGAAATTAATTCACCTAAAAATTAGATTTTAAATCACCAAAAATCTTGAAACTCACCCCATTAAACCCCCATTAAACCCCCATTAAACCCTATATGTTCTTTCATGGTTTAAAAGCCTCTTTGATGGATTCCAAGCCTTATAAACATCATTTCTCCACAATTCAAAGCTTGGATCAAAGATCTGCACCCCCTGGTAAGAAAATACAATCCTTCTCTATTTCTCATTCCTCTTATTTCTTCTCCCATACTAAAAGGGTTTTTATTATTGTTTTGAGAAGATATAGATCTAGGATTATATATATATATATCTTTAATTAAACTATCTTGATGTCTTCTATCATGATTTAGGGTTTTATATATGAATCTCATTCTATGTCTTTGTACAACTCAAATTGGTGGGATTTCCATTGGGCGATAATTTATCAATGAATATATGTAGGTGGTCTATGATTAAAATCCAAAATTATTGAATGAAAGTATGTGTGTATAATTATTGAATTTTTTATAGATGTTTAGAAATTGAGTTCTTGATATAATGTATTAATTTTATGATTTAATTAATTAGGTAAAATCATGGAATTTGGGATATTTGAATTGTAGATCATGAGAAATTAATTATGGAATTAATCAGGGGATATTTAAATTAGTTACTTGTGTGGTTAATTATCGAATTAATTTTATGATATGTTATTGTAAGATAAATAATAATTTTTTGCGTTAATTAATTATATTGAGATAATTAAATAACTGGTGAGTAAATTAATAAGATTGAGATGATTAATTAATTTTTTACTTAATTATTAGAATTGTGAAGATTAATTAATTATTGTGTTAATTAATCAGATATAGAAAATTAATTAATTGTTGAGTTAATTAATAAGATTGAGAGTACTAATCTGTTATAGAGTTAATTAATGAGATTTAGAAGATTGATTAATTATTGAGTTAAATATTGGGATTGAGAATATTTATTAATTATTAAGTATATTAATGAGATAGAGGTGATTATTTAATTGTTGATTTAATTAATAATATCGATAATATTAATTATTGTTGAGTTAATTTAATATATTGAGAAGATTAATTAATTTTTGAGTTAATTAATGAAATTGAGAAGATTAATTAATTTTTGAGTTAATTAATGATATTAAGAGGATTAATTAATTACTGAATTTATTAACGAAATAAAGAATGTAAAGAATGCAATTCATATGAAAATTGAGATCTAGAATGGTAACAACGACATTCTGGGATTGAGATGAGACAGAATAGTAACAGTAATATTCTAAAACGTGACATACCTTAGGGATAGTGTAGAATCTAGCATGGGACAAAGATGGTATTGAGTTTAGGGTATCACCAGAAGCCTGGGAAATTTATTTATTTAAATAAAGAATAAATTGATAATGTGATAATAGTTTATTTATGCATTGTACATATTTATTTACACAATTATATACTCTTCTTATATATTGGATATTGGTTTAGACACCATTGCTGGTGGCATAATGAGTTCTAATCACGCCCTAATTAGGATACATGATGGGTACCCGAATAGATTTTATGATTTCAGGATAGGATAAGGGAAAGGGCCATGTGTTAGGTGGTTGAGTTGGGATGGATCATAGATGGGGGAACCAGACATGGTTTGAGACCCATTGAGAGTAGTTAGTGTATTTACATTCACTACTAGAAAAACAGGTATTTGCGACGGGCTATTTGCGACGGGATCCCGTCGCAAATAGCCCGTTGCTGAAAACGCCGTCGCAACTACACTTATTTGCGACGGGCCCGTCGCTAAAGACTTTTTTTGCGACGGGCATTCTCTCCGTCGCAAATAGTATTCCGTATTTTTGTAAAAAACTTTTAAAACAGTTTTTGCGACGGGACCCGTCGCAAATAGCTTTTGCGACGGTTCCGTCGCAAAAACTCTTGTTTAAAAAAATAAAAAAAAAATTAATAATACTAGTATTTGCGACGGGAGTCGGGACCCGTCGCAAATACTTTTTAAAAAAAATAAAAAACTATTAATAATACTAGTATTTGCGACGGGCATAGTATCCCGTCGCAAATACTATAAAAAAAATAAAAAAAAAAATTATTAATAAATTATTTTAATTAATATAATAATAGAATTATAATTTACAAATGAAAATAATAAATTATTTTAATTACTATAATAATAGTAGAATTATAATTCAAAAATAAAAATAATAGAATATTAATAAATAATTTAATTAATATAATAATATTACAATTATAATTCATAAATAAAAAAAATATTAATAAGTTATTTTAATTAATATAAAAATAATAGAATTATTTTACATTCAAATATTAAAATAATTCAAGTATTACAAAAAAAATAATTAAATTATAATATTATAAAATTTTAATATATATATAAAATTTTAATATATATATATATATATATATAATTTTAATATATATATAAAATTTAATATTATAAAATATAAATAATATTATTATTCATATTAATATTGTTATTTAAAAATATAATATTATTAATATTTTATAATGAGACAGAAACTACGAATAGAAAAAAAAATATTTTGATTTCACAAATTTTATAACAGAAATACAAACTCTAATCTAAAGGAGGGGGGGAGGGGGGGGAGGTGGGGGATCTGCAGATGGTGGTGGAGGAAACTCCATCCCTAAAGCATGAGTGAGTCGGCACATGTACTCCATCTGCTCCTGATGCTGCTGCTGCCACCGACTCGTCTGCTCCTCGTACAGCTGCTGCTGGCGTCGACGCTCCTCCTCATGCTGCTGACGCATCTCCTCCTGCTCCTGTCGGAGACTCTCTATCTGTGAAGTCTGAGATCGCAACTGATCCTCATACTGTGTAGAAGAAGATGCACGAGCTCCTCTCGAGCTGGACGCCGACATCGCAGCACTGCCATAATAATCTCCGGGAGTCAGTCGAGAGCCGATACCAACTACCCGGCCCTTCTCGAAGGCATACTGGGTGGCCTGCATCCATGCCGCCTCATCAAACTGACGGGCAGTGGTCTGATCTGATGACTCGGCCTGACTCTCAGGCTGGGCCTGTGCCGCTGCGGCCTCATATGACTCCTATAGTTGCAATTTAAAATTAAAATTGTGAATATATTATATGCAGTTAATTTTTAAACTTGAAAACAAATAATACTGGCCACGATGTGATGCTGACGATCACCTCTGAGCTCCCCAGTAGCAGGATCACTGTACATCCTCCGATATACGTCGTACTCTGTAATATCGGGGTGCTCGACAGCCTACAAGAATAAAAAATAAACTGTTAATATTTATAGTTATATAAAATATTTATAAATAATGTACGTACCAGATGCTGTCTATGAGTACTGAAAGAACGACTCCCAGCTCGATGAGTCACCTCCTGTCTCCCCCGATTAAGCCTCCCCACCGATGATCTCCTCTGAAAGGCACCACTCAACCAGTGCGCACATAATCCATCCCATACATGGGATGAAATATACTCTGGTCGGTGTGCTCTACATGACTCCTCAAAATCTGACACTCCTGCTTTCTTCATCGCAGCTTTTCTTAAATTGTGCAAAAACTGACGAAGACGATCACGCATGGCCACCTCCCATGCCTCGTGGATGGCGTCACGCATGGTATCCTCGATCGGATACCATAAACCCTACAAATAAATCAAAATATCAAGTTAGAAATGAAATAATTTTCAAAATAAAAATTATTTATTTACGTACGTACCAACCAATGGCCGAACATGGTCTGCTGCACATCAATGGGAATCTGCTCCCATGTGGTCCACGGCTGAGAGAAATAGTTGCGCAAAATAGCGCTGCCCTGTCCGACTGCTATATGCGGAAAACTGAAAAAATAATAAACATTTATTATGTGAATAGATTAATGAAATCTTAGTCAAATCCACAGGTTATCACACAGGTTATCACACCTCCGGGTGCGCGGATCAAACCCAAGACGTGGACGTCGCTCGGGGACGGGGTCAGGAATCATCAATCGTGCAAGACCGCGCCCCCTCCGCGTACTCCCTGGAGCGCCTGCAGGCTGAGGGTCATCTGCCAGCAACTCATCCGCATCAAAAGGCAGGTCAGCCTCCGCCAACTCACGAAATGTGGCCTCGTCCATCTGAAACAGAAAATTTTAATGTTAGCAAATAATTGATAATTACTATTATATATACATATATACATATTATGATTGTATATAAATACCATGGAATTCTATAAGTGTTCATCTTCATCATCATCTTCATATATGTCAATGTCATCTTCATATTCCTCCTCAACATCATCGATATCCATTCGAGTTGCAGTTGCTTCATCTCTTACCATTTCAAATTCATGTGTGACATCATTAACATCATCGTCATCACCGACTCCTAAATGTGGGGTGTCGTCATCGATACTCATGTCTCTTTGTAAAAAAGATTGATTTTGAGCACTCTCTTGAAAAACTTCAATTCTTTGCACATCAGTGAAAGCACTTTCACTTTGACTAAACTGATTGTCTCGAATTTTGATTTTTATTACACTCCACCAATCAGTCAAGTCTCTTGATGTTGCACAGTACTTTGCATAATAAACTTGATATGCCTGTTGAGCCAATAAGAATGGTTCATTTACTGCGAGAACACTTTTACATTTAATATCGATGATTCCATGAGTCGGATGAACACGCACGCCTCTCTCTGTATCCAACCACTGACATTTGAACATGGTTATGTAATGTTGTCCAAGATAACAGAGTTCAATGATTTCATCAAGTATGCCATAAAAGTCAACTTCATTTTCTCGATGATGAGATCCTCTCAAGCTAACTCCACTGTTCATTGTTTTTTTCGATTCCCCATATGCATGTGTGTGGAATCGAAATCCATTCACCACATATGCATTATAAGTTTTAACAAGTTTGGAAGGTGGGTTACTCAATACACACAGCCGTTTGTCAATTTTATCAGCATGTCGAGACACCTGAAGATTTGTGAAATAATTATCAATATAGTAAACTATACATTGAATGAGTTTCTAAAAGATAAAGAATTTATGTTAACAGTTTTTGAAACCACTGAGAGAAATTTTTTAGTCGACGTTCTTCGAGAGCAGCTGCTGTAATTTGTGGAATTTGTTTCTTGATATGATTATCATACAACCTATAAAAACCAAAGTTATTTACTATAACATAAATGATAGAATAAGTGATATAAACACTTACAGTACAACTGATGTCATCTCTTCACAGTTGAGCAGAACATACGTATGAGCTCTATGATGTTCATCATCTGAAAGCCAGCGTTCAGAAACTCCACCAAAACCAAGCTCTGACTGGTTGAAAACAGATAATTGATTGTCGATTTCATCAATATTCCTCTCATTCCGTCCCATTCGGTTGTGTTTTTAAGGATACTCAGATTCAAAATAATGGGAGCAGAAAAAAGATATTTCCTCTTGCAAATAAGCTTCTGCAATAGATCCTTCAACATATGCTTTGTTGCGTACTTTTCTTTTCAATTTTTGCATGCATCTTTCAAATGGGTACATCCATCGAAACTGTACCGGACCTCCACATTTGGCTTCATATGGCAAATGTAACATAAAATGTTCCATTGAGTCGAAGAAAGACGGCGGAAATATTTTTTCAAGTTTACATATAATTACAACAACATCTTTTTCAAGTTTGCCTAGAGCATCATAATCTGCCGTAGCCGCACAAATTTCCCGAAAAAAATGAGACATGTCTGTTATGGAATACCAAATCACAGAATTCAACAGACCTCTTAATCCAATGGGTAGAAGTCTCTCCATTATAACATGAAAATCATGACTTTTTAATCCAGTAATATGACCATTCTTTACACATCTACCCAAATTGGAAGCACAGCCATCTGGAAGTCTCAAATCTGCAATCCACTGACAAAATAATAAACGGTTTTCTTTAGACAGTGTATAAGCTGCTTTTGGTTTCAGTAACCTTTCTGTTCTGACATTCTCAAAGAGTTCCAATTCTGGACGCCTGCAAATTTTGGCAAGATCTAAACGTGCATTTACATTGTCTTTGCTCTTTCCTGGCGTATCAAAACTGTATGAAACAAATTATCAAAACAGTTCTTCTCAATATGCATGGCATCTAACATGTGTCGGACCAACAAATCAGACCAATATGGCAAATCCCAAAATATGCTACGTTTAATCCAATTGTGTTCTTTCCCAAAACCAGAAATTTTCTATTGGTTTATTGTAGGACCAAAAGTGATGGGAGTTAATGAAAATACAACCGATTTTAACTCCGAACCTGATAGCATTTTTAGAGGTCCATCCCTTTCAGCTGTTCCTTTTCTGAAATGAGATCTGTTTCTGCGAAAAGGATGATCAGCTGGAAGAAATCTGCGATGACAGTCAAAATAACACGGTTTCTTTCCATGAATGAGCATAAATGCTTTGTTCTCTCCCATACAGTAAGGACATGATTTCTGACCATGTGTACTCCAGCCAGATAACATCCCATAATCCGGGAAGTCACTTATTGTCCACATCAATGCTGCTCTCAGTATGAAATTCTGTTTCGTTGCAACATCATATGTACTGACACCAGTACTCCACAATAAATTTAATTCATCAATCAATGGCTTCAAATAAACATCAATATTTTTCTTCGGATGTCCTGGAATTAGTAAAGTCAAAAAGATATATGGCTCCTTCATCAACATCCATGGAGGTAAATTATACGGAGTTAAAAAAACAGGCCAACATGAATATTGACTACCATAAGATCCAAACGGGCAGAAACCATCAGTGGAAAGGCCCAGTCGAACATTTTTAGCTTCTAAAGAAAATGATGGATGCACTCTATCAAAATGTTTCCATGAATCACCATCGGCTGGATGATTCAAGCTTTTATCAGTTGAACTATTCTCTTTATGCCATGACATCATTGTCGCTGTATTCTTAGACATGAATAAACGCTGAAGTCTGGATGTAAGTGGAAAATATCTCAACTGTTTTACAGGAATCAAACCAGACTTCCCGTGTTGTCCTTCTTTATATCTCATTTGCCCACATGTGGGAAAACTATCCAACGACTCATTTTCCCCTGAATATAAAATGCAGTCATTTGAACATGCATGAATCTTCTGACAAGTAAGTCCCAAATTTCGAACCAACCTCTTACTTTCATAGTAATTTGCAGGTAAAACATTTCCTTCGGGTAACAGTGTTTTCAGCAAAGAAAATATCTGGTCAAAACAGGTGTTTGACATTCTGTTATCTGATTTGATAGCCATAAATTTTGCAACTGCTTCTAATTTGCTCATCTTGCAGCCAGGATATAATGCATCCTCAGCAGACTTCAACAACTCATAAAATTCAGACGGTCCCAACTCAGGATTTGAAGCTATATCAGCCGGAGTTTCTGTATGTTGAACAGATGAACCTGCAACATCATGTACTAAATCTTGAAACTGGGATGGATCCAGAATCAAGTTGGTATCACCTGCTCTGGAACTGCGTTCACTGTGTTGATACCAAAATACATAATCTGCTTGAAAACCAAAACGCAAGAGATGTTCCCCCACTTTGTCAAACGTGTCAAACGTTCTCAATGCACATTTTCTGCAAGGGCATTTTATTTTTCCTTCTGAAAAAAATTCTGAATTTGATTCCGCAAATGATAAAAAAGTCTCCACACCCTCAACATATACTGGATTTAAACCAGAACCGTTTGGATTTCTACGTTGATTTATCCATATGCGGTCACCTAATAATGAGTGTTGACGACCTCGTTGTTCCATATTTCTCTATAAAATATAAAAGCATTACTGGTTTTGAATAATTTGTTATAAAAAACACTCAAGTAAAGATTGAATATATTGAGAATAAAGCAAAACATGTTACAAATATTGATAATTTTAATATTATATTGATTTTTTATTATTTTAATAATACTAATAAAATTTTTTCATAAACATTAATTATATAATAATAACATTATTACATTATTAGTATATTTTATTATTAATATTAAAATAACATAATTTTTTATATTATATACAATTCTCCTTTCATCTGTGTGTTTAACGTTCTGTCTCCACATGTAATATTCGCATTCACTTTCACCTCTCCATTGGCGAGTAGGTTGATAATTTTGAAAAAGAATGCGAATATTACATGTGGAGATAGAAAACACACAGATGAAAAGAGAATTGTATATAATATAGAAAATTATATTATTTTAATATTAATAATAAAATATACAAATAATGTAATAAGGTAATTATTCCAAATTATTGGTAAGTATTTCAAATTATTGGTAATTATTCCAAATTATTGGTAATTATTCCAAATTATTGGTAATTATTCCAAATTATTGGTAATTATTCCAAATTATTGGTAGTTATTCTTAATTTTTGGTAGTTATTCCTAATTATTGGTAAATATTGGTAATTATTGGTAAATATTGGTAATTATAAGAAAATATTGGTAATTATTGGTAATTATTGGAAAATATTGGAAAATATTGGTCATTATTGGTAATTATTGGTGATTATTGGTAATTATTGGTTATTATTGGTAATTATTGGTGATTATTGGTAATCATTGGTGATTATTGGTAATTATTGGTGATTATTGGTAATTAATACTGATTATTGGTAATTAATACTAATTATTGGTAATTAATACTAATTATTGGTAATTAATACTAATTATTGGTAATTAATAATCATTATTACTAATTATTGGTAATTATTACTAATTATTCCTAATTAATACTAATTATTCCTAATTATTCCTAATTATTACTAATTATTGTTAATTATTACTAATTATTGTTAATTATTACTAATTATTACTAATTATTTCTAATTATTACTAATTATTTCTAATTATTACTAATTATTGCTAATTATTAGTAATTATTTCTAATTATTACTAATTATTGCTAATTATTATTAATTATTGATAATTATTAATAATTATTGATAATTATTGGTAATTATTACTAATTATTGTTAATTATTGGCAATTATTGTTAATTATTACTAAATATTGGTAATTATTACTAAATATTGGTAATTAATACTAATTATTGGTAATTAATACTAATTATTGATAATTAATACTAATTATTGGTAATTAATACTAATTATTGGTAATTAATACTAATTATTGGTAATTAATACTCATTATTACTAATTATTGGTAATTATTAATAATTATTGATAATTATTAGTAATTATTGATAATTATTGGTAATTATTACTAATTATTGCTAATTATTGGCAATTATTGTTAATTATTACTAAATATTGGTAATTATTACTCAATATTGGTAATTAATACTAAATATTGGTAATTAATACTAATTATTGATAATTAATACTAATTATTGGTAATTAATACTAATTATTGGTAATTAATACTAATTATTGGTAATTAATAATCATTATTACTAATTATTGGTAATTATTACTAATTATTCCTAATTAATACTAATTATTCTTAATTAATACTAATTATTCCTAATTATTCCTAATTATTACTAATTATTGCTAATTATTACTAATTATTGCTAATTATTACTAATTATTTCTAATTATTACTAATTATTTCTAATTATTAATAATTATTGCTAATTATTAGTAATTATTGCTAATTATTAGTAATTATTGCTAATTATTAGTAATTATTGCTAATTATTAGTAATTATTGCTAATTATTATTAATTATTGCTAATTATTATTAATTATTGATAATTATTAGTAATTATTGATAATTATTAGTAATTATTGATAATTATTGGTAATTATTACTAATTATTGTTAATTATTACTAGTTATTGTTAATTATTGGCAATTATTGTTAATTATTACTAAACATTGTTAATTATTACTAAACATTGGTAATTAATACTAATTATTGGTAATTAATACTAATTATTGGTAATTAATACTAATTATTGGTAATTAATACTAATTATTGGTAATTAATACTAATTATTGGTAATTAATACTAATTATTGGTAATTAATAATCATTATTACTAATTATTGGTAATTATTACTAATTATTCCTAATTAATACTAATTATTCCTAATTAATCCTAATTATTCCTAATTAATTCTAATTATTCCTAATTATTCCTAATTATTACTAATTATTGTTAATTATTACTAATTATTGTTAATTATTACTAATTATTACTAATTATTTCTAATTATTTCTAATTATTTCTAATTATTGCTGATTATTACTAATTATTACTAATTATTACTAATTATTACTAATTATTGCTAATTATTATTAATTATTGATAATTATTAGTAATTATTGATAATTATTGATAATTATTACTAATTATTGGTAATTATTGGAAATTATTGTTAATTATTACTAAATAGTGATAATTATTGGTAATTATTGGTAATTAATACTAATTATTGGTAATTAATACTAATTATTGGTAATTAATACTAATTATTGGTAATTAATACTAATTATTGGTAATTAATACTAATTATTGGTAATTAATACTAATTATTGGTAATTAATACTAATTATTGGTAATTAATACTAATTATTGGTAATTAATACTAATTATTGGTAATTAATAATCATTATTACTAATTATTGGTAATTATTACTAATTATTCCTAATTAATACTAATTATTCCTAATTAATCCTAATTATTCCTAATTAATTCTAATTATTCCTAATTATTCCTAATTATTACTAATTATTGTTAATTATTACTAATTATTGTTAATTATTACTAATTATTACTAATTATTACTAATTATTTCTAATTATTACTAATTATTTCTAATTATTACTAATTATTTCTAATTATTACTAATTATTGCTAATTATTACTAATTATTACTAATTATTACTAATTATTACTAATTATTGCTAATTATTATTAATTATTGATAATTATTAGTAATTATTGATAATTATTACTAATTATTGGTAATTATTGGCAATTATTGTTAATTATTACTAAATAGTGATAATTATTGGTAATTATTAATAATTAATACTAATTATTGGCAATTAATACTAATTATTGGTAATTAATACTAATTATTGGTAATTAATACTAATTATTGGTAATTAATACTAATTATTGGTAATTATTACTAATTATTCCTAATTAATACTAATTATTCCTAATTATTACTAATTATTACTAATTATTACTAATTATTGTTAATTATTCCTAATTATTACTAATTATTGTTAATTAATACTAATTATTGGTAATTAATACTAATTATAGGCAATTGTTACTAATTATTGCTAATTATTGTTAATTGTTACTAATTATTGTTAATTATTCCTAATTATTACTAATTATTGGTAATTAATACTAATTATTGAGAATTAATACTAATTATAGGTAATTAATACTAATTATTGGTAATTATTACTAATTATTACTAATTATTCTTAATTATTGATAATTATTGATAATTGTTCCTAATTATTAGTAATTAAATGAATAATTATCAATAATTAGAAATAATTACCAATAATTACAAATAATAACATTATTAATATATTTGATTATTAATATTAAAATAATATAATTTTCTAATTTATATACAATTCTTTTTTGATCTGTGCGTTTTCTATCTCCACATACAAATAATACATGTGAAGACAGCAAACACACAGATCAAAAAAGAATTGTATATATATACAAAATTATATTATTTTAATATTAATAATAAAATAAACTAATAATGTAATAATGTTCTTATTCCTAATTATTGGTATTTATTACTAATTATTAATATTTATTCTTAATTATTAAAAATTATTACTAATTATTCCTAATTACCATTAACTATAAACAATACTAATAATTTAAATTTATTAAGTAATAAAACAATGTAAACATAATTAAATTACAACTAATTAATAATAATTGAAGCTAATAAAAAATTGAAAATAAATAAAAAATTAAAAATAAATAAAAAATTAAAATGAAGATAAATACCTTGAAAATTGATCTGTTCTGATCGTTCTTCAAAACTTTAATATGAGCTCCGGAGAAAAAAATTAAACTGGAGAAAAACTCAACTCTAGAAATATAATTTTGAGAGAAGGAGAAGATAAGGAATGAGAATGAAATGAAAAAAACGGATGGGGGTATTTATAGGTTAGATTATTTACGACGGGCCCATTTGCGACGGGATTCCCGTCGCAAATAGTATTATTTGCGACGGTACCCGTCGCAAATACCTTAGCCAACATTTATTACGGTCAACCGGTAAATAGTTATTTGCGACGGGTCCCGTCGCAAATAACCCCTGCCGACATAGTATTTGCGACGGGGGAATATTCCCGTCGCAACTACCTTTTACCGCCGCCGGTTATTTGCGACGGGAATATTCCCCCGTCGCAAATAAGTTTCCCGCGATATGGCGCGCATCGCGGGAAAACTATTTGCGACGGGAAAAGCAATCCCGTCGCAAAAGCCTCCTTATTTGCGACGGGGAAATACCCTCGTCGCAAATAAGTTTTTAACATGACTATTTGCGACGGGAATAAATCCCGTCGCAAATAACCCGTCGCAATTGCTCATTTTTCCCGTAGTGATTGAGTTTCATTTTGACACAAAAATGTTCAATGGAATTGCATATCTACTGTCTAGTTTTGATATTGGATCTTCACTTTTGGTCATCATGTGATATTGGAATATTTCTGGTTATTATTTATTTATTTACTATTTATTTTTCTTTTTTATTTTTACTATAACAAAGAGGGTATACTCTCACCATGACTGATATTAGACCCACACTGCTAGTCGACAGCCTCTCGTATACGGTGAGTCATTCTAAAGGTCACCTAGTTAAACGGATTGGGGCACCTACATGTGGCACCCACCTAGGTTGGGATGATAGAAAGTGGCATCAAAGGGGATTTATTTTCTTTTTATTTTTTTATAATATTTCGGAAAGGTAAAAAGGATATGATGAAGATTCAAGCCTTGGATATATCATCGTTCATGGGAGTAGCTGACCCATGTATGAGGGATAACTCAAGTACATAGGGGTGGGAGTATTGTTATTATTCTTTTCTATTTTAGTTGAAAATTAACTCACCTTGTGTGAATCACTTATGGTGTGATGTTATTGTTGTTTCTAATATTTTCTATGAATTGCCTCGTGGCCTGGTATGGCATGATAGTTTATTTTTCATGTACCATTCTAGGAACATGGTATTATTTTGTGATATGAATCATTTTATGCATGCATGGAAAATGGGTTTTGGGTAGGTTGTTGAACTCAAACTATTTTTCATTGCTAGTTGAATTGAAATGAAAATGGTTCCTAATATAAAATTGAAAGTGTTAAAATGATGCACGATGAGAATAATTTGGTGTCTAAATGAGAAAATTGAATAATGAAAATGAGTACCATTTGTTAAACAAGACCTAGATATAGGATGGTTAAGGGTAGTGTTAGTGCCTTAGTTTTGACTATGTGGTGGTGTTTGGGGGGAAAGACTTGTTGTGCCTTACTATGTTTCTCATATGTGTGTTAATATTGAGAAAAATATCATAAGGTGTTTGTTTTTCTGGTAGATTTATGCCTCCATGATGATGCCTATTGAGAGGATGATAGGAGGACATGGCTTGGGATGATCCTATAGTAGTGGAACCTAAGGCACCGAGTGTGTTGGGTGAGGAAGATGGATATGATTTTTGGGAGAACATTGCTCAATTAATAGAATTTATGGAAAATAAACTAGGGCGGGTTGAGAAGAGCATATAGAACTTGAAGAGAGAGTTTTGGTTGCATCGCCCTCTAACTTTTACTAGAGAGGGTGAACCTGAGGGTGATGAGTTATGGATTGCATATATCCAGATATACTTGACCACTAGGAGACACCAAATAAGAATAGAGTCGACCAAGATATATATATTATATGAGGATCAACAAAGTTCTAGTGGGATGTTTAGGATCAGATTGGATAGGTTTAGGGTATGTTATGGAAGGACTTCTTAGAGTGGATCTTAGAGCACTTCTATCTAGAGACATAGATGTCGGAGAGAGTAGTTCAGTTCACGGGGTTCACTCAGTGGAGTAATTCCATAATGGGATATGTTGGACACCTTACATATTTTCATCATTTTTCTCAAGTGTTGGTAGAAGATGAGTCCACCTTAGAAAAATGATTTCAAGAAAGACTTAAGTGTGATATTAATTTCAAGGTGAATAACATCAGACTGAATATGTTTTCCTAGGTGGTGAATAAGGATCTCATAGTTGAGTGGATCTTGAAGGATGATTCCAATGCATGATAGATTTTTGTTGTAGGATGATCATGAGGAATGTCTTCCGACAATAGGAAGCTTTATAATAAAAAATTTATTCAGGTCAGTGGAAAACAGAGTACCTTGAGGGAGAATTATATTACACAAGACCTTACCCTAGTGATGTTCCACCAATGTGGTAGGCTAGACCACTATCATAGACATTTTCTCCAACCACCAGTGGATTTATGATCTTATATAATGATTGGACACCTATAGTTGTTCAGTATGAGACCATGATATACAGGTGATGATAGGGAATCTAGACAGTATCATAGTGTAGCAAGGGTATCTTTCAAACCATACCATGCCATCAGTAAGAGTTATATTGGTCTTGGTGGTAGTGTAATTGTATGTGGTACTTATTTCAAAGAGTTCCACTACTAGAAATTTGGGCTATAGCCACGGTTTAAAATCATGGTTATAGGTCCTCAAATATTGGCTAAGGTTGGCGTGGCTATAGGCCTAGACCTATAGCCATGGTTTGTAACAGTGGATATAGATCTATAGCCACAGTTCGAACCGTGGCTTTAGTTATACTGCCATGGTTCCAAACCATGGTAACATCACTATAGCCACAGTATAAAACCAAGGCTATACAAGAGGACAAACAAACTTTCTTACCACGGCTTCTAACCGTGGCATTAGACTTATAGCCACGGTTAAAAACTATGGCTATAGTGTATTCATATCCATAAAAAATACCCCTCACCTCATTGAAGTATCGCGCCCCCTGGACAGCCACTAAACCCCACCCTCTCCTCTGCACAACCCCCACTACAGTGGCCCACCCCCCTGCAGCCCCGCCCCCCCTGCAAAGCCCCCTAGAAATCCCCCCCCACAAATCCCCCCCCCCCCACCACCCCCACCTCCCCCTAAAAATCTTCCCTAGATAGCCCATATCCCCTACCCTCTCCCCTGTATAGCCCCACTACAATGGCCCACCCCCTACAGCCCCCCTACACAGCCCCCTGGACATCCCCATTTCCCCTTCAAAGCCTCCCCTCCCCCTTGAAAACCCCCTGGATACCCCCCCCCCCTTCGAAGTCCCCCTAAACAACCCCCCCCCCCCACCCCCTTGGAAATCCCCCTTCCCCCTCCCCTAGACAGCCCCTCTCCCCTTACAAATCCACCTTATACAGCCCCCCCCCCCCTTACAAATCCCCCTGGACAGCCCCTAACCCCACCCTTTCCCCTATACATCCCCCCTACATCCCCCCTGGACAGCCCCCGCCCCCTACAAAGCCCCCCCCCCCTCCCACCTTTAAAGCCCTCCTGAACACCCCCCCCCCCCCCCAAAGCCCCCTAGATAGCCCCCAACCCTCACCCTCTCCCCTACATAGCCCCCTGCAGTGGCCCCCCTCCATCCCCCCCACTAGACAACCCCCTCCCCCTGGAAATCCCCCTGGACAACCCCCCCCCCCCCCCTGCAAAGCCTCCCCTGGATAGCCCCCCCTCCCCCTACAAATCCCCCACTAGACACCCCCCTTGCACCACATCATTTAATAATAGTCAAATCATATTTTGCTAACATAGGAGATCGATGAGTGGGTTTTCAATGTTTAAGTCATAATGATATTAAAGTTATAGTGGAGCTCAATAGAACTATGATTCCCAAAAAATTTGATGAACTGATTGATGTTGAATGGAGAGATATATGATTTCAGTCAAACATAATTATACAATAATCAATATGTGCAGTTAAGAATTTATTCTGAATGGAATGAAGAAATCATATAATGTGGTAGCCCCCCCCCCCACTCCCCTTGCAATAGCCCACCCCCTACATCCCCCTTCCCCCCCTTGACAGCCCCCTTCCAGGATGGCACACCCCCCCGGACATCCCCCCCCCTCCACACCCCTTGAACATCACCCCCTCCCTCTTGGAAAACCCCCTCCCTCTTGCAGACACCTCCCCCTAGCCACTGGACACTCCCTTCATGGACATCACCCCCCCCCCTCCTAGACACCCCTCCCCCTAGACACTGGACACCCCCACCCACCCTCTCTCCTGGACACCCCTCCCTCATGGACACCCCCTTGAAGTAGCCCCCCCCCCCCACTCCACTCCCCCTAGACACCCCCCATTCTGGCCAATTTATCCATTCACACCCCCCTTCACTCTTCCCCCAACACCCCAACACCCCATACCCTCTTCCCCCCTTGTACCACCCCTATTAGCCTCCGTTTCACCAACCCTGCTGGACACCCCCACGGCACCCCCCCCCCCTCCTGGACAGACCCCCTCCCCCTAGTATATTCAAAATTTCATCCATATAGTGTTGGAGGAGAAGTGGCATAATGGCCACAATAGTTGGAGTAGTCATCTACTCACACAACAGATGAAATGAACACAAAAATAATCCATTCAAAAATGGTGTCTGGTGTGTGGTTACACTTGATTGGAAGAACAGAGGAAAACTTCACAAATCAAAAAACATAGGAAATGATGAATTTATTGATGGAAGAATTAATTATGCATGGAATTCCTTGGGTTTGTTATTTCTTTTTTGAACTGAAAAAGAATGGACTACCTGGATTCAGTTCAAAGTAGTGTCGATTAAGTGATTTGGAGGTGTGGTGGTGGAATAATTATAGGCTCTGACTACTCAATCAAAAGAAATTAAAAATACCGAGGAAACTTAAATTGTGTGTGTTATGGGGAATTTATAGCCTTTACAGATGTAGTGAAAGGAGTTGAAAGAGGTGTTTGAACTAGCACATGATACTACTGAACTGACTAGTCACCAAATCTATATTTTTCTTCGACACTCAGTTTGAGATGAAAATGGGGAGCACGAGTAGATGAATATAGCTACATCAATGCATGTTATAGCTATGTTTTTGTGTAATCATGCACATATTGGATTATTTCAGCCTCCCAGACTATAACCCAACCCAGTGACCACTTCCTCCTCACCCCCTCCTATAGTCGTGCAGGCTCTTCTAGGCACGGACCTTCCCTTAACCCCTGCAGAAGCCCCCTAACCCCCCTTCACCAGCCCTTACCCCCCCCCCACCCACCTCCCCTTGAACTGGACTCTCCCCTAAACCAGACCCTCCCCCACAACCATCTCCTACCCCCCCCCCCCCCCCACACCACACCCAGCCCCCTAGCCACCACGAGCCCCCCACCCACCTAGCCTGCACCATCCCCGACCCCCACCCCTCCACCATCCCCCCTTACCCACCCCCCCTGCACCACCCCACCCCTTCCCCTATACTATCCACCCCCCAAACCAGTCCCCTCCCCCCAAACCAGTCCCCTCCCCCCAAAACCACCCCCATCCACCTAGCCTGCACCAACCCCCAACCCCCACCCCTGCACTTTTCCCCCTAACCCGCTGATCCACCCCACCCCTTCCCCTATACTAGTCTCCCCCAAAACTAGTCCCCTCCCCCCTACACCACCCCCATCCCCTTAGCATTCACCAGCCCCCCCCCCCAACACCCTAACCTACACGAGCCCCCCCCCCCCCCCGCACCACTCCCACCCCTATACTAGGCTCCCCCCAAACCAACCCATCCCCCAACCAGTCCCCTCCTCCAAAACCGTCCTCCATCCCCCTATCCTTCACCAGCACCCGTACCCCCCCCCCCACACACACACCAGCCCCCCTAATTAAAAGGAGTTATAATATTCATCTCTTTCTATTCTTATTTATGTAGTATTATATAAATAATTTATCATTAAACTCTCCATCCTTTAAAGGTCTATAACTTATGTGACCAATTTATATAATCTAAAAAATAACTAAAGGATATGCATGTCATTAATTTTTCTTCTAAATTTTTCAAAACAACAGTTCAACAAAGGTATTATTCTGTAAATAGAATATATAATCATGAATACTTGAATAATACCAATCATGAAATGTATTACAATAAAATAAAAGAGGATATAAACATGACTTATAATAGAACTTCATATAATGAGGAAAATGAGTCATCCTATGAGGCAAAAAGCGTAGCAAAACTCTATACAGAAAATCTTGTTGCGACATACACTTTTTCTGATCTTCCTTAATTATAAGTGCTTCACTTAATCAACAAAAAGTATTCATATTCCTCTCATACCAACCTGAAAATCAATTAAATAAGCGTTGTTCAGCCCTCTGTCCAATTTAATCAAATGTGGATTCAAGTGAGCATGATTATATGAAATAGAAATTTAAATCATTCTATTAGATATGCATTAACAGATAGTCTTCAATAAGAAGGTCCTTAAATAAAAGCATGATTCCAAAAGGATGATCAAAGTGAATAATGAAAAACACCAGTGATTTCTTATTCAATGGGAAGATCTGATTGAGACTTCAAAACATGATTGCCACTAATTTTGAACTCCAATATGGAAATGTAATATAATAGAAATTAAAAATAATACATTTTATGGTGAAAAGAGATAGGGAACCACAAGTTCATGGAAGGATATAATAATTCATTCTCCTCACACCTATACTAATATAACAACTTTAATTTTAAAATAATGAAATAATGAAGGAGTGAAACCATAAGTTCATGGAAGAAATAAAATAAAAGTGAAAATGTTGAATATATTGAAGGGTTACCTTATATAATTCTCTCATTAATTATATAATAATCTATTACAAAATAAATTCACCACCCTAAATAATACCCTAGAATAACCCAAGATCTCAATCCATTCACTCTCTCTTAAGTGTGTTAGGTTAAGTAGTGAAAAAAATGATTTTCGATACACTAATTTCACCTACCCATGGTAATTGAGAATGATTAATCACTTTTTTATCACCCATCACTCCCCTGCATCATATTAGAAATGAATTAAAATTGTGGTAGTATTATGTGTAAACCAAATTAATAGATAAAATCCTGATAAAATTTAAAGGTGCATGGATAATAATCTACTACTCATATGGAAACAATATGATTTCATGGAAATTACAGTAGAGAAATGAAAATACAAATTCATTTCACTCAATGGATTTTGATGGGGAATTTATCATTTTAAAGTAAATAATTTTAAGCTGTATTTTATTATTATTTTAATTTGTATTAAATATTAACCTAAAATTGGTTCACATATATCAAGAAAATGAAAATTGACATTAATCTAGTCATATTACTTTGGATTGAAACTGCAACCATACCTAACTCTTGAAGAGGATTCTTTCCACAGCTGTATTCAACACGTAATGCTTTAAAAAAAATCTGCCAACTGTGAGGAGATATCTTCTTTAATGGCTTCCATGTTATTTCTGTTCAATGTGTAAATGGTTACCCCTAGATGTCTCTTTAATTCTGCAACTCCAGTAATATATTTTCCTCTTTTAGAGATGGGGATAGAAAACAGTACTAGGATATCTGAATTCAGAATATTTGATACTGCTGGAAATAAATGAGAACTGCACATCTCCAGGGAATACCTTGCAAATATAGTTTTTTTCCATTCCTATTCCCTTCTAGGGAATTCTCACCAGAAGTCCCTAAATCTAAAATGGTTCTTACCAAAGTGGAATAGCCCCCCCCCCCCCTCATAGGGGATAATAGACCTGGGAATTCATTATTATTGGTCTCCCAATTGCCACAAAACACTTCTCCCATAGTTGTATCATGGAGATAATATTTAGGGAATGGAAGTACTATTTTCATCAGTATCCTCCTCCTATATGAACAAAAACATAAAGGACATCAATATAGTTTCAATAGAATCATGTCCCTTTAAACATATCAGTGAGATTAGTCTTCCCACTACCTATATTGGATAGCCAAAATCAATCATGAACATTTGAAGTGAGCTGAGAACTACAACTCAGTGAAACAAATATGAATATAGAAACTGAACATTAAATAAATATGATGAAGGTATGAATATAATGTATCATTTGTTATAAACAAAATATAAAGGTACAATATTCAAAAGTGCATACCTGGGGATCAACTATCCAACCAAGGTACAGATTAATGTCCAGAAAATTGAATATTTCACACTCAAGAGTATACTCGAAATCATAAATTCTGCAAGCATGGTGTATGCCAAGTAAGTTTGATTAAAAAAATAATAAATGGTTACTAATTTCTTGAAAAAAATGATATAAAATAATCATTACCTTCTAAATTTTATATTCAGGTCTTTCCTGGTTACAAGTCGTGTGAGAAAATCAATTGCATAGGCTATGTTTTATTATTGGTTCTCTTCATAGAATTCATCGCTATCCTGTATACCTATACAAGTCATAAAACTCACAATATGATTATTGAAACTAATTGAGTGGCTGCCTCAAGATAAAAATGGAAAATTGGACAACATACCATCAGAGGTGTGTCAGAGGAGATAGAGGGGCCACCTTAGAGAAGCATCATTGAGGATGTACGATGGTCGTGTCGGAGGAGGATACAATTCTATGTAATAATAAAAAAAACATAACTACTACATAAACAAACATATCTCATAATAGAATAATTCAATATATGTAGAAACAGTCAGAAACACCACAATTCAATTCAGTATTACAATAATTAAAACACATTGCATAATAAAATTACACATATTAACAATCCAAAAATACAATTCACATCAATAGTGAGTCTCAATATTAGTATCATCAAGTTCATGATAACCCTCATCCACTCCTCCTATAGAAACACCACCAACACCTCTCACGCCACCAGCATCATCATCGACATCAACATTGGTATATGCACCGACACTGGGATTGGCTCTGGATATAGCTCCGGCTCCATCTCCATCTCCAGCTCTGACAGAAGAATCTACATTAGAAGAACTCATCGACATCAAACATGTGTCAACCGATATATCTTTTTATAGTGAAAGTATATAAGAAATGTCAGACATAACATTATTCATATTTTCAAATATTGCATTTTATTCTTTTTGAGTTTCTTATTTGACTGGGTAATTCATTTGTTCAACTGTGACCAAACTAGAACTGGTACTCGAAGAAATGTTGTCAGTAGACTAGTATCGAGAAGGTACAATCTCCTTCACAGGTTGAAAATGCACTATACCCTAATGATCATATCTTAATACCTGATGTTGATGATCGTTCAAGCCCAAATTTTCAGGTTATTTTTCTGCCATTGTCTACAAAGAATTATGTTGATTTATATATAACTTAAATTAAAATGATAAAATAACATAAAGAATTAAATTCATTCAAAATAAAAGAAATTGAAATATACTTACAATCACCTTCTCGGTGTCAGTATTTGGCACAGTACCATCTTTATTTTTCGGATTATACAAAACAAAGTACAGCGAGGAAAGCGACCCTCAATATTCAATTTTTTTTGAGAAAAAAAGAAATAAATCAAAATTGGAAGTAAAAAAAATTACACTAAACAAAGATAAATATTTTAAATATTAAATTACCTGTGTTTTTTCAAGATCTGGGAGTGATGGGTGTCCACAAGAATAAACATGTATCTTACCACTCTTATTTATTTTACATCTATATGAATTATCCTATAAAAAAGAATTATATAATTTCATTAACATAAATAAAACTCGTTTTCAAATAAATAAATGAATATATTTATAAATTTAACAAATACCTTAAACTCTTAACTCTTCCAATAGTCAATCATCTCTTTGTATTGTGATATTGGGAAATCATGAATCTCTGATACTTCTTCAAGCTTCATGCCAACTCTCTTTCTCCAACCAAGATATAATTCATACTTGTACGCTCACCAAATTTCACCTAAGTCCATTAACTTTACATCCTTCTCATTTTTTCCATCATGAAAATTATATCAGAGCTATAATAGACAAAATATTTGTTAAGAAAATATTATGAATTAATACATATAAAAGGTGATTAACATTACTTACCCAGATATCTACGCAGGCATTGTCCTTTATTTGTTCTCCAACTTCCCTCTAACTTATTGGTTGAACCAAAATTATATTATTGTGTCTAGAAAGTGTTCCCATAAAGCTTTTACATTTCATAACATTTTTTTAAAATATAGATCTGTACTCATTGTATTCAACCATGGTTTGGGTGTGTCGATTCCAAACCTCTCACATTTTTGTGTGGCCTCATCATCCGGTGGATACTGGAACTAATCATGAAAAAAGTAAAAAGGAAAATAAAACATATGAATTTATAATTATTCACTAACAGTAATGTTTAAACACATACTAGTAGATGGGGGATCTGCTGACCCCTGAAGTGCAGCGTCTAGAGGGGGAGTAGCCTCTGTGGTAGGTGGGATATCTATAATAGGAGTACTCTATACAGTAGATGGATAACCCTGTACAGATGAGGGTGGATATGGATATGGATATGGGGGAGTGATATATGGGGGCGTAGTTCCCTATACATTGGATGGTGGGAATAAAAAATAAAAAGGGACGAGAGTCTGAGAACTACCATCCGATGTGGGTGCGGGCAGAAAGGGATATGGAAAATGTGGGAATGGATAATGTGGAGGTGGAATAATGGGAGGATGATCTTCTGGTGACTCAAGCGGCATAGTAGTAGGATGAACTATAGAATCAATACCCCCTTCCATACTATCAACCTCGGTAGTATAATCCAATCTTCTCCTGAACAAAGTATCCTAAAATAACATAGATGATAAAATAAAACAAATGATTACAAGATAAATAATATAAAAGACCATAATATTCAAACATAAATTGTACTTACAGTGTTGGCCAGATGAGACATATGTTGTTCATTTATTCGTATTCTTCTATTTCTTCTAATATCATCATATTCAGTCATTTTTACCAAGAAATTTAAAATAATATTCTCAAATAAATATAAATAATGAAAAATGTTAAATAATACAATTGTATCATAAAACAATGAGATACATTTCAATGTGATATTTATATTTATAAAATATCAAGACTTTTCTATTTTCAAGAATTACTATAGATGTGCTTAAACATAAATTGGTTAGGCTATAAATAGTTTTAAATTTGACAATGGTATAAAATATACTAGTCAATTTGATATAATGTATGGATGTTTAAAAAAAGACATACAATATTATGATAATGTTAGGTAAATACTTAAAAATGTGTCAACATTATGTGCGCTCTGTGACAATTTTTGGTTCGCAATATGTTCTAGCAATTGAGTCATTTGTGTCATCAAATGAAACATTCAAATAAATACATACGGGTTCATCCACAACATCATTTTCATCCATGTCTTCATCAAAAATATGTCTAGGAATGACATCAATAATAACACCAAGTTGTTGGTGTAATGGGTTAGTTACATAAAACAACGGTCTAGCCTGTGACACAAGAATATAAGGATCATCGGTGTGAAGCTGGCGATTCATTTCAATCACTCTAAATCCACAGTTTTCAATATGCATTCCTTATCATGTCATTGAATCAAACCACTTACATTTCATCATTGCAACATGATCATGTGCATAGTAATCTAATAAAATGATTCTTTCAACAACACCATAATATGAAATATTTTTTTAATGAGGTTGTATATCTGATTCACTAGTATAATAATCTATTATGGAACTTATAGTGACATTGTCATGCTATGTTGCCATTTTTTTGCACATCTATTTATAAAAAATTTTAATCCATTGACAACCATTGCTTTACAATCATGTACCACATTGTTTGGACTAAAGGATAATGCTCTTACTTTATCTAATAATTTATTCATTAGTATAGTTAAAACCTAAAAGATACCAACATTGAATATTAAATAGAGACATGTGATTATGTTATGGGAAGAACAAAAAATATATTACTTTTGACATTAACCAGGAAGTAAATTCTTTGTTGTGCAACAGTTCCTTCCTCTTAATAGACAGAGAGAAATGACTCTTTTTTATAATTTCTAAATGTTCTCTAAAAAATGAAAGCTGTAAAATTTCAAAAGATATGAAGAAATAACATAATGAAAAAATCATATTTATTAGTTTAATTTCTTGATATAATCATCAAGCACACCACAGTTGAATAATATAGTACAATGAGCCATTTCCCACTATTACCTACTTAAAGTACAAAACGAGTATGATCCAGATATACCCCCTATTTGGGGAAGTGAATGAAATGCAGGCTCAATGGGATCATATTGCTCATCTTCAATTCTCATAATTCAATTAGACCTCATGGTGACGTTAAGTAAAGACCTGGAATTTCCATATATATGTTTTTTAATATATGTGAATTTTACAAGTCCACGAAATTTGACAGCGCATAATTCCAAGGCTCGGAGTGCCCAGAATGAATTTCTGAACTTTATTTCAGGTACGTTTAGTAAAAGTGCAAGTGGTTTTTCTTAATTTTGAACCAGTTCTAGAAATTGAAATCCAAGGGCACCGTTGAACTCGCAGTGCTGATATTCGTTTAAGGAGACCTTCACCTCGACCGCAGTTGTCCGAGGGTGGAGGTTAACTTTTCACATATTCGTGAAAGAATAAAATAAAAATAATATTGGGTAGATTTTATTTTTATTTTTATTCCTTGTGGATGTTGAGAAGTGGGGACCACCATACCTAAACCTCCCATTAGAGGTTATGATGGTGCGGACCACCTGAACTAACCTCACTTGAGAGGTTATGGTAGTGGGGACCGCCCGAGGCTTAAAACTCATAAACTCCCCTCTTAATGAGGGAGAAACCTCTCAACTCCCTCTTTAATGTGGAGGAGACTCTTGAGCTTCCTCCACATTAATTATGCCAACACACCACATTAAATTTGGCTATTTTGAATTTGTGCCAATAAACTAAATAATAGATATCATAATCTACTATCTTGGGCTACCTTTACATTTTTGTGGAATTGGAGAAAAGGCTTTGCAAAAGAGAGAGCATTGGAGGACTTGAGAGAATGCTCTCCAACGAAGAACGCCAACCTCGACTTCTACTTTCTTCCTCAGGAAATCCTCCAGTGTGGGATGTCTTCAATTGATGATCATCTTCCCCACCCTAACAACATCGTCTTCTCCCTCATGATCTCCGTCGATGAATCAAACGAAGAAGGGGTTTTGTTACCATATTATTACCTTCTATGTTTATTTTTTTCCAATGGGATTATTGATTGACGAACGTTGCGGGGATTTAAGTTCTTAAATATCTTCAATACATGTTCTTGTTCTTATTGAGCCGCTTGTTACCGCTCTAACTCAGTGGGTGCGGGCTAGAAAAACATGGCCTGACCCCCTCCGCAATTCTTCTTGAATGGTGTATCCTTCGCGATGGAAGAATGTGACTTTGGTGATGGCGACCGGTGCCAATGCTCAGCACCGGTGGAACTCAAGAACCACCGAAAAAGTCATGACGCCCCCTGCCCCATGGCCATCGCCGCCCCGCGGCCTCCGCTGCTCCACGTCATCCGCCGCCTGGCCGAGCCACCACTATCGTCTGAGCCGCCGCCGTTGGGCTGAGCTGCTGCTGCCTACTGGGTCGAGTCGTCACTGCAGTCCAAGCCACCACCACCATCCGGGCTGAGCCACCGCCCCCGCCCGGGCCAAGCCGCCACCGTCGGGCTGAGCCGCCGTCCGTGCTGCTGTTGCTGTCCAGGCCGAGTCGTCACCACCGTCCGAGCCATCTCCGATGTCCGGGATGAGCCGCCTCCACCATCTTGGTCGAGTGGTCACCGAGCCACCATTCGGGACGAGCCTTCGCCGAGCCACCATTCGATCTGCCACCGTCATCCGGGCCGAGCTGCCTCCATCATTGGGGCCAATGCACCGCCATTGTCTGAGTTGTCACCGTCGTCTGGGCTGAGCCACTACCGCTCGGCCGAGCTGTTATTCGGGCCACTACGGTTGTCTCAGCTGAGCCACTACCCGAGACGTCGTTGCCCTTCTTGCCGAACTACTCCAGCTAATCCGCCCCATGGCCTCACACCCTCCGCTGCCTCGTGGCCACCCACGGCCCTACACAGCACCTCGCGGCCTGTCGGGCTGGACCCAACGGGCCAGGCCACCCAGCGAGCTGGTCCAAACCCAATGGGCCGGACCTACCGGGTCGGGCCAGGTCGACCCAGACTGGTTCGTCTCAGGCCGGGTCATGCCGGGTCAGTTCGACTGGGTCGGACCGGATCCGGACCCACTATAACCCATTTACACCTTTTTTTACATAACTTTGGAATGAGACATTTGTTTGACGAACCATCAGCGGCTCTATAATCCTCGAAGCGTGATGATCCCTTTGAGTATACCCCACTGGAGTGTAGGATTATGATGGGGTACGTCTAGGATGGATTGAGAACGAATCCAATCGGTCCCCTGGGACTAAAAGTCTAATAACTCATAGAGTGGGCATCTGATTGACTCACGTCTGTTGCGTTGAGACCCCTATGACGTGGCGGTCCTTTGGGATACTTCTTCATGGGACATCGTGGTAGTTGGAGAATTGACCAGTGGCCTGGGGGGCAGACTCTCTTGGAGATGAGCAAGCCTACTGTGAAAACCCAATAGCTGGATGTGACGAGAAGAGTGCTCCTAGAGAACCTGTGCGGGTCAGCTCCTAGAGAACCTGGGTGGTTTAGCTCCTAGCGATCGTGTTTAGGTCAGCTCCAACGATCTTGTGTGGGTCCTATCCTAGACATCTTGTGTGGCTCAGCTCTTAGAAATATTGTGTGTCTCAACTCCTAGAGATCCTATATGGGTTAGCTCCAGCAATCCTGTGTGGGTCAGTTCCTAGTGATCATGTGTGGGTCTGCTCCAGCGATTCTGTGTGGGTCAGCTCCTAGCGATCCTGTTTGGGTCAGCTCTAGCGATCCTGTGTGGGTAAGATCCTAGCTATCCTATTTGGGTCAGCTCTTAGCGATCTTGTGTGGGTCAGCTCCTAGTGATCCTGTGTGGGTCATCTCCAGTGATCATGTGTGAGTCAGCTCCTAGCAATTCTATACAGGTTAGCAGCATAGCCTCTTAAGGATGTAAGATGATTTAGTAGTTGCATAAAATCATATCTACTCCTGTACCTAAAGATATACCTGGTGTGATTTGAGTCAGTACCACTGTGATTTCCTCATGATTGAGATGGATTACTTGAAAACACATGTATATGTATGGGCATATACCTAAGTAGGGTTATCTATTGATTTCATACTTTGTGGTTAATCATTAGTGGATTTCTGTGAGACCTTGAGGGTCTCGGGGTCCCTATTGAGTATCGTTATACTCACCCATGCATGGACTTTGGCAACACCTTTTGTGTTGTATGTAGACGACGGAGAACGCTGACTGAAGAAGAGGGTAGCAGGACTGCACGGTGCTCGAAGGTGGACCATACGACATGTCGGTTCGCAGAGGAGATGGGATGACATGGAGTGCTGAAGAGGTGATTTGTACCTACCCTGCAGGTAGGAATATAGGTGGATGATCCAGGAGCTTCTTTTCACCAATCAGTCATCTTGTACTTTCTAGTTTTCCTTGTACTTTCCAGTTGGGCTTGTATTCTAGCCCCCTCTTTATTACTATACTCACTCTTTTTACTATTCAGTTTACTTGAGTTTGTATCATGATGTGTGCTTGGTTGTGTGTTTATAGGTTATAAAGGCAATGCCTTCCCAGTTCTATGGAATTATGCATATGGTGCTAGTCACTAGCCTCTGGCCTAAAGAAGGTGGGCTTGGGGTAGTCACGACACTGGCCCCGGGGGATGGGTCGTGACACATTATCCAAGTACGATGAATAGAAATCCATGCATTCTTGCGCTAAATAAAATTTCACAAAATAGCCTTCAGGGTTATATTTATTTCTCACATAAAATTTCAATGTAAACATCATTCTTTCTGTAGGATACTTCCACAAACTCGAAACAAGACCACCAAAAAGAACTTCTGTGGGAGGATGAACTTTCAGATGTAACATACATGTGAAAAATGACGGTGGGAAAAGTTTCTCCAAGTTGCAAAGAATAATAGGTGCATCTCTTTGAAATTTATGAACAACACTTCTGCTCAGTATTTTGGAAAAAAGGTCTTGATAAAAATGACATAACTTAATCACAACAACTCAAACATTAGGTGAAAGTAAATGTCGAATGGAAATAGGAATCAACTCATGTAACAAGATATGGTGATCATGGGTTTTAAGAGATTTTAGTTTCACATTTTGTGTATTCACCCTTTTCGAAATATTACTTGATTAACCATCTGGAACCTTCAAACTTTCCAAGACCTAAATAAATTGTTTATTCTCCACATCTTTCATTGAATAATAGGTAATATGGACTTTCCACATACTTTGACCAATTAACTCAGGATGAAGTTGTTCCCTTATACCATAGTCCATCAAATCATGACGAGACCGCAAATCATCTTTTGTTTTTCCTTTGACATTTAAAATAGTAGTAAGTAACATCTCACAAATGTTTTTCTCAATATGAATTACCTCCAAACAATGAGGTAATAAATTTGATTACCAATACAAAAAATCAAAGAATATGCTTTTCTTTCTCCAATTGTAATTGGAATTCGAATTAACATGTTTTCTCTTTCTGGTATTTGATTGAATTTTTCAAAGAACATAATTGAAATCATCAAGTTCTTTAACAATATCATTCCTTGACATTTTTTTTGGTGTCTCATCTGTCTCGATGACATTATCAAACTGTCTTCAATTTTTCTTGTATCAATGATAAATCGTTAGAAACATCTGATGCCCTATGAAGATGAAAGTTCATCGAAAATTTAATCTTTAGAAGTGTGTATTATTTATATAAATAGGGATGGATAATTTCTCTTTAGTACTCTAACCAAACACCATTCCATAGGCAGGTAAATGATTTATTTTCCACAATAAGGAGGCACGAAACATAAATCACTCCTTCCTGAATACGTCGTACGCTTGTGCACCAACAATACAATGATCCTTTAACTCCACTATTAATGGATGAAATTATATATCAATATCATTTCCATGATTATTGGGTCCAGATATCAATATACTCATGATAGTAAGTGGTTTATTCATATACAACCATGAAGGAAAGTTATAAATGTGAATGAAAACAGGCCAAGTGTTGTGTGTAGTATGCATTTTGCAAAATGGGTTGAAACCATCACAAGATAATCCCAATATAACATTTCGTGGGTTAGCTGTAAAATCAGGATGTAACCTATCAAAAGTCATCCAAGCCAACTCGTCTGTAGGATTCACTATTTCATTTTTTATCTTTATCTCTTTCATTTGCATGGCATCTCATATTCTTTCCCATTTGTTCTGACAAAAAAAAATTGAATCCTGGGAATTAAAGGGAAGTGACACATCACTTTATCCGGTATGAGAGATTGTGTTCTGTCATTATTAGTCTTCCACCTTGATGTGCCACACTATTTTCACTGACTTAACTCTGTATTTTTCTTCCAAAACAGAAAACAATCTTTAGGGTAAGACTGAATCTTAATAGATGAAAATCCAAATTTTTCAACTAACTTTGATGCTATGTAATAATTTTCTAGAATACATGCATCATCAGGAAACAAATCCTTAAAAAATGTAATGAGATAGTTGACCAAAATATTACTAAATCCATACATTGTTTTTCCATGATATAATCTCATTAAAAAAATAAAGTTTACTCATTTTTCACATGCCTGATATACTTTGGTATTTTCATCTTCCATCATCTTTTTAACACTCTCAACGTCATCATCCTGATTAATAGACAAAAACTGTGTTCCAATATTCATTTCCTCTTGCACTGGTCTACATGAGGAGCTGGCCTGAGAAACAAAAGGAAACCAATCAGAAATCAGATTTTTCATACCAACTCTTTCCTCTGAATTGATGTCATTCACCACTTGTGCTTTTTCTCCATTGTGATACAACACATGATAATTTTTCTGGAAAACTTGTTTAGTGATATGATAACTCACTACATCACGAGTTAACCATGGTCTTTAGAGACAATCAAAACTGGAGCATCAAATCAATCCTCTATCTGAATCATTAGTGAATGAAAAGTCTAAGAAATATTATAACTCATTCTGAAATTCATCAGTGATCTTATCAACGTTGTACATCCATTATTTATCCATTATTAATCATATAAACATACATTAAATAAATAATCAAGAATATATCTAAACATTATATGTATTGTTTCATAAGATAATAAGTAACCATCAACACCCACCTTAAAACCTTGATGTTTGAACATTGAACAATTGTGTTTTTTATATAACCCTCTAATGGGAACCCCCCCCCCCCCTCATGAACACCCCTCTCCCACTCTCTTGGACCCCCCCCCCCCCCGACACCCCTCCCTCCTGGACGGCCCCCGACACCCCCTGGACAGCCCCCTCCTCCTGAACCCCTTTCCCCCTCCCTAGCCCCTGCACACTGCTCCCCCAGACCCCTTAACCCCCTCATGTATAGCCCCCCTCCCCTTAAACCCCTCCCCCCGAACACCCCCCTCCCGGACACCCCTCCCCCCGGACCCCCATACCCCCTACTCCCACCCCCCCCCACCTCCCACCCCCACCTTGATATCCCCCCTCCCCCTACACCCCCAACCCCCACCCCCTGCTCCCTACACACTGCCACCCCAACTCCCACCCCCTCTTAGACAGCCCCCCCCCCTTCACCCCCTTCCCTACCCCTTGCACACTACCCCGCCTGGATAACCCCATATGAGGCCCATTTGTCAGAGCAAGGAAAAACGTGGCGTCATTGGGATTCACTCTTGACCAAGTCCAAGCCGAGCTTGAATATGTTAAGCACGAGCAGAACCACCTATGAGAGAAGTGGAAGTTCATAGACATTACCACCAGATCAATGTTATCTGAGCCACCCTAAGTGTCGGTCAGCATCTCACACCTTACCCTTCAGTCTTATGCGGGTATTATAATGGGTTATGTAACAAGACATTATCACTATTAATATGTGCATTATTTTTGTATATAATAATTAATATATATTATTTTTATTATTATTACTTTGAAAATAGTTTTTTAAAGTAGAAATAGTAATTCTAGTTAATATTCAACTAGGAAATCTATTTTTATGAATTAATGAATTTTTGAATTAAATAATATTTTAATAAATTATTATTATTATTATTAAATTACTTTTTATTAAATATAAGTTATCATATAATTTTATGAACACAATTGAAATTTTTATTAAAGTTTGAAAGTTGTTTTTGTCAATACCAATGAATTTTGGATAAATGTCGGTTTTTATTTTAAAAGTAAAAAATTCACATATTTAGAAAATTATTTAGATAAAAGGAATATATTTTTTGGAATCAATACATATAAATTATCCAATGGTGAATTTTTCATAATTTTCTGAGATAGTCGATTTTTTGGGTAAAAATTAAATACCGATTAAATATAAAATGTGTTTTATGACATCATAATGACCCAATAGTGATGTAATAAAATACTATAAATGATATTTTCAGACAATTTATGTTTTACCATTAAAATAATGTGATTTTAGATTTGTTTTATTTATATTACAAATCGTTAGTGGACCCTTCAAGACTTATAAATCATTTTCCCTTTTTAAATGAATTTCCTTGAGAGTGTGACTCACCTCCACATAAGCCACCCTATTATTTTAAGAAGTTACTCTATTGGACTTATAAAATATATTTTTTCACTCCCCTTTGGCAATAACCATCGGAAAAAACCATGGTCTGCTTTTTGGTTTTTATTAGTTTAATGTGATGTGTCCCAAACCTAAATAATAAAGAATTCCTTCTCCTTTCCTATATAAACCCACCCAAGCTCCCACTTCCTCTTCACTCAAAGCCTTTGTAGTTTGTCCAAACTATTCCCTAATATCTATATAATCCTCCCAAGGTTCCCCAAGCTCCCCATAATACTCTCTCAAGCCTTTGGGATCTCACTTCCAAGTAAGGGTTTCCTCCTTCCTCATTTTTGTCCAATTTTCTTCAAGTTGTTGAGCCATTTTAATATCAATTATTAATGTTGGGGTATATTTTTGAACCTCCATCATAATACCCTATTTATGTTTTAATTATGATATACCCCTTTCTCTATCATAAAATTCTTCCCATGTACACCCGTTACCATGCTGAAATTTTGTAAGTAATTTATCTCTCCTCATTTACATTCAAGTAATTCCTTTTTATTATGAATAAAAATTCCATTACTTATTTTAGGAAATTTATATATATGAACCCATTACTTTCCATTTCATTTCCCTATGATTAGACACTAATTTCTCTCATGTCAACCATTTTTATAAAGTCTTATGTCACGCCGTTACGCTTCCGAAATTGCACCGCAATTGTCTAAGCCAAAAATCATTGTGTAGTGAATACCATTCCCATTTCTCTATCAAGGGTATTCACCTTTATATAAATTTACATATTTTTGTAAGAGTTTCATGTATGAATTCCACATTTCATAATCATGGAATAAATTATGATGTTTTATGAATTCATGTTCTATGATCTTGTGGAACACTTATGTATGAAATGAAATGTTTAAGAAGGGTGTTCCCTAATAGTGATCCAATGCATTGGGTAAATTCTAGTATCATGATACATCAAGTGCAATGGATGTTGACTCATGATAATTCAAGTTCAATGAGGGTTTTCTCGTGCTCTATGTGGAATGAGGTTTTACTCATGCTCTATGTGCATTGAGCCTTGGATCATGCTAATTCCATGTTAAGTGTTGTTGGCACATCTCCATGTTATGATTATCATGCATTATCATTCCTTTATGTTCATGTTTCTCTTGTTATCTATTTATATTAATATTGTTTAAGAAGTATTTTTTCCCATGTTATTCCATTTTATTTCCTTACTGGGCTTTATAGCTCACCCTTGTCTTATTCATGTCCTCAGGTTATCCCATGCAATGCTAAGTATGAGGGAATGTAGTGGTCAGTTAAAGGAAGTTTCCAATAAAGTAGTTGCATTTAATGTTTCATGTTTTCATTTAATGATCATAATCCCCAAATACACTAGACCTATCCATCTTCTATGTTGTATCAGGTGAATTTTATGTAATAAATCATGTTTAAGGGTTTAATAAAGAGAAAGGTTGTCATAGTTGGTATCATAGGATAGGTTTAGTTATTTCTGGGATTAGGATTAAAAAACACTAGTAAAGACTTAGATAGAAGACAAAGTACAATAAAAACATCCCTAAGTTTTGGTGAGTATTGAGAAAGTTGATTATCAATAAAATAAATCCCTGACTGGATACGAGCAGGTAGAGGCAGCTCTGGCAGAAATGTACCTAGGGGTGAAAACCCCGATAAAGAGTTTTGGGCTTGACCCGGGGTATCCTGGTACACGACAACGGGTCTTGCTACACTTCTGGTTACGACACTCCTGGGGGATATGATTTGGTAAATTCACAATCTTAGTATCAACCATTATTAAAGGAATTAAAAAAATTCCCCTAAGAATATATGTTAGAAAGTAGATCATGAATATCATAGATTGAAGCCTATAGATTCATAAGCTAAGGAAATAAAATTAATTTATAGGTTATCTGTTTTTGTCATTGGATTCACCTTTAGGTTATTAATTGTTCAAGATACTCATCCCTATGTTTATATTGGAAAGAGTATAACCATAATCAAAAAGTTAAATGTTGGGTTATCATCTCTAGTTCTACGCATTCTTTTATATCCCAAAAGTTTAGTAGAACTATCCCAACACCACCACAAATCATGGAAGTAAAGATGTCGGTGAGTATGGAAAATGGGGAAATCATTGCATCCCATGAATATAACTCCTCCCCAATCATAATCTATGGATTGAACTTCTCAGAGAACCTTTTCATACTCCCTCTGGTAGAATTTGATGCAATTCTCGGCATGGATTGGATTTCCTTATAAAGTGCCAACATAAATTTTTGTGAGAGGGAAATCACTCTCCATGTATAGAATTAACCCCCGATTCTATACAAGGGAAGAAAAGAAGATTAATCTTATTTAGCTCCATCATCTCAATCATGGATATTACTGCCCTATGAGCATGCATATTTGGATCAGATGATTGAGTCCAAGTAAGAAACCATCCTTGAAGACATGCCTATTGTTAGGGAATTCACTGAAGTGTTTCCTAAAAAATTTCATGGTCTTCCTCCTAGAAGAGATGTTGAATTCTCAATTGACCTTATACCTGGGGTGTTTCTAATAAACAAGAATCTATATAGAATGGATGTTGTGGAACTTTAGGAGCTAAATAAATAACTACAGGAGAATCTGGATAAAGGGTTTATACTCCTAAGTGCTTCACCATGGGGTGCACCCATCCTCTTCGTCAAGAAGGAATATGGGTCAATGCGCATTTTCATCAATTATTGTGAGCTTAACAAAATCATTATAAACAACAAGTATCCTCTCCCACGAATTGATGACTTGTTCGATCAACTACACGGAGCATGCTACTTCTCCAAGGTGGATTTGCGGTCAGGATATTATCAGGTAAGCATGAAGACAGAAGAAATCCCCAAGACTGCTTTTTTTACAAGATACGGGCACTATGAATTCATAGTAATGCCTTTTAGACTCACCAATTCCCAAAAAATATTCATGGACTTGATGAATAGATTCTTTAGATATTACCTAGAAAAATTTTTGGTAGTCTTTATAGATGATATACTAATATACTCCAAAACCAAGGAGGATCATGAGTAGCATTTAAAAACTGTACTAGAGACCTTGTGGAAGGACAAGATCTATGTAAAGTATAGCAAGTGTGATTTCTGGTTGAATGAGGTCTCATTCTTGGCCCATATCATCAAAAACAATGGGATATATGTGGATTTTTCCAAGATAGTTGTAATAGAGGGATGGATGAGGCAAACATTGGTAACAGATATCCGTAGCTTTAAGGGGTTAGCTGGATATCATCAATGATTTGTGAGAAATTTCTCACGATTGTCCATCCCTCTTACCAAGCTAACTCAGAAGGTAGTAAAATTTTCTTGGAGTGATGAATGTGAAAAAATCTTCAAGGAGTTGAAATGGAGGCTTACCACTACGCCCATGCCCACATTACCCACAAGTGGAGAACTTTTTGTGGTATTCATTGGTGCTTAAAAGAAGGGAATGGGATGTGTGTTGATGAAAAATGAAAAAGTAATTGCCTATGCTTCAAGGAAATTGAAATTTCATGAGTAGAAATATCCAACACATGACCTCGAGTTGGTTGTAGTGATCTTAGATTTAAAAATTTGGTGGCATTATCTCTTTCGGGAGAAGTGACAAATATATATGGACCACAAAATCCTAAAGTATATATTCTCACAGAAAGAGTTGAACATGTGGAAATAAAGATGGTTAGAGTTGATCAAAGACTATGATAGCTCAATCCATTACCTCCCTGGGAAATAGAACAAGGTGGAAGATGCTCTATGTATAAAGGACCCAATGATTCTATCATTGATTAGAATTGAGAGCGTTCCAATCTAATAAGATTTAATGAAGATGGACATGGGAATCATAAATAAGGGAACATCATCAATCCATTCACAAATGATTTCTCAAGCATCTCTTTTGGAAAGGTTAAAGGATTCTCAAAAGGATGATGTGGGAATTCAAAAGAAATCGGAAGCTACCAGAAGAGGGAAATCCTAGGAGTTCAATGTTAATGAAGAAGGAATTATTAGATTTGGGAAAAGACTATGTGTTCCATCTAGTTTAGAGATGAAAAAGTAACTTTTGGATGATACACATAGTTAAAATTTATCTATTCAACCAAAAAACATGAAGATATATCAAGATCTCTGAGAGCATTATTGGTGAGATAATATGAAGAAGGAGATCTCTGAATTTACATCAAAGTGCATGGTGTGACAAAAAGTGAAGGATAAGAGACATAAGTCTAAGTGGATGATGCAACCATTACCTATACCAGCATGGAAAAGGGAGAACATCATTATGGAATTTTTCACCAGTCTTCTAAAGACATCCAAAGGAAAAAATGCAGTCTGGGTTATTGTGGATTATCTTATAAATTTTTCACACTTTATTGAAATTCGAGATGATTTCTCATTTGGATCAAATTGAAGGGATATATATCATGGAAGTGGTAAGGTTGCATGGAGTACCACTACCTATTGTATCTTATAGAGATCCAAGATTCACCTCTATGTTTTGGAAGATTCTTCAACATGCTCTAGATACTGAGCTGAACTTCAGTACAACTTATCATCCTCAAACTGATGGCCAATCAAATCAGACTATCCAAACACTTGAGGACATGTTTAGAGATTTCTCAATGGACCTAAAAGGAGGATGTGACCAACATCTTCCACGAATTGAATTCTCCTACTATAACAGTTTCCACTCGAGCATCCAAATGGAACCATATGTATCCCTTTTTGGGAAAAGGTGTAGAACACCAACATGTGGGGATGAAGTTGGTGAGCATAAGCTTATAGGACCAGAAATGGTCGAAGAAACGGTGGAGAAGGTGAAAACCATTCAGTAGCATATCAAGGAAGCCCAGAGTCTACATAAGAGTTATGCAGATAACCGTTGATGAGACCTTGAGTTTAAAGTTGGAGGCAAGGTGTATCTAAGTATATCTCCATGGAATAAGTTCATGAGGTTTTGAATGAAAGGGAAGTTAAGTCCTAGGTACATCGGCCACTTTGAGATTCTTGATCATGTTGGGGCTGTGGCTTATCAACTAGAACGTCCACATACCATGACTAAAGTACATGATGTATTTCATGTATCCCTCTTAAGGAAGTACATACCAAACCCTTCACATATACTCCTTTAAAATGAGGTATAGTTAGAGGTTGATCTTTCTTATGAGGAGCAACCACTAAAGATCTTAGATCATAGAGAAAAATTTCTACAAAATAAGACAATTCCCCTCGTCAAGGTGTTGTGGCAGAACCACAAGTTTTGAAGGAGCGGTGTGGGAATCCGAGGAAATGATGAAGCATAGTTACCCACATATTTTTTAGTGTGAGAAAAGGAAATTTCAAGGGTGAAATTTCTTTAGGGGGGAAGATTGTAATGACCCAAACATTAATTAATGAAAAATTCCTCTTGATCTGATTAAATGTATCATTATGTAAAAAGATTATATAAATGTGAACTTCTTTATTTATGTGGTTTTGGATTTTAAAATACCGCTGAGAATTGTGACCTTTGCTAATATATCCACTGAATAGTGATCACATGATTTGTATAAATATAGGGCTTTAAAAAATCCAATTTACTCAGATAAAGGATGTGATGGCCTCATCTAGTAGAATTTCCCAATACGATGCCCAGTTGTCGGAGCTCGAAAATGAGGTGTTGTCATTGGGATTTTCTCTTGACCAAGCCCAATCCGAGCTTGAATATGTTAAGCTCAAACGGAACTGCCTACAAGAGAAGTGGAAGTTGATATAGATTACCACCCGAGAAATGTTATCCAAGCCACCCCAAGAGTCAGTCACCATCGCACACCTTACCCTTCAGTCTTATGTGGGTATTATAAGGGGTTTTGTAACAGTACACTGTTACTATTAATATGTGCATTATTTTTTTATATAATAATGAATATACATTCTTTTTATTATTATTACTTTTCAAATAGTTTTTAAAGTACAAATAGTATTTTTAGTTAATATTCAACTAAGAAATATATTTTTATAAATTAATGGATTTTTGATTTAAATAATATTTTAATAAAATATTATTATTATTATTAAATTAATTTTTATTAAATATATGTTATCAAATAATTTTATGAATGCAATAGTAATTTTTATTAAGGTTTGAAAGCTGTTTTTGTCAAAACCAATGAATTTTTGATAAATGTTGGTTCTTTATTTAAAAGTAAAAATTGACATATTTAGAAAATTATTTAGATAAAATGAATATTATTTGTGGAATCAATATGTCAAAATTATCCAATTTTGAATTTTTCATAATTTTTTGAGAGAGTTGAATTTTTGGGTAAAAATTAAATAACGTTTAAATATATAATGTGTTTTATGACATCATAATTACCCAATAGTGATGTAATAAAATAATATAAATGATATGTTCGGCCAATATATGTTTTACCATTAAAATAATGTGATTTTATATTTGTTTTATTTATTTTATAAAGCTTTAGTGGACCCTTCAAGACTTATAAATCATTTCCCTTTTCAAATTAATTTCGTTGAGAGTGTGACTCGCCTCCACATAAGCCACCCTAATATTTTAAGAATTTAGGCCATTGGTATTATAAAATATTGTTTTACACTCCCATTTAGAAAAAACCATGGGCACAAACCATGGTCTTGTTTGTGGTTTTGATTAGTTTAATCTGAGGTTTCTAAAACCTAAATAATAAAAAATTCATTCTCCTTTCCTATATAAACCCACCCAAGATCCCACTACCTCTTCACTCAAATCCTTTAGAGTTCGTCCAACCTATGCCCTACTCTCTCTAGAATCCTCCAAATGTGCCCCAAGCTCCCAATAATCCTCTCTCAAGACTCTCCCAAGCCTTTGGGATCACACTTCCATGTAAGGGTTTTCCTCCTTCCTCATTTTTTTTCCAATTTTATTTAAGTTGTTGTGCCATTTTAATTTCAATTATAAATGTTTGGGTATGGTTTATAACCTCCCATATACTAAAATATTTATCTTTTAATGATGATAGACACAATTATCTCTCATAAAATGCTTCCCATGTACACCCGTTACCATGCCGAAATTCCGTAAGGAATTTATCTCTCCTCATTTACATTCAAGCAATTCCATTGTATTATGAATCTAAATTCCATTACTTATGTTAGAACATGTATCTATATTATCACGTTACATTCCATTTCATCTTCATATGATTTGAAACCCCTTTATCTCTCATCAACCATTTTTATAATGTCTTATGTCACGCCGTTATGTAGTAGAAATTGCACCGCAATTGTCCAAGCCAAAATCATTATGTAGTGAATACCATGACCATTTCTCTATGAATGGTATTCACCTTTATATACATTTACCTATTGATGTAAGAGTTTCATGTATAAATTACACATTACTTAATTGTGGAATAAATTATGATGTTTTATGAATTCGTGTTCTATGATCTTGTGGCACACTTATGCATGAAATGAAATGTTTAAGAAGGGTGCGCCCAGATAGTGCTCCAATGCATTGGGTAAAGTATAGTATCATGATATGTCAAGTGCAATGGGAGTTAAATAATGATAATTCAAGTGCAATGAGGGTTTTCTCATGATTCATGTGAAATGATGGTTTACCCATGCTCCATGTGCAATGAGCCTTGGCTCATGCTAATTCCATGTTAAGTGTTGCTGCCACATCTCTATTTTATGATTATCATGCTTTATCATGCCTTTATGTTCATGTTTGTCTTGTTCTATATTGATATTCCTATTGTCTAACATGTGTTGTTTTACTCATATTATTCCATGTTATTCTCTTACTGGGCTTTATAGCTCACATTTTTCTTATGCATGTCCTCAGGTTATCCCATGCAATGTTAAGTACGAGGGAATGTTGTGGTCATGTAAAGGAAGTTTACAATAAAGTTGTTGTATTTAATGTTTTAAGTTGTCATGTAATGATCCTAAGCCCCAAAGGAACTGCACATCTCGATCTTATATGTTTTTTCAAGTGATGTTTATGTAATAAATCATGTTTAAGTGTGTAATAAAGAGAAACTTTGTCATACCCCCACACCCTGCACTCCCACACCCCCTCCACACTACCACCCCAACCTCACCCTGGACACCCCCCCTAGATAGCCCCCCTCCCCTTGCACCCCTTTTTCCTCTTCTAGGTAATCACCAACATAATAGATGGATCAAACTAGCTCAGAAAAAACAATACATGTAATACATAGGCCAAATCCAAACTCTCATCTAGAAACAAATCCATATCGAGTGCTCTGATAGATGATAACACATAATAAGTCATAGGTATAACCTATTATGAAAAATCTCACTTAACCTGGTCAGAACATCAACAATAAATAAAATAAAAACCTATAATAAGCACTAAAAAGATCAATATTTATTCATAAATATAGGATAAACATACAAATAGCATAACCTTTTCTCACAAAATGAACCTATGATATTCGTACCTCATTAGTGAAAAGATAATCTCCACAAGCTATAGGTCAATATTTATGATACAAAAAATAAAAAAATAATAATATATTCTCAGTCATAAAATATACCATAGTATGTATTAGAGTCTCTTCCATCTCAATGATATGTAACCCGTGCTCAATCACCTAACATAGGGACTTCTCCTTTACCCATATTCTTGATAAAAATGTCTGAACATGCACTAAGGTACCCGTGTAGGGTGTGATAATAAAAACCTAGTAGGAAACCACAAACAAAACCTTAGATTTAGTGTTTAAATATGTGTTAGTGCATTCAATAATTATATCTAAATAACAAATAAGTTATGTACCTAGGTTGGGCCATCGAGCACTAACCATGTTTTGATGAACCCCAACACTACCTGATTTTTCCAATGCTAGAAGGAATAGTCTTCTTGTACAAAATAAACCATTACCAACCATATTGGTAGTAGACAACAAGGAAGTAATAATATATAAAACTTCCCACATTGGAAAAAAATAATGAAAATTCATAACATAACCATCCTTCTATATAAGAAAGGGATTTAGGGAATATATAACACAACAAACCTATTATATAGAAACTGCATCACGAGGAAGCATTAACATAAGCGGCATCCCATATAGGAAATGGACCATGATGAAGGAGTAACATAATAACCCTATTATATATGAAATAGATCATGGGGATGGTGTAAAAATTCCAACCTATAATATAATAATTGAATCATGATGAAACAAAGCTGACATGCTGTATAGGAAATGAATCATGAGGAATGTGTGACACAACCAAAATATAATACCTGAAATGACAACCTAGAATATGATACAAGGAAAAAACAATTTGTAAGACCTATGGAAAGGTCCCAAGTCCCCACCTCATCCCCAATATGGAATTTTAATCCAACATGGACTAATTATACTTTGAATACAACGTATACCCATGATCTAACCATATGATTTATGGCCCGCTATCTGAATCACCCATTATAAGAAACCAAGCCTATTGGATAATTCTCCCACCGCATCTCATCACTATATACCATATCATTTATTCTCAAGACCAATATTATTCCTAATTGATGAATGACATGATCTATACTAATGGGTAAATATAACCACCCCTAGATGATTTAAAAAAACATAGACATACCACTTTAGATCTTGATAACTATGTTGTAAAACCATTATTAAAACCATTACTACATATTTTTAGTTGGTTATGAAAAAAATATAAAACTCATAAACCACTGAGATGAAGTCAATTATACCATTTAGAATCTATCTAAGATCTTAAATTTGGGACTTAGAAGAACCACATTCAAACTCATGGACCTACATGTGTGACAGTTCATGTTATCCCATATAAATGATGAAACATGATAAGGAACTCCCACATTAATCAACTAAGAGTTATCTTTCCAAGTGGCTTCATCAAATTTGAGTTTAATTTATCACCTCACAAAACCTTGAAGGAAAATACATAAATTAAGGATGTAAAATAGTAGAGAGAATGATGAAATAAATACAAGCTCAAGGATTTCATGTAGTCAAACATCTTGAAATGGTGTGAGTATAAATTATGATGATTTAATCTGGTAAAAAATGAGGTGGGGAATATCTTGGAACATTGGGGGAAGGAAAAAGGTGTTATTAATCACTGATAGTCTAGATGAAGAAGGAATAAGATGTAAAAAAAAGTTTATGAGGTGAAAACATGGAAATTCTATTAAAGTATATACCCAAGATGACAACAATGTTCCTAGTTCCCTATTGGTCACTATTTACAAAATCATCATCTTGCTAGTGGGGCATCAAGATATACTTCCCTCCAGACAATTCATTAGGTATACTGAGGGCTCTTGCTACTTTATTTCTATTTTAGGACTATGGTTACCCATCTTTGAATTACCACTAACACATGAAACCACAAATCAGAATACAACCTTATAATAAAAACATTGATAAAATTAGATGGTATAAAATACATGCGTTGATTGGAAGCTTCCGGGGGGAGGGAACCGTGGTGACAGGTCATCAGATAGGAGGGTGCCACGATGAGAGAGGTCTCCGGGGAGGAGGGTGCCGCTGTGAGAGAGGTCGTTCAGGAGGATGGCGTCGTGGTGAGAGAGTTCATTGGAGAGGAGGGCACCATAGTGAGTAGAGGTCAGGTAGGAGAGGTTGGGTAGGATAGGTTGGGAAGGAGAAGTTGTCAGGGAGGAGGGCGTCGCGGTTAGGATAATTCTTCTGGGAGGAGTAGTCGTCGGGGAGGAGGGCTCCGCGGTGAAGAGATTTTGTCGGGAGGAGAAGTCTTTAGGGGAGAGCTGGTGGTGCGAGGTGAGTGCAAATCATGGAGGACGAGCCTGATACCAAATAATTGATAGGTGCAGTATAGCCACAAGGGATTAATTAATCCATGGAAATTAGAATGGTATAGCCACAGACCAATAAAACTGTGGCTATAGGTCTGTGGATATAGCTTTAATTTCAAGTAGTGAATTCCCATACCAATAGAGGGGTGAAAATCAGGGGAGTTAGACAGCATCATAGGGAAGAGGGGAAACACAGTTCCATGTAGTTGACCTTACACTTGTAGATAGCGAGGATAGATCATCAATATTGGGAGGTATTATTCTTGCAGATTCTACATTATCTAATTATTTTTTTGATATTGGTTCCTCTTATTTTTTTATTTATACGCAACTTGTAAATGTATTGTGACTCGTGGTTAGGTTCATGAGTAGGGTGTTGAAAATAGATACACCATTGGGAATGTGGTCTATGGACATCTTATTGTGAAAGGGATGTTCTCTCTAAGTTGGTGAGTATTTTTTATATGGGATATATACATCCTAGACATGTCAGGAGTAAACTTAATTATGTGTATGGAGTGATTAGTAAAATATCGAGCTCATATAGATAGTTACCATAGGACTATGATTTTATGTCTCATAAGGGTGACAAGTACATTCACCATGGATAGTGGGATATCTATGAATGTTGAACAGGTCAAATTCATCAGCAATTGGGAGAGCTCACAGCCCGAGTTTCTAGACTATTGAGAGATGATGGAGGTGTAAAGTAGGATTTCATTCCACCTGCAGTTTTTAGATTTCATTATGTGTTTCTAGATGATTTCTTAGGGTTTCCACCTGATAGATATGTGGAATTTTCTGTTGAACTCATACCAAGGGAGGATATAGTTTCTATTCCACCATATAGAATGCTATTTATAAAGCTTCAAGAGCTCAAGACTCGGCTTGAGGAGTTAATGTATAATGGATTTATCCATCCAATTATGTCACCTTGGGGATCACCTGTCTTGGTTATAAATAATGTTGATGGGAAATTTAACTTGTTATTCAATTAATGGAAGTTGAACCAGAAGACTATGAGGAATCGATATCAACATTCCCATATTGATTATATTTTGGAACATTTGATAGAATATTATGTATTTTATAATATTTAATTGAGATCATGGTATCATAAATTGAGAGTTAAGACTTCTTATATACCAAAGATTGATTTTAGAATAAGTTATGGCCTATATTATTTCATAATAATTCCATTTCAATTGAAAAATTCATGATTAGTGTTTACAGACATGATGAGCAGAAACTTCCATCTTTACCTGGATCAGTTTTGGGTTTGTTTTTGTGGATGAAATCTGGGTGTACTCCAAGACTCATGAAGATCATTCCCAACATCTTTAAATCATCCTGAGTACACTAATATATAATCATATATATGGAAAGCTATAAAATGTTTAGTTTTGGAATGATCAGGTACACTTCTTGGGACACATTATTTAAAAGGACGGAGTGTCCATGGACCTAGATAAACTGAAGGAGGTGGTTTCCTGGGAGAATCCCAGGAAATTTTTTAAAATACATGTCTTTAAGGACTAATATAGATAATATCATAGATTTATCTAGGAATTTTCTCAATTGTAAACTACTCTTTAGGTTTCGAAAAAGAAGGGCATAATGATTGAATGGTTTAGAGTATGTGAAAATTCTATCCATGAGTTGAAGAAATACTTTATATCATCTCCAAATTTGATCGTACATGAGCCATGTGAGGAGTACACATTGTTTTATGAGGCTTATAGGATATGTCTTGGATCAGTGTTGATGTAGGAAGATTTACTTGTAGCATATGGGTATCTACAATTGATGCCACATAAATGGAATTACCCTACACACGACCTCGAGTTGACAGTAGTGGTTTATGCTTTGATTTATTGGAAGAATTTTCTGTTTGGTGAGAAGTTTACGGTTTGTATCGAAAAAAATATCACAATGTATATCTTTTCACATCATTATTTGAATCTTCGACAGTGGGGATGGGTTCAGAATATGCAGCCATTTGATTTTGTAATAGTATATATGTATGGGAATGGGAATAGTGTTGTCAATGCTTTAATAATAAAAACTCAAACTCAAGATTTTTATAAGTCTAGTTATTAGTGGATGATGATCACTCTAATACCTGATATACATGTTATGGATCATGAGAATCAGAAAAAGATAACTCTGGTATCATTTTAAATGGACTCTACAATTTTGATATGGACCAGTGACATTTATTATGAGGTCATGGAATTTTTATCTTTGATGGAAATACATGAAGGTGGGGAGACAACTTCAGATTGGTTGATAGATGAGGATGATATTATCATCGTCAAAAATTTGGTTGTTGTACCTTTGATCATGTGGGAGGATTTGATGTGAAAATTTCATGCCTCAAAGTCAGTGATACATCTAGGTGTGACCATAATATAATATGGATTATGTAGGAAGTTTTTGTAAGAACCCGGTTTTTGGCTGTAAAAGACTTTGGAATATTCTTTATATTATTCCAAATCAGCACCCTCAGACAGCGTGCGATTCCGAGCCCCGGAGTGGACGGAATTAAATTTTTAGTGCGTTCACACTGGACATGCCAAATAAATGGGATAAATCCTAAACGGTGTTTCGGATTAGAGATCTGATTGTACGGATGGGTCCGAAATGGGGGTTTTACCCTAGTAACGACATAAAGTATGCCGGCGTGGGACTTTGGGACCCCTCACTCCCTATCAGAATGTTAAACGGATAATTAAATTAATTAATTTATTCGTTTAATAGTGAAAAGAAAGTATCACTTAAACGGTGGCTCGGATTTGAAAACCAAGGGCACCATTGTACCCAGAGAATTCCGTTTACCCTAGGAGGGGTGTAATTATCATGGGCGCTGCCCGTCTATGAGAAATGGCCTCAGGGGCATTTTCGTAATTTGGCAGCCTCGGGCGTTGAGTGTAATAACCTTTGAACGGTGTCTCGGATTAAAATTTTGAGACTTCCGCTATGCTCGAGAGGTGGTGTTTGCCCTAGGGGAGGCTTAACCTTGGCTTCGTCGAGCGTTTCGGATGCGGGTTAATTTGGAATTTTAAATTAATTAAGTTTTTAATTAATTTTTCTTATTTAAACCTAAACAACTTCCCTTCCCCACCTTTGATCATCCCTGGCGCAAACCCTCCCAAGGAAGAACTCCTACACTCTGGCAAGGCGTGGCAGCTTCGGTGAGGCAAGGCGGCTCCGGCGGATCGTCGGTGAAGCATCGGGCAACGCCCATCGAGGTTGGTTCGCGTTTTACCATTTTTAATTTCCACAACCTTCTTTAAATGGAATTCATTGTGTCGAATCTCTGTTGAATCATCGACTGAATCCCAAATTCGAGTAGGACTCATTATCAGATTTACAAAGGATGTTTCGATTGAATTTTTGGAGTCTCAGGGAACCCAGGGTAGCCCCGGGAAGATTTCCGGCCAAGAACCCTGGTTTCCGGCGGTCCGGGGTGGCGGCAGTAGGCGGCGCGGCAAGGGTTCAGGCGGCGGCGGCTCGGAGTAGGGCGGTCCGGGCGTCAGCAGAGGTGGTGGCACGAGCGAATCATCAGCAAGCGGCACCAGCGGTTGGCTGAGGCGGAGCGGCCGCGGCTGCTGGAGGCGGGCCGGGCAGCGACGACGCCGGATGGGGGCGCGGAGCGGGAGGACCGGCTGACTGTGTCGGGCGGTTGATGCGGCAGCCGGAATCGCGGTGCGCGACCCCGCTCGGAAGACAGAGACCCGCTAGCGGTGGGTCTCCGCATCGAAAGCATCTGACCGGCCAGCGTCGGTCGGTGGAATCCTTAAAAAAAATGAAAAATAAGTTTATAATAATAATAATAATAATAATAATAATAATATTATTATTATTATTATTATGGAAATGATTTATAAATCATAAATCATCTGTAGGGTGTCCGATTTGGGCACCATCTGTGGTGACACGTCCCTTAAATTGTGAAAAAAAATTTGAGATGGTTTGGGGGGGTTTTAACTCGCGAAACGAGGGGCCTCGGAGGAGTGACACACCTTTAGGTGAATTGGAGTTTTTCTGGGGGTTTGTTTTTGGCGGCGTAGACACATCTGATGTCCGTTTTGAGCGTCGTCAGTGGCGTTGCGACCCTGGTGCTGAGACGAAGTTTCCAGTATGGATTTGGGCATCGAAACTGGAGTTGAGGTGTGGGCCCCACGGCCCGTCTTTTGAGCTGTGTGTGACGCTTTACAACCTTTTCATCGGGTGTCTGTTCGGGGCGTGAGAGTAGTCAATTTTGGGTGTTTCTCTAAGGGCATTGCATTGGCGCGGCCTGTCCGCTTTAATTCAGCATGCTTGTGCGGGCCCCACGAGGGCCGTTTTGGGAGTTGGCGGTGATTTCCATCTTTATCACCGGATGTCCGTTTTGGAGAAGTGAATAGTACATCTTGTGTACTTTTTCGAGAGTATCGCAGCGGTGTGATCTGTTCGTTGTGCTTCGGGACTGGGATGCAGGTCCCACGTAGCACCGCTCATGTGCGGTACGGCGAAATGCATCTTTTTTTCCGTACTTCCGTTCCACACAAGTAAGCAGTCAATTTGATGTGTTTTTCCGAGAGCATCACGATGGCGCAGTTCGCCCGACCTTTTTTTGGATCGTGGTGTGGGTCCCACCCGACCTGGCTATGGTGAATAATACATTTTTTTCACCGGGTGTCCATTTTGGGCGATTGATTAGTCAATCCCGTGTGTTTTTCCGAGGGAATCGCAGTGGTGTGATCCGTCTGTTCAGTTTCGTGATCTTGGGGTGGGCCCCACACGGGCTGGCTACAGTGAATAGTACCATATTCACCGGTTAACTGTTTTGGGTGGGTAAACAGTCTATTTCGCATGTTTTTTCATGAGGATTACAATGGTGTGATCCGTTTGGATGTGCAGAGTCTCTTTTGAGACCTCATTTAAATGCGGAAGTAAGTAAGGTGCTCCAGTGACGGTTCTTCTACTGTGTTTGTAGCGGACACTTGGCGTGTGATCGGATGAACTCCCGTGTGAGTGAAGTAATGCTTGAAGAGTTGTAGTTGTTCGTGCTTTTTCTGATGGGTGGAAAGTTGGAATTATTATGCTTACGCATTCGCATTGACGTTGGGTTCCGTGTGCACGTTAGCCTCTGGGTTGGAAACATGGTATACTCTGTGAGTATACGGGAATGACTGGAGGTACACGTTGTGGTTTGTACCCAAGGACGTTTGTGCGCTCGGTTGGGGTTAAACTGGGACCACACATCGTGTGGGCCCCATGTGCGTGTCGTGTTCTGATTTACGTACCTTTGACCTCCTACGACATAGAGGGTCCTTCTATTCACGATGGTTTAGAACAGCAGGGTTGAGTGGTTTCCCCTGGTTTTGTTCTGGGGTTGGGTGGTTGCACGATACCCACTCTGAGTTCTGTTGGCCAGTGTTGTACCATCCAGTAGGGATGACCGTAGCAGTTTTGGGTTTAACCTTCAGTAGAGATTGGGTAGTGGGTTTATCGTTGACTTCTTCAGGTTTACCCTCGAGAAGAGACTGGGCAGTGGATTTCTCACTAACTTCTAGGGTCTACCCTCTAGCAGAGACTGGGAAGTGGGTCACCCGACACTCTTAGGGTCTACCCTCTAGCAGAGACTAGGCAGTGGGTTACCCGACACTCTTAGGGTCTACCCTCTAGCAGAGACTGGGAAGTGGGTCACCCGACGACTCTTGAGGGTCTACCCTCCAGCAGGGCTGGGCAGTGGGTCTCCGGTCGTCTTGGTCCAGGTCTACCCTCCAGCTGGGCTGGACAGTGGGTCGTCGATCGACTTATTCCAGGTCTACCCTCCAGCAGGGCAGGTTAGTGTGTTTCCTGATGATGTATTAGGGTTTACTCTCCAGCAAGGTTGAGAAGTGGGTCCCCTGATATCTCATTATTATTTTCTCTCCGGCAGGGCTGGGAAGTGGGTCACCCGTTGGCATTTCATACTCGGTCCTTTCGAATGAGGCTAGTCGGTGACTTTTCTCTATGGTTACTAGAGCGGGGCCCTTGGTTGTACGATTTAGTGTTGTGACGGATTGAATTTGAGAAGACCTCTTGACTTCAGGGCAGTGATGAGGTGTGGTTTGACTTTCTCCTGAACTCTCAAGTATGAGGGGCACCATCCCCACCGAGACGCGTCCTTGTGACTCGACCTAAAACCGTGTGGGTGAGTCAGTGCCACCCAAAGCGTATAGTGTCAAGGTACGGTGATTTGAGCCCCTTGACTTGTAGTTCAGGGAAGACATACGGATATTGGGCATCAATGATGGTTACTTCTGGGATTGTTGGCTACTCACTTCTTGGGTTGAGATACAGGATGGAGATCCCCTTACAGTCTTGTTCTAGATTCTTGTTTGAGCATATGAATATGTATATACCTTATCCTGGTACCCACTTGTTGCATTTTGGTTACTCTCCTTCCAGGAGAGGCGAAGACGCACGAGGAATGCCACGTGCTTTCAGTGTCTATCTTCTCGTGGTTGGACGAGTCTAATCTCCTGCTATAGGTAGCGAAGACTCGATGAGAAGTTCATCCTCTCACTGTTTCCAACTCCTTGTGCTTGGATGAGTATACTTCCTTCCTCTTTCCGGGCTGAGTTGTACTCTTTACTGCACTCTCGGTTGTACTCTCTTACTTTTATCTGTTCGATCTATTTCTCACCTCTTCAGTACCTCCTTTGTAGCTCCCTTGAGCTTTCGGGGCATCCTACTGAATATTTTTATAGTCACCCCTTCTTGGGATTTTCCCGCACTTGGTGTGCCCTTGCAGACGACAGACAGGTTGGTCGTGACTTCAGTGGAGCTTAGGAGTTCGGGAGCTTGGACCGTGTGCGGTGGTCGTAGTCGGGTTCTAGGTGTGGGACCCTCCTAGCTGTTTTCTTTTGTTTACTTGTTGCCGGGTTGTGGCACTTTTCTGGTTGGGCGCGTGTTTTTCCCTTTTCTTTTCAGTTTACCTTCATATTTTACTTTGTACTAATTAGAGGTTGATGCACTTTTTTGGTTTATATATATAGCAGTTTCACTTTACTCTACTTGTCTTTTATTTTACATTGCACTTCTATATTGAGTGGGATTTGTGTGTGTGTACAGGTACTCAGGCAAAGGCCTCCCCGAGTTGTTTATCCTTCGGCACTTGTCACCAGCCCCTGGCCTATGGATGTGGGCTTGGGGTAGTTGTGGCTCGATCCCGAGTAGGGTCGGGTCATGACAATGTGGTATCAGAGGTGGTTCGTTCCTTGGGATGTTGTTCGGACGTACCTAAAAAGGAATTGGTTGGGATTTAGGGAAACAGTGTTAACATGTCTTGAGAGCGGCTCTCAGGCCAGGGAGTCCAGTGATGGTGCGGTGACCGACGTATCCATTCACCAGGACCTTGATAACCCGCTTGCTAACTCGGCATGCTAAGACACTCGTTGTAGGGGAAACAAATTGTGCATCACATAGGATTGAGTCTTTAACTGTCCTTCTTGAGTCAGATCCCCATCATCATTGTTGTTTTGATATACATATATGCTCATCTGATCGCGGCACTCCTGGATAACATTCAGGATGTCTCCGCGAAGATAGCCAGTCAGGATACCAGCTTTGGTTCGTGACGAAGACCCTATGAGCTATGATCCCACAATCCATGACCCATCATGCAAGCCCCTTTCTCCGGGTGGTCCAGTAGTAGCACCCCCACCTGGTGAGCAGCAGAAAGTTTCAGCAGAGTAGACTAAGCTTGAGCTCAGGTTGAGCGCGCTCCGTGAGTTCCATCGGTAGAGACCGCTGAGGTTCGGTGGTGAGCCATACCCTTAGGAAGCAGGGGTTTGGCTTGAGACAGTGGTTCACCTCTTCAGGCTTGTGCAGACGCCGACAGATCTTATGGTGGCTTTGGCCGCCAGCCTTTTCCATGGAGAAACTAGGCATTGGTGGAGTCTGGTGACTCAGTTTCTTGATGAGTCATCGCTTTCGTGGGGTGACTTTAAGTTGTTGTTTCGTGATGATTTTTTCCCCTCCTGCTTATGCTCTGTTCGGATTCAGGATCTCCTGCAGTTTCAAAAGGGAGGGATGATGGTGGTCGAGTACGCGGATAGTTTTTCTAACCATGCACGCTTTTACCCAGACTTGGTCCATGACGGCAACTTCTTAGCGCGGAAGTTTGAGCAGGGTCTCCGCCGAAAGATTCATTCTATCATAGTACCCTTGGTCATTTCCACATATTCTGGGGTGCTAGAGCAGGCATTGGTGACAGAGAGCTTCCTGTCACGCTCTAAATTTGGTGGTGGCCGCAGGCTGGACAGAGCCAAGACGTCTGCCGCAGCTAGCAGGCGTTGGCTGACAGAACATCGACGCAGGTGGATTTCTGATAACCAGACTCAGGGGCATGGTCGTACACCATGGTGGCGACGGAGGTCCCCAGTTCATCCCGGAGAGATTCGGTGCTATGCTTGTGACGGGTGAGGTCACTTGGCATGGGATTTCCCGACCAGGCATGCAGAGGGATTCGGGCAGGCAGCTGGTGCACCACCATGGTAGAGGAAGCACCGTGATCGGAGTAGCACCCATAGATGTGGTGCTAGCAGAGGAGAGGGAGGAGCTGGAAGTGGAGAACGACCATACGAGGTCTTCCCACCACCAACAGGCAGTCCACGTCAGGCTCCGGGAGCTGACAGTTGGGACCACGGACATCCGTGAGCTTTGGATGTCTACAATCCTGCAGAGCATGAGGTGATAAGAGGTACACTCTACAACTCTTCTAATTTTTGCAGTAGAATTTTTAGACTCTGTGTCTGAAATTTTTTTCTCTCTGCTCTTTGTTGAGGTGTTACTAGTGTGACGCGGGGCATCGGCGTAACATTGTGTTAGTGGAATAAAAGGTGTGGAACCTTTCTCTTCACTCGATGGTAGCGACTCCTTCACCTTTCAAGCGTGTAAGAGAGTCTTGGTCGTGGGAAATCGACTGTGAAACCTTATGTGACCAGATATCCTTGGGTGTTTCACCATATGGATATTCTGAAGGAGGGAATCACCAGGCTTTGCCCTAGGTCCAAACGGTGATTCCAATCATGGCGTGCGATATAGGGGTTCGGTCGGGGAGGTGAGCTACCCCCGAGGGCCTTCAAGCCATTTGAGACCATGCAGAGGGATGGCGAGATTCCATACCGCCTTTCCCGAACCCCAAAGTCTGTATTGGATGCACGACGTCTCCCGCATGATTCACCCAAGAGGAAGTGTTCATGCTCTTATGCATGTCATCGGCAAGGGCAAACCTCACGTGAACAGATCAAATCCTTTGGTATGTGTGCAGCGACGTGGGATTGTGCAAAAGTTCTTTTGGGTATGGGAGAGCAAGGTGCAGGTTTAGTACCCTGAGTTGTTCCCTAGTTTTGCTTTTCGGGGACAAAAGGCTTGAATGAGGGAATGATGTAAGAACCCGGTTTTTGGCTGTAGAAGACTTTGGAATATTCTTGATATTATTCCAGAGCAGCGCCCTCAGACGGCGTGCGATTCCGAGCCCCGGAGTGGCCGGAAATAAATTGTCAGTGCGTTCACACCGGACACACCAAATAAATGGGATAACTCATAAAAAGTGTTTCGAATCAGAGATATGACTGTACAGATGGGTCCGGAAATGGGGTGTTTACCCTATGAACGACATAAAGTATGTCGACGCAGGACTTTCGGGCCCCTCTCGCTATCGGAACGTTAAAAAGATAATTAAATTAATTTATTTATTCGTTTAATGGTGAAACAAAAGTATCTCTTAAACGGTGGCTCAGATTAGAAATCCAGGGGCACCGTTGAATCCGTAGCGTTTCATTTACCCTAGGAGGGGTGTAATTCTTGCGAGCGAGGCCTGTTTGTGAAAATTGGCCCCAGGGGCGTTTTCGTAATTTGGCAGCCACGAGCGTTGAATGTAATAACTTTTGAACGGGATCTCGGATTAAAATTTCGAGACCTCCGTTGTGCTCGGGAGGTGGTTTTTATCCTAGGGGAGGCTTAACCTTGACCCCGTCGAGCGTTTCAGATGCGGGCTAATTTGGAGTTTTAAATTAACTAAGTTTTCAATTAACTTTTCCTATTTATACCTAAACACCTTCCCTTCCCCACCTTTGATCATCCCTCGCGCAAACCCTACCAAGGAATAACTCCTCCTCTCTGGTGAGGCGCGACAGCTCCGGTGAGGCGAGGCGGCTCCGGCGGATCGTCGGTGAAGCGCCGGGCAACGCCCATCGAGGTAGGCTTGCGTTTTACCGTTTTTAATTTCCGTAATCTTCTTTAAATGGAATTCATTGTGTCGAATCGTTGAGAGAAGCCCAAATTCGAGTAAGACTCATTCTAGTCTTTCCAATGGATGTTTCAGTTGAATTTTTGGAGTCCCGGGGTGGCCCTATGAAGATTTTCTGCCAAGAACCCTGGTTTCTAGTGGTCCGGGGTGGCGAAAGCAGGCGGCGCGGCAGGTGTTCAGGCGGCGGCGGCTCGGAGCAGGGCGGTCCAGGTGTCAGCGGAGGTGGCGGCGCGGACGACTCCTCAGCAGGCGGCGCCGGCAGTCATCTGAGGCGGAGCGGCCATGACTGTTGGGGGCGGACCGGGAAGTGACGGCGCCCGCTGGGGGCGCGGAGCGGGAGGACTGGCCGGCTGTGCCGGCTGGTTGATGCGGTATCCGGGGTCGCGGCGCACGACCCCGCTCGGGAGATAAAGACCTTCCAACGGCAAGTGTCCGCATGGAAAGCAGTCGACTAGCCAGCGCCAGTCAGTGGAATCCCTAAAAATATTAAAAATTAAAAAAAAAAATAGTTTATAATAATAATAATAATATTATTATTATTATTATTATTATTATTATTATGGAAATGATTTATAAATCATAAATCATTCGCAGGGCATCCGATTTGGGCACCGTCTGTGGTGACGCGTCCCTTAAATTGAGACGAAGATTTTGAGATGGTTTTGTGGGTTTTTAACTCTCGAAATGAAGGGACTTGGAGGCGCGACATGCCTTTAGGTGAATTGGCATTTTTCTGGGGGATTGTTTTGGGCGGCGCAGACACATATGATGTTCGTTTTGAGCGTCGTTAGTGGCGTTGCGACCCGGGTGTCGAGGCAAAGTTTCCAGTATTGTTTCGGGCGTCAAAATTGGAGTTCAGGTGTGGGCCCCACGACCCGACTTTCGAGATGCGTGTGGTGCTTTACAACTTTTTCATCGGGCGTCCATTCGGGGAATGCGAGCAGTCAATTTTGGGTGTTTTTCGGATGTAATTGTATTGGAGCGGTCTTCCCCCTTTAATTCCGCATGCTGGTGTGGGCCTAGTGAGGGCCGTTTTGGGAGTTGACTGTGATTTCCAGCTTTATCACCGGGTGTCTGTATTGGACAATTGAATAGTACATCTTGTATACTTTTTCGAGAGGATCGCAGCGGTGCGATTCGTTCATTGTGCTTTGGGACCGGGATGCGGGTCCCATGTAGCACTGCTCGTGTGCAGTACGACGAAATGCGTCTTTTTCTCTGGACATCTGTTCCACTCAAGTAAGCAGTCAATTTGACGTGTTTTTCCGAGAGCATCGTGATGCCGCAGTTCGCCCGACCTTTTTCGGGATCGTGGTGTGGGTCCCACCCGACCTGGCTACGGTGAATAGTAATTTGTTTCACCGGGTGTCCATTTTGGGCGATTAAGTAGTCAGTACCGTGTGTTTTTCCAAGGGGATCGTAGTGGTGTGATCCGTTTGTTCTGTTTCGGGATCTGGGGGTGGGCCCCACAAGGGCTTGCTATAGTGAATAGTACCATATTCACCGGTTGACAGTTTCGGGTGAGTAAACAATCTATCTCACGTGTTTTTTCACGAGGATTACAACGGTGGGATCCGTTTGGATGTGTAGCGTCTCTTTCGACACCTCATTTAAATGTGGAAGCAAGTAAGGTGATCTGGTGGTGGTTCTTCTACTGTGTTTGTAGCGGACCCTTGGCGTGTGATCGCATGCACTCCCATGTGAGTGAAGTAATGCTTGAAGAGTTGTAGTTGGCCGTGTTTGGGCCGATGGGGTTGAAAGTTGGAATTTTTACGCTTAAGCCTTCGCGTTGACGTTGGGTGTTGTGTACACGTTAGCCTCTGGGCTAGAAAAGTGGTATACTCCGGGTTTATATGGGAATGACTGGAGGTACACGTTGTGGTTTGTACCCAAGGATGTTTGTGTGCTCAGTTGGGGTTGAACTGGGACCACACGTCGTGTGGGCCCCATGTGCGTGTCGTGTTGTGCTTTATGTACCTTCTACCTCCCGTGACATAAAGGGTCCTCCTATTCACGATGGTTTAGACTAGCAGGGTTGAGTGGTTTCCCCTGGTTTTGTTCTAGGGTAGGGTGGTTCCACGATACCCACTCTGAGTTCTATTGTCCAGTGTTATACCATCCAGTATGGATGACCATAGAAGTTTCGGGTTTACCCTCCAGCAGAGACTGGGTAGTGGGTTGCTCGTCGAATTATTTGGGTTTACCCTCCAGTAAAGACTGGGCAGTGGGTTTCTCACTGACTTCTAGGGTCTACCCTCCAGCAGAGACTGGGCAGTGGGTCACCCGACACTCTTAGGGTCTACCCTCCAGCAGAGACTGGGCAGTGGGTCACCCGACACTCTTAGGGTCTACCCTCCAGGAGAGACTGGGCAGTGGGTCACCCGACACTCTTAGGGTCTACCCTCCAGCAGAGACAAGGCAGTGGGTCACCCGATGACTCTTGAGGGTCTACCCTCCAGCAGGGCTAGGCAGTGGGTCACCCGTCATCTTGTTCCAGGTCTACCCTCCAGCTGGGCTGGGCAGTGGGTCGCCTGTCCACTTATTCCAGGTATACCCTCTAGCAGGGCTGGGCAGTGTGTCTCCTGATGATGTATTAGGGTTTACCCTCCAGTAGGGCTAGGCAGTGGGTCGCCCGATATCATTTTATGATTTACCTTCCGGCAGGGCTGGGCAGTGGGTCACCCGTTGGCATTTCAGACTCGGTTTTTTCTTATGAGGCTAGTCAGTGACTTTTCTCCATGACTGCCAGAGCGGGGCCCATGGTTATACGGGTTATTGTTGTGATGGCTTGAATTTGAGAAGACCTCTCAACTACAGGGCAGTGATGAGGTGTGGTTTCACTTTCCCCAGAACTCTCAAGTACGAGGGTGCCTTCCCCACCAAGACGCGTCCTTGTGACACGACCTAAAACTGTGCGGGCAAGTCAGTGCCGCCAAAAGCGTATAGTGTCGAGGTACGGTGATTTGAGCCCCTTGACTTGAAGTTCGGGGCAGACATATAGATACTGGGCATCGATAATGGTTACTTTTGGGACTGTTGGCTACTCACTTCTTGGGCTGAGTTACAAGATGGAGATCCCCTTACGGTCTTGTTTGGGATTCTGGTTTGAGAAAATGAATATGTATTTACCTTGTCCTAGTACCCACTTCTTGGGTTTTGGTTACACTTATTCCAAGAGAGGCGAAGACGCGCAGGGTATGCCACGTGCTTTCAGTGTCTAGCTTCTCGTGGTTGGACGAGTCTACTCTCCTTCTATAGGTAGCGAAGACTCAACGAGAAGTTCATCTTCTCACCGTTTCTAGCTCCTTGTGCTTGGATGAATCTACTTCCTTCCTCTTGCTGGGTTGAGCTGTACTCTTTACTAAACTCTCAGTTGTACTCTCTTAATTTTCTCTGTTTAATATACTGCTCACCTATTCAGTACCTCTTTTGTTTCTCCCTCGAGCCTTCGGGGCATCCTACTGAGTATTTTTATACTCACCCCTTCTTGGGCTTTGCCAGCACTTTGTGTGCCCTTGCAGACGACGGACAGGTTGGTCGTGACTTCAGTGGAGCTTTGGAGTTCGGGAGCTTGGACCACGTGTGGTGGTCTTAGCCGGGTTCCAGGTGTGGGAGCCTCCCAGCCTTTCGCTTTTGTATACCTTTTTCCGGGTTGTGGCACTTTTCTTGTTGGGCGCCTGTTTTTCCCTTTTATTTTTAGTTTACCTTCAGCTTTTACTTTATAGTGATTAGAGGTTGATTCACTTTTGTGGTTTATATATATAGTAGTTGCACTTTACTGTACTTGTCTTTTATTTTACTCTGCACTTCTATATTGAGTGGGCTGTGTGTTTGTGTAAAGGTACTTAGGCAAAGGCCTCCCTGAGTTGTTTAGCCTTCGGCGCTTGTCGCCAACCCCTGGCCTATGGAGGCGGACTTGGGGTAGTTGCGGCTCGAGCCCGGGTAGGGTTGGGTCGTGATAGTTTTGGTGGTCGAGCATTAAAAATGAGATTCTAGCGTACATGACACGATGATACAACTGTCAGTAGGTGAAAGTTGAGCATTAAGGACCAGGTGGTTTACTATATACTTTTCCCATTTCAGAGTGGAAGTGGGTTGATTTAGCCATATAATTTTTGTTATGTCTCATGAAGATAGCTTAGAATAATGACTCTATTTTGGTAATTGTGGAAATACTGATGAATGTAGACCATTTATTTATTATATGAGAGACCTTATTAGTAGAGCAGTTGAGATACTTGAATGTTCGAGTGATAGTTTATCTACATGGGGATCCATAGAATATACCTACAGATCATGACTCACATTTTACTTCATTATTCTAACAGGGACTACAGTAGGTTCTTGGTATTCAAGTTTGGTTGAGTACAACTTTTCACCCAAATATAGATGGGCAGTTAGAGTGTACTATTCAGGTTCTTGAGGATATTCTTTGGGCATGTGCCATAGACACTGGAGGATATTTTTAAAAACACCTTGATTTTGTGGAGTTCTCCTATAACAATAGTTATCACGATACTATACATATGACACCATATAAGTCTCTATGTAGTAGTTAATGCACATCACCTTTATGTGGGTTAGAGGTAGGTGTGTCAGAGTTGTTGGGACCGAGTCTCGTACGGGAGATATCAACGTATGTTCAGCTAATTTAGAAACATGTGGCTACATATTAGAGTAGAAATAAGTCATATGTTGAAATATGTAGATAGACCCGAGAGTTTACTTAGGGTGATCGTGTATTCCTTTAGGTATCTCCAATGTTGGGTCACCAATAGATACAGATATAGGTTAAGCTAGCACCCAGGTTCACTGGACTATTTAATGTTTTAGAGATAATTGGATTGGTGGCATATTGGTTTTCTCTTTTATAAAAATACAGTGCTCTGCATGACATTTTTCGTGAGTCACAACAACGGTGGTATCACCCCAACCCTTATCATGTGATCTATGTGGATGATGTAGAGCTTGAGATAGATGTGTCCTCTAAGGATAATCCGATAGGTGTGTTGGATGATGATGAAAAATGTTGAGGGGAAATATTATTCCAATAGTTCAAATATTTTGGTAGCATGACCAACTTCAATAGGAGACTTGGGAGAGAGAAATATACATGAGGGCATAGTGGGCCAATCTTTTTGACTTGTAATCTTACAAATTATTTAGAGTACAACTCGAGGATGATTTTTTAGAAGGTGGGGGGATTGTAAGATCCTTTCCTTTTCTGAAGATGTCCTAAACTAGATTTATGGTACACTTTTTCTATGTCTTGAGTAATCTTTGTTTGGGATTTACATAGCAGTGTATTTGGGTGAAAATTTGAGAAAAATAGAATAAAGGGGGAAGTTCACTTTTGGAACACGATTAGGTAAAACCGTTCACCCTAGCCTAGAAAACCATGCAACCATGGACAATGGGTATTTGCAAAGTTCACGCACAGTTTGTCAAACTATTCACTCTTTTAAGAGTAATTGTGAACCCCTATAAAATATATGCGTGGTTTAGGTGCATGGTTAGGGAAGAGGGTGATCTCTACCCATCAAACTATGTGAAAGAAATTAATTCACCTAAAAAATAGATTTTAACAGACCCAAACCCCCCAAAACTCACCCTATTCAACGCTCATTCACCTTTATACGTTATTTCATGATTTAAGATACTCTCTAATGGATTCCAATTCTTATAGACCTCATTTTTTTCATGATTAAAATCATGTATCAAATATATACACCCCTCCAGATAGGAGAATCATATTTTTCTTAGTTTCTCATTACCCCTTCCTTCCTCTTCCATCATAGAAAGGGTTATTCTTCCTATTTTGATTAGATATTGATCCATTATTGTCGATATATATCTATAATTTAAGGATATTAATTTTTTCAATCTTGTTTTATGGTTTTAGATCTAGATCTAGTTCTGCGTTATTACGATGCACAAATTTTGTGGATTTTCATTGGGCGATCATTCATCAACAAATTAAGATAAGTGTTTTATGCTTAAAATCCCAAATTATTGATATAAACTGTATGAATGTAATTGTAGAATTTCTATTAAAATTTTAGCAATTTATTTCTAGATATAAATGATATATTTTTTGAATTATTTAATTGAGGAAAATCATGGAATTGGGATATTGGAATTATAGATCTTGAGTAATTAAATTTGTAAATAATTAAGGGATATTAATAATTAAATAATTGTGGGATTTTTGGTATAATGGGATTGTGAGATAATTAATTAATTTTTCAGTCAATAAATAACATTTATATTACTAAATAATTGCTGGATAAAATAATAAGATTGATATTATTAATTAATAAATGAGTTAATTGATAGAATTGAAATGATTAATTAATTATTTACTTAGTTAATGATATAGATGAGATTAATTATTTATTTATTTAATTAACAAGATTGAGAATATTATTTAATTATTGAGTTAATTAATGAGATTGAAAATATTAATTAATTATTTAGTTAATTATTGACATTATGAAGATTAATTTATTGTGGAATTAATTAACGAGATAGATAAAATTAATTAATTGTTTATTTAATTAATAAAATTGAGTATATTAACTAATATCTGAGTTATTTAATGAGATTGATTAGATTAATTAATTTTTGATTTAATTAATGATATTTAGAATATTAATTATTTGTTGAGATAACTAATGAGATAAAGATTATTAATTAATTTTTGAATGAATTAATGATATAATGAATGGTAAAAATGGAATTCATATGAAAATTGAGAACAGGAATGGCAACAATGAAATTATTATATTCAGATGATATATAATGATAAAAGTGGAATTCTAAAAGATGATATCCCTTGGGGATAGTGTAGACTCTAACATGGGCTGAAGAAGATATTGAGGTTCAGGTATCCAAAAAAACCTGTGGAATTTATGTGGTTCAATAAAGAATAAATTGATAAATTGATAATTATATATTTATGAATTTTACTTATTTATTTATGAAACTACATAAACATTTTATTGACTAGATATTGTGATAGAAACCATTGGTGGTTTCTTGCTGAGTGGTAATCACACCCAACTCAGATGACCTGATCTATACCTAAATAGGTTTCATGACTGTCGGATGGGATAAGGGAAAGGGAAATGTGTAAGGTGTCTGAGTCGGGATAGATTGTGGATGGGGGAACTAGATGTGGTTAGGTACACATTATGAGTTTTTAGTCTCTTTTCATATAGTTTCATTTCGACACTGACATGTTTTTGGCATGAAATATCTACCGTTTAGTTTTCATATTTCATCTTATGATATTGGAATATTTCTAGTTATGGTTATATATTTGGTTATTTTTTATTTATTTTTCACTAGTGGTTTACACTAACAAAGTGAGTATAGTATCCCTATGACTGATATTTGACCCTTGCTTCTAGTCGGTAGCCTCAAGCATATGAGGACGCACATTTTAGGTCACATAGGGAACCAGCTCGGGGAACCCGCATGTGGAACCCAGGATGGGAAATTATAGGATGACATTATTTCCACACTTCCTTACCCTACCATTGTGAAATATATTTGATAATTTTAAGTTCATGCTGTATTTTATAAGAGGTTTGTTAAATATTTTAGAAAAGTTTCTCCACCACTGACCAACCAACTCAAAATGGAAATAGATTTTGTTTTTGATTATTCAAGCTTAGAAACATTTGAAAAATGAAAATAAGTACTTACTACAACACATATAATCTAACCATGTGACTTAAATACCACTTTGATATGTTTTTCCTCTAATCAATCAGTGGGAGATATATATTTTCAAAATATTCATGGTCAATCACATTTGATAGCATCCAATTCAAAAACCCTTAACACAAACCAAATAAATTATATAACAAAAATGAATGAGTTTTTTTATATTGTTATTACCTTAGATAAATTATGATCATATTTACTTAGAAGTAAAGTGATAGTTTACTGTAATAATAAAACTCTTAGGTATCTGGTCAAGATAGAAAATGTAAATTACATATTGGTGATATGGATATTTCTTTTATAATAATTTGACGTATAGATCAAGGACAAAAAGTATAAAGAGAATTTAAATTAATAAAACATGATCAAGATAACCCACATCATTTATATATAATCACTAGGTAATAAATTCCTTAATTACTAATTTCCTTGTGAACACTTGTACAATGTCACCCAAGTGCCCCGGTATACTGAATGGGTGAACTAAATTTACCATCCTTATTTACTAATCATAAAACTCAAAAACAAAAAAAATGATAAAAATATTTATGATTGGGAGGACCATTATTTATAAAATATATATCCTTAAAAGTGATTAAAAGATACATACCTGAGATAGAGTTAAAATTTGTGATTTTATTTTGTCATGCACTTGCATGTGGAGGCCATTTTGGACCTTTAACAACATACAATAAAGTATAAGAGGCTCATTTGTTTTTTCCACTAATTTCTAAAGACTCCAATGATTTTTTTAAACATGTAATAACAATTAATTTACTATAGGTATTTATAAAAGAAAAAAATCCCTCAAATCGATTAACCTTTTTATAAATATTTTATCTATTCAGATTATATTTCGTAGGTCTATTTCTTATCTCCTTTGGATTTTCTTAAATCCCTTTATTAGTGGATTATGTTTCAATGTGGATTGAATCATAATGAAACTAAACTAATTATTAAAAATGTGTTATTAAGTTTATTGGATCAATTATTCCTTTTTATTGTTTTACTCCCATGGTTTATAATCACTGGTCAAAAACCCATTTGTTTTTAAAAAACATGAAATCCCTTATTTAAAATATGGAGTTCACCGCATTACCCTTATGGATAATCACCCATAGATATATGGGAAGATGAAGGATTCCAATAGATAAATAAAGGAAATTTTTTAAAGAAATATGTAATTGAGAAAAATTTATTAGTGTACAAATATTTAGGATGTACAATTGCCAACATTTCTTTTAGAAACATCCTAGTTATGTCCCCTTAAAAAATTTTGTGGGAAGAAATATCACATTACTATTGATATGAAAAAAAATCCTATTAGGTTCTGAATAGAGTGAAACTGGATTTTCAAAAGTACAGAGATAAAATTAACCACCAAATGATTGAACTTGAGGAGGGGAGGAGGGAATTTTATACAAACACTGAATTGTTTAAAGATAAATGTTGATATTTTTATGATAGCCTCATTCAGAAAATAATAATCCCTATGTTGTATATTTCCTTCACACTATTGTAGATATATCTTTTTTATAATATTATTCCTTGATAAATGCATTATGGAATTAATTAAAGTTATACTTGAGATAATTGTGTGGAAGAAGAAAATATAACACAGGATGTAAATATAATTTTTTCATTTCCTTGTCTATTTTTAAGTGATATTTTCCTGAAATAAATTACATTAAATTGATCAAAAATATTTTTTCAAAACCTATACATAAAATCAACATGTATTTTCCTTATATTTTTAAATTTTTAGACTGTTTTTTCATATAAAATCCTAATAATTAATTCCATCTTTCCAAAAAGGAAATACCATTATACTATTGATGGATTTCATTGGGTAAAAAATTGTTCAAATAAGATGATAATTGATTGAATTATACCACTAATTGCATTGATGTTATAACTTTAAAATATGGGAAATGGGCTTTAATGAAAACAATTATGTTGAAGTCAAAATAATATCATAAGGAAAAAAGATAGCTAAACATAAACTTATGTAAAATTTCTATACTAATTGATTAAAACCTCAGGGAGCCTCTTTAAAAGATATTTGGATATTTTCTAGGAACATAAGTTAATAAATACAATGAGAACTATTCTAAAGTATTCATAAGTCAATATAATCACATGTTTGTGTGAGCCATTAAATAATATTTAAAGTGACATGATATCCACTTATACTAATGTTGCTTTTATGCATTGACTGTAACAATTAGTCTCATGGGATATGAACTATCTTGGGATAGTTAATATATAGGTTTTATTACTCATACAATAATTTTCTTTAATAAATAATGGCTTTGATAAAATCAATAAGTGTTAATATACAAAGTGGATAAATTTTTTTGGAAATTTAAAACTTTGATAAAGAATAGGAAGTTGAAATATCTAAATATAATTTATAAGTTATTAAGTAATTTTGAAAAAAAAATTGAAATGAAGTCTTAGAGGAGAGCTATCTATGAAATTTTCACTTAAATATATCTTTATTACACTATGATCTATTATGTTTAAAAATAGATAATTGGGAATTTTCATTAAATTTATGTAAAGATGGTGCTGTAAAATCATAGAGTAAGTATCATATTTTCAAGAAATTAATGAATCTGGGACTTATTTATTTTCTTTATTATGTATTTAAGAATAGGTAGGAAAAATATATTTTAATAAATTGAATTCATTATATTTCAGGGGAGTATAATAGTGTAAATGTGGGGGGAGTGAGGATATCAACTTTCTGCAATTTTACCCCATTTTAAAGAATAATTATCCCCAAATATAAATAAAACACAGTTAGTTGATTGAATTTTTTTTCAAATTTTAGAAATATAAAATTTAATTATTTAATGGATTTAATCTCATGTTTTATTAATTTATTCATTTTTGGGGTTAACTGGGGATTCCATACATTGATATTCAAATTTTTAAATTTATCATTTCAAAGGATTTTTAATATGATTTTCATTATTTAAAATTAATTTAATTTTTTATTGAATAAATCCTAAATTGAATATCAAAATTTTCACTATTACATATCTAAAAATGAAAAAGGAATTATCATATTAATTTAACTTATCCATCATATGTATTTGGAGTTGGTTGAAAAAAATTGAAAAGGCATGAGCTGGAGTAAAAAAGTATGAATTTGTGAATCATTTTTTTACTTCCCCTAGTTAATCATCTAAAACGAAATGGTGAATATTATTTCATAAGACATGGACCATTTCATAAGATTTCTAGAATTTCATATTATTTAAATTCCATGAATGTATGACTTCCCATCCATTTTGTTAGAATTCTTTCCAATAATTTAACTTCATCATAGAAGTCCATCATCTAAATTCAATTTTATACGATATGACATATTTTGGGATCATATGTTATCAAATATAATAATAAAACATTCATCACAACATCATATAACTTCTTCTTGGATCATATTTAAACAAATATAATCATAATACTTCTATCCCAACATCATATTACTTATTCTATATTATAAAGGTATCTCTACGGGAAAAACCCTCCACCACATCGAGCTTATCCTCCCCATGTGTAAAGGTAACAAGGATGTTCTGTAAGGATATAGCACACCATCTATATGTTGAGTAAGGATAAACTTTTTTGATGAAAAATACATTAAGTAACCTCCATAAAGATACATATAGTTAAGGGGATGAATGAGTAAATATAACAACTCACTTGTGTGAGGGTAGTCATGCACTACACAATAGAATCACCGAGCATTTTAGTAGCTATGTAATGGTTTTTTGGATTGTATAATGGTAAAAAATCATGGTTGAGTGATACTTAAGGGTATCTCTATGAATCCATTCATAATGCATCAACAAAAGGATAGTGATCAAGGTGATATGTAATGGTATCCCAGTAAAGACCCAACCCCAGTTTCCCAGAGCCGGAGCCTTATCACATTACATCAACATGATTGCAATAATGTAATATCCTAAAGGAATTAATAGTTTAGTATATTTTAAAACAAGATACATATATAATTTCTACATTACAATTTGAAAGGAAACACAACACTAATTTATTCCATTAGAAACATCCATGCCTCCTAGATTATGCCTCCAAGTCATTCATAATTTACTTCTTCATATCCTAGGAATATGAAACATAAGAAATGGGTGAGCTCAATTTCTTAGTAAGAGTAAGAAATATATTTAAATTTAACATAAAAATTCAGCATGGTAAATAATTTAAAACACACACCTTTAAAAGAGGAAAATGTGAACATAATATAGAAGGAATATGAGCTAAGTAAATATTTCCATAATAAAACATAATCATGGGTATAACCTCTTGAAATTTGAATTTCTAGATTGATAATGAGGGAAATTCATATTCTGTAAATTCTGAAAAGTACTGTCAAGGCCTCGTCCAAGACTTCTAAAAATGATTACGGCCTCACCCAAAACCATATCTCAAAATGGGAATGTCCTCGGCCAAGCCCATATATATTTGTCTCATGAGACCTACTGATGCATCAAGGGGATATACCAAGACCCACCCATAACATAAAAAAGTCCAATTAATTCCTCATATGATCAGGGATAAACTTAAAAAACATATAATTTCATATTGAATCTAACATATTAAATGTAAATAACTTTCCCCAAACATTAATCACAAACACTAACCATTCAGAGTAAATTGGCGAATGGTTTTAGGATAGAACATCCACATTAAAACTAATAATAAACCATTAAATTAAATATAGTAGATTATATCATAAATTTTTAATCCCAATAATATATAAGAATCAAAAAGTATTATTGAAATAGATGAATATACTTTAACAAAATCATCGAGTAATTCTTGAGATAAAAACTCTTTTTATTTTGAAAAGAAGAGTTCTTTGGAAAATTATATGTATAAAACTAGAAGTGAAGTAAGATAGTATTTTCATAATAAAAAAGATTTATTTTACAAAGATAATGGTTGCTAAAAATATATTATAGAGTTCCCTTAAAAATTTGTAATAATTTCATAAATTCCCTTTAATCGAACTTGTATTTCGAATAGAAAATTTTAAAGATACTTTTAAAACATATAAATCCTCATAAATGAATGTATGATTATGGTTGGTAAAAATATGTAGAACATTATCATAGAATATATTAGGATTAAAAAATAATAAATAATAAGTTATTTGAGGTAAGTAGAGAATAAGTGTAACTCGGATGGAAATGGAGGTTCGTGTAGAAAAACCTTACCTTAAACCGAATGTTACGATTTTGACCATATGGTCCTGGATTATGAAATTAGAATCATTAATAACTCAATTCAGAACCTATTATACATTTATTTAGTTTATCATAATTTTTATTGTTCATTTATTTCTTTATTGATAAGTTATAATATTTCATTCTGTCATTCTAAAGTGTTTGTTTTCGTCATTTTCAAAGTCGGTTCACTTGTTTTTAAGTAATGGAGTTCATGTGGTGTGGATGTAAATCTCCATAATTGAATTTAAATAATATTTATGAACATATATAGGTTTTAATGTTCATTTTTATTATTTGGTTACATGTCATGAGGATGAATCATTAGGTGACATATTAATGTCAAACACATAGATTATTTAAGCGGTATATTGATTATTAGGAACTACTTTGGTAATATAATATAATATTATGTACATATACTGGTTATTGAATATTATGTAGGTTATAATACATATATTATAGTCTATTTAAATCATCAAAATGGTTTCATGACAAGTAATTAAGGAGAAATTGAAGAATGAAACTTTGTCGTCCACAAATGTTGTAAATTGAAACCACACGGATGATGATTTCATTTATAAAAGAGAGAGAGTGTGTAAGAATATTGATAATGTTTATTACATTTACATGGTATAATTCCTGTATATAGATGATATTGGATTTATAAGGATCAATTGGACAGAGAAGGTAAGGATATAATAATAAAAGAAGATAAATTGAAATGACACTAAATGAAAATGAATGATGCTTTACCTCTTGAAATAACCTCATTGAGGACCTCCTTAAGGGAATGGGTTTTGGTAGTTTGGCAAGATAAAGATCTATTGGATTTGGGGAGTAAATAAGTAAGGGTATATGGTTAAAACATAGACAAAGAATAGGGCTTGAGATGAGTTAAGAGAAGACGGAGTGGGGGGTATAGTGGAGGAGAGGAGTGAGTTTTGAATATTATATTTATTATTCCACTATTTCCCTCAAGACAACCAATAGTGTGTATTCATGTGACCCCTAACAGTAAAAAGTGAATGGGAGTTATAACTAAGTCTTCTTATATCATCCATTATGCTAGGAATAGTGAATTTAACTTATAATGTATATATATGTTAAATTGTAGTATTTCACTATTCATTAAAAATTTGGGTATTCCAGAACAATCCCAAAAATTCTGCCTAACACATTTTTCGACATGTAGATTTCAAAAATGAATTATTTTTTGAAAATAATTTCTTAAATATAATTAATATAATTTTTAAATAAAATTAAAGCTTATTTGAAAAATAACAATTTTAAAACTATAATTTGTTTTATATCACATTAAAATATTAATGAAGATATAATTATCTTATAACATTAAGAAAATAAAATAATATTATTACTTACTATTGATAAGAGTCGTATTACTATTTATATTACTATTCATAAGGGCATGATACTATTCATAAAAAAATAATTCTATCTTATCAGACTCTAAATATCTTACTGAATGCAACTGTGTTTGTACATTTTTCAAAATACAAATCACAAAGGTGGAAAATCATGTTCACTAGATATGTTACAATAAAGTGGTTTGTTTCAGAGACTTGGTGTTTCATGCATTCAATATTAAATTCAATTAAAAAATCATGGGGTGTTATATTATCCCTTCTTTACAAAAATTTTGTCCTCTATATTTCCAGAAAGTTACCTCATAAAATGATTTGGGTAGTTCTTCATCATAGGTTCCTCAAGCTCCCATGTTGCATATTCGATTTTATGATTTTTTCAAAGTATATTTACCAATCAAGTCATTTAATTCCTCAACACTTTTTCTTTAGTGTCCAGAATTCGTATAGGCTCTTCATAGTAAGATAGGTCGGGTTCCAATTTTATACCTTCAGAAGTGAGGACATGCATCCGGTCTGGCATGTACTTCCTCAGCAATGAGACATGGAACACATTGTGTACTTGATACAGGCTAGGTGGCATAGCGAAATGATATGTAACAACTCTAATTCTATCTAGAATTTCAAAAGGGCCTTTATACCTATGCCTCAGTTTCCCTTTCTTCCCAAATCTTATAACACCCTTCTATGGAGATAGTTTTAAGAAAACTTGATCTCCCACATGAAACTCCAAATTTTTCATTAGATTATCAACATAGATTTTTTTCTACTTTGAGCTACTTTTAAATGACCTTTAATATTCTTTACCTTCTCTATTGTTTCCTCTACGAGATTTAGACCCACAAGACTCCTTTATCCAACATCATCCCAACATGTTAGTTTACGCCATATCTTTTTGAACAATACTTCATACAATGCCATTTGAAAACTTGAATGGAAACTATTTATGTAGTAAAACACTACTAAATGAAAATATTTATCCCACAAACCTAGAAATCTAAGTGAACATGATCTCAACATGTCCTATAAGGTTTGGATCATCCTTTATGACTACCTGTTGGTTTTTGGGTGATAAGAAGTACTCAATAAAAGCTCAGTATCCAAACATTTCTGAATACATTTCTAAAATTTTGATGTAAATCATGGATCACGATTAGAAACAATTGAGAGAGGTTCTCCATGAAGTCTCAAAACCCCATTTACATGGTGTCATTATAGGTGCTCTAGTACTCATATTGCATCATTATTTCTTGGAGTTTTGGGTAATCTAGTGACAATATCCTTGTTTATGTCATCCAATTAAATGTGGGAATTGGAATAGGTTTCATGACTCTTCTAGGATGATTTCTTTTGGCCTTCACTTGTTGATAGACTAAACATCTTGATACATAATCAACAATTTCCTACTTCATGTTGTCCCACGAGAAATGTTCTTTCAAATCTCCATCCATTTTTGTTCCACCAGGGTGTATTGAGAAATTTGAGATGTGACCATCTTCCAATAACTCCCTTTTTATCTCAGGTATAGAGGGAACACATAGCCTCTTCCCAAATTTCATAATTCCATCTTCACATACGAAGTCATCTAACTTCCCATACTTCACATAATTAATTTTCTTTTGAAGGTTCTTATCATATAGTTGATATATTTTAATACTTTCTAGTAAAGATGGCTGGGAAACCATTTGAAAACTGAATTATGTTTCACCTTCTTTGGTAATTCACATTTCCATGCTTACTAGATCCATGTACAAATAATCCTTGTCAATTCTCATTTTTTTAGAACACCATGATCATTCATACTCAATGCATCTGCTACCTTTTTTGCCTTTCCTAGGTGGTACTGTATGGAACAATGATAATCCTTGAATTGTTTGAGCCATCTCTTTTTCCTCATGTTGAGTTCTTTGTGCGAGAAGATGTACTTCATACTCTTTTGATTTGTATATATCTCAAATTTTTCTCTATGGAGATAATTTCTCCATATCTACAAAGAAAATATTATAGATTCTAACTCAAGATCATGAGTAGGATAGTTTTATCATTAATTTTTAACTACCTTGATTCATAATAAATAGCTCTATCATTCTGCATAAGGACACAACCAAGTCCTTTCTTTGATGCATCAATATAGATCAAAAACCCATCATTCCCCAATGGTAGAGTTAGGATTGGAGAATCCACCAATATCCTATTCAATTCTTTAAAATAGTCCTCAGATTGTTTTTTCCATATGAACATAATCCATTTACATGTAATCATGGTCATTGGTTGGCTAAACAGGTGAGTTCTGAATGAAACGACAATAATAACCTGCTAAACCAATAAAAATATGTACCTCAGTTATATTCATTGGAGTAGTCCATTCTTGAAAAACCTTTGACTTAACAGGATCAATAGATATTGCATCTTTAGAGACAATGTGTCCCATAATAGAAACCGATTGAAGCCAAAATTCAAACTTGCTAAACTTATCATATAGTTTGTTCCTTCAAAGAGTCTATAGAATAGTGTGAAAGTGATTTTAATGATCCTATTTTATTTTTTTGTATATCAAGATATCATCAAGAAATAACACCCCAAATTCTTCAATATATTCCATGAAAAATATATTCATTATATCCATAAAAACATTGGATGCATTAGTTAGTCCAAAAGGAATTATTGTGAACTCATAACACCCATACCTACATAGAAATGTTGTATTTTGAATGTCTTCCTTCCTCACAAGAATCTCATGATATCTAGATCAAATATCAATCATAGAAAAATATTGGGCTCCATGAAGTTGATTAAATAAATCCTCAATGAGATTTAGGGGATACTTGTTCTTTATTGTTATATCATTGATCTCGTTGTAGTCAATGCACAACCTTATAGATCCATCTTTCTTATTAACTAAAATAATATGGGTTCCTCATGGAGAAACACTAGGGTGAATAAATCCTTTATCACTCAATTCCACTTATTGTTTCTTCAGTTCCACTAACTCCACAGTGTTAATTCTATAAGGGGTCTTAAATATGGGCCTTGAATCAATAATTATGTCAATGGAAAACTCAATTTCCCTATATAGAGAATTTCTTTTTTAAGTCCTATAGAAACACATAAACATATTCTTTCACAATAGGTACGTCCTCTATCTGAACATTCCCTTCCTAAAACATAGTTATTTCATTCTCTTCCTTCATAATAATTGAATTCAGTACAACTACTATGGTCGGATCTAGATGATAATCAAATATTGAAGTTTCTACCTTAAAGATGAGGGATTCCACATCATCCTAAAAAATTGTAATCTCCTTATTCTTGCAATACATTTTCACATCATGGTTCAAAAGCCAATCCGCACCAAGGATTATATCAAATTCCATCATGGGAATGACAAAAAAATCAATAGATAAAGCATTTTTATATGCCATAATGGGGGCTTCCTGACATAACATTGTTACAATGATACTTCCGTTATGATTTTTGAGTTAAAACTCCCTTATTAAATCAAATTGTAAATATCTAATTTTCATAGAAAACTGGTATGATTTGAAATAATGGGATGCTCCATGATAAAATAAAGAATTTCCTATGTTTGAGGAAATGATTAATGTACCTTCAACCACATCACTAGGAACTTCAATATCAGCGGTGTTGATTGCTTAATCTTGTCTCTACTCCCTTGGCCTTTTCTGTGGCATGTTTCCTTGATGCTTTGGAAAATAATTAACATAGTGTCCCATATCCTTAAAATTATAGAAATGAACATTAATAGATTTTTTCTACCACTTACAATCACCATCAATAAAGAATTTCTTTCTTCATTTGTTGCATACTCCTTTTTCCTTTTAAGTAGGCACTTGGGTGTTTCCTTCCACAATTATCACAGGGTGGAAATGAAACTCTTCCATTATTCATCATATCTTTATTTCCTTTTCTAGAGTTCTCTGCAACCCACTTCTTCTCTTTCTTTCCCTAAAAGTAATAATACTTAGATAATTACTTTTCTACCTTGATATCACAATAAAAAATATCCTCATACAATGAAAAACTTTGGGGGACTGGTTCCCATTGGAGGAATGGATTTATGCCATCAAAAAATTGATCAGTTTTGATCCTTAGATTACGTATATATTCTATATCATACCTTACTAACCTTGTGAAGTTAGCTTCATACTTTGATATATTCTTGTCTTCCTTTTGCCTCATATTTAGAAACAACCTTTCCATATCTTCTCACTGTTCATGAGAAAATTATTTCTCTATGAATATTTCCTTAAATTCCCTCCATTACATCTCTTATATCTCTTCTTCCTACTTTGTGTTTTGGATTAATGACCACCATTGATCCGCATCTCCCGATAGATGATAAAATTCTATGAAAACATTCTCTATTTTGATACATCCCAAAGCAAGAAATATCAACTATAAGGAACATATCCACCACCCAGCTACAAATGGTTGTGTAGTCTCATTGAATGATGGAGTCTATTGTCACATAAAAAAATCCAATATATCTCCTCCACGTTGTGGGTCTGGATTCTCCATACAGGTAAGGTTATTATTAATAACTTGATTCAGTTGTCCTAGTATAGTAATAAGTTGCTCAGTAAAAGTTCTAGCTCTAGATCCAACATCAGTATCTTACATTGGAGGGAAATCCCTACATGGGTTATGAATGTTCATACGGTTTCCAGTTCTTCCAATAGGCTCCATTTCTAGATAATGTCATACACTAGATTTTGTTATGAATCATAATGTATAATCCTAACTCAGAAAAATACTTGGCATAAATTGAAATCCTATGGATGGCTAATCCCATAATCAAAAACAAGGTTTCTTTGAGGAAAAATTTACATTTAAATCCTTCATAATGGCTAGGAATGAAAATTTTAATTATCCTAATCATATCCCCCGGGAGTGTCAAACCTGTTGTGCAGTAAGGCCCATTATCATGTACCAGGATACCCTAGGTCAAGCCTAAAACTCCTTGTCGATATTTTCACTCCTAGGTCTATCTATTATCGAACCATGTCCACTTGTAGTATCTAGATAGGGATTTATTTTATAGAAATATCCACATAACCCATTTCTTACCAAAATACCTGGATTTTCTTGTATGATTATCCTAAAATACTATCTTAGGGGTTTGTTCCCTAATCAATGTTTTTTAAGTCTATTTTCCATGTTTTCTACTAAACTTTCTCTGATACCAACTGTAAGGACACAAACCGAGCTTCCAAGATTACATTACATTGGCATGGTTACAAGATAGATATATCCCGAAAGAATGAATAGTTTATTAGATTTGGAAATAAGAGAAAAATATAAGTTCAACATTACAACTTTAAAGTAAAATAAATGCTAACTTATTCCATTATAAACATTCATGCCTTCAAGTCATTCATAATTTACTTATTCATATCCTGTGAAAATGAAACATATGATATAGGTGAGCTCAAATTCTTAGTACGAGTAATAAATATAGAGGAAGATAACATAAACATTAGGCATGGTGAATAATCGAAAACACATGCCGTTAAAAGAAAAAAATATGAACATAATATGGAAGGAATATGAGGTGAGTCAATATTTCCATAATAAAACATAATCATGGGTATAACATCATGAACATTAAATTTATATCTTCATAATGAGGTAAGTTCATAATCCGAACATTCTGAAACATACCTTCAAGACTCGACCAATACTTCTAAAAATGATTAGGGCCCCGGTAAAAACCACATCTCAAAATGGGCAAGGCCTCTACCAAGTCCATATCTATTTGTCTCATGAGACCTACTGATGCATTTAGGGGATATAGTGGTCCCCACCTATCATAAAATAAGTCTAATTCATTTCTCATATAAGAAGGGATAAACTTAAACCACATATACATTCACATCGAAACTAACATATGAAATGTAAATAACCTTCCCTGAACATTAAACATAAACACTAACCATTCTGAGTAAATTGATGAATGGTTTTAGGATAACACATACAAAGTCAAATTAATCATAAACCATTCAATAAAATATGTTATATGATATCATATATGTTTAGTCCCAATAGTACATAATAATCAAAAATAGTGTGTAAATAGATGAAGCTACTCTAATAAAATCATCGAGTAATTCTTGAGATAAATACTCTTTTATTTTGAAAAGAATAGTTCTTTTGGAAAAGTGTATGTATAAAACCAGAATTGATGTAAGATATTATTTTCATAATAAAAATGAGTGATTTCATAAAGATAATGGTTGATAAAAATAGATGATAGAGTTCCCTATAAAATAGGTAATAATTTTATAAATTCCCTCGAATCGGGCCTGTATTTCAGAAAATTTTTTTGAAAGATCCTTTCAAAAACATATAACTCCTCGTAAATGAAGGTATGATTATGGTTGGTACAAATTTGTATAAAATTATCACAGAATATATGAGGAGTAAATAATAATAAATAATAATTCAATTGAGTTAAGTGGAGAATGAGAGTAACCCAAATGAAAATGGAGGTTCAAGTAGAAAACCCTTACCTTAAGTCGAATGTTATGGTCTTTACCTTATGTTATTGGAATATGAAATTAGACTCACTAACAACTCAATTAAGAACCTATTAGACAAGTATTTATTTTATCATAGTTTTTTTAGTTCATTTATTCCCTTATTGATAATTTATAATATTTAATTCTATCATTCTGAAGTGTTCATTTTCTTGATATTCATAATCGATTCACTAGTTTTTAAGTAATGGAGTACATGTGGTATGGATGTAAATCTCTAGAATTGAATTTACATAATATTTATGAACATATATAGATGTTAATGTTAATTTATATAATTTGGTTACATGACATGAGGATGAATCGTTAAATGAAATATTAATGAAAAACACATAAAGTATTTAAGCGGTATTTTGATTATTACGAACTAATTTGGTCATATGATTTAATATTATGTACATATCATAGTTCATGAATATTAAGTAGGTTATAATAAATATATTATAGTCTATTTCAACCCTCAAAATAGTTTCATTTCCAGTAATTAAGGATAAAATTAAAAACGAAACTTCATCGTTCATGAAGGTTATAAATTAGAACCTCGCAGATGTGGATTTCAATTATAAAAGAGAGAGAGAGGGAGGGAGGGAGGGAGGGAGTAGGATTTTGATAATGGTTATTACATTAACATGGTTTAATTATAGTATATAGATGATAATGGAGTTATAAGTATCAATTGGACATATGAGGTGAGGAGATAATAATAAAATAAGATAAATTAAAATGAAACTAAATAAAAAAGAATGATGCCTTACCTCTTGAAATAACCTCTTTGAGAACCTATTTAAGGGAAGGGGTTTTGGTGATTTGGAAAGAAAAAGAGAACCTATATATGGGGATTGACTAAGTAAGGGTATTTGGGAACAAAATAGACAAGGAAAATGTCTTTATAGGAGTGAAGAGAAGAGGGGGTGAGGGGGGGGGGTTATAGTGGAGGAGAGGAGTGAATTTTAAATATTTTATTTATTTCCCTCAAGAAAACCAATAGTGTTGATTCACATGACCCCTAATAGTAAAAAATTTCAAGCGAGTTCAAACTAAGTGTTCTTAAATCATACATGATGCTAGTAATAGTGAATTTAATTGATAATGTAAATATACAGTAAATTACCGTATTTCACTATTCACTAAAAAATGAGTAGTTCAGGAAAATCCCAAAAACTAACCATAAAAGTTTTTTAATGTGTAGAATTAAAAAATGAAAACCATTATTTGAAAACAATTTTTTAAATATTATTTATTTAATTTTTAAATAAAATAATTTTTTATTCGAAAAATAAAAATTTTAAAAAAAATAATTCGTTTTATATCACATTGAAAAATTAATCAAGATCTCGTTATATTATAACCATAAAAAAATAAAATAATATTAATATTTACTATTCATAAGAGTGATATTACTATTCTTATTATTATTCATAAAGGTATGTTACTATTCACCAAAAATTAAGTTTGTCTTATCAGACACTAAATATCTTACTGAACTCAACCGTGTTTGTCTATTTTTTGAAATTCATGTCACAGAGGTGGAAAAATGATGTTTAATGGATAAGTTGTAATAAAGCACTATTTTTTATAGAATTAGTGTTTCATTCATTCAAAATTAAATCCAATTACAAAATCTTGGGGTGTTACAATCCCATCCAATGTGTAAGGGTAATAGGTGTCTTCTGTAATGTAATATCTCAACCCAATCCATCGGTTCCAAGATGGAGGGTCACATGACCCCATGTGTCCCTCTCTGTATGAACGTGTTTACTAACTAGAAACAAGGTTCTAAGATCATTATTGGGGAGACTATACCCTCATTATCATGTTATAGGATTGAAAATAATTAATAAAAAAATAAGCAATCTGAGTAAATAAAAAAAACTAAAAAAATTACATACATATCAGAAAACAACTCTGAATGTGGAATTCTTCTCCAGAAGGTAATAATAAGATAAATAAAGAGATAAATAAATAAATAAATATTTTTGGGTCCTATATAATATTTTCTTTCTCACCCCCACTCCATTATCCACTTATCAACCTTTCGTCATAGGTCCCTTTCGCTTAACCCGGTCCTGAGTCATGAAATATATAGGGGCACCAAAATTCCTAGTTAGGGTTTGTGTAAAAATAGTCAGTAGGAAACCACAAAGGCATCATCAACCTAGTATGATCAAGTATCATAGTCTATTCCATAATAAAAATAAATTTGTTAAAATAAAAACATAGAAACCAAAAATGAGTGGTTGTGTGTTAACCAATTCACTACAAAACCTCAGCCGTAACTACTTCAAATTTATGTTGGAAATGTATTATATATCCCTAAGTATCCATACAATCCCAAATTCTATTGGCAAGTCACTCTGAATCCACATGTAATTGAGTGAAAAAACCTAGAAATTATATGGCATTGGGTAAAACTTAGAATCCACAAGGAATCATTTATCTACAACAACCCCAAAATCCAAGACGCATCAGGTGAAACTTAGAAACCATAAGGAATAAAGAGTCAAACATCTACTTGGAATCCACAAGGAATCATGTATATTCCAGGTGATAAGGTTATAATTCTACATCGTTGTCATCATCTCAAGTGATTCACGCACCCCACAAGGAGAAATCATACCACGACAGCCACCTATCAAGTATACGCATTCCAGTATTCAAAATGAAAACATGATAAGACATATCATGATAACAACCACAAAACACATTATGAGAAATTAATCATCATCATACACATCATCATACAAATAAAACATCATCATGGGATCTAATTATCACATAAAGCTCATGGAATCGAACCATACCATATCAAGGTCCACACACACACCCACATGTGATCATTAGCCAATAATGAGTATCAATCAAGACATACATAAATAATAACATGGAAATACATTTGGAATGAGAGCCCATGAATTTATGGAACTACCTACCTAAAAATTCATCGATGTTAATTCCAAGGATAAACCACCATGTGAGGTTCACACTACTACAAATATGGATTTTATCAGTTCTAGAAAAGTGCATTAACAGTGCTAAAAAAGTGTTGTTAATTGAGGCAAAGATAAAGGGGACCACTCCAGCACGTTGCCCTTGCATGAGCATCCAACACATGCCCCCTACACGCACCTCCTTGCTTCCACTAGAACTCGAACTTGTGACCTCCCCCTTGCACGCCTACACCTTTACCACTAATCCATTTCGTTTTTTTCTATTTAATGATATATCTATATATATATAGTCATATTTATTCATATATTAATATAGAATCATATTAATATAATGATATTTTGTTATATTAATACATATATATTTATTCATATATTAGTATATATATTTATTCGTATATTTATTTATATATATATTTTTAGTTATAATTTTTTATACATATATTTATTTGTATAATAATATATATTTATAAGATTAGTTTTAAATACATTTATAAAATATGTTTTTATGTGTGATTATAAATAAATAAATACATACATACATACATATGTAAAACACACACACAGACACACACACACAAACACATATTTATGAATAAATACATATATATGTGTATTTAAAAATCCATAGAATGTTAAAATGACCATCACTTATAATCCACAAGCCTTTTTCAACTCCAAAACCAATCAAATCGAAGAAAATGAAAAAATATTCGATATGATATGTGGTACAGGCCTAACGGACATCCAGATCAGAGGTTATACTTGTTCAAATGTTTACAAATCGGGGTATCCTGACTAAAAACACAGCTTTTGAGGCCTTCTGGGTCTTTTTTTTCCTTAATAAATGTGAGAGAAGCTTCTCTTGGGTCACAGGCGCGTAGAGCTCTCCGTAGGCTTCGATTTGATATGCTGTAGTGCTCAAACAGACACCCGTATCAAAAGTTATGGTCGTTTGATGTTTGAGTTACATTTTCAACTTATTTTAGATCTTTTATTATTTTTTTGATTTTTTGTGTCTTAAAATTGTTATTAAAAGATTTTTAATTTATGATAATTAAGGAATTATTAATTAATTATATTTTTTAAAATATTTGAAATCCATTTTCAAAAAATTTCTTATATATATTAAAATGTAATGGTATATTTATACTTATCTAAAACATATTTAAAAAATATATTTTATATTTATATCAATAAAAATATACTTATATAAAAATATATTTTTTATGAAAAATTATTTTTTATTAACATAAAATTTATCAGCTCTAGGAAAAAGCACTGATAAATCCCCCCTTTATCAGCGCTGCTACAAAAAGCATTGATAAAGGGGTCCCCTTTAACAACACTAAAAAAAGCGCTGATAATGGGGGAGGACTTTATCAGCACTAAAAAAGCACTAATAAAGGGTCACTTTTAACAGCTCTTTTTTTAGCGGTGTTAAAGGCCCCCCTTTATCACCGCTTTTTTTAGCGCTGATAAAGTCCCCCTTTATCAGCGATTTTTTTAGCACTGAAAAAAGGGCAGTGCTTCCCTTGCCCATTTTTTGTAGTAGTGTCACAAGCTGGAGTGTAAACCAAAATATTCAAGAACTCCGCTTTATGGCATTATAATCATACATTTGGACACATCAAAGATTGTGTTTTATCATGGGTTACTCAATCTAAAACTATTTATTTTATTTTAAATAGAATATATATATATCACATGTGATAAAACATTTTCTCTCATGTATAATTTTGGAATTATCTTTCTATGTCAGCGCATACACTCACAAAATTATCCAAAATAATAATTACCTTTTGATGATTTCAAATAAATTATCTTTTCATAATTATCTTATGGTAATTTATCATAAATTATCCTTTTATAATTATCTATGATAACTTATCCGAAATTATCCAATGTAGTTATCATTTGATAATTTATTATGAACTGTCCTTTATAAAATTATTTTCAAAATTTATCCTAAATTAACCTTTTATAATTTTATTTTGATAAATTATTAAAAAAATTCCTTTAGAATTATTTCATGATAATTTCTCATAAATTATCCTTTTTTAAGTATCCACTAGTAATTTCTAATAAATTACCCTTATAATTATATTTTGATATTTGGTTATAAACTATCATTTTTATAGTTATATTTTTAAAATTTTCTCAATAATTTATCCTTTGATAAACTTCCAATCATCGACAGGGAATTTTAATATACATCCATTGATAATTCTATATAATATTTTTTAGAACTTTTATAAATTCTCTCTCGATAAACCCACATGATTATCCTTTGATTGTTTTTTAATATAAATTATCCTTTTATAATCTAGAAATTATCTTTTGATGATTTTTATATTTATCCTTTGATAATATAACTATTATCATTTGATAATTTAAATAATTATTCTTTTGTAATATTGCAATTATCTTTTCATAATTAAAATAATTATTCATTCATAATTCAATGTAACTATAATTTTATAATTATTTATATTTAACCATTTTTAATTTAAAAAGTTAATATTTTCTAATTTCTTATAGACATCCCATGATAATTTAGTTTAATTATTATTTAATAATTAAAATAATTACCCACTCATAATTCGGTGTAATAATCATTTAATGATTATTTATAAATAACCTCTTTTAATTTCAAAAAATTATCATTTGATAATTTTTTATAAATCAACCATGATAATTCAGTTTAATTATCATTTGATAATAAATATAATTATCCTTTCATTATTCATTCAAATTATCACATGATAATTATTTAAAATTATCCTTTAGTTTTTTTTTCAAAAATTATTATATGATAATTTTATATAGATTACCCATGATAATTCAATATAATTATCCTTTAATAAATTGTAAAATTATTATATTTGATAATAATTTTTAAATAATATCCTTTGATAATTTATTTAAAATCATCATTTTATAAAAGTTTGAAATTATATTTTGTAAACGTTGCCTCTATATTTTATTGATCAATAAATTATTTTCATAATTTGAGAAGGAATAAATAAAATTTTAGAATAAATGAAAATTTATAAATCAAATAAAATAAAATAAAAAGAATCATACCTCAAATAGGGAGAACACAGATGCAACATGGATGGGGATAGGTTCTTGTCCATCTAGAGAACACCCAAATAAAATCATCAGAGCCCTACCGACTACTCCCAACGGGGTTCTGGAAAAGTCTAGACTAAAATCAATTCCCAAGAACAAATCTGAAGGGTTTGGATATAATAACCCCAACCATGTTTGGGGTATTTAAAACAGAAAAAATAAAATGTTAATTTAATCCATTATTTAACCTAAAAATAAATGTGGAGTCATTTATTTCAACTTATTAGGGATTTTCTAATGTTTCTACGGTCGAAACAAGAGTGAAATCAAGTTTTTCAATTCTTTGTGAAATTATAATGGAGGTCCAATGAAACTTTGGGGAGGATATTAATGATAAAATTTTATTAAATGAATTAATAATAATAATTATTTAATATGATTATTAAATAACATAATTTGAGGAGTGGAATGACCAAACACCTGATGTGTATGAAAGTTATGCCCCACATAGAGTAAACCCCAAATCTCAGACCTAATGGTGGTATCGTATTTTTCAAATGAAACCCCATTTTAGATATATTAAATTATTTCAAAAAAATAACACAATTAAAATATTAAATAACTTAACCCCACCTACGATCTGACCAAACCTATGACGCGCACAATTGTTTTGACCCGCCTAAGTTAACCCAATGTACCAAACCTAATTGTGGTCTTGAATTTCTCATTATATGTATAATTTGGGATATATTGAATTATTTTGGGTAAAATATGAACTTCTGATATAATATATTTAATATTTTTATCTTTTCTGTGTTGAGGATCTACATGCCTTGGAATCTCACACTAACAAAGTGCCGAATCCTGAAATTATTCCATGGAATATGCCAAGATGATTATCGGTATTTTACCCATACACAAAGCCTTTAAAATATTTATTAAATGATTTTTATTGGTAAATTACATTTTCAATGAAAAATACTTATAAATTTTCAAAAAATAGAGTTTTTATTATATTTAAAAATTTAGGATATTACAATTCTCCCCCTATATCAACTTCTCATCCCCAAGATGTATATTCTGTGGTCATTCTAAAAAAACTCAAACCAATGTGCTCAAACATTAGACTCACACTCCAACATCTCCTCCTAGATCTATCCACAATTGCACTAAATCTAGACTGGTGGTATCATATCTCCTTACAACTATTTCTTATATTGATATATAGTTTTCACCACCTTCTCCTCATAAGATGCATCTGTCTCCATCTCAACATCTTCACAATCAAAATCATGTGTAGGTTCAAGTATGTACATTCAAATCATTGACACATGTAACACATCATGTATACTACAATCTTCTCTTTGATCTCAATGGGTCCAAAAAAATGTGGTGATAGCTTTCACTTATTCCCCATATGTTTATTCCCTAATCAAGGAGTCGCTTTCAAGAAAATTGATCTCCTATATTGAACTCCAAGGTTCTCTTATAATGATTGGAAAAAGATCTATGTATTTTCTTTGAACTGATCAACCTATTTCATATTAGTTTCATTCCCTTGTAGGCCTCCTAAACCATATAGGGGCCAATAACAACTACCTCACCTGCCTCATGCCAAAGAATAGTGAGTGACCAGATCCCCCATAAAGAGACTCATAACATGACATCTGAATCAAATCCTAGTAATAGTTATTGTTTGAGGAATCATTCAAGGTTAGGTGACCATCCCATTCCCTACAAAATTCTATAATTAATGCTCAGATTATATACTATACTTTGCATATAGTCTACTCAGAATGTCCATCGGTCTAGGGATGGTACACTGTTCTCAATAACTTCTAAGTCCCCATTTTTTTACAAGACCTAGAAAAATTATAAAATAAAACATTTATCTATGTAAAATAATTCACAATGTAATTCTATATATGGATATGATCTCTTAAACAAGTATATTTCTCAGCTCCTCCACCAAGTGAGTATATCCGATCGATAAAAAGTGAGCAAGATTTGTTAGCTAACCGAAATCACCCATAATGCATCACAACTCCTATATATTATAGGTAACCCCATCACAAAGTCTATAGTTATTTCCTCCCACTTCTACATAGGTATCATGAGTGGCTGCAATAACCCCCCAAAATGTTGGTGCCTGACCATGACTCTATGATGGTTAAAGCATCAGAAGAAAAAACCAGTAATGTCTCTCTTCATCCCCAGCCACCACAACTGCCACCTAAAGTCATGATACATCTTGGTCAAACTAGGATGTACTGACCATCTATAGTTTTGGTAATACTTCCTCAACTCCTCTTTTATGGTATTTGGGACTACCACTACCCCATGTTTCGTGATCACATCATTGACACCTAATGTATATCAGGGTATCAGGTCACCCCATCAAGTTTCACCCCCATCACAATATACCCTAGGTTTGACTCTAAACCAGTCATCACTCGGTCCACAAGGGTATATGTAATTAGAATATTGAAAAAATCATAGATACTTAATCCACTAAAGTTTCAACCCTCCATTCATCAATTAAGATCATCATGTGTCACTCATCCTCTGAAGACCTCTCACCAATCTCCTTCTTGGCATGTGTCCTATGAATATGATCATCTAAGAAATATTACCCTTCCCAGGTGAATACATCATCTCAAAGTTTAAAATCTGTAGATACTCAACCTAGTTCTTGAATATCAGTTTTAGGTACATCTCTCTGATGATATATCAAAGGATCTTTTGGTCCATGTAATGAATAAATCTCTCACTGAAGTGATAGTGTCTCAAAAATTTTAGAGTGTTGACTATGGATACAATATCCAAGCCATGTTTTGGAAATTTCCTCTCATGGGGTCATAGATGGAAATACCCATAGGCTACTACATTCTCTATTTTCATCAACGCCACTCCTAGAAGATCACCCCATGCCTCACAGTACACCACATAACCAGTCTCAGACTTGGGGAGTGTCAGTATTGTAGTAGTTGTTAACCTTCTATTTAGCTCATGTAAGAAAACTTTACATTAATCTAACCATTTGAATTTCACTTCCTTATTTTTCATTGATTTTAATGGTGTAGATGTTCAAGACAAGTCTGTGATATACTTTCAGTAATTTCATATTTAACTTAAAAACTCATAATCTCAAACTTTTTTTGAAGATGTGTCGAACACATGACTTCCTCAAAAACATATGGGTCTACAATGTACTAATTTCAAACACCACATGTACATTTAATTTCACCTCCCGAATATAAAATTCACACTTTGAAATATTGGTGTAAATATTGTGTTCTCAAAGTTTACTTCAGACTGTATATGGGTTCCTAGCATGTTTCTCTAATATTAGTGAGAATATTAGGATATCATCAAAGAGAACTGTTAAATATGAGTCCAAGTATGGATGAATGATCTTTTTCATGAGGTCCATTAACACTTCTAGAACGTTTTTACCCTAAATGGCGTTATAATGTACTCATACAGTCCATACTTTTTCTAAAACACCATCTTCATATTTTCCTCCTCTCAAACTCACAATTTCTGATAGCATGATGGAAGATTAATATTGAAGAACCACTAGGCTACCCATAGATGATTGAAAATTTTATTGATCTTGGATAATGGATATCAGTTCTTCACCATTACATAGTTTAGATTATGGTAATAAATGCATGGCTAAATTATACCATCTACCTTTTTAGAAAACAAGACAGGTGAACCTCATGGTGAAGTACTTGGATTTATGAATCCCTTCCTCTCCAAGTCATCTAACTGAACATTGATCTCATTCAGCTCGGTTGGCATAATGCGATATGGGGTATCAAAATGGGATTCCAACCCAACACAAGTACCTTTTAGCATAACTTACTGACCCTTCAATGTCTTCAATAGGTCAAATACACACTAAAATCTCAACACACTACTTGAAATATTAAGGTCCTATAATGCCTGGGATGGATGAATATTTATAGAGTTGAACTAAGGGAATACTTGACCGTAGTTATGAAATTCTATTCCTAGGATAGTCACTAAGATAAATACTACCAATTGAAGTGGATCTATTTCTTAAAAAATATAGAAAGTGTGGTATAAACCTCAACTACATTCTCTTACACATATAGTGTAAATATAAAACCTCCTCCCTTGAAGAATCATTTCAGACCACTTTCTTATTAAACCCAATGACTAAATTGTGGTAAGATATTCTGTAATGCTATGAAACAAAATTAAGAAAGGAAATAGAGCTATTATGATAAAACATAATTATTATATGGGATCACACAAAGTTTATCTTAACTAGTCTATGGGATCACACATGTTTCTCTTAGTAGTATTCCCATAACCCAAGTAATACCCCTCCTAAAACTAACCCTTGTTTTTGTCCCTTTACGTTAGTTGCATCTATCATATATATATTAACAAAATAGTATGATTAGTTCCACTAATAAATTCCAATAATGATATATCAAAACATCATGGAAATAAATATATCACACAATGAGAAACTATCCCAAACGTATACCACAAAATCCAGACATTTAATTAAGAACTAAAATGAATCAAAATATCAAGTATATATATGGCATGTGAACCTACAAGCCTAGTCATGATTCATGAACACACCCAAAATCTCATAATTTACATATCAACATCATTTTCATCACTCAAGGTGATTTTAGTAAATAGTAACAGCAAAACATAAATTCCACACCTTATGGAAACTTGAAGGTCTATAATACAGTTCTGGTTAGGCACAATCATAGTTCCCCTACCCAGGTCCCAACAATACTATATCATATCTATCATTTCTTTTCCCAAGGAAAATAGAAGAACAAGATGGGGAATCTTGATCATCCCATACTATTTTGTTACATCCCTACCCAAACCACCGTGTTTGATCCAGAATGACACATGACCACATGTAAACCTCCCCATATTCAAGAGGCATCCGACTTGTAGGAAGGGTCTAATACTATATGTGGGGAGACTATACCCTCATTATCACGTCATGGGATCGATTATAGTCAATATAAATAATAAAAATCAGAGTAAATGTTCAAATTGAAGAAATGGAATACATATCAGAACACAACTCTCAATAATGCAAGCCTCTCAAGAAATTAAGTAGTGATTACACGAAGAGAAAAAGACAAATGTGGGTACTCCAGAGCCTATCATAGACTTCCCCTAATCCATGATCCACATCCTAACCATCCACCATAGGGCCCTTTCCCTTCACTAGATACTGAGTCATGAAATCTATAAGCACACTAAAATTCCTGAGTATGGTGTGATTATAGTCTCTATAGGACAAAACCAATGTGTTCACAACCTAGTGGGATCAATTATCAATGTTTTTTAAATAAAATAAATTAATTTTGAATAAGTAAAAAACATAAAAACCAAAACTGAGTGATGGTACGATAACCATGTCGCTAAAAACCTATAATTTTATATGCTTCGTCTCTATACCTAAAATGTACTGTATTTCAATAAATATCCATGCCATACACAAGCCTATTAGTGAGTCACTTGTAATACACAATGCATTAAGTGAAAAAAACCAACCTAGAATCTACATGGCATCAGCTAATACTAAGAATTCACAATGCATCTAGTAAATGTAACCTACCCAAAATCCACAATTCATTAGGTAACAATCAGAATCCATAAGGCTTTAAGTGGAAGCCATGTACATTGAATCCACATGGTATCTAGTTTATTCCATTTTACAAGGTTATCATTGTACACCATTATCATACCCACACACTGTGAATTCACCCCATAATAAGTAATCATACCATGATAGTCACCAGTCATGTATGCACATACCACTCCTCTAGAGGATAACATGGTAGGTCATAGAATGATAAAAACCATAGCACACATCATGATAAACATAGAGTCATCATATACATCAGCATGTAAATCAAGAATTGTTATGGAATCTATCTATCACATCAATCTCCTAGAATCAATCCACACCATATCATGGGCCACACATGTACCCACAAGTTATTCTAAGTCAAGCATGAGTATCTGTCAGTCCACACATAAATAATAATGTTATAATCCTAATTTTGGACCTTTTATGAGATGATGAGATGGCCTATATCTCTACTCACCCTAGGCCCATGCTCGAGTCTTCCTCTCAAGACTTCAAAACACTTTTTTTAACTTATTCAATCCTAAAACCAATAGTGAATATCCAAAAAGAGGGTAATTGAGTTTCCTAATGGTTTGAAATACAATGAATATATTTAAGAAACAACTTCCTCCCTAATTTATAAAAAATGGGACGGGGGAACCCTTTAACATCCCAAGTAAATGAAGAATAATATATTTTTATACTTATTAATATTTTTTAATTAAATATTAATTTTACTTTAAAAGGGTTACAATGTTCGATAGTGTACCTGATACGCAACAATGAGTTTCTTTGAAATATTATGTTGCACACTAATAATATAATATTATTATTTTAAATGGTAGTTAACTCCTAGATAGTGTATTGGCAGGAATGAATGAAACTAACTAAAATATGATTATACATGATTTTTAAATGTATTTACATTATCCAACAAAAAGGTAGAGGCTTAAAATGTGAATGAATCTAATTTTAAGCATAATTTACATTAAATGGCCGATTTATCGCCTTTTAATGAAAAAACCTTTTTTAAATCTAGTTTTGGTCACTTTAATACATTCTATATGACTAAATAAAATACTTCTTTAGAATGGGGACATCAAAATTTACTTTGTGTAAATTTTTGGAATTTTTCCTATAAAGTTCATTTTTTAATGAATAGTGAAAATATTGTATTTTGATTCAAAACTATGTTTTAATCTAATTTATTTATATGGTTAGATTATCTTTTTAATTGGTTTTAAAGTGTAATTAGAATATATTTTTACCATTTAATCCAATGTCTATCATCGGAATTAATTTCACTTTTAAATTGGACATAAACAAGTATCAATCATTTGATAGTTATTGTTTCTTAAAAACACGCTCTTTGTTTTAACAGCGGGAAATAATTTTAAAATTAATTAATGCCACTTCCATGTTTTGAATTTGGAAAAATAGACATCATTTTTGAATTTGGAATATTAAATATAGCTTACACTAAATTTTTCGTATTTTTCTGAAAAACTTCAATTTTTGATGAATAGTGAAACCACTTAGTGGTAGTTAAAAAACGGACTTTTACATTTAAATGAAATTTTACCACTTCTGTGAATTGAATTTCAAAAATCAGACATACATGGTTGTTATCAAGAAGTAAAATTTGGTTCATTAAGATGAAAATAATTTTTGGTGAATAGTAACTTTTGACTTTTATTTACCGCGGTTAAAGGTAAATAAGGTAATTCAAGGTAAATATAATATTATAATAATTCAAAATTACCTTAACACTTGTCCAAACATTATTGGTTGAGTCATTTACGACCATGATCATCTTTGGGTCGATTTTGGGACCCCATTGAGCCACTTGGGAGTGATAATGACAATTTAGATTAATTAATTTAATGAGAAGACAAAATTGATATTAACAAAAATCTTTTAGTAATTAATTTTATATGGTGTTATATAAGTTCTATTTTAGACTATAAATATTATTTGGAAAGATAAAAAGATTTCCTATATCATGGTAGTTTTTCTATAATTTTTAGACATCATATAAATTAAATTATTTATGACACAATAACAATGCAGTATTTATCTCATTAATAAATGATTTAAATAAATAAGATAATAATGATTAAAATATTATCCAAAACATGTCCAATTATGATTGGATGATTTTATTTCGACCATGAATCATCTTATCTTTGACTATAATGATTTTTGGATCATTATAAACAGAATATCATTATATTATAAAATAATATTTTCACACTTTCCTAAAGAGCCCCTCCTCTCCCTTATAAAAGGCGACCACTTCTAACCAATTCCTCACACCTCTCAAGCCATTTGGCTTGTCCAAACTCTGCCCAATTAATCTCTCTATATCACTATCCACCCCCTAGAATCCTTACCTTATGCAGAAGGAACTTCAATAAGTCATTTTGGTTCAAACCAAAGGAGTTACCCAAATTAAAGGTAATTGTTTCTCTTTAATTATTTTCATTTATTTTACTTCTCCAACCCCTAAACTCTTTCTATTTCTTTATTTTGTAACACCAGTATCCTAAATATACTAGTATTTTTTTATAAGATGTATTCGAACTACACTTACACACACCTCCATCTAATGGATGAATAACATAATGTTTCTGTGGATGGAAACCTAACGCCTCACGAAACGATGATTGTTCAATTACTTCTTACCACCTCTCATGGTGGCCATTATGATGGAACTGTATTTATATATGATATATATTATAATTATTATTTCATTATTCTTCAATAATTCCTAATTATATCAAGCCTTTATGGTTTCCAGAGTGGATAAATACGATAATCTCATTTGAGGAAGTGCGGACTACCGCCCCCTTAAAGTGATGTGACTCGTTAATGAATTATGTGGGATGTATAAAGGATAGTGTTAATGATATTGTATATGATATTATACTAGAATTATAATATACCTATGTATCATTATGTTTTATTTCCATTAAAATAATAAATAGAAATTAAAGTAGCGTTCATGCGTACGTACGGCTTACCGTCTCCATGAACGGTGCATTTCATTTCTTACATCCATGTAATATTTTAAATGCATATATATGCTGGATATATATGATATATATGATATATAAATCATGAATATCATTCTAGATATAATGAATCTTTTGCCACATGAACAACATGTAATTATAAGAAGTCCATTTTTGACTCAATAACCAAATATAGACAAAACGAACATTATTAACTTAAATGATTACATAATGATTATAACATGGTAATAAGTGATAGAAAAGGAATAATAAACTTGAAAAAGGTTCTTAAGAAAGTAGAAATTAACTTTAGTTTATTATTCAGGAGATTAAAGAACGATCGAGTCAAGTCGGACACGATGTAAGGGACTTCGTCTCAATCTCCTTTCATTGAGGCATATTTTGTTCTAATACAAGACTTTCTTTTATACATTGTATAAAAACCGTTGACTTTTAATTTCATTCAAATGGAATATTTTTATACAAATCGTTTTACTAAACGATAAAAAAGAATGTTTCTTTTAACGTACGCAGTGACAACGACCTTTTCCACCGCCGCGAGTATTATTTGTTCTTTGTCTTCCTCAAGAAACCTTAATGTTTTTAAAAGAAAATAAATACCTTATAATATTTTATGTATTTTTGGTATTGAAAATGGTTTTGAAAATGGATTTTTTATGTCAATATATTTAAGTGATATATTGTGATCAAAATATGGAAATGTTTTCTTTCCTTTATATTTGTCGTATGTGTTATGGTTTTATATTGGTACTTGGACATTTGATGGGTGGTTACATGATAAACCAAATGATGGGTGGTTTCGTGAATACCAGGATGGGTGGTTACGTTATAACCTCCAATGAATTGGGTATGGAAGTCGGCCGTATGGCTATTCTATTTAGTGATATGTGTGGAGGTCGACCGTATGGTTATTTCATTTATGTATGTTTATGTCCCAAGTTACCTTTATATGTTATGTGTTCTTTATATGGGTTTTATGGTAAAATTTTGGTTACAAAATGGTAAGTAATGATATTTTATTCAGTGAAGAGTATTTACTACTTCATAAAGGTGAAAAGTATTTATTATGTTAAAGTATTCAGGGTTTACTTGTTGTTTTGAAAAACTAACAGTTTTCCTTATTTGTGTATCCCTTACTGAGATTTTTATGCTCATCCCAAGTTTTTGAAATGTTTTTCAGAGGATATAATGTGGAATAGGGTCAAGGATGGGATTAAGGAAAATTCATGCACTCTTAAACATGGAAATAGACATGACACTTTTTTTTAAGAGTTCATGTTTTGTAAAAAAAATTGATACTGGGTAGCAGTGTCTACCTTGTAAATATTTTGAGATGTAATAGTTATGGCCTAACTCTCTAAAACTCTAAACCTGAAAAGATCCTCAATGTGAATTATTCATTTAATTCAATATTAAGTAAGTTTTAAGGTCGGGTCCTTATTGTTGGTATCAGAGGTCGGTTTAGATAACTTTAGGAGTTAGGATATTGTAAAATTAATATCCATAAAGTAATTTATATTAATATCGAGATCATGTAGCATTTACAGATTACCATGTTGCTTCGCCTAAGATATTTCTGTGTTTATAATGGTTTTCTATAGAGGAAATAGGGCAGCTATGTTGGGATGACATTAGGAAGAAGACAACCTTCCAAATCAGCAACCTGAGATGGTCGGAATCAGAACTGAACAGTTTTTTTGCAGTGATGGAATAGTTGACTCATGCTATAAATGGTGGTGGTATTCATGCACGAGATCAGCCAAATCAACCACAGAGGAACATGTCAGTAGTGGAGCATTTCATGAGGTAACATCCCCCATCATTCCGAGGATCATCTGACCCTATGTTAGCAGAAGGGTGGATTAAATCACTTGAATAGATTTTCGATGTTATGGGATGTTCAGAACATCAAAAGGTTAGTCTCGTTGTTTACCATTTTGAAGGTGAAGCTGGTCAATGGTGGTCAATGGTGAAAAATATCTAGAATAGTGATGAGATTTATGCTCTTGTTTAGGATGAATTCAAAGGTATTCTTCTTGAGAAATATTTTCCTAAGGTGGTTCGTCTTAGGATGGAAAAACAATTACTGGAACTGAGGCAGGAGGATGACTCAGTGGCCGCTTATAAAGCAAAGTTCACTCGACTATCAAGGTATGCACCAAATTTCATCCAAGATTTAGATAGTAAGATAAATCGATTTTACTCAGGACTAAAGCCACGATATTGAAGAGCATTAGCCTCTCGTGATTTTAGAAGTTATCAAAAACTTGTTCGATGTGCGGATAAGGTGGAAATGGAGTTTGCCGATGATCAAGTGTTCTTTGACAAACAACAGAATAAGAGGTCCAGTTGGCAGGAAAAGGGGAAGAATTCATCAAAGAAGCCTAGAGGTAAGAAAACTAAATATCCAACTTGTGAGAAGTGTGGTAAAAAGCATCTTGGAGAATGTTTATCAAAGACTGGAAAGTGCTTCCGGTGTGTTAAGTCTTGTCATATTGCTCATAACTGTATGAGGATGAACAAGAAGGAAATGAAAATCCATCGGTAAGATGTTTTATGTGTAATGAAATGGGTCATTATGAAAATGAGTGTCCAGATAAGAACTCAACCGAGGGAAAGAATCCAGACTACAAGAAGAAAGGGGTGGTGAACTCCTTTGCAACTACTTCAGCAGATGTTTGGCCATCAAATGAATTAGTATCAGCTCCAGGGAGCTCAGTATTTTTTGAAGATTTATTTGAGGTCGGGGTACCATCAGATGAAAGTAAAGGAAGAAGACATTCCAAAGACTACATTTTATACTAGATATGGCCATTATGAATTTGTATTTATGCCTTTTGGGTTAACCAATGCACCTAAGGTATTCATGGATCTTATGAATAGAATTTTCTATGAGTTCTTGGATAAGTTTGTGGTTGTGTTCATTGATGATATTGTGGTTTATTCCAAAAGTAAGGATGAACATGAAAGTCATTTAAGGGTTGTCTAAAAACCCTTAAAAGAAAAGAAACTATTTGGTAAATTCAGAAAGTGTGAGTTTTGGTTACAACAAATTTCTTTCCTTGGTCACATTGTATAAAAAAATGGCATAACTGTTGATCCATCTAAAACAAAAGTTGTTGAAGAATGGCCAAGACCCACAAATATAACCGAGATCCGTAGTTTTCTTAGTTTGGTAGGTTATTACCGGAGGTTTGTTGAAAAATTTTCATGGTTATCTAATCCAATAACTATGTTAACTCGAAAAGGTGTTAAGCTCATCTGGACAAAAGAATTTGATGATTGTTGTTAGGAATTGAAAAGGAGATTAGTGAATGCTCTAGTTCTGGCACTTCCATCCAGAAATGGTGAGTTTGTTATCTACAGTGATGCTTTGTTGAAAGGACTGGGATGTGTCCTAATGCAGAATGGTCAGGTAATTGCTTATGCTTCGCATCAATTGAAACCTCATGAGTTAAATTACCCTAAACATGATTTGGAATTAGCTGCTGTTGTTTTTGCTTAAAAAATTTGGAGGAATCATTTTTATGGAGTGAAGTGTGAAATATATACTAATCACAAAAGCTTGAAGTATATATTCAGTCAAAAAGAATTGAACATGAGAAAGAGGAAATGTTTGGAATTAATCAAGGATTATGATTTCACGATCCTTTATCATCTGGTAAAAGTAAATAAAGCGGCTGATGCTTTGAGTAAAAAAAGTAATACTTCATTAACCATGCTGCGTTTGGAACAAGATCCTTTGGTTTTTGATTTGATAAACTTTCGCATAGAAGTTGTCGGTGAAGGGAATTAATTTATTTTGTTTCAGGTGTCAGTGAAATAATCTCTATTAGAAAGAATAAAGTAATCGCAAAAAGAAGACAGTGAGTTACAGAAAAAGGTAGAGTTGGTTCAGAAGGGTAAGTTGCCTAAATTTAACATTGATAATGATTGTGTTTTGATATTTTCAAAGAGATTATGTGTACCTTGTGATTCACAGTTGAAGAATGAGTTGTTATGTGAAGCTCATAGTTGTCCGTTTTCAGTTCATCCTCGTAGTACTAAGATGTACAGAGATCTTCGGGAGTATTACTGGTGGGATGGAATGAAAAGAGATATTGCTGATTTTATTATGAAGTGTTTGACTTGTCAGTAGGTTAAAGCAGAGTGATAGTTACCAAAAGGGATGCTTCAACCTCTACCTATGATAGAGTGGAAATAGGAAAATATATCCATGGAATTCATTGTGGGATTACCAAAGACATCTCGAGGTAATAATGCAATCTGGGTTATAGTTGATCGATTGACTAAATCTTCTCATTTCCTTATCATTTGAGATATTTTGTCTCTCGATCAACTTGCTCGGTTGTTTGTTAAATAGATAGTCAGGTTTCATGGAGTTCCCCTCTCTATTGTATCTGATCGTGATACCAGGTTTACTTCCAACTTTTGGAAAGGCCTTTAGAAGTCATTGGGTACTGAATTATATTTTAGTACAGCTTTTCATCCGCAATCAAATGGGAAGTCAGAACGAAAAATACAGACCTTAGAGGATATGCTACATGCTTGTTCACTAGATTATCAGGGAAGTTGGGACCAACATATTTCATTGGTTGAATTTTCTTATAATAACAGTTTTCATTTCAATATACATATGGCTCCGTTTGAGTTATTATATGGAAAAAGGTGTAGAACTCCAACTTTTTGGGATGAAGTAGGTGAAAGGAATCTGATGGGAATAGAATTGTTAGAAGAGATGGAAGAGAAAGTTCAGTTGATTCAGAAGCACATGAGAACAACTCAGAGCAGACAAAACTTTATGCAGATAACCGAAGGAAGGATCTTTCCTTTGAGGTAGGTGATCATGTCTTTCTCAAAGTTTCTCCATGGAAAAGTGTGATTAGTTTTGGTAAGAAGGAAAAATTGAGTCCGTGGTTCATTGGAACTTATGAAATTCTGGAGAAAGTGGGATTAGTTGCGTATAGAGTGGATTTACTTCCATGTTTATCCCAGATACACAATGTTTTTCATGTTTCGATGTTGAGAAAGTATATGCCAGATCCATCTCATGTTTTGAGACTAGAGGCAGTTCAGTTGGTAGAGAATCTCTCTTATGAAGAACAACCAGTTCAGATTCTTGACCGTAAAGAGCAGGTGTTGTAGAATAAGGTAAATTACCAGGTAAAGGTTTTGTGGAAAAACCTTATGGTTGAAGAGGAAACATGGGAATCTGAAAATTCTATGAGGGATAAATACCCCCACTTATTTTGATAAGTGAATAAAAATTGAGAGGACACAATTTCCAAAAGGGTGAAGGATGTAACATCCCAATTAAATGAAGAATAAGATATTTTTATACTTATTAATATTTTTGAATTAAATATTAATTTTACTTTAAAAGGGTTGCTATGTTCGATAGCTTACCCAATACGCAACAACGGGTTTCACTACTGGAAAACTAACCTATACCAACAGTTTGGAACCATTGGTATAGGCCTCCAAACTGTTGGTATAGACTATACCAAAGGTTTGGAGAACTGTAGGCAAGTAAGCCGTTGGGATAGGTCTATACCAACAGTTTTTGGAAAACCGTTGGTATATACCTATACCAACGGTTTTGAAAACTGTTGGTATAAGTAATATGAAAATCTATACCAATGGTTCTATAAAACTGTTGGTATATGTATTTACAAAAAAAACATTTAGTGGGATTTGATCCCAGGACCTCCAATTTATCATTCAACAACCTAACCACTAACCTGACATGACATTTTTGAAAATAATTTCATAAATATATATATGTATTATCATAATTATTTTAAATTTTGATTTATATAATGTTCTGGTTAAAAGGATCTGATAAAAAATCAAAGGACCTATACCAACGGTTGTCAAAACTGTTGGTATAGGTCCCTTGAATCTGGGGAGTGATGTTGATATATTGGGGCTTTTCCCAACTGTTTTCCAAAACTGTTGGGAAAGGGTAGGCTTTCCCAACGGTTTGGCCAAACCATTGGGAAAATTGGACACAAATTGGACCTTTCCCAACAGTTTGTCTAAACCGTTGGGAAAGCCTACCCTTTCCCAACAGTTTGGCCAAATCGTTGGGAAACGTGGCCACAAATTGGACCTTTCCCAACAGTTTGGCCAAACCGTTGGGAAAGCCTACCCTTTCCCAATGGTTTTGGCAAACCGTTGGGAAAAGTGGCCACAAAGTGGACTTTCCCAACAGTTTTTCCAAACCATTGGGAAAGGGGGTATAGAAGTGTTGGTAAAGGTCACATTTCTAGTAGTGTTTCTTTGGAATCTTACATTGCACACTAATAATATAATATTATTATTTTAAAAGGTAGTTAACTCCAAGCTGTTGTATTGGCAGGAATGAATGAAACTAACTACAATATGATTATACATGATTATTAAATGTATTTACATTATCCAATAAAAAGTTAGAGGCTTAAAATGTGAATGAATCTAATTTTAAGCATAATTTACATTAAAAGGCCGATTTATCGCTTTTAATGGAGAACCCTTTTTAAATCTAGTTTGGTCACTTTAATACATTCTATATGACCAAATAAAATCCTTCTTTAGAATGGGGACATCAAAATCTACTTTTTGTAAATTTTTGGAATTTTTCCGATAAAGTTCATTTTTAATGAATAGTGAAAATATTGCATTTTAATTCAAAACTATGTTTTAATCTAATTTATTTATATAATTATATTATCATTTTAATTGGTTTTAAAGTGTAATTAGAATATATTTTTACCATTTAATCCAATGTTGGTGATTGGAATTAATTTCACTTTGAAATTGGACATAAAAAAGTATCAATATTTTGATAGTTATTGTTTCTTAAAACCACGCTCTTTGTTTTGACAGCGAGAATTAATTTTAAAATTAATTAATTCCACTTACATGTTTTGAATTTGGAAAAATAGACATCCTTTTTGAATTTGGAATATAAAATATATCATAGGCTGAATTGTTTGTATTTTTCTGAAAAACATCAATTTTTGATGAATAGTGAAACCACTTAGTGGTAGTTAAAAAAACCGACCTTTTCATTTAAATGAAATTTTACCACTTTTGTGAATTGAATTTCAAAAATCCGACATACGTGGTTGTTATCAAGAAGTAAAATGTGGTTCATTAAGATGAAAATAATATTTGGTGAATAGTAACTTTTAACTTTTATTTACCGCTGTTAATGGTAAATTAGGTAATTCAAGGTAAAAAGAATGTTATAATAATTATAAATTACCTTAAAACTTGTCCAAACATTATTGATTGAGTCATTTATGACCCTGAGCATCTTTGGGTCGATTTTGGGACCTCATTGAGCCACTTGGGAGTGATAATGACAATTTAGATTAATTAATTTAATTTGAAGACAAAATTGATATTAACAAAAATCTTTTAGTAATTAATTTTAATATGGTGTTATATAAGTCCTATTTTCAACTATAAATATTATTTGGAAAGATAAAAAGATATTCTATATCTTGGTAGTTTTTTTATAATTTTTATACCTCATATAAATTAAACTATTTATGACATAATAATGATGCAATATTTATATAATTAATAAATGATTTAAATAAATAATATTATAATGATTAAAATATTATCCAAAACATGTCCAATTATGATTTCATGATTTTATTTTGACCATTACTCTTCTTATCTTTGACTATAATGATTTTCGGACCATTATAAACCGAATATCATTATATTATAAAATAATATTTTCACACTTTCCTAAAGCGCCCCTCCTCTCCCTTATAAAAGGAGGCCACTTCTAACCAATTACTCACACCTATCAATCCATTTGGCTCGTCCAACATCTGACCAATTAAGTTCCCTACATCACATTCCTCCCCCTATAAGACTTACCCTAGGCCGAAGGAACTTCAAGAAGTCCTTTTGGTTCAAACCAAAAGAGTTACCCAAATTAAAGGTAACAGTTTCTCTTAAATTGTTTTCATTTATTTTACTTCTCCAACCACTAAACTCTTTTTATTTATTTATTTTTTAACAGAACCAGTATCCTCAATATACTAGGATGTTTTTATAATAATGATTCGAACTACACTTACACACACCTCCATCTAATGGATGAAGAACATAATGTTTCTGTGGATGGAAAACTAATGCCTAAAGAAACGATGATTGTTCAATTACATCTTACCACCTCTCATGGTGGCTATTATGATGGAAATGTATTTATATATGATATATATTATGTTTATGATTTCATTATTCTTCTTTAATTACCAATTATATCATTCCTTTATGGTTTCCATAGTGGGTAAATACGATAATCTCATTTGAGGAAGTGCGGACAACCGCCCCCTTAGAGTGATGTGACTCGTTAATGCCTTATGTGGGATGTATAAAGGATAGTGTTAATGATATTATATATGCTATTATACTGTAATTATAATATACCTATGTATCATTATGTTTTATTTCCATTAAAATAAGAAATAAAAATGAAAGTAGCGTTCATGCATACGTACGGCTTACCGTCTCCATGAACGGTGCATTTCATTTCTTACCTCCATGTAATATTATAAATACATGTATATGCTGGATATATATGATATATATTATATATAAATCATTAATATCATTTTGGATATAATGAACCTTTTACCACATGAAAAAAATGTAATTATAAGAAGTCCATTTTTGAATCAAGTACCAAATATCGACAAAACGAACATTATTAACTTAAATGATTACATACTGTTTATAACATGGTAATAAGTGATATAAAAGGAATAATAAACTTGAAAAAGGTTCTTAAGAAATTATAAATTAACAGTATTTTATTACTCAGGAGATTAAAGAACGATCGAGTCAAGTCGGACACGAGGTAAGGGACTTCGTCTCAATCTCCTTTCATTGAGGGATATTTTGTTCTAATGCAAGACTTTCTTTTATATGCTGTATAAAAACCTTTGACTTTTCATTTCATTCAAAGGGAATATTTTTCTATGAAGATTTTTACTAAACGACAAAAAAGAATGTTTCTTTTAGTGTATGCGGTAAGAACGACATTTTCTGCCGCTGTGAGTATTATTTGATCTTTGGCTTCCTCAACAAGCTATAATGTTTTTAAACGAAAATAAATACCTTAAAATCTTTTATGTAGTTTTGGTTTTGAAAATGGTTTTGAAAATGGTTTTGAAAATGGATTTGTTATGTCAGTTTATTTATGTGATATATTGTGATCGATATATGGAAATGTTTTCTTTCCTTTATATTTGTTGTATGTGTTATGGTTTTATATTAGTACTTGGACATTTGACGGGTGGTTATGTGATAAACCAAATGACGGGTAGTGCTGTGAATACTACTATGGGTGGTTATATTATAACTTCCAATGCATTGGGTCTGGAATTCGGTCGTATGACTATTCCATATAGTGATATATGGGGAAGTCGACAGTATGGTTATTCCATTTATGTATGTTTATGTCCCAAGTTACCTTTATATGTTATGTGTTCTTTATATGGGTTTTGTGGTAAAATTTTGGTTACAAAAATGGTAAGTAATGATATTTTATTTAGTGAAGAGTATTTACTACTTCATAAAGGTGAAATGTATTACTTATGGTAAAGTATCCATGGTTTACTTGTTGTTTTGAAAAACTAACAGTTTTCCTTCTTTGTGTATCCCTTACTGAGCTTTTTATGCTCATCACAAGTTTTTGAAATGTTTTTCACAGGATATACTGTGGAATAGTGTTAAGGATGGGATCAAGGAAAAGTAATGTTGTCTTAAACATGGAAATAGACATGAATTTTTTTTAAGAGTTCATGTTTTGTAAAAAAAATGGATACTGGGTAGAAGTGTCTACCTTGTAAATCTTTTGAGATGTAATAGTTATGGACTAACTCTCTAAAAATATAAACCTGAAAAGATCCTCAATGTGAATTATTCATTTAATTCAATATTAAGTAAGTTATAAGGTCGGGTCCTTATAAACCCTATCAAAAAATACACTTGAGAATCATTCATCCAAAGTCATCCATGTAGACCCCTTACTACTAAAGAAAAGTAAATACCATGTTCCATCATCAAAGATATCATTGTGTCCAAGTATCACTTGGGAGAAGCCTCTAAAACTCCTAATTATCAACTAGGAGAAGAATCCTACTCCACCAAGTATCACCTAGGATAGTCCTTATACCTTCTTTAGTACCACTTTTGTAAAAAATTATGCTCCCCCTCGTATCACTTGGGTGAAGACTCCTTTGAGTATTTCACTAAAGCAGACTGCCCACCGTTTATGACTTACCAAGGTAACATCCATGCCAACACATCAATGGTAAATCACTCATATATTTATATTTCATTCATAGGTATCCAAATGTCAAGTACTCACCCAAATATATAAGAAATACATTATCATGTTTTCATTCATTCAAAATTTCCCCTCTTTTGATCATGCATTCCCCTGATAAATGTTGTCTCCAACTTTCCCTCCTAGATCGATACATATCTAAGGAAATTTTTAATCAGGTATTTCCATGATAAAAAAGGTTCCCTATCATATAGATAGTGTTGATACTATACCTAGATCATGACAGACCCCTAGACTAAATCTTATCATCCAAGTCACTTGGTGGGTGCCTAAGTTCATTCATTGAGTAAGGTATCTAGAGTCACTGTAAGAACTACGACTGCCCTTCTAGTCCCTAAACAAGGAGTGGGCCTCCTCCATCTATCGCATCCTAACAAAAAAATAAGAACTATGGGAATATGGGATTCCTTATCAGATATAATACCCAAGAGAGTTCCTATTGATGATCCCATCATGTCATGCCATCAATGAGTCATTAACATCCATATAAGGGAATCCCTATATGCATAATCTCCACCCAAACCGCTATTAATCCATCTTTTATGACATAGATGTCCCTATAGTATAGTGATAAACTATATTCCAAATGTCCTTATCGCATGATGTAAACCTATATAGAATTTTCATCACCACATGATTTTAATCATTATCAAATGATCCAATCAAATAACCTTAAATTGTATCTCTTAAACTACATGATATTTGATTAAAATTTTAATAGGATATATAGGATTTATCTATGAGGTTCAAACTAAACATAACTAACCTTTAATATTAACCCTCATGGGAAAATGTCCCCCGTGACAACATTCTCATCCTTCCTCATCAAGCAATAGACTCTATAAGCTTAGATCTCCCATTCAGAAAGTCCATATTAAGGGAACTCTCATCATCAGGCCATATACCAAATTCAAACATGTCACACTTTAAGGGACATATTCCATCTGGGTATCCACATATGTATTTCTTTAGTCCATATCCATGGTGAATAGTATTTTTATTCATAGGCCATATTCCTACTAACCAAACCTATATCTTTATCACAGGGATATATTTCTAATGAAACCAAGATATCATCATTGGGACATATTTCCTTTATGTTTTTCTAAAAAAATTCACTCATGTGTATGTACTACACCAACCATCATTGTGAATCCTTCATCCATTCATCATTACTACATGACATTAATCTGCATGGATCATCCTTTATCACACAACCTTAAAAGATATTATGTATCCCATTATGTGGAACTAAACTATGTGGTTTTTGATTCATTTAAAAATAATAAATCGGAATCCATTTCCATGGGACTAATCCCGATTCCATAAGAACTTACCACCTACTTGGATAATGATAAGCTCTAAAGCACCCAACTACGTGGATTTAAACCATAGTACCACAAAACTGAGAATAAATGAGTAATAATGAAGAATGTTAAAAAACATATGATAAATAAATATGGCTCCATAAATGGAGAACCTATAATATATATATTCATATTATTGGAAAACCTCATTTGTGTGTGTGTGTTCACATAAACGTATATTAATGAAAATATGCTGGCATAGGGGTTACCTGTCCCACACTTGTATTTGGGAAGGATTCAAGAATATGAATTAAATATAAATGTGTATTTAATAGTATTAAATAATCCACTCAAGAATGTGTCATGATATTGACCTCCCACCCTCTGGACTAACACACATTTTAGGGTGTCATTGGAAAAGTCCAAACTACCACCTGTCTTTGGAGATCAGGTCTTCCCCAACTCATTAAAACAGTACCATGAGATGTAGAATTGTGTGTTGAAAATTCCTATTATAATGAAATGGAAAATACAACATGAAAAATTCAACTATGATCAACCATTCACAGCCAATATTCATTCCATTTTGTTTAGTGTGTTTCACATAGACAAGAATATTGAACTCAATGTGAATTCATTAAATTTGAAATACATTATATTGATGGGTTTTTTTGTTCATGCTTTATGATATTTGAAGGAGTTATTGATGAATATACCGATCAATAAAAACCAATGGAATCACTCTAATGACAGATACATGCCTTAGCAGCTACAAAACATGGGGCCCTATTAAACCATAAGAGGTTGTCACCCACCCAGTGCCTCCTATGCATGGTGTAAAATAAGTCAGTTCAGGAATACCATTTAAATGGTACCATACTAACACTTGAGTTCAGGAAATAATACCACCATAACAGATTCTTGACCAAACATCCATCCATTGATCAGTCATGAAGAAGCAGGAATCAGTTCTTGTAACTACTAATTATTTTAGAAGAATCTCCCTAAATAGTAGTAAAAAATACCTCACAAATGTTAGAGAAGTGAAGTTGGGGGAATAAAATGTACTCTTATCTACAATAGAGTCTCCCAATAGGCCTACTATCAAAAATCTTCACCACTAGTATCATGAAAACACAAACTCCAAAAAACCTACTGAGAATTCAACCTAATAATTCATTACTCCGATAAGCTGGGATTTCACACCTATGAGATCACTCCAGGGGTGAAAATTGGTAAACCACTGATAGTTTTCCCATATAAGTGATTTCATTGAAGAATTCCACTGTTTAATAGTAGATATTGACAATGATCAAGCCCAAATAAATGTTCACGCCTAGAAAGTCTACCAGCATACCAGGGCAGCACCAGAGAATGTGTGATGGTATATCCTGAAAGAAACTATGGAGAAAGAACATATTCATGTCCCTATATATAAATATCATTGGTATATCCCAATAGAAACTAAAGCATTGAAATGGGATAATATCCATATTCCCTCCATATAGTACATCCAACATATCTTTGAGTAAATGGCAGGGTACGATCATATCCAAACCCACGCGTTATTTAGTTTTTAGCTTATCTTGATAGAAATAATAGATGGTTGTCATTAGTATATTCCAAAATCCATTATTGGAAGAGACATATTCCTTACCCTATCACCATTACAGCACCACAACAAGCTTCAAGAATCTACTCAATTTCTAACACATATTCCTTCTCTCATTCAAGAAGATCATCTGTGCATACTAAGGAGGAATGAAAAAACATGATTGGCCACATATTCTTCTTCCAACTGGAGATCATAAAAAAATTCAATAGAAAAAATTGGGTAGGAACTTATTCCTACCAACTCTATATTAAATCACTGTCATAACTCAGTAGTTTCCCAAGATAAGTCACATATTATTTCTTTTGTGTAGTGTAATGAAGTCTGTCAACATAACCTAATGAAAACTAAGAAGAATTACCACTTTCATGTCAGTGATAAATAGGTTTATCGGTATATACTAATGGAAACATGGGATTCACCTAAATAGAAACTCAATGGTAAAGATAATTATACAAAAAACACAATCCCAGCAACCCAATAGAGAACATCCATGATCAAGTCTTACTAGGGGTGGCCTAAATCACAAGAGCAGTCTCATATACATTTTTTTCTCAATGCTAGAGTTCTTGAGACATTAAAACATCTTTCAATATTGGACCATGTTTTTTTACTCAATATATATATAGTGAAATCATTTTTAGTTTTAGAGTTTCTCCCCATGATATTGCTACCATAATCTCTGGAGGTCCACCCTAGAGTTTGCAGGCTGAAGGTTCTCTTCATGAATATATTAAGATCAATTATGGTAACTCATTTTATGATGAGAGCTATGAAAATCCACCATGATGATAGTAGATCAAATGACAAAGAGGAACTTCCCGCACCTATATATTAATAGCTATACAAACTGAAGCCCCTTACCAATAAATATGTTAATGGAATCCTCCATGAAACGAGACATTGAACAGTGATGGTCCTACCCACAGTAACCCATCACTTCAGAAAGAATGAAATTCCCTTGCCAAATAACCTCCGAGAAGGCACTCATTTCAAGAGGAACTTAGAATACCATTTCCAACCTCTCGATGTACCTCATCGCTGATGTGTTATATCCCTTTCTAACTAGAAGAAATTCCAAGGAAACAATCTTCAATTGTACCACCATTGAGCCATCCAATCATTGAGGTTTCGGAGAAGATTCAAATTAACCCTTCTCATCACAATAAGTAATATAGGAAATAACCATTCTAATTAGACAAGGTATAATAATCTCTCACTGAAGATAAAGAGAATAATGTTATTGTGAGGAAATAATTATCCATATACAATATATTCTTCATATTTTTCCATATAACAAGCTATCAATAGGAAATTAAGAATAATGTTATAGAGGAATTCATGAAAAATATTCATATGAATATACAAATTAATTAGAATTATCTAAAGGTAAAATCCATGCCTTTTATAGAACATGAAAACCAACTCAAGGAAATTGAATAACATTTTTGTTAGATTGAATTAGACTCCCTTACAATTTCATGAGAGAAAAAGTGGGGAAGTAAATATGAAAATGTCCCACATGGATTCATTAATACACCCAAGACCCTGTATTAATTGATCATTGACACTCCATAATATGTATAAAATAGATGTTGGGGTGATAAGGGAGAAATACATTTCACTCAAATCCATTATAAAAAGAGCCCCCCAAAAGGGACACTGTGAAATTTCATTATCTCAATTCAAGTCCTAAGCCCATTATCTATATATGATATCTAAATTATTCATAAGCGTCTCGTAATTTTCAATTCCTAGAAATAGTGAACTCGATTTGAGAGATATATTGAAAATATCTATCATAAATCTCCCAAAAAAGGTTGAGTTGTCCTCTCATCTAAGAGAAGTTAATCACTTGGATACAACACCACCTTCAATAGCAATAAGATCACACTAAAAACTTACACTACATCCAACTCATTCTATATATAAATCCAAAAAATCAAAAGGGTTCCATTAGTTGGTATAGAAAGAATGATATAGGAACAATACTATACCATAGGCCAAGAGGTATTTTTACAAGCACTAATACACATGAAATTATCAAATCCTTGTTGGGTCTAAAATATCATGGATTTTGAACTGAGTCAACCTTAGCCTACATGACTGGGGGAATTTTTACCACAACATCCTCCTCCATAAAATTTTGTTTTCTCTTGTTTGGGGGAGGCACCCCAAGGAGGATCATTATAATTTCTCTAATTGTGTGACCCATCTATCTCTATTTAAGGATGTACTCAGCAAGATTATCTAGAGACGCTCCCAATATTACCCTCTAGTAAACCAATTAAAGGGGAGAATTGGAAAGATATGGTAAATATTTATAAGGTCCACAAGTTAAAATGATCTTCCAATGAAAAACCCAAATAGAATTGTGAATTTCCTCTTAATTAATATTCCAAAGGAAACAAATATCCTTACCCCTATAATGTAGAAATGGTTTCATTATTTTGATATAAAATAGTTAATGTCATAAACCGTAGCCTTATTAATAATCTAGAACATTGTTTCAATGTAGAATAGAAGGATGAGTATGTTTTTTTCTCAAACATGGTCCATACTAAAACTCTTGAAGAAGGTGTGTGTATCTGACACTAGAGATAGGTTCAAAATTTCAGGGTTCCCCAAAATTATTAGTTATTTCATATTCAATGAGGATCCTTCAATGGAAATTTAATAGGGGAGACCAAATCTTACTCAACATTTGTATAAAAACTTTATAGAAAGTTTTGATTAATATGTGACTGAGTTGGAAAGACTGAAACAAATCAACATTGAATTAACCAGGGGTATTATTATTGATGATCACAACACCCAAGTGTCAGTCAATACATCCCCTCCATTACATACCCATAAAGATAAGGTTACTTCTTTGATTAAAGCATACCTCAACCATCTAGTAGGCTCTAGATCCATGAAGATGGTTTACTTAATCTACCAAAACTAAAATTATAAAAAATTTCAACCTATGGGATTCCATATAGTTCCATTTTAGATAAATTACTCTTGGATAGATCATAATGGTAATAAGTAACAGATAAATATAGGTTGACCATATCTGAACCCACCCTTCTCTTCTACTTGAGAATCTTCTCACCTTACCAATCTACCAAAACTCATTAACTCTATATATTCTTCAACTGACTGATGTGTTTCCATGGAAGGGTTTAGAGATCTAATTCAGTCATAATAAAATTCACACCCTATATGGGTGGATGAAACTCATCTTCTATATAACTTTAGAAAACACAATTTTCCAATATTTAGTTGAAATAGAGATCCATAGCAGAACCTCCCACATTTCATATCTTAATGTGAGCCCATAATGGGAACACTTGATAAATAAGAAGTGGCTAAAAATACATGTGTCGTGTAGATTCTAGAAGGGTTATCATCCATTTAGTACAACGTCTTACCAGATTGGTATATTAATTACTTTGAAGACCACTATTTGAAGTTTAATAATTAATTTATCATAATCATCATGGAAGGAATGATCATTGACCTCTTAATTTTTATGAAATGTGAGAATGATATGGCCTCCAAGATCATCACCAGATGGATATTTGTAATGTACTCTATCAACAAGTATCTCTCACAAGTGAAGCTATTGTATATTTTTGTAGAAAATAATTGTGATGTGTTGAAAATACTACTAATCTAATTGAATTATCTGAGTGGGTCATGAGACATTATAATAGTTTACTAAATTTTAGAGGATTATATTATATGAATAATGTAAAAATGTATAATTATGCCAACCACTACAATAAAGATGACTAAAAAAGTCGAAATAGAAACTGTTTCACTCAATATGGCTCTAACAATAACTTTGGCACCCAAACCCACAAAATATAAAGTGGTATTTCCTATATAATATAAAAAAACTCATTATGAGGGGTTAAAATATCCAAAGAATCATCATTTTTATATCAAAATAATATAGTTAATTCTTTCCAAAAAAATTGTTCTTGATTACTTCGTTGTAGCTATGGAGAATAATTTACTGAAGCAACATGAACTAGCGAATCTCAATGAAATTTCTCCCAATGATAACCTAACATATTTTCCCTTCCACTAAATTTTGGGTCCTCCTATCTTGGTGTGTTTTACATTAAATACATCCTCATATTCAAATTGTGAAATCCATTAGAATAAGTATCTTTCATTTCTATTATCCTGGTAGAAGAAAAAGCAGAATTGTATGAAGTTATAAGAAAGGGATAACATAGTCTTGATGACATTATGACTAGAAATACAGTCATATGATATCATTTTATCCTTAAGGGACATTTTAATCAACCATTTTTCACCTCAACTCCCTCTATAATGACAGAGTTGACCTCTTTGATGTTGTGGTCCAACAAGAGACTATACTATAAGAATAGTCCTAGTAGTCATTAAAAGAGGGATACATTAAGAGTGGAACCCACACTAAGGCCTAACCTGGTAAAAACTCTTCAAGGAAGAGTAGTCATTAAAATAGGGAGACAAAAAGAGTGTAACCCATAATAAGGCCTAAACTGGTAAAAACACTTCATGCTTGTAAGACTTCATCATTAGAATAATAGGAATTTCCCCACGAAATGATTCAATGTGCATAAAACCATATAATAGAATCATATTTAGATAAATAATCCCGATACAATTCTATCAACGTGATTAACTTGGAAATACATTCTTTTATGAAGATGATTTATATGATCCTAATTTACCCTCCCATAATTAGGGAGAACTAGGAAGTGGTCATCAGGACTGATGAGAATCAGGATGATGCGGTCGGTATAAACCATAACACATAATTCATATCCTTGATGAAACCATATATTCTATAGAGACTCATAGATAGTAACTTCAACAAGCTCAATAGGAGGACCCATTTACTCCTAAATCATTATGGGATCACTCAAGCATAATCATATTGGACGCTTGATTGGTGAATCAACATTAACCTAATAAACTTGAAAATGTGGGGTGTTCAATAAAGACCAACCCAAATATAACATGGATACCCTCGTGTTTTGATAAAGGAAGGTATCAAATTCCACAAGCGACTCATCCTCTTAACCTTCCGACTAAGGAGAAACCTAATGTTGGTAAGAAAATGAATCTGGCTTAAAAGTATGACATCTTGAAACAAATTTTCATTTTTTAGAAGATATTTTATTTCTAGATGCCCTTAATTTATAAAATAATTTTTAGGAAACAATTTTTTATGATCTATTAATAACATAAGTGTTTGAAGTCATGGACACTATTGTTCAAGTATATTGCATATAGATTGACCACATTAAATTCCTTAAAGTCACATCCTTTATAGAGTAGTAGTGGGAGACCACTATATAAGTAAAAAATAAGGGGCCTATAAGTATTTGAAATTATGTAAAATATTTTTGTTCATCAAGCTCTCATAAATAGTACCTCTATAAAAAACCACATTCTTACTTGGACCCTTTGTTGGTTGGTTTACATTCAAGCTGATATGTCTCCCTCTACCCTGAGAATTTTAGGATATTACATGTGCAAGAAAAGGCCTTTGGGATAGATCACCTTTAGAGCCCAATTTATAGACCTTGCTTCAAACTCTAGATTTATGGTTGTTCCTAAAGACCTGAATTTTAACTCTCTGTTAAGAATATTATATTATCATTCTCATGTGACGCTACCTTTATCAAATCATCAGTGTCTCAAACACTCTATCAATCAACTAGTCGTTGTATTTTATAGTGATCGTCCCCCTTAAAATTCAATCAATTATCAATATATAGATACAATATTTTTTCAATGGGAGATAAAACAGCTAGATACATATGATATCATCTAAGAAAATTCCCCCAATGATTCAAAAATAACCCCGATCAATCTTTTCTAGGAATACAATGATGATTATGTGTTTCCCATTAATTAAATTGAGGCAATAACCTCAGTTTCAAGCACATTTTCCCCTGTATTCCTGATATCAATCACATCTATTAAATCATGTTGTAAAGAAGAGAGATTTGATCCCAGTAATGATGAATATTCCTTAGATGAAAATTATTTTGGTTTTTCCATACGATTTATATATACATTACATTATTTTATAGATAGGAAAATTTCCACACATCACTAGAATATAATAAAAATTCCCACATGTCATCTTCTAAATACAATAATGTTGGCACCTTTTATACCCCATATGATGGTGGAGAAGAAGAGGATCATATCAAGTCCGAAAAATGTACCTTTATTATCCACTACCCCTAATATTGAGGTAGAGGAAGAAGAAGAGGGAGATCATATTGATTCCCCAACAATATTTGTGGAAGGTGTATTTACCACCATTGATAAACTCATATAGGTGAATTTTGGTATATAGGTAGTCTTAAAACCTATGATCATCAGTATCACTATGTCTACCTAGGAATAAGAGATGTATATCCATTTATTGAAGCACCATCGTGATTTATCTTCCAATAATTATACATAAATATGAAAAAATAATTAGAATGTGGACACTCATCATTTGGGTATTCTTGAGGATCACTATGGCTACAATCAAGAATCCATAAAAATGATTTTGATTCATACTATCAAAATAGATTTCAAATTTGATAAGCTCATTAAATAAAACATCATTAAGGAGTTCTAGAAACTAAAATGAATTTATAATATCCTTTCCATAAAGAAGAATAATGGGAAGATCAATGTTTTCATAGACTTTTAGGATCTCAACTGACATTTCCAAAAAATTGATTTTATAGTTTTGATCACTGAAGTTTTCATTGATAAAACTAATAATGTTTTATCCCCTAATTCTTAGATAGATGTTTTGGTTATAAAAAAATTTCATTTCCCATAAATATGATAAGGCCACCACTTTTAATAAAACTAAAGGAGTATATTACTATCAAGAGATAAGCTTTTTTTTGAAGATTCATGGAACTAAATATAAATGTCCCATTCACCATTTCTTCAAAAAATTAGAAAATACTATAGAGTGTTACATGGATTAATTAGTGGTTAAATATAAACCAAATTTTAATCATATTTCTGAATGTGTGGAGATATTTAATAAATTACACCAGATAAAACATATACATAAACCCATTCAAATAAATTTTTCGGGTGACATCAAGAAAAAAAATTAGCTTCATGGTGCACCATTATATCATTAAGGTCATCCCAAAAAAAGACAAAAGTGATTCTTAATATAAAACCTTTAAATATCAAAATTATGGTAGGGATTATAAAACATATCACCAACATAAATCCTTCATAGTGAACAAAAGAAAAAAAATTATTCTTAAAAAATAAAATGAATAATAGAACTGACTAATAATGGGATGAATATTGTTAATAATATTGTAACAATATCAAGAAATACCTCTTTATACCACAAATATTAATGCATATGGTATAAGTAAATTCACTCATCTTATATATAATAAACCTCAATAAGCCACTAGATGCCTTTATTATACAAAAAAAAAACGAAATGATAAAAGAAAATAGTCTCTTTAATCTTACAAGAACCATCCCAGATACTAAATCTCAATATTTTAAAATTGAAAATAATATCCTTACATTGATCACTATAGTTCAATAATTATTCCATTTCCTACAGCATGCTAAGGTTTTTCTAGTCTCTCATACTGACATGATCGAATGAATCTTTAATCGTCTAGTGTTGACTAGTCATAAGTCATCATGGGCCATCATTTTTTAGTAGTTTAACATCCATTTCATACTATAGAGGGTAGTTAAAGGGTGATAATTTTCAAATATTCATGTAATCCACCCCCTACAGAATGTAATCTAATGGAACTGAATTACTGAATGAAGTGGTTGTATCTACTTTGAAAACTCCATAGACATCGTAGAAGTATTTCAATAGTGATTCAAAAATCCCAATAAGAATAAGGGTGGAAAACCCAAAACTTAATAGAGTAATCTTGATGATTGTCCTCATCTCTCCGGTGAAGGAAATTTTTCACTTTTACTTCTATTTTTCATAAGGGTGCAGAAACAATGAGACTGAATACCAATATCCCATTTAATTCTTAGAATTGTATCTTTAGATTCTAGTGGCTTGACTGTATATCAAGGGAGATTCAAATTTGTTGATCAAGCTTATTATTGGTGAATATGTTTTAAATATAGAGAAATTGATTCCCCTTATTGATTATGTACAAGGTTTGATGGTATATTTCCCATATATACCAACACTATCGCATGTTATACTTTAAAAAAATACCTATGCAGATACTTTTTCTAATAAAATCACAATTCTAGAGGATCCAAAATAAGTTGAAATTCATCCAAATTTCACACCACATGGTTGTGTCCTCATTTTTTAGAAATTAAATTTAAGAGATAAATGAGATAAAACCCACTCTGTAGAAATTCATGTTGATATCGTTTCCAACTAATAATACAATTGGATGGATATCCCCGATACTAGACTACCTCTAAATAGTAATTCTTTTTTCAAATTGTGAAAAGAAAGTGAATATCTAACGATGGGCCATAAACTTTTTCCTTTATAATGGCCCAAATTCTCAAAAATTACTCTATAAATAACACATTGGTGGAATATTTCAATGATTAATTAATAGAGTAATGGCCCTAGTTGTTATCCAAGATGTTCATAAAGAAACCTATGGTTCTCATTAATCAACAACCAAACACAACAAATAGATTCGAAGATGGAGATCCCATGAAGATCAAGACCACTAGGTGGGGGGTTAAATCAGTGCTTATGTTTTCTTTTATAAGAAAGTTTCTTAACTCCTTAATAAAAAATTTATTAACCTCTAAAACTTGATATTTTTAAATACACTAAAATATAACTCACAAACTCACCTTTTGTATTCAAAAAATCAGAAGATAATGCGGAACCTGATATTTACAAGTTTCGATACAAAGACCTACTCTTTCCCATGTTAGATAGTCCCACTGACATGGATTCATTCACTATCATCTTTTTTGGAATAAAAATTAATGAGAAAAAAATTCTACAGTACTAGTAGAAACATTCTTACTATAGTTTTTATACCCCCAACTATACTTTATAGTATCCACTTCCCACAAAAAATCATTATCAACAACTAGTAAGTATCTATAGTTACAAGCTTCACTTTTATTCTTCTTTTCTGAACCACTTTATAAAGACTTAACTTCCTCCACAATTAGTCTAAATCAAACTTTACCTATGTGAAAACTTCAAGAAGTTAAATAACTATCTAAAGAACTTATTAGTCTTTAAATATCTTCAAGAACCTCAGTCCGGAAGTCTTCCTTCATAGTGTCAGTCTTAACTTCCCAGTCAAAAAAACCTCAATATGATGATCTTTGTCATATAGACAGTCTATTTTGATTCTAATTCTACTCATCCTTCTTTAATTGAGTAGAAAATCACCCGACAGCTGACAATTATCCATCCAACGGAACTTGGTAAGATAAGACTAGATCTAATGGATGTCATTCTGAGGGCCTCACTCTGATGGAATTGTTCCAATGGAACTTCATCATATTGATCTTGCTCTGATGATTGTATTGAATGTAAATATGATGATATTACTCATCTTCAACCTGAAACGAAATTTTTAGTTGGGAACTCAATATATGTTCCACAAATTCTGGAGCTCGAGCACTTGAACAGTTTCAAGATCACTTTAAAAATGAACTCTTCTCCCCTTTTATAGAGACCTGAAAAGTGATTTAGGTGGGATTATTAAACCCTTTACCACTTGACCAACTTTCCTAAATAATTTAATTCTCTTAGAATCCATATCTTTTTTACTCATTCAATTCCATTTAGAATATTCAAGTGTCCTAAATTTTTTAATATCTATTTGTCTCAATCAATTACATTTCTAATCTTAAAATATCCTTGATTTTTGGATCTCCCATTGACTTTTCAATGATTCGGACTACTTAACAAACATTATTATGATTCTGATTGTGATATGCCTCATTACAATGGTGAAATATTATGAAAAAATTGATTTCTAATTACATTGATCCACATAACATGAATGATAAATATTCTCACTTACATTTTTCACTATGATTCTCCAGTGTGATTTTATTCAATATGGTTTCCAAGTCTGATTTTCACAATTTGTAATATAACTCTGTTAGAATACGATTGAGATAATTCAAAACCACTTCTATTTTGAGTCTATAAATCCCAATATGATTCCTAAGTGAATATTATTCCCGGGAAAATATTATTGACATCCTTTTTTCTCCCAATACGATGCTCAATATGATCTTCATCACTTGTTCTCTCCCTTTCATTCTTCATGATTGCAACAAATATTTCTCATACAAGTTATGACTTTTGTGAATTAAAAAATAACAAAGTATGATCAGATTTAACATCAGGGTTAGGAAAACTCCAATCATTTATTCATTACAATTAAGACATTCAATCCCAATATAATATGATTTTCAGCAACTTTCAGTAGAAATCCCAATATGATAAATCATATTCAAAGACTTGCGCCAATGGGATGAGCCTGATTCCTTAATATGATTTTTAGGATCCAAAAACCAGAAACTTATCCCTTTCTCAACGTCAATCATATATCAATTATTGACAAGAAAATACAAATAAAACAAAAATTAGGACCAAAAATCTCCCCCTTTATGTTTTCTGTTAATACCCACTTCAATACCTATATTTAACCACATCAAAAAAATGTTTGATACTGTTTTCTTTAATAACCTTTTATTCTCCGTGTCTTCTTTTCTTCCTCCCTCGATCCCTTATCTCTCCCTAGTTTATTTTCTACCCCCATTAATATATTATATCCCCCTTACTAATATTCAAATTCAAAGGGTTCATCCTGATAACACCACGGGAAAAAGTGGTATTAGCGACGGGTTATTTGCGACGGGACATATTCCCGTCGCAAATACCCTGGTTGCGGGGGTATTTGAGACGGGGCATAATCCCCGTCGCAAATAAAGAGTTATTTGCGACGGGATATTCTCACCCGTCGCAAATGGTTTGGCGCGAATGCGCGCCAAATCGCGCGAAAGATATTTGCGACGGTATTTCCTTCCCGTCGCAAATAACCGGCGGCGGTAACAGGTTATTAGCGACGGGAAGGGGTTCCCGTCGCTAATAACCTGGCGGCATGGGTTATTTGTGACAGGGCCTGTCGCAAATAATCCCTTTTATTGCCGCCCATAATAAATGCGGCCGGGGTTATTTGCGACGGCCCCGTCACAAATAATACCAATTGCGACGGGAATACCCTCGCAATAAACCCCGTCGCAAATAATCTAACCTATAAATACAGCCAGCATTGACAAGTTTTCTCAATCTGAACTAATTTTTACTAGTTTATATGTGTTGAGTGCATTTTTTTTTGCAAGTCGATTTCAAGGAGGTTGCGGGGATCATCCTACAAGTACAACAAATCAAAATCTCGAAAACCAGTTTAAGGTTTTTTTCTGAATTTTAATTTAATATTTATTTAATGTTTTTTTTAAATTTTTACATTAGTATATATTCTTTCTATTAGATTTAATTATGTTGTATTAAGGTATTAAATTTGATTTGTTAGATTTAATTATTAGTAATTATCAATATTTAATAATTAAGTGACTGTAATTAGTAATTAATAACTTTAATTTTAATTAAATATAATAATTAGTAATTAATGAATGTAATTAGTAGTTAATGAATGTAATTAGAAGTTAATGAATGTAATTAGTAGTTAATGAATGTAATTAGTAGTTAATGAATGTAATTTGCAGTTAATGAATTTAATTTGTAGTTAATGAATGTAATTTGTAGTTAATGAATGTAATTAGTAATTAATGCATATAATTTGTAACAATTGGAATAATTCAAAAAAAATAGTAATAATTAGAAAAAATTAACAATAATTAGTAATAAGTAACATTAATTAGTAATAATTAGTAATAATTAACAATAATTAACAATAATTAACAATAATTACCAATAATTACCAATAATTAGTAATAACTAACAATAATTACCAATAATTAGTGATAATTAGTAATAATTATCAATAATTACCAATAATTACCAATATTTACCAATAATTGCCAATATTTGTCAATATTTTCCAATAATTACCAATATTTACCAATATTTACCAATAATTGCCAATAATTGTCAATATTTACCAATAATTAGGAATAACTACCAATAATTAGGAATAATTACAAATAATTAATAATAATTACTAATAATTAGGAATAATTACCAATAATCAGGAATAATTACCAATAATTAGGAATAATTACCAATAATTATGAATAATTACCAATAATTAATAATAATTACCAATAATTAATAATAATTACCAATAATAACCAATAATTACCAATAATTAAAAATAATTACCAATAATTGCCAATAATTACCAATAATTACCAATAATTACAAATAATTACCAATAATTACCAATAATTAAGAATAATTACCAATAATTACCAATAATTACCAATAATTACCAATAATTACCAATAATTATGAATAATTACCAATAATTAGGAATAATTACCAATAATTAATAATAATTACCAATAATTACCAATAATTACCAATAATTAAAAATAATTACCAATAATTAGGAATAACTAGTCCTCGCCCGTGCTATTGCACGGCGTATTCGATTACGGGTTTCTCTTTTAATAAGAGATTAATATTTATAAAATGTCAGAAGAAACAGTAATGTTGAATAAATTTCAATATAATGTAATGGTGTATGATAATTGAATAAGAGTTCATATAATAATAAGACACCATTTATAAATGTAATGTGGGCACTGAAATATAAAGTGACAGATGAATCAAAGATAAGACAGTGGTTTTAATAATAAAAATGAGAAATGTGAAAATAAATGAAATAATAATAAATTGAATGAGTGGGCTGTTCGGGAAAACATAAAATGGAGTAAAACTATTCATCATGTATATAGAACAATATGTAATGAGGGACGTAGATATCAGAGACAAATATGAAACATAAGATGCAATTGAATAAAATAAATTGATGAAGACAGAGTCGACATCCGCTTCATTATACTTGACAACATGAAATTGAATAAAAAATATATAACGACAAATTGAATCAGGTTATTTCTTCACTAAATGTCTATAGTCCTGGGTTGTATGTCTATATTTAGTACCAAACCTATGAATTTTTATGGCATGATCATTTAATTACATGTTCACTTACACATAATTTAGATACTTTCCAATATGAATTTCTGGAAAATAAATACATACAGGAAATATAATCATAAAACTGATAAAATATCCGCCCAAATGTATGTTGTATATGCGGCCAAAGAAGTACATTTCATAGTGTAATTGCAGGAATTTATAAAATGCAAGCCTAAAATAGATAAACTATTAGAGGAAAACAGTTAGATAATAATATGTAAATATAAAATTATTTATTTAAATATAGTTTCAATGTCAAATAGGATAAGGACACCATGTTGAGTCCTTCAGAAGCACTAAAAATAATCAATTTTATTTACATAATGTTACAATGTCTGATAGTATAAGGAATCTTTGTTGAGTCTGCCACAACATTGTAAAGAGGCCTCGCATTTGTTTCCCTCCTATCATCTCAAAAACATGACCTCCAGAAGTTATGATGTTCCTGAAAAAACAAATGTAGCCCCTCCAATTCGGTTGGCTACTGCATGGTATATTTCCACTCCATATATTAATTACATCACTCTTGGATCCATCAACTGAGATCAAAATAATGAAAAAAGTCAAGATATATTAATCGATCTAGGATGTGACACGTGTAAATGAAATCATTCTATACAACTATAGATGTGCACAGATTTATATAAATTAAATCGATTCAATCGTATAGGTGTCAGTGATTTGAAAGGAGTGCTAATAAATTCATCAAGACATGCTACACAGAAAAATACCAAAGATAATTATGTGCGATAATGAAATTGTTTGACAGAAATATCCGATAAAAACACATGCATAGATAATGATTTTAACCTGTTGCATTTACACAGTAGTAAACGAATGGGATGTATCAATTTCAACTCCTTATTAACCCAAAACAATAAAAACTGAACAAAAAAATCATAAAATCAAAACCTTAAAAGCAACATACCCCAGGCATCTTGAATGGTTCTTCATCAAACTATAGTTGAGACTGAGTAGACTGTTGACTGCTCCGTAGGTCCAACTCCATATTTGAAGTCATTCCCCATCATACTCTTCTTCTTCAGTACGCTGCCATGTTCTCATGGCCAGCCACTTTATAGCCTATACTGTTTGCATCCAGGGGATATAAAATAACTGACTTATTTGCATTATCATTTCCATATGAATCTATCAAAGCTCACATACCTTGTAAATCATGTCGGATGCTATGGTTATACAAAGACACATCAATTTGAAGCCCATTGTCATCTACCTGGTGTATTCTGTGCAACTGATTGGCCTCCTCATCTATAATTATCACTATGGTAACTCCAAAATCAGATATAGAATGAGATGGGAATGATACCCCTTCAAGAACATTTCTGGGAGATAAAAAATCATTAGGTAGTGGTGATAAAGAGAGGAAAAGAAGCTCTTGGAGGAGAGGAGGGCCTTGCAAATTTGACATTTGAAGGAAATGGCTTGTCAGTAGCGGAATCAAGATATGTATGTCTAATACAACCACTTGATTTATAGACATATCTATAAATATTGAAGTTATAATTAGTGTAAATTCAATGATTAGTTGATTGAAATATATCCATGTTACCAGGTAAAGTATGAGAAGTAAAATATAAAATAATTTCTCAACAGATCTATGAAGATTCAAATTAAAACAACAAAAACAATGCATTTTCAAACAAATCCATGATCAATGAACCTTTATCTAGTAGTTATTTGAATAAGCATTGAAATCTGGGTGACCAGAAAGGTCTTGTCCATGAGCTTAAACATGTGGAAAATTATGATACACATGGCATGACAGGTAACTCAGAAACAGTACATGCAAACAGTTAAGATCCCTAGATGAAAGAGAAAAAATACATTTAGAAACGTGCATGCTCCATCTCTGTAATCATACGATAAGATAATCAATAATTATAATTTTCATAGTTTAGAATCTAGTAATAAAAAATAAAAGTTATAAAATAGCAGATTTTAAAGTGGAACCTTTTATTAGAGGGATGCTGTAATTAAATGAAGATATTGTTAGTGATGTAAAACTTAAAACACAGATACTGATAAAAGTGTTGTTATAGAAAAATATATACTTAGAAACAATTTGGATGAAACTACATCTTGGTATAATAGAAAACAATTAAAAACTATGCACTACTGAACTGTTATAGTATAAATCAGTCCATCTCATATTTTTCTTCTCATGAAACAGGTTTATATGAATCAACAAACAATGAAAATGCATCAAATTTCCCAATTCTAAAAGACTACACAATTAATTATGAATGGTCATATCTAGAGGCCTTGAGTTCAATTTCCCAGATCATGAGACATCCATGTCAAATATACTATTTTATTACCTAATGAAAATCCCACATTGAAAAACTAATATAGAAAATTTGATTGTCTTGTTAAGGGGGGACACTTAAAATGTATAAAAGACACCACTTATATGCTAGATCATCCATTCAGAATAAAAACCAAACCAAAAAATTCCCAAGATTATCCCTTAGCTGCATAACATCCCTGAAAAAACATATAAGCATCTAACACAATTTATGCCTTCTACTGATGTTAGGACAGTAAAATGACTGACCCACATCTTTGTACCTATAAGTAATCACAGAAGAAAATCATATAATCATCTAATCAATCATTTTATGTATAAAATTTCCAATTTGGAGGCACAATAACTTGAGGTGGGAAGTTCATGGAAAAGGTACAACATAAACATAACCTGAAATTCCTCACGGGTCGCCACTGAAGGGATAATGGAAGTTTTAATGCCTTGATGTTGGGAGATCAAGGCATATGATGAGATTAAAATGTCCAATCTCCATGAGATACACATATGAGAACTCTCAAAAAATAGGATCAAGCATTGTTCTGATACATGTTTCGTACCTATAACAAGTTTGATCCAGTAATAGAAACCGAATAAAATACGATATAAAATTATTATAACATGTTATTTTTCTGCTTTCCTTTGTTTTTTAAAAATGAAAAGTGAAAAAATTTTCAAAACCAAACACACCCCAATATATGAGAAACAAATATTTATAACATCCTATAACATAATGATGCCTCATCCAAGAAGTCAAGGAGGATCATCAATAATTACCTGGCTTAATAAAGTTTGAAAGGCCAAAATCTATGAGCTTCATATCAAATTCTTCATTTATAGATGTGAAAAGGATTTTCTGTTAAACAACAAAGACAACAGTTATAGAAAGGAAAAGATAAAACTAACTAAAAAATAAGAGTTTCAGTTTCAAGAATAAAAGACTCTGGGTTAAGGTTACGGTTAACAGAACTTAAAATCTTCACAACAATGGATTTTGAATCTTTCTCTATATATTTTCCACATCTGCAATAGCAATGAGATGCATTTTGAAAGAACAAACATTGTTTCTGATTTTTTATTAAAAAAATTATTACCTATTTAATTTTTTTTCTAGAAACTGTCCACATTTACACAATCTGATAAGGAATCAAAAATTTAAACATATCAGATCAGTAAATCAATAATTAAATGAATATTGTCATTTCTTTTACAAACATAAAAATAAATAGCCGTTATATACCTAAATACATGTTTTTTACAAATAAACAGTTTGATCCAACAATAATAACCGGATCATCAATTATTACCTGGCTTAATTAAGTTAGAAAGGCCAAAATCTATGAGCTTCATACCAGCTTCTGCATTTATAGATGTGAAAAGGAATGTCTGTTAAACAACATAGACAATAGTTATAGAAAGGAAAATATAAAACTAACTAAAAAAGAAGAGTTTCGGTTTCAAGAATAAAAACCTCTGGATTTAGGTGATGGTTAACAGCACTTAAAATCTTCAAAAAATGGATTTTACATCTTTCAAAATGGAAACATTATATGATATCCTTATTTAATTACACAGAATAAAAAATCAAAGTATGTTCTATAGAAGAGGTAAAAACCATTCGTGGAGAACAACACAGAGGGAAATCGTAGACGTACATGGGGCCTCTCATTGATTCCCTTTTCCAGCTAGTAGAAGTAATGTTCTCCATTCTAGACATGGAAAGGAAGTGTCAAAGAGGTAAAATGATGTGAAACACGTACGTATAGAAAATCCAAAATCTTTATTGACTCTAATAATTCCTTATATACAAATCAATGTGGGAAATATAATAATAATCATGAATAGAATTTGTGCACCTGTATGGAATAAATGTTGGACCTGTTTGAAAAAAATATGAACAGATTAGAAATAAAACGAACATGTTAACACTCCTATAATAAAAATAAAAAAAACATCATAAAAAAGTGAAATAACTTAATCCATGGGAGTTTCATCCTCTCACTGAAACTTGTTTCCAGCCAACCGCATTAATGTTCTACATTCAGGTCATGTAAAGGAAGTTTAAAAGAGGGAAAATGATGCGAAACATGTATGCACAGAAAAGTAGAAATATTCAGTGAATCATGTAACTTATTATATACTCATCAAAAAGGAAAATAGGAGAGTAATCATGAAAAGAATATGCATACATGTATGTAATAAAAGATGGATTAGTTTGACAAAAAAATGAACAAATTGAGATGCACCAACTGTAAAGAGAAGGGAACGTGACATTAGTTGAAATTGCAAATAGACCACAGCAGACCTAATTCAGTGATTATGTGATATTATTCCCTGCTATTGAAGTGCCTTCAAGGGAGGAAATGTTTAGTGTTAGCGAAATAGAAGCAGTCTATAAGTTGTTTAAGAAGATAAATAGTGCGTTGATTGATTATAGGGTGATAAATAAGAGTTTCAAGTGGCATTATTCAATATCAACCGCATTTAGGAAAACAATACTGCATACAATGAAAGAAAAAGTGAAAGAGAAATTACATTAAGAGTACTTCTAATAATAAATATGAGATATGTGCAGAGGATTATTTGATAAGAATAAATAATCACCCTCATTTAAGATTGTTTCATTCCCAACTCTTCCCAAAGAAAGAAGTAATTTTATGAATATCATAGTAAACAAACTCATACAGCTGTGAAAAGATAATTTAGGGAATAATATGTTGTTGAATTGCATGAATTGATGAAAATAAGGAAAGGCCCCTTAACTGTATTATTAATAGTAGCTGTGTTTCAAATATATAATCTTGTAAGAACTAAAAAACACATATGAAACATAATCTAAACTGAAGATTCCACCCCTATATTGAAAACATTAAACAACCAAACATAAAACCTCATCATGTTATTAAAATGTGAGCAAGGGGAATGAGTTACTTCTAAAAAAATGCCAGTTCCAAGAATGAAATAAAAATTGCATCACCCGTGAATTATACACTTTCACTCTTCCTCTTAAATGTTCAATGACATGAGGAAAATGGGTATGAGTTTTTTTATAACACATAAAATTTTATATTAAATTCATTCTATTTGAAAATTAAAACAAATACACATTTGATTATTAAAAAAACAGATCCATAGTGGATTAATCAGGTTGAAGATCAAGCATGGACATTAATTAATAGAATAATTTTCAGTAATAATTAGAGGATACCCATGTTAAAAACCATGAAATATCAAAATGAAAGAAGAATTAATCACTGAAGGATAAATCCAGTGTTATGAAAACAATACCTCTCTACTGAATTCCATCTATTGCACCCCCTGTGATTGTGTTAAGAATTGATGTTTCAATGCTGACAAGGGGAGAATCAAGATCTGTGACTGCCAGTATATATTTCTTCAATTCTGTAAAAACCAATAAGAAGGTTAATGAATCATAATTTAAAAAACAAAATCACATAATAATTAATACGTTTCTGTAAACCTGTTTTTAGTTGTTGCCTTAGTAGTCTTCATAGAAACACCTATCAATTTATAGAAAAAATTTCAGAAAAAAAGTATTGGAAAATCATAAATAAGTCAAGAATATTAAAGTGAAATGTTATATTTAGAAAATATTAATATACACATGAGGGAATAACAGTACAATGAAATTAACAAAAAAAATCAAGTAATGATTAATACGTATCGAACAACCTATTTGTAGTTGTTGTACTGGCAGTCTCCACTGGAACTCTTCAATTCTTGGTGACAATTTGAGTGATCCTGTTAAATCATTTTTTAAGTCAATAATGTTAGTGATGTGATATATTTAGAAACAAATGACATGTACATTATCAGTACAATGAAATTAACAATTTACAGATATCTAGTGAAAATTACAATGGTAGTTGTATGATGGAATGTATGTTTAAACAGTTTACATATGACTCTCAAAGAACTTCACAGACTGGTAGCCATCCAAAAAAATTTGTTTAAGTGCTAGTTTATGAAAATTTGTAATAAAATCTACTGGAATGTTGGTAATAAAACCTATATCCAATTCCATTTTATGTTATCACAGACAGTGAGAAAACCAATTGAAACTATTCAACTAAATCTGAAAATATTAACTCATGAATATAAGGTAAATCGTTTTCATGAAATGAGGATAGAACACCTTTTGTGCAGATCTTGATCTGTAGTGTCTCTAAATATAGGTAGTGGTATAGTTACGGTGGAAGACCAGACTAAGTGGAGCCCCAATAAACCCCAATAATTGAAACGTGAAATTAGTAATATTGCATTAGATTGTGGAAGTATTATACGAATAGGTTTTAATGGATAATTTATAGTACAAAATATCAGTCACATAAATAGTCTTCTATAATAGAGAACATCACTGAGAACATTAAATAAATTCATCCAAAAATTGAGAAATTGAGAAGAACACACCTTTTTCTTAGCGCTGGGTCTGTAGGGTTTCAGAAGACGTTCAATCTTATAAAAATGGTGGAAGACCGAACATTGCGGCTCCCTATTTACTTATCTATGAATGCAGATGTATCATATTTCAGCATTATAATTTTGTATAAATAGAGAGAAATGGGAATCATTGAAATGGAAGAAAATGTTAGAGATTTTATGAAAGAAATATTATCATATGATGGATCCATATGTAATAGGTTGAATATCCAGTTAGGTAAAATCCTAACCCATCGGTTAGATCTGTGAAGCAAAAGAAAGATTTAATATTACCATGATATGAAGAGAACATACCAGTTTTATAGATATCAATATATAGTCTCTCTGGATAATGTATCATTGATTGTAATAGGGTTCGCGAAGTGGTTGAAGGGTGTCCAGCAGGATGGTTAACAGCGAAATTGAAGTACGTCCACGACGATGGAGACCTGGTAACGGACCAAGAAGCACATGAAAAACTGTATTTCATAAACTAATTGTAGAAGCTACTGAAACCCTAGTTTGTGGATATCCGAAGAGGTGAAGTCGGTCTGTCGAAAATCAATGTCGGTCGTACAGACCCAGTGCTAATTTACGAGTACACACCTGTTGAGCAGTAAAAGTATAATTAGAAGAATATGTAGTAATTGGTGAATTATAATAGGAGATGTAGTGTCATAATGTTCAAATAACTCATATTAAACTGGATTTACTAAAGTTCAGAGAGAACTAAAAAAAATCCATAAAATTACGAGTACTCACCTATTTCGAAGCTTTGTGTTGCATTATAGCCTGTGAATTTCATATGAACTAAGTAAAATTATAAAACTAAACGAAGAGAAAAATTCTAGAGAGAGGTTACAAAGAAGATAATACCGTGAAGAATATGAAGTTAGGGCAAATACTTACCGGTTGATGAGATCTGTGTAAGGCAGATGAATACTGTAAAGCCGGGAGGAGGACGATGGGGACGGTGGACGTCGAAGGAGACAGATACTGTCAAAGGCATAAGGCGGTGAAGGCGTTGCAGGGATGGCTGTCGTCGAAAGCGAGCTGCGGGAGGAAGATGCTCGATGAGATGAACCCTAAGCGCGAATGCATAAGGCGGTGAAGCCGTGGGTGGTTGTCGAGAAATGAAGGGCACCGCGGGCATAAGCCGGTGAAGGCGTTGCAGGGATGGTCGTCGTCGAATGCGAGCTGCGGGAGGAAGAACCCTGATGAGCTGAACCCTAAGCGCGAATGCGTAAGGCGGCGAAGCCGTGGGTGGTTGTCGAGAAATTAAGGGCACCGCGGGTGTTTGTGAGGAGTGTAGTGGGTATTAGGGTAATTGGAAGTGGGAAAATGGTGACGTGGCTGTTTGTGGGGGTGACACATAGGCCTGGGTACACCCAGATTTAGTAAATATAGTGGATTACCAATAATTATGAATAATTACCAATAATTAGGAATAATTACCAATAATTAGGAATAATTACCAATAATTAGGAATAATTACCAATATTTAATAATAATTACCAACAATTACCAATAATTACCAATATTTAGGAATAATTACCAATAATTAGGAATAATTACCAATAATTAGGAATAATTACCAATAATTACCCATAATTACCAATAATTAGGAATAATTACCAATAATTAGGAATAATTACCAATAATGAGGAATAATTACCAATAATTAGGAATAATTACCAATAATTAGGAATAATTACCAATAATCAGGAATCATTACCAATAATTACCAATAATTACCAATAATTAGGAATAATTACCAATAATTACCAATAATTACCAATAATTAGGAATAATTACCAATAATTAGATATAATTACCAATAATTAGGAATAATTACCAATAATTAGGAATAATTACCAATAATTAATAATAATTACCAATAATTACCAATAATTACCAATAATTAGGAATAATTACCCATAATTAGGAATAATTACCAATAATTAGGAAAAATTACCAATAATTAGGAATAATTACCAATAATTAATAATAATTACCAATAATTAATAATAATTACCAATAATTACCAATAATTACCAATAATTAGGAATAATTGCCAATAATTAGGAATAATTAACAATAATTAGGAATAATTACAAATAATTAGGAATAATTACCAATAATTACCAATAATTAGGAATAATTACCAATAATTAACAACAATTACCAATAATTGCCAATAATTACCAATAATTAACAATAATTAGAAATAATTACCAATAATTAGGAATAATTACCAATAATTAGGAATAATTACCAATAATTAGGAATAATTACCAATAAATACCAATAATTACCAATAATTAGGAATAATTACCAATAATTAGGAATAATTACCAATAATTAAAAATAATTACCAATAATTAGGAATAATTACCAATAATTAATAATAATTACCAATAATTAGGAATAATTACCAATAATTACCAATAATTAGGAATAATTAACAATAATTACTAATAATTAGGAATAATTAACAATAATTAGGAATAATTACCAATAATTACCAATAATTAGTAATAATTTCCAATAATTACCAATAATTAGGACTAATTAAAAATAATTACCAATAATTAGTAATAATTACCAATAATTACCAATATTTACCAATATTTACCAATAATTAACAATAATTACCAATAATTAGTAATAATTACCAATAATTAGTAATAATTACCAATAATTAGGAATAATTACCAATAATTAGGAATAATTACCAATAATTAGGAATAATTACCAATAATTAATAGTAATTAGTAATAATTTACAATAATTAGTAATCATTAACAATAATTACCAATATTTGCTAATATTTACCAATAATTGCCAATAATTACCATTAATTGCCAATAATTACCAATAATTGCCAATAATTGTCAATAATTTCCAATAATTGTCAATATTTACCAATAATTATGAATAATTACCAATAATTAGGAATAATTACCAATAGTTAGAAATAATTACCAATAATTATGAATAATTACCAATAATTAGGAATAATTTCAAATAATTATGAATAATTACCAATAATTAGGAATAATTACCAATAATTAGTAATAATTATTAATAATTAGTAATAATTAAGAATAATTACCAATAATTAGGAATAATTAGTAATAATTAGATAATTGGAAAAAACTAGCGTGATCATTATCTTTCTCAACTATATTTTCATCTCTGTATTGGTTTTAAAAAAACTTCTATCTCCACATGTAATATTTGCATTCTTTTTCAAAATTATCAACCTACTCACCAATAGAGAGGTGAAAGTGAATACAAATATTACATGTGGAGACAGAATGTTAAACACACAGATGAAAGGAGAATTGTAACATAATATAGAAAATTATATTATTTTAATATTAGTAATAAAAAATACTAATAATGTAATAATTTTATTATTATATAATTAATATTTATGAAAAAATAATATTAGTAGTATTAAAATAATAAAAAATTTATAAAATATTAAAATTATAAATATTTGTAACAGTTTTTGAATTATTCTTAACATGTTCAATTCTTAAAGGGTCAATTTTTAGGTCTATCCCAATAAAAAGTTTGCGTCAGTCGTGTCTGATGTAAACTCTATAATTATCCTTGCTTGAGTTTTTTTTTCTAACAAATTATTCAAAACCAGTAATGCTTTTATATTTTATAGAAAAATATGGAACAACGAGGTCGTCAACAGTCATTATTAGATGACCGCATATGGATAAATCAACGTAGAAATCCAAATGGTTCTGGTTTAAATCCAGTATATATAGAGGGTGGGGAGACTTTTTTAGCATTTATGGCATCAAATCCAGAATTTCTTTCAGAAGTCACAATAAAATGTCCTTGTAAAAAATGTGCACTGAGAACATTTGACACGTTTGAAAAAGTTGGGGGACATCTCTTGCATTTTGGTTTTCAACAAGATTATGTTTTTTGGTATCAACATGGTGAACGCAGTTCTATAGAAGGTGATACTAACTTCATTCTGGATCCATCCCGGTTTCAAAATTTAGTACATGATGTTGTAGGTCCATCTATTCAACATACATAAACTCATGATGATATTGATTCAACTCCTGAGTTGGCACACTCTGAATTTTATGAGTTATTGAGGTCTGTTGAGGATGTGTTATATCCTGGTTGCAAGATAAGAAAATTAGAAGTAGTTGCAAAATTTCTGGCTATCAAATCAGATAATGGAATGTCAAACACGTGTTTTGATCAAATATTTTCTTTGGTTAAAACACTGTTACCCGAAGGAAATGTTTTGCCTAAAAATTACTATGAGAGTAAGAGGCTGGTTCAGAATTTAGGACTCAGTTGTCAGAAGATTCATGCATGTTCAAATGATTGCATTTTATATTCTGGGGAAAATGATTCGTTGGATAGTTGTCCCACTTGTGGGAAATCGAGGTATAAAGAAGCTCAACATAGAATTTCTGGCTTGATTCTTGTAAAATAGTTGATATATTTTCCTCTTACATCCAGACTTCAGCGTTTATTCATGTCTAAGAATACAACGACAATGATGTTATTGCATAAAACGAATATTTCAACCGGTAAAAGCTTGAATCATCCAGCCGATGGTGATTCATGGAAACATTTTGATAGAGTGCATACATCCTTTTCTTTAGAAGCCCAAAATGCGCGAATGGGTCTTTCCACTGATGGTTTCTGTCCATTCGGATCTTATGGTAGTCAGTATTCATGTTGGCCTGTCTTTTTAACTCCGTGCAATTTACCTCCATGGATGTTCATGAAGGAACACTATATATTTTTGACGTTACTAATCCTAGGACATCCATAGAAGAATATTGATGTTTATTTGAAACCATTGATTGAAGAATTAAATATACTATGGAGTACTGGTGTCAGTACTTATGTTGTTGCTGGGAAATGGAATTTCATACTAAGAGCAGCATTGATGTGGACAGTCAGTGACTTCCCGGCTTATGGCATGTTATCTGGATGGAGTACACATGGCCTGAAATCATGGGAGAGAATAAGGCATTTATGCTCATCCATGGAAAAAAACCTTGCTATTTTGACTGTCATCGCAGATTTCTTCCAGCTGATCATCCTTTTCGCAAAAATAGATCTCATTTTAGAATAGGCACAGTTGAAAGGGATGGACCTCTCAAAATTCTATCAGGTATGGAGTTAAAATCAGTTGTATATTCATTACCTCCCAACACATTTGGACCCACAATAAACCAACAGAAAATTTCTGGTTTTGGGAAAGAACACAATTGGCTAAAACGTAGCATATTTTGAGATTTTCCATATTGGTCTGATTTGATGGTCCTCCACATGTTGGATATCATGAATATTGAGAAGAACTATTTTGATAATTTGTTTCATACAATTTTGGATACACTAGGAAAGAGCAAAGATAATGTAAATGCACGATTAGATCTTGCTCAAATTTGCAGGTATCCAGAACTCGAACTGTTTGAGAATGTCAAAACAGAAAGGTTAATGAAACCAAAATCATCTTATACATTGTCTAAAGAAAACCGCTTATTATTTTATCAATGGATTGTAGATTTGAGACTTCCAGATGGATGTGCTTCCAATTTGGGTAGATGTGTAAATAATGGTCATATTATCGGATTAAAAAGTCATGATTGTCATGTTATAATGGAAAGAATTATACCCATTGGATTAAGAGGACTGTTGAATTCTGTGATATGGGATTCCATAACAGACAAATCATATTTTTTTCAGGACATTTTTGCGGCGACAACAGATTACGATGCTCTATGAAAACTTGAAGAAGATGTTGTTGTAATTATATGTAAACTGGAAAAAATATTCCCGTTGTCTTTCTTCGACTCAATGGAACATTTGATATTACATTTTCCATATGAAGAAAAATGTTGAAGTCCGATACAGTTTCGATGGATGTACCCATTCGAAAGATGCATGCAGAAATTGAAAAAAAAGTACGTAACAAAGCATCTGTTGAAGGATCTATTGTTGAAGCTTATTTGTAGGATGAGATATCTTTTTTCTACTACCACTATTTTGAATCTCAGTTTCCTTCAAAACACAACCGCTTGGGACAGAACAAGGGGAATATTGATGAAATCAACAATCAATTATCTGTTTTTAACCAGTCACATCTTGGTTTTGGTGGAGTTCATGAACGACGGCTTTCAGATGATGAACATCATAGAGCTCATATGTATGTTCCGCTCAACTATGAAGAGATGACATCATTTGTATTATAAGTGCTTCTATTACTTATTCTAATATTTATGTTACAACAAATAACTTTGTTTTTTTATAGATTGTATGATAATCATATCAAGAAACAACTTCCACAAATTACAGTAGCTTCTCTCGAAGAACACAGACGAAAAAAAATTTCTCAGTGGTTTCAAATACTGGTAACATAAATTTTTCATACTTTAACATCTCCTTCAATTTATAGTTTACTATATTGATAATTATTTCACAAATTTTTAGGTGTCTCGACATGCTGATAAAATTGACAAACAACTTTGTATATTGAGTAATCCACCATCCAAAATTGTGAAATCTTATAATGTATATGTGGTGAATGGTTTTCGATTTCATACACATGCATATGGGGAATCAAAGAAAAACAATGAACAATGGAGTTTTCTTGAGAGGATCTCATCATAGAGAAAATGAAGTTGACTTTTATGGCATACTTGATGAAATCATTGAACTCTGTTATCTAGGACACCATTACATAACAATGTTCAAATGTCTGTGGTTGGATACTGAGAGAGGCGTGCGTGTTCATCCAACTCATGGAATCATCGATATTAAATTTAAAAGTGTTCTTGCAGTAAATGAACCATTCCTACTGGCTCAACAGGCACATCAAGTTTATTATGCAAAGTACTGTGCTACGTCAAGAGACTTGACTGATTGGTGTAGCATAATAAAAATGAAAATTCGAGACAATTAGTTTAGTCAAAGTGAATGTGCTTTCACTAAAGTGAAAGGAAATGAAGTTTTTCAAAAGAGTACTCAAAATCAATCTTTGTTACAAAGATACATGAGTATCGATGATGAAACCCCTCAATTAAGATTCAGTGATGATGATGATGATGGTAATGACGTCACAAATGAATTTAAAATGGTAAGAGATGAAGCAACTGGAACTCAACTGGATATCGATGATATTGAGGAGGAATATGAAGATGACATTGACAGATATGAAGATGATGATGAAGCTGAACATTGATACAATTCAATGGTAGTTATATATAATCATAACTAATATATATGTATATATAATAATAATTATCAATTATTTGCTAACAACATTCATTTTCTGTTTTAGATGGACGACGACACATTTTGTGAGTTGGCGGATGATGACCTATCTTTCAATGCAGACGAGTTGCTGGCACCTGACCCTCAGCCTGAAGGCGCTTCAGGGAGTACGCGGAGGGGGTGCGGTCTTGCACGACTGATGATTCCTGACCCCATCCCCAAGCGACGTCCACGTCTTGCGTTCGATCCACGCACCCGGAGGTGTGATAACTTATGCATTTTACTAATATTTCATTAATCTATTTACATAATAAATGTTTGCTTATTGTTTTTACATCTTTCCGCATACAACAGTCAGACAGGGCAGCGCTATTTTGCGCAATTATTTTTCTCAGCCATGGATGACATGGGAGCATATTCCTGTTGATGTGCAGCATTCCATGTTCGGTCATTGGTTGGTATGTACGTAAATAAATAATTTTTATTTTGAAATTTATTTCATTTATAACTTGATATTTTGAATTATTTATAGGATTTATGGTATCCGATCGAGGATACCATGCGTGACGCCATCCACGAGGCATGAGAGGTGGTCATGCATGATCACTTTCGTCAGTTTTTTCACAATTTAAGAAAAGCTACCACGAAGAAAGCAGGAGTTTCAGATTTTGACGAGTCATGTAGAGCACACCGAACAGAGTACATTTCATCCCACGTATGGGATGGATTATGTGCACACTGTTTGAGTGGTGGCTTTCAGAGGAGATCATTGGTGGGGAGGTAGAATCGGGGGAGACAGGAGGTGACTCATCGAGCTGGGAGTTGTACTTTCAGTACTCATAGACAAAATTTGGTACATACATTTTTTATAAATATTTTATATAACTTTAAATATTAACAATTTATTTTATATTCTTATAGGCTGTCGAGAACCCCGATATTACGGAGTACGACATATATCGAAAGATGTACAGTGATCCAGCTACTGGGGAGCTCAGAGATGATCGCCAGCGTCACATCGTGGTCAGTATTATTTGTTTTCAAGTTTAAAAATTAACTGCATATAATATATTCACAATTTTAATTTTAAATTGCAACTACAGGAGTCATATGAGACTGCAGCGTCATAGACCCGACCTGAGGGTCAGGCCGAGGCATCAGATCAGACCAGTGGCCATCAGTTTGATGAGGTGGCATGGATGCAGGCGACCCAATATGCCTTTGAGAAGGGCCGGGTAGTTGGTATAAGCTGTCGAATGACTCCCGGAGATTATTATGGCAGTGCTGCGATGTCGGCGTCTAGCTCGAGAGGAGATCGTGCATCTTCTTCCGCTACATAGTATGAGGATCAGTTGCGATCTCAGACTGAGTTGATAGAGAGTCTCCAAAAGGAGAAGGAGGGGATGCGTCGGCAGCACCATCAGCATGAGAAGGAGAACCGACGACAGCAGCAGGTGTACGAGGAGCAGATGAGTCAGTGGCAGCAGCAGCAGCAGGAGCAGATGGAGTACATGCGCCGACTCACTCATGCCTTAGGGATGGAGTTTCCTCCACCAGCAGATCCCCCCCCCCTCCTCCTTCAGATTAGTTATTGTTTAGATGTTATAAAGTTTGTAAATTTAAAATATGACATTTTTTCTATTCAGAGTTTATATCTCTCTTATACTGGTGTCAATATTGTATTATTTAATTTCTATTTATTTTTAATACTTTATTATTTATTATTAGTATTTATTTTAATGTTTGTTTATTTTATGAATAATAATATTACTCTTAGTATTTTATTATTTGTTTATATTTTTTTGCTAATGTTGATAATTTTCATGTTTTTATTTTCTAATTATTTTAATAATATTATATTCAGTATTTTTCATACATAAAATGTTTCAAAAATTTTAATTAAAATTATAATTTTTTAATTATTTATAATAATATGAATTCGGTATATTATTATTTTTTATATAATATTATATTATTTATATTACAATATTAATATTATTAATAAAATTATCCATATTTTATAATATTAATTTTGTTTATATATATTTAAATTTGTTAATATTTTAATTTAATTATAATTTTTTAAATATTTGAATGATTTTTTGTTATAATATTTGGATGAATTATAATTGTATTATTACTATTATAATATTAATTAAAAATTTTTTATTAATAATTTTTTTTATTTCTTTATACATATTTGCGACGGGATAATCATCCCGTCGCAATTAAATTTTTTTAAAATTTTTTTAAATTGCCAATTGCGACGGTAATATTTTCCCGTCGCAATAGGAAATTGCGACGAGCCTGTCACAATTACTTATTTGTGTTTTTTTGAAAAAAAAAATTTAACTTATTCGCGACGGTATTCGTGGCCCGTCACAAATAACAGTTGCGACGGGCACGTCGCAAAAGTGTTATTTAATGTTTTTAATATATATATCGATTAGTATTTGGGACGGTACATATTACCGTCGCAAATAATATTTTTAGAAACGGACCCATCGCAAATAGTGTTAGTTGCGACACCATTTACCGCAACGGGTCATTTGCGACGGACCCCCGTCGCAAATAGGATTTTGTGACGGGATCCTGTCGCTACTGACCCGTCGCAAATGTGCTTATTTCCAGTAGTGTAAGTTTTCTCCCTTATTGAAAAATTGTCTCATTTCTAGAAGGATGGAAATTTTTATCTTAAAAACATGGAACTCTTCTTCGTAAGTACATAAGTATCACATGAGTTTATTAACAAATAGCCTTTAACTAAACAACTATAAATATACATGAGAGAACCTGATTTAGAAAACCAGAGTGTATAATAAAGGTTATCTATGATTTCCATTACACAACTTACATGTTATACCCTCTAATATTTCTTTCATCATTCTCATGACTTGAGAAATTCTTGAAAGGAATCTATTTAATAGAAAAGTAATTTACACACATCTCAACAATCATATTAGAATGTTCAAGTGTAAAAAAAACATTCATAAACACATATTTTGTAACCTCGTTACTTTATTTTCCATGAATAGTAAGACACTCACGATCAGCTTCCTCACTTCAAATCCTTCAATTCCTAGCAAGCTGGTACAAATACAAAAAAAATAGAATAAGGAGGAACCTCATAGCCTCTCAAAAGAATATATTTGACAGAGATACTTCTTTCAATCTTGAATTTTTCTTATTCTTCTTGGATTTTTCATTGGGTGTATTTTCTTCCTTTTGTTTATCCTTATCGTATTTTTTTAACAAGTCTCCCTTCATTAGTTGAACCTTCTGATAAGGATGACAACTTATTTCCCCTTATGGAACCTTTTTTATAATGAGTTTGTAAGAAATCATTCACGCCTTCTTGTTGTTCTAACAGGATAGTCAAACAACTTTTAGTAATATTCTCTTCATGGTTACATTTCTTGTGTCTTTTCTGGATTTTAAAACCAGAATCTGTGGATATCTTTTTAAAAACTTTATTCACATCTTCAAAAAAAAACTTTTCCTTTTTTAGCTAGTTTTTATGATTCTAATAACTTCCTAGACATGTCAATTTTTTCTAACCAAATAACTAAGAACTCCATCCATTTGGACTCAGTATTATTAATTTTCTCAACATTCTCAACATATTTATCTTTTTTAACATATTCAAATTTCATCATCTTTGAATTTCCTTTTTTTTGCAAAAAAATTAGAAACATTTAATTTTATTTTCATATCAAATATTCTGAATGATTTATTCATATTTTTGGTAGATATAGGTTATACCAACATGAATAAGATTTGTGTTTAAAAACTCCAAAGATTTAATAGCAACCTATGATTTTTTTTTATTTCAAACTGAAGGTAAAATAGTTTACAACTTTATTTTTATTTTTGTTTCTTCACAAATCATAGAGAACTTTTCTTAGGAAGATACCTTTAAAAGGAAATCCTATCTGTCTTGATGAACGTTTCTTTCACACAGACCTACTTTTATAAAACATTATTTTCACATTCTTTAGAAGTTTATCTATTAAAATCAAATTACTTTTTGAAGTTTTCTCTCATATTTCTTATCTCACTTTCTATTGTAAGAGGACTTGATTGTGTTTCTAACAAGCCTTCTTCTTTTTAATCCAACTTATTTTTAAAAAAATCTATGATTTCTTCAGATTCATCTACCTTCGACTTGTTCTATTTAACTACTTCAGCAAGTGTAGATTCTATCTTGTTGAGATTCTCATTTCCATATGAATTTTCTTCTTTAAATTTTATTTTTCTTTCAAGATATCCATTCTCAAAACATATACAGTCAACATGTTTCTTCAACTTCCTTCTTTATTTCTTGAGTTAATTATTTTGGTCATGTGCATTATCCAAATTATTTTTAAGAATCCATTACATTTCCTTTATATCTTCTCCATTCTCATCACATCCTGAATAATCAATAATATTTCAAAATTGAGCAATAAAGGTGATATGATGACAGGATTCATCATCAAATGATGAATAATTATTATTTCTTCCATTCAGATTAATTTTCTTCTTTTTGACATATGGGATTTTTTTTAATATTTCTTCCACTTTTGTTTCTGAGTTTTCCCATCATCGTCTTTGTGATCATATTCTTTAGTTTTATTCCTTGGTCAATTATGTACCAAATGTCTTTTCCCTTCATAATTCCAACATTTGAGAGTTTTACATTTCCATTTTCCCTTATTTTATCTCTTTGAATGTAATGAAATAATTGTGTTAAAAACTTCATCTTCTTCCTCTACTTCTGAATCACTTGAGACTTCTTTAATTTCCTTATCATGGTTTTTTACTTTTATCAAATAATTCAATGACATTTCCCAATCAATTTTGTATTTATTTTCCATAACATTACTTATTATAATTTCATAAGTAACAAGAATAATATTTAGATCATCCACGTATAAGGTTTTAGGATCTCTATCTTCCAAAGATGAAACATTGGAATTAAACTTATCAGGAAGAATTCTTAAGATATTTTCAACAACAGAAGAGTCTTACAATTTCTCACCTAGAAATCTTATGGTTCTGACAATATCACTTAGCATTATAAATAAGTCACCAAAATATTCATGCTCATCCAATATCAGATCTTCATACTTCAACCTCCAAAGTTAAAACTATTACTTATTCACCTTTTTATTTCCTTCATAAATATTTTTCAACTTATCCCAAATATCTTTGGTAGTTATAACTCCATTTACTCTAAGAAACTCACTTTCAATAAGTGATGAGAGTAAAGCATTTTTCATTCCTTCGACATTCTCAAGATTTCCCTTGTAATTAACATTAAGAGGACTATTATCAATACGAGGAGGAAATAATTCTACTATAACTTCCAAAAAATCGTACCCAAGGGACATAATATATGGAATCATTCTATCTTTCTTGATATGATAATCATTTCCATTGAAAAATGGAATCCCATTATTGTTTACTAAATTCAAATTCTCAATTTCCAAGATGGGTCATTTAGAGGTAACCTTGCTATGATATCAATTGTTTTCCCACGTGGGATCATGACCACTGAGATGGGGTGAATCAGTGGTTCCAGTTTCATTTATAAGATAGTTTCTTAACTGTATTACAAAAAATTTCTTAACATATAAAAATTTTAAGAGTTAATATCTACTCAAATATAACTCATAGCTTCGCATTTTTATGCAAGAAATTTAAATTGAAAGAAACCCATAATATTTAAAAGGTTCTGTACAAATAACTACTCCTTTTCATGTTAGATAGTCCCACTAACATGGATTATTTCACTATTTTCTTTCCAAAATACAAAGGCATGAGTAAAAACAAATTCCACAATCACTGGAGAAACTTTCATTATATAGTTTTTATACACCCCAAATATTCTTTCCAGTATCCACTTCCCTCAAAAAATACTTTTTAGTAACTTTTATGTATCCACAATTACAATATTCACTTTTTATTATTCTTTTTTTATCCACTTTATAAAGTCTTCACTCCCTCTACAAGAAATATTAAACAAAATTTACCTACGTACAACCTTTAATAACATTATAAATTCTATACAGAACATTTTGGTCTTGAAACTTCTTCCAAAAACTCATTCCATAAGTCTTCCTCAGTAGTGTCATTTCGATTATCCCAGTTCAGAAACCTAAATACAATGGTCTTTATCCGATGGTTAGCCTAGTCTGATTCTTCTCCTTCTGTTCATTCTTCAATTGATTAGAAATTCAATTTGTAGCTAACAATTATAAATCCAATGGAACCTGGTCCAATGAGCCTATATAAGATGTATGACATTCTGATGGCCTCACTTTGATGGAATATTTCTTATGGAACTTTGTTAGATGGATCTTGAGAAGATGATCACATTGAATGTCAATCTGATGATCTTCCTCAGCTTCAACGTGAAACACAAAGTCTGGTTGGGTACTCAATACATGTTTTATAAATTATGGAACATGAGAACTTGAACAGTTTCAATATAAATTTAAAACTGAAATCATCACTCCTTTTATAGAGACCTCAAAAGTGGTTTACAAAGGATCCATAAAACCTTTCCTCCTTGAAAAATTCATCGATTAATTAAATTCTCCATAAATCTATGATCTCTTTTTGACTCATTCAATTCTATTTAGAATCATCAAATATCCTTTATTTTTTTGTCTCTCTTTGAATCATTCAATTCCATTTCTAATCTACAAATCTTCTTGATTTTTAAATCTCCCTTTTACATTCTATATACTTCAAACTACTTAAAAAACTTTGGTCTGATTCTCGTTTTGATATACCTCATTACATTGAAGTCTATTATGAAACAATAGATTTCTTATTGTGTTTATCCACATCAATTGAAAGAAAAATATTCTCATTCTCATTTATTCATTAAGAATATCCAGTTTTATTTTCATCAGTATGGTTCCCAATCCCATTTTTCCCAATATGATAATATAACCTTTTCATAATATGACGGATACAACTATAAAACACTTCTATTCTAAGTCTAGATATCCCAATATTATTCCCAGTTGAATAAATTTCCCAAAATAATATTATGGGCAATTTTGTTTCTTTCAATCTGATTCACAATTTTATTTTCAACGCTTGTTCACCAACTTTATTTCTTCAATCTTGCATCACATGGTTCTCAAAAAACTTATGACTTTTATGAATTACAAAATAAAAAATCATCATCATATTTAACATTAGGGATAGTGAGACTATAATCAGCATGTCCTTATGATTCACACATTCATTCTAGACTTGATATGATTTCTAGGAGATTTTAGCAGAAATCCTACTATGATAAATCATATTCAAGGACTTATGCTGATGGGATAAGCCCGATTCCTCAATAAAATTTTTTGGATTCAGAAAACAAAAAATTCCCATTTTATGAACATTAAACATATATCAACTATTGGAAACAAATACAACCAAAATACACCTTCGATCCAACATAGGTCTTGAATAATTTTGGACATTAATGGAACAAGATTGTGTGGGTCTCACAAAAAAATTTCCTTCCATCCAATTAAATGACATTTTCATTCATCACCCACATTTTTACTATACATATCTAAATATTCATAGTCATTTTCCATCTAGGGAATATATTTCATGGGGATATATCCACTTGGAATAACTACATAGTTAAAGTATATCCTTACTACAATTGACATCAATGATTAGTAGGTTATTGAAATATCCCTCAAAGAATTTGAGAAAAAGGCTAGCATTAACTTTTTAAAGTCAAAAATTATTACCAAATTTGGTGTCCCTCATATGATATTGATTAAAAATAGAACCAATTTATGCTATTCCAAATTCAATAAGTCTATATCAGGTAAATGGAATTTAGCTAAACCATTCATACCACTACCATAAAATGGATGATGAACAAATAAAGGCTTTAAAAAAGAATATATCTAATATAATATAAAATATAGTGGATAAATACAATAATTTCTATCCCAAAAAACTTTTTCATGCTTTTTTTTCTTATCACACTACAACACAAGAGACCCTGTGTTTTCTTATATGTGGTATAGAGGTAGTTCATCCTATTTAATAAAACTTTCCCTCACTCAACATTTTGATCTACAATCATTTGTCTAAGGATGAGTAGTCCCAGAACAGATTGGATGTGTTTTACTGACTCAATGTGAAATTATTGCAAACATTGTATAATTTTTAAATCAATCAAAATGAAGATTTTATACCCTTCAATAAAACATTTCATCTCAACACATTATTATTAGGAGAGTGGGTATTCCTTCTCAAAACCCCAATGATATTACAGAAAAATCTACTAAAAGATAAAAACAATGGTATTAGAACCTTACATCATATATAAATTCAACTAAAATGTGTATTACAACTTGGAGATAATGGACGGGGAATGCATCACACTTCCCTTGGTGAAAGGTTCCTCAATAAATACTTGGCATAACTTTATGTTATTTCAAAATAATACAAAATGAATTGTGTAAGCTTTTATATCTCTTTCATAATATCTATAATATGTTAATCTATTTAGTATAAATCCTAGTAATATGACATAAAACTACATGACAACATCCTTACAGCATGATGTAAAACTACAAAGAAAACATGTATTAGTAACATGGTGTCAAACGTTATGAAAATTTCCCAACTACAAATTGTTACATCTCATGTAATGTAATAGAAATTACCCTAATACATTCTCTAGTGAAGTACATATGATCCTCCAACGGTATATTATTTCTCACATCGAGTATGATTCATATGATCTTATAGATCTCGGTTGATTTCTTCTACTGAAATTACTAAGAAGAACCAAATATAAAGGTGGTGGAAATTTTTTTCCATCATAAATCAACTTAAACTACATAAAGCATCCCACATGGCCTGAACTACCCCTATATAAGATCCAAAAGTGATCCCTGATGCAAAACATGCCTATAACCATGAATAAAAATTATCATACCCCTTTGTAATATCATGATCTATATACGTAGTTATATTTATAATAACTATATGTGGATTTATTCCTTTTCCTATTGGACACATAGTGATACTAGAATATCCTTTCTTAGGCCCAACTAGGAATTTCAATAGTGATATTAGAATATCCTTTCCTAGGCACAACCATGAATTTAAAAAAATCGATCTTTCCTTCGAACGAGCTAGATCTATATAGGGGATTTACCTATAAGAACTACATGTGGCTTAATTATTTTCCTTAAATGATATGTAGTGACACCAAGATCTCAAATCCTAAGCTCAAAAACGAATTTTATCAAAAAAAATCCTATTTAATATATATGATTTAGATCTATGTAGGTGCCTCCAGCATATAATTTATTATCCATAGGCATTTTTTAAAGTTTAACCCTTTTCAAGAACTATATATGGCATTACTAATATCTTCACAAGATGTATAGTTGAACATGGATCTTTTACTTTAGGCCCAGTCATGAATCCCAATAAATAATAGTCTCTATTATTTATTAGTGTTTTGGATCCTATATCAATATAATATTTTCCTAATGACACTACAATAAGATGAATCCAAGTTATTTATCATGCATATATAGATATATTTACCTAGAGGCTGCTAGTACAAGTTCATTATTCAAATATATAATAAGAAATTCACCCCTACCCATTAATAACAGAGATTAATCTATATGGGGGAATTAATAACAATGTTTTTCATGAATCCTATCCCCATAGAATATGTAGTGATTACTAGATTTCCTATTATTATCCTAGTAGTGAATCCCAATTAAAACCACTCTTTATCCATGTGTGTAGATCATTTCATTGAAATCAGGATTCCTGCCACTACTTGATCACAAATATGAATTCATATCATCTCGATCATGAGTCAAATCTGTGAAAGGATCCTATAAAGGTCCATATTATATTACCCTAAACTACATGTCATCTGATTCTGTATTGCAATAAATTAAAATAAATGGAATTTGGTTTAACATGTATAACCTTAAACAACTTATAATGGCCTCTTATATAAGGTTTAGTTTCCCTACATTAGAGAAAAAAACTATCCGAGGGTACCTCATGTATGGTTTCTCTCCAACAAATATGAGGACAAAATAACCCTTCTCAACATTATACACTACTTTTTGAAGGATCTCCCTGTAATATAAGAACTATGAATCGATTGAATCATATTTAATAAGAATTTATAGTTTTTTCTGAATAGAATATTCTATTCTTAGACATAGGTCATCATTCATCTCTTCCCCTTTCAGAGGGATAGTAATATCCTATTTGTGGCAGGATAAATTCTAAAGCCTCTATCACCATTTTTAAACACCATTTTTCATAAATTAAACATCATTCCATGAAATTATAGAATGCTAAAAATTATACCTTTCAATTGGTAAAAATAATCTTCAACACAAAAGGGATATTTTTTTGACTATAAATACATTCCACAAATTCTATTATGAATATGTGCCACCAATATTGCCTGTCAACTTGAGGAATACAATCAAACGTATAAATAATTATAATATCCTTATTCCCTTACAGGATCGAAATGGAACACATAATTAAAATATGTCAGTGATCATCCTATGCATATAGGTTCCACATCACTTATTCTAATCTAAGACCCTCAATGTTGTGATTTACGGTGTCACCTCTCACTGTTTGAAAAGTATTTCTCCATTCCATGACCCCAGATGCCATTTGGATTTTCATTCTCACCCCACTCTGTAATAATCAAGACTTTAAACTATATGAACCTTTTTAAAAAAATTATGACCTTAATATATAGGCTTTTAATGATCCAAATCATAATTACGTAAACCACTGTTGAAATATACATAAAACTTGTCAGATGGAATGCTTGTAAAATGAATCTCGAGAAAAAATTCAAGTCGTCACTACTTTAACCTCAAGCTATTGTATCCTAGGAACAAGTTATAGAATAGATAAAAAATGTAAAAAAATTTATACAACACATCATATGGTCTAAATAAAATTCAATCCATACTTGGGGGACCCCTTGGTTTATGAAAAATTTAGAGTGAGGGAACATCATATCTCTTGGATAGATTTTGTATTCCATACACCTTGTTGTAACTTCTAAGTTTCATGAACCCTTATTGAAAATTTATTTTCATCACAAACCTACTTCACTTTAAATATATTTGGATCCTTATAAATCTTCCTATCTATCATTAATGAGATTATTCAAATCCAAAGGAAGCCTCTATTTGACTATGAATACATGCCCCAAATTTCACTCATATATGTTCTCTAGTATATCATATCAACTAATGGTTTGTACGTTTTTATGATAGGTTCATCTATTATTCATACACCAATAAACTATTAAATTGAGCTGCAAAATTTTAATATAATCAAAGATCATCCATGACATATGTATCCCATATCATCATCATCAATCAAAATCTATTATTTTATAATTTACACAACCCATAATCTAACTATTTAAGTGAATTAAATACCCTCAATATTACATGGTCCTCATCAAATGACATTAAACCGTATGACATAATGGTCCATGATAAATAACCACAAACTAAATTCCACTTTTAGGGGTAGTCTATAACAATAATTGTCTTTTTCAATTAATGTTTGGCTTTTCTTTTCCTTTGTAATCTAGAATACTCCACTCAAATAGAAAAAATTATCAGGACTAAAATATTAGAAGCTTTTAGCCCAAATAAAAAAGGGGGAATCCTATCTTCCTCAATTATCATCAAAAATTTCCAGATTATATCAGCCTTCTATGTTTTCATGATCAAGCTTTATAATACTCTCATAGATTTTAATTTCACCATAGTTTATAAGGATGAAAACTCTAATTGGGTTTACATAGTGAATTAACCATTAAATAGATTTTCATGTTCACAACACTGGTCTTGTCCAATCATTTCAGGATTTTATAACTTGAGTTACTGGTTAGTCCACTTGACTTTTCTTAGGTCAGACTTTTCTAACCTAAATACATCAAAAACCAATAAACTAAGAACTATAATCATTAAATGTGTATACCATCCCAAGATGTAATATATATTATTGAAATTTTTCTCTCTATTCACATCAGGTTTTTCTTCATCCTTTGTTATATAAATATTTCCACACCTTTTGGGAAAAAATTTCCAACCTTAAACATCATTCATAGTGGTCCAACTAGAATGGCCTTAAACAGCTTGAAGAAAGAGACACATAACTCGCTATGTTGAAAACATAGAAAAAAAGAGATGGAAAAATTTTAAGTTTCCACTCATTGGGTATAAAATCTATATGCTCAAGATAAAAAAAATTGTACAAAAAATTAAAAAGGTGCAAAACCAATTTGGTTAAAACCCCATAATGTGATTTTTAAGAAAATTTCAATTTCCTACTCTTTAAGATTACACTATATGAGTCATTATAAGAATTTAGATCCAAAATAAAAAAAGTATTAAAGCTCATTAGGACATCATATAATCCCATAAGTATTCTAGATATTATTTTATTATAGGATCTCATGTTTTGATTGAGTTGAATGTTATATGGGAATTTTACCCTTTTGTTTGGTGGATAGACCAAATTTCAAATTAATATTTCATATGGATTTGTGAGATTCAAAAACCATGAAATACTATTTATGGATGGGGGTTAATGATTAGAAGGTGTCATGTGGTTTAATTGATTTTCATAGGCATCAAGCTTTTTAGAACCCAATATCAGAAGACATAGTACTGGTCACACTATTCATGAATGGTAAGTGTTAACTATAAAACCCAAACCATGTGGCCCATATATACTAGGAAATGGTTAGTTTTAACCATAATATGTTCCCAAGAAATCAGGTCGATAGTGTCTTAGTTGGATAGGATCATAGTTTTACAAACTATAACTCTAAACCATGTGTCTCTCTATAGGGGCTATAAATAACCATTTTAACCTTTCCCCCTTTAACCTTTCACCCCTCCTCCTTCATTCACACATCAACCAACATTTTCGATCCTTCTTTACTATCCAAGTTTTTTAGGATCTTGTCCATATGAAATTTGATTCCAACACCCTTCATCACATTGCATATATAGTAGTAACTCTTCAATTCCTCTTGCTTCATTTCTTTTTTTTATCCCTTCTTTTAGAATGTTATTTTCATTAGAGATAATATGACCTATTACCAATACATTTTTTTGATTCCTTGTTTTCTCTCAATTTAACTGAATCTAATGTCTGATATCATATGAGTGAATCTTCTTAAGAATGTGATTGGTGGTTCCTAGATTTCTCCTAATTTATATGTGGTTTTATGTGATACATGATAAGTAGTCATTAGTGGAGTAGACTGGGTGAGACTATTTTTATATTTATTAATTTATTTTTATATTACTCCAGGGATATGTTAAGGTATAGTATTGTGTGTTATATGGTACATCTGTGCCTTTTATGAAATGAAAAATTCGAAATGGGGTTTCACATTTCTTTGGTAGGACGTTTTGGTTATTTGATTCATTTAATTGTGCATATAGCTATGTTTTTTCGATGTGAATCTATTTCAGGTTGAGGTGGATGGTGATGAAAAATACTATAGTTGAGAAAATGTGGTTCCCAAGAAGAAATGGAGGTTATTTAGAGGGGTGGCTTAGTTTTTTTTTATTTTTTCTAACAGTTGTTAGAGAAAAGTGCCATTAGGGTCATGTGTACATGGGATATGGACCCAGTGAGGTGATTTGACCACCCAATGTGGGAGGAGGCCTCTATTCACTTTGTGTAATAGATGATTTTAATGACCATAAGAAAGGAGGAGGATCTCACCATAGAAATCCACATGCGATGATCTGTGATACCATCAGATGGGGGTTGAGGATCACTATGGTGTTGGGGATGAATGTTTAGAACTATGTAAGGATGGATATCATCATTCCTTAGGATTCCAGGCTACCAATACAATGGTATTTTAATAAATGGGAGTCCAATGGTATTGTGATGTATTTAGGGGCATGACAATGGCATTTCAGATTCACTCAATAGGATCTATTTATGGTAATAGTTGGTATGTGATTTCATATTGAATGGTAATAGATGGTGACCAAGGTTTATTCTAGTATGACTGATTTTGGATGTATCATTCCTCTCCAACATTATCAAAATAAGGTAATGGATTTTTTATGGCTATTGAGTATAAGAGAAGTAGATTATTTTATGTGTGAGTAGTTTTTTATATTTTTGTTTCTCATACATAGGTATATATACAGATGTAAGAGAGTAAACTTTTGGTTGTGGCCTACTTAGTTCATACTCATGCCCTTCACATGCCCATCAAGATGCATGAAAACATTATGTCTTTTATGGGAAATGGATCATGATCATACTCTAGACCTTAGTGATATGGAATGTGCTGAGGTGCATAGGATAGATGGCATGGTTTTTGGAAGATGAACCACGTTTTCCATTTATCCCAATCTAGAGTTTATTTCTATGTTTTTTCTTAAATATATATATAATAGACACATGGGAAATATTTCATGTTTATCTATGACTATAATGACATGTAGACAATATCTGGTGTGTACAGTAGGTTTACATTTGACTTGTTAATGTTGTCATTTCATATTTCATTTTTGGGTTTGATTGACCACTTTTTCAATGGAGTTATTATGACCATTATAATTATTATCACCATACGGTATAGTCTTCCCACTTTAATCTAATAGACCCTTGTTAATAGTCAGTATCCTTTTTTATAGGGAGACAAACCCAAAGCCTAGTGTCACACTAGCTTGGAGTACCAGTAGGTTTACTCCTAGTTTGGGGACTTATAAGTGGTATCAGAGCTCAAGTTGGTCACAAAGTTGCATAATAGTTCGGTTGGTTTCCAAGGGGTTCTAAAGGAGGGTTTTTGAAATAGTATATTATTTGGTCTATGGTAGACTGAAGTAGTGGAAAGTGTCATAACTAGGGATGGACGTTGTGTTTTGTGTTTTTCTAGTGCCTCTATGATCTAAACGCCAAGTGTCTAGGGGAAAAACTATTTTTATTCTATTTTTCATGGTTATAGTTGAGATATTTAATTCAAATGATGTTTTATTTGATATTACTAATTTTTGTTTGGGATTTTCACCTGAGTGGTAAGAGGATAGCATTCATGCATCATGATAAGTACTTAGGTCACATGACATATATGTGTACTTGTGATTGTTTCTTGGAACATGGAATATAGGAAAGGGTATTGTGCTATATAAAGTGCCAAAAATAGGATAAAAAATGTTTTCCTATATTTCCTTGTAGAGGAATTCTACTCAGCTAGATCGGGTATGTGGTTCCTGGTGATATTGGTAGGGTTCCCAATATAGATATGGGGTATGAGAGGTCTGACTATGATTTGGTAGGTGGGAATCAAAGAAGGTTTTGAGCTATTTGAAATGTCAACAAAATGATAAACGATGTTTTTTAGTATAGATTATTGAAATGATTTTACTTATCCATCCCAGACAGGTTGTTTCTAGTGTGATTGGTATGTGATTCTGGACTCTGATGTGGGTATAAAGGGGACCATGAGGAAAGATGATATATGATATGGGTGCGGTATGTAAGTATATGTGTGGTGAGATTTGTTTCCTGTTACACAATTCCATATTCCGGATATTTGAACTATTATTATTGGTATTAATCATGGATTTTTATTCTTAGTGGGATTCCATCAAGAGGGATTCCAGTAGACCATGATGAGGGAAAATATGCAGCACCACTGGTGTGTACACTGGATGAGGACCCTGAAGGAGGTGGTGATCATTAATCGTAGGGATAGTATCCAAGGTAGGCATGATATTCATAGAAAGTAGTATATTTTGGGTTGTGGATGTATGATTATCTCAAGGTGATAATGGGGTGGTCATTTATAGTATTTACTGGTGAGATTAGGGAGTTTAGTGGTTAAAGGAATATCTGATGTTGGAGTTTCAATTGTAGAACCCCGCCCCCACCCACACCCTCCTATATTGAGGGTGGATAATAGTATCATAGTTCCAGATTGAGACTTTATAGAATATTTTTTTTCATATTGATACACTCCCATGGTGGAGGGTGAAGTTTTCCACTTATATGCATAGGGGGTCGGTGAATAGCAGTAGGTACATACAAGTATATACAAGAAGGTATGGGTGACTAGATTAGAAATACATCAAGAATATGTTCTATTATATCTTTTATCCTTATACATTGAGGGAAGATCAATACCATGAGTTTATTAACATTCAGTTGAGAGACACATCAGTCAAGGAGTATGTTGTGTGGTTTAGGGATATATCTTGTTTTGAACCCTCTATTATAGGACATGAAATTGCTGGTGTGAGGTAGTTTGAATATGGTTTGTAGTATAGCATTAGGGTATTGGGGAACATCTTTAGGTTGTCCTCATTCTCAGAGGTTGTGAACTAGGCATTGATTTATATGGGGAACTTGATGGATATGACTTTATTGAAATAGTCTACGACATCAGGTGAGATAGGCAGTGGTGCTTTGGGTATCTGGAAGTGAAGTTATAGTGAGTCTTAGTTGGGTAGTCATGTCATAGTCTCAACAAGTCCATATAGCAATGGATTATCTATGGTATTATTCCTATGTGGTAAACTAGGTCATATTTACTCCCAGTTTCACCAACTTCCATTTTAGTTCCTGCAATGTGAAAAGATGAGGTATTTAGAGATATTTTATTATAATATGTCTCAGATAGTTGGCATTCAGGGGAAAGATCAAACATAGGGATTTGAGGTTGGGATGTGAGTGGTACTAGGATAGGTTATATGAGTTATAAATGTATGCGTAGGTCATGATGGATAGATAGATACCCAATAATGGGGTATCTGGATGGTAGTGGGTACAAATCCATATAGAGGAAATCTTAGGGAATCTGGGCTTCCATCCAGAAACACGATATTGAGCTAACATGTTCAATGTAAGGGGGTCGACAACAGTTAGAGTTATTCCATGATCATAGTAGTGTTCTTTTATTTTTGAAATAACAAATATCGGTGCACATGGTGTATGTATGGTAAATAAATTAATGAGGATATATTAAATATGTGGGTATGAGGAATAGTGCGAGACTTATAATTGATTCATTGGAATCAATAAACTTGTACATGTATTATATGTATGTATATAATGAAAGGAATTTTGGGTATCTTGTGTGATGTGGGATTTTTAGGCATCAGTTGTGAGGCAGTTCCATATGTTCATCATGCCTGATAAGTGTGTGAAGTTAGAATCCACTGAGATGCGTGATTGATGGTTTGTGATCATTGGGATTTGTGTGTCTAGGGATATTTGGTGTGGAACCATCTGGATTTTGAAGAATGGGTGAGTAATTGATCAGGTATGTGATTTCTAAGATGGGGATCATCATAGAAGGAATCATCCATTAGTGGGTAATCAGGATAGTCTGGGAAATAAGAAATTAGGTGGATATGACTAGTTTCATATCATAATTTATGAAAGTGGAGAGAAAAATAATTTGGATGAGTGAGAGATCACGACACTATGTGATCACATAGATCAGGTATGAGCTATAACAAGGAGGGTAGGTTATAATATTTTGTGTTTTGAGTGAGCTGAAATTTACATGGGAATGTGAACCTTCATTTTGGTGGATAAACCAATTTTAAAATTAATATTTTGAATGGAAAAATTTGATTTGGAACACCTTGAAGTGTTTTTTTATGGGAGTTAAGTTCTAAAAGGTTTCTTGGGGTTCAAATGTGTATCAAAATAATCGAACATTGAAAACCCAATTTCGGTAGATACCACACTTTTTGGATGGTTGGCACATGATTTGCACTAACAGTATGACCTAAACCAAGAAAACAATTTTTAATAGGAAATGGTTAGTTTGAACCCTGTGGTGTTCATAGTAAACTATGTAATGTGGTGTATAGGGTTAGAGGGATCCTCATAGTAAGCGAATATCTTGTCTAACCAAGCGGTTCAACAGTATGAGGTGGAGTGTCCTTGGGACAATTGCTTCATACGGTTCGTGAATGATTTGAAACATTGTGTGGAAAATCATTAAGATCATTAAATGGGTGTAAATGACCACTTTACACCTTCATCCTTTAAACATTCACCCCCATTCTCCTAATCCATTTTCATAGTAGCACACCATGGTAGCTCCTCCTTCCCCTCCTAGGTTTCATTGGATCTCCTCTATATGGTGTATGAATCAAGTTTCATTCATCGCATTTGATAGCTGGTGTTATTTATTTCACTCCTATTTCTTTATTTTTTTATCCTTTTGGAATATTATTTTCAAGTGAGCTAATATTTCATATTTCCAAGGAATTTGTATGTTTCTTTATTTTCTCTCAATTCATCTTGAACCAAAGGCCGGTATAAAATTAGGGAATCTTTATAAGTGTTAGGTAGTTGGTGCCCTTAGTTTTCGTGGTTGATACATGTTTTTATGTGATTTTTTTTAAAGATAAGGGGACAAGCCCCATAAATTTATTTATAAAAAAGGTCGATGGGGGGAAATACATGGAAACAGTGTAAAGACATACATTATTAGACACCCATCTTTTTCCTTATCTTTTCACCAATTTTGCGCTCTTGGGCTCTCATCTCATTCCAAATTTTAGTGCTGAGACGTCCCCGACCTCTTCCTCTAGAGTAGCGGTCTGAAATCTCCTGAGCTCGGTGCAATAGAGTTTCAATGTCTTCATCAGAGCTGGCGGTTTGATCATCTTCCTTTTTCTTCATTTCCCCCTTTCTTTGCTTTTTCTTTTGGCTTCTTGTTCGTGCTTGTTGCCACTGGCAGTCCTCTGCTTCAGTTTTGTCATCTTCATTCATTGCTGAAACAGGAACCTGCATCTTGGCAATCGGAGAATTAGAAGAAACTCCCCTCGAAGGAGGCATGATTCCAGCCCCTAATAAAGGATCTAAATCCCCTATAACAGGAGAAAGAATATTAGTATTAGAAGAAACAATAAAATATTTTAAGGGAGTATCAGTGGGATCAACATCCCTACATTGTACAGTATGCATTTGTATTCCTTTATTTTTATTTTTTAGACACTGAGGCATGTTTCATAAGGTATTATTGATCCTTGTGTGGCATCAATGGTATGAAATTAGGTTTTGTGTTGGTTTGGTGGGATGTGATGGTTATTTTATTCATTTAATGTGAACATATGCCTTTGTTGGTTCTAGGGTAATGTTTTGGTCATGGGTTGTGAGACATTGGGTTATGTTGATAACTTGATGAGAGATGATGTGGTTCATTGTTTTAAAATGGATTCTGAGGATCAATACCACAGTTGTGGTAATGTGGTTATAATGTCTATAAGGTGGTAATTATGATGTTTTACTCAGATTTTTGGTATTTTTTCTCACCATTGTTTTACTAAAGTTCCATTGGGGTCATGTGCACACAAGATGTTGTCCCACTGAGTTGGTTTGACCACACGATGATGGTAGAGGCCTCATTATACTTAGAAACATAGGATATGATGATGACCATAAAAGTGGATGAGGTGTTTACCAAAGGAAGCCACATGTGACCATCTATGATACCATCAGATGAGGGATGAGGCTCTTCATGATGTTGGGGACAAAGGTCTGGGACTTTGGAAGGATGTATATCATCTTTCCATTGGATGTGAGGCTTCCATGTTGATTGTATTTTAATAAATTTAATTACCATGGTAATGTGATGTTTTTATGGGAATAAAAATGAGATTTTAGATCCATTCAATAGGTTATATGTGTCGTAATGATTGGCATAATAATTTGTATGGTTCTGGGAATGGATAGAGACTTAGGGTTATTCCAATATGACTGATTTTTGATGCATCCTTCCACTATGACATTTGTTTAAGGAGGATAAATATTACATGATGATCTTTATCACATTTTAAGTGGGTTATTTGATGTGTGAGTAGAATATATTTATTTAAATTTTACAAAAATAGGTATATGTATGGGTGTAAGATATGTACATGTTGGTGGTGGCCTACTGAGTTCGTACTCACGCCCATCACATGCCTCTCGGGATGCATGCATACTTTATTGATTTCAGTATAGGAAATGGATCAGGCTCATGGTCCAGACTTTAATGATATGGGAAGTGTCGAGGTGCATATGATGGATGTCATGGTTTTTTTAAGATGAACTTGGGAATTTATTTGTGTCAATATGGAGTTTCTTTTTGGAATTGTTTGTACATACTTATACAATAAAATCATGGGAAATTTTTTAAGATTATGTATGAATGTAGTGAACTATAGATATTATATAGTGTGTATATCAGCTTAACTTTTGGATTTTTAAAGCTTTTTTTTCGTATTTCTTCCACCGGGTTTGATTAACCTCTTCTGTAGTGCAGTTATTATAACCTTTATTGTTATTATCACAAGAGGGTGTATTATCCCCACTATTAATCAATAAACCCTTTATTCTAGTCGAAATGCCTTAGAATATAGGGAGGCTTCTCTATGGCCAGGTGGTGCGCCATCCCAGAGCACCGGTTGGGCGACTTCAAGGTTGGGGTGTTACAGCTAGTCCTCGTGGCCTATAAAAAATTTAATGCATTCATATCTTCCCTCATCCCTCAAAAATCAATCCATAGGATCCACATGAAATTCCTAAAAAATGAACCTCAAAGTTTTTTAATCCATTTGAACATCAAAATAATTATTACAAATTTCCCCTTGTTGATTTTCACCGTGCTAAGATCAATAATTCGTTAGAACCAATTTTAGTGTTACGGTAATATTATTTATGCCTATACCCATCTATGATCTATGACTTAGAGGAAATAATTTTTCTTATTGGATGAAATATAGTGTTATGAAGATGGTAATTATGCCTATAAACATATATAAGTGACACCATGGGGGAAATCATTCATACAAATAGAATAACTCCAGTTTTATGGTGATAATACTTATTCATATACCCATTCATGAGACACAACTTAGAAAAAATAATTCTTACTCATGTTTTTGGGATCGATAATTGATGTTTTCCATTTCAAATTACGTTGGAATTTTTTTTATCATAGTTTTATATATTATTTTGTGGTAATAATTTACACACAATTGTATAGATGATATCAACAATGAATGAGGGAAACAAAGTTTTTTTTCATTCATTTAAAAAAAAGAGAAGGATGAAATTCCACAAGTTAGAGTCTCTATTAATGATTGAAGAATATTGAAAAATATTATTTATGGAATACTAATGACCCATGGTCTATTTTAGTGTCACTATCAGAAGGTGGGACATATTCTAGGACAATGTAACTTAAAGATAAGACCATATTAATTACTTCTTAGTATATGGGTATTGGTAAATACACAGCCTCGATATGTTTAAACTGTTGAGATCTAAAACTGGTAAGTTATATGGTAAAGATCCTCATCGAGGACAGTTGTATATAAAATGATAAAAGAATTACATTCTAGTAAATAAATTCTATGAAGTAAATAAATAAATATAAACCCCCCATCCCTTTCTATTGATATGATTTCCACTCATGATGGTTCCACCTTGGTCGGAAGAATCATAAGAGTATTCTCCCCAACAAGTGTCTCCTCATTGCTGATGATGGGAGTGTCAACCATTAACATGGTCTCAAAAGTAGATATCATATGATTACTCTCATATCCCATAATAACCCTATTTATACCATCCTTTATTGTTGTCGCTCCCTTGACATATTCAGTGAGGGCCTCAATATGGGAGAGACCACTAGGAGGATATTTATGGATCATTTTATGAAGAACCAATTTCCGGATATCTTATTCAAGTTTGGTTGAATGAGAGGTAGAATATATGGCCTCAAAAAGACTTTCAAATATATGTGATGATTTTAAGAATGTAATAGTCCTTTTTATAGGAAAATGAAACAATATGTATTGCATGAAATTAAAATTATGTTAGCTTCTATAATTGGATCTTATTTTCCTTTGTTGATGGAATATGGTGAGGTTACCATTGCTATTATGTTTATAATTATGGATGTAGTCTATATAATAGAGATTTAAAATTCACCCAATTCTCCCCTTTTAGTATCCTCAAGACTTAATTCTGATACCTTATGGTTAGATAAAGTGGTAGATTATATGACTGATAAATTGTTAATATCAATACCAAGGTATACACATATATTTTTCAAAAAACAATCAACGATGGACTTATAAACGAACTATAATAAAAGACATGTTTATCCAAAAACTATTACTTCCATTAATGTTTAATTTCAAAGAGTGAATGGATAGTTATTTCCTTTCTAAACACTATAATTGGAGGGGGAAATGTAAAATTACTCTATTTATTTCTTCTTGAAAGATTATTTAACCCATAGATGATTTTAATTTATTTAGGGAGATTGTATCTCCTTGCTGATGGGACATCCACCTGTGGTATATCCTGGAGGCTTATTCAATAGTGTCTCATTCTCTTCCATGTGAAAATTAGATTTATGATTCATTTCATTGATAGTTTCTTATCATGAATAATATTTTTATTTAAAAGGATTATGTCTGTCAGGTTGGTAAATTCTTCCCACTCATAAATGGATCAGGGGACTTCTCCTTCAGTAATGACTTGGTCCATATTTTCCCTCTATCATCTCATAATGATAATCTAGATGATGGTATCATAAATTAGAATAAAAATTTTAGATGAATTTTTTCACTTCCATAAGGTTGGTTTAATAATTAAAATTAGGGGATACCGATATATACCCATGTTGAGGAATTTGGACACCAACATTACTAATCAACCATAAATCAAAAAGTTAGGGGTAGAAGGCACATTATTCTAGAACCAGGTACCCTTAGGTCATGAATATCATGAGGAATCCTCATCTAATCACGAATAGAACTTGGGATTCTTTGATTTGTGTGTTTGTACAATCATTTCTCCCTCGTCTGTAGTTAGGGTAGTTGTAGCTTGGCTCACTTCCTCATAGTGACAGATAGTTTCCCTCAGCTTAACATTAGGTCTCATATGCTCCAAAACTCCGATCCATCATGAAACTCATGGTTTTTGAGGGCTCGGTGATTATGGAGTCTCGAAAATTTCATTATCCTGGTGATCCCTTTTAGAACATTTTCTATTTCCTAGAGTCAATGTAGTTGAAAACTGAGAGTCACTACCTTGAAACATTCCATAAGGGTGTGAGGAGACCCAAGAGTTAGAATATCCTAAAGTCAAACTAAAATATACAATGAAATTAGGAAATCTTATTACAACATGGGTTCTTTCTTAGGCCATTATCACCTAGACTTTTCATTCCACCATCATATGCTTCTCGGCCCAAATGTTTGTTGATGGTAAAAATATCAACTATTATAAGTGCCAAAACTATAATGTGAACCTATAAGCCACATAGGCCTCATATATTACCACTTCGTGCACCGATTTAACTATGACACAATCTCTCACCGACATCATATATGACTAGGATTTATTATTTCAATGACCATTTTCAATTAATGATCTGTTGGGAGGATCATCGTAAGGAAATAGATTGAATTCTACAAATAGACTCAGATCCATCATGACCACTCTATACTATAGATATATATTCATGATGTGAGAGAAAACTAGGATGAATGTGTATAAATTTAATTCAAGAATTTTTACTTCACTATAGAGTATATACGCATTAAAATGGGCTTCCCTGGAACACCTAAAATGGCCCCAAAATTCATAAATAGGACTTTTCCATGTAAACATACAATAAGAATTGATTAATATTCATTAGCATGGGTAGAAAAATCCTCATTGTCCCTAATTGTATCATATTAACTTTCAAAACAAACAAACCTAGCCTAACTATATTTTGAGAGTCATATACTATAAGTAAATAGGTGCTCAACCATGTCATTAGAAACCATTCATGGTAGGATTGGTGAAGGGATGACATGATTAATATAATAGACTCATTTTTTGTAATGATCATGGTTTAATAGTGGACAATAATTTCTAAATAATCCTATATTCATTGTCATGGTACATCTCTTAGGGTTTTGGGATTCTAGACCTTTCGAATAGGGTTCTAAGAAGGATTCCATTCCCAATTTAAAATGGACACCAACACTGGAATGCGGTCCATTCCCCTTGATTTTTGAGGATAACTTTTTCAATTCCTTGATGAGATTACCCCTCATTTATGTATGTGTCCTTGGAAGAAATGTTGGGTCTAGTCACATTAGGGTGATTTCTAAACCAGGAGTGTGGAACATAGGCATCTAGATTTTTGGAAACAATGGTTTTCATGATCCCATGGTTTTATAATAGAAGTATCTAAAATGAAGGATACTATATATGATGTTTCTTTAAAATTATTTCAAGACATGTCAGGAAAGCATCTCTTTAGTGATGATATCTAATCCCAACACTTTCATTCATATTCCTCAAGTGATCAGTAGATTTAATATCTAAAAAAGTAAATGTGGTATAAGATATTATTTTCCTATAATAAACAATCAATGGTTCATCATGAATGAATTAATAATGAAGGGGATAGAATAGAGGAAAAGGTAAAAAAGGGAAGAGCCACTAGAAAAAAATTAACTAAGTAAAAATTATTATGCCTAAGTAGTTTTCAGAAGTAGTTTCATAGCTATTTTTCCTAGGTCCTTTTCCAATGTATCTCACCCATATAATTCAATAAATGACTTATTGTAGGATTTCATCTTATCCTATGTGCCTAACATCAATAAGTAAATAGAGGGGTTAGGATAAATAAAACACTCCTATATAAAAGTAGCATGGATCACTAGGGAAACACGCCAAACCCACTCATCTCATAGGTTAAGAAAAGGTTAGAGTGGATGGGGCCCTCAATCACTATTTACAGGCCCTAAAAAAGATAATAGAAAATAATAATCATGTGAAAAAATTATGTTAACAACTATAATGAATTACTAGCACGATCCAGACCAACCTTAAGACAAAAATTAACCTCTTTCCAGAAATATATTCTATTCAAATGTCACTATTACCCTAGTATTAAATCCTCTATGTTCTAATCACATCCAATCATGTGGGGGTGGGTTGTAAGTATTATCCCTATGTAAAAGGATAATTTCTATAAATAAGGTGGAATAACTTTTTTATATGAAGTAAAATCCCAATGGAGATGCACTATAATTTCCCCTAAATATATAAAAGTTTAACTAAAATGTTCACCCAATTAAAACATGCACACACGAATTACGTGCATAGGATATTTTTGAAAGTCACACCAACGTGAACCACTTTCATGAAAAACCACATTCACCTCTGAAACCAAATTTTATAATAAATAATAACCTTGGCCTCCTCATTTGGAAAATTTTGGAAGATGAAGAGACGGATTGGTGCTCTAATCTCCCTACTCTTATAGACAAGAATAATTCCCAACTCTAGTTCAAAAGTCTTCAAAACCATTAAGGTAGAATATATAAGCCTAAAACCAACTGAGAATAACCAAAATATATAATAGTACCCAAGTTTTTTAAGTACTATAATCCTTTGTAAGAAACCAATTAATCCCTATATTATCAACACTAATTTAAAATAACCTTACCAAACAATACACTTGATAATCATTCATTTAGATGAATTCACCAAGACACCATACTAATAAGGCAGCGTCATGCCCAAGTTCTGTCACCCTGGATATTGCATCTCCCATGTATCACATAAGAGAAGCCTCCTACTCTTCCAAATATCACAAAGGTGTATCCAATTTATTATTTAAGTATCAAATATGAGAATCCTCTTTCTCGCCCAAGTATCAACCAAGAGATGCATCCATCTCACCTTAGTATCATTTGGGTGAAGCTTTTTCTCTCCCTATAATCACTTGGGTGAAATATCCTAGGGACATTAACTAATGAAACCCACCCTTGGAATAGGAATATATGTTTTGAAGGAAAATTTGAAGAGGATGACTCTCAATATTTATAAAAATATTTCATCTTATCTTCACTAAAAATGATTTATGGAAGCACAAATAAGAATACTACTTAAGGTAAAAGTTTTGAAGTTCAACCTCCAATTTTCAAGAGATCTAAATTTTATCTTAATCAATTTCAAAGTTCAAAAGTTCATCATACAGATGTCTAAGTATAAAATATTCCTAAATAATATTTTATGAAACCTATTGAAGTGGTATAATCAGTTAAAAATAATAGAGATCAAATAAACAATGTGGAATTAGAGGACCTATCACCCCTTTAATATTTTATACCTACATATATTATTACTAATGATTCACTATCCAATAAAGTCATTACAAAATAGTTTTATCTAGATAAATATCACATTCAAGTTCTTCTTCATCTTGTTCTAAGATAAATTTTGATGAAAAAAATGTTATAACGGATGAACCTATTGAGATCAAGGATTTATCTTAGTAAAATATCAAAATAACGGAATTTATATCAATTTCTAATGTTTAAATGAAAACAAATAAATAAAGTACATAAGAAGCAATAACCTCACTAACTGAAAGTCCATTTGATTGTAAATTAAATTTTTTATTTATTATGAAAGGGAAAATGAACCACAATATCAATTTGATACAGAAGCTTAGTGAAAGAATGGTAGCTCTCCAAATCCATATGTTTCATGTTGAAAATTCAACATCTCAAATTCTATTGATAGATTTTGTTGAGGAAGTAAAATATGAATTTAACAGGGTAATAATTTAAATAGACCATTTTGAATAGAAATTGGAAAATTTCAGGAAGTCATTTAGAGATCAAGTGAAAGATGTGATTATTATTTGAGATCTTACTATTTCACTTCATCATAACTATGACTACCTTTATGAAAAATTAAATATTATTGATGATTCTGTTTGAAACTTGTAATATAATTTTGAAGTAATTTAAAATTTTATCTAATATAGAAAATATCTTTTTGTCCTTAAAAATCATTATTTGGAAAATTAGTATAAAAAAATCAACTCCTAGTAAAAACTATTCATATTGCATGATGAGAAACTAAAATAACAAGAAAAAAGTCTTTTAGTAAAAGTTTTTGAATTCAAAAAAATGTATAAAGTCCAGTGATAACTTTGTTAATAGAAACATCTGTACATCAATAAGCTAAATAACTTAATTGAAAATAAATTGAAAATTACTGATTATTTAAACTTATGAATTCTTTTAATAGAAAAACTACTCTAAAAGAATTCTGAATATAATTTTCTTGTTTAAATTTCTATATGAAATAATACATACCAATAATTTTATGAATGTTTTATAAATAATGTTTTTTGATGAATTTAATCTTATTATTAATTAAAAAATACATTGCCTTCTGAAAAATTATTTCTTTGAATGTATAAGAATAAAAAAAATTACAAAGAAAAATGTTTAGTCATACCTGTTATTTCGAAAACCGCAATAGTTTAGAATGTTTTATACGATAAAATTAATTTATAAAATATGTCAAAAATTGTTATATTATTCTAAAAATTAAAAATCTTTTAAAATACTTCATCGTGAGGGATAGTGATATTATAATGGAGAAAAAATTCTAAATAAAGAAAATAAGATATCTTTATATGAATATATATATATAATGAATAATAAAAGATGTTGTTTTATTTTATTTTTATTTTTATTTAGTGTTTTTGTTTTTCAGAATGTGGGATATTGTTGAGTCGTTGACTCACTTCACATAACTTTTTTTGAAAACCAAGAAACACTTAATTAAATTTTTTTCCTCACTTAATATATTTGGTTTATATTTGATTTTTCCTAGTTATATAAATCTATTAAATGAAATATTCATAACTTAAAGTTCAATGAAATACCTATTGAATTTATTTATAAAAATTCGATTACATGAAGATTTTTTTAAAACCTAAAGAGTAAGGTTTTCATCTGAAGCAAGGTAGTGGTGTTAAACCAACCTATTAGTATATATGGAAAAATTCCAAATCATTAAGAATATTGATATACCAATTACTGTAGTGGGGTAAATATCTATCAGGCTGATTGAGGGATTACTTTGTAAGGAAGAAAATTTTGGCTTCTGAATTTTAGGAATCACATAACTTTTAACAAGTTTAAGACTAGGGATATCTCATATAATAAATACAGATCTAAATTTCACTTTGGGATGAAATAGAGGTTTATAAAATCCTTTTTTAGTTGTTAATTCTAAACTATATATCATTCTTCAGTTTATGTAATACATTTTTTTATATTTATATTATGCCAAACTATCATTCTGTAATTTCTAATACCATGTATTCCTAATTTTTAAATACATGATAAATTATATTGGTAATCTAAAATATCAATTCTCAAAATTTGTACATGGATATTTATTTTTATAATTATGGATTAATTGGATTTTTGTAATTATAATTCCCTTATAAATTAAGGATGGAAATTTATTTAGTTGTTTCTAAATAATAATTCACTCTCACCCCCGCTTTTATATTATTATTACCATGCTATCTAAAATTATGATCCTACTCTATATACATTATAAGGAGCTGTCCCAGTTACCCTAGTAACTGGATAATCAGGCAAGCCCTGACATAGCCCAAAGTGCATTCCAAATCCCCATGGGTTAGCGACAAGAATATATCATCAAACAATATGAATGTGGGAATTAATTTTCCACAAACACAGCAGAAGAAATAGATACATGTCAGTATGAACAAAAAAAATATCCATAGGGAAAACTATACGAAAATTCAAACAATTATAAATGACCCAATGTACATCATCAAAGTACCAGAAAATAGGTATGACAAACTGAGTCCCAACAAGACACAATAACTCAGATCCCAAAGATCAATAGAAACTACCACCCCTAAGTGGTGCTTTCCCCTTTCTCAAATCTGGAAGGAGGAAATTCACAAATGACCAAAGGCAGGGGTAGGGTGTGATATAAAATCAAAGTAGAGTTTCAAAAAGGATTCCATAAGAAAATAAAACAATTAATTAGCCAAATAAATCTTTCTGTATTAACAAGCACGACGTATGAAAATAATATTTAAAACAAAATCATGATTTACATTTTGAATGATGGAAATATTTCAAACAATGGTTAAATAAAAAAATTAAATAAAAAATTATATGAATTCACAAGGCTTGTGTAAAACATTTTATATAAATTGGTATGTATATCAAACAATCACAAATGGGAAACATGTTCATCTTCTAATAGGTGCGATATTTCCAGGTTATGGGGTTCTCATACACTCATATGACAATAATGACAATGTGCACACACATCCCTCTAATATTGGAAAAATAAGACTAAACAACATCCCTCGTGGGATAAGATATTCTTATAAGTTATTATTATATTTGTAAATTTTCAATCTGTTATAAGTGAAATTCTAACATAGCATGTTTGTCCCAAATAACTCACTAAATACCTAGGATTGAATGTTCTCAAACAACAATATGTTATGGGAAATTTATTCCAATGATGTTCAAAATACAACACAAAACATTTTTTCATTCTAATATTCTAATTTACATTTAAAACAAAAGATTGGTTTTGAATAGAATAATTCCTTTTCCATGATAAAACCATCAAGTTTCTATCAAAACAATTTTATCCATTTTTTCCAAATAAAATTTTGAAATCAATTTCGAAAATAAATTTCACAATTTAAATTCCAAAATTTAATTTCACAATTTAATTTTTTCAATTTTACATCCATTTTTCAAGACACAAACCAATTCAATGGAATTGGGGGATTTCGTCAATTTTCATTCCAACCCAAATTTAAATCCATAATTACTTGGAATTTTTTTAACAAACCAATTGAAAGAAAATAAACTTAAATAAGGAAATTTAATTTCAATCAATAAATTTAGGGTTAAATCAATTGTAAAAACTTAAACAGAACCACCTTATATATATTACAGGATCATGAATCATTAATCCTTAAATAGGAAACTCCAAAAAAGAAGAACATCAATGATGATCCAAGAATAAAACCTAGATTCTAGATCTGAACAACATAGATTAGATCCCCCAACAACATGGTGGTCTAGGAAACCCTATGTAAGAGAGAGGGGGAAATTAGGAGATAATGAATAGGGTGAAATATTATGAGTAATGGATTAATTGTGGATATCCAAGATTTGATATACTTGGTATAGGGTTTTAATGAGCCAAAAAATTGTCATTTATAGCATCAATGATCTAGGAAAAATTTGAGGTCGAGCTAGGCCTCAACAGAGGATAAAAAGGGGGTTTGTAAATTTTTAATCAATTTTTTGGATTAATTTAATGTTGTGTACATGGTTAGATAGGTAGGGCCCCACTATTTGAAAAACTGTGAACTCTATCTGCATAGCCCTACTGGTGGGGTTTCATAGTTTCTCCTTTGTGGCTGCATGGTGTGTCAAATCATGCACCATCTAAGAAAACACTCACTTTATGAGGCTAAACGTTTTCACCAGCAGGGTTCACGGTTTTGGAAAACTATATAACAACTATTCACATTCTAATAACTTCAAAAAAATTCCAAAAGTTTCTTTGGAAGAATCCCTAAACAAATCCCAACCAAATAATGATAAAATAGGGGTTAATGAGTACCTGAAAATAGTAATAGGATGTTACAATATCGCCCCACCCCATAAAAACTTTCTATCTCTAGAAATATTACTAAGAAGATTCCGTGTCAAAAATATGATTCCACTTATCTATCATCAGTGCTTCTCTATCCCACTTATCAATAGTATCAAAACCAAGGTTCAATAACACTTGAACTAAAGGTATTTTCCTCCAATTAATTACCATGGTTTTAAAATTAACTATCAAAATTAGATGCTCGGTCATGGATAAATTAGAATCAATATCACGATGTCTCTAGATCAATATAAGAGATTTATTAGAACAAGAATTTTGAAGATGAGATACATAGAACACATTATGTACCAACATCAGTTGTGGTGGAAGATCCAAATGTTAATACACATTCCCCACTATCTCCACAACCTCAAAGATCTGAAAAAATGAGGACAAAGCATACCTTGCCTTCCAAGTGGTTGATGACCCAAACCTAGTAAAACATTCATGAACACCTAGTCACCAACTAAATCATTGAGTGGTTTATAATGATGATCAGTATAGGATTTATACTGGCTCTATGTCCGAAACATTCTATGATAAATTATCTGAATAATTATTTTCATATCTTGAACCAAGATCGATCCAAAAAAGGAACATTAACCAATATCTGAACAACACAATAGATATTTACAAGGTCATCCAATAAAGGCCTAAAAAGAATCCATTATGATTGTGGACCGTTAATTATTATTATAAGAAAACACAAGTTACTCTAAATAGTCATACTAATATTCATCAAATTCTAGGATATAGGCATAAAGCCTATCCTCAAGAATATCTATATCTCTTTCTGCATGTCCATTCGACCGTGGATAGTATGCCATCCTCAAAGGGACCTAATATCTAAATGCCTCTTAAAGGCCTCCCCAAAACCTGGTAGTAAACCAGGGATCCCAATTAGAGACTATAGTAGATGAAAATCCATAAAAATTAATAATATATTTCACATTAATATTTACATACTCCTTAATGATGGTTATATCTTGAATGGCCATAATGTGGGTAAATTTATACATCCTATCAATAACAAACCATATCACATTCTTCTCTCTTTATGTATTGGGTAACCAAGTAAAAAGTACATAGAGATCTCATACCACTTCCATGTCAGAATAGGAAGTCACTGAAGAAAACCCAAGGGTCTCTGGTGATGGGCCTTGACATGTTGGAAAGTATAATAACAAGTGATAAAATTTTAAATGCCCCATCTCATACCTGGCCACCATAATCCACACCGTATGTCATAGAACATCTTTGTTGTTCTTGGGTGAATTTTCCATTGGTAACTATGGGAATCCCTTATAACGGATTTCCTGACTGATAATGGTACCAAAAAATAATTTTGATAAAATAGAATTCCCAGCATGGAGGATAACATCTCAGCAATGGTATCCCAACAATAAAGAGATTCTCTAATTCTATAAAACTCATCATCAAGAAGATGTTCCTAAATAATCATCTCAACAAGGGAAGAATTCAACTGATCATTGGCCAAGGAAACATTTTCCCTATTTTCTAGACTCCAATATGAATCTATGCAAAGAGATCTATCCATTTCTACTCTTCTAAGGATTATTTCATGGCTTAGTTCAGAAGTTTCCAGATCAAGGAATCTAAAATTACATTGACTTTTCTAGGGGAATATGTGATGTCAAAGTCAAAATATTACAGGTACTCTCACCAACTCATCTAGTATAGATTCAAATATTTTTTATAGAAGATATAAATCAAACTTTTATAGTATAAATGTATGGTAATCCTTTCTCTGAAAATATAATGTCACCAAATATTAAGAATGTTAATTATTGATAAAACTTCAAGGTCATGGGTCGGTTAATTCTTATCTTATAACAGAAGATACTGAGAGCTATATGTCGTGATATGATCACCCTATATAAGAATATAGCCCAAACCTGAACCAGAGACATCACTGGAGACTATACAGTCATACCTCCCCTTTGGAAGAGTTAACATCGATGCAGTAGTAAAAATATATTTTACTTCAACAAAATAATTATGAAATTTTTCATCCTAAGAAAACATTAATCCCTTATGAGTTACATTTTTCATCAGAGAAGAAAAATATGAGAAGTCCTTAATGAACCAGTGATAATATCCCACTAAACACAAGAAACATCAAATCTCAAAAACATTTCATGGTTGTTTCAATGTCCTAACATCCATCTCTATATTATGATCAAATGAAATAACATGCTTTGACACCGCATGTCCCAATAACTCCATATAATAAATACAAAAATCACATTTTGATAGCTAGGTGTAAAGTCGGTGATTTCTCAATAATTCTATAACTTATCTCAGATTATGTACATGGTCTTCATCGGACATAGAGTAAACCAGGATTTTGACCATAAATAATACCATGAGTGCATCAAGATACCAATATAAAATCATGTTCAGAAAAGATATGATGACTGAAGGAGAGTTAGTTATAAAAATGGTATTAAAAGGTAATCATAATGGCCATACCTTATCTAAAAGTTTCTTTTCATAACATCTACTTATTTTATCCTCAATTGATGATAACTAGATCAAAGATAAATCTTTGAAAACCACTTCTCCCCTTTCAACTGGTAAAAAAGGTCATCAATCCATGTTAATGAATACTTTTTCATCACCATTACTATATTTGGTTTTCAAAAATCAATTGAAAGTTGAAGTGACCCATCAACCTTCTTCTCAAATAGAAAATGCACCAACCAAGGTGAAACACTCAACAATATATTGCATTTCTCTATAAGATGATACAAATGAGTATTAAACTCCTTCATTTTCGCTGGTTCCATGTAGTTATAGGGAATAGAAAATGGTTGAGTACTAGGAACAGAGTTGATAGAAAAGTCTACCTCCCATACTGGTGAAAAATCAGAGAATTCAGAAGCAAATAAAAATTAGGAAACTCAAAGAAAACAAGAGGGAGATAACCATTCAAAGGTTCTTTCTCCATATCAAAATAAAACATAGTTATAACCTTCCTAAAAACTGGATAATAAGTTCTATCTCTACTCGACCTCAGGTCCCATTCTCCATGAAAGACACACCACACCCCATCAGGGGTTGTAAAAGAGACCCTTAAAATATAACAATCAATCTGAGATTTTTTAGAAATGAGCCATTCTATTCTAAAAATGACAACAAGGAGTTTCATATCGAGAACTAGAAAATCCCAAGAAATCTCAACAAATTATAGAGAGAGAGAGAAAAAAAGGGCTATAGATGCCTTGTTCTCTCTTCATTCTAAAAGGTTTAGTAATATCCATCACATAAGATAAATGTACTATAGGATTATTGAGTAGATTGAAAATACAGGTTGAAATAAATGAATGAGATGAATAAGTTTCAAATAAATTAGTCACCATTGATGAGGTAATAGTGATGGTACCTCTCATAGTCACTAGACTCATATCTACTTCCTCTAGAGAATCTTCTACTATGTGAAGAAGCATCATTCTAGAGGCTTGTGGCTAGAAACCCTTTATTTATGAACAATCTGATTACACCATAGTTTTAATAGGTGTTGATATTATCAATTCACTGCGTGAAGTATAATAAACATTGAATATCTTCCTAAAGTGGCTCAATAATCTATAGGAGACACATATCTTGGGAACCTCTGTGAAACCCCCATTTAGAAATCCCAAATATTTTAAATTGGTATCAAATTAAAGGGACTCTTCCCAGAACTACTCAGGTGTATGAAAACCCCTACTATTTAGAACCACCATGATAATCATCTTGATTCATCTTTCCATTTTGGGAACTCATAGAAATTTAATAGGGAGAAAAAGTAACTCCTAACAACCCTAACTTACCATCCTGGTCCGTTTCAACCATCAACACTCTATCCATCATATCAGTATAAGTATGAAGCTTCAGTAAGAAGCCTTGAGAATGAATATCAGATTGAAGTCCCATATTGAACCATAGAGTCTTCATCTTCTCATTAGATAGAATATTAGTTGAAAACTAAAAAATCTCATAAAAGAAACTTATATTCTGTCAAGGTTTTATCAGCCTGCTTGAGTTTGAAAAAATTAATATCCTGGGATAACACGATTGAATCTGAATAGAAATGATTAGTGAAAATAAATTTGATATATTTACACTCTAAAACCTCATGATTATTATTTATTACCATTGTGTCCCACTTTTTTCTCCTAGGTCCTTCCAACATGAAGGAGTCACATTTCAACTTTATCTCATCAGGTGTATCTGGGAACTCAAACAAACATTCAATCCTTATTAACCATTCCTAATACTATTTAGAATAATTAGAGCCTTTGATCACTGAGGATTTTGGGAAAGAAACTCTTGAGAATTATTTCACAAAACTCCCTCTAAGGGTTTACAATTAGATCCTGAATGGGAATTGGTGGTGGTGTCTATCCTGAATCATGGATAATATGCACAATCTCCTCAACCAGACTTCCATGAGAGGATTTTATATATGTGGTTCATCAAAAGATTCCTATTATATCTAATTTTTACTTTTTCTTGGAGGCATGAACCCATACAACATTATTAGACAACATTTAAGGTATCAGATAACACTCAGACATTGAAAAATGATAAATTAATCACGTCATAGAGATAAACAAGAATTGGATTTTAAACCATATGAATTAAAATTTGTAAAAATACTATAAAAAACTAAATAGTTCTTTTAAAAACCACCCATGGTGACCTAATGCTCATTTAGTGAAAGACGGCCATAAACTCAATCACAACTACCTTCTAAGTCCCGACAATATTACTCAACTGTATACTGACATCAAGGAAAGTTGCTTAACATACACCTTTGATACGACTTTATCATAAACCAGTCCAGATACCATGTTAACTTGATTACCCAACTGGTCCCGACATGGACCAAATGGAATTCTTGATCCCCATAAGTTGGCGATAAGCACCATGCATAAAACAATAAGAAAGTGGGGATGAATTTTCTACAAACACATTGAAGTAATCAACAAAAGTTGGTGTTCATAAATAAATATCTAAATTTATAACTATACCAAAATTCAAATAGAAATAAAAAATCAATGTACATTATAAAACTACCAAAAAATAGAGAGAAAAACCAAATTCCCAATATGACATAGTAGCTCAAAGACAAAATATTAAAAAAAACTTCCACCTCCAAGTTTTTTGTTCCCCTTTCGCAGACCTGTAAGGTGGAAATATAAAAATTTCCAAAGTTATAGGTACGGTGTGAGATAAAATCCCAGTAGGGTCTCACTGAGGATTTCATAAAATGATTCCATAATTAATTCACCAAATAAATATTTTAGTCTTAAATAAACAGGCATGGAATTTTGAAATCATATTTTACGAAAATCATTCTTGACATTTCAAATGATTGAAATATTTCAAAAAATGGATTCAAAACATTTTATATTAAATAGTTTATAAAAATTAATAATTCATGTGTAAACTACTATATAAACAATGTAAGATATATCTAATAATAAAAAATGAAAAAATGGTCATCTTCCATGAGGTAAGATAGTTCCAAGTTATGGGATCCTCACACACATATATGATAATAACGGAAATGTGCACACACATCCCTCTAACACTAGAAAAATAAGGCTAACTAATATCCCATTGGGGATAAGATCATCTTATAATTTATTTTTACATTCGTAAATCATTAATCCATTTCTAGGGAAATTCCAAACTAGGAGGTTTCTCTAAAATAACTGACTAACTACCTTGGATTTTATGTTATCAAATAAAAAATCAATAACAAGAAATATATTCTAATACTATTTAAAATACAATTCAACCCTTTTTTATCTTCCAATATTCTAATATTCCAATATTCTAATTTCCATATAAAACCCAACACTAGTTTTTAATAAAATTATTCCTTTTTCAAAGATAAAAACACTGGGTTTCTATCAAACTAATTTAATCCATTTTTTCCAAATAAAAATTTGAAATCAATTTCACAATTTAAATACCATAATTTAATTTCACAATTTTTTTTTCATAATTTTCTATCTGATTTCTACAAAACATTCCAATTCAATAGAATTGGGGAGTTTTCCCCAATTTTTTTGCCAAACCAAATCCAAATCCCCAGTTTACTGGAATTGGGTTTTTAATAAACCAATTGAATGAAATTAAACTTAAATCAATGAATTTAATTTAAATCACTAAATTTAGGGTTAAATAAATTAGAAAATATTAAACAGAACAACCTACCATAAATCACAGGATCATAAATCACAAATCCCTAAATGGGAAACTCCAACGAAGAACGTTGGCAATGATGATCAGATAATGAAACCAAGATTAGAGATCTAAAAAAACATAGATTAGATACTCCAACAACATAGAGATCTAAAACCCCATAATAAAGCGAGAGAAAGATAGCGAGAGATAGAGAATAAGAGAGAAATATAACAAAGAAGGGATCGAATAAAGATCCCTTTTCTTTGATCCACCATAGACATGGTTTGGAGGATACAAAATCGGACATTGGGATCCCCAATTACCTAACAAAATGTTCTAGGACAATTTATGCCCAAAAGGTGGATAAAATGGGGTTTTGGGAATTTTTAATCAATTTTCAGATTAATTAAAAGTAGAAACCATTGTTAGGATGCTGGGACCATATGGTTAGATAAACATGTCCACAATCCATGTCCCACTTTTGGTGGCGTTTCATGATTTATAGTTGATGGGAACATGGTTAGTCAAATTATGCACCAACCATGAAAACACTAACTATCTAAGGTTACACAGTTTTCACTAGTATAGTTCACAGTTAGAGAAACATATGTTCCAACCGAGCACATCCTATGAACATCCAAAATTTTTCAAATTTTCAGCTGAAGAATCCCTAAATAAAACACAACAAAAGCATGATCAAAATAGGTATTAAAGAGTACCTGAAAATATTAAAAAAATGTTACCTACTTTTATAAATTTTGATCATAAATTTTCCACTAATAAAAGTAAAATTTCATTAAAATTCCATTGGAATGTTTTATGGTAGTTATGGGAATTTTCATTTGAATTTGAAAATTATGTATAAATTTATACTGATGACTGAAAATTTTAGTCGTGAATTTTTACCGAAATTTTCAATAGAATCTGTCAAATTTTCCATTATAAATTTTCAACATGAATAATTTTTTGAAAATTTCATTGAAAATATACGTTTATATATGTATATATTCACTTAAAATTTTTATTGTATGTGTGCACATAAAATTTTCAGTGTAAATTTCAAACATAAATTCATAATGAAAAATTATAAGGAAAATTTTATAACGTTGTCAATATTTATTTTAAATTTATAATTTGATTTTTTAGGTGATTTTATTCAATATTTATAGATAAATGTACATATTTAATATATTTATTTATTATTTTCGATTAGAATTATCATAAAAATTTTGATATGTGATGTGGATGTTTTTATTGGAAATTAAATTCCATGTTTAAATTTTAACGAGAAAATGAAAATTTTCAATGAGAATTGTTATTGAAAATAATTTTTGTAATTGTAGAAGTTTTCATTGAAAATTTAATTTGTTATCAAAATAATCATTAATATTGGAAATTCCAACTATACATTTTCATTGAAAAGTTTGACTAAATGTCTTGGTATTTGTTTGTTCATTTATATATATACATATATATATATAAATATATACATAGAAGGATACATATACATATAAATAAATAAATATTATATTTATATATATAAATGTGTGTGTGCTATTTTCTATGCACAATAATAAAATATATAAAAAAATTTCATTATATTGAAATTTACAATATACATAATTATTTCAATAGGTATATATATATAATTTATAAATATCATATTATACCTATTATAAATAATAATTATCATATTAAATATATATATTACTAATATATATAGTAAACATATAAAATTATATAAGAAGAGTGGGTGTAGTTTGAAAGGAAAAATAAATATTGAGCAGAAGGGTTATTTTCATCCGGAAATTATTTTGGAAGAACATGTTACACCCCCAGACATGGGAGGATACCAATCCATGAAAATATAAAGAGGGGTAATTTTTCTATTAAAAATAATATTTTTTTTTGAAAATTTAATGATTTATTAGAAACCATTTTGATATTTTTTATTTTAAAAACTGTTATATTTTTATAATAAATAATATTTTTATGAAAAAGGAGTTATGTGTTGTTGTTTAAAAATTATAATTTATTAATCATACTAAAAATATTTAAATTTTGTTTTCCTTTCATAAACTAATAACAATTTTAAAGACCTATTTTCCAATGTCATAAAAAATATTTTCCACGTGGTGTCATGTTAGGTGGGAACTCCACGTTGTATTGGAAATAAATTGGGTTTGAGTCTAGCCACACTCAAAATTATCTAGGGATGTATGGAACCTAGGTGGTGGTCCTGAGACATGTGTTGTTCAGTACTCACCTAAACCTAATTGCCCATATAAAACCTTTATGGCCCCATGAGCTTATCCTAGTGGTTGAGTCTCTACACAGTCTCAGGGAGGTCTCAAAATTGAATCTTCCCATGTAAAGTATTATAATCAATAGATTTTATTGATTATTTTTAATTTTACATTTGTGACCATTTATATAATAATTAAATATTTTTTTATTTTTTAAAAGGGAACAAATACATTTTAATAGAATATTCACTTGATTTTTAATTTGAAACTTTAATTTTATCTTTCCACTATAATATTTCATTAGAAATTTTAAATGAATTTTTTTGAAAATATTTGTTTTAAATTTTATAATTCAATTAAAATTTAATAAAAAAATTTAATATAAATATAAATTATTTTTTAAAATATCAAATAATAAATAACCAAATATTGATATAAACATTATTTTATAAGAAAATTTGAATAGAAATTTAGATATTAATATTATCAACAAACAAATATATATTTTTTTGAAAAGGAAAAAATCCTATTAAGTTTTTTAATGGAAAACTCCAAAGAATTATAATAAAAATTTTCATTTTTAAATTCAACTAAAAAGATATATTGGAATGTTCCATTAAAAAATTTCACAATAGGTGGAAACTTCTAGTTAAAATTTCCAATTGGAAATTTTGTTAGAAAATACATGATGAATTCAATGAATTATTTGTATCAAAATTCTTTGAATTGTTAATTTTAATTGAAATATTTCAAGGGGAAATTTAACAGTATAATTCCATTAGAATATTCTGATGCAATATTTTTATATAATTTTACATTGAATTATTTTAATAATCAGTTCCAATGAAATGGAACCATTAAGAAATTCCACTGAAATTTTCAAATGGTCCATCTAAAATTTTAAATTTTAGTTTCATTAAAATATTCAGACATAATTTTTTATTAAAATTTTCAAATTTAAAATTTTTATTGAAATATTACACTACAATTTTCTGGTGTAATATCCCATTCGATGATTTAAGAAAAAAATATTACTCAAAAATTCAAATGGATTATTCCCATGAATACTTGATAGAAATTTTAGAGTGTGATATTCAATTGGATAATTTATTGAAAAAATACATGGAAAAATCAAGTGTAATTTTACAATATTTTCTACAGAAATTTCTAGTACAATTTTAAAATTAAATTTTCCACTGAAATTTTTCAATGAAAATTTTCATTGTATTTTTCTAATGAAAATTTTCACTGGTATTTTCTATTGAAAATTGTCACTGGTATTCTGTAGTAAAAGAGTTCATTATAATTTTCATGTTGAATTTTAAGTGAAATTTTCAACATTTTATTCAATTGAAATATTCCTGTAAATTTTTTTCATAAAAAATTTTTAATTAAATTAATAATATTATTAATGAAAAGTTTCATTTAATATTTTCACTAAATTTTTCTAATGAAAATTTTTAGTTTAATTTTTAGTGAATATTTCCCATTAAATTATTAAATGTATCCATTTTTATTTTGAAGTGGAATTTCACAATTATTTTTTTAATGTAAAAACCCATTGGATTTTTGTTTATTTTAAAAAATATTTTTTATTCAAACAAAATCAAAAATAAATTTAAAAACAAGTTTTTTCAAGTGATTAGTCATTATATGAGGTATTAAATATTTATTATAAAATTAAATTCATACAATATTTATTATTATGTAAAAAATATAATTAGTATTTAATTTTTCTTAAATTTTTTTAGAAATTATTTTTTAATGAAATTTATTAAAATATTCAGTCTAAAAGAATCAAAAATTCATTCAATTATAAACATAAAAAAAAATTCATCTTAAAAAAATAATAAAATTTCTTTCATTTAAAAAATAAATAAACAATATTTTTTTTATATGAATTGACTTAAAAATTTATTAATATTTTGAAATAAAAAATAATAATTATTTAAATTATTCAAAAATTATTATTTTTGGAATATTAAAATTATTATTTAAAATAATAAAAAATATATTACTTACCTAAATGATAAAAAATTTATTATTTGTATATGAATTTAAAAATTACATATTTTGATGAGAAATAAAGACAATGTGCACTATTTTCATGGAAAAGATAAAAATTAAAATAAAAAAAACCCGGTTTTCTATCCATTGGTAGAAATAGGATTATGGTAAAGAGATAAACAATTCTAAAACCATATTTGATAGTTTTTTAAAAATTAATTTTTTTCATATATATATATATATATATCCACCACAAATTTAAAATGTATTGGTGTGTATATGTTGGATGTATTAATTGTGTTTCTTATACCTACACTTTGATATATGAATTTAAAAAATATTGATTGCACCCATATATATAATAAAATTGTATTTATAAAGCTTTTTTTTATATGCACATTACATAAGTACATACAAATATAAATATATAAATGTATATGTATACATATATAACATATTTTATTAACATGTTATAAATGTGTATGTAGTATTTTTATTATTAAATTTAGTTTATATGTATTTATTATTTTTATTTTAAAAAAATAATCATTATATTGTAAATTTATTATATAGTGTTTATAAAATTAATACACTATAAATTTGCAGTCCAAATGTAATTGTATATGTAATACTCTTTATTAAATTTATTTTATTTTATCAATATTAATATTTTTAAACACTATATTCTATTATTACTATTAAATTTGGTTTATATATATTTACTCTTATTAATATTTTAAAAGTTTTAACTTAAAATATTTATTTATAAATATATAAGAAAACTATATATACCATGAGAATTATTAAATTTAGTTTAAGTGTATTTATTTTTAATATTATAAATATTTTTCTAAATCTTTTAACTTAAAATTAAATATACATAATAAATATAATTTTAAATACTCATATATACGTATTCATGTACTTGTGTCAAAATACACTCATAAATATCTATATTAATATATACTTATATATATGTGTGTGTGTTATTTTATATGTAAATAATTATATTTATATATACTTATATAGATGTATTATTTAAATTCCCTATTGGAAATATAACACTAGAAATATCTAGTGAAATGTTTACGCTGATTTTTTTGTGCAAATTTCCCACTAGAGAATTTGAATGAAAATTTTATATTTAATAATATATATATGTATGCTTGTGATTGAATTAAAATATTCTTATATATATTTTTATTTGTATATACATATATATATACATGTACTTATATTAGTATATACTTATTTTCATTCCCCTAAATTTATGAATTTATATTTTTTCAATTCTAAATTAATACTATTTTTGATATATTTATCCACAAGTAACACCAAATAGAAACATGATTAAATATATTTATTATTAAGAAAATTTAAGAATAAAAGAATTTATATTAAAAAGAAAAATATGGAAATGAATTATAAAATTCATATAAATTATGATTTGGAACACTTAATGTTTTAAAATAGCATTTTTCAGCAAATACAGTTATCCTTTATATATATTATGTTTTCATTTAAAATATAAATTTATAATTTTTATAATTTTTATTTTACAAAATGAACTTAATTATTGAATTACATATATAAAAATTAGCCACACGTTATTTTTTAATATTTTTCTAAAATAATTAATTTTTTGGTCAGTATTAAAAAATAAAAAAATTCTAATATCATCACTTTTATGACATTATCATAACACAATAATGACCAAATTTTTTTTAAAAAAAACTCTTTATAAAATTATCTATTTATAATTTAAAATAAATTATTTAAAATACTATGTTTAATTTATTCAACCTGTGTGTAATGTTTCTAAAACATAATTAATATTTTAAACAACAAATTTTTTATGTAATTATATTAAATGCTAGATTTTATCACTTTAAAAAAGTTAGATATAAAAAATTTATTTCATTATATGATATCAATATATTCATATTACTTTATTAATACCATTTCATTTTCTGTAATAAAAGTGTAAATACAAATATTAATGTTACTGACCATAATAATTGTAAACTTTCCATTTCCAAGTACTATTTTATTAATATTATGTCATATTTATCTAATAAATTAAATTTATTAATTTTAAATAATTACTCCCATATTTTTTTAGAAACATATATAACTATATTATCACAAAATTAATTGGTAATCAATTATAAATAATATTAGGAACACATAATGGTTAAAACATAATTTTTCTATAAAACGGGTTTTAAATATATATAATATTTAATTAGAAGTTATTTTTATATTATTTATAAATTAAATTATATTAAATATATATTGTATTTATCTTTATCAAACCTAAATTGTAAAATACTGGTTATTTTATATGTTTAGTAAAACATAAGTTCTTTCTGTAAAAACTAGTTATCTGAGTAAAAACAAAACATAGTTAAAAGTAAGAAATATAAGATTAAATGACTTCAAAAATGTTTAAAACATGTCTAAAAATACTTTTTTGTGACTCTCCCAATACAATATCACCTCACACTCCATTATTCTGGACTTTTGGGGTCATTGAACCTTATATAGTGTCATGATAACATTGAAATGTGAAAGGTATTTACAAAAGATCCCTTTTTTAACTTATAAAACATGATCACTTCCACCCTTTCAAAGATATACTTTACATTATTAGTGTCCTTAAAATTATTCCCAATTTTTCTCTCCCATAATTCCCCTTCATTTCTTAAATCCCTTGATTACAATAACTTAGCCTAAATCCTTCAACTCTAAGGAGTTCATCAAGAGGGAGTTCAAGGTCTCAACGTATGCATTACTGAATCCTTGACTTTTATTCTTCTTATTACTCTTATAAAAATACACTAAACATGGTAATATAATTACCTTAGTATAATTAGTATAATAAATTAATATTATATTAATGTAACAACCCTTATTTATTCTTTCCCATCCATTTAAAAAAACAAAGTAACGTGGATTGTGCATTGTACATACTACCACCTCCACAAAGTGGCGTATTCTGTTTTTCACCACAAACGTTGATTAGTGTCCATACAAATGAATTTAATTAACAAATATAAGAAATATAATGCAATTATTATTATTAAGAGACAAATTATAATCTAGCTCCATTCCCTCTCATTCATTGGGAAATGAAAACATGGATAATGTGTTCTGCGGACTAGATCATCAATGAAATAAAACTTTTCATTTTTAATCATGATTTACCTCATAAATCCAAACCAATTAAAATATTATTAACAAAATTAAAAAATATATAAATATTTTTTTATAATTATATTACAAACTTCTTTAACCATAGTCACCCATCAAGTTATAGCGTGTCCATGTACGGGTTAGTCTAACCATCTACTTAAATAATACTATAAAAATATTTCATATATAATTATGGGAACAAAAATAATATTATTATTATAAGTTAATAATAATATCATGATTGGTTTATAGTTCTAGAAAATAAATATTAATTATTTAACTTAGTATTAACATATCATATTTGATCAATAAATTTATAAAAATAAGCCAACATATATTCCCTTTTCACGGAAACATATTACAATTTTATATAATAAATAAATATCATATGATATTAAATAGGTCTTATTAAAATAAATTTAAATTAATTAGTATACTAATAAGGTATGTAATAAAGTTAATTTTATTATTCAGGAAGCTATGCTTCTACACAAAACTAATCAAGACCGTTGTAAGGGAATCTTGTCCAAATTTTCAATCCCATGAGACATACTTCTTGTGATATAACAATTATTATTTGGAATGGTATATATAATATCCCTTTAATATCCTATATCATGACCCTGTCATTATTCATGGTATTTACTTTTTAAATTAAAATCACATCCTTCAATGTATTTTGATTCAAAAGATTCTAACATAGTAAGGGTTTTTGTTACTCAATTTTTGTCCATTAAGTTATAAAATTTATTATTTAAATCTATTATTAAATTATTTATTCATTATACCGAATGAATACTTAGTATTATTTTTATTACATATTTTATGGGACCTAAAATACTTCCTTATAACCTCACAATCAAATTATTCTTACCTCAAATTTTATTTTAATTTAAATTGTTTCTTGGCCTCAATTAATTTTTCTTGAGACATACTTCTTATTATAAATCAATTTACTATTATATGGTGTATATACTTCTTATTATTGTATTGAATAATGAATTATATTTCATTCAAGGTTTTTCATGTTTACTTTCAATCTATTTTTCCATTAAGTTTTTTGATTTGAATGTTACTCAAGATGTAAGGTTTCATTACCAAACCTCATTTTAAAATCAAGATCCCTCAAATGTAATAACCCATATAGATAATTTTTATAGTTTTTATTTCATATAACTAAATTAATTTATTTCCCTCCAGATATCCTTGGTGATATTGTTTCTCTATAAATTTATGTAAAATTAATGTTTTATAATAATTTATAGTGATGATGTTTTAAAAAAATGTATTTTAGAAATCTAAAAAAGGGAATTTCTATTTTTACTCATATTTAATAATTGAATCCATATTTTGAGGATATTATTATATTTATTTTGAAAATTAAAAAATTTCAGTTTTAACTACCTTGAATTTATTTACAAATCCATTGAATGAAAATCAATTTTAATTTTCTCTACAGTTTATTTTTTATATAAAATATATCTTTCAATGTTTCTGTGTGAATGTATATTTATACCATCTTTATCACTTAATACAAAACATTATCTCTGAATTTTCAAGGATTTTAGAAGAAATTACTTTTCACCTAGTTTTTTAAAATATTTATTTTATAGTTATTTTAAAATATCAATGATATTTCTTATTTCCAAAGTGATTTTTTCTAACACCCCTAAAAATTGTTGTCCATCTAAGTCATTATCATTCTATATATCTTATTATTGTTCAAGGATATTATTTAAATGATATAATCCAAATTATTTCTATAGATGAATTATGTAATGATATTCTTTTTCAGTTGAATGGTCTGTCAATTCCTTTTCCTTTCAAAATAATTCTCTATGTATAAATATAAGTTTCATTCCAATACTTTTCCTCTGTGAACAATCTTTTTTTCATTTTCCTGACTAATGGATGTTCACCTAGATCACATACATCAATTAGTTAGATTAGTTATTAACTTAACTATACACCCATTTTTCTACAGTGTAAACACCACATGCTTTATTATCTTTATTGAATAGTATTTTCAAATTAATTTACACGATATCATTAGATTTCCATTTATTTTGGATGGGTTTATCATGTTATAATTATTAATGGATTTATGAATGATACCTTAAGTGAATCCATTATGAAAGGGATATGAAAACCATTCTCTTTCCATGGGTTCTTTATGGTATGATTAATCACATGATTTTAATGGTAATTCATATATATGGATGATGACATGTGGGGTTCTATATCATCCTCCAGTGTATTGGTGAAGGATTTATATCTCATGATATAATGATGTCTGGACATAATTGGGTTTGTTCACAAAAAAAATGTTGTATGTAATTCGATTTTTTTCACAACATTAAGGCTTAAAATACATTGATTTTTTCAGAAAGTGTTCAAATGATTTTTTTATTCCACAACTTTATTCTTATCCTTATGACTATGTAATTATCTCATGAATCTCATGTATTGAATCATATTTCTATATATACTTGATTCATATATTATGTTATTCTATGTCATAGTTCATCACTCATGTTTTATGATCTAATATTTTTTCGGTATTATTTTCTTATGAATTATGATTATAGCAGTATACTCATCTTATTCTCACTTATGGAATTTGATTTTTATTACTTATATTTACCAATACTAAGCATTTCAGCTCACCCCTTTCTTATGTTACCATACCGAGGGTTATAAAGATGAGCATAACCTATGAGTTATCTATAAGTGAGTCTATCATGGTTTAATTATGGATAAATATTAACAAGTTTTATAAAATTAGCTATCAATGTAATTGGTCATCAAAGAAACTAAACAATAAGATTTTATGAGTTTTATGGGATTATTATGAGATGTAATCTAAATTTTAATTTTTTGAATGTTTATCTTGGATCATCTCATTTACTATTACAGTTAATTTTTTAAACTATGTGTTTTTAGAATTAGACCAGGGTGTGAAAATATGGGGTTCCACCATTAGTATCAATTGAGTGTTTAGTTATTCTGGGGATTAGTTTAGGTATATTTAATTTAGATAATAGAAATTTAGTGAACACCCTAAGGATAAATCTGACTATAGGATAACATCCTGATGTTTTTTCAAAGTAGAGATTCTTTGGTTCTCTTACAAATAACTTCATGGTATGAATACTACAATTGTATATAGTATTATACACTGATGTTCCATGAGGTAATAAACCTAAAATGCTATATTATGTATTAACTAGTTCATCACTTGGTGAGAGACAACGTGGCCTAATTGCACACTTGGATTGACACTCCCTGCGGATATTTTATGGAAATTTTACATTCAATCTAATAAAAAATTATGAAGGATTTGAGTATGAATAAAAATAATTAGATTAGAGAATATAATAGAAATATGACCAAGATATACAAGTATTGAACAAGGAAATACATAGGTTGAACTGAATGTATCATATGTTAACAAATATGGAGTCATAAGAGAAGATATCATTATATTGATCTTTTCATATTCTTATTGTCACGAACTGAATCTGGTTGCCACCAATACCTGCTCCAAACCCAACTTGTGACAATTCCCGAAGGGAGTTACCTATCCCTACGGGATGGCACAAGTTTCTGGGTATCATTAATTTAGGTTTGGGAACGATTTACCCGAGTATTAAATCTTAAAACATTAAAAACATTCCATAATATAAATCTGAAATTTTTCGAGCCAAACTAGTCTTAAAAAAACAAGAATCGAATACATTGGATTAAAGACAATAAAATTGGTCCAAATACAAATAAAGACAATATAAAGATATCCCCAAGGACTTCACATGAAAAGGGGTCATCACCCATAAGCCATCTCCATAACTCCACACCAAGGATGAGAACAAACACCCTGAACCGCCATCACCCATAGCCTTCCCTTTACCTGATTCAAGAATAATAATGTCTACTTACACCAAAGGGTTTTAAGTAGGATGTGAGACTAATCCCAATATGATACCACCCAATGATTCCAATGAGCATGAAATACAATGTGAAAAAAAACTTTCAATTTTAATATGCAATGAAAAGCAGTTATAAAATCCAAGAAATACTACTTTCAACTGAAAACAGTTTTCAAGCTAAAATTTTCAGAATATTAAAAAATTTAAATAGAAATGTTTGATATTGTAAATTACTTCCAAAATCACCCCAATACAAGGTCAAATATTACAAACACAATGAGCAAAAAAATCGGGAACACCCCTAGCCACTAGATAGTCTCGGGCCCCATGTACCTCATACCTCGGTATAATGTAACCATAGTAAAATTTGTTCTCATGAACAATCCACTAGTAGGGAACATAACAACAACCTAATGGTCCCCAATCATCATCTATATAGTTTATTTATATTTTTCATTATCCAAATGCTAGGTGAAATAGGGACAAAACCCATTTGGTCCACTGGCCTTACTAGTACACATCCGCCCCACCTAGGTACCCGGGCTTCCCCCTTTGTGCTCAAATAATTTCATCATTCAACACATATCCATTTTCATGTAAAAACAACTAATGGTCACATATATACAAAATAGTATCTACACATATTTTATACCATTTAGAACACACATCAAAACACTTTCAGTTTCAATAAAAATAACTTCTCCAAATCATTTCTTGTTTTGCACCCAAAACTCTTTGAAAACCCCACTTTAACATCATGTGCATACTCAAATTAACCAAAACAGAATTTAAATCACCTTAAAAATTTCTTTAAACCCATTACATGGGTTATAAAACAACCCCTGATAAGAATCACATAGAATAGCCATGTAAAGAACCTAATTCAACACCAAACTGCTACTCAAAATCATTTTCTTAACAAATGTGACCCCAAACCAATTTCTTAGAAAAAACTAAAGAAGAATAACATTGAAAAATTTATTCTCATCCCTAATACAGTTCAATAAAATCAACTAAATAATTATAGGAAAACCCTTAATGAACCAACAAAATATTTATATGAAAAACACCAAATTTCACATGAAATTGGCATTAAAATTTCACTTGCAATACAAGCACCACTAAAACTCATTTTTTATGAATTAATCAAATTAAATAGGCATGAAAATATCATAAATACACCATGATAATCACAGAGATTGCATAAACAGTTGAATCGCCTACCAAAGTAATGAAAACCCTTAAATCACCGTGCGAAAATCAAGTCGCACCACATCCACATAAAGAGGGAGTTAGAACAAACCTAAAACCACAATAATTCACCCAGAAAACACATGGTTAAACCCTAGGTTCAAAAACCTACCCCCTGGTCATTTGGTACTTCAAGAAAAAGAGAATAATCCCTAATCAAATTGAATGAAGCCCTGAAAAATTTGAAAGATGAATGAAATGGACTAAATTAATTAAGGGATCTTGAAGGAATCTACCAAAATACACCAGTAGCTGATATTGAAAATATATACAATTAAGGTGTGGTTATAAAAATTATTATTAGGTAATTTAGGAACTATAATGGTGAAAAAAGAGTAATAATTCAGAGAGTTAGGATGGAAAGAACTTACCTCCTCAAATATGGACGATTTTAGATACCCTAAGATGTTCTGCACTAACTCACGATGGATATGAGATCCAAAGTGGGTGGGAGGATACTGGGCGCACTTCTGGGTTCAATGGTATTGGATGACGCTTAGAATCACCAAAACATCCTTAAAATTGAATATTTTATTAATTAAAAATATTTGATTTTTAAAACTAGAATTGGGCTTCCGGGAAGGAAAAATACCTTAAATAAAAACCCATATACACCTTAGATATGGATTTATAAAGGATTTGAATTGCTATGGTGGTGTTAATATGTCAGGGGAGGCCATTTAGGAATTGGAATGGGTGAAAAATATTAAAAAATGAAAACGTTATAAAAGAATCGAAATTTATTTTTAAATTTGGAATTTGGATCACAGTTTGGCCCAATTCATGAAAACTCACCATTCCTCCATAAAAACATGGGAAATCCCAAAAAAGCATCAATGGAAATTAAATAAAACAATAACTTTAAAATATTTCATGTATGTGACACATATTTTTCATATTATCAGATGAATTTTGGTTTTAGTATTTGTTTGAAACAGAACCATGAAAATGAATTTGAGAAAGATGTATCTCAGGAAACCACTATGTCTTATAACCAAATAATGGAGCATAATTAAATGGTTAATAATATTTGTATATGAATTTCATGATGTATAAGAGGATTATCCTAGTCATTCCAAAAGTATATGTGTTTATGTATTGATGTAAAATAAATCTTGATACACTTAGTTGTTTTCATTAATGAGTGATATTTTTATGTTATTTTCAATTATTAAGTAATGTAATGAAGAATATGTGAGACATCAAAGGATTATTCTTCAATAGTTCTCTTTTAAAGGTTTAGAAATAGATATAAAATTGTATAAATTAATGATAAATGTATTCTTATGACAATTTTTTATTTCTAAGGATGAATATTGTAGAGAACATGATTGAGGGATTGATTACTATTAGGGTTAATATATGCTTGATGTTGATTTAATTAATGGTTTCTTGGTTTTGATAAAATAGATTTAGATAGTATTTATATAATTGGAATTGATTATTGATTTAATGAATAAGTGGGGCATGATATTTTTGGTGAGGTTTTTATCATTTTTTTGAATATGATATCTATTAAATAGTGTGTGACTTTATGAACTAGTTGTTCATAAATTTAAGGGTTAAAGATAGAGTTAGTTTTTAAAGGAATACATGGTTTCACTAAGGTTTAATGTCTTGGATATTCAAATTTTTCAAGGAGAGGTATATTTTGTAGAATGTATTATTAGGGTTTTTATTGTAACACTTCAACCTGAATCACTAGGTCTGAGATGAAGTGCTCCATAAAATTCTATATGACTCTAAATATGCAATAGGTTTATGCCTAGTTTCAAGGGCATAGAGTAAAATGGGGAGAAAATACCATCATTAGTCGCAATCATCATAGGACAGTACCACATAAATATAATCAATGAAAACAATATAACAAAAGATAATACCAATAGGTCCTACAAAAGATGTACTGATAAGTAATAGTAGTATAGACAAAGGGACCCCAATGTTCCATGTCAATAAGTGAAACAAAAAGGAAAGGAATAGATAAATAATAGTGTTAAAGCAGTCATCCAGAGTCTATTTTGGTATCTCATCTATCTCCCAGCTCCAATATCCTCAAAAATTTATCATGGGGCCCTTTCCCATCATCAAATCATAAGTCATGAAGTCTATATTCACACCAAATTACCATTTAGGGTGTGAGTATAAAATCATTAGAACACCACCCATGCATACTTAACATAAGTTCACTTGTATATATAGGTGTAAGACATGATGGAAAACTCAATGCACACAGTCATAAAACCAATCATGTACCCAGTGATCACATGCTAACTGAACCTCCATGATCCCCAGTCATACATGCTTCAACTCTATGCTATAATGATCATCATAACCGTTTTCATGAGCATGGGTTGACCACAAGAAACCATGTAAGTCTCTAAAAAAACATAAAACCAATGATTCATGTGTAAGACCATAATGCCATCATGCCCCATATCCATCATGGGTCTAGCCACAATGTCATCATGTCCCTAGACCACCTCCCTCTAATGTTAGGACACATCATAATCATATCCCTACAGTTACTCAGGTTAGGATACAAGGTTGTCACATCCATCCCAATTGTCTCAATCCATCATCATCATCATTGAAAGTCCCACATGCTTCCCCTCTAAGGGCTAACCAAGCTAAGATTAACCACCTGTCATTATCTACTAGAATAAAACCTCTAAAGAGAGCATAATTTTACAACAAGGCACATTTCATAAAGGTGCATCATAGAAACACAGGCATTGGAAAATATTATTCAAACACACACACACACACAGATATATATATATATATATATAGGGGATACACACATGTGATCAAACTCAATCATGGTTATCTACACTAGGAACATACACACAATCCAACATGTCAAATAAAACCATATAAAAGTCTAAATGGTAAGGACTTAAAACCTAAATAACGTTTTCATTAAAATCAATATTGTCCAAGAGTTAATTCAAAAATCACACCCCCACAAAAATAGTATAATGATCGCATGCCACTGATCCTTAAAAACAATCTCAAATCATCAAAAAAGATATTACAGACCAACATCCCAAAATTAGATAAAGAAATAGGCTTATATATTTGATTCAACCCAATATAATGGAGGAAACCCAAGTACTATCGGAGTAAAACACACCTATAATCATCAAGAGTTGATCCTATAATATCATGAATGAAACTAAAGGCTTGGGTGGTTGAAGAGATCTTGAATATACCTTATAGTCAATTGCAGTTTGAGATGGGAGGTTTAGAGAGGAATTCATTTAATGGGTCTTGGTAAATTATATACAATATTAGAAAAATAAGTATCATTGAGTATTACATAGGTCTATGCTATATTAGATCCCAAAATGTAAAGGACTACGATGTAGTCGATTTGACCTTGCTACAGTGGTGTATGGACAAAAGAATGGTTAGAATATGTATCATGGTCAATTATGAAATACTATAAACAAGTTATAATGGACTCTGATGGAATATCCATAATTATGGAATTGCCTCTAGGACCTCAAAAGGATCTTATTCCTCAACCATCTTCAATTGCACAAGTGTTCCAGATTTGTAAGAACCACCCAAACTTCACCATCCATTCTCTACTTTTTTATTGACACTCTATGTCATAGCTATGCAAAAACAACTGGAACCAATGAATTTTTCCACTATTACTCATCATCCCAACTATGTATAAACAACAGTCTCTATAGCATAAAATAGGCACTACAACATAAAAACTAGTTTCACTAGATAAAAAAATTCAATGTCCCCCTTTCTCCTCCATAATCAACCTTCATCCTTCTCTTAAAAAATGAGGGTGTTATAATTATACCCTTATAATGACTTCTTGTCCTTAAGATGTGACTCTAAGAATCCTACATCAATAACTTATACCATTTGTTAAGAACATCAAACTCCCACTTTCACGTATCCTTTTGGATTCATCAATGCTTATATAGAACTCTAACAAATTTCATTGTCTTTCCTCACAGTACTTTCTCTATATAGTCTATGATCCAAACTTAACACACTAAAAACTATGATTCATTCTCCATATCAATTTCCCCACATTTGATCACATGTATTGGATAGGGAACATACCTCTAAAGATGATAGATAATAAATATATCATGCAAACCTCAGTACCATGGAGGAAGATATAAATAGTAGGATATTTTCCCAAAACACTTAGTAATATCAAATAGTTTAATGAATCTAGGTGGAAACATCACCTAATTCCACAACCGTTGATACCATATTCTATTATTCACCTTCTAGAAAACTTGATCACCCACAAAAACTCTAAGGGTTTCCTCCTCTTGTCGCCCTATGAACACATCTCGCTCTAAGTGGTAGCTAACCATTTTTTGGATCCACTATGATATCTTATTGGTCTATGATACCATATTCCACCCAAAAAATACTACCTCATCCACCTTGTTCCAACAAATTGATGAGATACATGGTCATCCATAAAGATCCTCATAAGTTTCCATTTGAATTAAATTCTAGAAGTTATAATTTTTCCTGAATTCAACCAAGGAAAAGTAATCTTCCCAACCTCTAGTAAATTATACAACACATTCCCACAATAAATTCTTTAAAATATAGATCATCCTCACAACTGGAATGAGCCCTTATGGGGCACTGTAACACTAGATTTCTCTCCCTGTCCTTGTTTCCCCACTTCTGGGATCATCTCGGCTCACCACCTCGGCAATGATTAGTGAGCTTGTGGTGGATCTCTCTCTCTCTCACGACGATGTTGTGCAGCCTAATGGAACCGTCTACCTCAAAATTTCCTCATTGATGTTGGCATGCCTCCCACCTCACTCCACCTACATTGGATTGGGCTTCTTTCGTCGACACGATGAAGGTCCAGTCGTCCATTTCTAGTTGTCGCACTTGAGGGTTGCAACTTCGTCGTTGGTGTGTGCGCTAGGTGGTTCGTTGCAGTCTCCGAGTTTTGGGAAGGCGGAGAAGAGATCTATGTTCTGATTTGCATTATTTTCATAGTTATTCGTCACTTGCGTGTGCTTCGACATGGTGATGGGTTCATAATATTAGATATTTTTCGTTTTATTTTTTTGAGTTTGGATTTGTTTGTTGTTTCTTGCGCGATGGTTCGGTTTATGGATTTTACATTGGAGTGTTGTGGATGAATATGATCTGGGGATCTCCTTGCCTTGATTTGCGTGATAGTGGGTAATGTTCTTCTGGCATTTTGGAGTTATGATGCTTATTGGTTGGTCGATTTTTATTTCGTCATTGGTTTCTTTCTCTGATTGATTTATATATTCTGGGTTTTGCAATTGTGATGAACTGATGATGGATTGCAGTTGTGATTCAGTATAGCGGTGGTGCTATGGTAAAGGTAGGATCTATCAATGATGTGCATGATTCTGGATAAATTTATATTTAGTTTAAAAGGCTTACGGTTTGCGGTGACTCTGATGAGGTTTTATTATCTTAGTGATGTCCTGTAGTCTACGACAAGGTGTTGCTGGAGGATGCACCTTTGATTTCTTTTGACATGGTAAAGGTTGATTTGGCTCTGTTTATGTGCATGTTTGAGGATTTTATGGTTTTCATTCTACATGTTTTTGTGGCACTATGACCTTGGTTCATGAGACATCGCATCCAGTTTATTTTCAAGGGACTATTCCAGAAGATGTTCATAGCAGGGATCATTCTCATTTTCATCGCTATTTGGATTTGGATGTTTTGAGAGTGTATGGATTTTTTCATCGGTACTAGGCCCATCGATTCTTGCACAAGATAGCTATCCAAGTAGTTATGGGAAGGTGAATTCTGATCATATTGTTTTTGTTGCTAATTTGGGGCTTTTCTTTACTTTTGAAGTGGATTGTGTTTGGTCTTGATGGTCTTGGCCATGGGGAAAGGTTGTGTTTTATGTTTTTTATGTCATTATGGTTTTCCACTTTCTCCTTAAAAGTGATTTTGAAATAAAAATTTAATTTTCATTCAGATAATGGGAAACATGTGTCTCTATCTCCTACGGTGGTAAAATGGGACCCATATGGGTGTAAAATATCCTGCACATGTAGTTTCCCAAACCCATCCACTAAAAGGTTGTCTCCAATTGGAAAGAAATAATCACCTTTCATCCATCGATCGATTTCACCCAAATGTTGAAGTGACTCCTTGCGGTCCTAGGAAACCCCATCACGAAGACCACAATCACATTTTCCCACCTCCACATAGGAACCAGAAATTATTTATGTAAAACACTAGAATGTCAACGCTTAAACTTTATCCATTGGTAGGTAAGAAATCATGAAACAATGCCAATGATGTCTCTTTTCATACCTAGATAAAAACTAATATTGGATTTCATGGTTCATCTTCATCAAACTTATTTGAACCGCCCACTTGGAAGCATGAGAGTCTCTCACCAACTTCTCTCTTAGGGAATCTCACAAAAAACCTATCATGAACAAAAATCATGTTTCCATCATCTTGGGACTATCCTTGAACTGAATCATCCTCTGCCAAGCATTCTTGCATCGCTAAACACTCAGGATTCAACTCATGGTCAGTTAACATGATGCAATAATGACTATGTGATAGCTAAAGATCAAAAATTCATAAGTACATGATCCTTTGATGCATTCACAAGTGACTCATCCATCAAATGCATCAGACATCATTCATCTCAAAATGTTTCTCTCCAAGATCCTACATAATTGGCATCTCCCTACTGAGAGTACCTATAATAAAATTACAGTTCCATATATAATAAGTCATATCAATGTTGAATGCTTCAATATACTCCACCTAATTCCTCTACCTCAAATTTTGGTACCAATGAGTAAAGATTTAAAATTTTATATTATGATCCTTATAGATAATAAACCTTTCACCAAATAGATAGTGTCATCAACACTTCAACTCATTGGCCCCAACTTCCAACTCTAAGGCACGCATTGGGAAGTTCCACTTATGGGGTCATAGTTGACATGACCCATAGGTGGCCACCAAATCTCCCTACATAAAAAACGTTTTCAAACAAACACTTAATGCATCAGAGTACACTACAAAAGAAATCCCAGTCTCTGGAAGGTTTAAAACAAACATCGTTGTCAATCTCCTCATCAAATTTGGGATAGCTTATTCACAATTATGAGACAACTCAAACTTAACTTAGTTTATGGTAAGTTCAATCATTGGTACAACCAAATTGGGTAATTATTGGATAGAGAATAAGTAGTAACTGGTAAGATAATGGAATTTTCTAATATTTAGCACATTCGTCATACATTATAATGACCTCATTACCTCTATGTTCTCTAGGTATATTGAAATCCATGCCTCAAAAATTATGTACAAGGACACTAACCTATATAATTAGAAATTCATACTTCAATAACTTGGAATAAATATGATGCACTCCTTGTGTGATCAAAATAATCTCAAGTAAACTTGCATGCATATATGATGTCCATAAATATATATGGATTTCATCCATGAATACAACAATGAAGGATTTATCAAATGGTTGGAAAATATTTTTCATGAGATCCATTAACACTATTTAATAAATTTTCAACGCATAAAGCATGAAAATATACTCATATTATCAATTTTTATTCCTTAATATCATCTTTGGAATATTCACCTCTTTAACCCATTTCTGATGTAAGCCTAAATAGAGATCGGTCTTGGAAAACTTCCAGGGTCCACATAACAAATCGAATTGATATTTAATCCTAGGCAAGTCATACAATTTTCTCATTATTACCTAATTTAATTTTTAATATTCCACATAGTGTATTATTCTACAATCTATCTACTTAGAAAACTATATAGAATCACCACAAGGTGATGTGCTCAGTCTCATAAATACTATTTCTTATAATACCACTAACTACTCCTTCAAATATCTCAATTTAGTTAATGTTATACAATAAGAAAGAATCAATATCTATTGTACCCCATGCATAATATCAATATCAAAATCATTTCATTTACCTATATAAATACATGAAAATTCTTCTAGAATAACATCTTTATAGTGATACACCACTATAGGAATGATAATGGGGGATACATTCATTTCTACCACAAGAGCCAATCATTATACTTATTTCATGATCACTTTGACCCAACCCATGTTAAGTTACATTATACCTACCCCAAGGTACCATTATATGGTAAACAATCCTATCTCATCTAGGTTTGTTTAAGGATACACATATGTAATAGTAGTCAAAATGATCCTGATAACTAGTTAACTAATTCATTCTTACTATCACGTCAAAACTAATCATCTCTAAGATCATTAAATCACATAAAAAATTACATAAGAAGAATCTACTATAGAAAATTCAGAACATCCATAAAGTTAATCTAATTTCTCTTCCAAGGGAATGTTAACAGAGAGTAACCCACAACAAAACATAACTAATAAATCTAGGCCAAAAAATTGTGATTATATATGAAAGAATATAATTCTATGATATCAAACAAAGAATTAGATGGAGTTGAGGTGATAAAGATAAATTTAACTATAGAATTCCCCTCTCCACTAGTGGATGGAATCTCATCCATCGTATAAATCCTAAATTTCTTTAGGGAATAGCCTTAACTTTGAGGTGCATGACTCACCTGAGTCATTGAAGTCTATGGGGTAAAAATATGATGTCGTGGAAGACATCCATATCCCTAGGTCATAGCCCACACCTTCCCCACACCCATGGAAGATCTAGTCGGTAACACCATAAAATAGAACTATTAAATATGCCCCCTCTTAATACATTCACAAAATTTCATATGAGGACTTGGGAACAATTTGTGATATGTACCTATCCATCTATATTTGAAACACTGGAGACTTACTCCTACCACATATGAGGATTGGAAAATATATATTATGCTCCACCTATTTGATTCCCTACTACAACACCATATCTTTCTACTTCTTATTACTAAAGGAGGAACCCTTTGTAGCATGGAAAAGTCTGCCAGTTAATCCACCAAAATCAAGATGGAGGCATGTTTCGCTGTCCTCTTACAAACATTTCCCAAAGTAATTATCCTTGAAGAGAGCCTATACTTATTTCATCATTTGAAGTCCCCAGACCCAATTTTTGAGCTCTAAATGAAATCCAATCTTGATTTTCCAAGCCTTATGCACCTCATTTTGAAAAAATGGAAAAAACCCATTTCAATTCTATGAAATGGGATGAGTAAGAAGAAATAATAATCATCCCTTTATGAAGCCCCATAAAATCCCAATATCAGTCCATATTCATCACATCAAGAAAAAATACTCAAATAAAATATCCTTAAACGCCTCCCAAGTAAGACACTTACATCATCCTTCTTGATTGATCATGCACAACCACCTCCTGGTGGGTCCCAATAAAATAATTTAATCCAAATTCACATTCTTAAAACCAAATGTAACACCCAGACCTCAGTTACCCAGAGTCGGTGCATTATTACATAACATTGGCATGATCACAATAAAGAGCAAATCTTGAAAGACCGATTAGTTTAGTAGCCTTGGAAACACTGGATATATTCATAAAGTTTTACATTACATCATAAAATTAAAACTACAAAAATATAGTATCCATAGTCCACACTCTTATCCCCTCATACTATCCCTACAGGTCATTCATAAATTACTTCTTCACATCCTCGGAAAAATAAAACATAGAAAAGGGGTGAGCTCAAATGCCCAGTAAGGATAACAATATAGCGGAAACTTTCATAAATAAGAATAAACATTCAAGGCAGTGTATAACTAAAACAAAAGCCTTTTAAACTTGAACTTCAACATAGTATGGAAAAAATAAAATGAAATAATTCCATTTATTTATTCACATGGATATTCTACAAATTGAATAATCACATGCAATATCAATAACCACTTTCATAATAATGGAATGTATAATGTCAGACTATCATAACCACATAGCCAAGGCCTCATGCCAATACTAAAAATAAGATTTTGTCAAGGCCATGTGCCAAGACACTATTTTGTCTCATGAGACCTACCGATGCATCGAGGAGCTATAGCGGGTTCCACCCGTCACATATTAAGTCCAATGCATTCCCATATGAAAAGGTTTAAACATAACATAAACATTCGTGTTAAAACTAGTATACAAAATGTAAATACTTCATTCATAAACCATGAATGCTATAAAAATAACACATCCACAGTCAAACATATCACAAAACCTTCAATACAATATAGAAGTTGTGTATCATAATAAATCAACTTCAAATAAGCATAAAATGCATCAAAGGATGTTGACATAGATGAAATCAAAACTATTTTTAGAGAAATATCTCTTTTTTTTTAAATCATTTAAGAGTCATATATTTATTAAATAAAACATTTTCTTTGAAAATATTCTTATAATATTGTAAGGGAAGCGTCGATGATTTTACAACGGTAGAAAATAGCTGCACCCACTGTATAAGTTAAAAAACATTCTTACATTAATTCTGTCGAAAAGGTTAAAAAGGACATTGTTTGGAAAACGACGGAAAGATTCCTTTATAAACCTCTTATAAATAGTCAGGAAAGGGTATAAATGACTTTAACCCATATTTTTGTAAATAGTAAAAATGTTTTGAAATACATTTTTAAGAAACATGGATGTGGATGATAAAGAAATCCCAGTAGATTATTTCGTATAAACAACCTCGGATAATGAAGAGATTGCGAAATAAAACCTTACCTTGTACTTTTCCTTGGTTGGGGTAGGTTAAACTCCTGTATAGTGGTGAAATAATTGTTATTAAATTATACATGAATCATATACATTAATTTGATATCATATCGGATCTTTTAACATTGATTTGTTAATAATATCTTAGTATTATCGTTGCATCGGGTGTTAACTTACTCGTTTTATTTTATATGTTTTGTTACGTAAGCCATGTTTGTCATAGATAGGTTGTATATTAATCATATACAGAATGATATCAAGTCCTTATATACTATTATTAATCATAAAATGAGAATTATACTTGAATGGATACGATGGAGAATGAATCTCATCGCGTTCGTGGGGACGGTAGTCCGTACGTACGCACGAGCGATAATATCATTCTTTTGATATTAAAATATTATATAATTGGATGGTATATCATATATACAGAATCATTATCATGTTATATTTATTATTTACATGAATTACAAATCATTATTATACCCATCCAAATAATAATATATTGAATAACAATTACACCACGACGTGGAGACGGTAAGCCGTACGTACGCACGTATGGCGACATGTCATTCAAAGGATGGATAGAATACTGAATATGGTTGTACCATATTTATAATAACATCACAGTATATATAAGATACTGGAGGTATTATTTTAGAATGGTAATAACAAAGAAAGAATAAGTGGAAGAAGAAAGGAACTTGAAAAAGGGTGGTCAAAACATTACCTCTTCTTCGGGTTCTTCCTTTTGATTTGATCAAAAGGGATCATTAGGTTGGCTTTATGACGAAATTAAGGCCTCTAGGATGAATTGTTAAATGTTTAAAGAGTATTTGGGCAGGTTTTGGCCGATCCAAAAGGCTTTTAAGGTATGAATTAATGATAAAGGGGAGTTTCTCTTTTATAAGAGGGGTGAGGGGCACCTTTGGAAAAGCTAGAAATATTATTTTATAATAAATTCATATTCGGTTTATAATGGCTCCAAAGTGGATTATTTAAAGTTTAATGTTGGGAGGGGTCTAAAACAACTCAACCAATAGGATTTAGACAGGTTTGGGTCACTATATTAACCTTATCTTTAAGTATTAACTCTTAGTTAATTAGTTTCACTTTTACAATGTCTCTTTATATTTTTATATTATATGGTTAATAAACATACTATATACATCCAAGAGACCCCCAAGTGGTCCATTAATGATACACCTATCATTATATAAGTCTCTTGGCCGAACCGTATATTTTTAGGAATTAAATATCAATTAATAATATAATATTTGTTTTAAAAACTCTTTTATGTCAATTTTGATACTATTCAATAATTGATTTTTGTGAAACTCATAACAGAATTATTACTTTTAAAAAAGTTAATTAAGTCAATCCTAACATGTCATATTAACCTATATAATTATTTTAATTCATAAAAAGTCTCAAATTATATTTATTTGGGTATTTATAATATCAATTATTTTAATTTTTCACTATTGTAGTAATTACTGTATCATCATTGTGTCATAAATATATTAAATTATTTAGTGTTTAAAAATTATAAATAAAATATAATTATGTAGAAACTTTTCTTATCTTTATAATGATTATTTATAGTCGAAAATACAACATATATAACCCTATGTAAAAATTGTTTTGCTAAAAGATATATGCTTATTTCTTTTTTGTATTTATTTTAACTTAATTAATATAAAGTGTCATTATCACTTACAAGTGGCCCCATGGGGTCCAAAAATCAACCCAAATATGCCCATGGTCGGACATGTATCAAACAATAAGGTTAGGACACGTTTTAGGGTAATTTTTTATTATTATAATATTATTTTTTAACCCTCATTTACCAGATTTACCCTTTAACCATGGTAAATAAAATATTTACCAAAGTAATTATTCAAAATGCCTAAAAATAAAAGTTACCTATTTACACAATTTGAACATCTTGATTCCAAATATGGAATCCATTTTTTCAAATTCCAAACATAGAAGTTGAAGAAATTAATTTAAAATTAATTCCCGCTGTCAAAACAAAAAGCGTGTTTTTACGATATAATAACTATCAAAAGATTGATACTTGTTTATGTCCGGTTTAATTGTGAAATTATGTACAATGACCAACATTGTATTAAATGGTAAAAATATATTCTAAATATACTTTTAAAACACTCAAATTCATAATTTATCACTATTAATTATTTTTATTAAAAAAGTTGTTTTTAATTAAAAATTTAGTAATTTTCACTATTCATCAAAATATTAAAGTTATTCGAAAAGTACCAAAATTTCACCTTAGGCTAAATTCGATACTCCGAATCCAAAAATGAAGTCCATTTTGAGAGATAAAATTTATAAAATTTCAAAAATTAGGTATTACTATTCATAATGGCTAGTTTGATTTGTTGTGGTGTGTTAGAACTCGATGTTGCGTACAACACACGCTATCACATTATTCAAAGAGAAGTGTATCGTAGAATCTTGGGGTGTTACATTCTCCCCTCATTCAAATACATTCATCCTCAAAATTTCTAGAATACTACCACATGAAAAGACTCGGGTGGTTCTTCATCATAAGTTCCTCGGGTTCCTACGTTGCCTCTTCCATCTTATGGTTTCTCCACAAGACTTTTACCAGACGAGTCGTCCAGTTTCTCAGTACTTGTTCTCTCATATCAAGAATCCTGACAGGCTCTTCATAATAATACAGATCGGGTTCGAGTTCTGATTCCTCATAGGTGAGTACATGCGTTGGGTCAGGCATGTATTTCCTCAACAGAGATACGTGGAACACATCGTGAACTTTGGAGAGACTTGGCGGCATTGCCAATCGGTAAGCTACAGCCCCAATTCGTTCTAGAATTTCGAAAGGTCCGATGTACCTGGGACTCAATTTAAATTTCTTACCAAAACATATGACTCCCTTCCATGGAGATACCTTCAGGAAAACATGATCACTGACTTGAAATTACAAATCCTTCCTTCGATTATCGGCATAGCTCTTCTGCCTACATTGAGACGCTTTGATGTGATTTTGGATTACCTTCACCTTTTACATTGTTTCCTCCACCAGTTCTGGACATACAAGTTTTCTTCCACCAACGTCATCCAACAGGTTGGTGTGCGACATCTCTTTCCATATAACACTTCATATGGTGCCATCTGAATACTCGAATGGAAGCTATTATTGTTGGAAAATTCTACCGAGGTAAATATTGATACCACATACCCTGAAAGTCAAGTGAGCAGGATCTCAACATGTCTTCTAAGGTGTGAATAGTTCGTTTTGATTATCTATCTGTTTGAGGTTGGTAGGCAGTTCTCAAATGAAGTTCAGTATCCAAGATTTTCTGAAGGCTTTTCCAGAATCTTGATCTAAAACAGGGATCACGATCAGAAACAATCGATAGGGGTACTCCATGAAGTCTCACAACTTCATTAATATATAGTCTTGCTAGACGTTCTAGTTGTAGATCTTCTCTTATATCAAGAAAATGTGCTGACTTGGTAAGACGATCAACAATAACCCATATTGCATCATTCCTTCTAGGAGTCTTTGGTAGCCCCATGAAAAAGTCCATCGTAATATTGTCCCATTTCCACTCCGATATGGGAATAGTTTGCATGACTCCTCCAGGCTGTTGCCTTCCAGCTTTCACTTGTTGAAAAACCATACATCTTGACCCAAAATCAGCAATCTCCCTCTCCATGTTGTCCCACCAAAAATGTTCCTTCCAATCTCTATACATTTTGGTGCTCTCAGGGTGTATAGAGAAATTGGAATGATGGGAATCATCCAAAAATTCCCTTTTTAGATCAGGTATATCGGGAACACAAAGTCTCTTCCCGAATTTCAAAATTCATTCTTCATACACAAAGTCTCTCAATCTCCCATCATTCACAGCTTTAATCTTCTTTTGAAATTATTCATCATCGGTCTGAGAGCTCTTAATACTTTCTAGTAAATATGGTTTGGCAACCATTTGAAAAAGCATTGATGTTTCACCTTCCCTGGTTATTCCCATGTCCATCTTCACTAGATCAATGAAAATTGGATCCCTTTCAATTCTCATATTGTTCAAAACTCCATGATCTTTTCTGCTCAAAGCATCTTCCACCTTGTTTGATTTCCCCAGTTGGTAGTGTATCGTACAATCATAATCCTTGTGTAATTCAAGTCATCTCCTTTACCTCATGTTGAGTTCTTTTTGTGAGTAAATATACTTCAAACTCTTGTGATCAGTATAAATATCACATTTTTCACCATAGAGGTAGTGAATCCATATCTTCAAAGCAAATATCATAGCTGCTAACTTGATATCATGAGTAGGATAGTTTTGTTCATGAATTTACATCTTTCGTGATGCATAGGAAATAACCCTATCATTCTGCATAAAGACACAACCTAGTCTTTTCTTCGATGCATCACTATAAATAACGAACCCATCATTCCCCGATGGTAGAGTTAATATAAGAGCATTGACTAATCTTCTCTTTAGTTCTTCAAAACATTCCTCACACTCTTTTGTCCAATCAAATTTGACCCCTTTACGTGTGATATTCATTAATGGGTTTGCCAGTCGGGAAAAATTCTAGACGAAACATCGATAATAACTTTCCAAACCAATAAAACTGTGTACCTCAGTTATACTCGTAGGTGCTAGCCATTCTTGGATTGCCTTGGTCTTAGAAGGATCAACAGAGATTCCATATTTAGAGAAAATATGGCCAAGAAAGGAAATCTCCTGGTGCCAGAATTCACACTTGCTAAACTTCCCATATAATTCATGTCTTCTCAGAGTCTTCAGGATAATGCGCAAGTGATTTTCATGATATTCGTAGCTTTTGGAGTATACCAAGATATCATCAATAAATACCACGACAAATTCATCGAGATATTCCTTGAAAACTCTATTCATCAGATCCATGAATACAGATGGTGCATTGGTCAATCCAAAAGGCATTACTGTAAACTCGTAATGCCCGTACCTGGTTCAAAATGTCGTCTTCGGAATGTCTTCCTTCTTCACACACAACTGATGGTATACAGATTGAAGGTCAATATTTGAAAAGTATTGAGCTCCTTGTAGTTGGTCAAATAAATCATCAATGCGAGGTAGGGGATACTTGTTCTTTATTGTTATAGCATTGATCTCCCTCTAGTCGATACATAACCTCATAGATCCATCTTTCTTTTTTACGAAAAGAACAGGGGCTCCCCATGGAGAAACAATAGGGCGAATAAATACCTTATTACTCAATTCCTCTAGTTGTTTCTTTAGTTCAACTAATTCTACAGTGGCCATTCTATAAGGGGTCTTCGATATAGTCCTTGATCCAGGAATTAAATCAATGGAAAACTCAACTTCTCGTTCTGGAGGATGTCCAGGTAAATCTTCCAGAAATACATCTACATATTCTTTCACAATAGGTAAATCCTATATTTGAACATTACTTTCCTCACCCACAGACATTTCATTCTCTTCCTCCCCAATAATTTAATTTAGTTGAGCTACTGAGGGTGTATCTAGATAAAAATTAGGTGGTGATGATTCTGCTCTAAAGATAAGGTGTTCTTTATCATCATCATCAAAAATTGTAACCTCCTTCTTCTTACAATAAATATTCGCATCATGGTCCGAAAGCCAATCTATACCGAGGATTATATCAAACTCAATCATAGGTATGACGATGAGATCAGCAAATAAAGAACATTTATGTGCTCTAATGGGGACTGATTCACAAAACTTTGTTGCAATGATACTTCCCTTAGGATTTTTAACTGAAAACTCCCTTGTTAAATCAAATTAGAAATATCTAATTTTCTTAGAAAACTGGGAATATATGAAACAATGCGATGATCCAGAATCAAATAATGCATTTTCTAAACTTGATGAAACCATTAAATTACCTGCCACCACGTCTTTCAAAGCTTCTACCTCAGCAGTAGTGATAGCATAAGCTTGGCTTTGATCCCTTGGCCTTTTATGAGGTAAGTTCCCTTGACGCTTAGGACATTCATTTTCATAATGTCCCATCTCCCTGCAATTGTAGCACTGAACATTGGTAGCTTCCTTCTTCCCCTTGCAATCACGAGCTTGGGGGACTTTTTCACCACACTTGTAACAGACTCTCGTTCCTTTTAAGCAAGTACTGGGGTGATTCTTCCCACATTTATTGTAGGATGGATATTCAACTTTTCCCTTCTTCCCTTTATTTCCATTCCTAGATTGATCAGTAGATCTCTTCTTCTCTTTCTTTTCTTTAATGTCATATGACTTAGAGAATTCTTTCTCTGTCTTGATAGCACATGAAACAATGTCTTCGTACGATGGGAAGGATTGTGAGACTAATGATCAAGGGAGAAATGGTTTTAACCCATCAACGAAACGATCAATATTACTTCTTGGGTTATGTATATAATCTCTAGCATACCTTGCTAACCTTGTAAATTTAGACTCATACTTTGCGACATTCTCATCCTCCTTTTGTCTCAGACTCAGAAATTGCCTTTCCATATCTGCTCGATGGTCAGGAGGAAAGTATTTTTCTAAAAATAGATCCTTTAACTCCCTCCATTCCATATTTGATACTTCATCATCTTCCTTCATGTTTTGAATCAATGACCACCATTGATCAGCATCTCCAGTAAGTCGATAAACTTCCATGACAACTTTTTCCCTTTCACTACTCCCCAAAGCCTGAAATATTTTCTCTAGGGAACTTATCCAATTCTCAGCTACTAAGGGATTTGTACTCCCATTGAACGTTGGTGGTTTCTTCCTCATCAAGCGATCTAACATTGATCCTCCACGCTGCGGATCATGATGCTCCATACGGGTAAGGTTATTATTCATAACCTGAGTGAGTTGTCCCAGTATGGTGATTAGTTGATCAGCACTAGTTGCATCACCAGCTCCACCATAATTATCTTGAGCAGGAGGTAAATCCCTATATGGAGTGTGTGCATTGATATAGTTTCCATTTCTTCCACTAGGCGCCATTTCTAACAATGGCATAAACTAGATCAGTTTATGAATCAAAATACATAATTTCGTACTTATCAAACACTTAACATAAATTGAACTATTTATGGATATAATCCATAATAATAAAAATGTTTTCTTTGAGGAATTATATACTCATAAACCCTTCATAATGGTTTGTAAAGAAAATGAGAGTTATCCTAAGCATATCCCCCGGGAGTGTCGTAACCAAGAGTGAAACAAGGATCATTGTCGTGCACCAGTTCCCATTCGAGTCTAGCTCAAAGCGGTGTTTTCGGGTTTTACCCCTAGGTAAATCTGTGCCAGAGCCTCCTCTACATGCTCGTATCCAGACAGGGATTTATTGCTCGGAAAACTCACAAAATCTCTACAATACAAAAATTCTAGGACGTTATTCTATATTAATCCTCAAAGTCCATCTTAAATCTATGGGCTCTAATCAGAGTTTATCTAAATCTGGCTTCCAAAGTTTGTACTAAACTTCCTCTGATACCAACTGTAATGCCCCGACCCCAGTTGCCCAGAGTTGGTGCATTATTAAATAACATTGGCATGATCACAAGAAAGATCAAATCTCGAAAGACCGATTAGTTTAGTAGCCTTGGAAACACTAGATATATTCATAAAGTTTTACATTACATCATAAAATAAAAACAACAACAATATAGTCTTTATAGTCCACACTCTTATCCCCTCATATTATCCCTGCAGGTCATTCATAAATTACTTCTTCACATCCCGGAAAAAATAAAACATAGAAAAGGGGTGAGCTCAAATTCCCAGTAAGGATAACAATATAGCGGAAAATTTCATAAATAATAATAAACATTCAAGGCAATGTATAACTAAAAAATTAATTTTAAACTTGAACTTCACCATAGTATGGAAAAAATAAAATGAAATAATTCCATTTACTTATTCATATGGATATTCTACTAATTGAATAATCACATGAAATATCAATAACCACTTTCATAATAATGGAATGCATAATGCCAGACTATCATAACCACATAGCCAAGGCCTTGTGCCAAGACTACAAATAAGATTTTTTCAAGGCCTTATTCCAAGACACTAGTTTGTCTCATGAGACCTACAGATGCATCGAGGAGCTATAGCGGGTTTCACCCGTCACATATTAAGTCCAATGCATTCCCATATGAAAAGGTTTAAACAAAACATAAACATTCTTATTAAAACTAATATACGAAATGTAAATACTTCATTCATAAACCATGAATGGTATAAAAATAACACATCCACAGTCAAACATATCACAAATCTTTCAATACAATATAGAAGTTTTGTATCATAATAAATTAACTTCAAATAAGCGTAAAATCCATCAAAGGATGTTGACATAGATGAAATCAAAACTCTTTTTAGGGAAATATCTCTTTTTATTTTGAAATCATTTAAGAGTCATATATTTATAAAATAAAAAATTTTCTTTGAAAATTTTCTTATAAGCTTGTAAGGGAAGCTTGGATGATTTTACAATGGCGTAAAATAGCCGCACCCTCCGTATAAGTTAAAAAAAACATTCTTACATTATTTCTGTCGAAAAGGTTAAAAAGGACCTTGTTTGGAAAATGACGGAAATATTACTTTATAATCCTCTTATAAAAAGTCAATAAAGGGTATAAATGACTTTATCCTATATTTTTGAAAATAGTGGTGAAATAATTGTTATTAAATTATACAAGAATCATATAAATTAATATGATATCATATATGATCTTTTAATATTGATTTGTTAATAATATCTTAGTATTATCGTTGTATCGTGTGTTAACTTACTCATTTTCTTTTATATGTTTTGTTACGTAAGCCGTGTTTGTCATGGATAGGTTGTATCTTAATCATATCCAGAATGATATCAAGTCCTTATATACTATTATTAATCATAAAATGAGAGTTAGACTAGAATGGATACGATAAAGAATGAATCTCATCGCGTTCGTGGAGACGGTAGTCCGTATGTACGCACGAGCGATAATATCATTCTTTTGATATTAAAATAATATATAATTGGATGGTATATCATATATACAGAATTATTATCATGTTATTTTTATTATTTACATGAATTAAAAATCATTATTATACCCATCCAAATAATAATATATTGAATAACAATTACACCACGACGTGGAGACGGTAATCCGTACGTACGCACGTATAGTGACATGTCATTCAAAGGATGGATAGAATACTGAATATGGTTGTACCATATTTATAATAACATCAAAATACATATAAGATATTGGAGTTGTTATTTTATAATGGTAATAAAAAAGAAAGAAGAAGTGGAAGAAGAAAGGAACTTGAAAAAGGGTGGTGAAAACATTACCTCTTCTTCGGGTTCTTCCTTTTGATTTGATCAAAAGGGCTCATTAGGTTGGCTTTTTTACTAAATGAAGGCCTCTAAGATGAATTAAGGGAAGTTGAGAGAGTATTTGTTCAGGGTTTGGCCAAACCAAAAGGCTTTGAAGGTGTTAATTAATGTGAAGGGGGGTTCCCTTTTATAAGAGGGGTGAGGGGCACCTTTGGAAAAGATAGAAATATTATTTTATAATAAATTTATATTCGGTTTCTAATGGCTTAAAATTGTATTATTTAAAGGTAAAGGTGGGGATGGGTCGAAAAAAACTCAACCAATAGGATTTAAATAGGTTTGAGTCACTATATTAACCTTATCTTTAAGTATTAACTCTTAGTTAATTAGTTTCACTTTTACAATGTCTCTTTATATTTTTATATTATATGTTTAATAAACTTACTATATACATCCAAGCGACCCCCAAGTGGTCCATTAATGATAAAACCGTCATTATATAAGTCTCGTGGCCGAACCTTAGATTTTTAGGAATTGAATATCAATTAATAAAATAATAGTTTTTTTAATACTCTTTTATGTCAATTTTGACACTATTCAATAATTGATTTTTGTGAAAATCATAAAAGAATTATTACTTAGAACAAAATTAATTAAGTCAATAATAACATGTCATATTAACCTATAAAATTAGTGTAATTCATAAAAAGTCTCAAAATATATTTATTTGTGTATTTATAATGTCAATTATTTTAATTTTTCACTATTATAGTAATTACTGCATCATTATTGTGTCATAAATAAATTAAATTATTTATGGTCTAAAAATTATAAATAAAATAAAATTATGTATAAAATACTTTTATCTTTCTAATGAATATTTTTAGTCGAAAATAAAACATATATAACCCTATGTAAAAAAATTTTTGCTAAAAGATATAAGCTTATGTCATATTTGTATTTATTTTAACTTAATTAATATAAAGTTTTATTATCACTTACAAGTGGCTCCATGGGGTCAAAAAATCGACCCAAAGATGACCATGGTCGGATATGTATCAACCAATAAGGTTAGAACACGTTTTAGGGTAATTTTTTATTATTATAATTTTATTTTGTAACCCTCATTTACCGGATTTACCCTTTAACCATGGTAAATAAAATATTTACCGAAGTAATTATTCAAAATGTCTAAAAATAAAAGTTACCTATTTACACAATTTGAACATCTCATTTCCAAATATGGAATCCATTTTTCCAAATTCCAAACACATAAGTGGCAGAAATTAGTTTAAAATTAATTCCTGCTGTCAAAACAAAAAGCGTGTTTTTACGATATAATAACTATCAAAAGATTGATACTTGTTTATGTCCGGTTTAATTGTGAAATTATGTCCAATGACCAAAATTGTATTAAATGGTAAAAATATATTCTAAATATACTTTAAAACCACTCAAATTCATAATTTATCACTATTAATTATTTTGATTAAAAAAGTTGTTTTTAATTAAAAATTTAGTAATTTTCACTATTCATCAAAATATTAAAGTTATCCGAAAAGTACCAAAATTTCACCTTAGGCTAAATTCGATACTCCGAATCCAAAAATGAAGTCCATTTTGAGAGATAAAATTTATAAAATTTCAAAAAGTAGGTATTAATATTCATAGAAACTAGTTTGACTTGTTGTGGTGTGTTAGAACTCGATGTTGCGTACAACACATGCTATCACATTATTCAAAGAGAAGCATATCGTAGAAGCTTGGGGTGTTACACCAAATTTCTCCATTGATAAGAGATTCCTTTAAGGATATAAATAAATTCCATAGAAACTTGAGGTACACCAGTTATCTAGAATACAAGAGGTTATTTTTGCTAAAAATCTCGAGCATAATCCACTATTATCCTATAGACCCCTACTCCCAAAGTGGGAACTATGAATAAGACTACCGACTATTTTTGTTTTACAAGCTATACCACCCGATCAGGTGAAAGGGAACTCTAAAGAGCATCCTCCAGTATAGAATGTGGTAGAACTAATTTACTATCCTGGGAAGGAAAATTCTATAATCACTGAGGAATAATTTTCTAAAATTATAAATGAATGTTTTCACTTACTACTTCATCCTTTTTATGGGAACATTTTAAGTAGTTATAAGGAAAAAATAAAGGATTCCTCATATAATACATGTCTTAGAAGGTACCCATGCATATGGTACAACCCTCTTATTTCTACTAAATACTCAGTACCATTTACATGTACAAGCACATTAGTAAAAATCATGTATATAAAAAATTTAGTGGTATTCACAAGCTCAATAAACTAATGTCATCATAGATTTACCACCACTTTATATAATATTGATATATCACCCAATAGTTATAATAACCTAAGGAATCTGATTTAATAAATACTATGAAGCACACAATAGTTATATATATGACATGTGATCCTATATACCAACTCATGATTAATTAAAATACCCAAATCCTATAAAACTATAATAATAATAATATTATCAGTAACTTGGAGGTCTGTCACACATGAGATGGATAGACACATGGAAACCCTCTACCCAATTTCCACACAGCCTGTCTCCTTTCTATAATAATTCAAAATAATAGAAATGAAACTGTGGGCATTCAGTGACATTTTTATAAGATCCTAACCTAAATCTTTAGGTATGATCCAAAGTGACCCATAACCTCATGCATGCCTCCTTATACTCAAGAGGTTTCCAACTAGTGGTGAGGTTCTAAATTAACATGGGGATATTATAACTTCCACAATCATAGCCATCATTGGATAATACCACACAAATATAATCCAAGTTAACATTATATATAAAGATAAAACCAATAAGGGATATAAAAATATCGTGATAAGTAACATTGGAATAAAAAATAGGTCCCTAGTGTGGTAAGTCAACATGTTCAACTAAAAGAAATAAATAAATAAATAAAAGTGTTATGGAATCCGGATGAAGTCTATTTTGTTAATATATTCATCACTCAGCTCCAAGATCCTTAGAAATCTATTATAGGGACCTGACCCATTGTTATATCTCATGTCATTGATTATGCACACACATAAACCAAGATTTTCATGAAGGGTGTGAGTATAAACACATTAAGACACCACCAATGAATCCTTAGAAAAATTTCACATGTATATATAGGTCTATGACATGATAGAAACATAAATTTCCATTAAATCATAAAAAAATCATGTACTAAGTGATCATGCACTAACCAAGCTGCTATGTACCCTGGTTATTCCTACTTCAGATCCGTGATGGAAGGATGGTTATAACCATAGTAGTGAATATGTTTTGACCATAATAACACATCCTAAGTCTCTAAAAAACCAAAAGACCAATGATTCACTAGTCTAGCCACATTATCTTTATGCCCCAACTCTATATTGAGTTGGGAAATACGGTTTTTAACCCACAATCACCTCTTTCTCAGGTCCTATCACGTATCCATCATGTAAATAAACTACCTTGAGTCAGATAGAAAGGTTTTCATACCCCTTCTATATGTCTCAGTACAACTTCATCATCACCACATGTTGCACATGATCTCCTTTTAAGGGCTAACCAAGCCACGATGGCCATCCTATCATTAACTGCTACAATCCAGCATCCAAAGTCCATTCAATTTTATAATAGGTAATAAAACATAAAGGCACATCATTACATTCCATGCATGGGTAAATAGTATCTAAACACACACTCATGTGTAAAGGGGTTACAAACAAACACATGCAATCAAACTCAAGCATGGATCTCTACACAAGGAACATACACAGAATCCAAAAATGTCAAACAAATTAGTATAAAGTCCCACGATGTTAAATAAAACCTAGCTCAATCATGTCAATGTCAATGTCTATATTTTTCAAGATTTGATTCCAAAAATATGTTCACACACTAACAACATCAATACTATGCACCAAGGATCATTAAAAGTAGTAAAAATCGCCAAAAAGAGATTATAAAACAAGATTCTAGATGTAGATAGTGACATTTGTTTGGATATTTCATTCACCCTACGAAAATGGAGGGAAACCAAGTAAGACATGAGGGAAACTCACCTAGAGTCATTAATTGTTGATCATTCAATGCTATGAATGAAAGCAAAGTCTTGAAATCTAAAAGATATCTTAAAGATGCCTTATCATCACAAATGTTTTGAGAGGAGATACTAAGTGAGGTCTACGTTAGAGTGGCCTTGTGAATTTATAGGTCAATTGGGAAAAAATGAATCATTTTATAACATATGGGTATTGCTGCAATGGGTTCCAAAACTGAAAGGACTACGGTGCAAGTGAGTTGACCTGGCCATAGTAGTGCCCGGTCAAAAGCATGTCCAGAATCTGCATCATGGCCTGTGATAAGACCATCCAAACTGGGTATAAGAGATCACTATATAGTGGTTATCATTATGCCACAACCTTAAGGCCCTCAAAAGGATACTACACCAAAACCACCTTCCATGATGCAATAGTTACAGAATTGGTAGAACTTTGAAAACTACACCCTTTAGAATACATGAAAAGTAGACGCCCCTTGTCGTAGTTATGCCAAAATAACCAGAACAACCAAAATTGGTTTCCAAAATGCAATTTCCCAACCATGTCATATCCATATCCGCCATGATTCAAGACATGCACCACACTATAGAAACTAACTCCACATAAAAAAATCTACTAACCCCTTTATCCTATATAACCAACCTTAGACCATCTATTAAAAATCAAGGTGTTGCATATACATAATTGAGTACATGAATGTATAACAAATTAATATTTTCTAAGGAAAGGTAAGTAAATTAACATAGCATTATAGAGTAATATAGATTTCATATTAGAAGTAATATTTTGAATGATAAATATGTTAAGAATACCCTTGCATACATTCATTTGTAAATAATAATAAAAAATTGAGAATGTATTTTATTTAATGTAATATAATGTAATAACTCACGATTTTGAAACACACACACACACACACACACACATACACAGACACACACATATATATATTATCCTCATAATTAATACTATGTTTGATAGCTCATATCACATAAAACACCTAATTAATGAGGTTTATGACATTTTTTTATTTAAAAAAAATTATGAATCAAAAAATATTTATAAAATAAAAAAAATTAATCAATTTGAAAATGCATAAAAAATATCATTACAAACACATAAATTTTTTAAAATTTATTTTCAAAAAAAATTAGTTTTTCATTATATATATTATTTGTATTTTCCTTTCAAATATAAATTAAAAAATAATTTATTTTTTATTTTAGAAAACTAAAACCATTTATTAATTATAAATTTCAAAATTATACTAAGGTTATATTTATAAATTTGCTTAAAATAATTAATTTTTAGGTGAATAATAAAAAGAAGGATTTTTCTAATATCGCCGCGTTTGGGACATTTTCATAGTACAAGAATCAATTAACAGTAAAAAATTTAATATATAATGAGTAGATAATTATAAATTAAAATAAATCCATTAAAAATAAAATTTTAAATTTATTAAACCCATGTGTAATGATTTTTAATATTAATTATTATTTTACTCTAAAAAAGTTTTTATGCGCTTAAATTAAAAAATAGAATTTTCCCCTTTAGAAATTAAATCAAAAAAAATTAATTTTTATATATGAGATTAACATTTAAATATATTTATAAAAATTATATTTTATTTATTGGAATAAAGTGATGATTACGAAGATTAATGATTATGTCCATGATAATGGTAAAACAATTATTTTCAAGGTATTATTTTATTCATATTATATAATTTTTATTTAATAAATTAAAATAATTTATTTTAAATAATGAATATAATATTATGTTTAAACACAAATATAATCATATTAATATGAATTAAATTTTAAATCAATGCTAAATAATATTAAGAACACATAATGTTTAAAATGACATTTTTCTAAAAAATTATTCTTTCTATATATGATTTGTTTATTTAATGGACAATGTAATATTATTTAGAAATTTAATTAGATAATATTGATATTAAATTTAGTTGTACAATACACAAGTTTTAAAATATATGTTTTTTACTTGTTTATTAAAATATAAGTTACTCAGCTAAAAACTTAATAGCCTCGTAATAAGCAAAAAATGTGAAATTAAAAATGTAAGAGTAAATAACTAATATCATGTAAAAAATTTTGTTTAAAATAATTTTTTGATTATTTATCAAACCAATATCACCCCATATTCTATTATTTTTAACTTTTGGTGTCATTGACCCTTCAATAGTGCAACGATGTCATTGCAAATTAAACGGTATTCACTAAAGTGTCCTTTTATTCACTTCTAATAGGGGATCACCTACTCCCTTTTCAATGATCAACTTTCACATAGAAATATCCACTAAACCCAACCCAATATTACTCTCATATAATTACCTTTCATGTTTTATATTCCATAGTGCAGACTATCGCCTCCAGGAAGCAATGCATTCCGTTTTCACCCCCACATATCTTCACTAGTTATATTGATGTAATTTAAAAATAAATTTAAAATATATAATATAATTCATATAATAATGATATTAAATATAATACACCTTCATTACCTCACATTCTTTGGGAAATGAAAACATTAATAGTGTGATATGTACCGCTGCTATAAAATAATATTTTTCATTTTTCATATTTAGGTTAATTATTAATCTAAAAATCCTAAAATATGATTCCAAAACTTCAAAAAAATAAAAAAAATGGCATTATTATTCTATTTTAATGATAGTATACACTACCTTAACTACACTCACCCATCAAGTTATAATGTGTTTATATTTGGGTCGGATTAACAACCTACGTGAACAATACTATAAAACTCTATCATGTATTGATATTGGAACATAAATACTAATATAATTATTAGTAAATAGAAAAATAATTATTGGATTATATTTATTTAAGTTTTATATTAAGTAATTAAATAAGTATTATAATGTCATCTCTGGTCACTCAAATTACCAAAATAAGTCAACATGGATTCCATTTTAACACAAACATAGGAAATATTTATATAATAAATAAATATAATGTGATAATAAATGATAATTATTAAATTAAATATATATGAAAAAGGTTAATAATATTTTATATTGTGAAATTTATTTTTTTCATAATTTTAGGATCTTGTACAAAATTAATCAGGACCATATTAAGGGTTTATTGTCTCAATTTTCAATCCCTTGAGACACACTTCTTATGATACACCAAGTATTATTTTGAATGGTGTATATACTACCAATTTTATATTTTATATCCTATACCTATCATTATTACTGGTATTTGATGTTTAATTTAATGTAATTTACTTCAAAGGGTTTTATATTAAAAAAAATTAACATCATAAGGGTTTCAGTTAACTTAATTTTCTTCCATTGAGTAACAGACTTTCATATTAAATTCTTTTAATTCAAGTTTCATTTATTATTTATAATAAATATGTTTTTTTTATAATTATATTATGGTGTTATATAATTATTATTTTTAACCTCATTATAAAATAAATGTTACATCAAATATTATGTTACATGAAAGGTTTTCTTGGCCATAATTCATATTTCTTGATACAAGATTCTTAATGTGCACTAGTTTAAATTTATATTGTGTACAAACTTCTAATTTGTTATATTTTATAATGAATGCTATTTCCTTCATGTAATTTGATGTTAACTCTCAATCTCCTTCTCCCACAAGGGTTTTGGTTTGAATGACACTCAAGATGTATATTTTTTATTCCAAACTTCATTTAAAATTAGATATTTCTCAAATTTGATAACTCAATAAGGGAATTTTTATAGTGTTTATTTCCAATATCACAATCACAATATTCCCCTATAGTTGTACTGCATGATCTTTTTTTCTCTTTACCTTTATTGAAAATGAAAATTTTAAAATATTTTAAAGCGTTGTGGTTTCTAAAAAAGTTTTTTAAAATTATAAAAATATAATTTTTTAATGACTAAATTTAATATTAGACTCCAAAATTTGTGGATATAACTATATTTATTTTGATAAATAAAATTTTCATTTTTGTCTACCCTAATTTTCATTGGAATATTTTTAAATGAAAATAAATTTAACATTTTATGAATGGTTTGTTTTTTTATAAAATAATCACTTTTAAATTTTTTTATGAATGTATACTTCCATGTCCATTATAATTTATATGAAATTTTATATTTACATTTTACTAGACTCTAAAAGAAATTATTTTACTCATAGATTATAAAATATTTCATTTAAAAGGATTAGAAAAGATCAAAGATATTTCATATTTCCAGAAATAGTTTTTCATAAAACTCAAATAATGTGTTTTACATATAAGAGAATATACTTTTATATAGATTTTATTTGATCAGGTATATTCTTCAAATGATAACAGCCACCTTATTTCTTTGGTTTTATTGTGTAATTTTCTTCTATTTTGGAGGAATGATCCATCACTTATTTTGTCTTATCTAATCATACTCTACGAAAAAAAATTATTTTTCTTCTAACTTTTTACTCTATGAACGCTCTATATTTCATTCATATGATTAGAGGTTGTTAACATAGATTTCATACATCAATTTATTAGGGAATGTTTTCAATTAACCATATATCTGGTATTTATACACTGTAAATTCTATAAGAATTGTTGTCTTTATAATGTGATCAATAAAATTATTTCAATTTAAATTCATTTGTATAGATGATGATGTTTGGTTTCTTATATATCCTTAAAATTCATTTTTTATGGATTTAAATCTTTTTAGATAATTATGTGTGTACAAACAGACATTCGATCACAAAAAAAGGGTTTAGATACTTGGATTGATTCAAAATATAAAGTGTGGAAATATTTTAAGTTGTTCAAAATTTGTTCCTATACGAATTTTTTTCCAGAGTTTTAGTCTTATTATTATGAATATATTATGATCTCATGGATCATGTTTATTGGATAATGTTTCCACATTCTTTTAATCCATTTGTTATGTCATTCCGTGTCAAATTCCTTAAAGGCAATAGTCCAAAAAGTTTCCCTTAGGTGTGTGGGATCATTGTACGATGTAATACTAATGTGAAAATTTTAAAATATTATCTTGGATCATCTCAAATAATATCAAATTTAATTTCTATGAATATGTGTTTTGAGTACTTGACCTAGGGCGCCTCACATAGAAATTTATGTGCTTATTTAGATGAAGAATTGTAAATAATAATATTAATATATTTGTATCTATGTAAGTAACCACATTAATATATTTTTAAATATCACTATATATATATCTATGTGTGTCTGTGCATTTGTAATTTTATGATTACTTTTGAGATTATATATATATATATTTATAAAAAAATTACATTAAAATATTATCATGTATATATAGATATTTTTATATACTAATATAGATTTATAATTTTAAATTTCTAATGAAAATTTTACATTAGAAATCTCTAATGTAAAATTTACAATGAATATTTCTAATGGAAATTTTACACTCAAGATTTATTGTTAGAATTTTATATATAATAATATATGTATCTAATTGAATTTAAATATTTTATTAAATATTTTTATTTATATGTACTTGTATAAATGTACTTATTCATATATATACTGTTGTAGTGGTTCTTTTCCACTTTATTTGTTTTTATTTTGATAATTAAAAATCCTCATTTTATTCAATATAGCATGAGTAAATAAAAATGATTGAAGTTGACACTACATGTAGAAGGAAAAAATAATGATTAATATTTATTTATTTATTTAAAATTAGTATTTTTATTCTATTCAGTTTAATTCTGTATTTGTTCCCAAACCATATACTGAACTTATTCTTTTTCTTGAACCTTATGAATATATGTTAGTGTACCCTATAAAATTTAGTTCTTATACCCTTTGAAGTAAGATTTCTTGTAAATTATTATACCATATGAAGATTAAGTTGATCCCTATAAATGAAATTTATTGGAAAAGTGTTACACCATACTAAATTGTATAATATGATGTTCCCAACCATATAAATATGATATTTTTACAAATTATTTAACCTTAAGAAGAACTTGAACCCTATAAAATTTGAATCCTATGAAGATATAAACTATGAAAATGAATCTTATAGAAACATTATGATTACATAAAATCCAAAATGATTCGTACTCACATTTTAAATCATCTTTATGAAAATAATTATTCTTACAAAAACCTATATCATTATCATGGAAATTTTTATCTTACGAAAATCCATAAACCTTACAAAAAAATATCAGTCATATAATATTTCAAAAAATCTCATGAAATTAAAATCCATATAAGTTTAAATTCATACATGTATTTAAATTCCTGACAATATATAGGGAGTAAGACTTATGAAATATTAATACTTGTGAGAAACAATCTTATGAGAAATAAAGTCCTACAATATTATACATGTTATGAATAAATAAATTCTTATGAACTAACTATCACAATCTTAAAAAATAATAACATTTTATGAAATGTTAAATACATATTATATTCAAAGTTTTACAATTTCAAAAGTCTTATGTGATATTTTTTAAAATCATAAAATTTACTCTAAATTACTTATTTTTGATATCTCGATTCACTGCATGTTTTTGTTAATGATTTTTGTGATTTTTTTGTTCCATAATTACATATTTATTATAAATTTTTTATGTTAAATAATTTGGAAGTATTTTTTGAAAAATTAAATTACAAGTATAATGGATTAATTATGTTTAATATTTATTCTTTATATTTTCATAAGTAAATTAAAATTTTAAATTATATGAGTAATTTTTGAAAGTTGTTAAGAATGATTACCTTGGAAAGATAAAATGTATTTATGGATGATTAAATTTATTATGCTTCATATTAAAATGTATTATTAATTCTTAGATCATTTATTTTAATTAAATTTTATTATCTTTAAAAATTATCAAATTTATTTCTAACTCTTAACAAGTCCATTGTCAATTAAAGATAAAAATGTAGCTAATTTATATGAAAAGAAAAACTACAACAGTTAACATTTTTAATATTATATACATATAGATATTATCTATTAAAATTAATCGGCTATGAATAAACATTATAAATAGATTTAAATAGAACCAATATAAATAACATACTTAAACATCGAGTGATATAAATGTTATCCTATTGCCCTTATTATGAGATTACTTTGGATGAACCGAACCATGAACATCTATACTACCAGGAATACATGTCATTTTCATGTGCATTAGTTCATGAGGCATTTCAAGATGGTAGAAACACAGGGTGAAGGAGAAGATATAGGCCTATAGAGGAGTTAAGGAGTGGTTATTCACGTGTAGTCAAGTTTCAATATATTGTAAAGGGAATGTTCAAATGGGCCTCTAAAACATGTAGTTTAGGATTTATGCCTCTGGGAATTTAGTTTATGTAATGGTTTCATCTTAAATTAGTCAAAGAAAATTATTACCTAGAAAAAAAAAAAAAAATTCAAGAATCTTGGTCCATTCCATCTAAGAATAAGTTGATGAACAAGAAAGTGAAGAGATCTCTTGTAGCTAACTGGAGCTGTATCGAGTACTCTAATTCCAGTAATGAATCTAAAACTAAAAAGTGTCAAAAAATTTGTGTTTCATGGATTATATAAATAAATAAATTTTTTTAAAGGTTGGGGATAAAGCATAATTTTATTATTAAAGTAAAGAAGAGACCACTTTTGGCTATTAAAAGGGAGACCCATTATATAGCTGTAAGGCCCAGTGAACATGTAGCCCATTATATTGACTGTAGGCCCAAATCTTTTGGCCCAATGCCCATTATATGAATATTACCACTATAGTACCCACCTTCTACTGTACTCACCACCGTTATAGTGTCTTCCCTTGCTGTAGTGACCATCGTTGCTACTCTACTACAGTACCACTACAGTACTACTACAGTACATGTACACAATGGGTTTTGAACCACCATTTTTTGTGAAGGATTACGGGGTGCTTACTACTATGACAAACCCCAACTATGATATATAAAAATTTTATTTATTTATATTTAAATTATAATTATTTATATTATAGAATTCTTATTTTTGAAAACATATATAAAGAAATTGAAAGATTTTAGAATGATATTATTAAAATTAATGGACTGAAAAAAGGACATGATGGAAATAATAAAAAAAATTATTAAATAAAACAATTCCCATTCTTTGGAAAATAAAATACTCAAATAATAAAGTAAAAGTATAGAAATTATTTCTCTAATAATAGTAAAGTTAATGAAATAAAATTCAAACTTTTATTAAAATAAAATCAAAAAAAATAAAGTTAAAATATTAAAACAGAATCTGGCTAAACAATTCAAGGTAGATAAAGATTTTATAAAATTATTTTCATGAATAAAATGAATAAAAATATGAATATACTTGAATATAAAACCCAATTTATAATTATTTATAATAATTTCATTTTAAAAAAATCCAAAGGATGTGTTTCAAGTATTAGATGTTATAAATGTGGAATGAAGAGGAATTATGAATGTGAGTGATCATTAAGATTGTAACAATTTATTAGTCACATTAGATACTTTATTTATAAATTAGTATCATCTATAAAACTCCATAATTTTTATTTGAAATATTTTTGGGTTTCTAATAGTGGTTTTATAATTGGATTGGACCCAAATTTTCATTGATACTAAAATATCCCTAATTATAATTTATAGAAAATATATCGTGGAAGTCACCAGAAAGAGAATTGGTCTATGGATATTGGATGCTTCAATAAAATTATAGAATATGAATCAAAAAATTTATCTTTTAACATATGTGAATGTGGTAATGTAACTTTTAGTGACAACTCAAAATAAATGAAAAAATGATTTAAAGTAGTTTGTATTTCTTAAATTGTTTGTATATATATAGTTATATATATTGATGGTTTAAATAATAATATAATTATAATTTCTATACATTGTGATGATGGTATGTTTCGTAAATTTCATAATGAAAAGTTTATTTTTTAAAAGATAAATCAATTTTGTTTTATAAAAACTAGAAAGATAAAATTTATTCAATGAATTTTTTGATTTAAAATATTATAATGTTAAGTTCTTCAATGTTATATAGTTGGATAGTATTATATTTAATTGGAGTCTCAAATGTGAAAATTTTAGTTAACTACACAATTTTCCAAGAACCAATAAATATTTCAGTTTCTTACTCAGATATGTTTTATGTCATTGTAGATGAATTTAATAGATGTACTTGGTTTTATTTCCATTCTCATAAATCTAAAACGCTATCTAGTTTTATTTCTTATTTTAAATTCTTTAAAAAGGAAAAAAGGATATTTAATTTTGTTGAATAGAAGTGATGAAGGTTGAAATTTTTAAAAAATTTATTTAAAGAATATTGGTGAGTAAAATGGATAATTTCATAAATTCTTATCTCTTAAATCACTATAAAAACATTCATGGTTAAAAGGATAAATAATAATTTTTAAGAAATTACTAGAGTCGTATTAAATGAATTTAAAACATATAAAATCCTTTGGTAAGAATATGTGGATACATATTATTATATTTTGAAAAAAATATTAATATATATTCAAAAGAAAACATTTTATGAATATTATAATGGTATAAAACCAAAAGTACTTTACATAAGAGTATTTGTTTGAAAATTATATATCATGAATGCTAAATATTCATTAGATAAATTTCATTCTAAATATAATGAAAAAATATTTTTAGGATATTCAAATGTTAGTAAATCATAGTGAATTTATGATAAAATATATATAGATGTTGAGTATTCCATTCTTGTTAAAAATAATGAGAATAAAATAAGTAAAAAGAATGATGATTTAGATCATACTTTCAATGATTTTAGAGATTTTAATTTTTTTAAGTTGAAACCCAAAATTAAAATAAACATGCTGATGGATATAATATCCCACATGAAAAATCATGGAAATAATATAGAGTTTATACTATCTATAGAATAATTAGATATGTTATTTATAGAGTGAATTTATAAATTCATTGAGTTGTTTTTATGTTTATATTTATTTTATTTATCATTTTCTGAAATATATATTTTTGAGTCTTTTACATGTTCTAATTTGATTATTTCCATGGAAAAAGAGTTAAATCAATTTTCTAAACATAAATTTTGGATTTTCATTAAGCCATAAAATGATTTTCTTATTTATTAAACTAAATGGATATTTAAAAATAATCTTGATAGATTTGGAAAAATTAAATGAAATTTTTCAATATTAGTTATACAATAATATTTACATGAAGAAGATATATACTATGATGAGACCTTTACATTATTTTCTAAATTAGAATCAATTAGGATTTTTTGACTTATACAGCTCATAAATGATTTAAATTATATCAAATTTATATAAAAAGGATTTTATAAATGGTTTAATATATATATAAATATATATAATACATAACCTTGGTTTTGAGAATTAAAAAAATCCATTCATGTTTCAAAACATTCTAAATATATTTATGGGCTTGAATATTATCCCTGAGTTTGGTATGAAAGGTTGTCTTAATTTCATTTGAACATTTACTTTATAAATTGTACAGTATATCTTAATTTATTAGTTAAGATGAACTAAAAATATATCTTCATTGTACAAATTTATATCAATCATATTGTTATTGAATCTTTAGGTGAATTTATTTTTAAATATTTTTCAAATATGGTGACTTCAAAATTTGACATGAGAATTATGAGAAAATTAAAATTAATTCTTGAACATAGATTTTTCAAAGATATGGAGGTCTTTTTCTAAATAATTCTAAGTGTGCTGAATAGTAGGGTAAAATATTTTTTACTGAATAAAGTAAAAGTACAGATAACCCTATCATTACATATTATATTATGTATTCTTGTAAATATATAAAATTAGAGTATATTAAAAATTTTAGAAGGATGGTTTATTATATATTATATTTTAATTTATTTAGAATAAATTTAATGTTTAGTATATTATTAGGTTTTAAATTTACAGCTTTACCTAAATAAAATTGTATGAAGGATATCAAAAATATCATTAAATTTATTAAAGGATCTTTTAACCAATTATTATTTTATATTGTTAGATCTACTTTGGATTTAAAATGATATTCAAATTTTTATTTTGGAAGTTATAAAATTTGTATAAAAAATACAAGATGAATTTGATACTATATAGGAAAAGATGTATTCTCTTCTAGTTCAAAGAAACAACTTTGTGTTTCTTTTTTATTGCTGAAGAAAAATATGTAGTTGTTGCAATTTTTCAATCTTAGTATTTTTAAATTATGAAAATTTTAACTAATTTTGATATAAATTTTGATAAGATTCCTATTTTATGTGACAAATCAACACATGTTTATATTTCTAATAATCCATTGAAACATTATAGAAATATAAAACCCTAATATTTTATGGTATGTCTCTTTTAAAATTTAATATCCTCTATAGTTTATTCTTCATGTAACACCGAGTATAAAACTGTAACATAATATTAAATATTACCATCAGAATAGTAATGTAAAAATTAGGAATACTAATATGACAAATATAGTAGTATCTACCCAAATAAAATTATAAATAAAATTTTGGTATCTTATTAATTAAAATAAGGTATATTAATATCATGGAATAAGTAAATAAATGATTCAAAAAATATAAATTAAGTGTTGACATTTTTTTGAATGATCAATGTTTATTTAAAATTTTATAATTAAAATAATGATTGGAAAGAATATTTATTTTCATAAAATGGAATCATAAAGTAATATTTTGTTGCATGATGCTTATAAAATAATTTTATGAGACCATAATTAATTTTTCAAAGTGTTATTAAATCGATAGTAATTTTAAAATGAGTATTTTTTGAATAAATGATGATTTTAATTAAAAATTAAATTTCTCATATTTAGAAAATTATTATCATAAAATGGGGTCCATTTTTTAATTCTTCACCCTGATAAATGATTAGGGTGAGTTATTGGTATTTTTAAAAAATAGTTGAATTTTTGATGAATAGTGAAATACGGTAATTTTGGGTATTTAACAATATAGGTAAATAAATGAATTATTGAATCATGGATGATGATTGGATGAGGTAAAAACTCATTGGATTGCACTCACCGACACTAATTATTATATTTATTCACAATAACCAACTTTATTCATAGTCTTGAGCCAAAATAATAATCTAATGAATAAACTAATCAAAAAACAACAACCATATCCTCCACTATAATTCAACCCATCACCACCCCTTTATCCTCACAAATCTAAAGCATTGAAGATTGATTATATTATAAAACTTTCCACTCCCAAACCACTCCCTCAAATTTTGTTCTTTCTAGTCTCACTAAAAGACCATTTCCTAGTCCCTTAAGGAGGTTCTCAAGGAGGTGACACTCGAGAGGTAAAACCTTCTCTCTCTCTTTCAATTACATTTTCTGTCTTATCATCCCTTCACCTCCCCATGAAAAAGTTACATGATAACTCCATTGTATTTTATATACTATAATTTTATTATGTTATTGGTATAACAACCATAAATTCTTCTCTCTTGTCCTTTTTATTCTAGAAGTGAAGACAACATATGTGAGGTGCCAATTTACAACCTTTGTGGACGTTGTGTTTTGGTTTTTAAATTACGCCTTCAATTTTGATCATAAAACCATATTTATGGTTAAAAAATAATTTAACATATGTAATAAACTTTTTTTAATGTTCTATAACCAGTATATATACATAATATTAATTCATAAATCAAAAGTAGTTTGTGATGATCGAAAAAATGCCAAAATAATCTAAATAGTCATCATTAACGCTTAATCTAATAAATAATCCTCATATATGAAAACAAAATGATATATAATAACATTAAACCTAGTTTAATTTAATTAATAACATATAATTTCAATACTTGATAACAATTTCCATTTTACATGACCTTTAATACATGTATACAACTGAACCAATCATGAAAGCCAAGGAAATGAATACTCTCAAGCGAGGAAAATGAATCTTATAACTCATAAAAAAGGCCATAAATTAACTTAATAACATAATAATAAAGAAAATTAATGTTTAATAGTATAGAAATTAAATTATTAATGAATATTATTTTCTTGTCTAGGAAGTTAAGTAAAAGTACAAAATGATTTTTTACATAAGGTAAGGGATTCTCCCTGAACATCCATTTTTCATTAGGGTTGCACTTTCTCTCTCTTTACCCCAATTTGATTTTTATATATTTTTATATAATTATTATAAATTATTTCTATATGTTCCATACATAATTATTTAGATCATTTCATCATTTTAATGGGGAAATATAAGTTTTGTACGTTTCCCTTCTTTATTTCTCCAGAATAGCAATCACGATTAAAGGGTACTTCCCAAATTAATACACATTTTCAATTACTATTCTTAATATGTTTTATGTAACCAATATTTTTATAAAATAAATAATTTTATCATGAAAATCTATCTTATATCATTTCAGGTGTAGAGTAAACAGTTGATCATTTATCTTCTTTAAATACTCTTTTATATTTTCTTTTAAACCGCACTGAAGTGGCCTATTTATAAAGTTTCTTAAAAACTCTTTTTACGTGTTTTCACTTTAGTTTGAAATAATTCATTCCTAAAAAATAATTTCATTTCCTTTAACTTTTTATTTCTGTGATATACATGTTTACAATATTATTTAGCATAAAATATAAAGTATTTTTTCAAAAGAACTCTTCCTTACAAAGTAAAAAAAGGGGTTTTCTCACAAGAATTATTAAATGATTCTATTAGAGTATTTTCATATATTTAAAAATTCTCTATTGAATATTATAATTAATTGGTATTGATATTTTATTATATGATCTACCCTATTTTTAAATTGGTTTATGATTATTTTGACTATGTATGTGCTATCTTGATATCATTCACCACATTACTAAGAATGGTTAGTGATTATGTTTACTAGTTGGGGAAATATATTTAAATTCATATTTATAGGTTGTTTATTTTTCAACCCACTCATACAAATAATAAATTTTAATTATTAAGTTATGGGTGGGTCCCAGTATAGACTCTCGATGAATCAGTAGGTCTTATGAGACAAACCAGGTTTAGATTTGGCTGAGGCCTTACCGATTTATTTTTAGATGTGTTGGTCAAGTTGTTGATGGTATGATTCAGATATATAGAATTATTAATTCCATCATTATGATATTATTAATTGATAATTTATGTAATCATTGTATTATTGAAATATTTTTGGTTATGTTTTATTCTCATATGATTATTTATATGGAATTATTTAATCATATTTTATTCCTTCTATATTATGCTCAAGGTTTTGATTTAATGGAATGTGTTTTTAGTTATTCACCTTACCTTATTTTTTATTTTTATTTGTGATAGCTTCTGTTTTATTTCTTACCCTTACTGGGCATCTAATGTCACCCCTTTATTATGTTTTATTTATCCTCAGGATGCGAATATGTATATTATGAATGCCTTTTTGGGATAATCTAAGAGTATATGGGTTTATAAAATAGAGTTTATATATTATATTTCTTCCAGGTTTTATTTTAATAATTATGTTTGTATCTAGTTTTCAAAATATACTAAACTATTTTTTCCTTTTGTATGTGATTTCTTATTAATTATACTAATGTAATAAATCAAGGCATGGACTCTAGGCTACTATGTTTGGGGTCTTTATAGTTTGTATCAGAGAAATTTTAGTAGAAACCTTGGAAACTTGATTTAGAAAACATATATTAGGGATCACAACCCTAAGAGAGACTTTGAAGATAAACATAGAAGAGCATCCTAGAATTTTGGTAATTTAGATATTGTGTAGGTCTTCCAAGAAATTCATCCCTATCAAGATACTTCACGTGGATGTTGTTCTAGTATAGATATACCTATGGGTAACAACTCGAACAAGGTGTGTTGGTCCTGACACAACGTATCTTGGTACATGAAAACGATGCTTAATGTGCACCTAATTTGACACTCCTAGGGTATATGCTTAGGATAATTCACATTTTCTTTATAAACCAATATTAAGGATATAAAACAAAATATGTTCCCAAAGAAACCATGTTTATGATTATGAGATTAGATATTCATAAATTTTCAATTTATGTTAAGTATTTTTCGAGTTTTAAATTATGCATTATGATTCAAAACCTAATTTAGTGTATTCCATTGTATAGAAAAGGCACCTAGGGGAAGGAATGAAAATTGTATCATTGTGTGTATCCCATATAGTGATTTCCCTCCTATATAAGATAATGATGTTGGAGTTGGATATAAAACTAGAGATAAACGAATTATAACTATATCAGTAAAACTAACTTAGGTTATAACCAATAACCGTACTCAGATGGAACATCCTGATCCACAACATGGTAAACAATGTTAGACCACTCTTTGGGACAATAATCTCTATCATCCAAAGGTACGACAAACTCATTTTTAGCTAAGCAATTGATAAGTTTCTTATAGAATATATTTCTCTCTTTGGGAAGTAACGAAAGGGATAAATTTATCATGGTAGTTTATTTTCTCTTAGGGGATGATAATTAGTGGTGGCCATTAATTAAAAACATAAAGGAGGAGTAAGAAATTTAATATATTCAATGGAATTATTTTAAGTAAATTTTCTTGTAAAAATATATTCATTGGGAATAGTGAGTGGATATGGAGAAAAAATTCTTGAGTTTGAGATTAAAATGATGATTAAAACATTTCAAAGTATGAAGAAAACATTACAAGGATAGTAAGGTATGTTATGGATTATGTACGTAATATAATGAGCAAGATTGATCGACTCATTAATGGGTTAAAACTATTCATCTAAAGGGAATTGGTCTCCCATACTTTCTCATCATATGAAGATATAGTCTCATTTTTTATCATGAAAGGGAAATATTTATCTTTGTATTATTACAATAAGGAAAATCAAGAAAATAATATGGGGGTAGAGAAAATAATGGATGTTGGGAAAAAATGGAATTTTCCAACATGTGATACTTGTGGAAGGAAACAGACTAATTCATTATTAAAATGAATATGAGTTTTCATATTATTTGGTAAGAAATTCCATCATTCACATGATTGTATTTACCAAAATAATCAACCAATGTTCAACGATACAATAGTAGGGAGATGGGACACTATGATAATGATTTTCAGAAGCATCAAAGAAATATTACATAGAAAATTTCATGGGATAAAGTACAATATTATATGATTACAACAACTGAGGTTTAAGATCCTAATGATGTAGTGGAAGGTACATTAATCCTTCCTTCAAATTTATCCGATGCTCAATTGGATTCTAGATCATCACAGTCATTTTATATCTACCTAGTTTTCCAAGAAAATTATACATTTCCATCTTAATTCAATAAGGTATTTATTAGTCAAAAATATATTTCAAGAAGAATGAAATTATGATTTGTGAGGAAGATATAAAATCCCTTATCTTTAGAGAAGAAACATCACCATCTGATTCATATCAATATCCACTCCCAAAAGTTCTACTAAATTAAATTCTTGGGGTGGAAGAGAAAACATCATCTATGTATGAGTAAATAAATCTTCGAATTGAGGATGTTCATATTTTACAAGAATACATTGATATATTTTAGGAGGAATTACTTTGACACCCTCCTAAGTGTGAAGTTGAGTTTACCATTGATTTAATCCCTAATGTGAGGCCAATATCAAAGACTCATTATATAATAAATAATATGGAATTTGTGCAGATAAATAAACAACTAGAGTTGGGTAATAAGGGATTTATTCAAACTACTGTTTCTCCAGGATAAATCATTATTCTATTTGGCAAGAAGAAAGATGGATCTATGTGCCTATGCATTGACTATAGTGGAAGCAATGGTATTCCAACAAATAAAAAGTATCATCTACCTCGCATTAATGATGTATTTAATCAATTTCATGGAGATAAACATTTTTTAAATATTGACCTTCATTATGGATATCATAAATTTCATTTCTAGATGGATGATATTGAAAATATGGTATTTTGAACTAGGTATGGACATTACGAGTTTATAGTAATGTCATTTAGACTGACTAATAAACCCATTAATTTTATGGATCTAATGAATAGAGTATTTAAAAAATATCTTGATTATTTTATGTTGTATATATTGATGATATCTTTGTATGCTCTAAAATATATGAGGACCATGAGAACCAATTGTTGATTTTCTTCAAGACCCTTATAAGAAAAGGGTTGTATAAGAAGTACATCAAGTTTGAATTTTGGCTTCAAATATATTCTTTTCTTGGCCATATTGTCTCTAAGTATGGAATCATGGTTGATCAAGTAAAGAAAAAGGAAGTTCCATAATGGCCTACACCAACAAACATAACTGATGTAGGTAATTTCATTAGTTTAACATGTTACTATAGGTGTTTTGTTCATAATTTTTCCTTATTAGATAACCCGTTAACCAAAATTACTCATAAAGGGGTTATGTTTTTTTGGAAAAAGAAATGAAAAGAATGATTTGGAGAATTTAAGAGGAGATTAGTGACTAATATAATCTTGAATCTTCCATAAGGAAATGGGGGATTTATGATTTATAGTGACTTATCAATGAAAGGACTTGGCAATGTACTTTTATAGAAATATAGAGTTATTGCATGTGAATCAAGGCCATTAAAAACTCATGAAAAGTATTATCGAACTCATGATCTTGAGTTAGCAGCTATAATTTTTTTCTAAAAATATAGAGAAACTATCTCTATGGTGAAATATGTGAGTTATATAATGATAAAAAGAGTTTGAAATATATATTATCACAAAACTAACTCAACCTGAGGAAAAGGAAATGGCTTGAGATACTCAAATATTATGATTATTCAATACACTACCATCCAAGGAAGGAAAATAAGGTATCATATGCTTTGAGTAAGAAGGATCATGTATTTTTGAAAAAAATGAGGATTGAAAAGATCCTATGTACATGGATCTAGTAAAGATGAATATGAGAATTATCATGGGAGGTGAAAATAACTACATTTTAAAATGGTTTCCTAACAATATTTATTAGAAAGTATTAAAATTTTTCAGTCTAATGATGTGAATTTTCCAAAGAAAATTAAATCTTTGAATGATGGGAAATTGGTAGACTTTATATATGAATTTTTAATTTTGAAATTAGGGAAGAGGCTTTGTGTTCCCGCTATAATTGATCTAAAAAGGGACTAATTGGATGATTTTGATAGCTTGAATTTCTCTATACACCCAATTAGTACTAATATGTGTAGAGATTTAAAGTATCATTTCTAGTGGTATGATATGAAGTGGTAAATTGCAGATTATTTATCAAGATTTTTAGTCTATCAACAGAAGAAGGCTGAAAGAAAACATCCTAGTGGATTCATGCAATATTTTCCAATTCATGCATATAAATGGAATTAAATTACTATGGATATTTTCAATGGGTTTCCAAATACTCCAAGAAAGAATGATGCAATATTTGAAATTGTTGATCACCTTAACAAATCAACACATTTCCTCACAATAATGGAGTATTTTCCATTTGAGTACCCTGAATGACTCTATATTAATGAATTTTTAAGACTACATGGAGAAGATATTTTAATTTTTTTTATCATGATCCATGATTTACATTGAAATTTTAGAAAATTATTTAGAAAGGGATGGATACTAAGATTTATTTGAGTAATGATTATCAACCTCAACCCGATGGGTAGTCTAAAATGGCTATTGAAACATGAAAAGGCATTCTGAGATCATTCTCACTTTACTTTCAATGTTTTTGGGATTATTATTTACCTTTGGTAGAGTTTTTCTAAAATATTGATTTTGATACAAGTCTTAAAATGGAACTTTATGAAGCATTGTATGGAAAGAGACTTCCCACACCAACTTATTAGGATGAAATGAGTGAGAGGAAGCTCGTAGGCCTAAAACATATGAAAGAAATAACAAAAAAGGTCAAGTATATTCAAGAACATATCAAAGTAGAACAATGTTGAAAAAATATATATGTTGATAACAAAAGAAATGATTTGGAGGTTCAAGTGGGAGATCATGTTTTTCTAAAAATTACTTCGAGGAAAGGTGTCATAAGGTTTGATGATAATGGTAAACTGATCCCTAGGTATATTTGACCTTTTTAAACTCTAGAGAGAATTATTATTATGGATTATCATCTAGAAATTTCACCCATCCTTTCTAAATTACACCATTTATTCCAAATATCTTTGTTAAAGAAGTTCATGCCAAACCTAATGAATGTTCTCACTTATGATGGAATAGAATTGGAACCTGATTTATCATAATGTGAAGATCCTATCCAGATTATAGACACTACAGACTAGTTTTGAGGAATCAGATGACTCGTCTGGTAATGTTACTTTGTAAAAAATCATAAAATTGAATAGGCGATGTGGGAACTATATGAATTTATTATGAATAACAACCCAGATATATTTCTAAGGATACATTCTGGAAATTTCAATGATGAAATTTTTTGAATTATGGAATAATGTAACATGCAAACATTTTATAATATGTCTATTTTAAAATTTAATATCTTTGACACTTTATAATCCATGTAACACCAAGTTTAAAACCATAATATACTATTAAATAAGACGAATGGAATTATAATGTGACCATTAATAATAGTAATATTACTAATAGAATAGTATCTTCACTTATAAATAGAAAATATGGTATATTTATATCATTGAATAAGTAAATAAATGAAAATATGTTATATTTATATCATTGAATATGTAAATAAATGTTTTAAAAATGATAAATTAAGTGTTGATATTTTTTTGAAACATAAATGTTAATTTAAAATTTTATAATTAAAATAACTATTTAAAATAATATTTATTTTCATAAAATATATTCATAAATTAATATTTTTTTTCTTTAGGATTATATGATAATTGTATGAGGCCTTAATCAATTTTTCAAAGTGTAATAAAATCGGTTGTGATTTTAAAATCGGTATTTTTTGAATAAATGACTATTTTAATTAGAAATAAAATTTCTCATATTTATAAAATTATTTTCATAAAATAGAGCACATTTTTTAATTATACAAGTCAAAAAAGGTTTGGGTGAATTTTTGGGGTTTTTATAAAATAGTTGAATTTTTTTGTGAATAGTTAAACACGTTAATTTACGGTATTTAACATTATAAGTAAATAAATTAATTATAGAGTCATGGATGATGAATAGGTGAGGTAATAACTAATTGGTTCAAACTATTATACATTATTTACTGTATGTTTTCATAAGAAACAACACTATCTAAATTCTTCAGCCAAAATAATAACCTAATGAATAAAATAATCAAAAAACACCACTCTCATAAACTATAAATACCACCCCTCGCCACCCCTTATCCTCACACCTCCAAAGCCTTTAATATTACTTATATTATTACCATTTAATCTTCAAAACATCTCCCCCACGTTTTTCTCCTGATGGTATCACCAAATAGAGATTTACATGTCCCTTAAGGTGGTTCTCAAATATTGGATACTCAATAGCTAAAACCTTCTCTCTCTCTCTCTCTTTCAATTCATTTTCTTTTCTTATCCTTACCTCACCTTCCCTATCCAAAGTGACATGATAAATCTTGTATCTTTTATATACTATAATTTTATTATGTTAATGGTATATCATCCATCAATTCTCTTCTTTTCCCCATTTTATTCTAAAAATGAAAATATTATTGGTGTGGTTTCGATTTACCACCTTCAGGGACGATGAGTTTTTGTTTTTAAATTCCACGTTTAAGGATGTCCATACAACTATTTTTATGGTTAAAACATAATTTTATATTAAATATGGATTATTTAATGTTCTGTAACTGTTATATATACATAATATTAATTCATAACACAAAACAATTTTATGATGACTGAAAAAACACCAAGATAATCTAAATGGTTACCATTAATGATTTATCTAATGAATCATCCTCATATCTAGAAACAAAATGATTTATAAAAACATAAAATATCATGTAAGTTCATTAATAACATATAATTTAAATTCTAGATAACTATTTCTATTTTAAAAGATCTTTCATACATTATAAAAGTGAACCAATCTTGCAAACCAAGGAAACGAACACTCCGGAAAAACAAAATTGAATCATATAACTCATCAAAAAGGTTGAAAATGAACTTAATAAAATTATAATAAATAAAATAAACATTGAATAGGATATGAATTAAATTATTAATGATTTTAATTTTATTTTCTATGATTTTAAGTACAATTGTTGAACTAATTCAGAGAAAGGGTAAGGGATTCTCCCCGAACATCTATTTTTAATCCGGGTAACACTTTCTCTCGATTTACCCCAATATAATACTTATTATTTTTATTTATAATTATTATAAATTCTGTTTATATTTTAAAAAATTATGTTTCCAGATCACTTAATTTTATTTTATTTGTAAATTCGAGTTTCATAAGGTTCCCTTCTTGATTCCTCTCGATAAGAAATCGCAATTAAAGGGTTCCTCCCAATTTCTTGACCATTTTCAAGTAAACTCCATAATATGTTCTGAGAAACAAATATTTTTCTAAAATAACCCTTTAATCTTAAAAATATTTATTATCTATTTTTTGGGGTTGCGTAATCAATTATGTATTAGTCTTATTTAAATACAAATTTATATATTTCCCTTAAACTTCACTAAAGTGACCCATTTAGAAAGTTTCTTAAAAACTATTTTTACATGCTTACACTTAAGCTGGAAAACATTTACGGCTCAAACATAATATAATTTTCCTTAAAAAAATTTTTTGGGATATACATGTATACAATCTAATTTTATGACAAATACCAATGATTTTTTCAAAAGAACTCTTCTTTGTAAATAAAAAAAGTATTATTCTCTCAATAATTCATTGATGATTCTATTGGATTATTTTCATCTATTTCAGCACCCAATATTTAATATTATGATTAATAGGGATTGATATTTTATGATATCATATACCATATTTTATTAAATGGTTTATGATCATTTTGACTATGGATGTGCTATCTGGATACCATTCACTATATTACTCTAAAGGGTTGGTGATTATGTTTACTGATTGGGAAAGTTATTTACATTTGATATGTATATGATGTTTAAGTTTTAACTCATTCATATGAGTATTTTCTTGGACATAGTAATTGATGAGAGGTTCCCTCTATATCTCCTCATGGCATCGATGGGCCCCAGGAGATAGACTAGATTGGGATTTCACTAAGGCCTTACCCATTTATTTTCATATGTCTTGGCCAAGGCCTTGAAAATATGTTTCATATGTCCAGCATTATGAATTTTATCATTATGATATTAGTAATTGATAATCTATTTGATTATTTGACTAGTATAATATCCATGGTTATGTTTTGTTCTCATATGATCATTTATATGGCATTATTTAATCATATTTCATTCCTACCATATTATTCTTGATATTATGTTTTAATAGAATGTGTTTTTTTTATTTACCTTTTTTTATAATTTATTTTTATTAATGATACCTCCAACTATATGTAATACCCTTACTGAGATTCTGAACTAACCCCTATATTGTTTTTTATTTTCTCCCCAGATGCATAGATGTATACTATGAATGACATGTAGGGATAATATAGGGGTTTATAGGTGTTTCCCATGGAGTTTATATGTTTTATTTCATTTCATGATGTAATTTAATATTTATGTTTTTATCTACTTTTCCAAAGCTACTAAACTATTTGGTCACTTGGGATACGAGCGTTAGTTCATAGTACCAATGTAATAAAGTAGGGAACCAGCTTTAGTTTTCTAGTGTCGGGGTCTTTACAATAAACTATGAATATAAAATTGGGAAATATTTTTATTAGATATCAGTAAAAAATAGGATAAATCGTTTTGGAATATATTATAATATATTATTAACTAATAAATATCTTTACTAAACCATTGGATATAATGATGTATGTTTAACTTAACTTTTTTCTAGGGGAGTATGAATTTTTCTCTATTTATGTCAAAGATATTTCCTTACATAGTTCATATTCATTCTTGATATAAACAATCATTTCACCTTTAGAATACCACTTTAGTTCAACTATATTAGTTTGAAATTTGTAATTTTTGGGAAATAATGCAAGCTTTAGTCAATAATAAAGCTTAATCTCCTTATATTTTATGGTTTACAAACATGAACATAAAGATGTTTATTATTTAGTATTAAATTTTTTCATAGCTATAGAGAATTAAAAAAAAAGTATTTATCATATGTCTTACTAGAATATAATTATATTTCTAGTCATTAATTAATTAATTCAAAACATTAAATGATTCATTCAATATTTTAACTTGTTTTAATGTCTCCTTAATGTTTTAAAAGTCTCAACCAAGATGGATGTAGCACCCTAAAATTTTAAAAGTAATTTCAATTTAAATTAACACTATTTTTAATAGTTTTTTCACACAATAGTGAACTAAAAAACTAATATATATTTTATAAAATATTAAAATACAAGATAAAAATTAATTAATAATGAGAATGAAATATAAAACTTCACTAAGAAAATTATAAGAGGAATAAACTTATAATTAAATAAAAATATGATGCGCCTAAAATATTTACCCCCATGGTTCGACATTAAGATCACCAACCTGATTGCAACTAAAGAAGTAAATAAAAGAAATATAAATATAATAGGCATGTTAAAAGATAATAAAATGGGATGAGTGATTTTAGTAATGAAATATGACCATTATATATGGTTTTTCAGAATATATAGTTGTTTATATTATATGAATGTTGCAACATAATCATTGAATTGGAGTGTATAAATACAAGTAATCACATAATAAAATCTATGTAAAAAGGGGAAATAAATTGGATCGAATAGTAGAAGTCATCCTTATTAAGCTTATTTTTCTAAGCTTGGAAGGGAGGTAGCATCATAAGGGTCTTCCCAAGACCAACCCCATTCCAAACTTCAATAAGTGCATTTTGAGTAAAATCTTTTGTCGGAAACATTTAAGATCATGGAAATTTATATGAAATCCTTTCTAACTAAATCACCGCAAAAAAACCATCACTACATACCTTACCCTTAAGTCTTATATGATTTTATTGAGAGTATTTTTAAGTATATGTTAGGATGATATAATTCTAAAATTAATAATAAATTTTATATTCTCATTATTATGTATATTTTATATATTTTTTTAATTATGTAAAATTTACTTTAAAATAGTAAGAAATGTTTTTATTTAACATAAATATATTGACATTTTAATTTATTATTGATGACTTAATCTATCTTAAATAATTAAAAATATAGTCATTCAATTATAAAAATACCTTTTTCAAATAAATATAATTTTTAACTAAATTATGTATTCTTAAACCAATAGATCACTATTGAATAATATATGATATATTAGTAATATATAAAAATAGAAAATCTAAATTCCATCTAATTATTTTATCTTGTAATAGAATAAGACTAAATTATTATTTACACTTAAAAAACATTTTTTTAAAGTAGACTTGAGGAATTACATATTCTTATATTGAAATTAATTTTTAACAAATATTGAAATCTTATTTTATAAAAATAATTATTTAATCATAATATTTATGTTTTTTTTAATTTTAATTTCATTTTTAACATAAATATAAATTTCCAAATTAGACATAGTTACCATGGTAAAACAGTAATTTTTTAAATAATTGTTTTCATAAATGTTGTGTAAATTTTATATAAATAAGTAAAATTATAAATTTAAAGTAAAGAATGAAATATGATTTTTAACATGTAAAAAATATCTTAACACTCAATTAATTAGCAATTTATAGTAAATAATAATCAAAACACTTGTTTTAAAATATATAATTTTATAAAAAAAATCTAAATCTATTTTTTAATTTAAAAGTTAATTTTATTATAATTTGAAATTGAAATAAATTAAATGGTTTCTAAATTCATAATAATAAAATAAAAATTTGTTATGAAGGGTAATATTATGTTTTCTATTAAAAGAACAATTACAATGGTAAAAATTTAACCAAGGTTAGTAAGGTTAAATAGAGGTATCTTAATGTGGATTAAATTTCTCATAATTAACATGATACTAAAACCTTATAAGAAAATATTTATCAAGTAGTAATTACATACCAACAAGTATAAAAAAACCTTTAATCACCTAAATCCTATAAGATCCCATATTTACCCCTCAACTAACATTCATTTACAAGGAAAAGTACCTCTTTATCACAAATAATTGGGTATCACTTCCAAAAACTTAAGTTTATAATTATCCTCAAAATAAATATTTAAACCCTTTGAATTTTACCAAATATATAATTATTTTAAATTTTCAGAATCTATTGGATATAAGAAATTGTATCAATTCCTCCATTTCAATGAATTGTTTCAAGACAAGACTTGAGTCCTAAGAATAAGCATTATCCACTCTCCAACCTTTTCATCTTTATCATTATCACTCACCCTCTTTAATATATATTATAACCATGTTAATATAATGAAATAATTATAATTAGAATACTTAAATTTTATTATATTTATTTAACAAAAATTATCTATATGTCCCTCATCTATTCAAATAATTGAAAATGTCGCTTGTGTATTGTTTTGTCAACCACCTACATGAACAACAAATATCATATTTCATATTTGTATGTAATGTAAAGTTATAAAAAAAGATTTAATAAATAGATATTATTTTTATAAAAATATTTTTATTCTAGAAATAAAAATTAGTCTTTATATTAATAATATTAACTGTAAGTGATCATTTTAAATTTTATTGTCTGAATCTAGCATACCAAGAGGAAAATTGATTTCTTCTTCGTAACTAATAACATATTATCTTAAATTATTCATAAACCTACTCAAAATACTAATTTATATATTTAAAAACATCTAAATAATATCATTATCCATCAGTAATTATGTTATTATTATAAAATCACTTTCATACTCATTTACTTGTTATATCGGGTTCATGTTTGGGTTGGTTTGACCACCTACGTAAATGATGCTATAAATTTTTATCATAGGTAGTAGTGGAAACTTTATTAATTGTATAGTAATAAATTAATATATATATATATATATATATAATGTTTTTATTTTTTCCTATTATGATAAATCCAAATATTTTTAAGATACCAATGTTTGTTTATTAAAAATTACTGAAATTGGCTTTTCATAAATTGCATATTCGCAAATCATAATTAAAACTCTCATGCAATGAAATTACAAATTTATAGATCATTATGAAAAATATATTAAATTACATTAAATAATATCATAATGATGAATATAATATATGATATGTCTATAATTAAGTTTAGTGTGATGCCTCAGCTTGGAGAATTGTGTTCGAGTTGGATGGCCACATCACCTCATGTGTACCTTCATGTATTTAATAGATTATTGAATAACAGTAAGGGCCTAAATGATACTATGGGGAGGCTGTGAAATTGGAATTATATAACCATCATAATAACAAAATAATGAAATGAATAATATAAGGTAAGTGGTAAAATAATACATAGGGAATAAATAATAATGTCCAATATCAATAAACAAGGAAACGAAATAATAACCACATCACATGAAATGCCATAACGATATATAATAACCAGTATCAATTTAAAATAGATACCCACATATGGAAAAATTAAAAATATATATTATTAAAAAATAACGAAAAATTAATTATTCGTCACAAAAAAAGTTCTTGTGTCATGTCCCGATATCAACTCAATCCTCATCCACCGACTTCGACTCAATAATATAACATAGGGGATTTTCCCTTACTAGATCTTAGATATTGAATCCTATATGTGAATTGAGATGGTCATGTATGGTGTGTGAATTAAACTAGGAAGACACCACCAATTTTTCCATAGAATAAGTGCAATAGTTGTATAAATTTGGATTCATCGACATAATTAATTAATCAAAGAAACTAGCAACACCATCAGGTTATCATGTGTTAATTAGGCCTCCAAAAAATCCCAAACATACCTGCTTCAACCCCATGCAAGAATTAAGGGTTTTTTAGAATCTATATGAAAGTTTAAACATGGATCATCTCTTATTACTCATTAAATAACCTCCTTTATCATACATGACCCATCACTTCTCACTCAAGGAAGGTAACATCATGAACACCTGACTCATCCCTTATCACTCTAGGGAGAACACACCAAATCCCAAGTCACTCCTTATCACCCAATGTGCACAAAGAAATATGAAAATGGGAAGAAATAAACCAGCCTAAATACACATAAAAAGTCATAACAAGTAATGAGATTATCACATGATACCCTATACTATTTTACCAAGTCAGTATAGCTTCAAAAAAGCCCAAATTTCTCGCTCATTTCCCACCTTTCTGGTTGGATGGACATAAACAAAACCCAAAAATCAAATTGTGATCACCATTTTACCCAATCCATAGCCCACCACTCAACCTATAAGTAGCTAACTACACCATAAAAGATAATATTGATCACTTTTATAGAATATATAGAGTTCTTATATAGATATTCACACACCAACATTAAAATCAATACATATAACTTCAAAAAATTATAAAATGGTAGAAACTTCCTACCTTAAGAATAAAAAATCATACTCTCTAAACAAAACCTCCCAATTCAATATTGAAATTAAAAAACCCCTAGAATAAAACCCTAAGTCACAAAATTTTTAGGTTTAGATAGATAAAAATAATAAACAAAACAAGAAAGGTACACCTAGGGCTTAGATGATGTTAGAATAACCAAAATATAGCCCCTAAAATGAAAAACACTATGGATGAACAATATATGAGGTTAGAGGATCCAAATCATTAATGATGAGTCTACCACATAACCTAGGTCATGAAAATGTTGGATAGAAGTGATTAGAAAAAAATAGTGGGTTCTAGGAGAAATTACACTGATGAATCTAAAATAACCAATAGTAATATATTTGCGGTGTGACCTATATAGTTCACAGAATGAACTATTGTAGGCATTGAGGTCACACCTTGGTTATGTCAGTCCTTGTGTGACCCCTATGTTTTATGTCATGAATGAAACATTCTGAAAATTTTCAGCTATAGTGTCAATTTTTTTCTCTAAAAATTACCTCCTAGACACCCCAAATACTAAAAAATTATACAATTACTCAATATATGTAATAAAAAATAAATTTTCAATTCAACACATCTCAATATTTGGGGGTGTTACAAATCCATCTTCTAAGGACCTATCATCAGTGAGAAGTAGTAATCGGGGTCCTAGATTAATAGCTTCATCCATGAATCATGTACATATGATTCCTTCTCCTGAGTCGCATCTTAGGTGAACCCATACAATCATAGTACTGGGGTAAGAGAAATTTTCCACCCACATACAAACTTTTCGACCTGATCTATAATCTACACTTATTTCTCCTTTAACAAATCATCTTCATTTCACTCGACATGTCCATCAAAGAACATGTACCTAGTTTTTTTATCATACTTTTAGTGTTATGACATATCAAGAACATCATGCATAACTCAATCTCATGGAGGAAAAACTAACTAATAAACCACAATCCCAATCTATTCAAAAATCTTCAACTTACTGAAATACTATGGTGTGAACTTCCCTTTATTCCCCAACCTATTATTCCCAAACTATAGTGATTCCCATTAAAACACTTTTCCACCCATGGTGAACTCTAAGGGTCCCTACCTCTGATTAATAAGTGAACTCTTTCAGATCTGAATGGTAACCATCTGCTTCAAGATCAATTGCACCTTATCAGTGGTTTTATACACCAATATTAGTTCGGTTATAGTCTAATCACTTTCCTTCATCCAACATAATGGTGAGAAGTATGACATAACAAAAATCATCATAAATAGAGATATGAATTGTATCTGGATAGCTATTATTTCCTGAAAATTCTACAAAGACTAGATAGTCTGCCCAATATTGTCAAAAATAAATCAAAAATTACCTTGGAATATCATCCAGTATAAATATCATATTCTATGAATGTTCATCATAATAGGAGTGATATGTTATGATCATTTTTAGTTCACACCCAATGGACTTCTATAGGCCCTGCTAGAATTTAAATATGAAGTGTTCATACCAATCTGGCATAATGATCATATTCATATTACAGAACATTATTATCTCCTATATATATATATATCCTATCTAACTCATCCACACAAAGAGTCTCCCAAATAGGCAAGAAATTTCCGAAATTCATTTACTAATAAACAATCATTCGCATTGCATTATGACTTCTTAGGGTATAGGGTAGTCCTGTGATGAAATCCATGTTCATCTAAACCTATTTCCATACTAGCTCCAGAAGGGGTTAGAGTAAACTACCAAGTTACTTTTTATCTAACTTTATCATTTCATAGGTAATAAAACATGACAAAAAACACATGATATCCTTCTATATACTGGTTTACAAAAAACACCATCGGATCTCTTAGTACATCTTGGAATAACCTTTATGCACTTCCCATTTTGAGGTATGAGAGTCCCTTGTCAACCCTTCTCTCGTCAAGGTGGGTACTAATACTTTACCATGGATGTAAAAAATGGCATCTCTATCCTAGGCTATGATAGGATAATCTTTCATGTGTTTTTCTCAAATCATGATTTCATCCAAACAAAACATTTAGTTGGACTTCACATAATCCCTGAGGGAATATGTTATACAAAAATGATAAAAAAAACATCCAATTCTTGATCCACTGACCTATCCATATTTTAGTCTATGAATAGGATCATAAAATTCCAATATTATTAATAGGTCCAAACTCTAAACTCATGGTTCTTTCTACATAAGTCATCTACAATGACATTACCATTATCTAGATAATATTATATCTCAAAGTTGAAATTTTGAACGTAATCAACCCATGTCTCTCCCATAAATTCAAGTATCACTGGTATAATAATTATCATAAGCTCTTGAGTTTAGTGTAGATGAAATAGCACTCACTAAATAGATAATGTTTTCAATACTTCAAAACTTGAACCATAAATTTCATCTTAAGATTTTGGGTTGGGTAGTTTCAATTGAAGGGTCATAAATGATGAGACCAATAAGTGACCACTCGGTTCAATAAATTAGATCAACTCTCAAACTGACTCTTAATACATTAAAATAGAGCATATAACTAATCCTAGGGTCTAAAAGAATGAGATTTATAGCATATATCAACCTTTTATTCAACTATTTGGAGGCATCCTCACACTTTATCACTCACTCAAATTTGACCCCCTTCTTAGTCATCTCATTCATAGGTCCTTCCATCAACCTATAACTCCTATCAAATCTAAGAAAACTCTAAATCCTAAACATTTTCTTGGGATGATCCCATAATACCACTACTTACAGCTTCTCTAGATCAACTAAAATCCTCAAATCTGAAAATGCATGTCAAAAAAATTACACCTACTAAATCCAAAATAGAAACTTATAGTTATTGGAATAAAAATGATATGCCTGAAGTGTGTTCAATAAAAAATCTAGGTTCTCAGCATGAAATTATTGAGTATGTGAGTATACCAATATGAAATTAACAGAAACCCTATAAAAATATTCTATAAAGGGAATAAAAACAAATTTGACGAGATTTATAAATATTTTTGATGCATTTTTTTAAAAAAATGGAATCAAAATATTCTTATAAAACCTATAACTTATTCAAATTCCATATTTTATAAATCCACTTCCCTGGCCCATAATTGATGATAACTCGATCATATATTGATCTTATAAATCCATATATTTCTCTTAAGTTGGTCAAATAGATTGTTGATCCCTGGAAATTAATATAATTTCTTTACCATAAACTAGTTTCACTTCAAGAAATCTACACAAATCATAAGAAAACCATCCACCTTCTAATAGATTAGAACTTGACCAGCAGAGAGGCTCCCTAGTGGATGAAAGCCTTCACTTCATATTCCCCAAGATATGAATTCAACTCCATTATCTTGGCATGTATTGTGTGATAAGGAGGAATCTATATGGAATACGAACCTGGGATGAGATTAATAAAGAAATTGATCTCCATCTTAGGAGTATTACTTAAGAAATCCCCTAAAAATACATTCTGAAATTGGTCCACCATTGGAGGAAAAATGGTTCAAATAGTTAGTTAGTCTGCTTCAGGAACCATACCTACCACCTAGGTTATAATGGTGCCTACCCAGCTAAAATCAGGTCTATCTATACTTGTCTCAGCATCCCATTCTCCTACCATAAAATACACCACTTTCTTAAGGAAGGATATGGATACCTACCTTCGATACCTATAAATTCAAGTATAGAATCATGCCAATTATTTGATCCCAAAACTAACATTGAAACACACTATATCTAATAATAATAAATCCCATAAATTTGCATATCCTCTCTCCACTAAAAAACACATGATATGTTATTGAATATGATCTAGCATCTTCCCAAGAGGTGTATCAAGTGCTACCAACCATGGGGAGAACTTTAATATAAATCAAAACTCAGATACACCTTGAATATAAATGAAGGAATAATAACCTTTAGTATCAAATACATTTATATAAAGCTTCAAGGTAATTATAATTTTACCTCTAATAGTTGAAGGTCCCTTAACCCTATCAACTAAAACTCGATACAAAGAAAAAACTCAACCTACCTAAAATTTATGGCCTTACCTATAAAATACCTTAATCACTTAAGGAACTACCACATAAGTCGTCTATTTCAGGGTCTTCCCCTAAGACCCTCATCCAACTCCATCTCCTGACATCCTAGAAATAACATGGATATCTGACTGGGGTCCACCTATCTAATATCTCAAGGCCTGCATCTACCCATATCCTTTTCCTATAACCGATTAGGGTAATCTCAAACAAAATCATTGGAGATGTCCCATTATACTACATGAATGACATGCACTCTACTGACTAGTACACATACAGTAGTAATTCTTAGACTGTCTATAACAAAAATACATGGTTGGGTCCCTCCTGGAGCTGTAAAAGATAGTCCTCTAAAATTCTATGATTTCCTATCATTTACTTGGAACATCTCCATCGATATCCTATTCCTATTATTGGAAGAAGTACTAAAATACCCACTTGTAAGGTTATCATTAGGTCCACTAGAGAAGGAATGAAATCCAAATTAACTATCCAATGATAAGACTATAAGACTTAATGAATTATGATAGGATTATAGACCACATCTGAATATGAGATTATATAAAAACTATGGACTCAACATTCCACCTTAAGAGAAAGGAAAATATTGAAACTCGTGTCTTTGTGATCCTAATTTCATGTCAATGTTAGATTAAAGAAGATCAAATTTTTTAAATGAGACTCATAGTTAGGAATAGATGTCGTCCCCTACTTGGGATTTTTGAATTTATAAGATCTATTCAAAATCAACATATAAGGAAATACCTCCTTGAAAATAAGATTCTTAAAATCTACCCATGATGAATCTACATGACTCAAGGTCTATATAATTAGGCCCCACCACACCACATTGTGGCATGTACCATGAGAATATATGCCTCCACCTCACCTGATTATAATCAAGAATCTCTATAATCCTGAAGATCCCCTCAAATATCTATATCTATTCCTCAACATTGTAAGGACCACACATTCACTAGAAACTTAATTTTTTCAATAGCTATAATTCCTAAGTAGAATCCACCATTGTTTACTATCCCTAATGAGATCCTCTACCTCCCATTATATGATGCATAAAACATCAAACTAAAGAGCCTATACTTTCTGAATGATAGGGGAAGCATCAATATAATGCTCATCCTGGACCTCCTAGACATATGAAGGCATGATGTGATTATTCCCTACTTCAGTAGAATCCACATGTTAGTACTTCTATGACACTATATGTAACTAAATATGTGAAATTATAGAAAATATGAAAGCAGATACTCGTAAATTCCCTTAGCAACTTAAATATTCAAATGCTTAAAAAATTAACTAATGCACACACACAATGACACTAAGAACCATTTCATAATAGGATACCCATTAATACTTGGAATAAACCATTTAAGACTTACTAAAGCCCTAGAAAATATATTTTTTACATACATTTCAGTTATAGTCATAATAAGAAAAAATATTAGCATATTCAAATAAAATTAATTAAACAACACTAATGATGTATTTATAGAAAAACAACTAAATATATGATTCCTAGAATTTAATATTTTTTATTCCTATATCAATCACAAGAAAATAGGAACTTGGAATGTATAATTTTGTTCTTAGATATGATATATGAGCACACCCACCCTTGCATATTTGGATAAGAGAAAATCCCATAAATTATAACCACATAATAATACTAGAATAACAACATTTAATTTTACCATAATAACAAATAAAATCAATCCAACTACTATGGTGACCTAATTGTCCATCTTATAGGAAATAGATAGATATAATCATATTTTCTTACTTGATTTTGAACCATCCAATCTCCACTCTACCAATCCCCAAATTTTATGTGAAGAGAATTGGTTCTCTGATACCATTGATGAGAACCATTTTCCCCAAATTTTTGTCTATTTTCCAATGAAAGATAACCCATAATCAAGATATAAATTAGGTAATTAATTAATTATTATTAGTTTTTAAAATATTTAATTTAAATTTTTAACGTATTTAATCATGATTTTTAGTTATTTATTCATTTTTGGATTAATTGAAGAATTTGAACTTTGATTTTTAAATTATGGAATTTAACAGTTTAAAGGATTTTTAATTTTATTTTATTAATTTAAATCGTTTTTATTTTTACATGATTAAATAATAAATTGAATTTTTACATTTTCACTATTTCATGTTTGTAAATGGAAAATCGATAACTGTATGACTTCAGTCTACACATATTATGACTATGGATTTGGCTAATAAAATTTGAAAAGGAATAGGTTACACCAAAATGTATGAATTTTCATATTATTTCATATAATTACCTTGGTTAATCAAATAAATTGAAAAATTAATGTAGATTTTATAAGAATTCTTCCACTTCATATGGATTTCCTAGGATTTCCTAATACTTATAGCATTCCGTAGGACTTCACTAGCACAAATGTATGACTTACCAACCATTTCATCTTACTTCCTATCGAGTGTATGATTTTATCATATGACTCCATCATATAACTTCAAATTCATATGATATGGCTTTTCCTATGATTTTATAACATTAGTTCCAATAATAATAATTCCATCCCAACATCGTATGAATTACTCCATAGTATAAAGGTGTCCTTGTGGGTAGACCCCTCCACTATGTCAAGGCCACCTTCACCCTATATGAAGGTAACTAGGAATCTTCCTACAGATAGAGAATTTATTCTACATATTTCTTAAGGGAAACCTTGATGGTTGATCTATACATAAAAGAACCTCTATATATTTCACAATCTATGTCAAGGTAAATTGTAAGCTATATAAAGGTAACAATGAACCTATGTGAGGGTAATCAAGTGATGTGTTAGGGTAGCATCATGCATTTTAAAGTCCATATAATGTTATCAAGCATGCTTCTAAAGCTATGTAAGGTTTATTCTAGTTATGTGTAAAAGTAATGAGTTCATATGAGTAATTCATAAGGGTGCCTCTATGACCCTAACCATGCCATATCGGGATAACAGTTTTCATCATGGGGTTATATAAAGTTCACTCAACGTCTCTATATGGGTCAATAAATATGTCACGTCAAGGTATCATAGACCAGCATAAAGGTTCTACAGTGGAAATATAAAGGAGAAGAGTATATAAGGGAGCTATATAAGAGTTTCACCAAGGGTTTAGAAACAGATAAAAGAACATAAATTGTTATGAAGGTTGTGTAAAGCTGACAAGGGATCAATATAAGTTCATCCACATGAGATTTTAAATTTTAAATTTCCATAAGGTTGAGATCTACTAAAAAGAAAAATCACACGATATTTTCTTTTCAAATTTGGAAAACCTCATCTACTTCATCCATACAGCGTCCATCCATCATAGGAGGAAGTTACTATTCATGGAAAGGTAATTTCTCAATAAGAATATTTGAGTAAATCCAACCTAAATTAATATACACCTTAGGCATATGCATATGGAATAAATCAAAGAAGATGGTTTTGGGAACTGAATTTAAGGAATAGTTTTAAGGTATGGAAATTTTTAGAGGAATAAGAGACCTATGTTTCTAACATGGTGGATAAAGATGTTGAATACCATGAGGTACTATCAATCATTTCTTTGAGATAGCATATATTCATTCAGGGTAAGGTTATAATATTCAATCAAGTTGAGATAGTGGGAATTCATTTATTCCCATTATAATTTAATTTCTCTAGTGATAGAACATTATACCATTGATGATGATGTTATTGACTTGAAAAATATATATGAGAAAATCCCAAAATTCTGTAAGACTTGAAGGATTATTGGGCATGAAGACTCTTCTTTCAGACAACATCTTAAATGTTCCTTTTGTGACATGATTGTGCATGACTTGAACAATTGATTTAGAAAGTTGAAAATCTTTGCTCCGTAAAATAATATATAGGAAGATTACAAGGATGCACCTAAATCGGATCAGCCTAGCATACTGAATCCTGATGACCGAAGATGTGACAATGTGGACATAGATAAGCCAATAGGAAATGGGGGGATGAATGCATCTATGACACCTAATGAGGTAACTAAGTCAAGGACTTGGGCTGAAATTTTTTCTAATGAAGTTAGTGGAAACACTGTTGATATGACAAGAGTGCAACTGTTGACAAATAAAGGAGAAAATGATGGGAAAGAATTTGGGGTCTGGAAAGGTAAGAAAATTATAGACTCTGACTCTACTGAAATTTCCAATTCCAGTTGGAATTTGATGATAGGCAGCACCTCTAAATCTTTAGTTGATGAAGATGGATTTCAACTTGTTACTTACAAAAAAGTAGGAAATTCAAAGCAACATCTTGTGGATGATGCTCAATCAAATGAAGGTACTACTTCTTCTGATCTGAACAAATATGATAGTGGGATGCATGATGCATGTGGGAGAGTAGAACATCCTAAATAAGAAATAAAGGATCCCTCTTCAGACACATTTGGGTTGTAAAATGATGAATATGAATCAGATAGCAGTGATGCTGAGACATTAATTGAAATGGTGAAATCCCTTCCAAATAGGTTTGACTGCAATCTGAGAGGCAGAGGTTGTGGATGAGGCTGTGGAAGAATTGACTGGAATGCAATTCAAGAAGAAGAGAAGAAAATATGTGAGAGGTTAAGGAAGAAACTTGACCGCTAGCTGAATTATTTTGGGTTGTAAACCTTTTTTATGCTCCTTTCCTCCTTTGTACTGTTGTTTTTTTATCTTCAATAAATGGGTCCCTACCTCAACTTTAAAAAAAATTATACCATTAGTGTTTAATCCATGGAGAATCTCTATTGCACCACCATTTTCAAGTAAGTAACCCTTTATTTATAAATTGTAAGTATGTAAAGTGTATGAGTGATGTTTGGGAGGTTTTGGATGACTTTTGGAATGTTTATAGGTATTTTATAAATTAGAACAGTTTGAGTGTGGTTTTTGGAAACTATGAAACACTAATAGAAAACTGTGAATAATGATATTGGTGCTAAGGGGAAGGCTTACTATTAAGTGCACGGTTTGGCTAAAAAATTCATAGACCTAGAAGAAACTATAGAAAGTAGAAATAAGGGAAACCAAAATAGTTTCTCCATACTAAAATAGTTTCCAAGGAAAATAAGCCAATGAATAATTTAAACCATTTCACATTTCTTTTTGGAATCCTATTCGATGATTCACAAACACACCCACATATTAATGCTTCACAGACAATTCAATACTCATGAGAGTTTTCTCATACATCAACCAATTCATCACAAAGTGACCAATCTCCTTATGCAACAATGACACACACCCCTTATATAGGTTCATGTTTCTTTATACCCCAATGGTACATGCCCCTTATTCTGGGTCATCTGGAAAGAAAGAACTCACACAATCCCATGTATACCAAATGAATTTAAAATAAATAAATCCAACATACTTCAATAAAACCATTATTTTATTAAAAACAATTTTAACAAACAATTTTTATAAATACATAAAATCCTAGTTTTCAAATAATGAGTTTAAAATTAAGAAAACCATGTACTTTGCACAAGAAATATCCACAAATCCACAAATCTGAAAATCATCACTAAATAAGGTTTCTAACATTCCTTGAACACAAATTCAATAATAAATTTCACTAAATTTAAACAATTTGAAAGTAATCCTTCAATTTCTAAGAAGAAGAGTTGAGAGTGAAGCCAAATACCTTAAGAATTATGGAGAAAATGAAGAATGGCATGAAAATTCCTACAAACTAGGTTGAATCTCTAAAAACCCATAATAAATCTCTTCCCCTAACATCAAAAAGTCTAAATATAACCATTATTGGAATATAACACCTAGGATCTATCCACATTAGATTATATATAATATATCTAGAGAAGTAATAAAGTATATATTAGAAAAAATATACAAAAATACCACAAAAGGAGACTTACCAAGGTAATCAGGCTTCAACACACCCTGAAAAGCCATCAGATCAGGTATGAATCAATGGGGAAACGTTATACTACCTTTGGAAGGAAAAAATCTATATTTAGGGATGAAATGGGGGTAAATTATGGGTTTACATATAATCCCCACCAAGATCCACTTTATTAGGATTTAGTTTTTAAACCATGCATGGTTAGTCAAACAATTAATAAAATCGTCCACTAACTATGTGTTATCCCCTTCTTCAAGGAGAATATATTATGGTTTTCCTTTTCTGTTTGACAAATTTTTCACCAACCGTAAAAAATACATATCCCCGCTTTTCATAGTTTATCCTAGGATTCCTCAAGTTTTGGCCAAACTGTGCATCTAATCGTGCACCTTCACATTAGCCAGTGTCCCACAATGCATGGTTTCCAATAAGAGTTACATGGTGTTCACAAACCGTGCACAATAATTCACCCTTAAAAATCCCCAGAAACATTTCAAAAGTTTTAAAAAATCACCCAAACTTCACTCAAACACTTTAAAGACAAAAAATATATAGGGTAACTTACTTGAAACTGAGGTGCTACAATCTACACATTCCATGTTGTCAATATCTATTCATTAATGATAAATATATATCTATTATTTTTCTCTAGAAGTTAGTTAGATTATTTTAGATTGTAATATATTTTTATTTTCTTTACAATCAAATTATTCTTCCATTATTTTCCTGTTTTAAAACACAAACCACTTTGAAGTAATTTACTGTTTGTGATAGTGAGTAGTGGGATGATCCAGGGGTGATTAGAGATATGAAATCTCTAGTATAGGAAATGTTGTTGAATATAGTGATCATTGCATTGCCTTATTCCATTTGAAACAACTAGGTGAGGGTGATCGGTGATGTTTAATTTGATTTGAGGGGAGTATAAGGGGAATTAATTTGAATAATGATTTAGTGGGAGTGTGATGAGATAATATATGGTGTCATAAATATCTCTTAAAATTGAGTTTAAAACCTAAAACAATTTTCTTCTCCAACAAATCTGGTCATCACTTCATTTAGGAAACACAAAACCCTCATTAAAATGAGAAAACACCCATAAAACTCCCATATCTAGGGAAAAATTGAGTCCCACTATCAAGACAGTAAACTTACGTTCCAAAATTGTTTGAGGATAAATTCACGATAGGCTCATCACTAAATTGATACCATTGTCAGAGAGGTGTGCTAGTATTTCATTATTATTATTTTTTATTTTATTATATATTTGTTTTATACGTGACCAAGTATAGAACAGATAATCCCATTAGTTTTAATTCAAAGGTATAGAGATACATTCTGGAAATACTCAAGACTCTAAGGATCACAGAATAAGAATAAAGGTATATTATCACTAATCCATTGAAAAATTCCCCATCCTCATCCTCATCTTCTACAAGAGCTACTATAGGCAGTGAAAATTTAAAAGATAATTTGGAGTACTATAATAGTACTTTAAGACAATCATATTCACTCAATTTCAATAATAATAATTGGATCTAAAAGGCAAATAATTAATTTTATTTTGACCTAAAAATTTAGAATGATCCAACTCCTTCCTAAATATAATGTCTTGGAAAGAGGGGATCCTAACTAGGATTTGAGAGAGTTTCAAAGTGTCTACAATAATGTAAAATCTAGAGGACTCTCAGAAGCTCATATTAACTAGAAGTATTTTCTATTTTACCATGAAGGATCATCCAAAGAATTTCTATAAAATCTATAGCCTAAGGTAGTCACTACCTTGGATGAACTCCAGATATCCTTTCTCCAAAATTCATTCTCTACTTTTAGTAGTACCCAGTTTAAAATTTATATCTATAGAATTAAAAAAGAAATTAGATAAACTCTATATGAGTATTGGGAGAGATTAAAGTTATTGAAATAATTCTACCCAAATAATATTTTTAAAGACTATAATTTCATTGTATTTTTTACCAAAAATTGATAGAAAATGATTAAAACCTACAAGATGATTAATCTATAGGATCACTAATTGAAAACTCACTAGATAAATCATGGGAGTTGATAGATTATATTTCCCAAAATTTCTAATAATTTAGTATAAGAACCACAATAAGAGGAGTAAATGATCTAAATATATCTAACTATCCCTTACTTGAAACTAAAATTTAAGAAAAAACCAATATTTTAAGATAGTTATCATTTAAAAACATCCTAGTTGTGTCGCCTACCACACCCCTAAGAGTGAGTTGGATTTTCCACTCCCTAAAACACTATATAAAAGGATTCCTTCAAGTGAAGGAGAGTTTGGATGACAAGTATTAGAGGAAGTACCATAATAAATCAATTGGAAGTCATGTATTCAAGGTGTACCCTACAAATTAGTTTGGAACTGGAAACCAAAAATACTCATGACCCCTTTCCATCAATCTTATCAACAAGAATTTACTTCACCCACCTTTCCAAATGAATGGGTATAACCCATCTACAAGATAACAATAAGGAAAATATCAAGAACCATCCATGATGTATTTATTAAAAGATCCTATATAATCTCTAATGAACCAATGGTTTATACTAACAACACTTAGATTAGGGTTAAAAGAGATGAAAGGAAAATTTAGATAAATCATTTCTACCATTAATAACTTTTTAGATCAAGTCTTATGTGAACTACCTACCCAATAGATTCCTAATACAAAAAAATGTTAGTTTTATTTCTTTAATAAGTGCAAAGTAGGTAATGATCAGTGAATAATAACTATAGAAAGATAATGCGGAAGTGGAAAACTTATGAAACCTAAAGAATATATCCGTGAGAATAATCATGAATAACTTGTCTTTGTTAAGGAACATACAATGAGGAAGGGCAATTGAAAATAAATATAGAGGACCAACAAACACCCCAACTTCATTTCCTTGTAATAATAAAACCACCCAAACAAATTAGTGAAGAATTGTTGCAATAAGAACTTCTAGAAATATTCAAGATATTAAATATCAAAATCCCTTTGATAGATTTCATCCACCAAATCCCAAGGTATGAAATTTTTATCAGGGAGATGTGAACAAATAAGGGTAACTTAAAGGAATAAAAAGATAAGGTTATATAGTCATTTCTTCACTCTTATAACCCCACAAATGTCAAGACTATGGTATTTTTCAAATTCCTTACAATATATGAGAGATATTTCTTAAAAATTTATTGTGTGATTTAAAAGAATCAATCAATTTCTTAACTTACCCAATTTTTTCCCTCAAAATAGGGGAACTCAATACAACTAGTTTGGTTTCATAATATGCTTACTAAACCATTGGCTACCATATTGGAGTTTTAAATCATGTTTTGGAAATAGTGAAATGACCAATTTTCCCTAATGAATTTTATATTTCAAAGATGTAATAATGAAGTGGTAGATTTTATTTTCATAAAAATCTAGGTAGTCTAGTTCTTAAGATATCTAAAACCGTAATAAATGTTAATAAAAGAATAATTTAAATGGATTTTAGGAAATTGACAGTTAACTTTGGAATTTTAGATTCAATGAAATAACCCCTAGATAAACTATCTATTTTACAAATAAACCATTAATATATTCCATGATATTATGAGGAAGATATTGAAATGATTTATGGAATAATTCAACAAGGAGAAGACTATTCATCACTTTATTTTTTTATTAATCTATTTTTGTAAATTACTAAGATATTCAAATGGTTTTTTTGTTGAAAAATTTTAGGAACTAGATGAAACATAATTTGATGATTTACTCAAATATTCCACTATCACTTCTATTATACATTTTCAAGTTGAAAAAAATATAAAATAGTGAGTTGAAACCATCACTAGAAAAACCACCAAAATTGGAGATAAAGTTGTTACCATATAACTTTTTATATGATTTTATTAAAGAAAATTGAAATAGACCACCATAATTTCAAACAACTTAGAACTTAATAAATATTATAAACAACATTAAATTATGAAAAATCAAGTTATGGAAAAATATAGTTCATTAGGTGGCATCTTAAAGAATAATCCCAAAAACTTGTTTACACTAGATTTTCTAATAAAGTGATTTTAAACCTATAAGAAAGTATTAAAGGATTTTTAAAACAACCCTTATAGAAGTTTTAGATAAATAATTTAAGATAATATTTGGGGATATAATAGTATACCCCATATTAGACTCTCATTGGGTGATTTCCATTCAGATTATACCGAAGAAAACTGATTTCATCAATGTCCAAAATGAAAATAATGAGTTATTTCCCACTATAATTCAATACAGATAGAGGGTATTAATTAAGTATAATAGGCTAAATCATGTGACTAGAAAATGAAATTTCATAATCACTTCTTTATAAAAAATATTATAAATACTTTCTATGGAAGATTATTATTATTTTTTGATGGATTATACAGTTATTTTCACATTCAAATAGCTTTATAAGACCTAGGAAAGACCAAATTTACATGTATCGTCATTTTATTTTCATATCTATGGATTCCTTTTTGTTTTTTTAATACCCTAGTTAATTTTCCTTGATGTATTGTAAGTATCTTATAAGACCTGATTGAGAGATGATTGCATGTATTTATTGATAATTTTACTATTTTTTGTACATTATTTTAAACCTAACTTGAAAAAATGGAAAACAATTAAGATGTACCTTAAAAATAAGTTGTATTTAAACATTGAAATTATATACTTTATAGTGGTGAATAGAAATGTTCTAGTTCACATAATTATTAAATATATAATTGATGTACATAAGGATAGGGTTGAAATTATTTCCACACTTCATTACCCCCCCCCCCCCACTGTGAAATATATTAGATCATTCTTCGGTCCTTATAAATTATATATGAGGTTTATCAAATATTTTAAAAAAAATTAACCCTTGACCAACCTACTCAAATAGGAAACTAATTTTTGGTTTGATGATTCATATATGGAAGATTTTAATAAAATTAAATAGATCTTAACAACATCCTCTATAATCCTTCTACTGAACCAAAATACCCCCTTTGAGAAGTTTTTTGATGCCTATAATCAATCAGTGGGATATTTGTAGTACCGAAAGATTAATGTGAACTAATAAGTGATAAAAAGAAATTTACAAACCCAAGACACAACCCTATTAAATTACACAATAACATAGAAGAGGTTTTTGGATATTTTTATTCATTTAGAGAAATTATATTCATATGTAATAGGAATAAAAGTTATAGTTTACTTTTATAATATAACTCTCGGATATTTGATCAAGAAGGATAATTTAAAGAAACTATTGGTGATATGGATGCTAAGTTTACAAGAATTAATTATATAGACCAATAAAGGGAGGGTTTTTTAGAATTTAGAGTCAAACCACATGAGTAGGCTGCCCCACACCATTGATATTGAAACACCATCTAAGACAACCCTTGAAGACTACTTACATCATTAAAACTTTTACAAAGTCACCCAAGTTCCCTAGTATGCTTACTTGATGAATTTTTTAGTCCCATCAAAGGCAGCATCATTATTTACACATCATTTAACTCTTGAAATAAAATCTAAGATAGAGTTTTATGATTGGTAGGGGCCTTATTTACGGAATATATATAATAAACAAGTGATAAGAAGATGGATACCTAAGAAGGTGGTAAAATCAGCTCTTTTTGTCACACTCTTTCATATGGAGGATATTTTAATACTTAAATAACTTTCACAAAAGTTTTATAATATGTTTTTTTCATTAATTTTTAAATAAATTCATTATTTTTTAATACATGTAAAAACTTTTATTTTACTAGATTTATTTTTAAAATTCAAAAAAAATCATCCAAACGCATTTATTTTTTTATGAAATAATTGATGTATGGGGATTATATTTCATGAATAGATTTTTTTACCTCATTTGGATTATTCTGATATTTCCTTAGTAGTCTATTATGTTTCCAAGAGTACTTAAGAATAAAAAACCTGAACTTTTGATGAAAATTTGGTTATTTAGTTTCTATGATAAAATATTTTTTGTAGATTTTGAGTACTATAAGTTATAATAAGTGATCAAGGAATAATTGTTTGTAATAATAACATTGAATACAATATTATGAATTATATATTGAACCAAAATAATTCCAATTCTTATCACCCACAAAAAAATTGTAAATCCAAGTTTTAAAATTTAGAAGTTAAGATGATTTTTAAAAGAACTATGTAACCAACCAAATATATTACATTACAAAGATTAGGATGTGTATTGGTCATACATGACTACATTCAAAAAACCAAAGGTATATCCCCTTGAAAAATTATTTATAGAAATAAGTATCCACTTATTTTTGTAATATTAAAAAATACTACTAGGTTATGAAGAGAGTGAAACTAGAGTTTTGAAAGGATAGAGAGAGAAATAAGATTCAAATGTTAGAACTTGGGGATCTGAGAAGGGAAGATTATATTAACTGCCTATTGAAAAATGAGAAAAACCAATCATTCCATTAAAGACTTATTCATTAAATAATATTTTAATTGTGAGATAAAGTGTTGTTACTCTCCTCAAGGATGAAGTTCATGCTTGGTAAGCTTCTTTCCAAGTGGACTAGACCTTTTACAATAACTAATAAATTTCCATTTTGTGTATTTGAAATCAAAGTAACTAAAATGAAACACCCATTCAAGGTGAATCAATATAAACTAAATAATTTTTGTGAAAAATTTTATAAGGAACAATTGAAGAAAATTAATCTCCCTTACCACTTTTTGAATAAGAATCCCCATGTTGTCTCTTTCCGTTAATCTTCTCTAGATAACTCTTACTGAGACTCTTATTCCTTGATAAATTCATTATAGAATTAAGTTGTATCTAAGATAAGTGTAATGGGAAGAAAAATATAAATAGGTATGTGAATAATTTTTTTCTTTTCTTTCTCTATTTATAATTTATTTTGGTATGAAAAAAATATAACAAATTGATCAGGAATATATTTTAAGAAACTATACATAAATTTTGAATCTTGTTTTCTTCTATTTTTTATTTTTCTTTATAGTGTTTATAAATATAAAAGCTTTATATTTAATGTTATATTTTATATAATGAAATATCATGCTAGTTTGGAAGGATTTAATTGGGTCTAAAATTGTTAAAAATAGATGATTATTCGGGGAATTATACCACTAATTTCATAGATGTTATTACTTTAGAACAAGGTAATGTGATTTTAATGAAAATTAACATGGTGGAATCAAAATAATAGGATGGGTAAACTATACTATTGAAATAAAACATAGGTAACCTACCATAGTAATTGATTATCACCTTAGAGATCATCCTTAAAAGAAATTTGGATATTTCCAATAAACATAGGTAAAATAAGAAAATGGAAACTGATCTAAAATTACTCCTAAGTAAACATAAACACAAGTGTGTGTGTGCCTGTTGGCCATCAAATAAGATTTCATTCAACCTGAGATAAGGATTCCATAATGTTCCTTTTACAAATTAACTTTTACAATTAGTCTTGGGAGATACCAAATGTATTGGGACAGTCTAGTTCTATCTTTATTTTCACTCATACAATAAGTTCTTTACTTAAATCATGGCTATAAAATCTCAATAGGTCTTAATATACTAAGTGGATGAAAATATTTGGGGAATTTGAATATTTTATGAAGAAGGGGAAGATGATAAATTTGAATGTCATTTAGGAAGTACCTGGGAATTGTGAAAAAACTTTAGAAAATGATTCTTATGGGAGAGGGATTTAGGAAACCATCACTTGATAAAATATTTATTCCACTAAGATCTATTATGTTTATGAACCTGAAATTTTAACTTTTACTTAAATTTAACTAAATAAAACAGAGTTAAATCATAGAGAAGTTGTGATATTTTCACAAAATAATTATTTTGTGCTTTATCTCTTCTCTATATTGTATTTTTAAGTCTAGGTAGGAAAAATATCTTCTTAACAAACGGAATTCATTTTATTACATAGGAGTGAAATAGTGTAAATGTGGGGGGAGTGATGAGACCTAAATTTTCAAAAAAAAAAAACTTGTTTTAAGTTATAATTATCTCCTAAATCTGGATAAAACCTGGTTAATTGTTTGTTTATTTATTACATTTAAAAATAAATAATTTAATTTTTTAATGGATTTAATCTTTATTTATAGTTCTTTTTTTTGGATTAATTTTGGAAGACATAAATTGATATTTTATTTCTTTAATTTAACTACTAAAATGATTTTTAATATGGTTTTCATTATTTTAAATCATTGTGATTTTTAATAAAATAAATACTATAATGAAATAATGCATTTTTAGTAATAAGTATCTGAAAGTAGAAAATATAGATCGTATGAATTTAGTATGCCCATCATATTTCTTTGATACTGGATAAGAGAAAGGTAAAAAAGGAATGATATTCAGCATAATATATTACTTCCACAATCATTTTATATGACTTCGACTGTGTAATCATATAAAATGAAAAAGGGAAGATGATTTCATAATACATTAGAAATTTCATAACACTTATAGTATTCCATAGTAATTATATGAAAGGAATGTATTACATTCCATCCATTTTGTTATACTTCATGTCAAGCATAAACCATAATCATTCAACTTTATCATAAGACTTCAAATTCATATGTTATGACTTCTCATGGGATCATATGAATTCATCATCAATTACAATAATTTCATCCTAGCATCATATGACTTCTTCTATGGTGTAAATGTGTCCCTATAGGAAGAACCCACCACTACATCTAGCTCATCCTCACCCTTCATAAAGGTAACAAGAATGTTGTGTAAGTGTGGAGAGTGAATTCTACATCTTGTTTAAGGATAATTTTTTTGGGCGAATAATTTATAAAGTCTCGAATATATATTTCAAATGCTACATCAAGGTAAAGGGAATGAAAAATAATAGTAACAGTCCACATGTGTGTGGGTAATCAAGCATTACATAAGGGCTCCACTTAGCATTTTGGAGGCTATGTAAATACATTAAACACACTCTTAAATCTACATAAGGTTTTGGTTGGGGATTCATAAAGCTAAAGAGAAATGGTGATTGATACGTAAGGGTGCCTCTATGACTCTAGGAATACAACATCAAGAAAATGACCATGATCAACGGACTATGTAAGGGTCACCCATCCACTATATAAGGTTAACAGGTGTGTTCCATAGGCTACAGAAGGGTAATAAAACATGTTCTTGTGGACCTATACTTATGGAAAAGGATGGATTCTATGTATATTGAAGAATATTTAATTTATATGAAGTAAAACCACTAGTTATGGTAATTATAATTTCACTTAAATCCAATATAGTTTTCTTAACATGTGTTTCCATATCAAACCTGCACACATGAATTATGCAAGTATGTTGTGCCTGAAAGCCACACCAGGGAGAACCACTTTCACGCCAACCAAGCTTCTCCCAAGTTAATAAATTTTCTTATAAATATGAGCCTTAGAATCCCCATTTGGGACTTTTGGAAAATAATGAGATGTACTAGAGCTTTAATCACCCTAGTCTCATTCCCAAGTCTTATGTGGAAGTCTAAAAAACTCTTTAAATATCTTCTTCAAGCCTAAAAACAAGGGTGAATAACCAAAATATAGGGTAATTGAGGAATATTTTTGATAAACCTATTCCTTCTTAGTTCATAAATTCTATGTTGGATGACCCTTACAAAAAAATACACTTGATGATTATTCATCCAAAGAAATATGTGGAGACCCCTTACTACTAAGGAAAAGCTATAGCCAAATTCTATCACCCGATATATTGTTTCACCCAAGTATCACTAGGGAGAATCCTCCAGCATTCCTAAATATCACCTAAGTTAAACCTCCTTTTCAATAAAGTATCACCTATGATAATACCCGTGACTGCCTTAGTATCGCTTGGGTAAAGATTTTTTACTCTCCCTAGTATCAATTTGGTTAAGTATCCTTCAAGTATTTCACTAATTAAAACTATCTTATTTTGATCCCATACTAAGGTATCATTCATTCATATACCTCAATGGTAAATAAACAACTCTACAAGTTTCATTCATAGACATGAAAATATCAATGCCTCACCCAAAGCTATTGTGCATGCATGATCATGTTTCCATTCATTACAAAGATCACCTCATTCAATTATTTTTCCCCTTGATAAAAGGTGTATATTAATTGTACTCCATAAATGATTTGGACCTTAAGGAATTTTTTCTCAAGTATTTACTTGATAAAAATGGCATCTATCATTGATATGGAAGTGGGACCATCCGTAGATCATAGAACCCATTCTGTAGGACCCTAGCCCAAATCGAATTAGCATGTGCACTTAGTGAATTCTTGAGTTCACTTGTAGATCAAGGTATACAGAGTCCTCATAATCCTGACATCTAAAAATCTAGTCCCTTGACTTGGAGTGGGTCTCCTTTATCCCTACATACAAATAGGAGAAGGATAGGAATATGGGCCTCCTTATAAAGTATAATACGCAATATAGCTCCCATTGATGATCCCATCATCCCATTTCATCAATGAGTCACAGACATCCTTAAAAGGGAATCCATATAAGCGTAATCAATGATGAACCCTCTATTGTCTCACATTTCATGACATATATTTCCATATAGTATAATGAAAAAATTTATTCAAAATTTTCTAGTCACACGATGTAAAAATAAATGATAACTTCTTCACCACAGGATATTGAATATCCTAGAATAGTCTCATCGTATGACCTTATATTGTGTTATTAAAACATCATGGTATTTATTTATTGTTTTATAGGTTATATTAGATGCCTCTCTAAGGCTCAAAATCAACATCATAAACATTAAATATCTACCCTTATGGGGCTACATCCCCCATGATGTCATTCTCAATCTTCTTTTTTAGTTTATACTCTATCTGAGATCATATGTATCATTCATTAAGGAAATATTCTATGGGAACTCTCATCGTCATTAAATATTTTAATGAAACCATATAACACTTGAAGTTTTATATTCCCTCTAGGAATCCCCATATTTATTTCATTATTGAATATCCCAGATGAAACCATATTCTACTTAGTAGGCCATATTCCTACTAACCATACCTACCATGTACATCACAGGGCCATATTATTCATGAAACAAAAATATGTTCATTGGTTATTATTACCTTTATGGTTAGAAATAAATTAATTTTCATGTGGTAGTAATACAAAAACCATTATTTTGAATCTTTCATCCATTCATCATTAGATCATTACATTAAACTGTATGGATCAGTTCTGTAACATAATATTAAAAGCTATGTTGTGTCCCGTTAAGTGGCACAAAACTATAAGGGTTTTGATTCTTTTAATAAGAATACATGGGAATAAATTTCTATTGGACTGATACTAGTTATATAATAACCCAGCACCTCCCTATATGATTACAACTTCTAAAGTTCCAAACTATGTTGATTAAAACCATAGTACCACAAAACTAAGCATCAATATGTAATAATAAATTAGGATAGATAACCTATGATACTTGCAGATGGTACCATCGAGATAGAACCACTAATATATATAAATTTTCACATTAATGTCAAACCTATGATGTGTGTGTGTGCTTTCACATCAATACATGTTAACAACCAACTACTATCATAGGAGTTACTAGTCTTTCACTCATATTTGGGAAGGATTCAAGAATATGACTTAAATATATAAGAGAGTTATAAAGTGTATAACTAAAACCACTCAAAAAATGTGTGATGAGACTAAAATCCCACCCTATTGATCTATACACATTCAAGGTGTCATTGGAAAGTCCCAATGACTACCTACCTTTGGAAAGAAGTCATGCCCCAACTCAAAACCAAAACACCCTATAATGTCGAATCATAAATCAGGAGTTTCATTTAGAAAAAAATGGTCAACCCAACATGATACGTTCAACTATGACCATATTTTCACAACCCAGTTACAAGACATTTTTTATTGGATTTTAAACAAACAAAAATGGTGAACCTGATGTAAATCCATTAACTATGAAAGTGTTTCGTAGAACATAATTTTAACTATGATGTTATACTTATAGGTTTTATTATTAATTTTTTTTATCCTTTAAGGAGTAACAGATCAATATCCCTTTTCAATATCAACCAATATAATAACCACAATGATAGACATATGCCTTATTAGCCATAAAGGTTAGGTGCCCTCCAAACCATGGATAGTTTTCACCCACCACGCACCTCCAAAGATAGGTGATATATGCACTAATTTAGGACTACCAACTAAATGGTACCATACTAAAACCGGAGTTTGTGAAAGAATCACTCCTTGACATGAAGCCACAATGTACATTTATTCAAAAATAATTTCTGAAGAAGTAGGTGACACTTATTGTAATTATGAACAATTTCTAGAGTCTCCCCCAAAACCATAGAAATAAATACATCCCATTTCTTAGATAATTGGATTGGGAGGTTGATTATAGCCTCACCAATACATAAGAGTCGCCCATTATAGATCCTATACATATTATCCATGTGGAGTACCATGAAACCCCAACCCCTTAGAAACCTAATGAGAATTCCTCCTAATAAGTATTAGCTCCGATCACCCAGGCCCTTGCACCCGAGATATCTCCCCATGGGTGGAAATTTATGAACCATATTGAGCATACCCATATGCATACTTCCACTAAATAATTATACTAGTATATTGTGGAGGTAAACAACAAGATGGACCCCATGAATTTTTACACCTAGAAAGTCTACCAGTATACCTGGTCGACACCTGATGAAGCATGGCGATATATCCTAATAAAAAATATGGCCAAAGTACATATTCCAACCCCTGTGTATTAGGAAAATTGGTATATACCAATATAAAATGAATAATTGGAATAGTATCATGTCTCAATTCCCATCATAGAGTACCTCCATCGTATCTTGGAGGTGATACAGGGGTAGTATTATATCCTCGACCATGCCTTACAAGGTTGTTAGTGTATACTAAAAGCAACATCAGAAGGCCATTGTTAGTACTTCCAAGCATCCAATAGGGGGAATGAACGTATTACCACCCTTTCCACTATAGTGTATCCAAAATATACTTCAAGAACCTAGTCAAGAGATAATAGATATTCTTCATCCCATTCAAGAGGATAATCTTCGCATTCCAATGATGAATGAAAAATAGTATTCAGAACATATTATCATTCCAATTAGGGATAATCAACCAATTTCAATGTCCACTATAGGTAAGACTCATATTTCTTCTAACCCTATAAGAAATCACAATCATATCCCACAACTTTTTCAAGATAAAGAGCATATTACTTCTCCCATTTAGTTTATGGAAGTTTTTTTTATCATATCCTAATGGAAACCAAGAAGCACACCCACATTATTTACTATGATAAAGAGGATCACTGGAATATTTTGACGTCAACATAGGAGTTTCCTAAAAGTAATCTCATCTATGAAGGTTGTTGTGCACAAAACACAACCACATCCACCCAATGTAGAACATCAAAGGAACAGTCTTGTTGTGGGAAGCTCCAAGAATAAGGGCACGGCCATACCCCTATCACCATCAATGATAGTGTTCTTAAATCATGAAAACATATTTTAATAGTGGCCCAAGACTTTACTAATTTATTATCGGATATAGGAACTAGTTTCATTTGTAGCGGTGTTTTCCATGATATTTCTACCAAAATCATTGAAGGACCTCCTCATAGTTTCTCCATTTAAGTTCATCCTCGTTGCTATATTAAGATCAATTATGGGAACTCTTCTAATGATGAGAGATTTTAAAATAATATTTTTGTCTATAATATAAAACAACAATAATGTTCTTCCCTTGGTCATATATAAAACACTATCCAGCCTAAATGTCCTCACCAAGGCATATGTCTAAGGAATCCTCTATGAGACTAGCAATTGAGCTATGAAAATCCTCCCCACAGTAACCACTCACTTCTGAAAGAAGGTCCTCCCCTTACTGAAGTCCCTCGAAGAAGTCCGTCCAATTGAGTGGATCTCAAAAGACTAAGTCCAACCTCACTAAGCACCTCATATTTAATGGGTTTCACCCATTTCTAACTAGATGATAGTCCAAGGAAACAATTATAATCTCTACCCCCTTTGAACCATCCGCTCTTTTAGGTTTCGGAGAAGATGAAAATTAACACCACATCCCACAACAAGGAATCTGGGAAACAAACACTCTAGACAGAACATGTAGAGGAATATATCATGGAATATACATTGAATGATGTGATTTTGAGGAAACAACGTGACATAAACAATATATTGTTCATGTTTTCTCCTATAACAATCAATCAATGTGAAAATTTTAAGACTTTTATAGATTAATATGTTAAACAAATTCAAATAAATATACAGGTGAATCATTTTTATCTGAAGGTAAAATCCATGACTTATATAGGACATGAAAACCATTCCATGTCAATTGGATAACTCTAATATTAGATTGACCCGGCTTGCATTTTATTTGTATGACACCCAAAGTTGGTAAATAAATGTGAAAATACCCAATATGAATTTATTGTGGCATTAAATATCCTATTTTATTTGATCATTCACACTCCATCATATGTACATATTAGACATTGGGGTGAGCATGTAGTGTTGCATTCCATTATTCTCCCCAGTCATAAGATCCCTTCATATGGGATGTCATGAAATTTTATTATCTCATTTCAAGTCCCGTGACTAAGATCTACACATGTTTTTTGACCTATTCACCAAGGTCCCATCATGTTCATGTCCAGTAAATGGTGAACTCAATGAGAGAGATATTTGAAAGAATCTAACATTAAGATCCCAAAAAGGTTGAGCAACCCTCTCCTCTAAGAGATGCTAATCCCTTAGCTAAAATTATACCATCAATATAGAGTATATCACATTTCAAATATTCATTTCATCAAACTCATAATCAAAAGAGAAATATTCATAGGTTCTGCAATAGGAATAATCCTAGCCTATAAGGATGGAGATATTTTTACCACCACCACTACCCATGAGATTATCAAATCCCCAATGATTCCAAAATTACATGGTAACATAATCGATTAAACCCTATCATATAAGACTATGGGAATTTATACCAAAAACTCCCTATCCTCTATGAAACTCAGTTTTCTCTAGATAGTGGGAGGCACCACAAGAAGGATCATTATAATTTCTCCAATCATGTGACTGATCTCTCTCCCTTTGGGGATGTGCTAAATAAAAGTGTCTAGATACTCTATCAAGATTATCCTCTAGTAAACCCATTCAATGTGAGAGTTTGAAGGAGAATATAAAACATTATAGTGTCTACAAACCAAAATGATCTACCAATAAATTAAAAACTAAGGAGAATTTCCCCCCTCTTGATGAATATTTTGAAGTAAACCAATATTCTTAACCCTATGAAAAGAAAATAGATTTAAAAGTGTGATATAATTCAGTGAATGTTATCAAATTCAACCCCAAAAATTCTATAGAAAATGATTTCAATGCAGAAGAGTGGGATAAGAAAGTTACTATCTGAAATAGGGTCTATACTAAAACTCTTGAAGAAGGTGTGTGTACCCAGCACAAGATATGAGTTTAGAATTTTGGGGTTCCCCTAAATTTTTAGTTATAATATCCTTAGTGAGTCCTGATAAAAGAAAATTAAATAGCTATGGACACATATTACCCACTATCCAAAGAGAGAAATATATCACTATTGATGAAAGGTTCACTCAATCAGATGTTGTGTTGGAAATACTAAAACACCCAACATTGAATTACTCAAGGGTAATATTCCACCTGAGTACAACTCTCAAGTGGTACTCAATACTTTCCCTCCATTACATATCTAGTTAGATTAGGCTACTCAATATATGTGAGCATACCTCATCCATATGGTAGGATTTGGATCGAGGAAGATGGCATACCTAATCCCATAAAACAAAAATTATAGGCAATTACATCTTATAAGATGCCATCTAGAGACATTTCAGACAAATTACTCTCAGGAAACTCATACTGGGTAGTAATAATAGAAACATATGGGTTCACCATATCATAACACACCCATTTCCTTTTGGTAATCTTATTACCTAACTGTCTTATTAAAATTGATTAACTTTATCAAATTTTCAATTTCCCAATTAGAGTTTATGGAAGGGTGTTGAGAACCAAGGAAAATGAAAAAAAATGCATACTTAGGATGGGTGGACACAACTCCACTTCCACCCAACTTTAGAAACCCGAATTTGTTAATATTTAATTGAAATGGAGACTTGGATAAGAACCTCTCATGTTTTGTATAACGATGTGGCTCCATGATGGGAACACTCATGAAACAAGAAGTAGTTAAACATAGATGCCTCTTGTAAAATCTAGAAGGGACATCATAAATTTGGTGTAGTGACATACTGGTTGGGTTCATCACTGACTAGGAAGACTTGTGTCAGTAATTTCTCTATCAATTTATCTCAATGATGGGGAAGGAAATGATTTTTGGCCTCATAAATTGAAAGATACGTGAGAATGAGAGGGTATCCAAATGCATCACTAGATGAAATTGTTGGATGTGCTCACTCAACAAGAAACACTCATAGTAGAATATGTTGCATATTTCTATAGAAAATCTTTTTGATTAGTTATAAAAACCAATAATACCATTGAAATATATTGGTGGGTTATGATAGATGAAAATATTTTTATAAAGGATGTAGGATTATAGTTTTTGAAAAATTAACAAACCTATGATAATGATAACCACTCAAGGGAAGAGGATGAAAAATATTGAAACAAAAATGGTTACACTCAAGCTAGATTTGTCACAAGCTTTGGCACCCGAACCCACACAATAGCACATAGTTCCCCCTCTTGAACTGTAATAATAAAAATATCATCCTCACTATAAAGGGAGATAATATCAAAGGCATCTTCGATATTAAGATCAATACAATAAATTTCATTTTTTCTACAAATAATTGGGTCATGGATACTTCATTAAAATTATAGATAACAGTGTGTTGAAGCTGCATGAATTGGGGAACCCTAATGAAGTTGGTATAAATTATTTCCTAAAATATTTTATCTTACAACAAATTTTAGGACATACTATCTAATATTTTTTTCATTTAAATAAATCCTCTAAACGATATTAGATTATGGAAAGTAAAATTTGGAAATCCAACAACACAAGTAGATTTAATTTTTTTCATCCCTATAGAAGAATAAGGAGAATGGTAGGATGTTTATATAAACAGAGAACATAAGAATACTTATTGGATGGCTAGAAATATGGTCAAATGATCCCATGTTATCATTAAGGTTCATTTTAATCAACATTTTGTGACCCAAAATCTCTCTTTAATGACTAAGATTGCCTCTTCAATCCCACAGTCCACAAAGATTTGGTCTTCTAATAATATGCCCAATTGTCATAATAAGAGGGGGGCATAAAGAGAGGATCCCATAGCAATGCCTAAACTGGTTTAAACACTTCAATATTTCATTCCTTCATCATTATATGTAGTGGAATTACCCTAAAAATGACTCAATGGGAATTGAACCATCAAATATAGTACTCTTAAGATAAATATTTCAAATAGAGTCCTATAAATTTCATTTACTTTCTGAATCCCTTCATTTATGAATAAGATTCATATACTGATTTTCCCACCCATAATTTGGGAGAATGAGGATGTTTCCATTCATACTAGTGAGGTTGAGGAAGAGTATGATGGAATAAACCTCCACACTCAATTAATATCCTTGATAAATCCGTATATGTTGTAAAGACTTGGCGATAGAAACTCCAACAAGCTCGACTGGAGAACCAATCTACTCCCCAACTGTTCTGGGCTCTCTTAGTCATAATTATATTGTAGTAATGATTAGATAATAAAAATAAACCAAAAAAAATTAAAATTTGGGAAGGTAAACTCATCCCAACCCATATATAAAAAATATTCCCCTAATTTTTTGATCAAGGAAGGTTTTAACTACCACTAGTGACTCCAACTCCCAAGCATTAGACCAAGGAGAAACCTCAGGATGGGAAGTATAGCCCTATAGATCAAAATTATGGCATCCTAAAACAACTTTTCTTTATTCATTCTATTATTTAAATTCTATATTCCCTTGATTTTGAAAAGGAATTCCATTAAGTACTTGTAGAGGCTCTCTTAAGATCTTAAGAGTTCAAAGTTGAGTCTACTTTCATTGAAGTATATTGCACAGAGACTGACCTTGAAAAATGCCTTAAAGTCATCTACTTTATAGAGCAGGATAGGGAGACTACTATAAAATAATAGAGCATAATCTTATATGTATCTGAAAATCTATTGAAAATTGAAATTCATAAATCTCTCATAATTAATAGAACCAAAATCAATCTCATTCTAGTTTAGAACCTCTAATTTTTGGGCTATATTAAAGATGATATGTCACCCTTTACCCTAAAAATTTGGGGATATAATAAGAGAAAGAAAAAACCATTGGGATAGATCAAGCTTATAGAACAATTTTGAGACCTTATTTCTAACTCAAGATTTGGGGTTATTACTCAAGACATGAATTTCAATGCTTTGTTAGGAAGATTATGGTTTCATTCCCATGTGATAGTACCTTCATCATATCACCAGTGTCTCAAATACTCCATCAATGGATATGTAGGTGTGTTTTATAGTGATGATTACCCTTTTGATTCATTCAAATATCTATATATAGATGTTGGATTCTATTAGAGGGAGGTAAAACATAAACATACATGTGATATCATATAAAATACTACCAATAACAGTTCAGAAATGGCCCCTAGAAATCCATTCCATGAATGCGGTCAATATTATGTGTTTCCCATTAATAAAATTAAGTAAATAACATTAGTTTCAATCATATTTTCCCCTATATTAATGATATAGTCTCATCCAGTAAATATTTTTTTGAAAAAGAATAATTTTATCCTAGGAACAATGAAGATTCCACAGATGAAAATGCTTCTTATTTTTGTCAGATACTTATAGAGTCCATTACACCAACGTATGGATCAAAACATGCCACCATGTCACCATAAGTGAATAGGAATGACCACATCTCATATCTTAAATATCATAATATCAACACCACTTCTAACCTAGATGATGGGAGATAAGAAGACGATCATATCCAGAATATCCCCAATAATATTTCACATTTATTAGTACAATTAGAATAAATAGATTCTTCCCAATTAGTCATGGAAGATAGAATTTCCCCTTGAATCATATTACAATCTTGAAAAATTCCATTCATTATCTACTTCCCCTAATATTGATTTCAAGGAAGAAGAAGAGGAAAATCTCATAGATTCTCCAACATTTGGGGAAGTTGTATCTATCTCCATTGATGAACTCGGATATGGTAATTTAGTTATAGAGGAATACCCACAACCTATGTTAATCAGTATCATTATTTCTATTGAAGAACAAGGGATATATATCACATTATTGAAGAATCGTCAATATGTATTCACCTAAAATTACATAGAAATAACTATAATTGATCTTGATTTATAAAATCATCATTTGGGTCTTCCTAAAGACCACCATGGATAAAACAGGCATAAAAAGAATGCATCTAATTCATACTACAAAATTATAGATCGAAGTTGATAAGATAATTAAATCCAACTACATTCAAGATTTCCATTACCTGAAATATATTGAAAATTTCATATCCTTAAATAATAAGAATCGAATGATAAAAGTTTCCATCGAGCATCAAGACATCAACCAACATTTCCCAAAAGGGTATCTCCTAGTTTTGATCAGTAAACTTTTGATTCACACAACTACTGGTTTCTAATCCTTCTTATTTATGGATGGATATTCATGTTATAAACAAATCTGGATGTCTTGTGATTATGGCTAATCCACCACTTTTATAGAAACCCCTGAAGTTTCTTGGTATAAATGTTGGAACCAAAGCAGTTCATTACTAGAAATAGAGTATGGTTTGTGGTAATTTTTAATCCTCTCATGTATGATCCAAAATATTGTAAGAAAAGTGATCATACATTTTAGTCCATTATCATAATTAAAAATGGAATCATTTCCCAGTGTTTGCCAGATTTTTGGGGTCCAAAATTTGGAGAATTGAAAGCATTTTGAAAATTAGTTTTTCCTGAAGGCCTTATGAAAATATGGAAAAAGGCATGAGTTTAACATATATGGGCTTCATGAAGTGTGTTTTTTAAACACATAAATAATTCTTACTATGATCTTTTCGAGTTTGACAATCTCTGTGAATGGAGAAGGAGGAGAGCATTGAGAGTAGATCATTGCAGTGGCGCAAAGGATTTGACGGAGAGCATCGTGACAATGTCAAATTATAGTGGTGATTTGCGAAGGGAGGAGCACCTCATAGATGTTTTTGACTGATCCAGAAAATGAATTTAAGGTATTTGAGCTTCGCAATTGGTCATTCCTATAAAAAATATTTTACCCCTCTTCATTTGTTACCAAAATTTTCAAAGAAAATCTGAAATCTCTCTGATTTCATGAAGCAAGGGGTGCTCCTCAAAACTGGGATTCTATGGGATCTTGAGCTTCGAAAAACGACTATTCTAGTCTTGATAAAAGTGAATGCTTCTAAGTGTATTTTTATTCTCTAATGTGGGTTTTTCCACATTGGATCAGTGACCTTCATGAAGGAAGTTTGTTATGTCATGTAAGTTTTCTTCGCAGCAATAGGTTGTTCCACAAATGTAAAAGAGATTTTCGAAGTAGTGGGATTTTCTAAGTAGTGAACATTACAAAGGAGTGATCTCTATGAAAAATTGATATCTATAAATAAGTGAGCTTCACAAATGAGATTCGCAATGGATCTTTGAAAAATTCATTTTTTGAGTATCAGGTTTTAGTGCACAGTGATTTTAGTGTGCATCAACTCAGGTATTTGGTATAATAAGAGTCGTGTACTAAGTCAAGTAAAAAGTGTTTAATTCCAGTCTATTGAAGTAACTTACAAGTCGATAAACTGAGTTATAATTCTCTCAAATAAGTGAAATTTGGTGAGTTGACATAAGTGGTGAAAGGGACGTAGTGAGCTATCCCTAAATTCTTTTAAAGGTAGTGGGCCTAGCATAAGGTGACTATGGTCAAACTTTTGTATTCCACATCTAGTGATGATTGGTAGATTTTTCTATGATTGAAACATTTTCAGTTTATTCACCTTATACATATCCCTTAATGGTCTACCAAATAAAAATGTTGTGTTAAATCATTTCATGTGAATGTTTGATTGTTGATTGTATCCATCATACAGGTTTTACAAGTTCCTACCAATGTGGGAACAAGATCCATCACTTTGAAAGAAAAAGTTGACACCCTGATTCACCCATCCCCTCCCATGGTGTCCTTAGGTCCTTCAATCAAGTGATACCATTTATCTTGAAGAATTTTAATGATACATATCAATGTTCCATGCACCATATCATCAATCCCATTATAGAGGGAATGTAGAGTGCTACATGGATGAATTGATGGTTAAATCACAACAAAATTGTGATCTTATTTTAGATCTTATATAAATTTAGAATAAAATACACCATAATAAAGTGAAAATATACCCCTTGAAATAAAATTTTAGGGTGACATATAGAAAATCATTCATCTTTATAGTACACCATCATATCATTAAGGTTGTCCCTGAAAATACCAAGGTAGTTCTTAATATGTCACCTCCAAAAAATATCCAAAAATTGAGATGGATTAGAATAAATCCCACCTATATCAAATGCTTCATAGTGAACCTAAAAAATATATTTACCCATCACAATTCCAATTAATAATTTAGTCACCTATCGATGAGTTGAAAATTTTTAAGAAGCATACAATAATCTCAAGTAGTGCCACTTGATAGCACTAGTATTAGTGCCTCTAGAAGAAAGAAATTCACTCATCCTATATGTGGAAACCCTCAATCATTCACTTGGTTCCTTTATTGCATAAAAATTTGATATGGTAAAATAAAAAAGTCTCTATTTTCTTAGAAAACAATTCTAGATACTAAGACTCAATATTTTCAAATTTATAAGAATTTCATTGCATTCATCTTTGGAGTTCAAAAATTGAGGCATTATCTACATCATCATGAGGTCCATCTAGTCACTCATATTGATCCACTAAAATAAATCCACAATTTTTCGATGTTAATTGGATGTTAGGAATAATGGGGTGTCATTTTTTAGCAGTGTGATATCCATTTCACACCACTAAAGTTAATCAAAGGTTGAGAATTGGAAGACATTCTTACAACATATCCCACCTTGGAAAGTACTCCAGTGGATACTGAACTATCTGGGGAAGAGTTTTTCTCTATTCAAGATACTCCATATAAATGGGTAATAAATTTAAATGGGGCTTCTAGAAGCCCAATATGAATGAGGATGGAATGCCCAAAACTCAAAAGAGTCATCTTCGGGATTTCATTCATCTCTGCAGTGAAGGTTGTATTTATTTTTTTCCTTCATGTTGTCAAAATGATTCACCATTAATGAATCTAAATACCAAGACCTAATTATATTCTTGTAAATTAATATTTATATTCCAATGCCTCCCTTGAATATCAAGTGAGATTTAGAGCTAGTCACTAAACTGATTAATGTTAAATATGCTGTTGAGAAATAGAAATCGATGCCACTTTGTGACTCGGTATGAGGGTTTATGGAAGATTTCCCCTATAAACCAACATTTTCTTACATTATATATTCACATAACATATGTTCATATTCTTTGGATAATGCATCCACAACCCTATCAGATCCAAACTAGATTGAGAGAATCATCATCCTCACACATCATAGGGTTACCTCCCTGATTCATTAGTAATGAAATTAAAGGGATCAATGATATCAATAACACTATTAAGAAAGGAGAGATGATATTCTTTCCAATTGGTACTATTAATGGATGGATATCCCCCATACTATCAATCTATGGTGCAAAATTATTTTGTTTGATCGAGAAAATAAATAGCATATTTGATGATGGTTCATAAACTTTTTCCTTTACAATTGACCAAATTATTATAAATTCCTATATAAATTAGGATTTTATGGAATGATCCTTATATTCATTGAATGAGAAGTGATCCTTGTTATTGTGAAAGAATTACATGAAGGAACATTTGGTTCTCATCAATCAGGAACTAATCCCTCACACCTGATCACAGGTATTGGATAATTTTGGTTATTGATGTCACAATATTCTCAAGTGCTCCCAAGAAAATGTCATTCCATCTAAATACATGCCAATTCCATTTATTAAACCTCAATTTTTCTACACATCAAAAAATACTATTGGTCATTTTCTATCTAGGTAATTGATTTCATCAGACCATGTCCACTATAAATAGACATATTATAGTGTATCTTTACAGCCACTAACATCTTCTCCAAGTGGGTTGGGGAAATATCCCACAAATAATTCAGGAAAAATTCTATAATCAACTTTATGAATTCAATCATCATTACTATATTTGGATCCCTTCATATGTTATTGAATGAAATTTGAACCAATTTATGATATTTTAAATTCAAAATTCTATATTAAAAATATCAAATTTAGTCCAACCATTTATACCACTACCATTCAATGGATCATGAACAGATAGAGGCTTTCAAAAATAATATTTCCAACATACTATAAAAGATAGTAGGAAAATATAAGAGGTTTTTGTCTGGAAATAATTCAACATGATTTGTGGTCTTATCACACTACAACCCATACATCTACACAAGAAATACATTGTTCACTTTTATATATTACAAATGTAGTCTTTCCCATTGGAGACCAGTTTTCATCACTCTGCATTTCCATCTGAAATCAATTTTCTGAAGACGAGTAATCTTAGAAGTGATTGGATGAGTTGTAATGACCCAAAGAGAAAATATTGTGCACATTTCATAATTTGAAAATATATAAAAACCAAGTTTTGATACCCTTCAATAATAAATCTTTCCTCAAGGAATTCCTCTAATGAGAGCTGATATTTTATCTCGAAACCCCAATGATACTAGGTAAGAATCCAACAAAGATTGAACCGAAGTGGGTGAATCCTTACATTATGTATAATTTCTAAAAAAATAGATATTACTCCTCAAACGCAATGGATGGGGAACACATCACACTCCCACCAATTTAAGGTTTATCCAGAAATATTTTCATAACTTTATGTTTGTTCACAATCATTCAATAATAATGAAGTAAAAATTCATCAAAATTCCACCCTCACTACAAGATGTTAAGCTTCATAACACACATCCACATTTTATGATGTAAAACTACATGAAAACGTCCTTACAGTGTGATGTTAAACTATATAGTATACATGTATTAATCATGTGATGTCAAACAGTATGGAAATTTCTCCACCACAAAATTTTATATCACATTTCATGTACTAGAAATTCCCAAGATAAATTCTCAAGTGAAGTACAGATGATCGTCCAATAACATATTCCTTGTCAGTTTAAGAATAAATCATATGATACAAGAGATCGTGGATTATTGACCTTACTAAAATGACTATAAAGAACCATGAATAAAGGTAGGGTATGTTTTTTCATCAGGAATGACCCTAAACATCTAATATAGTACCACTTGGCCTAACCTTCCTCTATATAATATCCATAAGTGATCCCCGATGCACAAGCTGCCTTCAACCAAGAACAAAAATTATCATAACCATATGTAAGAGCCTAATCTTCATAGATAGTTATATTTATAAGAAATAAAAGTATCATGTTTCATATATAAATAGAATGGATGGGGATTCCAGGATCTCTTATCATAAGCCCAACCATGAATTTCAAAAAAAAATCCCCTCTTCTCTAATTACGAGTTACATCTATATAGGGAATTTCTCTATAGTAACTATTTGTGACATGATCCTAGCCCTCAATAGATATGTAGTGGCACTTAGATCTCAAATCATAAGCTAATATTCTAATTTTATCAACAAAAATTTCATGTTTTCTATGTAATATTTAGATCTATATAGGAGCCCTCAGTATATAATTCCTTATCAATAGCCTTATGTTATATGTTTACTCATTTCATGAACTCTATGTGGCATGATTCTTATCTTCATAAGATATATATTGATGCATGTATCTCTTGTTCTATCCATAGTCATGAATCCAAATAAGTAAAATAATCCATACCATCTTAGTGTTTTGGGATCCTATAGAAATATTTTGATTTCCAAATATAATTTCACCAAGGTGAGGCCTAGTTTTATATACTTATAAAGATAGATTTAAATAGTGACCCCCATATATATTCATATATAAAATATATTACTATAACCCCCCACCCCAACCCCACCCAAAGAGCTTAATATTCATGGGGGTCATAAGACAACTACATGTGGCTCGAATCGTATCATCAATGAACGTGTAGTGATACTTGGATTTATTGTTTGACACAAAGTAGTGATTCCAAATTTAAACCACTCTTCAACCAAGTGTATAGACTTATTCATTCACATTGGTAATACCTTCACTATTTTATCACTAAGATGAATCCATATAATCTTGGGCATGATTCAGATCTTCATAAGTCTCCCATATAAATTCTCTCATCATATGATCCTAAACAGTATGGATTTTGAGTCCCTGCTGCATGATGTTAAACTACACAGCATGTGGTTTGAACTGTATGATCATAAACTTCTTATATTTTTCTCTAATACAAGTCTTAGTTTCCCTACAAGAGAGAAAAAACCATGTAATAGTCCCCAGTATAGTGTTACTCTCAAAACTAGCATAAGAATAATATTCTAGCTTCTCAACATTATACCCTAATTTTTATATCTTTACACTATAATATAATAACAACATTTGTTTTGATTATTGATATATCAGAATATATTGTGATGCTCTAATAAAAAATCTAGACCAAGACACAAGTCATTATTCATTTATTCCCCTTTCAAGGGGATCATAATAGCCTATTAATGGCAAGATCAAATCTAAAATGCATCCATTGCCCATATTAAATACTCTTTTTAATAACTCACATGTCATATATTGACTGTCTTGAATGTTCATAAATCTTTTTTATAATCATTAAAGATCATAATTAACTCTAAATGGCACTTTTGTTTGATGTTTCATACATTCTCCTAATTCAACTCATCATATGAAACCCCAATATGGCTTGCTAGGATGAGGAATCTCATTCCAAAGGAGAAGGACCACTAGTCACTATATACAAATATATAATCAAAATAGAACACGCCATTCAAATATGTATTTTTTAATCCTTTTCATACATGTTCCACATCACTGATCCAAATCCAAGAACTTAAAAGTCGATATTTGTGACATCAAATCTCCCTCTTTGAATGTTTTTGTGGCCTTCTATTTACCCAAGACCCATTTGGGTTGTCGTTATCACCCTATTTCTCCATTAATCATGAACTTAAAATATGTGAACCTCAATCCAAGTTTAATTAATTTTAGGTATATCCCCACATGTTCTAAATGATTAAAACTTAAACAAATTTTAAAATATATGTAAAATCTGACAGGATAAAATATCATAAAAGGTATCTCAAGAAAAAATTCATGTCCTCACTCACTAGGCCTCCCAAATTTTGAGGGCTTAGGAAAAATTGATAGTGAAAATAAAAAAGGCACAAATCTTATATGACCCATCATAAGGCCCTATTAAAATCTAATCAATTTTTGTTTGACCCCTCGAATTATGAAAAATTAATAGTGATGGAAAATCACATCTCTTCACTGTATTTTGTCTTCCACAAATCATGGTGTAAATTTTTTCATACCTAAACCCATCTTAAAAATTCAACTTCTTCACAAACCTACTTTATTTTCCAAGTTTTTGGATCCTTGTAAATTTTCTTGGCTATCGATAATGATCATATCCACTCTCAAGGACACCTCTATTTGACTATGCATGCACACCCCCAATTTCAATCAGTATATGCACCCCAATATGGCCTATCAACCAGAGTCATATGTATCCTATGGATAGGATCTTATAATCTTCTTACACCCACATATCTTTTTACGGAAACCTTTTATTTGAATCTAGTTAGTGGTCATCCCAGAAAATCATGTCCCATATCAACATCCTCAATTCAAACCTCTTGAGTTGTGATTTTAAAAATCCTTAATCTATCTATTCAAGTTGATTCAATACCCTCAATGTTATGTAGCCATCATCATGTGACCTTAAACCATACAACACACTGGTATAAGATGGATAACCCCAAATTTAATGCCCCCTTTTCTAGTGTATTCTATAATGACACTTGAATTTTTCTATTCATGTTTCGTTTTACCTTTCCTTCAAAATATCGACTACCCAACTCACTGGTTTAAGTCTATACAACCTAAAATATTGAAAGTTTTTGTCTTAAACACTAAAAGATGTAATCTTCTCTTCCACCTTATTCATCAAAAAATTCCATATGAAATTTTTCTCTCGATATCACACAATAAAGCTTCATAATACTCTAAGAGAGTTTAAGTTTACCATCATCGATAGAGACAGTCACTCTGATTGGGTTGATTGGGATTCACAACCATAAAATTTATGTTCGTGTTTAAAAAAAATTCAACATTAGTAACACTTTAATTTTTTCTATTCACGTAAGGTTTCTCACCTAAGTTACTGGTTCAGACACTACAATTTTCTTTGTTAAAATCTATTTGAAAAAAAATATCAACGACCTCAAATATAAGAACCATGAATTTAAAAATGTGTGATTCATCCCTTGACGCTACCCATATTTGTAACATCATAATCTCTATTCACATTATTATTTTCTCCATTTGTGTTTCTATTTCGATATCTACACCTTTTAGTCAAAGTTTCTCGACTATACACATCATCCCTAATGGTCCAACTAAAATGATCATAAACATATTAAATAAAATGAAATATAACTCACCAGGTTGAGAACCCAATAATAGAGACCTAATAAAAAATTGAGTCTCTACTCACTGGAATGTCATTCTATGTTATCCAAAAAAAATAGGGTGCACAAAAAATATAGAAGGCATAAAACAAGTTTGTTTGAAAAATCCATAAAGGGTTTTCTAAGAAAAAGTCAAGTTCCAATCCTCTAGGATTCCACCATGTGAGGCCTAAAAAGATTTTAAAACCAATATAAAAAGTATCAAAGATCATGGGGTTATCACATGATCCCAATGTAAGTTTAGTTATGATTTCTAGTGTGAGATCCCATGTTTTGAGTGAGTCGAAAATTTTGTGGAAATTTGAGCCTTTAGATTAGTGGAATGAAAAGATTTAAATTAATCTTAAGAATGGATTTTTGAGACTCTAAACACATTAAATTATTGTTTAATGATGGTGGTTAATTCCCAAAAGGTTCCTTAGGGGTTTGGTTGAGTTTTGGAAGCTTCGGGCTTTGAAAACCCAATTTTGGGAGACAAATAATTAGGCACACAGTTGGAGTATAGTTAGTGTTAATCATGTAACAAAAACCATGTGGACTATTTTACTAGTAAATAGTTATATTTAACCATGTGGTTTTCTCATTAAACCATTTTTTATATTGAATAGTATTAGAGCGATATTCATGGTTGGCATAAAATTGATCTAACAATTCACATCAACCATATGAGGTATAGTGTCCTTGGGGAAATAGCTCTATGTGATTAGTGAAAGATTTTAGGAACAATGCATCCAAACCATGTGACTAATTAAAGGGGATATAAGTGACCTTTTACCCCAGCCACCTTTAACCATTCACCCCCCCCCACCTTCTCCTCCATTCATATAGTAGATCATCATGGGAGATCTCCCTTCTCTCTCCTAGGATTCTTAGGATCTTCTCCATATGAAATCTGATTCAACCATCATTTTTCATGTCGGATAGCCAGTGTTTAGTCTTCAATTCATATTTATTCCTTTCTTAATTTTCCATTTTATTTGGAATGTTACTTTCATGTGATCTAATATAACCTATTTATAAGATATTTATCGAATTCCTACTTTTATCTAATTTCTTCTTGAGCTAATGGATGGTATCATATGAGCAAATAATCTTAATATTTAGATAGGTGCTTCCTTGATTTATCCTAATTTACACAAGTTTTTTATGAAATGTGATATGTAGGCATGATTGGGGTGTTCATATTGTAGTTTTTTTATATTTCATTATCTTTTGATTATTCTAGAGAGATGTATAGGGGTAGTCTTATGTGTGATAAGGTACTTTTGTTCCTTTTATGGAAAGCAAGGTGTAAAATTAGGTTTCTTATGGGTTTGGAAGGAAGTAATGGTTATGTAATTTATTTATTGTCAGTCTATATATATGTTTGTTACATGGAAACATATTGGGAATGGCCCATGAAAAATTAGGTGACAATGATCACCAGAAGAGAGACGATATACTCTATTTGATTGAGGTGAATGGTGATGACCAATAACATAGTTGGGGTGATGTGGTTACCATGTGATGATGATGGTTATCTGGAGGTGTGTCATAGGTTTTTGGTAATTTCCACGAACTATTATTATCCAAAATCATCATTGGTGTTGTGTTCACATAAGATATGGACCTAGTTAGGTGGTTTTACCACTCGATGTGGGTGGAGGAATCCATAGACTAAGTGAAAAACGGGATGGTGATGACCATAAGATGGAGGAGGTTCTCAATATTGAACGTGTGTGATGTTTTATGATACCATCAGATGGGGGGTTAAGCCTCGTTGTGATATTGGGACTAAGGTCTGAAGCTATGGAAAGATGGATATCGTTGTTCCATATGACTTTGTCCTACCAAGTCGGCAGTTTTTTGATAAAGGGATGTACAATGGACTTATGATGTATTTATGGTAATGTTTATGAGATGTTAGATTCACTCAATAGGTTGTATATATGGTAATAGTTGTCATGTGATACCATGTGGTAGGGTAATGGATGGTGATTGAGGTTTCTTCCAGTACGATTGACCATAGATGCATTCTTCCACATTGGCATTGGCTAAAGTGGGTAAAAACTACCTTGTGGATGTTGAGTACAAGATAAGTGAGTAATTTGATCAGTAGGTAGTTTTTATTTATTTTTCTTTTTCCATATGTATGTATATCTTTAGATGTATGACGGGAACGCATTGGTGGTGGCCTACTGAGTTCCTAATCACAACCAGCACGGGCCCCTAATGATGTGTGCAAACTTTATGGATTTGAGATTAGTAAAGAAATAACACTCATGTCTTGGACCTTAGTGATCTAGGATGTGTTAAGGTGAATAGGATGGGTGGAATGGTTTTGGTAGATGAACTCAGGGGTCCATTTTAATCAAGATGAAGTTTCTTTGGGGTGTTTTTCTTATGTACAAAAAACAATTGACCCACGGGAGATCTTGAATGCTTAAATATAACTTTAATGAGATTTAGATATTATATGGTATGTATAAAGGTTTATTTTTTATTTTTAATGTTTATATTTCATATTGATTATGTTATATTTCTTTGACCACTTTCATAATATAGTTATTATGACCCTTATTATTATTATAACTAAGGTTACACTCTTCCCACTATTACACAATAGACACTTGATTATATTAGACATCCTTTGTCATATGGTAGGCACACCTAATTATAGGTGGAACACCAACCTAGAGCACCAATTGAGTGACTCCAAGGTTGGGGTGTTATAAGTGGTATCAGAGTTTAGGTTGGTCACAAAGTTTTAGTATCGTTCTTTAGTTTACCAAGTGGTTTTAAAGGTCAGTTTTTGAAATGGTTTGTTATTTGGGATATGATATATTGGATCCTAGGAAAGTGATGGAACTTTTGATGGAATTTGTGATGTGTTTTGGCCAACACCATCATGAACTAATGCCAAAGTTACCACCGGAAAGGGAATTTTATTCTTGTTTTACATGGTTATAATTGAGTTATTTTATTAAAATGATGTTTTAATGGATATTACTAATATATTTTGGACTCTTGGACCGATTATAAAGAGGATACCATTCATATATCATGATAGTCACTTCGAATCGCATGAAATATGTGTTTTCTTGTGATTTTTTCATAGAAAAAGGAATATAAGAAAGGGTTTTTTGTTATTTAAAGTTCCAAGAATATGTTAAATAATGTTTTCCTATGAAACCAATTGGTGTTATTCTACTAATCCATCTCATGTATGTGGTTACTAGTGTGATTGGTATGTGATCCTCTTTGGATATAGTGTATGTGACCTCTGACACTGATTGGTTATGAAGAAATAAAATAAGGGGATTGAGCTATTTATAATGTCCAGAACAATATTAACTATGTTTTCCTTCATAGAATATTCTTGGAATATTATTTTTCCTTACCAAACAGGTGGTTTTTGGTGTGATTGGTGCGTGATTCCAGACTCTAATATGGGTCGGAAGGGAGCCATGAGGCTAGATGATATGTGTTATGGGTTTGATAAGGGAGTTTAAGCGTGGTGACAGGTGCTACATATTACATCTTTCCATATTTGAAATATCTATAATGTTATTATTGGTATTGAAAATGCATTTTTATTCTTTGTTTGATTCCACATATATGAATTCTGGAAAATCATGAGGAGGTCAGAGTTGTGGAACCTCCAAGGAGTGCACTAGATGAGGTACTTGTGGGTGGTGATGATCATGAGCCATAGGGAGAGGCTGAAAGGTGGGAGGGTTAGCCATAGCAGGTAACAGAGTTTGGGTTGTGACTACATGATCACCTCATAGAAATTTTGGGGTTTACAGTACATAACATTGACTAGGGTTATTAGGGAACTAATCTATCCTTGGAATATCTGATGTGGGATCTTCAATCACAACACACCCTTTTTTAGGGTGAGGGTGTACCATAGGTAATAGAGTTTTCGATAGAGTCTGTACAGACTATTTTTGATCATATTAAGACACAATTGAGGTGGAGGTTGAGGATGGACCCTTATAAGCTCAGGGGACTAGTGAAGCACGAGTGAGATGTATGGGTACATAGAAGTAGTAATAAAGGACAAGAATGGGAGGGCTTCAAAACTATGTTCTTTGAGCACTTCTTTGTTAAGGGAAGATTGAGATTGAAAGTTTATGTACTTGAAGTAGGGAGTCACATCAGTCATAGAGTGTGTTGGGAGGTTTATTTAACTACATTTTTTTCAAACATCACTTGGGTGAGGTGGTTTTAAGATTTTTTATGGCCTGACATCAAACTGCAGGTGAATATATTCATGTTGACCACATTTTCAGAGGTAGTGAACCAGACATTGATTTCCAGGGGTAACTTGATGGATAAGACTTTACTACTCTAGTTGATGGTGTTAGGTAAGCCCAAAATTGGTTCTTTAGTATGTTGGAAGAATGGTTGTGAGGAGTCTTAGAAGAGTAGTTTGTTCAAAGACTCAGAAAGTCCACAGAGGATTGGATCGTCAATGGTATGCTTCCAGTAAGATCCCATGTTTTTTAGGTGCATTTCTCTCTGAGTTTTTTGTTTAAGCCTTGTTCGATGAGTCATATTTAGTGATAGAGAGCCTTTATTGGGGAAAATGACCTAATGTTCAATAATGTATGATCCTTTGAATTAATTTAATCCATGTATAAATGGAGATAAGTGTTAATATGGTTTCTTGGTAAGTTGAGAATCTTTAAAGGAGGTTTGGATAGATGAATGGAAAATGGAATGAAAAATCAATTGTAGAATATCTAAAAATCATGTCAAGGTATTACAAGCCATGTAGTTGTTCATGAGTTTAATTAAAATCAACTTGAGGTGATGGGTCTTTTGGTGAGATCCATTAAAAACATTTACACAATGTAGAAAGACATTACATGTAATGTAAATGACCGAACAGTAGTTTTAAACATGCTATGTGGATGTAATTCATTATATTTCACTGAAACTCTTCTCCTCTCGACCCTAGGGAATTATCTAAGAAATTTTGGAGTTCCAATATCCTTTTCGAATGTTCCTTTTGCATTTTTTAAAGTTCTTTTGGTTTTTTTTTTATTTTTTTCCTTTGGTTCGTCAACTATTTTAGTGAAATACTTTGGTAAATAGCGTTTTTGGTTTTGAACATGATTATTTTTTATCTATAAACCTATTTTCAATCATATGCACCATCTTCCTCATGGGGGTTGGATGTTGGAAGCATTTTCGGATCATCGGTAAAGGGTATGGGTTCTAAATCTTAACCCTATGGATTTTTTATTATCATATTTATGCAATATCATGATTTAACTCTTATTGAAAACCCAAAAATTAATTAAATAATTGAATGAGATTATACCTTCAATTACTTTTGTTTCAGATTGATTTGTAATTGGCTAGTGGCTTAATGTATGTTAAGCCTGACATGTGACCTAGGCTGATTTCTTTTTAAAGAATCCTTAAATTGGAGCTTATTTCTTATTGATATAATTGTTAATAAATTATGAATTAACATTCATATGGAATATGAAATAAGAATGGAAATTCTCATAATTAACTATTGATAATTGTGATGTGATATTGTAGTATCCATTCTATATGAAAAGAATTTTGGTCCATGCTGAGACACATACATAACGGGTTAGGCCTAGGCACTTGCACACGTATATGTTGTAATGATGATTGTGAGTAGACTCATCCCTGTCCCATGCTGTAATGATTATTGAGATCAAACTATACCATGTCCCATACTATAATTCTTATAAGCCTTTGACCTAGATCATTGTGATTATACCATGGGTATATGGTTGTGGTTGGAATGGTTATAATACATGCTCATAGATATTATGGCATAGCACTAAAGCAAGTTGTTTACCTTGGTTGCATGATTATGGTTTTCATGGTTGTAATATATGCTCAGAGTTATTCTAGAATGGACATAAAGTATGTTATATTACTTTTTTTATATGTTTCTGGTTGGCATGGTTGTAAGACATTCTTAGAGATATTCCAACACGTAGCTGAATAAGTTTATTGTTGTATTTTATTAATTATTAAATTAATTAACACACATATTTATTGATTTATTGATACAATTCTAATCATAATAGTTTTTTTATACAAGGTGGTGTCGACCTACTAAGTTATACTCACACCCCATTCAGGATACCATTTAGCACCTGAGCAGATTTATTGTATGCATGTTTAGATAAGGTCAAAGGACCTTCCTATTACTTTCTTCTTTATTTTTGGTCCGAAGTTTGGATAAGGGACTGACATGAGGTTTAGGACCCAAGACATTGAGTATTTTATTTTAATCTTCAAGCCTTATCTTTTATTATTCTATCATGACATTTAGTTACATTCCAGCATGCAATTACATTATTCCTTTATTATTTATTGCATTATTAAGTTAGATATTATTATTATTATTCCACAGTGTGTATACTTTGATTAATTTTTTCAATTAATATGATTTATGTATACTACTATGACACTTTATATCATGGGTTATAGTCTCCCCACTATACATTTTACACCTCTTATACTAATCAGTAGCCTCTAGTGTATAGGGAGGCATGCTTGAGGTCTTGTAACTAACCCTTTGTATCCACATGAGAGAACGTTGGATTATGAGATGTTAAAAGGTGGTATTAGAGGATCGGTTTTTATTTACTTATGCCTTACTATTTTGGGAAATGTAGAAAGTATACTAGGATGTGTTAGGATTTGGTAATGAGATTGTTAATTGGAGTATCTAACCCATGTATGGGGGAAAATATGGGTACCCAAGGATGAGACTATTGTTGTGATGTGTTCTTGTTGTATTTTATGTCATCTTAGCTTGGGTGATTCATATGTTTTATGAGGCTACTTTTGTATGATGTTATTGTTTATTTTTTTATACTCATGGCCCAGTATGGAGTTAGATGAGAATACATGCATCATAATATGAACATAGGGATATATTGACATGCATTGATCATTATAGGGGAATATCTATTTTTCATGTGATATATCCTTTCTTGTTAAACTATAATATGATATAGTTATTTCACTAGATAAATAAAATGAGTTTATGTGTCTTGCTAAAATACTTGTAATCCATGTCAATAGATACCAAGAGTTATTGGTTCTCTATTGAAGTCACCTATTGGGTTTACCTTGTTTCTAGATAGTTTTATAAGGTGTGCATTTATCTTGTAGAGAAAATAAATCCTCATCATTTTTGAATTGAGAATAAAGAGAGTGGAAATCATCACACTCCTAACATAGTTGAATTTGATATTCCTGTAGTTCTTGAGGAGTAGATGGATGTTCAACTTTGTGACAGCTTCCTGAGGGTCATGTGATCCATTGGAAGGGAGATCATTCATACTATTCCTTTTATTTCTAAGATGACAAGAGAGTTTAAGCTTTATCATCCTACTATGTTTACTGGGGAAGGGGGAACCCATACAAGCCTTATAGTTGGTGTCCTAGAACCAACTATTTTCACTTTGATTACATGGATATTTAATGTATTGCATATTGTTCATTGTTCTTCATGACTGTGATGTAATAATGTCTTTAAATATTTATTGCATTGACAAGTTCATGGCAGTTCCCCACTATGATAAGAATATTTAAAAGCTATAATAATAATATTTAATATAGTATTGAATTTGGATGACATACTCTAATGGGACACATAGCATACAGACTGTCAGGTACGAGTACTCATAATCTGATGAGACTTCCTCTCATGAAGTTTTCACTTGGTAATCCATAAGACATGATATTATGAGAATAGGCATGCTAGTAAGAATTATGTATGTTTTGGTGTCATCAGATATTCCTATCTATGAGCATGGGTAATGATCCTTGGACATTAATACTAACATTAATACATATCACGACTCTTGCACTTTTATTTATTGATAAAAACTGTCACGGAAGTAGTTTGAGGGAAGTAGGGTATGTTGGTTGCATCACGAGTGGCGTGATATTAATAGATTAGTCAAGGAATAATTTTTTCCCTTATATTTACAGAAGTTGATATCTAATCCCTTTGATTGAAATAAAAGCTTCACGCGAAATTCCATGCCCATGGTGTAATGAAGAGTTTATTTCAGGTTGTCAAAGAACAACGTATCATGCATAAAAGTTGATGACACTATCATGAAACCTGCTTGATGAGATATTTCAACAAAGGGATTATATTAAAAAGTGAGTGTTCATAAGTGAATTTCATTATTGAAACTTTAAGTTCTTTCTCTAGGGTGACTTGACCCATTTCTAGAGAGTACTCTGGGACCTAAGGCAAGCCCACCTAATCCAAATGAGAAATAATCCTAGAGGGTCACACACTGAGTGTTTAGGATGGTCTCGGTTAAATTATATTATAATTTAATTAATTAATATTATTCACAAGATAATGGAATAATTTTATTCAATTAAAAATTACAGCATAAATTAAATAAATTGTTACTCATTGAATTGTGTGTAAAACATATTTATATATTTTATGGAATAATTAATAAATATTTATTTAATAGTTTTTAAAAAAATATTTATTTAAGAGAATAAATTATTTATTTATTTATTTGGTTGTTCAATAAATTGAAGTGGAGTTCGAGTATACCAAGGTTGGTTCAGTAGTAAAATAATTATTTTTAAGATGATGAATAATTATTTAACTAGTTGGCACAAATTAAAATTATGTTGTTGTTATTCTATGACGTATAATTTTATTTATAATTCCAGTTTGCATAAGTTGGTGCACATTAAATAATAAAACAGTATTATTATTAATATCATGGGTTTTCACTAAGGTTATGATTGTATTTAATTTCTCTTATGCAATTAGATATTGTAATCGAAGCCCTGTGTCAATAAATAGACACAGGCATCTCTTGTTCCACGCACTAAACCGCACACCCACTGAATTGAGAATTGTTGAGCTAAACAATTTCTCTCTCGAATCCTCTTCCCACCTCTCTCAAGAATGAGAGATGTTCTTCAAGGCTGAAGAACAAGTGGTCAGGAATGACTGACACAAGACACTCGTTTTCCTGCACTATCACTCGGAGAATGAGTGGTGTTGATTGGAGGTCATCGGAGCACATGTGGATCACTACTAGAGGGATTCTAGTTTGTATACCTACAGACGAAACAAGATAATCTTGAAGGGTCATTCTATAAAATAAACATCATCAATCTATAAAATACCAAATATACAGGTATTATTTTCTTTATGAAATTAATTAAATTAATTATAAACATAATGTGCAAGATCCTCTCTAAAGGTTTCAGGCCTCTTTCTTATTTATCTAAATCTTTGATTCTATTATTTCAAGACTAGAATTCATTATTTTATTGATCCCAGAATAATCATGGATCATGGCAAAAAATTAATTTTTGGTTTTCGAGCCAACCACGATTTTTCTGTTCCTAGAACCTACAAGTGTTATCAGAGGGATTACATCATAGTTTATAATTATTTAATTACTTCATTGATAATTTATGCATTTAATAATTTAGTTGTTTCAATTCAAATTAATTGTTCTGCAAATCTGAATCTCAAGATTTGTTTCTCCTCTATTGTTTCTCGTTCACCTTACAAAAAAGATCTTTTCTATTAATTTTGATTAAAATAAAATAGAGGATCTAATCTGGAGGTGCAAAGGTTCCTGGACGTACAACACTAGAACACACGGCATGTATTCGGCAGTACACACCATCGAGTCAATGTTCAATGCACCAGTTCTGGTTCTCCAAACAAAGGCTTGTCATTTGAGTTTCTATAAGTCTTAATGACTCAATTTGTTGACCAAGAATAGGTGGTATGTGGTTTCCTAATTACACTCCATATGGCTCACTGAACACATCATGTAGTCCCTTCAAGTTAGGGTTGTACCATATACCCCGTACACGGCTTTCCTGGCTGGAGACCATGTAATGAGGAACTACATGGTGTGTGGCCCACTAGACACGATGTGTACTCCAAAGATTTCCAAAGTACACTCATACATTGTTCCCCCAGGCGTATACTTCGATTGGATGGTGAACAACAGTACTCACCATGTAGTTGGAACTACACACCATGTACTCATCCCAATTACGCAGATTTATGAAAATTTATTATTATATTATACAAACCCTTGAGACATGTACCATCGTGCACGTGTAAAGATGAGGCACAACACGTGATAGGTGTTTTATATATGTGTGTTTAATTTAACATCTCTATAATGTTCATTTATACTCATTGAGTAGTTATGAATATGAATTCACTAGGTTGCCTCTATGGTACAAGTTACGTACAAAGATAATTTTAAATGAATTTATTTGTTTAAAATTATGATGGATGGGAATCTTAAGGAAATTGAGAAAAGGGTTTATGATAAAAGAAATGATTAATTAAAGATGATAATTCATTGATTCAAGTGTGATTTATCTTAAACAATAATGATTAAATAATTGAATGCTAGTTTTATTTATGCATAAATATTAATTCATGTATGGATGCTCATGAGTTAGACCAATACATTTGTTTGTGATTGGTTTCCTTTTAATTTATTTTTTAAATTATTTATTGGCCTGCGAACCATATCTCCTCATTAATATATAAGGCATGCATTCCCACGATTTCTTTTATGTAAACCCCCTTTTTACCCCTCACTTGCGTGTGAGTTTAAAATTATAATTAATGGATGTAACTCCCAAGCTAGACGAGGTGGTTCAATCTGGAGTTGAGATGAAACCAATCCCTGGAGATACAGACATGGACAGGTGGAAAGTTATAAAAATTAACCCAAAAGGTTCAAGGTGTTTCTCCCCTAGGTCATGGTAAGTTTATCAACAACTAGAAAAATTAACCATTACAAAATCTCATGATTATGGCATTTTCTTTATTTTATTTCTATCATTTTCATGGTTTATCATTATTGATTTGTTTTCGTGATCACATAATTAATTTATTAAACAAGCATGCTATATGGAACAAAAATAAACATGGATTATACGTAAATATTATCAAGACATGGTTAATCAATTAAGTAAGTTCCACTTAATATTAACAATCATGTGATAATGATAATAAGAAATTCACTCATAAGAGATAAAAAATACCTCAAATAAAATATTAAGTTAGAGTAAACCTTCTGTTACATGATCAAGGGAAAACATAGTAAAACTATGTGTTTGACCAACCCCTTTAGGACACTTACTTTTATACAAGAATCCCTTATGAAAGGTTTCGGGTTGACTTAACCATATTAAATTAAGATGTGTATCCCTTGTTAGACATGGTGTAATATTAGAGGTAAGATTTGAGGGAATACAAAGTTGTGATTTCAGGATTGGGGAGTCCACTCAACAGATCAAGGAGATACAAGCCTGTAGTTGGAAAAGACATGTCTACCTAAATACATTCAAATAGCTTGACTAACCCTTATTGGTGTTATGAAAAGGGGAATATGGATCCTCTAAACTGGAAAGTTGTGGAAAATGGGCATTCTACGTTCAATGGTGAGGGTCATTAGGACTTGATAAAATAGTGGGAGACTTAATAAAAATAATTTATTATTTATCATAAAAATTTAATAAAGAAGGTAATAATGATATGCTTTTTTAGTTGTAGAATAAAAATGACAATCTTGTTAACCACACTATACCTGTGATCAATTCTAGATAAAGACAACATCCTCAACAATAGTAACTTCCAATAATGGTTTAGATGCCTTCGGGTTATCCTATTCCATGAATAGAAGTCTTAAATATTGGATTCAGCATTACCTGATATTCCTGTCAAAGAGTTTAGTGGTGAGGATTTCTTGGTCTATGATAAACATATGAACACCGTGGTATATGTACAATGTTTGATGCTATCATAAATGTCTACTGAGCTCATGAAGTCTCGTGAAAACATGGATTCTTATAGCATGTTGGAGAACCTCCATGATCTTTACCAGCAAAGAGAAAGATAGGAAAGGTTTGAGATCAACAAGGCACTCCTTCATAGTAAGCATGGAGAGGGTTCCACTAATGTGCCTCATGTAGTCAAGGTTATTGGCTACATTGAGTGACTAGAATTTCTAGGGTTTAAACTCCCTGAAGAACTGGGAATTGATCTCATTCTCGCATCACTCCCTTAGAGATTCTCCATCTTTGTTGTCAATTTCAATGAGGAAAACTTTGAGAAGTCTCTATCTGATCTTATTATCCTCATTCTCCTAGTGGAAAAAGATATAAAGCATGAAAATCCTTCTTTTCTTATGGTAAATAAGAGTAAATTGAATCCAAAGAGAATTAAGCCCAAAGATTCTTCACATCCTTCCAAGAAAAGGAAGATCAGAGGGGAGGCAAGGGAACATGAGGTTGTTCATCTCGCATGTGGAAATAAAGGCCATTGAGAGAAGAACTACACCCAGACTAAGAAGCAAGGGGAATCTTAAGGTGCAATTATTATCAAATGAAATTATATATTTCTACAAATTGGATATTAGATATAGGTTGTGGTGTTAAGATATGTATCCAAATATAGGAACCAAGTATATTCAGGAAGATTGATCGAGGGAAGGTAGATCTTCTAGCAGCCAACCCATCTGGATTTTCTATTGTAGTTGTCGGGGACTACCACCTCACATTGCCAAATTGGATGATCTTGGTGTCAAAGGGTTCTTATTATGTGTCGTCTGTTACAAAAAACATTAGTTCTCTATCCAAATTAGATATAGATGGATTATTTTTATGTCTGGAAATGAATGTTTCTTCTTTTTCAAAGACATAATTTTTTTGGTAGGCCATATTTATACAATGATCTTTATGTGTTTTTTTAACAAAACAAGTAATGGAAATCGATAACAAAGATACTTCACATGAATCATACCAAACCCAACATTGGAATCACCGGATAGGTCATGTATATGATAAACACTGGACAATGTTACATAAAGATGGGCATTTAGATTCTTTGGAACTAAAACCACTTGGCATATGTCATGCATTTTTACAAGGCAAAATGACCAAATCCCAATTTATTGGGAAAGGTGAAAGGGCTAAAGAGATTCTTTAATTGTTTCATACCAATGTGTGTAGACCATTTCTAGTTGAAGCAAAGGGAGGGTACTCATACTTCATAACTTTTACTAATGATTTTAGTAGATATGGATATATATACTTAATGAGGTATAAGTCATATTTTTTGATAAGTTCAAAGAATACAAGAATGAAGTTGAGAACCATCTTAGAAAGAAGATTAAGAAACTCTACTCAGACGGAGGTGGAGAATATCTAAATCAAGACTTCATTGAATACTTACAGGGGTTTGGGATCCTATACTAACTCATTCCACTTTACACGCCCTAGTGGAATGGTGTGAGAGAAAGGAGGAACCGCACCCTATTAGACATGGTGAGATCAATGTTGAGTCATGCGAGTCTCCCATTATCCTTTTGGAGATTTTCCTTATAAACAGTGGCACACTTACTAAACTAAGTATCAACTAAATTGATAAATGGTATTCCATTTGAGTTTTGGATTGTAAATAAATACATGTTATCAAATTTACATGTGTGGGGAAGTGATGAATTTGTTAATGCCTATTTAGGTAAAAAAACATTCACCCCAAGGCACAAAGTGCACCTTTATAGGATACCCTAATGAAACAAGGGGATATTACCTATACAACCACTTAGACAAAAATATTATGGTGGAAAGACATGCTATATTCCTTGAGAGGGAGCACATCTTAGAAAGAGATAGTGGTAGTGATATAGAATTCAATGAAGTTGAGGCTCAAGGTACACAAGAGTTGTTATAGGAGCAGATTCCAAAAAGCCCCATGGAAGAAAGAACTATTCCAGAGACATAAGAACTATGTAGGATTAAAAGAGAGGGTAGAGAAATAGAACAGTATGGTTTTCTAGTTACTAAGGATGTTGACTCATTATTAGTTGATAATGATTATCCTCTAACCTTCAAGGAAACAGTAAGTTGAAGAGATGTTGCCAAGTGGAGAGAATTCATGAATTCTGAAATAGATTCCATGTACCAAAAACAATTCTGGATTTTGGTAGATCCTCCAGTTGATGTAAAGCCTATTTGTTGAAAATGTTTATTCAAGAAGAAACTAGACATGGATGGACAAGTCCGTACCTGTAAGTAATGACTTGTTTCAATAGGGTTCAATTAGCATCAAGGCATTGACTATGACAAAACCATTTCACCAGTTTCAATGATAAAATCCATCATAATTATATTGGTAATTTCTGATTACCATGACTATGAGATTTGGAAAATGGATTTCAAAATTGGCTACCTTAATGGGAACCTTCAGGAATATTTCGACATGAAACAATCTGAAGGGTTTATGACTCTAATGGATTCCAATAAGGTATACAAGTTGCAGAAATCCATTTATGGATTAAAGAAAGCATCCAAGTCATGGAAAATTTGTTTTTATGAATCCATAATGAAATTTTGTTTTATCAAGAATGAAGTGAGACTTGTGTATACAAACAGTTTAGTGGGAGTGCGGTCGTTTTCATAATAGTATATGTTGATGACATATTACTTATTTTAAATGAGATACCAGTCTTATAGTCTATTAAGGAATGGTTGAATCAATGCTTCTCCAAGAAGGACTTGGGCGAGGAATCATATATTCCTGGGATCAATATCCATTGTTATAGATTCAATAGACTATTGGGATTAAGTCAAAATACATGCATTGATAAGATTCTGAAGAGATTTAGTATGGAACAATCCAAGAGGGGATTATTCCCAGCATTACATAGAATTCATCCTTCCAAGAAAATGAGTCCTTAGACACATGAAAAAAGAAATATAATGGAAAGTACTACATACGAATCAGTGATTGGGTCAGTCATTTATGCCATGCAATGTACTAGTCTAGATGTCACCAACACATTAAGTGTGGTAGGAAGATATCTTGTTGACCCAGGTGACCTCTATTTGATGGTAGTCAAGACTATCCTGAAGTATTTGAGGTGTACTAAGGATATGTTCCTAGTTTATGGAGGAGATGAGGAACTAGTCATCAGAGGATATACATATTCTAGTTTCTAGACTGATCAATATGACCTGAAGTCACAAACGGGATACATCTACAATATGAATGAAGGTGCAGTGAGTTGTAAGTTCTCAAACCAGAGTGTGGTCGTAGATTCTACTTTTGAGTCCGAGTATATCGCAGCTTCTGAGGCAGATAAAGAAGTAGTTTAGAAGTGAAGCTTCATCCAAGAGCTTGATGTGATACCTAGAATTAAAGGTCCCATCATATTATACTGTTATAATACTGCAGTGGTGGATCTCGCAAAAGAGACAAGGTCACATCAGCGGATGAAGCAAATACTTTGGAAGTATCATATCTTGAGGTATTTTTCTCAGAGGGGTGAAGTTGAAGTGAGCATTATTTCCACAGAAGATATTGTGGCAGACCCCTTGACTAAAGCCTTAAATTAGAAAAAACATGATCATCATGTGAGGTCTAGCAGACTGAAAGTTATAGGCAGTTGGATCTAGTCCAAGTGGGAGTTTTTTAGAGTTGGTGTCCCAAAACCAAATATTTTTACTTTGATTACATGGATATTAAATTTATTATATATTTTTCATTGTTCTGTATGACTATGATGTAATAATATCATAGAGTATTTTTTGTATTGATAAGGTCATGGCAGTTCCCCTCTATAATGAGAACCTTGAAATGCTATAACAATATTTTTAAATATAGTTATATGGTTGGATGAAATACTATGATGGGACACATAGCATATACACTTCCATGTGTGAGTACTTGTAAGCTGATGAGACTTCCTCTCATGAAGTTTTCACTTGGTAATCTTCATGACAAAAGATTATAAGAACAGACCTGCTAGTAGGAATTCTACATGTTTTGGTGTCATTGGATATTACTATCTATGAGCATGTGTAATGATCCTTAGGCTTTAATATTATCATTAATATGTTTCATGACTCATTCGATTTGATTTACTGATGAAAATTGTCACAGAGATAGTTGGTGGGAAGTAGGGTACATTGGGTGCGTCACGAGTGGCATGTTATTAATGGATAAGTTGATGAAGAATGTGTCCCATCCATTTATGGAAGTTGATATATCATCCCTTTTATTTAAATATAACTATCATGTAAAATTCCATGGCCCTGGTGTAATGACAAGTTTATTTTAGGTAGTCAAATAATGACATATCATGCATAAAAGTTCATGAAACTATCACGAAACCTGATTGATGAGATATTGCGACAAAGGGATTATATTACATAGTGAGTGTTTGTATGTGGATGTCATTGTTGAGAATTTATGTTCTTTCACTTAGGTGCCTTGACTCGTTGCTAGATAGTACTCTTGGAATTTAGGTAGGTCCTTCTAATCCCAACGAGAAAGAATACAAGTGTGTAACACACAATGTGTTTCTGGTGGTCTCGGTTAAATTCTATTAGAATTTAATTAATAAATTTAATTATCAATACAGTGGAATAATTTTATTCAAGTTAAAATTATTTCATTAATTAAAGAAATATTTATTCATTGGATTGTGGGTGAAATTTATTTATTTATTTCATAGTACTTTTAATAAATAATTATTTACTTGTTTGTAAATAAAATATTTATTTAAGAGAATAAATTATTTATTTATTTATTCGGGTGTTCAATAAATGAAAGTGGAGTTCGAGCAGACTAACCCCAGTCGGGTAGTAAAATAATTATTTTCTAGACTATAAATAATTATTTAAATAGTTTTCACAAATTAAAATAATGCTGCTATTATTTTGTGATGTGGAATTATATATATATTCTGTTTTGTGAAAGTTGGCACACCGTAAATAATAACACATTATTATTATTAATAGAATGGGTTTTCCCTAAGTTTATGAATGTATTTAATTGTTGTTATGCAATTAAATATTTTAAATGAAGCCCTATGTCAATAAATAGACACACATGTCTATTATCCCATGCACCAAACCGCACACCTGGTGAATTGAGAATTGTTGAGATAAACAATTTCTCTCTCGAATCCTCTTCGCTCCCCTCTCAAGAATAAGATACATTCTTCAAGGATGAATAAAAACCAATCATGAACTACTAACACAATGCACTCGCTTCACTATGCATCCACCTGAAGAACGAGTTGTGTCGATTAGAGGTCATCAGATCACGTGTAGATCACCGCTAGAGGTATTCTAGTTTGGATCCTTACAATAACAATAAGATAATCCAAATGGGTCATTTTGGATGATCAATGTCATCAATGAAGAAAATACTTAAGATCTAGGTATTCTTTTCTTTATGAAATTAATTAAATTAATTATAAACATGAGGTGCAAGATCATCTCTAAAGGTTTCGTACATCTTCCTTCTTTATCCAAATATTTGATTCTACTCTATATAGATTTTAATTCATTGTCATATTGATCCCAAAATAATCATTCATCATGGTAAAAATTAAAGTTAGGTGTCGAACCAACCACACTTTCACTGCACCTAGAACCTATATGCTTTGTGAATCGGACAAGAATTGGTGGGATATTCTTGATGAAGCTTGGGGGCAGGATGTGTTATATAGAAAGGATTTTTGAGACGAAGTTCCTAAAACATTTCCTTCCCAAACCATTTAAGGGTGAAAAATCTCATGAGTTTATGCATCTGACACAATAGGGTTTTTCAGTGCTAGATAATGGTGGATTTTTTACTGACCTATATCACTTTGTTCCATATTTTTTCTAACGAACCAAGCTTGATGTATATGAACATTGCATTTCTTTTTCGGAATAATTAATACATTACACAAATAGATTCCCAAAGACCATATTAGTTTAGTGCATTTGTAAACTCGAAACATATTCGTCTATCTTGGTGAAAGATCTTCAACATCACCCATAAATATTTTCACCTTTTGTTTTCCTACCTAAAACCTTTATTTATATCCTGGGGGAAAGAAAAACATAAATAGGGTGAGATAAAATTCTAAATATTGTATATAATGGAAAACATAAATATAATAATGTAAAAACATGAGAATATATTTTTATTATCAAAATCTTGAGTCATAAAATAAATCTTGGCATTACGTAAGGCATAAATAATAAAAGAACATTAACCATGATAAAATAGACTTGGCATAAAACCTGAACTTGTGGAAAACAAATAAGTATATAAAATTATTTAATATTATCCAAGGATAATTTTCAAGACCATCATAGTGAAAAAGTTCAATTACTAAATCGGTATTACATGCCATTTTAGCCTGCTATTACTGAATCGGGTTTACTTTTCGTTTCATTCTTGTATTACTAAATCGGATTTACTTGTCGTTTTATCCTTGTATTACTGAACTGGATTTACTTTTCATTCCAGTCATGTCTATCTCATGAGATATAAATCATTACCCAATACATTTGGGGGAGATATAGGTCCCACCCTCCACATAATGAAAACCATACATATCAGTTGCACAAAAACATAAATCATTCATCATAACATAACCTAAAGAATAAAATGGGTTTCTTAAACATCATTCAATCATAATATAGTCCATGTAAAACAAAAGGATTTCATAAATATCATTCCGTCATAAAATAAATCAACCATAAGAATAATACGGATAGTATACTTGAAAAAATATTCTTAATATTAGATGGAAATAATTTTGATAAAACACTTGAAATTAATTATTGAGGAAAATATCCTTTCTTCATTAAAAATGTTTTCTTTTCTCAAAACACCACACAATTTTAAAAGAAAATAATTTCTATGAAAATATTATAGAAAATTTGTAATGGAAGATTCATGGAAATAAGTCATTATAAAAGAGTAAAATTCCATTCATTCCATATAAGTTAAAAAACATTCTCCTCGTACTTTTTCAGAAAAATTCAAAAAGTACCTCGTATGGAAAAAGAAAGAAATATTCTTTCAAACCCATTTAGAAAAAGTAAAAAATTGGTAAAAATGACTTTACGTATCTATATGGGAATAGAAAAAAAATTATAAATTTTTTTTTTAGAAAAATTGACATGGATGATAAATATACCCTAGTAAATAATTCCATATAAACAATCTAAGATAATAATGAGATTTTGAAATTATCTATTAAAAATTATAATCATTCAAATCATATGCCTAATAAAATAAAGAAATTTATATGCATATGTAAATATGATAACGTTAATAATGATAATCATAAAACATTCATGGGAAGCATAAACACCACAAGAAAGAAATAGGTGGTGTATAAGGAAAATTTCCGAGAGAAATAAAAGTGAGACAAAATAATTCCCTACCTTATGTCTCTTATCCTTTATTTGTATATGAACCTCCTGTATAATGATTTAAATAAAGTCAATTAATTAATCAAAAATAAAATTAATTTTTATAACATCATATATGCTCATATTATCATCTGTTTGGTGATAATATTCTGTTATTACTCATTATTAGAGTTTAAACTACTTCATTTTGTTATGCATGGTTTTCCAAATAAGTTTTGGTTCTCCTTATTAGTTCATATTTATATCATTCCAAAATGATATTAACTTAATACATATCATGTTTTTTAACAACCCAAGTATTTATAGAATAATAACTTTGATTTCAATTAATACTTATGAATAAGATATTAATTTTACTTTAAAAGGGATTCTATGTTTGATGGCGTACCCGAAAAAAAACAATGGGTTTCTTAGAAATTTCATGTTGCACACAAGGTTGAGTCATACAAAAAAAATAATATAATAATATTATTATTTTAAATAGAAGTTAATGCCTAGACATTGTATTAGTGGGAATGAATAGAACTAACCATATTATGTTTAAATATGTTTTTCAAATGTTTTTACATTTATCCAATAAAATTTCGAGGCATAAAATGAGAATGAATCTAATTTTAAGCATAAATACTCTAAAATTTTAAAAAAAGTAGTTTTACAGCTTTTTGATGGTGAACCACTATTAAATCTAGTTTTGGTCACTTTTATATTTTATAATTGTTAAAATAAACTTCTTATTTAGAATTGGGATATCAAAATTTACTTTGGTTAAATTTTTATCATTTTTCTGATAAAGTTCATTTTTTTAATGAGTAGTGAAAAAAAATGCATTTTAAGACAAAAAATGTCTTTTCATCTGATTTATTTATATGGTTAGATTATCTTTTTAATTGTTTTTAAAGTTCAATTAGATTATTTTTTACCATTTAATCCAATTCTTTTCATTGGAAGTAATTTCACTTTTAATTAAAAATAAACACATGTCAATCTTTTGATAGTTATTATTTTTTAAAAGCCCTCTTTTTGGTTTGGAAAAAAAAATTAATTTTTCATTATTTTATAAAACTTATTTCTTATGAATTTTTAAAAATTGATTCCATATTTTGAATCAGGAGGTCCAAATTTTATAAATAGGTAACTTTTATTTTTAGACATTATGAATAGTAACTTCAGTAAATATTTTATTTACCATGGTTAATGGGTAAATCTGGTAAATAAGAGTAAAAAATATTATTATAATAATATTTAATTACCCTAATACATGTTCTAATCCTATTGGATGATATATTTCCAACCATGGGAATCCTTGTGTCGATTTTAGGACCCTATAGAGCCACTTGTGTGTCAAAATGACATTTAATTACTTTTAATTTAAAGTTAAGGAAAATATAACCTAAACATGTATATTCTAGTAAAACAATTTTTATATGGGGTTATATAAGTTATATTTTAGACTATAAATAGAAATTATAAATAAAAAAATATATCCAAAAACATTGTATTTTATTTATAAATTTTAGAGGTTAAATAAATATATTTATTTATGACACAATGGTGATGTAGTGATTACATTATTAATGAATGATTTAAATAAATGAGGTTATAAATATTAAAATAAATTTATTTTCAAACTTTTTATGTCATAAATTAGTTTTATGGATGATTATTACTTATTATACTTTAATTAATGATGTTTTTTTGAAATAATAAAGTTGTTAGGGATTTTTTAAAAGTCATGATATGAATAGTCTATAAATTGACATAAATGTTTTTTTTAAAACAAATACTATATTATTAAATTATATAACAGTCATAAAATTATAATATTCATAAAAATGACTTATATAAGGTTTAACATGTTATTAATTAACCACTTTAGGTTCTATTATAATTTTATAGTAATTATATTAACCATATAGTATGAAGATAAAAAAAGAAATAGTAAAAGTTAAATAAGTTTAGTAAGGGTTAAAGCTAAACGATAAGGTTATTTTTATGAAATAAACATGTCTAAACCCCATTTTATAATATTATTTATATCCATACTCATATGATCTTCTAAATATATCACTTTTGTGTTATTATAATTCAAAAATCAATTAATAATAAAATAATACTTTAAAATTTTCTAAAGTGCCCCTCCTCCCTCTTATTAAAAGGTACCACCTCTAACCATTACTCATACCTCTCAAGACCCATTGGATCGTCCAACATATTCCCAAATAATCTCACAACTTCCCACTATTACTCCTAGAATCCTTCTCCTAGGAAGAAAGAAATTCATGAAATCCCTTTAGCTCAAATCAAAAGAAGTTACTCGATTTAAGGTAACGTCTTATCTCAAGTTCCTTTTCATTATTTTTCCTTCTCCACTCCCTATGATATTCTTATTATTTTTTAATATAAAAAAAACAGTATCCTAAAAATATTAGGTTTTTTTTATGAGAATTATTTAAACTAAACTTACACAAAACTCCATCTAATAGATACGAACATACTATTTTTGTGTGCGGAAAACTACTGCCTCACGAAATAATGATTGTTCAGTTTTCCCCTACCACCTCTCATGGTAGCCATTATGATGGAACTAAAATTATATATGATATTTATGATATTTATTTTATCTCTATGATTCTGTAATTTTCATTTATAACATACCTTTATGGTTTTCATGTTGTATAAATACGATAATTTCATTTATGGAAGTGTGGACTACTGCCCCCTCAAAGTGATATGACTCGTTCATGTCATACATGGAACGTATAATGGATGGAGTTAATGAAATTATGTAACATATATAAGATATGATATTATAGAGTAATTATAATATACCTATGTATCATTAAGTTTTCATTTCTTTAAATATGAAATATAAAGTAGCGTTCATGCGTACGTATGGATTACCGTCTCCATTAATGATGCATTTAATTTCTTATCTCAAAATCATATGTACTATTATAAATACATATATAATGTATATATGTGATATCTAAATTATCATTATCATTATGAAGATAATGGATTTTTGACCTCATGGACAACTTGCAATTATAAATAGTTCATTTTTGACTCAAGTACCGAACATTGACAAAACGACAGATATAAACTTGAATAATTATATGATTGTTATATCAAGGTGATAAGTGATATAAAAGGAATAATATAATTGAAAATCATTCTGAAGAAAGTAGAAATTTACTTAATTTTATTATTCAGGAAATTAAAGAAAAACAGAGTTAAGTCAGACACGAGGTAAGGGACTTTCTCTGAATCTCCTTTCATGGAGGCATTTTTTGATAAAATTCACCTCCCTATTTCACACTATGTATAATAAACCCCTTTGAATTTTACTTTCGTTCAAAGGGAATCTTTTTTTACAAATTGTTTTACTAAATGACTAAAAAGGAATGTTTTTAATGTATGCGGCGACAATGAATTCTCCACCTCCATAATAGTTGTTTGGCTTCCTCTATAAGCCTTAATGTTTTAAAAAGGAAATAAAGAAACCTATTATTTCAATTTTTTGGTGTTTTTGTTTTGAAAATGGTTTTTGAAATCGATTGAGTATTTCAATATCTTCAAATGATTTCTTCTGAATAAAAATGAAATGTTATTAGGGAAATATTGATATTTGCAATATTTTATGTGTTATGATTATATAATGGTACTTGGACATTTGAAGGGTGGTTATGTGATAAACCAAATGACAGGTGGTTCCATGATAAACCAAGGATGGGTGGTTACGTTATAACCTCTAATGCATTGGCTATGAAAGTCGGTTGAATGGAAATTTCATTTATAAGAATGATTTATGGAAGTTGACCATATGGTTATTCCATTTAATTGTGATTATGTCCCAAGTTTACTTTTATATGCTATATTTTTCTTTCTATGGGTTTTATGGTAATATTTTCTTTACAAAAGAAGGGTAATCAATGATCTTATATTTAGTGAAGTTTTTTTCTACTTCCTTAAGGTGAAAATTATTACTTAATGATAAAGTATTCTTGGTTTACTTGTTGTTTTAAAAACTAACAGTTTCCTTTCTTTGTTTATCCCTTAATGAGATTTTTATCCTCATACTAAGTTTTTGAAGAAAAAAAATTATAGAACTTAAAGTGAAATAGGTTCAAGGATGGGATCAAGAAAAATTCATGTTGTTACAACATAGAACTAAACACGTTTCTTTTTTTAAGAGTTTTTATTTTATGAAAAATGGATACTGAGTAGAAGTGTCTACATGTAATATTCAAGTTGTTATGTATAAGTAATGATCTAATTATCTAAATAACTAAACCTAAAAATATCTTCAATGTGAATTATTAACTTAATTCAACATTATGTAATGTTTAAGGCTGGGGCCTTATATTTGGTATCATAGGTCAGTTTAGACAACTTTTGAAGTTAGGATATTGTTAAATTAATATCCATTAATTATTTTTACTTTATGGTAAGACTGAAATGATATAGAATTTGAAGATTACCATGTTGGTTCACCTAAGATATTTATTTGTTAAAAATGGTTTTCTATAGAAGAAATAGGGAAGCTATGATGGGACAGCATCAAGAGGAAAAAGACCTTCCAAATCAGCAACCTGAGATGCTCGAAAGCGGAACAAAATAGTTTGTTGCGGAGATTGAATAGTTGACATGGGCTCTAAATGGTGGTGGTATCCATGAACGAGACTAGTTAGATAAACCATAGAGTAACATGTCTATAGTGGATCATTTCATGAGGCAACATCCCCCATCATTTAGAGGATCATCTAACCCTGTGCTAGCTAAAGGTCGGATAAAATCATTGGAAAATATTTTCAATGTCATTGGGTTTTTAGAACATCAAAAGGATAGTCTTTATATTTATTATTTTGAAGGTGAAGTCGATCGGTGGTGGTATATGGTTAAAAATATCAGGGGTAGTGAGGAGATTGATTCTCTTGATTGAGATGAATTCAAAGGTAGGATTCTTGATAAATATTTACCTAAGGTTGTTAGACTTAGGATGGAAAAACAATTCTTGGAATTGAGGTGGGAGGATGAATTAGTGGTTTCTTACGAAGAAAATTTCACTCGAATGGCAAGGTATTATCCAAATTTCATCTGATATCTTGATAGTAAGAAAATAAATTTTACTTAGGATTTAAGTCACGATATCGAAGAGCATTAGCTACTTGTGAATTCAAAAGTTTTGAGAAACTTTTCATATGTGATGAGAAGGTAGAAATGGAGTTTTTTGATGATCAGGTGTTTCAATAGAGTAAGAAAAAGAAGAGGTCTATTTGGTAGGCAACGGGAAAGAATTCATCAAAAAACCCTGGAGGTAAGAAAATTAAATTCCCATCATGTGATAAGTGTGGTAAGAAGCATCCTGGATAATGTTTCTCAAAGTCTGGGAAGTTTTTCTGGTGTAGTAATACTAGACATATTGCTTGTAATGGTAAAGATGATGATGAAGAAAGCAATCAAAATCCAATGGTAAGAGGCTTTAGTTGCAATGAGTTTGGGAATTATGTCAATGTGTGTCCGAAGTTGATTACACGTGGTGGAAACTAGATAGATAAATAGCATAACTGTGGGGATAAATCTTTTGATACTACTACGATTGATGTGGGACCATCAAATGAAGAGGTACCATGTACTTTGTTTTTTTAGATTATGCCAATTTGTTTTTTGATTTAGGATCTACACATTCTTTCATTTTTGAGAAATTTTCTAGTAAATTGAGAATTTTATCTCAAGATAAGAATCCTAAACTTGTGGTAAAAACACCTGGGGGAAAGGTTGAGACCAAAAGAAATTATAAGAATCTTATTATCCTTATTTGTGGAAAGAATTTTCCTGAAAACCCTATTTTTTTGCCTCTAGTAGAGTTTGATGTTATTTTTGGAATGGATTGGGTTTCAGTTTATCATGATAAGATTGATTATAGATCTTAAGAGGTTTCTTTTCAAAAATAATTTCAGTTTGTGTACAAAAATTAACCCTTATCTCTAATAACATATCACAAATCTGAGAAAGTCTTAAAATATGGAAATAAATGTTACCATGCACATATTTTTGAAAATAAAGGAAATTTTCAGATTAATGATGTGCCAGTAGTAAATGAGTATCTTAATGTTTTTCCTAATGATTATCCTAGTATATACCATATTGGTAAGTTTAATTTATTGTTAACTTTGTTCCTGATGCTAAGACAATTTCAAAACCCCCTTACCGAATGGATCAAATTGAACTTTTAGAGTTAAAGAAACAATTATAGGAGTTGTTAGATAAAGTTTTCATTCAACCTAGAACATCATTGTGGGGTGATCATGTCATGTTTGTTAAAAAGAAATATTTTTCGATGATTCTTTTCATTAACTATAGAGCCTTGAATAATATCACTATTAAGAACAAGTATAGTTTTCCTCATATCGATGATTTGTTTGATCAGCTCTTGGGGGCTCAATATTTTTCAAATATTGACTTGAGGTCGGGATACTATCAGTTGAAATTAAAGGAATCATATGTTCTGAATATATCATTTCATAATAGATATGTCCATTATAAATATCTATTTATGCCTTTTGGATTAAAAAATGCACCTATTGTATTCATGGATCTTATGAATAGAATTTTCCATGAGTTCTTGGATAGGTTTGTGGTTGTGTTTACTAATAAAATTTTGGTATATTAAAAAAGTAAATAGGAACATGAAATTCATTCAAGGTTTTCCTTGCAAAACTTAAAATAAAATAAATTGTATGGTAAATTCATAAATTTTTGAGTTTTGGTTACAAAAAATTTCATTCCTTGGTCACATTATTTCAAAAAAATGGCATAACTATTGATCTCGCTAAAATGAAAGTTGTTGAAGAATGGCCAAGACCTACAAATATAACCTAGATTCATAGTTTTCTTTGTTTGGTAGGAAATTACAAAAGTGTTCTTCATAATTTTTCATGGTTATCTAGCCCACTAACAAAGTTAACTCGAAAAGGTGTTAAGTTTATATGGACAAAATAATGTGATGATTTTTTCCAGAATTGAAAAAAAGATTGGTGAATGCTCCAGTATTGGCGTTACCTTCCAGAAATGGTGATTTTGTTATCTACAATGATTCTTCGTTGAAAGGACTTGGTTGTGTCCTAATGTAGAATGATCGGGTAATTTTTTATGCTTCACGTCAGTTGAAACCTCATGAGTTAAATTTCCCTACACATGATTTGAAATTAGTTGTTGTTGTTTTTACATTAAATATTTGGAGGCATCACTTGTATGGAATAAAGTGTGAAATATATACTGATCTCAAAATTTATAAGTATATATTCACTCAAAATTAATTAAACATGAGACAGAGGATATGGTTATAATTAATCGAGGATTATTATTGCACGATCTATTACCATCCAGGAAAGGAAAATAAAGTGTTTGACACATTGAGACAAAAGATTAATGCTACAATAGCCATGATACATTTGGAAAAAGATCCTTTGATTAAAAATTTGATAAACTTTGGAATATAATTTATTGGTGCAGGAAATTCATTTGTTTTGTTTCAGGTGTTAGTGATATCATCTCTATCAAACAGAATTAAGCAAGCGTGAAAGGAAGATAATGAGTTGCAAAAAAAGGGAGAGTTGGTTCTGATGGGTAAGTTTCCTAGATTTAACATTGATAATTATTATATTTTATGATTTGTTAAGAGATTATTTGCACCTTGTGATTCACAGTTGAGGAAAGAGTTGTTATGTGAGGCTCATAGTTCTCTGTTTTCAGTTCATCCCAATAGTACTACGATGTACAGAGATCTTCAAGAGTATTACTGGTGGGATGGAATGAAAATTGATATTACTGAATTTAATTTGAAGTATTTTACTTTTGAACAGGTTAAATCAGAGAAGAAGTTACCGAAAGGGATGCTTCATACTTTTCTAATTCTTGAGTGGAAATGGTAAAATGGGTCCATGGATTTTATAGTAGGATTACCAAAGACTTCTCGAGGTAACAATGCAATCTGGGTTATTGTTTGTCAATTGACTAAATCTGGTCATTTCATTCCTATTCAAGATACTTTGTCTCTAGATCAACTTTCTCTATTGTATATTAAAGATATATCCAGGTTACATGGAGTTCCCCTCTCTATTGTATCTTATCGTGATCTCAAGTTCACTTCCAACTTTTGAAAAGGCCTTCAGAAGTTGTTGGGTACTAAATTAAATTTTTGTACCGCTTTTCATCCTCAATCAGATAGGAAATCAAAACAATCAATTCTGACTTTGGAATATATGTTATGTGCTTCTAAACTAGATTACCAGAGAACTTGGGACCAACAAATTTCTTTGGTTGATTTTTCTAAAAAAAAAGTTTTCATTCCAGTATACAGATGGATCCCTTTGAGGCATTATATGGAAATTAGTGGTGAACTCCAGATTTTTGGGATGATGTAGGTGAAAGAAAGTTGATGGGACCAGAATTGGTAGAAGAGATGGAAAAAAGTTCAGTTATTTCATAAGCACATGAGGATAGCACAGAGTAGGAAAAAAAATTAGGCAGATAACTAGAGGAAGGATATTTATTTTAAGGTAGGTGATCATGTCTTTATCAAATTTTCTCTATAGAAAAGTGTAAAGTGTTTTGGTAAGAAGGGAAACCTGAGTCTGAGGTTCATTGGATTCTATGAAATCCTAGAGAAAGTATGATCATTTTCCTACAGAGTGTATTTACCTCCAAGTTTATTCTAGTTACACAATTTTTTTCATGATTCAATGTTGATAAAGTATATTCCAGATTCATCTCATGTTTTGAGTCCAGAAGTAGTTCAGTTGGAAAAAAAATCTTTCTTATGAGGAACAACCAGCCCAGATTCTTGACCGAAGAGAGAATGTGTTGCGGAATAAGGTAATTAATTAGGTAATGGTTTTATATAAAAACTACAAGGTTGAAGAGGCAACATGGGAATCTGAAAATTATATAAGGTATAAATACCCCCACTTATTTGATAAGTGAATAGAATTGTAGGGACACAATTCCCAAAGGGGGGGAAGGATGTAAGGACCCAGTTATTTATAGAATAATACTTTTGATTTCTATTAATACTTATAAAAAATATATTAATTTTACTTTAAAGGGGATGATATGTTCGATGGTGTACCCAAAAAGCAACAATGGGTTTCTCTGAAATCTCATGTTGCACACAAGGCTGAGTCATACCAAAAAAATAATATAATAATATCATTATTTTAAATGGTAGTTAACGTCGAACCATTGCATTGAAAGGAATTAATAGAACTAATGATATTATCATTAAACATGTTTGTTAAATATTTTTACATTTATCCAATAAAATTTATAGTCTTAAAATTAGAATGAATCCAATTTTAAGTATAAATACTCTAATATTTTAAAAAAAAATAGTTTTACTGCATTTTAATGGAAACCCCATTTTAAATATAGTTTTTTTTCACTTTTATATGTTACATTTTTCAAAATAAACTTCTTATTTATAATCTATACATCAAAATTTACTATGGGAAATTTTTGGTATTTTTCTGAAAAAGTTCATTTTTTTAATGAATAGTGAAAAATATTACACTTTGAAGTCAAAACTGTCTTTTCATCTGATTTATTTATATAGTTAGATTATATATTTAATTGGTTTTAATGTGTAATTATATTAATTTTCTACAAATTAATACAATTTTGGTCATTGGAAGTAATTTCATTTTTTAATTAGACATAAACACATGTCAATCTCTTGATAGTTATTATTTCTTAAAAACACGCTCTTTGGTTTTGACAACGGGAATTAATTGTTGAAACTTCTATGTTTTGAATTTGGAAAAAAGGATTCCATATTTGGAATCATTATGTTCAAATTGTATAAATAGGTAACTTTTCTTTTTAGACATTATGAATAGTAACTTCAGTAAATATTTTATTTACCATGGTTAAAGGGTAAATCTGGAAAATAAGGGTAAAAATAATATTATAATAATATTAAATTACTCTAACACATGTAATAATCCTATTTGATGAGATATTTCTGACCATGGTAATACTAGGGTTGATTTTATAACCCCATGGAGCCACTTGTGTGTGAAAATGACATTTAAATACTTTTAATTTAAAGTTAAGGAAAATATAACCTAAACATGTGTCTTTTAGTAAAACGATTTTTATATGAGGTTATATAAGTTATATTTTGGACTATAAATAGTATTTATAAATATAAAAATATTTTATAAATCATGGTATTTTATTTATAACTTTTATAGATTAAATAAATAAATTTATTTCTTACACAATGGGGATGTAGTGACTACCTTATTAAGGAATGATTTAAATAAATGACAATATCAATATTAAAATAAATTTTTTTTAAACTTTTTATGTCATAGAAAAATTTTATGGATTATTATTACTTGTTACCCTTGAATTAATGAATTGTTTCTAAATAATATTGTTGTAATGGATTTTTTAAATTTCATGATAAGAATAGTACATAAATTGACATAAATGGGTTTTTTTTTAAAAATACTATATTATTAAATGATATAATAGTCCGAAAATTATTATATTATTCAAAATTAATTATATAAGGTTGAAAATTTCATTAATGAGCCACTTGAGGTTATATTGGCATTTTATTGTAATTATATTAACCATATAGTATGAATATACAAGAAGACATGGTAAAAGATAAATAAGTTTACTAAGGGTTAAAGTTAAAGATAAGGTTAATTTTATGACATAAAGTTGTCTAAAACTTATTGTATGAGAGTATTTATACCCATACTCATATGATATTCTAAATAGATCACTTTGGTGTTATTAAAATTCTAAAATCAATTAACAATAAAATAATAATTTCAAACTTTCCTAAAGCGCCTCTCCTCACTCTTATAGAAGGGAACCACCTCTAACCCATAATCACACCTATAAAGCACCATTGTCTCATCCAAACTCTGACCAAATACGCTCCAAACATCTATCTATTTCTCTTAGAATCCTTACCCTAGGAATAAGGCAATTCAAGAAAGCCCTTTGGCTCAAATCAAAATAAGTTACACTATTTGAGGTAACGTCTTCTCTCAAGTTCCTTTCCATTATTTTTCCTTCTACACTCCCTATGCTCTTATTATTATTATTTTATATAAAAACACCAGTATCATATATATAATAGATTTTTGTTATTATAATTATTCTAACTACACTTTCACACACCTCCATCTAATGGATATGAACATACTGTTTCGGTGTACAGTGAACTGTTGCCTCACAAAATGATGATTGTTGGATTTTCCGCTAACACCTCTCAGGGTGTCCATTATGATGAAACTAAAATTATATATGATATTTTTGATATTTCTTTTATCTCTATTATTCTTTAATTCTCATTTAGAACATAAATCTATGATTTTCATGTTGTATAAATATGATAATTTCATTTAAGGAAGTGAGGACTATCGCCCCCTCAAAGTGATATGATTCGTTCATTCCATACATGGAGCGTATAAGGATAGTGGTAATGAACATATTTAAAATATATATAATATGATATTATACTGTAATTTTAATATACCTATGTATCATTAAGTTTTCATTCCATTAAATATGACCTAGAAAGTAGTGTTCATTCATACTTACGGTTTACCGTTTCCTTGAACGGTGCATTTAATTTCTTCTCTACAAATGATATGGACTATTATAAATTCATATAAACTAGATATATATGATATATATGATATTTAAATCATTAATATAATTCTGTAGATAATGGAATTTTGACCTCATAGACAACTTTTAATTATAACAAGTTCATTTTTGACTCAAGTACCGAACATCGACAAAACGACTGATATAAACTTGAATAAATATATGATTGTTATAGCAAGGTGATAAGTGATATAAAAGGAATAATAAACTTAAAAAGGATTCTGAAGCAAGTATAAATTAACTTAAGTTTATTATTCAGAAAATTAAAGAACGAATGAGTCATGTCGGAGATGAAGTAAGGGATATTGTCTGAGTCTTCTTTCGTTGAGGCATGTTTGGATAATATACACCTCCTTCTTTTACACTATGTATAATAAACCCCTTTGACTTTTAATTTCATTCAATGAGAATATTTTTTCTATGAATCATTTTACTAAATGACAAAAAAATAATTTTTTTAACATATGTGGTGACAATGACCTCTCCACCGCCGTAATAATTATGCGGCTTCCTTTATAAGCCTTAATGCTTTGAAAAGCAAAAAAGAAACCCCTTTATTTTCGTTTTTTTGGTGTTTTGGTATTGAAAATGGGTTTTGAAATGGATTGAGTATTTCAATATCTTTAAATGAATTCTTGTGATTGTAAATTAAATTTTATTAGTGAAACATTTATATTTTCAATATTTTACATGTTATGATTATATAATGGTATCTCGATATTTGACGGGTGGTTACATGATAAACCAAATGAAGGGTGGTCCTCTGAAAAACCAAGGATGATTGGTTATGATATAGCCTCTAATACATTGGGTACAGAAGTCGGCTGAATGGCTATTCCATTTTTAATAATTATTTATGGAAGTCAATCGTATGGTTATTCCATTTAAATATGATTATGTCCCAATTTTACCTTTATATGTTATATGTTGCTTTCTATGGGTTTTATGGTAATCTTTTGGTGAAGAAAGAAGGGTAAGAAATGATATTATATTCAGTGAAGTGTTTTTTCTACTTCTTTAAGGTGAAAAGTATTAATTTATTATAAAGTATTCATGGTTTACATGTTGTTTTGAAAACTAACAGTTTTCCTTCTTTGTGTATACCTTATTGAGATTTTTATGTTCATCCCAAGTTTTTGAAATGTTTTTCATTGGAATTAGAGTGGAATAGGATAAAAAATGGGATCAAAGAAATGTAATTTTTTTTAAAAAATGGAACTAAAAATATTTATTTTTTTAAGAGTTTTTATTTTATGAAAAAATGGATACTAAGTAGAAGTGTCTACATGTAATATTCAAGTTGTTATGTATATGTCATTCCCTAATTCTATAAATCTATAGACCTAAAAGGATCATCAATGTTATTTATTAACTTAATTCAATGTTATGTAGTTTTTAAGGCTGGGGCCTTATATATTTAATCATTTTTACATTTATATTCGTTTTTAATGGATCTCTTGTTGAATGAATCGCATCGTGGAGACGGTAGGTCGTACATACGCATGAGTGACGATATCATTCTAATAATTGTGAAATGGTATGGTAGAGGATGGTATATATGTTATTCAATAATCCATGTCATGTTATAATAATCATATATAGTTATTATTTCCATCATTATATCCAACCAAGTAAGGTGGTGGGGAAAAATAGATTACACCACAACGGGGAGACGGTAAGCCGTACGCACATGTGGTGATTTCATTTTTCGTAGGATGGAAAAAAAATTGGAATATGGTTGTTTCATAATTATAATAAAATATCAGTATATGATTGATACTAATGTTATTACTTTATAATGAAAAAAATAATGAAGAGGAATTAGAAAAATAAAGAAGTTTGAAAGAATCGGTAGAAGATATTGTCTTTTCCACGACATTCTTCCTCTAAATGTCATCTTCAAAGCACTAGATTTAATCTTTTGAGAAGACCAAAACCTTTAAAATGTGACCAAGGAAGTTTATAAGGGAAAATATCAGGGTATGGCTAAGATTGAAGTCTCAAATTGGTTTGAATAAGTGAAGGAGGATATCTCCTTTTATAATTGAGGTGAGGGGAACGTTTGGAAAGTGATGAAAAAATAATTTATTATAAATTGATTTTAGGTTTATAATGGTCCCAAAATAGTTTACTTAAAATATTATATTATTTTTTCCATATCCCCATCATCTCTTTAAAATTATACAAGTTTTTAATATCTTCTAATCCTTATCTTTTTCCTTTTACCTTTATTTTACACTTTCTAATCTTTCCATTATATCATGTAATTTACACCTTGTGTGCTAATGTAATTACCATAACTTGTCAAATGAATAGAAAAATTAAAATTTATGACATATTAGGACATATCCTAACCATTTTTACAAATCCATAATTTTTATGAATTTTATATCATTTAATAAACTATTTTATATTTTAAGTTATGAATTTTTTCAATTTTGTCACTATTCAAACTTGACTTTTTCAAAAAATCATAACAACATGATTCTTTTGAAAACAATTCATTAACTCTATCCTAACATGTCATACTCATCCAAAAAATCTATCGATGGCATAAAATATTTCAAATATTATTTATTTTAATATTTATAATATCAATTATTTGATTATTTCATTAAGAAAAGCTATTATTGCATCATCATCATTATGTCATAATTAAATTGAATTATTTAATTATTAAAAATTATAAATAAATAAACATGATATATGGAATACTTTTAGCATTATAATTACTATTTATTGTCAAATATATAACATATATAATCCAAGTTAAAATTGTTTAAGTAAGAAGAGTAATGATTATGACATTTTTCCTTTCCTTTAAATTAAATGTTATAAAATGTCATTATTACACCCAAATGGATCCCAAAGGCCCAAATTTAAGCCAAAAGATCTTTTTGGTCACTCGTGACTCATCCAGTAATATTAGGACACATTATAGGGTTGTTTCATGTTATTATAATATTTTTTATCCTTATTTACCTGATTTACCCTTTAACCGTGGTAAATAAAAATAATTACCAATGAAACTATTCATAATGTCTAAAAATAAAAGGGAACTATTTACATAATTTGGATCTTATGATTCCAAATATGGAATTAATTTTTCCAAATTCAGAACGCAGAAGATGTAGTAATTAATTTAAAATTAATTCTTGTTGTCAAAATAAGAAAACGGATTTTAAAATTTAAAACATTGCAAACGATTGAAATGTTTTTACATTTGAATTAAATGTAAAATTAATTCCAATGACCTATATTATATCAAATGATAAAAATAAAGTCTATTTATACTTTTAACCCACTCAATAATATAATTAAATCATATGAATTATTTCAATGAAAAAAGTTGTTTTCAATTAAAATTTAGCTTATTTTTACTATTCCTCAAAAAATGAAAGTTGGGAGAAAAATATTAAAAATACCTCCCAAGTGAATTTTTATATCCCTCTTCCAATGAAGAAGTTTATTTTTCCAAATATAAGTTATAAAAGTGTCAAAAACTAGATTTAAAATTGGTGTGTCATCAAAAGGCGGCAAAACTATATTTTTTTGAAGAATACTTATTTTATCTGAAAAAAATTAATTTGATCTTAAATCATATCCTGAAAATATAAAAGAAAAATTATAAGCATTAGATTGAATATATTCCACATATATTTTATTTATTAAAACCAACAAGAGTGATTTCACTATTTTATTTTCATTTAAATTAATATTGTTCATACCTTCCATTATAATGACAAGTTCTTAGGTAACATAATAATCTTTAGTTTTTCACTAAAACTTGGTTTTCCTAAAATGGATCCTATCTAAGGAACTCAAAATTGTGAAAAACACAAGTCAAGAATAGTGTTTTGTATACCTCAAGCTAAGATGGTCTTTCATATCGCACAAGATAATCTTGGTGTAACGTACAACACAAGACATCAAATAAATTAAAAGAATATATCTGATAAAATCTCAGGGTGTTAAATTTTGAATCTAATTATATATATATTTTAATAAGTTTCCATGATGGTCTTATTTATGGGAACATGTCATATGAAAATGTTTTACATTTAAACAGCTTTGAATATGTGATAAATCATGCACTCATCATGGAAGGGAATAAAAAAGGCCCTGAGCAACAACCAAGCTATTTTAGTGTGTGATCTGGAAGTTCTTCTTCAATTTGTAATAAGTGTTTTTATGATAATCTCACTAAGGTAGTAATGGGTATAGCATTCTAGGAAATATAATTCCATCTCTATACTGTGTTTTGTTCCAGTGCTATCAGTGTTCAAAATTTGGTCATAAGCACTCTTAGTGTCCTTGCCCTGAAATTGAGAGTTGTATCTATAGAATATTGGGCCATCATTACAGGTTCTTTGTGAAATTTTCATATAATAACAGTGGTATAGGATTATTAAAAGCACCAGAGTTGTGAATGGAATCAGCTACCCCTCTACAAGCTGATGGTTGGAGTTCCATACATTGTTCAAGTCGAGGTAGGGGACATGGTACCCCAGTGCATGAGAAAGAGTACCAAGAAAAAGGAATATCTTAGTGCAGTTATATTAGATCCTAGGGGATAGGGACAAGTCAGTTTCATTTTATGAAGACTACTCTGACTAATTTGGATGTAGGATCATCCACTATCAGAGTTTTGATTCTTGAATTATCTACCTTATCTGGTGATTTTTTATACAATAGCATTGCATTATTTTCTATCTTATCTTTTTTAAAATGGATTTTGAATGGATATGTAAAGTGTAGATGGTGTTTTAACTATTGACACACCATTGGGAGTGTGGTATGAGAATATCAAATGTTGATAGGTGTGTTCTCTAGAGATTGGTGGTTATTATTTTTTTTTGAAAACTGTTCATGCTGGAAATGATAGAAATTGATTTGATTCTTGGTATGCATTGGTTAGTTATATACCTGGTTCATATCATCTATTAAAGCATTGGAGCTACTTTCCTATCCCTAGAAGGATGAATCTATTCTCACTAGGGTGAGTGGGATCTTCAGGCTGGTCATACGGGACTAATCCAGTGTATATTGGATTGTCTCATAGCTCAAATCATCGGTCTTGATCTAGATAACTGTGGAATGAAGCAAGATTCTTTTCCCCCAATATTTGACCATTTTTTTATGTTTTCCCTAACATGTTCTATGTATTACCTCCCGATCGAGAGGTCATGTTAATGATCGAGTCGGTGCCAGAAGGAGAGTCAATTTTTATCCCACCTTACCATTTTTAACTATAAGATATTTGGGAATTAAAGATTCCATTAGATGATCTAGAATCTAAAGGCTTTATATATCCAAGTAAATATATTGGGGTTCTCCATTTCTCGTTACCAAAAGGCTAGTAGATCTTTGCACTTATATGTGGTTTATCAAAGGTTGAACCAGATTATGGTAAAGAACCATTATCTTTTTCCATAAATTTATGTTTTCTTCGATCATTTGAGAGGTATTAATATCTTCTCTAAGAATAACTTGAGATCAGTATATTATTAGTTATGATTTTTACTATTGGTCATACCTCAAGCTTCTTTTAGGAGTATTTATGGATTGTATGAATTCGTAGTGATGTTGTTTGGTTTGAAAAATGCACCTGTGATATTCATGGAATTAATGAATATGATCCTTCATCTATTTATGGATCATTTTGGGGTGTTTTTATCAATGATATCTTATCATAATACCAGTTAGCTGAAGATCATGCCAACCATCTTGAAATTTTCTTAAGTACATTGAGAGAGAATCAACTTTACTCCAAGATAACTAAATACAGTTTATGGGTGAATAAATTGAATTTCATGGTCCATGTCATCACAAATGAAGGAGTATAAGTGGACCCATATAAAGTCATAGCCATTATATCTTGGGGATACCACAATAATATCTTTGAAATTAGTATTTTTCTAGGTTTATCATGTTATTACCACAGTTTTATTCAAGATTTCTTCCATTTAGAAACACCAATGTATGGGTTGACCCGGAAAGGGGTGACATTTTTTTGCTATGATGCTTTTGAGAAATATTTTTAGGAGTTTAAATACAGACTAACCTCAACAACTATCCTCACTTTACCTTTCTCAGGTAAATAATATGTTGTGTACTATGACACATCTAGAGTTGGACTTAGAGAAATTCTAATGTAGGAGGATCGTGTGATTGATTATCGCTCCAGGAAGCTGATACCACAGGGGAGGAATTTCCCTACTCATGATCTAGAGTTAGCAATGGCGGTACATTCCCTTAGATGTCAGAGACACTATCTCATGGGTGATAGGTGTGTGGTATACATGGATCACAATATCCTCAAGTATATCTTTTCTCATTGAGACCTTAAGCCTCGATAGATGATGTGGTTCGAGTATCTGTACACTTTCAACATCGAATTCGATTATACACTAGGAAATGGAAGCAACATTTCCAAATATTTAAACCAAAAGGAATAGATCAAGGAAGTATGAGAGTCTTGTAATAAGTTTTGGATAATTTCCCTTCGGATACATGCTTCTGGATGTACAAGAATTTCAGGGGTGAATAGAACTGACATGGACATTAGTTATACACCCATGCTTTGGGAATAGATTAATACCTAGTAGTTTTCTAATCTATGAAGGCACAGTTCTGAGAAAAATATTATATAATGTGGAGACAACATCAGGATGGTCACTCAGTAGTGTAAATTATCTTCTTTTTTTAGATGAGTATGGGTTCCTATGGGCTTGCATGAGGAGCTGATTATGGAGTTCCATGTTTCTAGATGGGATGTGTATCCTGATTTAACAAGTATGTGTCTTTATCTCTCTATATAGTACTAGTGTTTAATAATGAATATAGAGGTGGAAATTTTCATGGCTAGATGTTTCACTTATCCGTAGGTTAAAGTTGAGCATTAGAGGCCAACTAGAATTTTGTATCCTTTACCCATCACGAATTGGAATTGGGATGAAGTCATAATGGATTTTGTGACAAAATTACCCAGTTCAACCCATAAGAACTATGTTTCATGGGATTTTTTGGATCAATAGACTATGTTTACTAACTTCTTAACTATTCGGGAAACCTTCATAGTTGAAGATCATGGAAATAATTACATGTGAGATGTGGTTCTCTTTCACAGTGTTCCAAGGAGACTTGTTTCACATTGAGATCCTCATTTCACATCACATTTCTAACAAGGTATTTATAAAGTCCTAAGATAATAAGTTCTATTAAGCATAACCTATCATCCACAGACTGATAGTCAATCTAAGTGGACTATTCTAGTTCTAAAGGATATGATATGAGCATCTGTTTTTTATTTTGGTGGTTCATGGGAGAAACATATGGAACTCTTGGAGTTTTCATATAATAATATCTTTTGGTAATAAATCCAAATGGTTCCTTTTGATCATTTGTATGGAAGGTCGTGTCATTTTCTAATTTTTTGGATGGATGTATGGTAGTCAGTACATTTTATTCCCAGTCTCATGCAAGATAAATTTGAATAGGTTGAATTGATCTGATAACAGTTGGTGATCATGTAGAGCAGGAAAAAGTCATATGTTACACACTATAGATGACCTCTAGAATTTTAGGTTGGTCAACATGTTTTTGTTCATGTGTCTCCAAGGTTTGGTGTGTGTCATATCAGGAAACATGGAAATCTATCGACTAGGTTTTTTGGGTTGTTCAAAATAGTAGAAAGGGTCCTCCAATGGAATATTATCTTTCCCTTACACAATGCTACAATTCCTTTCATGACATGTTCCATGTGTTGAAACTGTGAAGATATCATCCAGATCCTTCCCATGTGATATATGTAAAAAAAATCAATCTTTGTGCAGATGATTTATTGGATAAGCATCTGACAAGGGTTGTGGATCGTAGTAAAAAATATTTTCATGTGATATTATATCATTAGTTTGAGTGCATTGGAAACATGGGTGGGTTCAGGAGGAGGATAGGGAGAGTGAGTTAGATAAGAAAACATAGTGGATAGTATTTTTCATTCAGACCTCACAGTGATGTTTGGAGTATCTCAGGGATGATCTATTATAAGGTGGGGAGGTTGTAAGATCCCATCTTTTTTCAGGTGTGTTTCTCTCATTGTTTTTCATTTGAGACTTAGTGGATGAGTTTTTTTCAGAGATAGAGAACAATTTTGGGGGAAATGACCTAAAGTTCAAGAATTTATGCTCATTTGAATTAATAGACTCTATTTATAAATGGGAATATGGGTTAATATGGGTTCTTGGTCTCTTGAGAAGACTTAAATGAGGTTTGTAGAGTTAAAGGTTAAATGGAATGAAAACTAAACTATAGAAATTTTACACATAAAGTAAAGTGATTACGAATCATTTAATTGTTCATGGGTTTAATTAAAATAAATATGAGGTGATGGATTTTTCTTTGAACTCCATTAAAAACATTTACATGACATGTAACAACCTTACACATCTTGTAAATGCCCAACCTATAGTTTTAAATTAGCTATGCAGTTGAAATTTATTCTATTTTTCTACATCTCCTATCCTCTCAACCATACAGAATTATCCAAGAGATTTTGGAGTTCCAATATCCATTTCATACATTCTATTTTCATCCTCAATCCCTGGTATGTTTCTTTGGTGAGGATTCTTCTTGCTTCCCTTTATTTCTCCAACTTTTGTGGTGAAATCCTTTGGTTATATGGTTGTGGTTGGCATGGTTGTAATATATTCTCAAAGATATTACAGTATGGTGCTGGAGAAAGTTGTTGTTGAATTTTATTAATTATTGAATTAATTAATATAAATTTTTATTTATTTATTGTATAAACTTATAATCATAATATATTTGTTTATACATGGGGGTTTCAACTTATTAAGTTATACTCACACCATATTTAGGAATCCATTTGGAAATCGAATAGCTTTATTAGATGCAGGTTTGGACAGGGGAAAATAACCTCATTGTTGATTTCTTATTTATTGCTGGTCTAGAGTTTGGATATGGGACCAACACGGGTTCGGGACCAGGTACATTGAGTCTTTCATTTGATTATGTGATTCTTTTCATGTTTTTTTCAAGCATGAAATTTAGTAAAATTATATCACTTCATTAAAATATTTCACTATTATTTGTTGGATTATTTAATTTTATCTTATTATTGTATTCTGTTATGTGTATACATTGATTATTTTTTCTGATTATTCTAATTTTTTATACTGATATGACACATTATACTAGGTGGTATACTATCACCACTATACACATTACACCTTGTCTTCTAGTCAGAAGCCTCTAGCATATGGGTAGGTTCACTTGAGATCTCGTAACCAACCCTTTCTGACCACGTGAGAGAGTTACAGATTAGGGGATGTTAGACTTCTAGTGTTGGTATTCATGTCATGTTTGGATCAATTTTCACTAACCTCCAAAGGAGTGTTGGGTGTGTAGGAAAATGGGCCATTTAGAGAGGATTTTTCAAAAGACATCTTGGATAGCTAGGAGCTAAGGACCAGGTCAAACTTAGGGATCTAATTTTCGACCTAGAGTGGTGTTAGGAGAATGTATCCATTATATGACTACATGAGAAGGTAAAAGTGCTCATGGATGAGTTGTATCAAGGTGTAGAGGTTTCAAGATAATTTTTTTGATAAATTAAAAAATTCCATGAGGATTTGAACCTTTAGTATAGTGGAAAGACAAAATTCTAAATTAATATTCAAAATGGATTTTTGATAGTTGAAACACTTTGAAATGCTTCTGTTATATGGGGTTAAGTCTTATAAGGTTTACTAGGGGTTTGATTGAGTTTTAGAAACATCAGGATTCAAAAACCCAATTTCAATAGATACAGCATTGGTTAAAAGGTTGGGACAAGATTAGTGATAACAATGCAGTCCATTTGTAATAGGATGCGATTAGTTTCATCCATGTGTTGTGTGTAGTAAACTATGCATTATGAAAAATAGTGGTAGAAGGATCTTCATATTTTTTTCATGGTTTTTCTAATTGTGCATTGTAATTGTGTAATGTGGAGTTACCTTAGTATAGTATCTCATCACGGTTGTTGCCTGGTTTGAAAAACCATGCATCCATATTGTGATGCTCATTAAAGGGGATGGAAATAATCAGTTTATGCATGCATCCCTTATCCTTTCATCCCCCCCCCCTTCTCCTCCTCCATTCATATAGTATCCTACCATGGGAGCTCCACATTCCCTCTCTTAACTTTCTTAGGAACTCCTCCATAAGGAGCATGATTCGAGAGTAGTTCATCATTCTTGATAGTAAGTGGTAAGTCTTCAATTCTATTTTATTCTTTCCTTAGTTTCACTAACCATTTGGAATTCTATTTCTAGGTGAGATAATATTCCCAAATTATAGGTAATTTTTCTAATTCATCATTTTATCTCATTTCAAATCAAACCAAAGGTTGGTATCAGAAAAGTGAAGATTATTAATGTTGAGGTATGTGGGGACTACATTTATCATAATATATATATGTGTGTGTTTATGTGATGCATGATAAGTGGGTGTGGGTGGGGTGGTCTGGGTGTGACAATTTTACATTGATTAATTTTCATATTGTTACCGGGATATGTTTATGGGACGTTTTTAGTGTGATAAGGTATGTTTGAGCCTTGTATGGAATAGAATGTGTGAAAAATGGTTTTTTATTAGTTTGGTAGGATGTTCTAGTTATGTAATTTATTTAATGTTAACATAGGTCTATGTTTCTTCCATGGGAACATATTGGGAATGGACCATAATATATTGGGTGACATTGATCACTAGAAGTATGATGACATGGTTCTTCAGGTTGAGGTTGATAGTGATGAACAATATTACAGTTAGGGTGATGTGGTTTCCATGTGGTGATATAGGTTCTCTAGAGGTGTGGCTTTGGATTTTGGTTATTTTGACTCATATTTATTATACAAAAGCTCTATTGGGGTTTCATTCACATAGTATATGATCCTAATGAGGTGGTTTGACCACTATATGTGGGCGTAGGACTCTGTAGACCTATAATAATAGGGGGTGGTGATGAACATCAAAACAGAGGAGGTTCCCACCATAGAAATACATTAATATTGGTGTTTGATACCACTGGTTGGGGGTGAGTCTCATCATTATGTTAGTGATGAAGGTTCGAGACTATATATGGATAGATATCATAACGCCTTAGTATTTCATACTTCCAAGTGAAAGATATTTTAATAAATTTAAGTCTAATGGTCTTGTGATGTATTTATGGGTGTACTGATGGGATATCAAATTCACTTGATAGGTTGTATATGTGGTACTGGTTGGAACATGATGTCGTGTGGTATAATAATGGATGGAGACATAGGCTTCATATAGTAAGACTGAATATGGATGAATCATTCGACTCTGGTGTTGGATGAAGAAGGTAAACACTCCCTTGTGGCTATTAAACATATGAAAATCAAGTTATTTAATATGTGAGTAGTTTCTATTTATTTACGTTTTTCATAAAAAGTTATATGAATGGATGTAAGACATATACATATTGGTGGTGACTTCATGAGTTTATATTCAGACCCTACATGGGCCCCTCAAGACATTTTCATACCATATAGATTTGACTACATGATAGGGACCAAGCTTATGGTGTGGACCTAAGTCAAATTAGATATACTAAGGTTCACAGGATAGATGGAATGGTTTTTTGTAGATAAACCAGGTGGTCACATTGGGATTACTGGGATTTTCTTTTTGGGTTTTTATTTACATACTTATACAATTGAACCACAGAAGATATTGTATTCTTATGTATGTTTTTCATGACATGTAAATATTATTTATTATGTATTGAAGTTTTACTTTAATCTCGTAAATTTTTTTGTTTCATATTGCTTTCACTGGGTTTTATTGACCACTTTGGCAGTGAAATTATTAGGACCATTATTAGTATTATCATCATAGGGTATAATCTCCCCACTACCCCTCAATAGAACCTTGTTTCTAGTTATAAACCATTAGAATATGGGAAGGCACACATAAGGTGAGGTGATTCACCATCTTAGAGCACTAGTTGAGTGACTCTCAGGTCAAAGAATTATAGCTAATACCCTTGGCCTAGGATAAATTTAGAACATTCATCTTTTCCCTTATCCCTAGAATATCATTCCATAGGATCCATGAGAAATTAGATAAAACATAACCTCAAAGATATAAAACCCTTTTAAACATCAGTATCCTTATTATAAATTTAACCTTTGTGATTCATATCAGAATAATCTAAATTATTCATCCAAATAGACAAATTACAGTGTTACGGTGATGGTGTTTATGACTATACCAATATATGATCCATGGTTAGAAGGAAATAATTCATAAAAATGGACCAAATATCTTGTTATGGCGATGGTAATTATGCTTATACACATCTTTGGGCTGCAGCCAGGAAGAAATTGTTCATCTAAATGGACCAACTCTAGTTTTAGTATAATGGTATTTATGCTTATACCCATTCGTGAGCTATTCCTAATAAGATATAATTATAAATCAATTATTTGGGATCCACAATTGACCTTTTCCATTTCAAATTACTTTGGAATATTTTTTTAGAGTTTTATAGAATGTTATGTGGTAATAGTTGACAAAAAATATGAATAAAGACGTCAATAGTTAATGAGTGTGGGGGAGTTTGTTTTCATTCATCTATAAAAAATATAAGGAGGAACATCTTAATGTTTGAGTCTTACCCAATTAAAAAAATATCCTATATAGTATCCCCAAGTTCATCAATTGAGTTTTGGGATATGATAGTATTGTTGTAAATCCTGATTATCCAAGTAGTTTCAAGATCCTCAATAGGGTGAAGACTCTCTACCATTGTAACTACCCTTCTTCCCATAGCTTGAGATTACACTATGAGGTTTTAGTGTTCTGTAAATTTTCCCTTGGTTTCTTTTAACTCTTTTTGGAGGCCAATTATATGTGTATCATTTTCATCAACTAGGAATTGTTTCTATAAGGCTATACCCACAAATTTGGATTCAAGTTGAAGCATTATGTCTTAGAGTTTGGTATAACCATAATTTTTTCTACCTCCATCAAGAATTTGTAGGCCGCTTCATCTTAATCCCATGAAACGATGACTTTCTTTTATTTATCATAAATAGACTAATAATTAACACATTATCTTTCGAATAAAACAAATATAAAATAATTTTAGGGAGTGTTTTTTTCATAGATTGACCACTGGGGTCTCTGAGATTAGATTCCATATATTCATCCAAGTATATTGATGAGTCGTAAAATGGAATATTGATGAACCTTTCTCTAATATGGTTTTACTATCAAAAGGTGGGACATATTCTAGGACAAATTCACCAAATAAGAGGACCATATTCATTCCTTCTAAGACTGTGGGTGTTGGGATAGTCTTATCATCTATATGATTCGAAACTTCTAGGGTTAAGATCCTCACCGAGGATAGTTATACCACAAATGATATAGGTAGTGTCTAGCAGTCAATGAATTATAAGATAAACATATGGTATTATGAACACTCACCCCTTTATTTTGATGTGTTGGCCTCTATGGACAGTTCCACTATAGTTAGAAAAATCACAAGGGTATTCTCCCAAATAGGTGTCTCCTCATTGGTGATGAAAGAAGTGTCAACCATTATTGTGGTCACAATAGTAGTCATAATAAGATTACTCCAATACCCCATTATGGCTTTATATTTACCATCCTCTATAGTAGTGTCTCCCTCAAAATATTAGATGAGGGACTCCAAATGTGATAGACCACTGGTGGTAGGATTATAGTTCACTTTGGGCATTCTTGATAACAAAATATCTCATTTAAGGTCATCCAAAGGAGTGATATAACCTATGGACACTAAAATATAATCCAATATTTGTGAGGATTATAAGAATTTAATAGTAATTACTATAATAAGAAGATTTATTAGTAATTTTTTGACATAAAAATTATGTTTAGAATCAATAACTGAATCTTCCCCTCTTTTGTTGATGGGAGTAGGTGTGGTTACTAGTGCTAGTATGTCTCCCTCAATGGATGGGCTCTTAGTTCCAATGATCTGAAATTCACCTAAGGCTCCCCATTAAGTGTCTTTGGTACTTACTCTAGATCTACTAAGGGAAGATATAGTGGCAGAATATATTATTGATAAATTCCCAATGTTTGCACCTAGGTACAAACTTATATGTTTCAAAAAAATCACAGATTTTTTTAAACTAAATATAACAAAAAACTTGTTTGGTCAATAATGTTTCCCTCCACTAGTGTTTTATTTTAGAGAGTGAAAGGCCAGTTCATGCCTCCACGAACACCAATATTGGGGGGAATTGGGAAATAAATCCCTCCATTTCTTCATTCATGAGTATTTGGACTGGGAATAATTCTTATGCTTTTAGTGAAGACAGTATCTCCACAGGGATGGGACTTCTACTAGTAGTATATATTAGAGACTACACCAGTAGGGGATCTGTATCCACCCTATTAAAATTAATGTGATGGTTCAGGTCAGTGATATTTTCCTATCATGAATAATATTTTTAGTTACCAAACCTCTTTTTTGTTGGGTTGATAAATTATTCATGGTCATCAATGGATCTAGTGATTACTCCTTTAGTAATGCCAAGGTCCATCATTTTCTTCACCCATCTCATTATGATGATCTAGTTTTATATAGAATAAATGAGAATCTCCAGGTCCCAGATGAATTTTCCCACATACAACTAATCTGTATCGTATTAAAATCAGGGGACACCCATATATACCCATGTTGAGGAATGTGGACACAAACCAAAAGAATGGACTATAAATCCCCAATGCCAGGGGAGAAGGGATAATTCTTCCAAAATTGGGTAACCTTATGGCATAGATAGTTTAAGGACCCCTCTATCAGTCATGAAGAAAAAATAGGCTCCTTTGATTTGAGTAGATTTATGAGCATTTCACCCTCATCTATAGTCTGGATAGCCAAAGCTTGGATCCCTTCATAATAGTGATGTCTATACTACCTCATCTTAACCTTTGGTCATATATGCTTCTACAATCTGATACATCGTGAAACTCTTGATTTGTGATGACTTGTTGATTCTAGATTATCATAAATTTTATTCACATGGTGAACCATTTTGGTGCATTTTCCATTAACTGGAGTCACTATAGGGAAAACATGATATACACTACCTGGAAGAATTCTGTGAGGGTAAAAGGATACCTAGGAGTTAGCATATCCAGAAGTCAACCAAACTGATGAACTCAAATAAAGAAACATGATTAAAAATTAGGTGGATTCATTGGACATCATAACCAACATTTTTCATGCCACCATAAGTTTTTTCTCTTCCCTAATGTCTATTTTTGGTAACATGGTTGACTATTTCAAGAGATTGAATTGTCATACGAATCTATAAGTCACATTGACCTCACAAATGACCTCATTATCCATCCATTTCACAGGGACACCATCTCTCATGACCATATATTTTATGAATAAATTAAGATTAATATAAATTTATTTCTATTCAATACAAACAAACCCATAGATGGATACCATTATTAATTCATCCTTTAATTTAGCATATGTCTTTAAAACCTAGTATACACACATCCATTCAAGCCTAACACCACCTCCCACATATGGATCCCAATAATTAGTCTATTATTTCATTTTAATGGTAGAATAATGATGGAAAATGGATGAGTAGAAATGTGTCTTGGGATAAAATATGTGAAGCTGTTTACCTAGAGCGGTTATGGCATCACGCATCATAAACATTGGGTGAGATCTACCCATCATTGATGTAGGTTCCCTTAATAAAAATTTTGTCTCTAGATATATTAAGGTACTTGGAAAACCAAGAGTGTGGCACATAAGCATCTAGATTTAGGATAAGAACATTTTTCAAGATCCCATGGTCATACAATGGAAAGATATTAGATGTAGATTACACCAGAATATTTTACTTCAATATTATTGCAAGACATGTCATGAAAGTGTCTCTTTAAAGATAAAAGCCAACACTAATGCTTCCAATCATCACCTATATATGAGAGACAACTTTAATATCTAAAATAGTGACTATATTCTAAACCATTTTTTATTATAATAAAAAACAATGGTTTATCATAAATAAACTAAGAATATAGGGGAGGCAATTGAGGCAAAGGAAGAAAAATGTAAGAACCATTGGGAAAATTTTTGACGAAGTAAAAATTAGTTTTCCTAAATAGTTCCCCTTTTAACTTTTCCCAACTATTTTTCTTAGGTCCTTAACCCATGTATTTTACCCAGATATTTCACTGAAGTAATTCTTATAGGGTGTTTGCTTAGATTCTCTTCCGAAAATTATTATGTAAAGATAAGGTTGAGTCCAAGGAAGCATTCCAACCTGAAAGTATCATGAATCACTAGGTCACACACACCAAAATATATAATCTTTATGTTTAATAAAATTTGTTAGTGGAGGGCCCCTCACCCACTATTTATAGGAACTTAGAGGGATAAAAACATATAGGAATAGCATCCAAAACCTGTGTAGCCGACTAGCATGCATTACTAGCTTGAGCCATCCCAACCATAAGTGAAAAATTAACCTATTTTCAAAAAACTATTTCGTTTCAATGTCACTATATCCTTGGGATTAAATCCTCCTTTTTATAATCATATCTTATCCTAAGGGTGAGGTTTGGTACTCTGCTTTTGGAAAATGATGAATTCTATAAATAAAGAAGAATACCTTAAGTACATGGAGGAAAACCCCAAGGGAGAGGTGCTATAATTTTAACTAAATATTCTAAATTTTTTCAAACATGTGCACAAAATTCAATAATACATTAATGACTTACATGAACATACCATGTGTGTAAGTAAAACCTATGTGAACCACTTTCACATCAAACCAATTCACCCAAGGTACCTAATTTTCCTATAAATAAGACCAATGTGTTGCTCATTTGGGACCTTTTAGAAGGCAAATAGATGTCGGGTGGCTCTGCTCTCCCTAGAATATTACCCAAGTCTTACACCCAATTCATGTTTGTAAGTATATAAAACTCCTAAGGTAGCTTATTTAACCCTAAAACCGAGGAATCATTACCAAATAAGAGGTTAGTACCCAAGGTTTTAAAATACTAACAATATTTTTGAGAAACCACTTAATCCCAATATTATATATACTAGGATGAAAGAACCTTACCAAAAAATTCACATGATCACAATTAATTCATATTAATTCATGAATACACCTTAGTACTAAGGTGAATTAATCCCTAGATTTATTTCCCAGGATATCACTTCTCCCAAGTATCACTTGTGTGAGCCCTACTACTCTCCCAAATATCACATGGATGAAGCCTCCTTATTACCCAAGTATCTCCTGGTAGAAGACTCCTTCTAACCCAAGTATCAATCAGGTGAAGCCTCCATGTCACCCTAGTATCACTTGGGTGAATATTTATAATTTCCCAAACATCACTTGGGAGAAACCTCCCTAGAGTCCTTCACTATATCAAACCACCTGATTTTTCTCCCATACCATGGTATCAACCATTCCTATACATAATTCGTAGAGGAGCCATATTTCCATGTTTCTTTCCTGGGAAACCAAATTTCATGGTATCCCAAAAATCTACTATACCTGAATGAATAGGTATCTAGACACATCATATTGTCCCTCCTTAGATCTTGAATTCTCTTGATAAAAGGTGTCTCTACCTTATCCTATATAATTTATATGGACCTCATGGAATTTTTCAACATGAATTCCATTGATAAAAAGGTTAATCATCATATTGATGGTAGTGAGACCATCCATGACTCATGGAACCTAATATAAACAAACCAATATATATTCTAATCAATCTAGGAACTTGGTGGATGTCAAAGTGCATTCAATGGTCAAGGTAGTTAAAGTCTGTGTAATCCCTACATCTACCCTTTCAATACTATGATAGAAAGTTGTCCTCTTTTATGTATTTCCACCTTACAAAAAGTAACAAGATGGGAAGATGGTATTATTTCTTAGTCATGATAACCAAGATGGTTCTCATTGACAACATCATCACTTCAAGTCATCAATGATTTGGTTACATCCATAAAATAGAATAACTATATGTGTAAGTGTCACTCAACCCTCTGTTGTCACATTTTTCATGACATAGAAGTCCTTATAGAATAAAGTCAAACTATTTAGGAAATTTCCTTGATGTACAACATAAAACTATATGACAACATCCTCACCACATAATGTTAAATTGTATGGAACAGTCTGGTCATATTTCCTTAAACTACCTCACTTAAACTATGTGGTATTTGATATATGTTTCAATAAGAAGAGTTTTATGTCTATCTATGGTTCAACAAAATATCCAAAACCTTCCATATCTACCCTCATGGGGCCATATCCCCCATGATATCATTCTCATCCTTCCTCATCAGGTAATACTCCATGGAATCCTGGACATCCCATTCACTAGGGGAATATTCCTCAAGAACTCTCATCATCATAACATATTCCTCATGAAAGCATTCCATACTTTTAGGGTCGTATTCTCTTCATGTATCCCCATATTTCTTTCATTATTCTTTATCCTTGGAGAAACTGTATTATTCTTAGTAAAATCTTTTTGCTAACTAAATTTACCTCATACCTTATAGGTCCATATTCCTCATGAATCCAACCAATCCTTATTGGGGAATATTTCATTTAAGGTAAGCTAAAAAAGATATACTCATACATAAGTACCTTACTAACCATCGTTTGGAATATTTTTCCTATTATTCATTACCATGTGATGTTAAACTTCATATATCAATCCTTTTTACACAACTTTAAATGGTATGATGTGTCCCATCTTGTTTCACCAAACTATGATGGTTATGTTTCCTTTCACAAAGATATATAGGAATACTTTTTGTGTACCTTATCTTTTTTTTCATAAGAACCTACTACATCCCGGAATGATGACAAGCTCCAGAGCACCCAGCTATGTTTATTTAAACCATAGTAACCTAAAAGTGATCATTAATAAGTAATAATAAAGACAAATGGAAAACCTCTGATACATATAGATGGTACCAATGATGGAGAACCTATAATACATAGAGATATTCCAATTAATAGAAAACCACGGATACATATAGATGTTCACATCAATACAAGTGAATGACCAACAGTTGGAATAGGTTTGACCCGTACCACACTTAGATTTGGGATGGATACATGTATATGAATTAAATCCATTATAGAGTCTAATAGTAGGAAATAATAACCTTAAAAAGGTTTCATGAGCATGACCTCCCACAATCTCAACCAATGTGCTTTATATGGAATCACTAAAAAATTTAACAACGAACACATATCTTTGGAAAGTAGTTCCTCCATGACTCAAAAGTAAAATGAACCATGGAATCAAATCACGCATCAAGAGTTTCCATTAGAAATAGTTATGTCAAGGTATTCCAAACCAATGTAAAGGTTCCACTGAGGCTTTGTAAAGGTATAGAGTGCATTATAATGTTGTGTAAGGGTACCATCACTATTTTTAGTACTACATAAAGGTACTTACATAGAATTTAAATCTAAATAAAGGTCATAAGAGAGATATGTAAGGGTAACTTTGTGAAAGTTTAAATTTCAAATTCCTAAAAAAAGGTGGATATTGATTAAAAATCAAAATCAAAGTCTTTTATCTACCCAAATCGAGAATAAATCCTCCACTATATCCATATGGAATACATCCATCAAAATAGTATGACATTGACCATGGAAAATCTAACACCATGATATTTTATGATATATTTCTCTTTAAAAAAATTTAATTTCTTCAATAGCTTACGATACATGCTACCATGATTCTCAAGGAACCATAATATAGTATATTTTAACATCATAACCATTAAATTGTCATAATGAATAAGAATAGATTTTTTTTAAATTATACATAAATTTTATATATAAATAATATATATTGATAAATAAGAACTCAATTTTTATTAAAGTCTTTATATGATACATAAAAGAATTTTTCTTCAAAAATGATTTTTATTGCATTTTGTGAGAAAATAATATATTTATTTTTTTGACACATATAGAAATTTATTTTTAAAAATTATTTTTTTTAAATCATCATTTAAAATTTATCTTAGAGTGAATTTTTTATATTTTTGTGAAAAGATTAACTTTTTTATGAATAGTTAAAAATATTGATTTTTTAAATTGTCTTTTTATTTGAATAATTTACAGAGTTCAACTTTTTAGATGGTTTTAAAAGTAAAATTATTTCATTTATATTATAAATAATCCAATTTATTACATTATAACTAAATTTTGTTCTATTTCTTTATAAAAACTTATTATACTGAGGAAAACATTTTCTCTAAAAAAATTATTTTCCATCGTGTTTCGAAGATTCAATTTTAAAATTAAATTCTAAAAATGTTGTGAATTTATTTGGATAAAATTTAATCCCTATATTAAATAATCATAATTAATATTTGGTAATGAGGCCAGTTTATTTTTTTTCATAATGAATTGTAAAAGTACTAAAAAAAGGTCACCATAGATAAGGTGAAAATGGGTTTGTTGGGGGTTTAAGTCAAAAGATAAGGATCATTTTATAAATTAACATTTTCTAAACCAAATTTTATAGCCATATTTTAACCTATTAGTATCCCAACTTAAAATATCTAACCATTTCATATCATTTTTCTTGAGTATGACTTGTTGAATTTTAATCATTTATGAAATTCCAAGTGTGTCGTCTCCCAAACTTATAAAAGGACACCCCTCTTATCTTTTCATTGCACCAATTTGATCCATATAGATCAACTAATACCTACCCAATTATATTATAAAATTTTATATCCATTAATTATAGGTACTTATCTTCTAATAATACCATTACAAGGGTCCTTAATAAAGGATATAAATTAGGCCCACTAAAGAAGAGGCAATAATCCAACCCGACCTCTTTTAATTTATTTATTCTTCTACATAATATAATTAGTTGTTACTAACAATAAAACAATATATTTAGTATAATAAATATAATAAAAACTTATTATTATTATTATTATTATTATGAAACCACAATTATTCGTTATCTTTTCCATCTAATGGGAAGTGAAAGTATCAATCATGCGTACATGTGGACTACCGCCTCCAAGTAGCAATGCAATTCATTTTTCATCACTATCATCCATGGATGATTTTTATGATGGTTTTAATGTTTATATATTATAATTTTTATATAATTATTCTTTTTGGAATTATAATATCATATTTTCTTTCTTACCTTTCAATCCATTGAAAATGATAAATTATTTTGTGTGTACGTATGGGCTACCACCTCCACGAAGAGATGTGATTAATTTTACATTTATGATTTATATGGATGGTAATTATAACAAATAAGTCTTTTCGTGAATGTATATTACATATTTTTTGGATGAATATTCATTACAATACATAATCACATTCCCAAGTATGGTAATTGTTTAGTGCCTTTGGAAACTTAGAACACAAACATCTAGTTTAGTAAAATATTTTCAATGTTTCCCACAAAGATCGCCCCTTTAGTAAACCATATTAAAACCATTATTCATAACCAATGGAATGGAAACATAAGGAAGGTTGATCTCAGATACTCAGTAAGGGTAAGTATAAGAGATATATAATCCCAAAAAAGAATATAAGGGTACGAGATTATGATCATAACATATTAAAATCATCCCATGCATATCAAATATCATAATCATGAATCATGGAATTAATATTGAAAGTTCATAAGACACGAATCCTATGATAATTGAAGAAACTTATCTATGAGAGTGTAATAGTGTCATAATATATGGAATTTTTGTCATATACATAAGTCTAAAAATATTATGTCAATAATAAATCCATATAATGTTAGGCTGGGAAAAATAATCCATGTAGCTACTTAGGTATTGGGATGACCTCTAATGTACTTTATAGTTTCAATCCTAGTATGACCTCCCATTTACCCTCTTTTAGGGGGATTATGGTAACCTCCTGTGTACCCTCTTATTATAGGCTTAGGATGACCTCTCATGTGCCCTCTTTCTATAGGCTTGGGATGACCACCTGATTACCCTTTGATCTCATAAAATATTTATCATTAACTAATGAATTGTAGGAAGATATAGGTTACACACATCACATAATTAAAACCATATATACTTGTACCATAAGAATATAAATCGTTCATCGTATCAGAACCCTAAAAAATAATGGGTTTCATTACATCATAACATAACTCATAAAAAACATAATTTATAAACATCATGACATCAAAAACATAAACCATTAAAATAAATAATAATACTGGTATCCTTGGATCATATCCCAATTAAGTCATGAGTAACACTAGTGGAAGGGATCTTATATGGAAAATAATTTTGAAAGATATTTTTAGAACATTTCTGGAGGAAAATATTCTTTTCGGTTTGAAAACTGATTTTAAGTCATAAAAAAATTTAAAAAACCTTTTTCATATAAAATATAATTTAAAACATAAAAATTAATCTTTGAAAACCATTTTGACTATATTTTAAATTCCTTTCCTTGAAAATTCTTAAAATATCATTTTTGAAAAAAAAATTTAGAAAACGTGGTTTTTTGAATAAAAAAAATTTCACCGAAGAGAGAGTAACATTACATGAAATATATAAAATCATGAAAATAAATATATTCATGATACAAAATTTCCAATGGTATTATATACACCTCGTAAAATAATATAGGTGAATTACATAACATGTCTCTCAAATAAGGAAAATTGAGACAAAATTACCTAACTGATTTGGTAACTTTTGAACTGAAAACCTCATTAAAGAGGGTCCGTAAAATGGATATGTAAATACCCATATATTTAAGGATAAGGATAATATATTAAATTAATTGTAAATATATACACCACATAAATGAAATGAATTGTGAATATAGAATAAGCTTCAAAGATATAAAATTGAGTCTAGAAATACCCTTACCTTAAGAATTGACTTTCTTCATATACATTCAAACATCCTATATAATAAATTTAAGTTTATAATACATATAAAACAGAATAATATTAATATATATAATACCATATATTATTTACTTATGAAATTATATTACTTTTAATAACAAATACATGTTAAAATTATGTTTTGGGTAATAATCGCTTTGTTTTTTGTAATTATTTTGAATTTTTATTCTTGGTCATCTTATATAGATCATAGTTTAATCATATCTAGAATGATAACCATGATATAAATATAATATATATTCTATATATATATATTTATTTATTTATTTATGGTTATTGATAAAATTTATAGGTTGAAATTAAAATACATCATCCATGGAGATAGTAGGTCATTCATACGCATGAATGAAGTTTTAATTTTCTTATCAGATTAAAGAAAAAAAAATATGATATTAATAAATATAGACTCATTTTTATATCATATATATAACATATTTTAATTTAAACCATATTTAATACATTCCAGATAAAGTGATAATGAATCACATCACTTTACGAGGAGGTAGTCCGCCGTAGACATGAACAACGTTATCATATTCCCACAAAATGGAAATCATGAAGTTGTGTATGATATAGAAATTTCAGAATAATAATAAAATCATGAACATAATATGTATCATATATAAACAATAAATCCATCATTATTCCAAACCTTTAATATAGTGACCCTCACAATTCAAAACCTTAACATTAGATAACTTTTGAGTAATACGTACACATTATACAAATAGATGCAAGAATATTTTACTAGTCTAGTGCCTTTGGAAACATGGAATACATAAACCATGATTCTTAAGTTATAAAAATTATCTACCAATAGGCTCTTCGTGAATAGAACCCTTCTTAGACACCTCAAACATAATATATATCTTGACAACTTGGGGAAGGAAACAGAAAACGGGGTGACCAAAAATTCTTAGTAAGGGTAAACAAGGGAGACATGTAAGCATAATCATGAGAATAAGGGTATGATAACATGATCATGAAGATAGAAGATTATACCCTAAATGTCAAAGATCGTAATAGAGACCATGGCATAAAAATTGGCAGTTTATAAGGCATGAATCATAATTAAATAAAGAGCATAATCCATGAATGCATAGTATATAAATAAGACATGGAATTGTGGAAAAACATAATCATATAGTGATTTCCATAAAAGCCATGGAATAACTACCAAGCCTATCATAGTGTAAAAATTCCTTTACTTAACTGAGTGAACCCCCATTCCAGCCTTGTATTACTAAACTGAGTAAATACTCATTCCATCCTTGTATAAATTAACTGAGTAAACCATCGTTCCAGCCCTGTATTACTGAACTAAGTAAACCCTCCTTCCAACCCTGTATTATTGAATTTATTAAACCGTCATTCCAACCCTATATTACTAAACCAAGTAAACCCTCATTCCAGACCTGTATTACTGAACCGAGTAAACCCTCATTTCATCCCTATATTACTAAACATAGTAAACCCTCATTCTTATCATGTATTACTTAACCAATTAAACCCCCATTCCAATCCTATATTATTGAACTGAGTAAACCCCCATTCTAGTATTTTATATCTCATAAGATATAAATATTTAACCAAGTAATTGGAGGGATATATAGTTCCCACCTGTCTCATAATTAAATCATTCATACATGTGCAATGATATCATAAATAAACATACCATAACCCTTGAACTGAAATGGGTATCATAAACATGTAAAAATATCATAACATGTGGAAAGAGATCTGTTTCATAATCATTTAATCAAAAACATAACTCATGAAAAGAATCAAGTTTCAACATCATATAACCCATGAAAGAGAAATGGTTTTCGTAAACATATTACCCATGAAGAAGAAATGGGTTTCATAAAAACCATGATATTAAGCATAACACATTCATAGAAAGGATATTAATGGAACCTTTAGATAATTTCTTATAATGTATTAGTAATATAAATATATTTCATCTTATGCGGAAAATAATTTTGAAATATCCTCTAAAAATTTTTCTTGAGGAAAATATCCTTTCTTGTTTGAAAAATGGGTTTTTAATACATAACACTATTTAAAAATCATTTTCTCATAAAATACCTTGAAAACTGATAAATAACACACGGAATAATTTTTAAACTTTCTTCCATGAAATTGTTTTATAAAAAAAATTCTTAAATATTTACCTTTTTAAAAATAAAAGTGGAGCTTCGAAGATACGAAGGTAGGTAAATCTGTACATGATGTACGAGGTCAAAATAATATTCCTCTGGCACAGTAAAAAGGATAGAAAAGTTTATTATTCATAAATTGACAATAATATTCCATTAGAGATATTGTTAAAATAAAAAAATGGTAAAAATTAATTCTACATATTTCAGGGGAATGGTATAATATTCTTCGAAACTCTTTTTAGAAAATATATATTTCAGATAAAAGAGTGGGTAAAGTTGGGCTTTCCTAAAAACACTTTTTTTAAATAACTTATGTAAAAAAGAGTAGAAAATGGTAACAATACATGAGTATATCATAAAATAATATATTATAAGTAAACACTTGAATATTATTTATATATGGATAATAATATTTCATCAAATCAAAAACATAAACAATCTTGAAAAGTAATGAGATTGTCTCAAAAAACTCTTACAACTTGGTATATTGGGATCATGATCTCCATGTAAGGAAAGGAAATTAAATGAAACATAGAATATGATGAAAATATTTATATTCAAGATAGTTCATGTAAAATATAAGTATATACACCTCAAAAAAAGATTTTAGGTGCATAAGAAAACATGAGCCTCAAAGATGGAAAATTGAGACAAAACATTTTTACCGATTTGGTAACTTTTGGAATTTAAAAAGAATGAAAGAAGAATCGTAAAATGGGCATGTAAATACCCATAAATTTAATTAAAATATACATATAAGATAATAATTGGTAGTACATACACCAAACAAAAGGAAAGAGTGGCGAACATATCCTCTGAGAAATTAAAAGTGTGGTGAAATCCATTTATCTTGTTACTTGACTCTATATGCACTCTTACAAGATTCCTGTATGATAAATATAATTTTATTATAAATAAAATTTAGAATAATACTATTATATTTATTACCATATATGGTTTTATTATAACCATATATTACTCGCTTGTTAATGATCTTATGTTAAGGTTTCACTTCGGGTAATATTATCTTTGTTCTTCGCATGTGTCTTAATTTGTTACATCTTTAGTCCTTATACTTATATAATGATTCAAAAATATAAAATATAATAAAACTATAAGGTATATATATTATATTTTTATCATAATAATATATATAATATAGGATTACGGAATGGAATACACCGGTCATGGATACGGTAAGTCGTACAGATGCATGAATGTTGTTTCTGTCTTTATTATTGTATTGATAGAAAGTATGTAAACGTCATATGTATATATATGTATGTATATATTTGTATCATTATTAAATTATCATTAATATATTATATATATCATATAATATCATTAAAACCATACTAAATATATTTCATGTGGTGTGTGACCGAATCACATTGTTTTGAGGGGGCGGTAGTCCACACTTCCTCATACGAGATTATTGTATTAATACCAAATGGAAAGTAAATAGATGTGTATTTTAAAATTAATACATATTCATAAATAGGTAATAAATAAAATATATTACATATATAATTATAGGGTCCATCATAATTTCCACCATGATTGGTGGTAAAGGAAAAATGAACAATCATCATTTCGTGAGGCAGTAGTTCACTGTACACAGAAACAGTATGTTCAACATCCATTAGATGGAGGTGTGTGTAAGTGTAGGTAATAATCTTTGCATAAAAAAATACTAGTATATGTAGGATACTGTTTCTGTCACACAATAAGGTAATAAATATAGTGGGGTGGAGATGGAAAATAAATGGAATGAGCTTGAGATAAGATGTTGCCTCTAAATCAGGTAACTCCTTTTGGTTTGTGCCAAAAGGATTCTTTGGGAAGGTTTCTGCCCAAAGAGAGACTTCAAGGTTTAAGGGGTATTTTTTTAGAGTCTAAATGGGCATATATTTTACGAACTTAAATGGCTTTATAGGTGTGATAAATGGTTAGAGGTGGGGGCCTTTTATAGGGAAGGAAAAGGACTCACTTGGAATTTCTTGAAACAAGTTAGGTGTGCACATGTTCTTACCTAACAAAAATATTTCCAAACCAAAAAAACTCAATTATTGAATGTTTATGAAAACAATATGCATCTAAAATGTGTGTTTTACATGTTTCTAGGCCATTTTTCTCTTTATTGTAAGGTTTAGTCCCTACTTACGCTTAATTTTGCCTTAACTGTTGTGATTAATTTTAATCACTTTTGCTAATCATTTTGGAAAAACATTAATATGGTCTTATTAGACACTAAATATTAGACTTAACAAAATGGTGTATATCAAATTTTTAAAATTCAATTCATATAATCAGGAAAATTAATATTAGTACTAATCTCGTAGATGGGACTTAATAACAGGGTTTTAAAATAGGAACAAGGTCAAAAGTTTGTTAATATTTTATATTCAGTTTCATAGTGAAATTGATTCTAATGAATTAAATTGTATTAATACATGTATTATTTATCTGATTTTATATTTATACATAATTATAATATCATTTATCATTAATAATTAATTCTACAGAAAGGTAATTTTTAACTAAAAAGCAGTATTTTTCACTATTCATCAAAAAATAAAGTTTCTCAAAAAAATCACAAAAACTCACCCTAGGATAAATTTGACATTCTGAATTCAAAAATTAAGTTTAATTTATTAAATTACATTTCTAAATTTTTATAAAATTAATTTCATTATTAGAAGAGGTTTATTTGAAAAAATGATGTTTTTAAACGTAAAAGGACTTTACCAAAAATCTCATCTTTCATTATCAATATGATTTTTTTATATAAAACAATCATAAAAAATATTTTAAAAGTATTTATTACTATTCCTAAAAATATTTTTAATTTTTTGTTATAATTATCTCTTTTAATTATTTATACAAATATATATAAATATGTATCATAGAAACTCAGTGTTGCGTGCATCGTACACCAAGTTGGTGTTTCTTATAGTGCAAGCAAAGTTGGAATTGCATGTAGCGCAAGACAAGTAGGTATTACATATAAAATGAATGTTTTAATTATTTTTTAATATATATATATATATTAATAATTGTTTCTAGGTTCATGTGAAATGAAAAATATTTAAAATATAACTTAATTTGAAAAAAAAAATTGTCAACATCTTGGGGTATTACATTCTACCCCCCTTAAAAATAATTTCACCCTCAAAATTCATCTATGTTATCAAAGGTTTAATATTTGAAAGTTTCATTCATATAAACCTAAGTCATAAAAATTAATACTAAAAAATCCATTAACAAGTGAAATTTTGAACCATAATGGTTACTAAAAGTAATATATAATTGGGTTTCCACATAGGAGAACATAGGTTGGGAGTTAGGATTGGACATGGAAGAAAAGGGTAAATATTCATAGAGAGTTATTGAGTCCATAAATAAAAAACAATTGAATAATCAAAGTAAATTTGAGGACCTCAATGTCATAAATCTTTGACAATTACAAAAGCCATTGGCTTAATAGAACTTACGGTATTAAGACAAAAAAAATTGTATCACTTTCAAAATGGTAAGTAATTCTTGATAAATTTATATAAAAAAATTCATTCTTGGGTTGTGCTTTGAACAATTTATAATACATACATTACCTTCTATAATGAATGTCTATAAATGAACTTTTATTAATAAAGGAAAAAAACATGATTTTAATGGATCTTAAGGCCCATAAAAGAATAAAAAGTATAACTATTTGTCTCTTTAAAAAAATCAAAATTCGCTAAGAATAAATATTAACACTACTTGTTCATAATAAATATTTATTCATCAAATATAAATATATATTAACCAGGATATTTCATAGGCCAGTGGTAGGCATGAAACCCCTATCGCCCTTCGGTCATGGGTTTAAGACCCACAGCCATGGCGGACATGATTGGTTGTCACCAGACATACATGATATCCTATTCACAAAAATATAAAATATGGACATCCTTGAAATAATTTTAATCATTTATTATCCTTTTAACCAAGGTTTTTAACATAAACTAAGTGTACAAATACGTCCTAAAAATATTAACTTAAACTTTTCAGGAATGGTTAATATTATAACCCTTCTCAAAGGTGAAAACCCAAAACTTTAGAGAGTCATGAAATTAACTTAACATTGATTCATTGTATATCACAATGTAGCTCTTGGTTATCACATTCCATACAGGTGAATACCCACATAATATATTCTATTAAAACAAGCTAACAACCTAAAATACCATAAATCCTTTTGGAAAACATGCATTCTTCCTCATTACAAAGTGTATTGGATGTATTCCTTAAATCCAAAAAAGGTGTAAACTTCATTAGTGGTATCATAAAGCACTGATAAATAATTCCTTACCCATTTCTAAGGTAATCAATATTGTCCAATTTTTTATTCATATCCCATGTATCTTTATACATACAAAATTATCTTATCATAAAGAACATACTAAGGGTCTCCTTCCCTTAGTAAAAATATCACATTGTCAATAAATAACTTCTTCAGTACATGGGGAACATTAAACATAAACTTGTAAATACTGATAAAAAACCTAAGTAGAACAGTCCTTGTATATTTTATCATTCATAACTTTTGAATCCAAATACATAAATACTTTAATTACTTCATCCTTAATATATTAACAATATTACCTATTTCATTTCACATTTCATTCGTAGTCTCATCACCATCCACAATGTAACCATTACTCACACAACATTATTGATTCTCTTCAAGAACATTCCTCTTGGGATATTGGGTTACATAATAACTATTTTCTCTATAATTAAAACACTTAATCATTGATGAAGACTTAGGTAGGAAAAAATTCACATCAATTTCATTAAATAAACTCTTCATTTTTCCCTTGCAGTCACTTGATTTGTGTCCTTCATTTCCATAGTCAAAACACCTTCTTATTCCTCTATGACATTCACGTATATGATTCTTTCCACATTCTAGAAATAAAGAAACTGAGTCTTATTTTATTTATGGTCTCTATTACCCAAACTCTCAATGAAATTATTATTTCTCCTCCATGGTGATTCCAAGAGTTGGTTAAGGTAAACATTGTTGATAATGTTCTATGAAAACATATTAGGCATGATCAAGACATCTTTTACTCTAGTGATCATCCCACTTGACTTCTCATCATAAAATCTTCCATCAAATTCAAAATTAATCATGTCCCCTCTGGTTCCCTCCATTGACTAAAATTATAATCATAGTGTGAGCATTACATATTATAGTAGAAAACCATATAACCATGAAAATAATTTCATATAGGATTTTTAAATCAGGACACTATACATAATCTATGACACCTTGGGTTTATCCTTGTTTATTCATAACTAACTTGTATCTAAATTTCTCATGATAGTTTGTGAAAAGTTTGTGAATTTCTAAAGATTGTCCCCTGGGAGTGTCAAACTAGGTGTGTAGAAAATCCCATTTTCATATACTAGAATACCCTGAGTCAAGCCCGAAACATCTTGTCAGAGTTTTTTCCCCAAGGTACAACTGTTCCAGAGATTCATATACTTGTAGTATCCATACAGGGATGTATTTCTTGGTACTAACATTCTAGGACATCTTCCTAAAATTTTACTCATCCTCATAATTATCCATAGATACATCCCTACATGTATACATATAAATATAACTAGAGATATCACCAAGGTTTACTCATCCTAGTTTCCAAAGGTTAACTAAAATTTTACACTAATACCAACTGTAGAAACCTTCACCTCTCAAAATATTAACATTACATAACTTTTGCAGAATACTTAAACATTATAAAAATAGACGCAAGAATGTTGTACTATTCTAGTGCCTTTGAAAATATGGAATACATAAACACAGATACATAAGTAAGCTAACTTATCTCACACTAGGTTCTTCTTGACTAGAACACTTCTTAGACACCTCAAACATAATTCATATCTTCACAACTAGGGGGAGGAAATATAAAAAGTGGTGACCTCAAATGCTTGGTAAGTATAAATAAGTTATACATGTAAGCATGATCATGAGCATAAGGGTATGAGAATATGATCATGAAGATAGAAGATCATACCCTGCATGTCAAAGATCATAATAGAGATCATGACATAAATATTGTAAGTTCATAAGACATGAATCATAATGAAATAAAGAGCATAATCCATGAAATCATAACATAGGATTAATACATTCAATTGTTGAAACGTATAAGAATATACTGATTTCCATAGGAGCCAAGGCATCACTACTAAGACCATCTTAGTGGAAAAAGTCTTTTACTGAACCAGGTGAACCCCCATTCTAGCCCTATATTACTGAACTGAGTAAACCCTCATTCTAGCCATGTATTACTGAACTGGGTAAACCCTTTTTCTAGCCATGTATTATTGAACTGAGTAAACCCTCATTCTATCCATGTATTACTAAACTAAGTAAACCCTCATTCCAGACCTATATTACAGAACTGCATAAACCCGTGTCATAGCCATGTATTACTGAACTGAGTAAACCCTCATTCCTGCCCTGTATTACTAAACCAATTAAACCTTCTTTCCAACCCTATATTACTGAACTGAGTAAACCCTAATTCCATCCTTGTATTATTAAACTAAGTAAACACTCATTCCAACCCTGTATTATTGAACTGAGTAAACCCTAGTTCCATCCATGTATTACTGAACCAAGTAAACCGTAATTCTAGAATTATCTATCTCAAGAGATATAAATATTTACCCAATGCATTGGAGGGAGATATAGGTCCCACCCATCACATAATGTAATCATATATACATGTGCAACAATTTCATTAATAAAAATCAAATAACCCATGAAATGAAATGGGTATCATAACCATGTAAACATATCATAACCTATGAAAAGAGATAGGTTTCATAACAATTTCCTCATAAACATAACCCATGAAAATAAGTAGGTTTCAAAATCATATAACCCATGAAAGATAAATATGTTTCATAATTATATTACCTATAAAGACGAAATGGGTTTCATAAAGACCATGACATTAATCATAACTCATTCATAGAAAGGATATGAATGGAAGGATTAGATCATTTCCTAGAATGTATGAGTTACATCAATAGATTTCATCTTATATGGAAAATAATTTTTAAATATCCTCTAAGAACTTTTCGTGAGGAAAATATCATTTTTTCTAAAAAACATATTTTTAATACATAAAATGATTTGAAAAATCATTTTCTTAGAAAATACCATGAAAAATGATAAAGAAGAAATGAAATCATTTTTAAAACTATTTTCCTTGAAAAAAAATTAAAAAAAAATTATTAAAGATTACCCTTTTAACAATTAAAAGGGATCTTTGAATAAATGAAGGTGGGTAAATCCATACATGTTGTATGAGGTCAAAATAACATTCCTTTTGCACAGTAAAAAGGATAGAAAAGTGAATTTTTCTACAATTTATAAGAATATTACCTTGAATAGATTGGTAAAAGACAAAAAAAATGGTAAAAAATTTATTTTAGATATTATAGGGGAATGGTATAATATTCTTGGAAACTCTTTTTAGAAAAAATTGATTTCCACCCAAAGAGAGGGTAAAGTCAGGATTTCCTAAAAACACTTTATTAACTTACTTATGTACCAAAGAGTAGAAAATGGTACCAATATATGAGTATATCATAAAATAACAATGCATAAGGAAACTCATTAATAATATTGTGAGATGTATAATAATATTTAATCAATGGAAGTATAAACATAATCAATCTCCAAAAGCAATGAGATTTTCTCCATAAACTCTTATAACTTGGTATATTGGGATTATGCTCTCCATGTAAGGAAATTAAATTACATGAAGCATATAATATCATGAAAAATATGTATATTCATGATATATCTTATAAAATGGAATTATATGCACCTAAAAAATAGGTTGGGTGCATAACAAAACATGAGTCTCAAAGAAAGAAAATTGAGACAAAACATTTTTACCAATTTGGTAACTTTTGAAACATAAAACCCATGAAAGAAATATCATAAAATGGGCATGTGAATACCCATAAATTTAATTACAATATACATATATTAAAATCACAAGTAGTTCAAACACTACACAAAATTATAAGGTGGTAAACATAGCTTTTATCTCACATAAATTAAAAGTGTGATGAAATCCCCTTACCTTGTACCTTGACTCTCTTAGTACTCATACAAGATTCCTATATATTAAAAATATTCTTATTATAAATATTTTAAATAATCATATTATTATATATATTACTATATTTGACTTTATTATAAAATTATATGACCCTCTTGTAAATGATGATATGTTAAGGTTGCACTTTGGGTAATATTCACTTTTTTATTCGCATGTGTCTTAATTTATTACATATTGGGTCATTATACATATATCATTATTCAAGAATGTAAAAGATGATATAAATATTGGGTAAATATATTATATTTTTATTATAATAATATATATAATCTAGTATTACGGAATGGATTACACCGTTCATGGAGATGGTAAGTCGTACGTACGCATGAACGGTGTTTCTGTCCTTATTGTCGTATTGAAAGAATGTGTGTAAAAGACATATGTATATATATATATTTGTGTGTATATATATATTTATCATTATTCAGGTATAATTAATATATTATATATATCATATAATTTCATTAAACCTATCCTTAATATATTCCATGTGGTGTGTGAAGGAATCTCATTGCTTTGAGGGGGTGCCAATCCACACTTCCTCAAACGAGGTTATCATATTAACACCAAATGGAAAGTATAGATATGTGGGTTATAAAATTAATAAATAAGCTTAAATATGTAACAAATATAATATATGCAATATATAAATATATTTTCCATAATAAAGGCTACCATTATTGGTGGTAAATGAGAAATGAACAATCATCATTTCATGAGGTTGTAGTTCACTATACACAGAAACAGTATGTTCAACATTCATTAGATGGAGTTGTGTGTAAGGATAGGTAAGACCCTTAACAAAAATAAACCTAGTATATTTAGGATAGTAGTTTTTTTACACAATAATGAAATAAAGATAGTTTATGGGGTGGATAAGGAAAATAAATGGAAGGAGCTTGAGAGAAGACGTTACCTCTTAATCACGCAACTCTTTTGGGTTTGTGCCAAAAGGATTCATTGGGAATATTTATTCCCAAAGGGAGGATTCAGGGTTGAAGGGAGGATTTTTGGGTGGCTAAATGGCTAGATCCTGGATGAACTGAAATGGTTTTAGTGGTGTGAGAAATGGTTAGAGGTGGTGTCCTTTTATAGAGAAAGAAAAGGACTCACTTGGAATTTCTATAAATAAGTTAGGTGTGCACATTTTATTACAAAAAAAAGTTTTAAAAAACCCAAAAAAACTCAATAACTGAAGGTATATGTAAGATATATAGACATAAAATGGGTTTCGGACAAGTTTATACGTCATTTGGGCCCTTAGTTTTAAGGTTTAGTCATTAATTAAGTTTAATTTGTCCTTAACTACTGTAATTAATTTAAATCGCTTTTACTTATCATTTTGGTCCAAAATTAACATGTTCTTTTTAAACTCCAAATTTTATACTAAATAAAATGGTGTATGTCATGTTGTTAAAATTCAATTCCTAGAAGCGGAAAAATTAATATTAGTTTTAATCCTACAAACGGGACGAAATAATGGGATTTTAAAGTAGGAAAAAGTTTGTTAAGATTTTATATTCAGTTTCAAAGAGAAATTGATTATAATAAATAACATTGTATTAATAGATGTAATATTTATCTAATGATACCTTAAAAATATTTATAATATCATTTATCATTATTAATTAATTTTTTAAAAAAAGGTAGTTTTTAACAAAAAAGAAGTATTTTTTACTATTCATCAAAAATGAAGTTTCTCAAGAAAATCCTAAAAAAGCACCTAGGATAATTTTGATGTTATGAATTCAAAAATAAATTTTATTTTATAAAATTAAATTTCTAAATGTTTCTAAAATTACTTTCATTATTATAAAAGGTTTATTAGATAATACGATGTTTGTAAACATTGAAGGACTTTACCAAAAATTTCATCTTTCATTATCAATATGTTTTATTTATATAAAAAAATTATAATCAATATTTGAAATTTAGTTATTAATATTCCTATAACTATGTTAAATGGTTAAGTTATAATTATATCATTTAACTAATTATATAAATGTATAAAAATTTGTTTAATAGAAACTCAGTGTTGTGTGCATCGTATGCCAAGTCGGTGTTGCTTGTAGTCCAAGACAAGTTGGTATTGCATTTTGCACAAACCAAGTTGGTATTTCATGTGAAAGGAATGTTTTAATTAGTGTTATATATATATATATAAAGAACTATTTCCAGTTTCATGTGGAAAAAAAATATTGAAAAGATAAATTTATTCGAAAAAATAATAATTCTCAAAATATTGGGGTGTTTTCTTTAAAGGTGGTAATATAAGAATGAACGACATCAGATCTCGAGGCAGTAGTCCAACGTACACACAAACGATGATCGTGTATCCCTTTTTCTATAAGTGTGTAAATTTTTAAGTTTTAACCTGAATATAAAAAATATCAATATATTTAAGATATTGGGGTTATTAAATAAATATTAACTAAAAAAATTTAAGGGATTTAAATAAGAAATAAAACAAAAATGTTCATTGATGATAATTACTACTTTTTCAGGTATCTCTTTATGGTTTTCACAAAATGAAATCCTTGGTTGGATTTCTATAAAAATTAAGGATTATAGAATGGAGGTATAGATGTTGAGATAATATTTAGACAGTATTTTTCTGGAAAAAAAATTGGTTTGGAATTGTTAATAAAATAAAAGAAGAGGAGCCCTTTCATAGTTGAGGTGACATAATCTTTTAGAATTTCTCAAAATATTGACTTATAATAAATTAAATATCAATCCAAATACATAAATAAGTACATTTATTATAATATAATATAATATAAGGTTTTTATAGAATCAAAAAATATATTTTATACATATTTTTATGTTATTTTAAACCTTATTATTTTGATTAACCCCTAAATAACTTATTTTTATTTTAACTACATAACATTTTTTTCATTAATAAATGGAAGTAATTTTTATATATAAAGTTCAATTGGATGATAAATAGAAAATTTATGATATTATTTACAATATATCATCCTCTTTTTCCTTATTTAATATTTTTATAAGATTTAAATAATTTAATAGAACATTATTTTCATAAAATACCATTATTATCAATTTTGACACAATTCATTACTTTGACTTTATGAAAATAAATAAAACAATATATATTATAACGAAATATTTTATTAAACCCCTAATATTTCATAATAATATAGAAAATTCATGGAGTTCTATAATTGATTAAGGTTATATTTATTTTAATTTTTACAATATCATATATTTGATATTTTCATTAATTGAATGATTACTACAACATCATTGTGAAAACCTTTAATATAATTAATTCCCCACTAATAATTAAAAATAAAATACCCAAATGAATATAAATATTTTATATTCCCAAATACCATTTATGGTTGAAGATATATTATGGGTGACTGCATATTAAAAATGTTATACTTATTAAAAGGATTAGTGTGGCAAGTTTGACTTTTCTTAAAATAAAACAATATAAGGGGCTTAAAGTCATTCAAGCGGATAAAATAAGACATAAATTAGAATAATGGTTGATTGTTTCTTAAATATAATCATAAAATAAAATTATTAAAATTGTTAAGGTAATTGGATAATATTTAAAATATTATTTTTACCATTAATTACATAATTTACCCTTAACCGTTGTAATAAAACTACTAAGTTAATTATTCAAATTTTCCAAATATAAAAGTGTCCTATTTACTAAATTTTAACTTTATGATTCCAAATATTTAATAAATTTTTCTAAATTCTAAACATATATGTGCCTAAAAATAACTTAAAATTAATCCCGTGGATGTGTAGAGAAAACGGGTCTTTAAAGTGAAAATGTTAAAAGTTTAATAAGTTTTTATTTCTAAATTCAATATAAAAATGATTAAAATGACCTAAATTATATTAATGGATGTATAATTGAACAATTTTTACTTTAAAATTAATTTAAAATATAATTGAAAGTTATAAATTATTTAGAAGAATACCATTTTGAGTTAAAATTCAGTATTTTCACTATTCATCAAAAGATCAAACTTTCAAAAAAAACACAAAACTTTACCCTAATATAATATTTACATTAATATATAAAAATGTGTTTATTTTATAAAAAAAAATTAAAATTTTAAAATTTTAGTTTTAAAAAAAGTGTACCACTAAAAGGTGGAAATGTTTCTTTTAGAAAAATACATCTTTTTATGCTTATAATTAGATTTATCATATATTAAGCCTATAAAAATTATTGGATGAATTTAAAAAAAATTATTGAATATATAAAATATAAATTTAATTAATATATTTCACTAATACTTATTAATTTATTTTATCAAGATAAAACACCATTTCGGGTCATAAAAATAGCTTTCATAAAAATACATCCTTTATATTTAATAGGTTTTTATTTTCATTTATAGTTAATTAATAGTTAAAGAATTAATTTTTTAGGAATTTTTAAACCATATATTTATAATTTTTTTAATCTTATTCATTTCCTTCATTACGACAGCTAGGTTATAATAATCATATTAAATAATAATCTTATCATGGTTTGTTAAAGATCATTGTTTCGTGTTGTGCAGGTTGTTGAAGAAACTCAAGGATATGTGTAATGAAATCTAAACATGGTGTTAAGTGTAATAAAATATAAGCACACTATCACATGAAAATAAATAAATAAATCTATTTTGTTTGTAAAACTAAATATTGAAAAGATTAAATTTATTTGAAAAAATAATTATTTATTAAAACTCGGAGTGTTACATTCTACCCCCCTTAAAATGAATTTCTCACTCAAAAATAATTACTCAAATAAAAAAAGATGATAACTCTACCTAATCACATCCTTGGGTTCCCAAATAGTGTTCTCAATCTAGAGGTTTCTCCACAAAACATTGACAAAGTGAGTGGTCTTGTTTCATAGAACTTTCTCTATTTGATCCAGAATTTCTCCTGGTTGTTCCTCATAAGAAATATCATGCTCTAGTGGTATGACCTCTGTGTTTATTACATGTTAAGGATAAAGAATTTACTTCCTATTTAGATATATATTTAACATATTATTACCTTGATATAGACTTTTTGAATTCCCCAACTGATATGCTATCATCCCGATATGATAAAGAATTTCAAAAAAATACATCTTTGCAATTCGAAATTGCACATCAAAAATCAATGGTGGATATTTGAAAATTCATTTTTGAGAAACCCACATCATAAAAAGGGTAAATAAAAATTACTCTTAAACATATTTAAACTAAAATGTGAGGATCACCACAAAACTAAGATTCCAATTAGAAGGATATTATTGGAACGTGAAAACATGGGCATGGAATAGAATTCTAACAATCATGTTTTGATGGAAATTGATAATATTATAGTAATTATAAGGTTAATTAAAATAATAACGTAAACTATATAGCTCTAAAATAGGTCATTGATATCATCATAAATCATTATAATATGATAAAATTTTATTTCAAAATCATTTGAGTAGAAATACTTACTTGATTTTACCTCACAAGTACAATCTCACTATTTAGTTGTGCCTCGATCAATCTCTACATAATTTATTACACAAATAAATGAAGTTGAAATTTTATCACCTATATAACTACAAGATCATAAGATATATAATGGGATTACAATTCATTCCTTCTATATCTATTTATAATCACAAAAAGTTGTTAACACAAGTTTTCAAATACACATAAATTTTCATATGGTTAAGTAAAAATCTTGATTGTCACATACCAAATATATGGATACCTTCATCATGTACTATCTTCAAATATGGTAATAACATAAATTTCCATAAAACCTTTTTGAAAATATGAATTCTTTATGTATCTATAAAACACATATTATTGGATATATTTCTTAAATCAAGAAATGTTTTAACTCTATCCCTGATAACATGAACCACTTTGTCAACAAATCATTAATATGTTAATAAGGTAATTAGTATTATTAGATTTACTTCATTATTATCCAAAATTTCTTTATACAAAATATATACCATTTCTTCAACATTATGAACAAATCAATTTTTACCTTCCCATAATCAAGAGTTTTACATATATTAAAATTATTCCATTAAATAACTTTTATAGGTCATCTATATCATTCAACATACTCTTTGATATCCTTAATAAAAAATTTATTCTAAAGATTCCTTATATATTTCATAATTAAAATAATAAAATATTTTAATTCTAATATATAAATACTTTATTTATCCTGGTTCATTATCAAACAATTAACTAATATTAATCATATTATTCTTTAACACATCTTTCTTTTTTTATAGGCTCTTCAACATTAGAAATATTACTATTACTTCTACAACCTTAGTGAATCTCTTTAGGATATTTTCCTATAGAAATTATATTTTCATAAATCCAATAATTTCCACATTTAAAACATTTATACATTGATAATAACATAGGGATACCAATATTCCCATCCATTGTATTAAATGAATTCAATATTTTTACCTTTTTAGTTTCTTGCTTTGTATACTTATTTTCTACAACCAAAACATCATCGTGTTCCTCTAAGCTATTCACTTGTGTGTTTCTTCCCACATTATCAACACATAAGAAACTGAATATCCTTACCCCCATAGTCTTCACTACCTTAACTCCCAATAAAATCTATAATTCTCTTCTTTTGTGAGTCTTAGACTTGATTAAGGTGTACATTGTTAATCATTTTCCCTGAAAATTGGTCTGTCGTGATCACAACTTCATTCACTTCGGTAATCATCCAATTTTAATTCCCATTATTAAATTTTATTTCACACTAAGCATTAACATGTTCTCTTTATGTTATATCCATCTATCAAAACCTTAAGAATGGTGTGATAATCACTAATCATAGTGGGGAACCAAAAAAACAATGGAAATTTATTATATACTTTCAATCCATGAAAACTTTGGTTTAACTTAGGTTATTGATGATCGTTACCAAAACTATAGGATTGTAACCTAGACATATATTTAGGGTTCTTACTAAGGTTTTATCATCCTAGTTTTCAGAGGTTGACTAAACCATCACTATAAAACCAACTATAACAGCCCAAGATTTCAATACATGGACATTAAATCTTTTTTAGATTAATATTCAGTACATTACACAATCACATTATAGAGGAACATAATATTTTAGTGACTTTCAAAACATGTAGAACAGACTTCTTTTTTGGTGAAAGATATTTAATTTTTTTCCACAAAGATCTTCCCACTTAGTACCCCTACATAAAACCATTCTTCATAACCTAGGGAAAAGAAATATAAGGAAGGTTGATCTTAGATTCCCATTAAGGGTAAACATAATAAATATATAAGTATAAAAAGAACATCAGGTTATGAGAACATGATCATAACATTTGAAAATCATAACCTATAAATCAATGATCGTAATCATAATTCACGAAATAAATTTTCGTAGTTCATAAGATAGGAATCATAAGATAATCAATGAACTTGGTCCATGAGAGTGTAACAATGGCATAACACATGGAATTCTTTGAATACACATAACTTCAAAAAATATTATATCAATTATATATATCAAGACCTTTATAGAAAGTTTGGATTAGGATAATCACACATGTATCTGGTTTGGGCTTGGGATCACCTTCTATTTACCCTCTAGTTTCGGTCTTAGGATGACCTCCTATGTAACCTCTTATTACGAGCTTAGGATGACCTCCTTTGTACCCTCTTGTTGTGAGATTAGGATAAACTCTCATGTAACCTCTTATTGCGGTTTTGGAATGACCACTCATGTACCCTTTGATTTCACAGAATATTTATTAATACCAAATGGATTGGAGGATGATATATTCCCCACTTATCACATAATTAAAATCATACACTTTTCCACGATAATATAAATCATTCATTGTATCATAACCCATAAAAAGAAATGGGTTTCATTACATAATAACATGACTCATAGAAAATAAACAAAATTTTTAAACATCCTAACATCATTAAAATAAACCATTTAGAGAAATAATAAGAATCGTTTCCTTGGATTATATCCCTATTAAGTCATGATTAACACCAATGGAATTCATCTTAGATGGAAAATAATTTTGAAAGATCACTTTTAAAAAAAATCACGAAAATACCCATTATACTTTAAAATGTTTTTTAAATCATAAAACATTTAGAAAACAAATTTAATTTAAAATAACTTTGAACACTTATAAATTAATATTTCAAAAACAATTTTTAACTTCTTTGAAATTTTATTCCTTGAAAATAATAAAAATATCATTTTTTAAAACATGTTTTGTTGAATAAAAAAATATTATTGAAGAGAGAGTAATATTATATGAAAATTATAATATCATGAAAATAAGGAGATTCATGATAAAAAATAATTAAAGGGCAGCATATAACCATTTTAAAATAATATAGGTACATAACATAACAAGAATCTCAAAGATGGAAAATTGAGACAAAATTAGCTTACCGATTTGGTAACTTTTGATCCAAAAATCCCATGAAAGATATATCATAAAATGGATAAGTAAATTCCAATATATTTAAGTATAAATATAATATATTACATTAATTGGTATTATTTATAGAACACAAATAAAACAACAGGTGAATATGGCATAAGTCTCATAGAAATAAAAGTGAGACTAGAAATCCCCTAACCTTAAATCTTCACTTCCTTTGTATACGTTCAAAACTCCTGTATAATAAATATATGTTTTCTATAAAAATATAAAATAACCATATTAATATATATAATACCATATATTATTTAATTATGACTTCAAATTATTTGTTTATTAACAGTTCTATGTTAAAGTTAGCTTTCGGTTAATAATATCTTTCTTTTTCATAGATTCTTTGACTTTTTATTCTTGTACCTATTACATATATCATTATTTAATCATATAAATAATTATAAACATGATATAAATATCATATATATTCTTAATATATTTATTATTATGATTTATCAAATTTATAGGTATAAAATAAAATACATCGTTCATGGAGACGGTTGGTTGTACATACGCATGAATGCTATTTTCATATTCTTGTTAGGTTAAAAGAAAGAAATGTGTATGAAATATTATAAACAATGAATAAATTCAATTTCATATATATAATATACTTTTATTAAAATCATCCTTAATACACTCCATGTAAATCGTTAATGAATCACATCGCTTCATGAGGCGGTAGTCTGGCGTACACATGAACGGCGTTATTATATTCCCACAAAATGTAAATCACGAAGGTATGTGTGGTATAAAAATTTCATAATAATAATAAAATCATAAAAATAATATATATAATATGTAAAATATAAATATTTTCCTATTCCTAACCTCTATAGGTGTTAATGGAAGAATGAACAACATTAGTTCGCGAGAAGGTAGTCTTCTGTACACACAAACGATGATTGTATGTCCCATTTGATCAAAGTATGTGAATTTATAGGTGGTAACCTTAATATAAAAAAATCTCAATATATTTAATATAATGATATTTTTATATAACCATTGAATAAAAATAATTTTAGGGGATTAAATAAAAAATAAAACAAAAATGTTCATTGATGAACGTTGCATCTTTTTTGGGTATCCCCTCTTGGTTTAAACTAAAGAACATCCTTGGTTTGATTTATTAACCAAGTGGGGATTATAAGAATAAGTTATTAAAGTTTTTAGGATATTTTTATAGGTTTTTTTAAAACAAATAGGTTTTTAAGTGTGAATAAAAGAGAATAAAAGGTTCCCTTTTATCATTGAGGTGAGGGGCACTTTTAGAATTTCTCAAAATATTAATTTATAATAAATGAAATATCAATAAAAATACCTATTAAATTATATTTATGATAATATAACATAATATAATTTTTTAATATTTTCATCAAATATATTTTATACATGTTTTTTTGTTATTTTAAACCTTATTATTTTTATTAACCCTTATTTAACCTATTTTAATTTTACCTATGGTTATAAATTTTTCCATATTAAAAGGATGAAATTTTTACTTATAAAGAATAAATATGAACATAAATGGCCTATATAAGATATTTTAGACCTTATATTATCCCATTTCCTTATTTAATATTTTTTATCACTTTAAAATAATTTAATAAAACATTATTCTCATAAAATGTCTTTAGTGTCAATTTTGACACTATTTATTACTTTGAATTCAATAAAATCACAAAAATAATATAAATTAGGAAAAAATATTTTAATAGACCCATAATATGTCATAATAATCTATAAAATCTTTGTATGTTTATAATCTATTATAATTATACTTATTTTAATATTTAAAATATCATATATTTGAAATTTTCATTAATTGAATTATTACTACATCATCATTTTTCAACACTTTAAGGTAGTTATTTATTCCCTAAAAAATAAAAAAAATACAATGATGAAGATAAATATTTTATATTCAAAAATACTATTTATTTTATATGATATATTTTGAATTAATACATATTAACATTTTTATACTTATTAAAAACATTAGTGTGATGGGTTTGAATTTTCTTAAAATAAAATACCATAACGGGATTAAAGTAATTCAAGTGTATCCAAGAGATCATAAATTAAAAAAATGGATTTTTTAGTTTTAAAAATTATCATAAAAAATGACAAGTTTTATGGTAATTGGATATTATTTATAATGTTATTTTTACCCTTAATTACCCGATTTACCCTTAACTGTGGAAATAAAATTACTAAGTAAACTGTTCATATTGTCCAAAAATAAAAGGTAAATATTTAATAAATTTGAAACTTATGATTCCAAATTTTTAATACATTTTTTCAAATTAAAAACACATAGGTGGATAAAATTAATTTAAAACTAATCCCATAGACGAGGATAGAAAACGGTTTCTTAAAGTCAAAGTGTTCAAAATTTTACTATGTTTTATATCTAAATTCAAGATAAAAATGAATCCAATGACCTAAATTAGATTAATTGATGTATAACTGAACTATTTTGACTTTAAACCCAATTTAAAATATAATTTAACATTATAAATTATTTAGATGGAAATAATGTTTTGAATTCAAATTCAGTATTTTCATTATTCATCAAAAGATAATACTTTTTAGAAAAAAATATAAAAATTCACCCTAAGATAATTTTGAAATTTAAATTGCAAAAGAAATTGTCAAATAAGAATTATAAAATTTAAAAATTTAGTTTTAAAACAAATGCTTCATAAAAATGTGGAAAAACTGCCTTTTAGAAAAATACATCTTTTATGCTTAAAATTGGATTTATTCTTATACTAAGCCTATAAAAATTATTATATGATTTTAAAAACATTTTATTTTATATATATCTTATAAATTTCAGTAATATAATTTAATAATATTTATTATTTTAATTAATTGATATAAAATTCTATTTTTGGTAATAAAAATAGTTTTTCATAAAAACACGTCCTTTAAATACAATTGGTTTTTATTTTAATTTGTAATAAATTAATAAATAAACTTTTAATCATATAGTCATGTGTAAATATTAGTTTCATAATTTAGTTAATATTATTCATATCCTCTATTCTAGTGGCTAGGCGATACCAATCATATTAAATAATAATATTATCATGGTTCCCTAAAGTTCATTGTTGCGTGTCACGCACACTATCAAAGAAAAAAGATGTTACATGTCATGAAAGATAAACATGGTGTTATTTGTAATGAAATATAAACATAGTGTTACTTGTAAAGAAATCAAAAATCAGTTTTTTTGTGTAACACAAAATATTGAAAAGATTAAATTCATTTGAAAAGATAATAATTCATCAAAAATTAGGGTGTTGTAGTAATAATGGTAGATTTAATGAATATGTATAAAATATATGATTTTATAATGATTATATAATTGTGGATTATTATTTTCCTTTTTTTTCTCTATCTTTCGAAATGTGAAAACATTGTTCATGCATACATACAACCTATTATCTCCATGAGTGTTGTAATACAATTTTTTATCTATACCTTTTATCGATGAATACAAAATTATATACATATAATGAATATATATATGATATTTATATCATTATAAAAATAATGTAGATTATATAACCATGATCAAATTACAAGGACTATAACTACAAAACTGAATTTCTCCTGAAAAATGAAACAACTAACACCTAGAAACAATGATGTTAATAATGAATGATTAATAAATGAGGGTTAAAATACTATTAGGGGAAAATTTATGATATTATAAGCATGAAAATTATTCTATTATATAATTATAATAAATTTAAATTTATTATACTGAAGGTTAGAGATCTTTCAAAGCAAGAAAAACTTAAGGAAATGAGTTTGTGTTTCAATCACATTTTAATCAGGATTGTTCGTGTTTTAATTTCCATTGAAAGAAAAAATATGATCATTTTCTAATAATACCCTTCCATTTTATTATCCTTTGGTTATTTTTTGAGAATACTCATTTTCATTTAATTTTACTCAATTTAAGTACTCAATAGAATAAAAGAATTTTTTTAAGGAAAATATACTTTAATTATCTATTTGTTCATAAAACATTTTTCTTCCATATCCATGTTTCTAAAAAATAAAGAATTATTTTATTATATAAAATTATTTTATAATGTTAATTTACCAATTTTTAAAATTTTATAAAAAAACTCAAATGGAATCTTCTTATCATTTTCTTAACAAAGTACTTTTGACTTTTTACCAAAAATATGAAAGCAATCTTTATTTTTACAAAAATGTTATGAAAGAGATTTCCCACTACCAAGATCGTTAGAAAATTTTAAATGTACTTTTAAAGTTACTAATGTTATCTTCAAAGAAAATGTTACCATTTATATTTTTAAAATTTTTAATTTAAAAATATATTATTTAAATATAAAAATTTTATTTTCCAACCTAAATATTTGGGTGATCTTTCAAAGGAATTTTTCATCTCTGGTAACATCCTTTTATTTTACTTATTATTTAATGGGGATATAAACCAATGATACTATATTTATTCTTTATATGTATGTTTTATGCTTATAATGATTAGATATCAATGAAACTCATTTTCACTTCCACTAGTTAAGTTATTATGAATATTTCTATGATCTCATGGAATATATATATGAATGGATTTATAATTATGATATAAGTGGTCCAACAATTATATATACCTATAATTAATTGGGTGAATATTGATATTTAATAAGCTCAAATGTTATATGGTAGTTTATTCTAATCCTGAAAGATGGTTTGTGGGAGTTTATCCCAAGATCGAAAGAGGGAACATTATAGGTTATCCCATTCCCAAAGTAGGTTAATGGGTGGTTATCCCAATACTAATGTGTTATGAATGTCTTAGTGAGTATCCTTGACATAATATTTCTACGATTATCATTATTCCACACTTATGATATATACTTATGACATGATATTATTTCAATGTTATGTTTTCATGGCTCATTTTCTTTAATTATTTTATGATACATGTCTTATGAACTACCAAGATTTATATCGTGACTCATGTTTATCAACTATGAATTGATGGGTATTATTTTCAATGATTAATATCATGTTCTCATACCCTTTATGATCATTTTATGTTTAAAGTTTCCTTGATTTATTCCTTATTTTCCCTTATAAAGCATCTGAACTAACCCTTTCTATTGTTTCCTTTCCCAATGCAATAAATAAAGGTTTTATGTATGATATTTCTAATAACGGTGATAGTTATGAATAAGTGAATGGAAAATTAAATATATATCTTATTAAAAAAACGTTTATGTATCCAAGTTTCCAACGAAATCAAACCTAAATGACTTTGGAAGTATCAGAATGTTTTGTATTGATTATTCATATAATAAGATAGAATATTTATATATGGAAAGTATGGGTCACTATAGTTGGTATTAGAGTAAGGTTTATTTACCTTTAGAAACTAAGAAGATAAAACTTTATTGATAACCCTTAGTATAATCCTATATATAGGATAGCTTCCTAAGTTATGGTAAAAAAGAAGTGTGGTTTTCCAAGAAAAACTTTAGTATCTGGATACTATAGGTGGATGTAATTTTTCATAGATGAGTCTAAGGGTAATAACTCGGAAAAAAGTTTGTTTTTTATATATCACCCATCACTATAGTTCAAGGTGATTGCATCCTTATTGTTCACCTAGTTTGACACTCTTGTAGGATATTCATAGGTTAGTTCACATTTTCTTTAATAACCATTATGAAATACTTTAATAGATGATGATCATGGATGACCTAGGTTAAACCTAAAGTGTCAAAGATTGAAAACAAGGTGTCATAATTTGGACATACTATAAATTATTTCTCATAACTATGTGGTTTCCCATTATGATTATTTTTTCTCTCACTATGATTTTTGGTTTTATTCAATGGATAGAACCTGAAGGAACCATATTGATGTTGAATGTGATAGACAATGCAATGATTTTCCTCCAAAGAAACAAAATGTTATGGGATTTGGAAAAAATATCCTTATTATTCTCATGAAACTTTATTAATACATGAATCATATTGAGAATCAAAAAAAAATAAAAGTAGGGAACAATTTTCTATTTAGTCCTTCATGAGAAAACATCCACCTTCTTCTACTAGGTTTATTGACCCACTAGTTGATGAGAAATGAATACATACCATTGAAAATAAATTTTCCACTCTCCAGTGTTTGTAACATGAAAAATTCATTTTGGATCTTTATCATCTAGAGGTATAATTAGATAAATGGTGAAAACTTATCAATAACATGATCCAATGGGAAGAAATCAAATCCATGAAGTGGAATTTGTTTAAGACCTTATTTTTCAAAATTCCTTTCCACGTATTATTTGTATAGAAATTAAAATGGTTTCTTGAGATAAAGTAGAAGAATGATATATATGTTATTACTAATTCGAAAAAATTTACAATACTTGTGAGGTATGCTTATAGTATTGGCATCCATCCTAAAACTAAGATTGATTGATTCTTTATTATCTTAAAATCGTGTCTTGATAGGGTCATAGCCATAATTGACTTCAATAGATATGAAGAAATTGTTCGATGTGATATCAAAGTAAATATGGAAATTATTTTTACCCATCAACATCAGGCTTTAAATCATAATAAAAAGATATAATTCAAGGGAAACATTAATGATAAAAACATCGAGATAAGAAGATGTGATTTCCTTTATGATCAATGATTGGAATGAAACATGGATGAAATTTTCTTAAGGGGATTTGTAAATTTTTATGTGTGGAAAGCAAGGTCATCAAGAAATAGAAAGCTGAAGTGATAAGAGGAATAAGTTAGCAAATTATTGAGAAAAAATACCACAGAATTCTCCACCCACACTCTAGTGTTTCAAATTCAACAATTATAGGAATTGTGATAACCAGTTCTCAAACACAAAGGTTTATAATAATGATGATCGATGTAAGTAATCTATTAATACCATAGAAAAATTTAAATATCATGTGATCACTATTGTTGATGAGGGGTATGATAAAAAAGTGGTGAATGGTATACTTATAATCCACTCTAGAACTGATAATGTAATTTTGGATTTTGGATCAACCTACTCTTTTTTATCTGTATAATTTTATAAGGGTGTCACAATACCATCTCAGTGATTAGATGATGAATAAGTAGTGAAAACCCATAATGGTATTATAGTGAATTTTCAAGTCTATGATCATTCTCCAATTAAAGTTTATGGGAATGTGATTCTTATAAATCTGATTATTCTCCCTCTAATTGAATTTTATGATATATTAGGCATGGATTTGATTTATATTCATAAATACCACATCATTTTAAGGGAAGGGAATTCACATATAATATTTTGAATGATCCTATGATTTATTATTAGTGCGACAATAAATAAGAACTTATAATATAAATTTAATTCATTTTATGGGTTTTTATTCCTATTCACAAAGGTTTCTACCTCAAATGGTTGGGGAGAAATTCAACATCAAAAATAGGATGGTTGTATGGAAATTTGTAGATGAATTTATATAATATTTTTTTACACTTCCTATAGATCATGAAGATTAGTTTTCAATATAAATACTATCTATTTCTACTCCTATTTAAAATAATATATATAGAATATTCCCAATAGAGTTATATAAATTTAAGAAGCAAATCCAGGTGGATATTGATAAGGGATTAATTTGTCCAAGTCTGTCACCTTTGGGTACACCTGTTCATTTTTCTAAGAATAAATATGGATCAATGAGACTTTGTATTGAATATTGAGAACTTAACAAAATAACAATAATAAATAAGTATCATATACCCTGAATTTATGATTGTTTGATCAAATATGAGGAGCATAATATTTTTTCCAATAATGATCTTCAATATGGATACTATCAGTTGAGGTTTATAAGTGAATACATACCCAAAACAACCTTTCTTATGAGGTACGGACACTATGAATGTATAGTGATTTCATTTGGTTATAATTTCCCAACTATCTTTATCGATTTAATGAGTATAGTCTTCAGATATTACCTTGATGACTTTCTGGTAGTCTTTATAGAAAATATCCATATATATTCCAATATTATGGAATAATATAAAGATCACTTAAGGATTGTATTGAAGACGTTAAAAATTGAGTAGTTTTATGAAAAAAATACCATGTGTAAATTTTGGCTGCAAAATATTTCATTTCTCAGTCATATAATATCATGCAAGAGTATATCAATGGTTCCATCAAAGACAAAAGTTATTGAATATTCTCCCTGACCAAAGACTATGACTTACATCCATAGTTTTCATAGTTATTTTATATATTATTTATTCTTTATGGATAATTTCTCACTATTGTCTAAACCACTGACCAAGTTGACTTATAAGGGAGTCAAGTTCCATTGGATTGTTAAATTTGAATAAATTTTAATGGAACTGAAAAATATTTTTAGTCAGTCAACATGTTATTACATTAACCAATAATATAGAAGTGTTTATGATCCATAGTGTTGTATTAGAGAAGTTAATACAATATATACTTATCAAGAATGATACTATGATAGCTTATGCCTCGCACTAACTAAAGGTACATGAGAAAAATTTCCCAACTCATGATTTGAATTTATTTGTGCTAATTATTACATTAAAAATATGGATTCATTATATTTAAAGAGAAAGGTGTGATATATATACAAATAAAAAAAATAATTATATATTTACTCAAAAATAGTTGAATATAAAACATATAATATGGTTGAATTTGATTAAAGATTATAATTATTAAATACATTAACACCTTGTCAAAGATAACATGGTGGGAGAAGATGTGAGTCAAAAGGATCATGTTATCTTATCTATGATGAGGATTTTTAGAGTCTAAAATGAATTTTGGAGTGGATTTTATAACAGTATGACTTTTTTATTTGAATTTTGGAATTGTGTAAGGGTTTTTACTAAAAGAGAATGGATACATGATAAAATAATTTACATGTTAAGAATGGATTTGTGAAATGGATACATGATCCAATCAGGTACTTTATATAATTAGGTACGTGGCAAAAATAGCTATGTGAAATGGCTATGTGATAAAATAAGGTTTATGGGAATAATGGTTATATAAATTGGATACATATAAACGGCAATTATGTGAGTTAAGTGTCTATGTGGGCATTGTCCAAAAATTGGATACATCAACATTTGGGAACATTGAGCTTAGCTATATGGTTTTTAAAATATATGGATTCATGTACTTTTCAATAAGTCTACACGGATTTGGATACATAGACTATGCATGATTATTGGAAGAAGTTGGTTGGTCCCTTACCTCCATCAAATTAATGAACATGTGTTGTTATCTATATTTGGAGGGTCAACTTCATTTGATGGTGCTTTTATGAACATAGTTCTATGAATATAAAACATTCCATGTTCTATGGAAGTTCCTATAAGAATGTGGAGAAATTATTAGGGAGTTATTTCAGAAAAAAAAATTATATAGTTATATCCATAGATTCATGGAAATATTTAAGAGTATTATTATATACCATAAAATAACAATTTTATCATATGTGATATGATGGTATAATAAAATAATACCCAGATATAATGTAAATAATATCTTTAATAAGAAGAAAGTAAGTAAGAAAAAAATGGGAAGCACTTGCGGTAGTGTTCGAGAAGGTTCTTCCAGATCTGATCTATAAATTTTAAGTTCTAAGAATGTGTTGTTATAGGAGTTATATTCTCTCTAGAAGTAATTTTAATTTTTGTTTAAGATAAACGTTGTACTTGGTGTATATTTGTATCATCGTCGTGTTACTAAGAAAATATTCAATAGATAGAGTAGTGAGTTCCTTATTGAAGGAGGGCAGTGAGTTTTATAATTGTTCATGGTATTGAACCAATAGGGTCCCTAACACCACTAAAAAATTATACAAATAAAATAACTGAGATTTATTAAATTTGGTTCACATGTTTATTTTCATACATTATCCTTGGACCATGCTATAGTGGGTTTACCAATTAAAACCCCTCATGTTATTTAATTATTTCATCAATCATTGAGTGGGATGATAGAGAAAAATTTAAATGTTCCTCAAGTTGAGAGAAACAATTATTCATAAAAAGATGAGTTATTTGTATCTTTTACACCCTGATTTACCCCACCTCTCTAGTTGTAATCCTCATAAGGGTCTAATAAGTTTTTTTAGCTGGGCGTCTATTATTTCTCTATCTTGGAAGTACGTAAATTATTCTCAACCATAAATTTATACCCAAATTGGAAGGTAGTAATTTCAAATTTCATTCAACATTATCTCATATACTTGGTTATATATTTTTATACATAATTCATATATATAATCACCAATAATATTAAAATCATAGCCTTGATTAAGAGAGGTCACTGAGAATTGGATACATATTCGAAATCCATAAATTACTTGAGAAGTGATCTTTATAATCCCATTTTTAAAGATTTTATATCTTTTAAAACCTCTAATATCATGTAGGAAACGCATAAAAATTATTATAAATTAGATTCAAATGTTTTGGAGTCGAATCTGCTGGTTTTATGGAAAAATATAAAGAATTCATAATGAACTCAAATGATACATTTGATGACATTTTCAATCATCTAAATGGTGATGTTAAAAATATAATATGCTTTGGTAAATATATAAATGATGAGAATATTTTAAAGAGGATCATGATAATATTATTTCATTTCAATGAAAATTTATTAGTTCTAGAAGATAAAGATCCAAAATATAATTTCCTCAATAGTTTTCATAGTACTATTGTGTCCTATGAAATGAGAAATGAATATAATGAGTCAAGAATTAAGGAATGTCCACATGAGGTTTCCTTTAATTCCATAAAGAAATACTAAATCAATTTCAATCCATATGTTGATGAATTTATGTCATTTCAATCCTCTAATATTAAGAGAGAAAGATAAATATTTAAGGGTAAGATTCCTCTTAATTACTTTAAATTTAGTAATGTGGGATATCTTGTGGATTAATTTCACAAAAACCTTCAAGAAATTGATGTAGAAAAATATCCCAAGAAGATGATAAAGTAAGGTATAAATAATTCTCTATAGAGTTATATCAAAAGGAAAAAATTTATTGCTAAAGAATAAGTTAATTCTAGAGAAATTAAATAGAAGATGGTGACAATTGTAATGATGAAGGTGTATTTATGGATATTGAAAATAATCAAAGAAATGACTATAGTGGGAAAGAGAATGAAGGTAATGTTGGAAGAGTTGATTTGTAGGAATAAATTAAGGAATCCCTTGATTAATTTGATGTTTTTAGGGTGAACACTAAGAAGAAAAATGCAGTGGTGTATGATTCTAAACTCGACATGAAACAAAAATAAGAATAAAAATTTGATATGAAGTTTGAGATTAACAACATCAAATTTTAAAAATTAGGAAATTTAGTGAAGGGAGTGGAATGAAAACCCAAAATTGAATAACAAACTCAGATGATATATTTCTTAGATTAAAATTTCAATTACAAGGTTAAGATAGTTGAGTAGATTGAAAAATAAATTATGAATTAGTGTTGGAGGTGTGAAGATCCAGAATAATTATTGACACACGATATGATGAAAAAAAAACTATAGAAAGGAAATTAACCATGTGTAAAAGTAAAATTCTATTGCTTCAAGAGTTATATGATTTTGTTATAGAAAGTTAGGAAACACATACAATGTGTTCGCTATTTCTAGGATGTTCTTATTGTTAGGTCGGAAGAAGCAAGGAAGATGGCAAGAGGGGGGGTGAATTGCCTTTTAAAAAATGATTAACAAATTTAAAAATCAAAGTAAAGTGCAGCGGAAATAAAGAGGCAAGACACACAAAATTGATAACGGAGTTCGGCCAAAACCCGGCCTACGTCTCCGCTCCCAACTCAACCGTTGAGAGATTCCTACCGCTTGCTTTTCAATGGTTTTAGCAAGAAACCCACTAGGCTTTGAGGTAGCACTAGGACCTATTACAGCTTGCTTTTTATGGTTGAGCAAGAACCCACTTGCTTTTAATGGTTTAGCAAGAACCCACTAGCCTTTTTAATGGGTGAAGGCTAGCTCACCGAGACACAAGCCTTTTAAAAGGGAAGGCTTGAAGAAACCTCTTCACACCTTAATGGTGGTGTGAAACCCAAAAGAAAGGGGGCTGAGAAAAGGGTTTGGGGTTTGTAGGCACAAACCCAATTTTAAGCTCAAAATAATAAATACAAGAAAAACCGTATTGGAGGAAGACTTGGGCGCCTTTGATTGATTGGAGATGTTGAAGGCCGCTTCCAAGCTTCTTTGGAGGTGCTCTTGGATGTGGAATTGGATTGGAGCACGTTGGGTTCCTTGAGGAAATCCGCCGGAGGTTCGCCAAAATGATCAACAATGTGTCCGGTGGCTTGGGTGGAGTTCCGGGGCTTCCTAGCCCTTTATTTATAGGCTAGGAACCTTCAAGTATCCGTTGGAGGGCTTTGGAGCCGTTGGAAAAGGCCTCGGAGCCGTTGGAGGCCAAAAGAGGGTTGACTGGTCAAACCCAACGGCTAGTTTGACTGGGCTACCGGCTGGCCGGTACAGCTCCACCGGCTGGCCGGTGCCTTGCAAAATGGAAACTTGTTCTGCCCAGGAGCCACCGGCTGGCCGGTGCTGAGGCCACCGGCTGGCCGGTGGTGAGACAGTAGGTCTCACTGTTGGGGATGGATGCCACCGGCTGGCCGGTGACAGAGCCACCGGCTGACCGGTGGCAAGACAGTAGCTTGCACTTGTGTCTGTGTGCCACCGGCTGGCCGGTGGTCAAGCCACCGGCTGACCGGTGGAGCCTGGCAGTGGGCAATGCCTCTGCCAGGTCCACCGGCTGGCCGGTGCTATCACACCGGTTGGCCGGTGGACTGAATTGCAGTCCACTTGATGTCCATTCTTGGGCCAATCATTTGGCAATCTTTTTCCTATCATCCACAACACTTAAAAACAATGTTAGACAAATATGAAAGTGATTGTGATCATGAAAATCAAAGAGTGTGGGGTACAACAATCTCCCCCTATTTTGATGATCACAATCACTTATCTAAGCAATGTAAAAACTTAAATGAAAGGCATGCTTTAAATGATAAATTGAAAATAAATACTAAGCATGAGAGAAAAGATTCTCCCCCAATCAATCAAGAAATTTCTCCCCCTTTGTGATTATCAAAATAGAATGGGGCATAAAACTTGATTGAGGGAAAAATTGAAAAACAAGATAGATATTTGAAAAATGAATTGAGATTTTTGAATTTGAAATGAAAATTTGAATAACAGTTTGAATTGAAAGTTTTGAATCAAAAACCAATTTAAATTTTGAATCAAAAACCAATTGAAATTTGAAATTTGAAACCAAATGAAATTTTTGAAATTTAGAGTTTTGAATTGAAAATTTGATACCAAGAGTTGGAAATGAAGGTTGAAAATGAAAATTTTGAAATTAAAATCAAAAGGACTTAAACGATCCTAACTCCCCCTAAATAAAAACAATAAATCATCGGGGAGAGGTTTTTGAAACCGAAACAAATTTAGGTCCGGTGAGACTCGCTAAGAGGGATTTTTCAATCCATACTTGTCTCATGGCGGGTCTTCTCCTATAAAACTCATCGGAAAAGAAAATAGACTTAGGTTGACCGTACCGGGCATTTTTACAATTACATTCATAAATAAGGTGCCCGGTTTTCTTGCAATAATTACAAAATTTGTAAGCGGAGCTCCCCCTTACAAAAACAGTGGGTGCATGAGAGGAGGAGGCTTGGTTGGTATAGCCAAGTCCTTGAGTGGTCCTAGAAATTCGTTGGGAACCTAGGAGATTGTTCAAATATTTTTCCCCTTGGGTGAACTTAGCTAGGGTCTCCCTTAGGTCTTTAATGGTTGATTCCATAGAATCAACATTTGGAAAATTTTGGATTTTAAGGGTCAACTCTTCCTTCTCTTTAAGAAGTTGTTCTTTTTCAGAAGAGAGTTTTTTGAAATTCTTTTTCAAAGAAACGAATTTGGAAGAAAGTTCGTGAAAACCTTTTTCTAGTTGGTCTCTAGCGTGTGAGAGTTCTTCATAAGAAAGATGATTTAAAGAATTTGAAGAACTAGAAGACGAGGAAGAAGAGTCGGAAGATGATACCTCATGTTTTGCCATTAGGCATTTTTTACCTTGGTCGCTCGAGGAGAAGGAGGAGAATGAAGAGGTGGAGCTATCACTCCATGTTGCCTTTGAAGCCTTCTTCTTTTTCTTCTTGGCCCTTTTCTTATGAGGTGGGCAAACGGGCTTGATCTTTTCGTCGGGTTCTTGCTTTTGAGCGGGTTCTTGCTTTGGAGCCTCGCTAGTACCTTCATAGGTTAGTTCTAAAAGCTTCCAAATATCATTAGAAGATGTGCAAGAAGAAATATGATCAAAAACATAACGATCGAACCCACAATGTAGAGCATTCATGGCTTTGCCATCAAGCTCGAAGTTTGCAATGTCTACGGGGGTCCATTTAGACTCATCGGGAGAGGAGAGGGAAAATCCTTGCATAACAATTTTAAAAATTGGATAACCAATGCTTTTTAAAAAGGTTGACATGCGGGTTTTCCAAAAAGTATAATCGGCTCCATCAAAGAATGGAGCACGATCCAAAGAATGTCCTTCGAGGGATTAAGAGGAAGAAGCGGTAGAAGCCATAAAAAAAATAGGATCTTTAATTTGAAACCGGTTAGGGAATTATTCAAATACTCCTTTGATACCAATTTTTAGGTCGGAAGAAGCAAGGAAGATGGCAAGAGGGGGGGTGAATTGCCTTTTAAAAAATGATTAACAAATTTAAAAATCAAAGTAAAGTGCAGCGGAAATAAAGAGGCAAGACACACAAAATTGATAACGGAGTTCGGCCAAAACCCGGCCTACGTCTCTGCTCCCAACTCAACCGTTGAGAGATTCCTACCGCTTGCTTTTCAATGGTTTTAGCAAGAAACCCACTAGGCTTTGAGGTAGCACTAGGACCTATTACAGCTTGCTTTTTATGGTTGAGCAAGAACCCACTTGCTTTTAATGGTTTAGCAAGAACCCATTAGCCTTTTTAACGGGTGAAGGCTAGCTCACCGAGACACAAGCCTTTTAAAAGGGAAGGCTTGAAGAAACCTCTTCACGCCTTAATGGTGGTGTGAAACCCAAAAGAAAGGGGGATGAGAAAAGGGTTTGGGGTTTGTAGGCACAAACCCAATTTTAAGCTCAAAATAATAAATACAAGAAAAACCGTATTGGAGGAAGACTTGGGCGCCTTTGATTGATTGGAGATGTTGAAGGCCGCTTCCAAGCTTCTTTGGAGGTGCTCTTGGATGTGGAATTGGATTGGAGCACGTTGGGTTCCTTGATGAAATCCGCCGGAGGTTCGCCAAAATGATCAACAATGTGTCAGGTGGCTTGGGTGGAGTTCCGGGGCTTCCTAGCCCTTTATTTATAGGCTAGGAACCTTCAAGTATCCGTTGGAGGGCTTTGGAGCCGTTGGAAAAGGCCTCGGAGCCGTTGGAGGCCAAAAGAGGGTTGACTGGTCAAACCCAACGGCTAGTTTGACTGGGCTACCGGCTGGCCGGTACAGCTCCACCGGCTGGCCGGTGCCTTGCAAAATGGAAACTTGTTCTGCCCAGGAGCCACCGGCTGGCCGGTGCTGAGGCCACCGGCTGGCCGGTGGTGAGACAGTAGGTCTCACTGTTGGGGCTGGATGCCACCGGCTGGCCGGTGACAGAGCCACCGGCTGACCGGTGGCAAGACAGTAGCTTGAACTTGTGTCTGTGTGCCACCGGCTGGCCGGTGGTCAAGCCACCGGCTGGCCGGTGCTATCACACCGGTTGGCCGGTGGACTGAATTTCAGTCCACTTGATGTCCATTCTTGGGCCAATCCTTTGGCAATCTTTTTTCTATCATCCACAACACTTAAAAACAATGTTAGACAAATATGAAAGTGATTGTGATCATGAAAATCAAAGAGTGTGGGGTACAACACTTATGGGAGAAACTCAAATATAAATAGGGAAGTATAACTTCTAATCATTATTTTGATTTTAATAGATGTTATTTTTATTTTGAAGGATTCAAGCATAAGGCAATCGGTTTTCCATCAATAATTCTATAGATTTCATCAAAAATAGCTCAAAATTGAATTAATGTATATGATAGAACATTCATCCAAAAGTATAGAAACTCTAAATATATTTTATATTCATCAAGAAGAAGGAGTGTTCATAGAGACAACTATTTGGTAGGGATGTTCATCACCAACATGGGTAATGAAAGGAAGTTTATAGAAGGATAATATTGTATATATTTATTTAAGGGAAATATACAGGTAAAGCTTGTGGAATTTGGATAGTGGAGGCACATCACATCTGATCAAAATCAAATACCTCATTATGAAAATAAATAAAAATAAAATTCATTTTGGAAAGGATGGGAGTCTCAATATTTTTGGTTCCATAAAGTCCAAAATTAAAGGAAATGATCTCATGTGAATGTACTTTATTTTAGTTGATTGAATCATTATCTCCTCAATGTCATCCATTCATGTTACCATGGATATGTGTTGCTTTTCATTGAAAAATTATGTACTACCCAGGACAAAGATGGTTCACTTATCCTATAGGGAAAAACAAGGTAAATTTATATCTTGCTAGAGGTGAAAACTTATGAATGTTATCAAAGGATGAGTAGAGAAATCAATAGCATAGGTATCTTGTCCATTTGAGAAAAACAAACCTAGAGAGGTTAATAAAGAAAAATGGAGCATGTAAAATTCCCCATATCATCTATGATCACACACATGTAATTTATTTGTGTCAAAAGGGAAATATTATTTAGAATTATTAAAAGACAAAAAATATGAAGGCATCGAGGCTTCTTGAGCATGTGAAGGTGGATTTTTTTGGGTGGACATCACCCAAAGTGATGAATAGAGTAAGGTATTATGTGTTTTTTGTTATGCTTTCAGAAATATATCTTAGATTATTCCTATCACATAGAATATTGAGGTGTGAAAATGTATCACTCTATGTCGGAGGAGAACTAAAAGTTTGCATGGTGTGTAGATTAAAATTTTTCAAAACTAATAATGGGACTGAATTTACAAATCATGAAGTAAAATAATACCTATTGAATCATGGAATTCAATATCAATTTTTTTAGCCAAATTGTCCCAAAAAATGTGGTAGTGGAAAGATTAAATCTCATAATAAAAAACATGGCCTAAAAAATATTGATTGAGAAGTCTCTTCCATAAAGATATAGGAAAGAAGCTATTATTTCAATATTTTATATCTAGAATATATCTTTTTTATATGAATGTTAACAGATAACCTTATATGATACTTAGAATGGAAATAATCCTACACTCTATTACTTTTAGGAATTTAGAAGTAAGTTTTTTTATCCTTACAAAGTAGAATATATAAAAATTAGATGGTCATGGACATGAAGGAATATTTCATAGTTACTCATCAAATAGGTAATCTTATATATGTTAAAATAATATACTTGAAAAGATTATTGAGATAAATGATGTTGTGTTGGTTGAAAGTGGGAAACTGAAAGTAATACATGGATAAATTCCACATGAAAACAAACTAATTTTTTAATATGAAGGTGATAAGAAGCATAATATTCAATGGGGTTACAAGGAATGAATAGAATTGTGATAAAGACTCAGACTATTAAGAAAGTGTAGAAATAACTATAGGATTAGGGAAATAGAAAAGGATCAAATCACTGAAAGGAACATTATTGGATACTATAAATCCCCAATATAGATTAGAAGAATAAATGATCAATAGTATTTTTCATTATTATCATTGGTGGAACCAAAATATTTCAAATAAATTGAAAATGATGAGATATGGTTCAATTCTAGGATGAATAGCTTGCCCAAATAGATAAAAAAATTTATGGTATTTTTTTCAAATACCAAGTGATAAGAATTTTTTTGTAACCATGTGGATATTCTAAAATATACTTAATGAATAAGTAATCATGATTCAAAACAAACAGGGACACATATATAGAGGATATCCCAAAATTGAAGGAATGGGTATTGATGAGATGAATGTGGTTGTATCATGAATTTAAATGATCTATTTATTCATGTCCATGGTGATTCAAAATAGTTTTAAAGTATATCAAATGGATTTCAAGTATACCTTCTTGAATTGTGAACTTAAAGAGGAAGTATATATTGAGAAACTATATTGTTCTCATTGATGAATATGAATACAAAGTATTTTCGCGGAAGAAGGATTTGTTTGACCTCAAACAAGCACCGAAATTATGGTATTATATGTTAGATCAATATCTAAATGGAATTGGTTTCTCTAGAAGGGGATTCAATCACAACCTCTGCATAACTAAGGAGAATGAGTAGTGATTGATGGTACTTATCTATGTTTATGGCATAATTTATGGAGTCTTGGATGACAACCAATGATATAATCTTTTAAAACTCACGAGGTTCAAATTCAAGATGTATCTAATTGGTGAATGTCATTTTTCATTGTCTTTTTCATTATTCAAATTGAGGAATGTATATTTATATCACAAACTAAATACTCTAGTTAAGTTTTAAGAATATTTCAGATAAAGGATTATAGAACCATGGAAACTTTAGTGGAGATAAGATAAAAATTATTAAAATATAGGAAAGGATATATGGGTTAGGTGTCCACATATCAGAAAATTATTGTGAGTTTTCTCAATTTGACGACCACACACATACATATTCTATTTTCCACATTCCAACCCACTTGATTTAAAAGTGACCCCAAGGAAGGACACATAAATTCTGAGAAAATAATAATTTAATATATTCATTACATAATGGTCTATGTGTTGTTCTCTCATAATTATTGACCAAAAACTTTTTTGGGTTTTATCGATGAAGATTAGGATGGTTTGGTAGATGGATTAATATCAACTTCAAGTGGTTTCGTTTATCTTGGGAATTCAATTATATCATATAAAATCAAGAAACGAGATTTTATATCTTTGAGAACTATAGATCCTGATTACATTGATACAACTCAAGAATTCACACAATTGTTATGGATAAAATAGAAACGTGATGAAATGGGTACTGATATGATATCTCATATTATAATTATGTTTTGTAACTATAGTGAAATAAATAATAGAAAAAATAATCTCTAATATTAATGAACTAAGAAAATGGATATAAGATGTCATTTCATTAATGAGAAGGGTGAGTAAGGATTTGTGATTTTAGAGTATGTCTCAACTCAAGACAAAGTTGTTGAAATATTTACAAAGGCACAACACAAAGTGCTATTTGAAAAGATTCGGTTGGATCTTGGGGTCCAACTATTTCAATCCACTTAATTGTTTTTTGGGATGGACCCCCACTCCTCATAGTTTCGTTCATGGGCAAGGAATATTTTCTAGACTCACTTTGGTAGGGGGGAAGTTTTTGAGAATGGGAGGGTATGTCAATGGAAAATTTGGGGGATAGGTGAATTAAATTAATTGACTTGCCGATTCTAGTTGGGGAACTTGTTTCCTAGACCAATTCCAGGATCAATAAGCTTAGAGAATTAGTGTATATCTCAAGTTCTAAGTGGTGATTTTTTCAATTGGAAACCCCTTGTGTTTCATTAAAAATTTAAGGGAGAAGTGAAAAATGAGGTGTTTGTTTTTATCAAGTAACTATTAGATTTTATCAACTAAAACCAAGGGTGGTATTTTTTGACCAAAAGTGGATTTTTTGAAAATATTATTTTTTATTTGGTGGAATATTAGAATTTTGCAAGGGTTTTTTATATAAGGTAAAATGGATTTTTGGAAATATTGGGTACATTTCCATAATTGTTACATGAAATAGATTTTTGATCCAATGGGGAACATTAGAAAATTAGATACACAGACAAAATGACTACTATAAATGGATTAATGACCAAATTAGGTATATGGAAGAAACCATTAGGTAAATCAGCTAATACATAGAAACATCGGCTATATGAGAAAGTCAGTTATGTAACCATCCTACACCAATCAGCTACATCAACATTTGGTAACATAGATTTTAGCTACATGGTTTTTATTTTCCTTTGTTTTGGCTACATTTCAACATGGATATCTTAATTTTTATACATATTCCACGCATCATTATGGGAGGAAGTTGTGTGATCTATTACTTCCAATAAACGCATGAATGTGAGTATTTATTTTTAGCTAGAGGGTAAACCACATTTGCTGGTATTTTTATAATTATATTTGTATGAATATATGGTTTTCCATATTTTATGGGAGTTCCTATTAGAATATGGATAAATTATTAATGGTTTATTTTGGCTAGAAATATACTTAGCCTAATATTCATGGAAAATTTTAATAGTCATTTTATTTTTTTAAATAGAAGTTTTATCATATGTGATAATGAAGATATAAGAAAAGAAGATCTACATATAATATACAGATGATCTATCGCTAGAATAAATGAAGGAATAAAAATGAGTAAAATATTTGAGGAGGCATTTCATCATGTTTTCCATATTTGATCAGGAAAGATGATGCTCAAAGAAGGTGTTCTTCTAGGAGTTAAATTCTCTCTGGAAGTCAAAGTTATTTGTACTAAAGAGGAAAATTTTTATTTTCCTATGCCTATAAAATATTCATTTAAAGAAGAAAAGATTCAACATATGTAATAGTGGGTTCTCTAATTGTTCGTGGTAGTGAAAAAGTAGGGTCAATGAGACCAATCCAAAATTGTATATATAAATTTAGTGATCTTTAGTGAAGTTATGGTACAGTACCATTTTCATTCATGATCCTTGTATTATCCCAGTGCAGAATAAATAATTAAAATCCATCATGTTATTTATTACTTTCATTTCTTGTTAATATGGAAGATATATAGATATTTAAGTGTTCCTCATTGTGATAGAAAAAGTTACTCATAAAAAGAAGAGTTGTTTTTAACTTCTACACCTAGATTCACCCCCACCCCCCTAAAGGTGAAATACTCTTTAGTGGTGTAACAAATATTGGAAAAAATATAATATTTATATATTTTCAAATGATTTATTTCTAATTATTGAAGGAATGGGGGAAATGTTATCTTTCTAAAATGAGTGTGAAACCATTAATCCAAGTAAATTTTTAAGAGGCATAGAAGGAAGGTAGGGAGTTGGAAAAAATTTGAGAAATGTTCTTGAGTCAAGTGTTGTATATAAAGGAATGATAAGGTTTAAAAACCATGAATATTTTCTATAAATACCTGAATTGAAGGAGGAGTTTTTGGATAAATCTTATAGTTGAATATTCTTTATTCATCCTAGAAGTATAGAGATGTATAGAGATCTGAAATAGTGTATATAGTGGAAAAATAAGAAGAGAAATATTGAAAATTAGGTATATCATTTCTTTTTATATCAAAAAATTATGTATGAGATACAGTATTCTAAGGGGATATCACAACTATTACCCATATCAAAATGTAAATGAGAAAACACCACCATGGAGTTTTTCATTAGAATCTCCAAAACATCTAAAGTTCGTAATTTTATTTTGTTTTTATTTGATTTTCATATGAAGTTGGTAAACTTTATTTTTGATAGAGAATATTTTTCACTTGATTAATTTTCCATAATATACCGTAAATAAGTGGTACGGTTAGATGGAGTACCAAATTCAATTATATTTTATCGAGATCCAAGGTTTACCTCAATGTTTTGGAGAAATCTTCCACAAGATCTAGATTTAGAGTTGTTTTTTAGTTCTACTTATCATCCCCAGACAAATGTTCTATATTACAAAACCATTCAACCCATTTTGGATATGATGAGATCAAATTTTATATATCTAAAAGATATTTGGGATCAACACCTTCCTCTAATCGAGTTTTCCTACAATAATATCTCCCACACAAGCATTCTTATAGATCCTTATGAAGATTGATATGGAAATAAGTGTAGAACTCAAACATGAAAGGATGAATTTGAAGAAATAAATCTATTAGAACCAAATATTTCTGAGTAAATATTTAATAATGGTTGAGATATTATATAATGCATCAGGGAATCACATATTTAACAGATAAAATATACTAATAATTATCAATGAAATTTAAAATTCAAAGTTAGTGATACGGTATTCCTAAAAATTTATCCATGGAAGAATATTTTTAGATTTATAAATAATAAAATTGGATCCCTAGGTGTATTTTACCCTTTGAAAATATTGAATGAGTGTGGACGGTGCTTATCTATTAGCACTTCCACAGAACCTCTCTCAAGTTCAAAATGTGTTCCATGTATCTCCCCTGAGGAGGTACATGCCTAATCCTTCACATGTACAAAACTCAGAGATTTTACCACTATAGAATGATCTTTTATAAGAATAAAAACTCATAGAAATCCTGAATCATGGAGACAAAGTACTATGGAACAAGACTACTCACATGGTTAAAGTTCTCTAGAGGAATCAAAAATTCAAAGAAGCTAAATTGGAACCCAAAGATTTGTTACAATATATATATCCTCATTTTTTTAATATTATAGTGATGTAAATTTTTGGTTTAAATTCATTTTAATTAGCATAGAATGTAAAAACACAATATTTTACGATATATTTATCTTTAAATAAATTTAATTTCTTCAATATCTTATGATAAACACTAAATTGAGTCTCAATAAACCATTATATATCCTACCATTACAACCTCAAAATTAAATTGATGAAACTAATAAAAATAAAAATAATTTTAAAATTATGTATAATTTTTTTATATGAGGAAAATATATTTATAAATAAGCACTCGATTTTTAGGAAAGTATTTATATTCTTCAAAAATACATTTTTCCTCAAAAATAGATTTTATATTTTTTTGGGAGAAAACAATATGATTAATTTTTTCCACTTTAACAAAACTTATTTGAAAATTTTAATTTTATTTCATAATTTAACATGTTAAAAATATCTTATAGATAATTTTTGATAATTTTCTAAAAGGACTTATTTTTCTATGAATGGTGAAAAAAATTTATTTTTATTTAAAATTGTCTTTTCATTTAAATATTTTACGAAGATATATTTTGTAAATGGTTTTAAAATTAAAATTATTTTATTTATGTTATAAATAGTCCAATTTATGATATTATGATTATTTTTAGGTTTTATTTTGGTATAAACAACTTTTTATACTTTGGAAAACATTTTTTTAGGATAAAATATTTTTCATCGCATTTTATAAGCTTAATTTTAAATTAAATTATACCATTTCTTTGAATTGAATTTAATAAAATGGATTTCATATTTTTAATAATAATAATTAATATTTTTTAATAAGATAAACTTATTTTTTTGTCATAATTAACCATAAAAAAGAATAAAAATAAATTTCCATGGAATAGATGAAAACAGGTTTACCGAGGGGGTTAAACCAATAGGTAATGGTATTTTTTAAAATTAAACTTTTATAAATATTATTTTATGTACTTATTTTGCCCTCATACTATACCAACTTATAATATTTTTCCATTTGGATGTATTTATCTTGTGTATGAATTAATTATATTTTAATATTTTATGAAATTTCAAGTGTGTCATCAATCATACTTATAAAAGGGCAGCCCACATTTCTCTTCTTTACATCAATTTTAGCCATCTATCTCAAAAAAACATAATAAATTTTATTATAAAATTTAATATCCCCAAATTATAAGTACTTATATTCTTAAAATAACATTCATACGGTCCTTAAGAAATGATCTAAGGAGGCCTAGATAAGAAGAGGTAATCATCCTACCCGGTAACTTTCAATGTATTTCTTCTTAGACCTCCTATAATTATATGGTATTAATAAAAAAATAAAAAATTAAGAGTCTTAAATATACTTAAATTTAATTATTATTATGGAACCACCATTATTTAACCTCTTTCTTATCAAATGGGAAGTGAAAGTATCGGTCATTCGTACGTGTAGACAACCTCCTCCACCTAGCGATAAAGATAAATTGACATCAAAATATTTCATTGATGGTTATTATGTTGGGTTTAATATTTATTATATTATATTTATGATATAATTGTTATTTTTTAATTATAATATTATATCTTATTTTTTACCTTTCTTTCCAATGGAAAACTATAACATCACTCATGCATATGTGTGGACTACTACCTCCATGAAGCTATGTGATACGTTTTTCATTTCCACTGTGAATGAATGGAAATAAGGATAGATTTAATGAATTTATTTGATATATATGATATATTAATAATTATTTAATATGGAATTATTATTTACTTTTTTCTTGTTCAATCCATCAAAAACTAAAAATAGTGTTCATGCATACATATGGCCTATGTCTCCATAAACGGTGTAACACAATTTTTTATCTTTGTCTTTTGTTGATGACTCTGAATATATAAATATACTGAATATATATTATATT